>OU745255.1:12500000-13750000 GCA_916618015.1 Xestia c-nigrum | reverse complement strand
AGCATTATTTTTGTTAGCTGTAAGTTTCCCGAAAAGTATAAAGTAAAATAATATACCCCTGCACCAAGGCCTGTGGCGTTTTCCCGTCGAGTATGACTGAGTTGAAACAGTTTCTGAAGGCCCTTAAGTACCGGTTTTCTAACCGCCTTCAGGAGTTGAGCCATAATTCCGTCGTCAACCGGTGCCTTGTTGTTTTCAAGCTGTTTGCAATTAAACCATTTTCAGACGTTTTTAAATAGCTAAGGATTTGATTGGTTTGATTTGCATTGGTTTTTTTTGGGACAGTCATATAAAGAAGAAACGATACTAACACGGGCTTTAGCTGAGCATTTTTCCTGTTACTGTCAAGCAAACAGATGAAAGATAGACTGCAGAACATGTCTTAGCCAAAGCAATCTGCAATCAATGGGGCCATCGCGCATCAATTCGTCCGCTAGAGGCGTTCATTTATATTGTAGAATAAGGTCTTCGAAAATTTCAGATGTCTTAGTGACCGCTTTTTTAATCGCCTATTTTTACTAATATTCACGATTGTGGTCAAGATTGATAATGGCTTCAAGATTTTAAATAACAAGTCTTATTTGTTATTAGTACATAAAGGAAGAATGATTTTTGATCATTTAATACTATGTTGTTGTCTATAATATAAAAATTAATCGCTGTGTTGCTAAGCGCAAATCTCAAGAGCATCTGAACCGATTTTGTTAATTCTTTTTTTGTTGTGTTTGTTATTATCAGAAGGTTCTTATGAAAAAAGTAAATGTAGTAGGTAGGTAGGTAACAGGACAACGTCTGTCAGGTCAGCTAGTACGTAATAAAATAAACTTTTATGAAAATATTGGTACTTGGTATGGTTGCAGCTATTAAAAGTGCGCTGAAGCAAGAGAACTTGAATCCTGAAATAGAAGAAAAACTTCTTCAGCTTCAACGCTATCAGGAAAAACGGATGAAGCCCGAAGTCCAGCCGGAGAGAGAGGCGCGGGCGATCGCCGTGGTCGCTCGCTCGCCGACCCCGCCGGCGCGCCGCCGCGCCACCTCCTCGCGCCACGACGACGACGACGACGAGTGGGTCGACAGCAGCCCGCGCAAGCGGGGCCGCGGCGGCCGGCCCTGCACGCCGCCCCCGCCCGCGCCCGCGCCCCCGCCGCGCCAGCCGCCCCCGCGCCTCGCGCCCGTTCCGCCCACGCCCTCCGCGCCCTCCATGCCTGCCACTCCCGTCGTCCTCGCTCACCCTTCGGGGATCGACGAGCGGCGTCGAGCCGCTTCCAACAATTCCCGTCTACAGATGCTACTATTCAAACACAAAGAAATGCTGAAGAAGGACATCATTAAGAAACGAGGACTCCTCGAAAAAGAGCTCGGTGTCGAAATCCAGGTAGCTTTTGCTTGTGGTAGCATTTTGTCATGTGGAGATAACTCTCACTGAGTATTTAATTCGATCATTATATTGCAGAAAGAACTGTCTGCGGAATTGGCACTCCGTACGAGAGCAGAACGTAGCAAACAGGAGGAGGTTAAGGGCGGCAAGCGTCGTGGAGCGACCGCGCCGTCCACACCCAGACCTAACAAGAGATCAGTAAAGAAGGAGAAATTACTTTGCATATGCCGTACACCATACGATAACACCAAGTAAGCAACTTAACTGTGTTATATATTGGCCCACTTATATTCATGCCTTTTACCAACTAAAATAAAAGTTTATAGTGCAACATATTTCTTCTAATTCACCCCCCCCTTTTTTATGGGAAATCATCAAATGACTTCTCCCACTCTGTGCGGAGCGGGAGGGAGTGTCAGACTCTTACTGACTAAAACCCATCCATGTTCCTTCCTCGCCCTTTATGTTCCGGGGCTGCGGTATCTCTTTCGAACAGGCCCGCAACCCCGGCAGGCTTCGGCCCTTGCAGGCCCCTCCCCTTATACTGAAATCTCTTTGAGGCGCGCGTGGAACACGAATGCGCCGTCGACACGGCCTGTCGTCCTTAGACGGACAGGCGGCCGGGAAGAGAGGCTCTCTCCCTCTCTCGTTCCGCCACCTCCTTCGCTAGCATGACTGCTTCGCAGAAGGAGGTGACGGCTTCCCATTCCATTCCGTCTCGCTCCGGACCAGGGCCGGACGCGAGAGGTCGCCGCCGCCGATCGCCGCTACGAGGACACGGCGGTGCTCCGCCCACGCAGGGCAGACTTTCACTGTGTGCTCCACCGTGTCCTCCGGTCGATCCTCGCAGTGGAGACACCCGGGCGTTTCATCCCGCCCGATTCGGTGCAGGTACCTTCCGAAACATCCATGTCCGGTGAGGACCTGCGTCAGGCGGAAGGTAAGGACGCCGTGGCGCATCTCCAGCCACTCCTCAAAGAGGGGACCGCCACTATCGTGGCGTGCCCTGCACGGGGTTGCGACAGTCGCTCTCTCCATGTCGCCATGAGATCGCGCCTGAGGTCAGTCCGCTGAGCGGCAATTTGCCGCGGCAGCGGAGTTTCCCCCCGGCGTAGTACCTCCGCGCGCCATTGGTATAGGCGCGCGAGTACTATCGCCTCCAGATCCCATGGTGGCAATCCGGCAAGCAGGCCCGCCGCCTCGCGAGAGATCGTGCGGTACCCACGGACCATCTTTACGGCCACCACTTTTTGAGGCGCGTTCAGATAATGAGCGGCTCGCCGCTTTAAGGAACGCGCCCACACTGGGGCCCCGTAAAGGGCCATGGACTGCACGACCCCCGCATAGAGCCTGCGGCAGGAGGCGTTTGGCCCCCCAAGGTTAGGCAGGAGCCGCCTGAAGGCAGCCCCGGTCCGTTCCAGCCTGGGGGCCAAACGTCGGAAGTGCACCACGAAGTTCCACCGGCTGTCGAGGACGAGTCCTAGGTACTTCAACGTCGACTCGACGCCGACGGATACCCCTCCTACCGTCAGTGTGGATCCCGACGGTGGCGCATTCCGAGGCCCATGAAAGCACATGGCCTCGGACTTGTGCAGTGCCACCTCGAGACGCAGTTGCCGGATCCTCTCAGCGACTATCGCAACCCCGCGTGTCATAGTTTCAGCCGCCGCCTCGTGCGACCTCCCCTGTGCCAGCACCAGGGTGTCGTCTTCGTAGCAAACGACGCTGACACCACTAGGGAGGTCCGCGCGGAGCACCCAGTCGTAACCGATGTTCCACAGGGGCGGTCCCAGAACCGATCCCTGTGGGACACCGCACGACATCTCTCGCCGGTTCCAATCTCCGCAGCGACTGGGGTAGATTACGGCCCTGTCCGTCAGGTAGTCCCCGACCACACGACGGAGGTAGATCGGCACCCGGTGATACCGGAGTGCCTCCCTGATGAAGCTCCAGGGCAAGGAGTTGAAGGCGTTGGCGATGTCGAGTGACACCGCCAAGACGACTCCGCCCCGGGATATCGCATCCCCCGTCGTGAGGCTCTCACGCGCATGAAGGCGTCCACCGTAGAGCGCCCCTTGCGGAAACCAAACTGGTTTTCCGCTAATTCACCCCCCTGCCTTTGAGAATTAGAGGCTTGACGCTATGTAGTGACACAAATTTATTAAATGTTGTATTTTTAGGTTTTACGTTGGCTGTGAGCACTGCAGCAACTGGTTCCATGGCGATTGTGTTGGAGTCACGGAAGAAATGAGTAAGACGATGGAAGAGTATATTTGTCCAGATTGTCGTCGCGCTGAGGAAACGCAAGAACTATTCTGTCTTTGTCGACAACCTTACGACAATTCACAGTAAGTCTCATTAAAATAAAATCTTCAAAAATAATTATTATTAATTACCAGATATTTTACTCCACTAGTAGCAGATACAAAAGGTTATTTTATTTTTATTTTTCAGATTTTACATATGCTGCGATCGCTGTCAGGATTGGTTCCATGGCCGTTGCGTTGGAATATTACAATCGGAAGCAGATAACATTGATGAGTATGTTTGTCCAAATTGTCAAAAGAACAATTCTGTCAATTACGCCAATATGAAAGAGCTTACTCTCAAAGATTTTGAAAACTTAAAGAGACTTGTCAAACAAATACAGCTTCACAAAAACGCGTGGCCCTTTATGGAACCTGTAGACCCCAGAGAAGCTCCCACCTACTATAAAGTTATCAAAGAACCAATGGGTATGTTTTCGTTTTCCTTATTATGTATCATTGCAATAAATTGACATGTTGGTGTTTTTTAATTTATTGATCTTTTTTTTTTACAGATTTACAGACTGTGGAACGTAAAGTGAATGAACAAATATATAGTACTTTAAGTGAGTTTATTGGTGATATGACAAAAATATTTGATAACTGTCGATATTTTAATCCAAAGGACTCGGAATTTTATCGATGTGCTGAAGGTCTTGAAGCCTTTTTTGCACAAAAAATCAAGTACTTTCGTGAAAAGTTATTTGAAACGACTCAATGATAAAAGTGCTAGTGTACAGTGTTTAAAGTATGAAATGTGATGAATTCGGTCTATGAACACATAGTTCGCTGTTTTCACTTCTGTATTTTGATTTTATGATCTGTCTGTAAATTGTAAACTATGTGATGAAAATTACAAAGAATAATTTATATTAAATTTCAAGCTGAAGGTATCTAATGGAGTTGGTCAGTTTTTGTTCATTGTTAAAGTATTTATTGTATTTATTACACACTTCAATATTATATTCCTGAATAAAGCTGACGCTCGTTAGATATAAGACTCTTGACGGGAACTATTATTATGTATACATTTGTGAGATATTATGTTAGCTAATATAAATTAGCAACTTTAGTTATGTTAGTTGTATTTAGAATAAGACAAACGTATTGTATGTAAGTAATAAATTTTTAATAACAACATCTTGATATCAATTCTGCAAATTAAATCCTACATTTGAAACAAAATCTCTATGTATTAAATTTGTTTAAGACAACATAAGAAATAGTGATGCTCATAAATGTGATAAATCCTGGATTTTTGCTGAATAAAGACTGATAACCATTAACCTATTTTAAGACATGTCAAAATGTTATTTTTTTAGGTGCATATTTATTACTACGCGCCCGAGGTGTGATGTGAATCCTTTGCAACTTAGAAAACATTGTGGTCGATGCGCACCACGCGTTAAACTGCGAAGTTTTGGGACTTTTTTCACTTTTTGTTCTAAAACTCAAAGCTATGCATTTCTAAATGATAACATTCAGTATTTGTATCAAGTTAGCTAAATTTGCTACAATTTAACCACAGCTCTATAAAATTTTTAAGGAGAAAGTTATGGCTCTTCAAAGATGGTCAACTTTTCCCAAAAAGGTCAATTATTTTAAGTTTTGCTCCCGTCCGAAGCAAAATATTAGCAAATTGCTTATAAGTAAGACCATCATAATGTAATCGTAGTACGACGAAGGGCGACCCGCCGCTTTAATACCGAGCTTATTAAAGGCGGGATTGAGCGGAATAAAAGCTCCAAGGCATTTACAAGAGATTAGACTATTGGGCAGAGCCAGCTCACAAAACTGAAGACCGACGATCGAGGATCTTATCCGCCAAACTGGAGCTTCTGAGTCCCGATTGAGAGCTTCTATGGGCAGTTGTACACATCAACCAGTAAACCTAGCAAACGACCCAAGGCCTAGACTAACCCGACACTATACCGAAGACATCCCGGACGTTAGCCAGTACGAGATTAGAATATGGGTCTGAAACAGCTTAAAAACGTCCGGATTGAGGAGCCTCTTTTTTTGTAGCGTAATGACATAATTGTACTTATTTAGTAGCAAGTTAAAAAACATTGTAGGATGGATGACAAGGCACCCACTGGAAAACTGGTACCTACATAATGGTCGCCTGGAGCTCTTATTCAACATACAAAATTACTTTTGCCATAATTTCTGAACTACAAAACAGGTTGTGATAAAATTTTGTATACAAAATCTGATAACATTTATCAAGGATTGGTATAGATTTTTGTTTGAAAAAAATAAATCAATACAAAAATAGAGCGAGTTGATATTTCCCAGTTTCGGTAGTGGTCAGTTCTCACACATTAAAATACTTTTGAATACGATGAAAACCTGTACCCGACGTCTTATAAGCCCTCTTTTTTAGAGTTCCGTAGTCAACTATAGAGAGAACCGTTATAGTTTCGCTACAATATCTGTGGTTTCGCCATGTCTGTCTGTCCGTCCGTCCTCGCTTAATCTCTGTGACCGTTAGCACTACAAAGCTGAAATTTGGTACCAATATGTGCATCAATCACGCCGACAAAGTGGTAAAATAAAAATTGGAAAAAAATGTTTTATTAGGGTACCCCCCCTAGTTAAGTGGGAAGTGATTTTTTTTTAATTTTAACCCTAACGTGATTTATTGTTGGAAAGGTATTTAAAAACGAATAGGGGTTTGATAATGTCAATAATTTCGGAAATAATCGCTCCAAAAGTTAAAAACAATTTGTCCCGTCCCCCCCTCTAACTTTTGAACCATAAAATTATTTATTAAAAAAATCTGAAAAGTAGAACTTTATATGGACTTTCTAGGAAAATCATTTTGAATTTGGATGGAAACAAGTTTTTGTACAAAAAAGACAAAGTTGTACAAAATAATTTCTGGATTAAGTTTGTAGTGTAATCGTATATGCAAGCATTTTTTAAAATTTCGTTTACATATTTTATTATCCTGAACGTATCTTTTTTTTAAACAAAAAAAGAATGATTAAAATCGGATTGGATTGAACACTTATTGTGACGGACGGGAAACTACAGAACCCTACACTGAGCGTGGCCCGACACGCTCTTGGCCAGTTTTATTTACTACGAATAGGTAAGTAAAATATTGCTATTTGCTTATCTGTAATATTAACGAACTTACAACGAAATTAAGAAATCAAAACGATAAATAGCCAAATTCGGCAGCAATGCCTGCACGTTCTCTTTCGTTTGCGGGTTGAGAAAACCATTCTATGCACTATCTGCCTCGCCACACGCCTGAGCAGAAACTGCCGTGCGTTTACTCCTGTACAAATATGTACCAACCATGGGTAATGAATGAGTGCCAACAGCGACTTACTGACAAATGTCGCAAAAGCCAAAAACCATGCACAACAACAAACAATACTGACGTCTTATGTCGGCAGTGCCAGTGGTTGAGCGATTGACTGCTCTGACGTGTCGCGGGTTCGTATCTCGCACGAAACAAATATTTGTATGGTCCGCAGGTTGTTGTTCCGGGTCGGGCTTTTTGTGTATATAAATGTTTATAAACGCACTAATGACACGAGTAATTCCTAGAAAGCGGAAGGAATATACGTTTACAAAAAAAGCCGGCCAAGTGCGTGTCGAGCCATGCGCAAACGCAATGTAGTTCCGTAGTAACCCGTTATATTTTAGATTGTCTTGTAATGAAAGTCTATACCCGTTATAAACAAGCAACTACTACTTCTTAATCACTTCAAAGGTTTTTATTCTAAGGATTTTGTATTTGGTACGAAAATAGTTTTAGCAATCGCCGAACAACCGCGGTGATTCGCTGTTTACCACTCGTGCTTGCTTGTTTGAGGATATTTTGACCAGCTTCTACCAATAAACGGTAGATGGCGCTGTACAAGACTAGCGTGTAAAAAAGGGCTTTGAAGATTTTTATATGAAGCCTGGCTGGCCTTTTGGTTTTTTTTTCAAAGTTACGGTCACATATAGAACCTACAGTATCGATAGCTGGTATCAATACAAGCAAGTTTTTATGAGACAAAATGATTAAGTGGTGACACTTTAGAACATTTTGTCTCGGACATGGTCCGAAGTATATTATTGTACCATGGTGTCGGAGATCTTTCATTCAAAGCGTGGTTATGGCAACGTTGAGTTTACCTGATAAACACTATTAAACATTTTATATCTGTTACAGATATGTTACAGGTAACTGTAACATATCTGTAAGTGTTTTGTGTTAACACATTGAAAGTTGCGTGTAGCGTGGTTTAATAAATTAATTATACTGGCGTTTCCCATTCATTGATGGCAGCTTCAGTACAACTAATTTAATAAACCACACTGAAACCTGTAGGTACTTATCAATAGCTGGCATCAAAATTTAAATTATCGTATAGTTTGAAGAACGTTCTTTTGTATTTATTACAAAAGAAAATCCCGTATTTTATAAGCTTCGCGATCCCTTGAGGCCGAAAGAAAAAGTTGGCAACTCTAATCAGCACGGATTCGCATTTTATCATACTCCTATCCTTTCCTTCAGAGCGTGCTGCCGAAAGCATTAAATTAACGAGGCTGCCGCGTGCGATTGCTCTTAGTTCCATGTTTCTCGTTGACTCCTCAGCGCCACTCAGAGCCTAGCACTTGAGAATACAGGCCCTTGTAAGTTGCAAACATCCCATAAATATAAATGTAAAGAGGCAAAAGTGAGCTCGAACATATGAGTATCCTGCGGTTCAGCCTAGAATAAATTAAGTTTATTTTGATAGCCTCTAGGAGCTTAGGGCCCTGGGCACGTGCCCAGTGGAAAAGAATGCTTGGTTGCACTAGTCTATGGCTTGAATGATTTTGACAGGCCATTTGTAAATAAATGTGTAAATTGTATGGAACTAATAGTTACCACAGTCAATTGTATTGAAAAAACAAAATGACGGCGTTAATTCTGAGTTTTTCCACGTGTCGAAACATCCTTGTCCTGCTATAAATTACAACATAAGTTGTATTGTAAGTTAAGTTTGGTATAACTTATTTAGACTAAATTTTATCCCAAGAAAAGTATTGTACAACAACAATTTTTAAATTAATCAAAAAAGTTGTCTTTGGTACGCATATCCGAAAACCGTAAGGAAAGCGGACAGCCGTGAGGTTATGTTTACTGCATAATTTTGTCGAGTCAGAATTCAGTCGGTATCTAATTTACAACAAAACTTGCTCAATCATTCAAAAGTTATAAAGAAAGTTATCAAAATGTTGGTGACGCTGAAGACACTACAACAACAAACTTTTCAAATAGACATTGACCCAGAAGAAACAGTCAAAGCCCTCAAGCTAAAAATTGAAGTTGAGAAAGGTAAAGACTATGTTGCTGATCATCAAAGACTTATTTATGCAGGAAAAATCTTGCTCGATGACGATAAATTAAAAACCTATAACATAGATGAGAAAAAATTCATTGTTATCATGGTAACGAAACCGAAAACCTCTGAAGTCCCGGCTTCGACTGCGTCTGCTCCAGAAGCTGGTGAAAGTGCTTCAACAGAAAGCGGCGACGGTAAACCCAAACCCACCGCTGAGGAAGCGCCTAAACCACCTCCCGCTGCAGAACCTGAACCTGTGGCCACCGCAAACGAACTTGACTTTGAAGCTACAGTCCATAGCATTATGGATATGGGATACAATAGACAGCAAGTAGAACAAGCACTAAGGGCTTCATTTAATAATCGTGAAAGAGCTGTGGAATATTTAATAACAGGAATTCCAGAAGAATTACTTCAAGAACAAGATGCTGAAGAAGGCACTGATGAAGACCCACTGGCTTTTCTTCGCGACCAGCCTCAATTCCAACAAATGCGTGCAGTTATTCAACAAAACCCTAATTTGTTGAATGCAGTGCTTCAACAGATTGGTCAAACTAACCCAGCTCTGTTACAGGCAATCAGTCAGCACCAATCAGCTTTTGTCAGAATGTTGAATGAGCCTGTGAATCCGTCTGCTGCTGGTGCAGTAGCAGAGGAGAATGCTGTAGAACTTCCGCAAGTACAGCAGCCACAAGTCTCACCACAAGACAAAGAGGCCATTGAAAGATTAAAAGCATTGGGCTTTCCAGAACATATGGTCATCCAAGCATACTTCGCTTGTGAAAAAAATGAGAATCTGGCTGCTAATTTCTTACTTTCACAGAATTTTGATGATTAGAATTTATCTTTCATGGATATCTTTAAAAAGTGAAGAGACAAAATTAAAAAGATAACACAAGAAATGTATTTAATTAATATGTTGTCTACATCAATAGCCTAATAAATAGTGTTTACTGCTTGAGTTTCATGTGTATTTTTACACTGAATTTTAAACATTTTGTCATAATTCAATATCTAATAAAATTTCTTATTGTTCAAATATTTATTTTTGTTTTTTATTGTATACTTAAAACCCTACCTGTCTATTGTATGTGTTCTGTTAGGTATTTGAAGTTTAATCACAATGCATGTGACAGAGAGAGAATAAATGAATCTAATGGATTCAATCATATCAATCATCTAGTACTCCAGGACTTCTTTTTAGCCATAGTCCAATACAGCCTTGTCCAAGTATCGAGATTTATTTAAAATGTTAAATTCAAATCTATGATTTTATAAGTACCTATACCTATTGCTTCTTTTGATATGAAAATATCAATATTTATTCCAACTAAGCACTTTATGAAAAAGTGTCGGACATACATACTTACAGGTCAAACACCCGTATATACAGGGTTATTTTTTGTTTATACTAAACCCGAAAAGGGGTCATTGTACTCATCATTTTGAACAACTTTTTCTATGGGACCAACCTTGAAATCGCGAAAAAAAAATCAGCTGTTCCCTACATTTTGACGAGTTATGCGAACATAAATGTAGGGAACAGCTGATTTTTTTTTCGCGGTTTCACGGTTCGTCCCATAGAAAAAGTTGTTCAAAATGATGAGTACAATGACCCCTTTTCGGGTTTAGTATAAACAAAAAATAATGTTGTATAGATGCGCTGTGCATACAGGTCCTTTTGGACTTCAGAATAAAAACAGACTTCAAAAAACATAAAACAGTAAATCAATCAAAGGTCCACCGCATTATTTTTTACTTTTTAGTGGTTCACTTGTGCCTACCTCTTCACAGCGTACCGGCGTGATGATGTTATGTTACGAACTGGTGTGAACAATAGACAGAAGTGAGATTTCAGAAATCCCAGTCCATTTGCATCATTTATTTAAGAGTTCCGTTGCCTATCTCAAAAGTTCTCTATCAGATTTTCAACAAATTGGACCACTTTTTCTTTTTTTTTTTTTTTTTTTTTAGGATGGGAAATCATCAAATGACTTCTCCCACTCTGGGCGGAGCGGGAGGGAGTGTCAGACTCTTACTGACTAAAACCCATCCATGTTCCTTCCTCGCCCTTTACGTTCCGGGGCCGCGGTATCTCTTTCGAACAGGCCCGCAACCCCGGTAAATTGGACCACTTGAGAAAGAACTCGCCCAAAAACTACCCAAATCGTGTTCAAGTGTGGCTATAAAATTTGAAGAGTTATTTCTATTTCTCCAGGATCCCATCATCAGATCCGGACTTTATGATTATGGGAAGTATACCCTTTCAAACAAAAAAAATAATAATCTAAATTGGTCCAGCCATCTTCGAGTAATCAGGAAATAAAAATCAAAAAAAAGTTCCGACGAATTGAGAAACATAACACCCCACCCATGTTATTTTATTGTATTTATGCCGTTTGAGGTTTTCAGCACGGACTCCTTTTTTTACCCGACTGCGGCGAAGCCCAAAACTGTACGTGTGTCAGTTTCTTTGTTCCGTCGTAACTCTTAAACAGATGAACTTACTTTTTTTTCAACAGGTTGTATGTTGATGAAAATATGAATCACGCAAGTAACACGTAGGTACATAACTATTACAATCATTTAAATGCTCCCTAAAAAATTTAAAACCAACTACAAAAAAAATAATACGATCCTCTAAATTCATTTCACTTTTTCATGGAGGAATAATAATATAGTTATTTGAACACGTAAGCTTTTAATAGCCATGTTAATGTAATGAAACGCAGATATATATTATGTAATTACGTATTACAAAGATTTTATTTATTACAAAAAAAAAAATGTTGGATAATTAATTGCCACCACTACTACTAGTCAGCACACATGTGAAATTGCTTGAAACAAGGAACAGCACAAAGAGGCACTTCACATTTGCCGCATTGTATGTTGGATCTTTTTTATTCTTAGTTGCGCTGCTGCATACTCGGCAGCTCCTGTATGTTTCTATTGCCTTCTGGTAAGTGCTCACCAACATTGGTGAAACGAATATCTTCAGGTACACCAATAAGTTTCTTGTGGCGAGTAATTGCCTCTGCGAGTAAATCCTTCCTTGTCTTTGCTTTGAAAATGTTCGTTTCCGAAATATCAAATTGTTTACAAGTTATCTGGCAAGATTAAGCCTGAACGTCTTTTGGCTCATGGGGGTTGTGCACTCTTGAATTCTTCGCGTACAATAAATACGCATTTGTGATTACTACATCGAACAAGAAATAAAACAACCGCTTCCACCATTTTTTGCTTCGACGAGCGACATCTTATATGGCTTTTTGTCAAATCAAAGAGCAGCGGTGGCGGCCCCGACTCATAATCAGTAAGTCGTGGGTTCGAACCCAGGCAGGCGCATTACTGTAATTTATTTCATCACCACTGCTCTCAAAACGGTGTGAAAGAAAACATCCAGAGGAAACCAACGTGCATGTCCTAGACACGAAAAATTGAAATACTTGTGACATCTACTTACTACAACCCGCACTGAGCCCGCGTGGTGGATTAGTCCATTCCCTTTCAAAGAGAGGAGGCCTGTGTCCCAGCAGTGGATACCGATATAGGATGTATGTTATACCTACGTGTTACGGTTGCGATATTTTGTTCAACATAAAGCCTGACACGACATGAGCTGACACTGAATTGCAAAATGCATAAAACTTCTGCCAGTTTCAATTTCGCGGGCGACCCTGTTACTCACCCATTTTATCAGGAGTGTGCGATAACAACCAAACATGCATGTAATAGCTAGAGCACAAAAATAACCTCCATGGGGAGGAATTTTACGAGAATACCCCCTTGGAATTCTGTGCACCACGAAACAATCGTGTCATGAAATTACAAAAAAAAAAATAAGCTTACTACTAAGTTTATACTATAGTTACAAACTTGTTTCGTAATAAAACGGCATATGTTTGGTCTACTGTTAACTGTAAACGCCTAAGATATCTCCACAACTGGTATATTTACCACTCCCCCCCTCTCCCATGTTTCTCCCGTGTGAAATCAGAGGATATGTATAATGAAATAATAAGACCACAATAATACATCAAACAGTTAATATTATTAATTTTATAAATAGCATTAAGTTAACATAAAGAGCTATGTTGGTATAAATTTTATTCATTCTAAGTAAAGGCACTTTCCACAATGTCTATCATTAATGCTAAATCATTTGCCATGATCAATATATCTCAAAAACATGGTACTTATCTTAAAAACAACAAGTAGGAATATTAAAATATCCTGATTTTTACACCCTGTACACAGGTAAAAGTTGAAGGAAAGTACGTTAAATATTGATGAAGCCATATTTTATTCAAAGGAAATATTTGAACTTTGTCCTGAAAATTAGCAGCATCAATATGTAATATACATCTTGCTTCAACTTTGCTAGTTTAGTGTGTAAGAGTTGACTATATTCATGAACAATTTAATTGTTACAAACTATTCCTTTAACTTAAATAGGTCTATGTATCAATCATGGCAAATAAAATATATAAAATCTTACTTTAACTCTGGTAGTCAGCTAAAATTACCCATTCACAAAAAACAAAATAGAATGTGTATAATAAATGATGTGGATGACAGAACTAGTTACTAGTTGTTTAAATAATAACATACGTTTATCCCAAATGTTTTTCTTTAACTAATGGGTGACACATAAAACTGTGTCCGTTACCCCAGCCAGATGTGGTCGAAAATGGTAATTTGAATCTTATAGATAATTAGTTTTGCGGCTTCTGTAATTGTTGCCCACATTTTTAAATTTGTTGCGCTTATAGTTTTTTAATTATTTCACAAAAACATTTCCTGCTGGGGTAACGTTACCCCAGCCAGACCTTTTTCTTTCTAATGGGAATATTTAAATAAATACTAGCTATAAAATTAGTTGTCTAGATGAAGTAAATATTGTGCCTTATTTTGTATTTGTTCTTTCTTCGGTTGCGAAGTTATTCGAGATTTTGCTGGGGTAACGTTTTTGGTTTTGCTAGATCTTTGAAACGGTTAAGCGGATTCTTATGATATTTTGTACAAGACTTCTTTGGAATTAGTTTAAATTTGTTGTGCAATAAAAATACCAAAATAATACATAGCTTAAAGGTTATTTCATTAAATAGAAAAACACTTCAATTGGTCCCAGCACTCTCAATAAGAGGTCTAAAGACTTACTTTAAACATTATTTGAAAGCTTGTAACTGCCTTCAAATGTATGTGAAGTTTCATTAGTATCCTGTAAGTATTTAACAAGTTATGATGATATTCAGTTCTTCACGAGCACGGTCATGATGCGCGCGGTGTTATTTGGCAACTGATAAGCCTGTATATGGTTAAATGAACTGAATGTTATGTCAATTATTAGTTGTGTAGTTCAGTTGTATATCAGTAAAATTTCAACGTAGTACATTGGATAATTAATGAGATAATACGATTAAAGTCATTAGGAAGTAAATGACCGTGGTAACCCGACCAAGATTAGGTGGTTACAAAAAAGCGAAAACGTAGAACATTATGCTATCTTTTGAAATGTTTAGTATTATACACCTTACAATTTCGGTACAGACGCGTACACTGATATATACATAATAATATCTGTACTATGAAAACATTATTATCTTCCAGTTGCACATACTTATAAAAAATCACCGATAACACGTCGTTCGGCAGGACGCGGGAGGGGTGGGGTGAAGGGGTAATTCATTGTTTGCATAACGCACTAAACATGCTCCATAATTACATAATTCATCTTGAAGACGCGCCGCGATGATGGACGCGGTGATGGCGACCTGCATATGTATGATTGTAATTAGTTAAAAGTAATACTTACATAATTATTTGACTGCAGTTTAATATTACTCAATTTTATTATTTTTGATCTGTGATTTTTAAATAGTTTAAGTTCATTTTATGTGTATAAAGTTAGGGAAAAAAATGTGATATTTGAAATGAGACAACAAAACAGTAGGACTAACTGTGAGCATTTTACTACATTGTGATGTCATTTAGTATTACCATTGATCTGTCATTTTAATTGATATAAGTGGGTATTAGTAGACATACGTAAGTTTAGTGTTAACTGAAAAACACCATTGTATCATTATTTAATGTCTGTGATCATTGCACATTCCAATATTGCGTATGCCTATTTAAATAAAAACTGTAACTGTGTACTGTGTTTACTGAAATCTATCATTTAAATAAAAAGTACTTAATAGAAAATTCAAAAAAGCAAAATTACTATCTGTAATTTTAATCTGTGTTTGTTTTTAAGTATAATTTTATTAATACTTTAAAAGTTCAATTGAAATGATTATTTTACCTGTTAATAAAAATCGTTAATAAACATCTAGTTTATTTTAACACTTGTGTAAATGTCTGTACTAAATTTGTAACACTATCCTACATATTTTAGAAGGTAGCATAATGTTCTACGTTTTCGCTTTTTCGTAACCACCTTAACTTGGTCGGGTTACCACGTTCATTTACTTCCTAATGACTTTAATCGTATTATCTCATTAATTATCCAATGTACTACGTTGAAATTTTACTGATATACAACTGAACTACACAACTAATAATTGACATAACATTCAGTTCATTTAACCATATACAGGCTTATCAGTTGCCAAATAACACCGCGCGCATCATGACCGTGCTCGTGAAGAACTGAATATCATCATAACTTGTTAAATACTTACAGGATACTAATGAAACTTCACATACATTTGAAGGCAGTTACAAGCTTTCAAATAATGTTTAAAGTAAGTCTTTAGACCTCTTATTGAGAGTGCTGGGACCAATTGAAGTGTTTTTCTATTTAATGAAATAACCTTTAAGCTATGTATTATTTTGGTATTTTTATTGCACAACAAATTTAAACTAATTCCAAAGAAGTCTTGTACAAAATATCATAAGAATCCGCTTAACCGTTTCAAAGATCTAGCAAAACCAAAAACGTTACCCCAGCAAAATCTCGAATAACTTCGCAACCGAAGAAAGAACAAATACAAAATAAGGCACAATATTTACTTCATCTAGACAACTAATTTTATAGCTAGTATTTATTTAAATATTCCCATTAGAAAGAAAAAGGTCTGGCTGGGGTAACGTTACCCCAGCAGGAAATGTTTTTGTGAAATAATTAAAAAACTATAAGCGCAACAAATTTAAAAATGTGGGCAACAATTACAGAAGCCGCAAAACTAATTATCTATAAGATTCAAATTACCATTTTCGACCACATCTGGCTGGGGTAACGGACACCATAAAACTGATAGAAATTGATTAAAACATAATTCCCTTTCTCATCCACATTATTACACTAGTATAATATATACAAAGATTTTTTATACATTCTTTTTACATAACTTTCATCTATACACAATGTACAAAATTCTTATTCTCATTTATTAAAGGTATGTATCATTTATTAGTAAGAAAAATAGACAACTGTACATTGCAATATGGACATTGCACAAAACAACTAAAAATATTAACTTTGGCTTATCCATTATAAACACCCAGTGTGGTGTCAAAAGTAAAAGGTAATAATCAGCTTACACAGTGTAACGTATCTATCACTTTTCAGTATCTTCAATCACAGACACAACTATGATAACTTGAAGCAGCATCCTGTTTGTTAGGTTTACATAAAGAATACCGGATTCTACATAATGAAAATTATACAAATAAAAGACCAATTCTGGAAAGGCACAATCCTATCAATGACCGACTAATGCACTTGTCCCGCCGCCGACAACCATTGGCAAACATCAGGCTCCCCAAAGAAACCGCATAATTTGACGTTTCGTCGTAAATATATATAAAAATAAGGTAATTAATAATAGTTGCGAACATGGCCAGGTATATAGATAGAGAGGATTGCAAAGAGAAGAGGAAGGCATTTGCCCAGCAGTGGGATACAAGACAGGCTAAGAAAAAAAATAGTTGATTAATGACTGTGCACAATGTGTGTATTTAGGTGACTTTTGAAAGATATAATCTCTCACCGACCCTAGCTAAGTCACAGCTCGCTTATCATCAGCAGCGGGACACGTACCGGATTATATAGTACCTAAAGTCGAATAATAGACAACTCGTTTTAAAAAAGAGTTTCATGTAAAGGAAATGTTCATATTCATTAATCATATTAGATTATCTTATTGGACAGATTATGGCTGTAGACAGAAATTTCATTATTAAGACATTTTTGATAACGACGATGTTAGAAATGTATCTAATTTTTCAACAAGACAGAGAGACTTTTGGGCGGTTCGCGCCGCATTATATATGTCACCGTAAAATTGTCAAATACGTTATATTGTAATACCTCTAGCTAACTCTCGAAATATTGTCAAACGAACATACTGCTTACAATAAAACGCATTATTTTTCGTGAAATGCAAGCGATGGCAGTCAACTCACGCGGTGTGGAGGGAAAGAGGGCTTCGCCTTGCCCAGTGGTACCACTCTCATGAAAAGATAATGTACTTACCTACAATTCCTGAGAAATACCGATTAATATAGCCTAACCTTAAAACACTTTATATTCCCCTAAAAAGCGTGGTCGGCGGAGCCCCGCTTCGCGGCGCCCCTATTTCCGAGTGCAGGGTTTAAAGGAACCTAACTAACCTAACGGGGGGGTGCCCCAAGTCCCGATTATGGGGGCAGAGATACTTCCGTATGTTCAGTTGACAATATTTCGAGAGTTTACATTATCGCTAGAGAGAAACACGTTATATTGTAATATAATGTGTTTGACAATTTTACGGTGACCTAAATAAATCCTCCTGAACGTGATATGCCATTTTGTACGAAAAATCGCACTGAACAGCTAGCCTCAGAGCTAGTCTTTTTTGTTTTGGAATGCGATGCGCTGCGGAAATATACAGCTACAAATTGAGCTTGTCTGGATGAGGCAAGGGTCTACAAAAATGTTTTGGCTGTCCTGCTCATGGTATTTTTAATTTATAAAATGTAATTTTCTTCATGTAACTACATACCTAAATATTTGTAGTAGGTATGGACACAATGTCAGAAAGATAACTTTATTAATTAATTTACTGTTATTTTCAAAAAATATATTTTTAATATTAATATATTTTTAATACAGTTAAAAATTAGATGGATTTCTAACATCAAATCTTCATGATCTCTAATAGTAAGGGAGGTAGCGAATATTAAAACACCATTTTCTGTTCATTGAACCAGATGGGTGGGTGATGGTCAATCTGTCGCCGTGCCCGTTGTGGAACTAAGTTACGATATTAAAATGAGGAGGAATGATCACACCATAATTGTTATAAAAAGCCGGCTAGAGATAGAAAAAATAAAATAAGCATGACTTCGTTTTTAGAAAGCTATTCAAAGAAGCCGGTGTCTTTGAATGGAAATGAACAAGATACTCATGTGAGGGCTTGTTAATATCAGCCGGTATAAAATGACTTGTTCCAATGTAGCAGCACCTCGCATACTATAATGGTTTAGCATGCTGTTTGAAAGACCATCTTAAGGTACATTTAAATGTTACTGCGATATAACAACAAAATACGCAGCAGGCATTTTATATTTAAATAAAATACTATAATTCATAATCACCTTGTTCCAAACACTTGAATCGTCAATAATTTGTAAGATCATTCATTTATAGACCAAAATAATTAGAAGAGTAAAATCAAACATCTTGGCAACAATAATTTACAGCACTAAACTCATAGACATCATTTCAGCATAATTATATAATCATTTTAACAATCCGACTCCAACCATGGCACCAAGTCGAAATTGCATGAAATGTATGCATTAAAAACATTTTGGAATGGTATGTAAAGCTATGACTGAAGTTTCATGCTATTCAACTCATAAGGTTACGGTACTTTTTAACAGTTTAATATGTTAAAATTATTCAAACAATGACGTAAACAGCTACTAATATGATATCGAGTCTGTTATTAATATTATACTGCATAAAAATCAAACAAATGATATTAAAACAACAATAGAAAATTACAAAACACATTAACAATTCAATACATCAAATCTAACAATACTTTAAGAAAATATGGATTGATCAATCAATACATGACCAATTTAACTTGGTTTTATCAACTGCTAAAACAGAATTATAAAATTGTAATCCTGTTGAAGTTGGAGCCAAATTAAGCAATCTGAATGTAGCACTTTAGCACAGACAGTACAGTAACAATGTGTGCCTTTAGGCTCTCTGGCAGGCAGCGGCACACCCGTTAGCCAGCTGGACCTCATTCTGTCTTTTGCTGACAATATAATTCTTTTAGGGACTTTAATTCTTCTATAAGTGCTTTGTTTTGGTTTTCGAGCACTGCAACTCTGTTCTCTAGACATTTAATGTATTCTTTTTTCTTACGACGACATTCCCTTGCTGCTTCACGATTTTTCAGTAGCCGTAGTTCACGTTTGCGCGTTTGATCTTCTAGCATTGGACCTGCAATTATTGTAAGAGTTACTGATTTATCAATTTATTTGAACGAAATTGATACAGTAGAACTGTGATTTTCAATACCAACCAGGGACATAAAAATGTTCATCTTGATTTGTCGCATATTGGACAATGGCACCACCGGCCCCCCCTCCTGATACAGCCAGCGTATGTAAGCCACTCTCCGTCTGAAGAGCTCCAGCTGGAATTACTATAAACAAAATAAGAAACGTTCAAAAAAGTAAATCGAATAAACACAAAACCAGAGACATTTTAGATGTCACACAATATTATGATGCATGAAAAAGTGATCGTTATATTAACCGAAGAGTTTTTTAAGTCCTGACAAGCGCCATGCTTGCCACGTAGGCACGACACTATCAAAAAATTGCAAATCTATGTAGTCCGTCAGTTAGAGTATAGGAAAATAATGGACACGTATTTTTTGTATTTGTAAAATTAAAAAAGAAAAGTAAGTAAATCAATAAATATTGACAAAGATAAAATTCATCAAAACTCGGGAGTGGGGGCTCGTGACGTCAGAACTCACAATAAATTATACCAAGGTGTGACCTATTGAGAATTTTAAAAGCTCTGTAACTTCGTCAATATTGTTTTACGTAACTAAAGAAAATACGTATCAAATATTTTTTGATTATTTAACTGACGGAATAATTTTTTTTTTTGGTCGTCAACCCTATTTACTCAGCAGTTATATTTGGAATATTGTCATACCTACTAGTAGGTTAATAATTATTATAAGAATCAGACAACAATTTATTTTTAAAATGTATGTAGATATACAACATGAATTATTTATAATTTTGTATAAAGATTGTGCTCTGTTTTGCAAATAAAAGCTAAAACAGTTATAAAGTAAGAGAAGTTTTATTTACTGAACATTTATACAATTTCAACCAGTGGGCAGTGAAATCTCCCTTACTAACTTGATTTGGTTTTAATAAACCCCATAAATACCTTAATCTTTTCAAGTTATCGAAAAGGTGGTGGTGTCATGCTTAGATATCAATTTACAACCCGTTTGCGAGCTCATTTAATTTCCATGTAGAACATTTGGGTTTGATAGGACAATCAAATGCTAATATTAAAATTAGGTTATTTAAAACGACATCGCAGCAGAACATAAGATGAAAGGACGAACGCAATTCCTACTTAAATGACTGGACCGCAACTGCAAAGGCAAAGAAGGACAAACGTATGGAGAAAAATGTTCTTAAGGAAATAGGCCAAATAGGCTGTGATATGCCATTGCTGGATCAATCAAGTTTAATTCTTTCTCGCAGAGAGCGTGGGAGTTCACTAAAGGCTTTCCAGCAAAATATGAGACAACGCGCGGTAGTCAACTGATAAGTGATTCATCACAACAAGGAATATAAATGGTAGGTAGATGTAGGTACATGCTCTTTTATCTTTGAGAAGATATTAACTGCCTCGTTGGTGCAGTGATCGCAAACGATACTCCTGAGCATGAGCTTTTTGGGTCGATACTCAAACAAACAAACTAAAACTGGCGTGTGTAGTTTTTGTTGTTAATAAAATTTAATAAACTGACTAAGTACAAACACAATCCCAAGTTACTCTTACCTTTAACACTTGCGCGAAAACGTTAACTCGATAGTACTTCAAATCGATAGATAATATGAGCGTGATTGTGCTCTATAATCTCGTATTTTTCTGGCTATTTAGGTACTTAGGTAGGTACTAGTGATTATAGCAAATTTCCTTCGATTTCAAAATGAAATACTATGGTAGTGACCGACTCTGACTGTACCTGAGTATTGAATTTTGATTTTTTTGGTAAAATTATGCAAAGTTACCGGCCAGTAGCCAGTAAACCATAAAATAATAAATAAAACAAATCAAAAGACCATAATATGTAACGAGAATCAGAAATAAATATGAATAAGCAAAGTAGGTTGGTGTGTAGTAGGTATGCCGTCATCATGCCTTCTCACCGCGGGTTACGTCACCGGGTAGAATATTAATCAGGTCTCACCAGTGATGACGTCATTATTGTTGGAATTTGTACCTATATCTATAGGATTTATAGCTATAAACATTTTTAAGTACCTAAGTCGTTTTAAACATGTTTAGGAGATATGTAGAAGGAAACTTTATGCAAACTTATTTAAAACATTATTCCTTGCATTATGTAAAACAAGCCAAGCTTGCGTCGTTTTAAAGAGAGTTGATTTAATAACTAGTGATTAAAAAAAATGTAACCGAGACATTAACAACATAGGCAAACTGGATTCAAAATTGAAGCAACTCTGAAGCAAAGTTGTAGAATTGTTTGAAACATCTCAATGGACCCCGGTAATTTGTGGGCAGTTGGTATCATGTAGGTATGCCTATATCAATTTTTTATTGTGGTCGATTAAATCAATATTGTACATTCATCTCGACGGCGCGGAACCCTTCTTTGTGAGTGGACATGTACTTGGCCGATTTTTGTCTACAATACAGACCCCGTCAAAAATTAAAATACCCACATTACTGACGCACAAGAAAGACCAAATCGGAACGTGAATTATGTTTTAAGACTGCTGTCGCGAGAGTTCAGTGAAACTCTTTGAAGTCAATTCTGGTGGATCTTGTGCATGGAAAGGATCCCGAACCACGCAAATTCGACATCGACTTCAGCAAGGGTCTTGTTTCGAAAATCAGTCAGTGAGTTTCGAAAACAGTTCCGTAAATAGAGACATCAAGACTTGTGAAACAACAAGCTCTTTAGATTTGTAAACTAAAAAGTTTGTGGCCTGATTTACAGCATTGTCCACATTGTAAAGTTTCTGCAGAATAGAAGTTTATAGGAATGCCTCACGGTGCAACTCTTTACTCTCTACTGCGCAGTTTGGGAACCTCTACTTTACTATATTCTCATCTACCATAGTGCTTTCTTCATTCAATATTTCAGAAACGATTTTAAGACCTTTCGCACACTTGAGGCAAGACTATTTTTACACTATTGCGAGCGAGACAGACTATTCCCTTTAGTAATTTTGTGTAAGACAGTCTTGTCTCTAGGGTGCGAAAGCCCTAAGTCCGAATAATATAAAGATGCTCCGTATCTCTGCGGGACCGGGTTAGGATTGGGACATTTGGAAAGGCACCCAGTTCACAGACGTCGGTAAGAGTTGCGCCGCTGAAGTGGCAGTAGGTCGGTCACTTTTGTCGCAGAGACAATAACAGATACGGCCATATAGTCCTATTCTGGAGACGCTGAACAGGAAGTCGAAGTGTGCAGGCCAGCTGCCAGATGGTCGGACGACATAAAGAAGACGGCAGGGCCGACCTGGACCAGAACCGCCGTATCCAGAAGCGAATGGAGAACTATGCAAGAGGCAATATGTCCAGCAGTGGACGCAAATGTGCCTTTTACGGATTTAATATTGGATTATGAATATAAAATTAGAAACTTGAGGGGCAAGGAATCCATTGCATTTATAAAATGTTCAATAGCTTTGAATAGAGTCAATATGAGAGATAAAAGAGAAGAAATTCAAGTTTAATAAATTAACTGTAGTATAGCCCACAAAAATAATCTACCTTATAATTATTATAGTGAGATTTAGTTTCTTATTCCAAAGTAATTAATGTAGAAATGTAGGAATTTCAATTTTGATGGGATGTAAAACATGAAAATGGTAGAATCCTGAAGCTAGTGGTTACGAGCAGTGTACCAAAACAATGTACATTAAAGTTATGTATGATGCGTTGTAACAGGTTAGTGACACATGTTGCACACAGAAACAAAGAGTGTCAACGGCAGCACATATAACTGACCTGGCGCAAATGATAAAGAAGATGACAGCGACACTTCGTTCTCGCTTCCTGGTTTAGATCCCATGCGATTTTCTGCAATATCATCAGGTTCTTATACTTATGAGTGTTTTGGTTAAATCTGTTCAACCTTTTTATGATCTGCAAGACCTGCTGTTTGAATAATATTATGGTCCTAAACCTACATGACCTAAGCAATTTATGAGGAAAATTACTTGTAATTGTATGATTTGTTTATTATATGTTAACACTTTAATAATTCTGTTTTGCAGGCTTTTATTATTTACTAGCTGACCCGCGCAACTTCGTCTGCGAGTGAGGATTAGTTTAAAAAAGAAAAAAATTATCCTATGTTACTTCTAATACATCCAAGAATATGTGTACAAAGTTTCATGATGATTGGTTGAGTAGTTTTTGCGTGAAAGCGTAACAAACAAACTCACAATCACATTTATAATATTAGTAGGGATTGCTAAGATTTTAAGTACAGCATAATGACATATCAAGCTATACCCACACTGACCTGTGGTTGTCCCTAAAGTATTTGGTAAACCAAATATTTTCAAATTTAACTGATCAGGAGTTAGAGCCGAGTCACACCAGAATGGCAGCGGACGGCAACTACGCGGCGAGCACTTTCAGTGTGAAATAGTTTTAAACTTTATGAACATACTTAAAAGACCAGTTTCGCTTGTCGGTGGTTGCCCGCAGCTGCCAACGGCGGCGACCGTTTCAGGCAACCTTGCTGTCAAATTCTATACTAATAGATTATGTTGTTTAAGAGTTAAAGGTTGTTTCCTTTTCCCGCCATTTATATTTGAGTTAATTTCGCATTGGTAAAATTCTCTAAAAATGTGTCTTCAGGATGAACTATGCTGCTGACAATATTGTTTGATTAGTTTGCACTTAGTACCCAATCTCCAATGCAAGTTTGCTATGGTTGAATAAAAGTGTGATCCTGAAGATTAAAGTAATGTTTTACATTCTTATCACAGCACAATCTTTATATCAAGATTTAATTGTATAATTGCTGATTCATTTAATCTATGACACATTTGTAGTATTAATAAGGTGTTACAGACTCACCAGCAATTTCAGCACCTCCAAGATCATTTAATATTTTGCGGTATGAAGGACGCCTGGTCAGCATTTCCCTGTACTTCCGCTTCGGACTCTCATCACCACTACAACTGTCATCGCTGCATGATTGGCCTTGAGTGCTGACTAACGTGTTTGGTTCAGGTTTAATCTATAAATAAAAAGGTGCATAATTAAATTATATCTACCTGAAATTTTGAGTCCTAAGAACTGCCAGGTATCAAATACCTTTCACTCTTCGACTTCAATCATTGGCATATTCAATGGTTGTTTCTCAACATGTATGCAGTTTTTCAGTTACCTTAATAACCAGTAAATGGCTGACTCAGCCTGAATGTTGTGTAAACAAGTTGTCTAAGTTACAATTGAATTATTAGTTAGAGCCAAACTTAGGTATGTAAAAGCAACTTATATACCTACTTATATAAAACTCAAATGCTGCCATTTTAAGTCATTCATTGTGTATAAGAATGTGGTACAAAAATGGGTGTGACAGAGTGCTATTTCATTTAAGCTGTGCAACAACCCATTTCCCTTAGTCAATTAATACTTTTTCACTGAAGTTTTTACTTCATTGAGTTGAAGCCAACATTATACTAGTAATGAGGACCTCCAAGTTCTATTGATAGTATTATGCATTAGCAGAAACCAAAATTATTATTTTTAAAGACAAAATGAAGGAATCCATAAAAGATAGAAAATATTGAATCAAGTAAGAAAAGAATATTAAAAAGCACACTAAACACTGCAAATAAATTTTACCTGTAATGTTTGCAATGTCCCTTGGGTTGTGTGTATGACAGAACTTGGTTTGCTGACGAGAATCACATTCCCTTTTGGTAACTGCACAGACTGTATATTGGATGCTGTTTGAATAACAGATTGTTGATTTGGTTGTATTACTGATTGAACCTGAAAATAGAACAATCTTTAAGATTCTACCATTCAGTCAAAACATTTGTAGGTAAAGCTAAAAATATATAAACAAATCAAATTCATCACTGGAATACTTTAGTATTTATGATAATAAACTGAAGCTACTATAGATTTAATCTACACTGATTAAGTAACCTACTGATAGGATTGCATGAAATATAAACATGCAGACAGCAATCACTCAAACATTAGATTATTTCACTTAGATCTTGATGGATAAATAAACATTCACCATTAGGTTAGGAGTTACTTAGTCACAACTTTATAGTAAACAGTAATATAAAACCAATGAAAATAAATAAAGATCAAAATAAACACCTGTGCAGATGGAGCTTGAGTTGGTAAAGTGAGTTGCACTATGCTTGTGACGGCTACTACGTGAGCAGCAGACGCGCCCGCCGAGGAGCTCGCACTGCCCAGCGGGTCCGTGGGGCCAGCACCGCTTGAAGTGCCATTCTCTTCCACCATTCCATCCATGCCCACTAAGGTCACCTAAAATTCAAGGTCAACATTCTGTGCATTCCTTGATCTTCAGACATGCTCAAGGCAATATCTTTCGTTGAACATAAACACTCTGGTTTTCTGACAAGTTTCTTGTTGGCTTGGAAATCCTAAAACGGAATCATCGCGTCATAGACGGGACGCGGAATTTCCTATTGCGTCTAATATATACGCAACATATTTTAACGTTATTTACTACATTTGAGGATCCCAATATCATAGGGATTAAACATTATTTGCGAATCCAAATATAAGTAACCATGACAGGTCGCAAGGTTTGTCTTCACAAGCACTCACCAGTTACGTATTCCTCGTCACCGTCTATGCTGCGTCCGGAGTGGGCGAACGGGATGGTACGTAGTAGCCACGTCAACTGCGAGAAGACTCGTCACTGGCGGAGACCTATGATCTTGTATGCGTCATAACAATATGGCCGAAAATTGTCAGACGCATGCGCTAAATGTGCCGTTTCTGTAAGTTACCCACCTTGGAAATCAAGAAAAATACTCTAAAAAATTGTACAAAGTTTGACAGTTCTTTATTGTTTTGAAGACTGGCAATAAAGCTAATCTTGTCAAAGGGTCAAACCAGCCAGAGATTTAAAATGAGGGCTTCACATTCGCGTCATGAACAACTGTCAAATTCGCGCCCGTAATTTTGCCGCGAAGTCTTCGCGAAAAACATGTCTCTCTACATTCGGAATAACACAGTTCACGGGAGGTTTGCGCTTCGCAAACCCTTTGAAGCGGGTGCAAATACCAACACTAAACGGTGAACAAGGCGCGAACAGGCGCGCGGGTGTTCGTGGCGCAAATGTGGAGCCCGTATAATAAACTTGAGCCAGCTACCTAAAGTCCTTTAGGGTGTAAGCGCCAAGGTAGCCTGCAAAACATAAATGTTCTTAATTGTTTTGTAGTTTGCAGGTCGGTGTCAAACGATAGATGGCGCTGTGTAAGACACGGAGCTGGCTTTCTTTACTTTTCAAAAAAATAAAATGGTGGCTAGTATGTGTGGGTGATATTAAAACGCAAGAGAAGTATTAATAAGGGTCTCACACACACCGGTGTTGCAGCCTGTTCGTAAGAGATACCGCAACCCCGGAACCTAAAGGGCGAGAAAGGAACATGGATGGGTTTTAGTCAGTAAAAGTCTGACACTCCCTCCCGGTCCGCCCAGAGTGGGAGAAGTTATTTAATGATTTCCCATCATAAAAAAGGCTCCCACACACAGGTGTGTTTTTGCGTTTCCGCGTTACTGTGTCCGGCGATATTGCAGTATTTGTTTTTTGAATAGTACATTATGTTTTGGGAAGGCTACAAAGTTTAACACTGCCGCGATAGAGTTTGGCCAACGAAAGCTGTCCACGGATTATTTTCAGAAGTTTTGATGTGGCAATAACTAATTGTGTCAATTTTGACAGTAAGACTGTTTGACGTTTCGTACTGATTCTTGCCACAGGTGTCTTGGATAGCACGTGTGTCTAGAGATTTTCAGCGGTTTTTGTGTGTTTGTTGTTATATTTGTGACTTGTTTCTGTTTATTTGTGTTGTCATTGTGTTTGTAAACAGGTGAGTACTGTGCTTGTATTGTTTGTTATACACTAGCATCCAAAATGGAAAGAAATAAACCGCCAGACCCTGACCCTCCTGATATCCAAATTTCTCCAACATCATTTACTCCGAACCCTTTGTCCCAATTTGCGGATGTTGTTTGTAGTGTTGCAGAGATGGATGAATCTCAACCCCAAAACTCCCGTAAACGTCCCGGTAATGAGGAAATATTGTCACCATCCCCTCCAAACAAACAATCCAAAACCCAAATTGGTCGCACCAAGTATTCAGTCATGGATAAATCCCCGTCCATGTTACTCGCGTTGAAACCCAACCAAACTCAGGGACCACTTTACACCCAGTGAATTTTGGCAAATTTTTGATCACTAACAACATTGCGAACATTGTTCGTGGTGGTGTTAAGAGAGTTGGCCGAAACCGCGTGTCTATGGAATTTACATCCCCTCAGGATGCTAACTCATTTTTAGTAAACAGTTTATTGGCAAAATATGGTTACTTGGCTACAATCCCAACATTCAATATCACAAGGATGGGTGTTGTTACTGGCGTGCCCTCTGACCTCAGCGAAGAAGAGGCCACAAAATATTTATCGGTTCCTTCAGGATGCGGACCAATTCTTAAGATCCGCCGCATTAATAGGAAAGTATTTAAAGACGGTGTGACTGAATGGAAACCTACCGAAACTTGCGTCATCACTTTTGATGGCCAAGTCTTACCACCACGAGTTTACTGCTGCTACACAACCCTTCTTGTCCAACAATACATCTTCCCCACTATACAGTGTCGCAAATGCTGTAGATTTGGTCATGTGGCTAATTTGTGCAGATCGAATCCACGCTGCGGTAAATGTGGCCATGATCACCCCGGTGATGGCTGCAACATTATTGAGCAAGAGGCTTTTTGTATATTATGCTCGGGGAATCACTTCGCCAATAGCAAGTCATGCCCCGAGTATGGTAGACAGAAGGCTATCAAGACAATGATGGCTGAGAAATCGATGCCTTATTCTGAGGTTAACAAAATTATTCCAACAGTGTCCCGCAATTATGCTAACGCTGCTAAGACTCCGATTACTCAGTCATACCGTAAGACTGTTGTGTTGAAGCCCAAGTCCCATGCCCCTCTATCCCCGTCTTATGACAAATTCGCGCATCAGCAGCTAGTTAATGATCCCCAACCTTCACAGCCTAATGGCTGTGCTCTTAATCACAATAATGTACCCGCTAATAACACTATCTCTGTAATAGGTAATAGAACTTCTAGTAAAACTCTTACCCACTCTTATTAACTCTTCTTCTTCTAATTCACAATTACCGTCCAACGTTGCCAATGAACTTATTACTTTACTTTTAAACATTAGAAATGGCGGCTCGCCAAGTATTTCTGCAGTGGAATGTGAGGAGCGTGTGGCATAAAAAACACGACCTCATATTTCTTTTAAATAAGTACAAGCCATTGGCTTGTTCTATAGCTGAGACTTGGCTTATTCCAAGTCTTAGCTTCCGTATGCCACACTACAACATAATCAGATGTGACAGATCTGATGGCTATGGAGGATCTGCCCTATTTGTAAACAATAGGGTTCCTTTTTCACCCCTATCCCTACCTTCCTTTTCAGGTGATATGAGTATTGCGGCAGGAAGGGTTGAAGGCATCACAGTATTTTCAATTTATATTGCTCATCATCATCGTGACTTTTTAGTTATTTTAAAAAACACTTTTACCAATGTCCAGGGACCAATATTGGTCATGGGCGACTTCAATTGTCACCACTTCAGATGGGGATCCAATCTTCATGGCAGGAACAGTGGAACGTTACCGGTAGGGAAAAGGGCAGGTTTTATTACGCAGTGCAACCAACCATTAGACCAAAACCTTGGTTCTATGGGTACAAAAAGGTCTCTAAAACCGTTACATCCGTCCTATGCAGAATCAGATTAGGTTTCTGTTGCACTCCTGTTTTTTTGCATAAAATCCATGCACGTGACTCCTCTCTCTGCGAGTGTGGGTTAGGAGAGGGTACTCTAGACCACATTTTCTTTGAATGCTCAAACAACATCCCACCTCTGGATTTATATAGCCGCCTCCCTAAACTCAAAATCCCCCTCCCGATTAATTTTCCGTCCCTTCTAACATACCCTTCTTCCGAACTGCTTGTGGCATTGATGATTTTCATCCGCCACAACAGTATAAAACTATAAGCCGTTACATCAAATACTCTGTCTGTGTTGTTGTGGTATATGTATGTTTTAACAATTATAATATTATTTATTTATAATTTATTTTTTGTTTGTTTCAGTCTGCTACTAACCAACAAGTCCCAACTGTATCAACCGTAGTTTTTCATTTTTATTTTATTTTTATTTTTAAAACACCCACTTGCCGTTCCAGTTCACTTTCGACATTGGCAGAATAGTCGACACCGGCTTCAATTGCCATTCAACAAAAATAGAATAGAATAGACGTTTCGTACTTGAGTGATTGAGTCATCTCGATCTTGTGTTTACGTGTATCATATTTACATTGGTTTTGTTTAAAATAATGCCGAAAACAATCAAAAGTTCGACGAGGAGGCAAAAAAGACATAAAAGAGAAAATAATCAGAAATCTGCAGAGAAAATTACGAACGGATTCAATATCACACCCATATTCTCTTTTAGGTTAGTTTATTGAATTTATGAAACAACTTGATTATAACAAATCGCACGATCTCTCACGGTGTGTCTACCTTTCAGTAAGTAATAACAACGAGGAGACAAAACTTAAAATTGTGAAACCAGTAAAAAAACTGGAAAACTCCGAAAAAAAACACACAATGTTTACTATTTATTTTGCCTCTTATTTCCTAAACTACTGGACCAATTTATATGATTCTTGCGTGGAAAATGGTTTAAAGCGTTTTGACACTAATTTAAACGTTATATCTCGACAAATATTAATACGATTATCAAAAAAAAACATATTTTTTTTTTAGAAATGACCACTCGTATTTGCAACACTCTAAGGTTGCTTGACTACCTACTTAACCGAACTATCCTGTGGTGACCAAAAATTACTTTAAGGCCAGGGCTTACAAACTAAAAATATTTACATTTAAATGACGATCATTAAGGGCACCCCCTGTCTCCACAGGGGGTGCCCTTAATTCGGGCCTCGACTTAGTGCTTCATTATCGGGAGGGCAGCAAGGGACAGGCTGGGTCATGATATTATTTGGGGAATTTAACGTTAAACTTTGCTCAGCGTCGCGGGCTGGCTCGTCGAGCAAGGGTCGGGGAGTAATGATATTACTGGGAGGTCGCGGCGTGCCTCAGTGGCGAGACCGGATTCGCGGTTTGTATTTGTGTCATCTTGTGTGCTATCTGAGAGTGCTAGTTTCCCTACGACTTTCCTGCAAGAGGGTAGTGGGGTCATCGGGCTGGAGGAGGGTGGACCTAGGACGGCGAATCTTAGACATTGCGGAGGGGACATAACTAGCTGATGAAACGACTAACGGGTTAGGGTGTTTTTCGGCCCTATCGAAAAAACCCTTAGTGAGTCGCTTCATGCACTGCTGAATGGTAGAGATCTTGAGGTCAACATGAAGTTGCTCATTCCTAACGTACCATGGGGCTCCCGCGTCCTTACTTAAAAATTTTAACGGTTTTGGCAAAATAGCATCGAGTTACGCGTAATTGAATGCAAGTCGCACGGGACTAGTCAATGTGGTGACACTTGGGGGAGGCCTATGTCTAGCAGTGGACGTCTTTCAGCTGAAATGATGATGATGAAGATATTTATTTGTTAATTATATGAAACAAAAACTTAAATCTACGTGCTTTCCTTCTTATTGGGCTTTAATAATAGGATTACGCTAAGTTAACATAAACTAACGAGATTCTAGTGAGATTATATAAAATAATCACTTAAATACTGTTAGATATGCAGGTAAAGGGAGAGAACGGACAACCATCAAACACGCTAGTCAATGACACACTAACTTTATTAACTTTTAACTATCGGGTCGCAGCCGCGGTACTCTATACATATTATACATACAATAACAACAATTACATATCTAAGTTAATATCACAATTTTATGGCCACTACTTGCACCCTGGTGCGTAGATAGGGACTCGTCGCCTACAATAAAACACTCGAAAATTACAGCTCATAAGACATTTAAAAAATTACTTCCTGAATAATTAATAGTATCAACACCGTTTAAGCAGTGTATAGTGTATTACAGCTTCATTTATTTTTTAAATTTCGCCTTTTTTCTTGGACAGCTTTCGCTGGCTAGACTCTATAACTCAGCAATAATAAGGAAATGAGTTCTTAGAACATTTGGTATTGGAACGGATGTGATCCCACACACTGCCGCAATAATAACGCCGCAGTAGAATTTCGCGAGATAATAACGCACCTGTGTAATAGTGACGCACGATCGCAATATCGTAGAACGCAGAAACGCGGAAACGCAGAACGCAAAAATGCGCCAGTGCGTGCGGAGCCTATAAATTCTCTTTGATTTATTATATGGGTTTTCGGACAACAACAAATCTGACGTTATGCCCATATCTGTATTGTAGTTTGTAGATGCGTGTGTTCGTCCATATATTTGTACACTGAGAGTTACGTTTGTTTTTTTTATTTGTATTAAATAGTTATTACTTGGAAAAATAATAACATATATATTGGGCTCACAAAGAGATATTTAAATCAACCCTCCCGATCAGAGCAAAAAAGACCATATTGGACTCAGCAATTTTACCTTGTCTCACTTATGGTTGCCAGACTTGGATATACGACAACAAGGCGAGAAACAAGATCCAAACCACACAGAGATCTATGGAGAGAAGTTGTTTAAGTATCAAACTAAGCGACAAAATAAAGAACACAGAAATTCGCAATAGAACTAAAGTGACAGATGCTCTCAAATTTTCTCAAAGCCAAAAATGGAGGTGGGCCGGGCACGTTGCAAGGTACTCCGATGATCGATGGACAATCAGGGCAACTAAATGGAAAGTTCCACAGGGCACCAGAACTAGAGGCCGGCCCAGCGCCCGTTGGCAGGACGAGATTGTAGCGAATGCCGGACGAGAATGGATAGCCACCGCTTCCGATTGAGAAAAGTGGAATTCTTTGGAGGAGGCTTTTACCCGAAGGGGGTCCACACATTAATTCTATTTTATAATTGATTATCAGGTTTACATATTATTATTGCTATCTTTGTTACATATATTTGAACTTACAACTTTTATTACATGAAATTCATCAATCTAAAGTAATCTTAAATCGATTTATTTTAATGAATATTTGTTCTCTAATTTTATGTAATTTTATGTTTTATTTTCTGCGATTTTATAATTAATGTTGTTTTTTAATTTTATTTCATTTGACTATTGTAAATATTTATTGTTCCTTTTTGTTTGCTAATCGTGATCACATACTCGTATCATAATTACGCAAATTTGGAATCTGTAATTTTATCATTTGAAATTCAATAATCTAAAGTAATTTGAAAACGATATAATATTTGAAATGCATGTTTTTATTTTAATGTATATAGGTCGATTTTATAATTGAGGTTGTTTTTAATTTCACTATATTTGACTATTGTAAATATTTATTGTTATTTTCTGATTATTAATTGTGATCACATATCATATTCACTTTAAAATATTGTATCAATTTATAATTTTATTTTATTATATTACATGAAATTCAATAATCTTAAGTAATTTTAAATCGATTTATTGTAATGAATGTTTCTAGCCTATTGTAATTTATTAGTTGATTGCTATTATTTGTGTGTAATCTGATTATTGTTTGATTGTGTGGAATGAATAAAGCTTTATTATTATTATTTATTATTTATTAAATAGTTATATCTTGCACATTGCCCTGCTTCTTATTTAATCAAAATCGAACGAAGAAAGACGAAAGCAACAATTAAAATTATTTATAAATAAAATGTTATAAAAACCATACTTCAAAAAAGTGAAAACTAACTTTAGCTTCTGAAATCGGTGATCTTTTTTTGATTGATTTAGTATTTTTTTGTCACCGTCTTATTTTTTGTAGAAAAGACTTAATTTTTCACGTTTTAGTGGTTACTTGTGTTTACCCCTTCGCAGAGATACGTGATGTTATTTATGTTATAACATAAACTAGCGCATTAGCCACCCACAACAAACATTTACTTGCAACTATTTTATTTTTAAAAGACAGTGAATGCCACCTCCAAAAGCTAAAAAAAGTTTTCACACCCAGTCGTGCACAGCGTCACCTATCGTTTTGCTGTGGAAGCTGACTTTGAAAACACCTCAGTGGGCAGTGGCAGATTTTGAGCGGCGATTCACTCTATTCAATTTCTAGAGCTTATCCTTGTATGCTCTACGGAAGACTCTATTATTAAGGACTTTTCCACGATTTGTCGTGTAATGTGATAACATTACACGACAAATCGTGGAATTTAAAAAGCCCTTTAAAATATCGGCCCTGCATTATTACACAACACGATTTGTCGGGCCCGATTTGTATGCCATGATTGGCAGCGCGGCAGGGAAGTACTTAGAGCGGTCGGGACCACTCGACCACCCCATTTCTTATTACACTTCCCTTTCCCTGCAGGCAAGGCCTGCTAAATCGTGACATGTAATGAGCCCTTTAGTTGCTTCTACCAGTTGCGTACGACAGCGCAACGTCAGACTATTATAGTTTGGCCAACGAAAGTTGTCCGCGAAAAATTTACAGAAGTTTCAATAACTAAGTATGGCAATAATTTAAGACTGCCAAAATTGACGTTTTGAAGTAGAGTCATCCTGATCTTGTGTTTACGTGTATCACATTTACATTGGTTTTGTTTAAATAATGCCAAAAACAATCAGAAGTTCGACGAGAAAGTTTCTATTTACTATAATTGACAAAAAAAGACATAAAAAGTAGTTGGAATCAGAATGAGTGTGAAATGTACGATGTGTGTGAATGTTTACAACTTTTTTGCCTTATATTGCCTAAAGTACTGGACCGATTGACATGATTCTTGTGTAGAAAATGGTTTTAAGCCAAGTCCAGCGTTTTGACCAGGGATGTAACGGATGTGATTATATCGGAACCGGAATCGGAATCGGAGGTATTGGATTTGACATATCGGAATCGGAATCGGAATCGGAGGCGGATGCTGAAGAAGAGAATGTGTGAGAAAGTAGGATTCTTAATGAAATAACGAACGATCGGCTCGAATTGAAAAAATCTTTTTGTGTTGGGTAGTCCATTTATCGAGGAAGGCTTTAGGCTATATAACATCATGCTACGATTATTAGGAGCGGAGCAGGAATGAAAAATGTTGCATAAATGGGGTTTTTTTTCATATCTGTTTTCTCTCTTATGTGACGCAGACGAAGTTGCGTGGGTCAGCTAGTAATACATACATTGATGATCAGTCTTTTTTTTCAAATACAAACAATAGAACGCCTGACGAGGCATTGAAAAAAAAACAATAATTATTAATAAAATAATTATGCATTGTATGTACTTGTAAGTATGCTGGTAATTTAAATCGACAGAAAGCACGTTACGAGGGGCTAACCCCGTGGGACAAGTATAAACAGGTTTATACGCGTCGACCCCAGCCGTATACCTCCGATTACCTTCGATTGAAAAGTTTCGGAACAGGTATCGGAATCGGAGCTCCGTAACATCCCTGGTTTTGACACTAATTTATACGTTATATCTCAACAAATAAAAAATCATCATTTCGAGTTACGAAATTATATGACATAAAAACTTTAATCTACGTTTTTCCTTCTTATTGGACTTTAATACAATCTTATTGGTTTTATGTTAACTTGGCATCATCTGAGATTATAATTATAAAAAAAATCACTTAAATAAATATCTAAGATAATATCACAAGTTTTCAAAATACGAATTCAACTGATCGACTCACGTTATACTCTATATGGTGTAGAGATATAGGGTTTTGGTCGCCGACAATAATACACTCGAAAATTACAGCTCATAAAACGTATTTTTATATTTTTAAAAATTCTTCCTGAGTAATAAATAGTATCAACACCGTTTTCAAGCAGTGTCCCGCCTTTTTTCTTAGACAGCTTTCGTTGGCCAAACTCTACTTCAAAAATGAGTGATTCCAATCTTTCGGCGCGTTCGGCGCGGATATGTGTGCGAGGCTTCCTTGACTTCGATTCCTTCGGCGCGTTCTGCGCGGATAGGTGTGCGTCCACCTTTAATAAAAAGAGGTGGGCGCAGAATAAATATTCTAGAAATCAAGACAGTACTTCTAGGTTCCATGGTTACAATCAAACAATGACAAATTGACAGTTCAGCTAAGTCATGTCAGTATGTCAGAATTCGAAGAAATGTAAATACGAAAAAGAAAACAAATAAAATTGTTTGTAATCCAATTCTTTGAATAAATAATAATGGCCCCAAAAGGTTCTTTTGAAAATCAATATGAAGACTACTCACCCGACCTTACTACCATTATACTTAGCAATTCTCGAGATGCGGTGTGTTCTCAATTTGTTTTGTTTTAAATTCGTTTTTTTCCTAGTTAGCTGCTATCTAAATATCGCTAGCGAGAAACACACATTATATTGTAATATATAACGTGTTTGACAATTTTACGGTGACATATATAATCAAAGCCACTTGTTTATACACAATACATTTGCTCTGCGTGTAAAATAGAAAATTAGTCAGATACTCAGATTTGAGTTTTTAATAAAATACTGTCCAAATTTCGTCACTGTACTATCTCCTTCGTTTGATGGTCTATCATTAGATGTACGGGATATTGGCAAAATTGTGGTGACTCTTCCACAAAAGCCATTAACTAAGAGTTGAAGTTGAAGTTACATTAAAACAAATATTAGCTGCCTGTAATGATTTCTAATGTTAATCTTAATAAAATTACAAAATTGCAAAGAAATATGTGTGCCACGACGAGGCTATTAAGACGTATTTGACGACTCTTAAAAGACAGTCATCATCATCATCATTTCAGCCGTAAGACGTCCACTGCTGGACATAGGCCTCTCCCAAGTGTCCCCACATTGACCGGTCCCGTGCAACTCGCATAAAACGGATTCAGCAGGTCATCGGTCCCCCTAGTGGGAGCTCTTCCAACGCATCGTCTTCTGGTTCGCGGTCGCCGCTCCAGAACTTTTCAGCCCCATCGGCCATCCGTTCTGAGAGCAATGTGCCCTGCCCACTGCCACTTAAGTTGGGTGATTCTTCGGGCTACGTCGGTGACCTTGGTTCTCTTGTCTTTATTTCAGATTCGATCACGCAAGGAAGCTCCGAGCTTTGCCCTTTGGGTGACTTTAAGCATTTATATAAGGCCCATTGTGACTGACCATGTTTCGGTTCCGTATGTAATTGGCAACACACACTGGTCATAGACTATCGTCTTGAGGCACTGTGGTAAGTTGGACGAGAAGGTACTGCGCAACTACCTAAACGACGCTCACCTGAGTCAGATTCGACGGCTGACCTCTTTCTCGAAGTTAGACTTACCTAACTGGACCGTTTGTCCTAGGTACACTTAATTGTCTACAATTTCAAGTGTAGTATCCGATCTTGATAGGAATGGGTGTGACATGGGCATTCAACATAACCTTCGTCTTGTCCATGTTCATTCTTAGACCTACTCTTTTGGAAGTTCTACTGAGGTCATCGATCATTGTACTGAGGTCCTTCATAGTCTCAGCCATGACCACTATGTCGTCAGCAAACCGAAGGTGAGTGATGTACTCGTCATTGATGTTGATGCCTAGCCCTCTCCAGTCCAGAACCTTGACCTTGAAGACATTCTCCAGTGCAGCGGTGAACAGTTTCGGAGATATGACGTCTCCCTGTCTTACACCTCGCTGCAGTGGGATAGGTTCCAAGGCTTGGTCCTGAAATCGGACTGACATGATGGCGTTTTTGTACCAACACTTCAAATTATGTTTATGGTGCATTGGTTAGCTAAGAACCAGTAGTTGACGACAAACGCTTTGAGGTCGGAGCGACCGCCGCGACCGTACGCCATTCACGATGGGTTGGTGGAAGTTATTTGTGATAGCTGTGGCAATCTCATCAAAAACTGAACTGCAGTGACTTATTGAAATATTTTTTTGGCCACAGTAGCATATCAAGCTAAGCACCACGGCCGTGTGTATAATTTTCAATACACACTGAACAAACACTTGTGTATCGTTTGGGATACACGAACACCATTTCAGTCTTTAGCCTCGTGTATCGTTAACGCGCTCGTTTTCATTTATTTATTTACCCTGGGGTGTTTTTCTGGTGTATTAGGGTTGGGATTGGTACTTATTGTTTTTTGGAAATTTTGAAGAAAAATGTATGGGAAAGAAATGAAACAATTATTTTCAAAATCAAAAATCAAAATCAATCAAAAAATCAAAATCATCAATCATTCCGTACTTTTTGTAGCATTCTGAACAACTCCCGCATACTATCGTTTCTCCAACTGTATTGTTCACAATATAGTGTTTCATATTTCTTGAGGCTCTTCTTGGTGTCGAAGTCGATGGTCCGGTTAAGTATTGTCACAGGTATAGCCACACAGATATATGCTTGGGCTTGGCGCTGAGCGTGTTAAAATCATGTTAAAACGGCATAGTGTCACCAATCGAACTTCATTATATTGTTAAAAATTATTACTTATTTATGTACTCATTTTATTACATAGATAAGTGGTACCTACTTCATATTCTTGTTATTAATATATGTTTATCTCCAAACACAATCAGATTTGACACTGGCTGCTAACATATTGTTCCTCTTAGTTACCTTTTACACTACAATCATATTATTATCTATTGAAGTCCTGTTCCATTTTGCCTATAACAATAACATATACACGCTTGAGACATTTTGCCAGCAAATTGTCTCAAGCGTGTGGCAACTGAATTATCATTTGTCACCTATCTTGATGCATAAATATAAATTATTGAAATAAAACGAAAATGTTTAAATTCAGATAACATTCTATGGACCTTAAAGGTCCATAGAATGTTAGTTTTGTACTAAGACTTATAAATTAGGATGACAAATCAACAACTTGCATTTTAGAAACCAAGTGCAATCATCATCATCTGCCTAGCCTTTTCCCAAATATGTTGGGGTCGGCTTCAGGCTAACCGGATGCAACTGAATACCAGTATTTTACATGGAGCGACTGCCTATCTGACCTCCACAACCCAGTCCCAGTCCCACATGCAATCATGAACTAAATAATTATTATGTAGTTACCATCAACTGTATTTGTTTGCCTAAGAACAATAAATCATCATTTTCTTGTTCATATTTTACAGATATCGGAGAAGTTTCAATCAAAATTGCTTAAGTTTAAAAATGAAAAATTGCACATGCTTACCACGGAAATGCAAAAGGACATATTCTATGATGGCACAGTATACACTGGGTCAGCTGGCCTAGCACTGTATTATATTATGGATGCTCTGAGAAATGATAATAACCCTGAAACACTTAAGGTTAGTGTTTAAAAATTTAAACATTTTTTATACTATTTTTGCAATTCCTTTTTTTTCAGTAACTTCACCCTGTCATCGTCCGCATGGTGTCGGACGTAAAGAATAGCACCGTCCCATATCTTCCCGTGGGTGTCGTAAGAGGCGACTAAGGGACTTACCAGAGAATGGGCAGCAGCATTCTCTGTGCTTTTGTGACAACCGTACTGCGATCGCCAACCCGCCTGCCAAGCGTGGCGATTATGGTAAAACCCCCCCAAATGGACACAGCATTAAATAAATGGCCCCTAGTGCCTGGCAGCCCGTCTACCCTCGACTACGGCAGCGGTCGAGGTTATGGCGTGGCACGGGGTGCGAAGAATCCCCGGATGGGATCAGGCTGCCTATACTAACGACTGGACCTGGCAATTTACAACACGCGCACACTTCGGACCGACGAGAAGATAGCGAAGCTCGAAGAGGAATTGAGCAGGTTGCGATGATGTATTGTGGGATTATCTGAAGTCCGAAGAGAGGGGGAGGACACGATAATCGTAAAATCCGGCAACCTGCTTTATTTCCGAGAGGGTGACCGCCAGCGCGGTGTTGGGTTTATCGTCCACAAGTCCCTTGTGAACAACGTGGTGAAGATCGACAATGTGTCGACCAGGGTGGCGTACCTTATACTCAGAATATCCTCAAGATATTCGCTGAAGGTCATACAGGTCTACGTCCCGATCTCGGCACACCCCGACGACGAAGTGGAGACCATGTATGAGGATATCTCTAAAGCCATGCATGGTTTCAAAACTCACTTCACCGTTATCAAGGGGGACTTCAACGCGAAACTGGGCAAACGAGACGGGGATGAGCTGCAGGTAGGGCAATTTGGAGTTGAACGTTGGAACCACCGGGGCCACCAACTGGCTAGTTTTATGGAGGAGGGCCTCTATATGATGAACTCCTTCTTGAATAACCGTGAGCACAGAAAGTGGACCTGGCAGAGCCCAGATGGTGCAACAAAAAATGAGATTGACTTCGTCATGTCAACCAAGAAGTAAATGTTCAATGATGTCTCTGTGATCAATTCGGTTAAAACCGGCAGCGACCACCGCATGGTAAGAGGTAGTATTGAACATCAATATAAAGCTAGAAAGGTCTCGACTGATGAAGTCTACGCTCCGTCTAGCACAGATCCAAATCCAAAACCCCGTGAGCTTTCAGCTCGAACTACAGAATCGTTTCGAGTGCCTAGGGAGCTCAGTGGACGAGTACAACGATGGGTTTGTGGAAACTGTCCATACGACCGTGTCTAAGTTCTTCAAGACACGTCGTGCAGATCAGAAAAAGAGGTTCTCCGATCAAACTCTCAAGGTCATGAAGGAGCGGCGTGAGATAATCCTACAGTCTTCAGACGATGTCGAAATACCGGCAGCTCAATATACAGATCTCTAAATCCTTGAAGAGCGACCTCCGCCGCTTTAATACCGAGTGCATTAAAGACACGATTGAGCGGAACAAAGGCTCCAAGGTATTTGTAAGAGATCTGGCTATTGGGCAGAGCCACAGCTCACGACACTGAAGACCGACGATGGCAGGATCTTATCCGCCAAACCGGAGCTACTCGGAGATCGAGAGCTTCTATGGACAGTTATACACGTCAACCAGCAAACCCATTGTCGACCTAGCAAACGACTCAAGCGCTATACTAACCCGACACAATACCGAAGACACCCGTACGTCAGCCTGTACGAGATTAGGATGGCTCTGAAACAGCTCAAAAACAACAAGGAACCGGGTGATGACGGAATTACGGCCGAACTCCTGAAGGCGGGTAGAAAACCGGTACTTAAGGCCCTTCAGAAGCCTGTGGTCCGTCCGTCTAATGACGACAGGCCGTGTCGACGGCGCGTTCGTGTTCCACGCGCGCCTCAAAGACGGTTTCCTGCCACCTGAATAAGCCGGTTTCCGAAAAGGCTTTAGCACCGTGGACCACACACATACGCTTCGGCAGGTTATACAGAAGACCGAAGAGTACAACTTGCCTCTCTGTTTAGCGTTTGTGAACTACGAGAAAGCCTTTGATTCGATCGAGACCTGGGCTATTTGGCACCGTTGAAGAAACTGCAGTACGTCTCTCCAACGGTGCCAAATTGAGTACCGGTACATCGAGGTGTTAAAGTGTTTGTACAAAAACGCCACCATGTCAGTCCGACTTCAGGACCAAGCCTCGGAACCTATCGTGATCGAATCAGAAATGAAGACATCCGCAAGAGAACCATGGTCACCGACGTAGCCCGAAGAATTGCCAAACGTAAGTGTCAGTGGGCAGGTCACATTGCTCGCAGAACGGATGGCCGATGGGGCCGAAGGGGCCGAAAAGTTCTGGAATGGCGACCGCGAACCGGAAGACGATGCGTTGGAAGACCTCCCACTAGGTGCACCGATGACCTGGTGAAGGTTACGGGAATCCGTTGGATGCGAGTCGCAAGGGACCGGTCAATGCGGCGACACTTGGGGAGGCCTATGTCCAGCAGTGGACGTTTTTCGGCTGAAATGATGATGATTTCCCTGGCATACCTATGTAGAACTATATTTCATCAAAATCGGTTCAGTACTTGACGAGTATATAGGGTGTGTATATTTATAGAGAGAGAAACAAACACTTGTTTGCGAGTTTCAATATGTTTGAGTAGAAACAGGCTGCCGCACCACTTGATGCCGCAGATGCTGCCATTCCGTCGACACAGTTTTGTTTCTTTCTACGTAAGATGCAAGTAAGCGTAAAATGAAGATAACGTCATGCTTACTGAGTGCGTGCAAAAACGGTAGTCTTAAGCTAAGCATATGTTGACAAATAACTCGTCTGGTGATGACAGTTTCCTAGAGATACCTACTATTTGAAAAAAACAACACATTGAAACACTAATGTTTTCCGTTTTGTGAATAGTGGCACTACCCGCAGGTGCTTCCGACAAAATAGTATTGATGATCTTTTTTCTATACCTATGTCTAGACATAGGCATAGGTATCTCCAATTGCACACCATTTAGCTGGATTTAACGGCAACTCTCATCTCGCTCCACCCCGAATATGATCCCTTTAACTGATACGAAGTCTCATGTTTCATATAATTCATTCACGAACACTTCTACCCCAAGGGTTCCACGTTCTAAAGCTAATATGGCCGGCCCATTGCCATTTCAGCTTGCTTATCCTGTGAACTATCGACATTTTTGTTTCGGTGCATGCCGGATCACCTCGTTCTGGATTAGATTCTTAAGGGAGATTAAACGTAGGCCGTTCGATAGCTCACTGAGCGACCTTAAGTTATTGAACAGCCGCACTTTCAGTTTCCACGTTTCGGAGTAAAGTTAAAACAAGTACGACTAGACGCACCGATATTTCAAAAAAAAAATCGTTCTACTATTTCTTAGTGGGGAGACAGAGTGGAATAAACCAAACCTGTCACGAAGCTTCCCTTTTCAAACATTCCACGATTTCCTACTGGGGAGACAGGGTGGAATAAACCAATGTCGCTTATGCTTTTTACAGACCGCATTAGAATACATCAATATTGAAAACCTAAAAGGACGCAAAATCAGCTTCTTGTGTGGAGATGCAGGACCACTTGCTCTTGCAACAGTAATATCATATAAGCTAGGCTCTAAACGTCCTGAAAAAACGCTGCCAGAATATAAAACTTTAGCTCAAAGGTATGCTATAAAATTTTACTATTCAACCATAAACATAACATCACGTCTGTAATCACAGAACGATAACCTAATAGTAACCCCACATTTTGCCAGTCGTGTTAAAGTCCCATGTAAAATGGGCGAGCCATCTACCCGGTACAGATCCAGACTCCATGGCTGCTACTGAAAAAATCCTGATGGAAAACCCAAAAACATTTTTCCCGACTCTGTAATCAAACCCAGGACCTTGTGCTCAGCAGTCGTGCTTACAACCACAAGACCACCGAGGCATTAATGGTTGACCCATTTAACCATACTTCAATAAATTCAAGATACGGTTATTCCAGTTCACACGAACTGCTCAGAAATCTCTACGATTTAGATCGTGTCCATATTTTGCTGATTTGAGTCACAAGCAAAAAGGATTGAATAATTAATGGAATTGTGTCCTATATGAATATAGAACTACTAAAACAATTTGCAAACTATTTAGCACTTTGAACGCCAGAGCATAAACGAATGCGCATGCCCTCCACACCTTCGCCAATTTTGACGTTTTTGCAAAATGTACAATTCCATGGTCATAGACGAAGGCATGGATATTGGATATATCTAAAACTTTCGCAAAATTCTTTGTGAAAGAAAAAAAGTACGGACAGACACTGACAGAATGCATTCTGTTTTGCCACCTTCGTCACCGCTCAACCATAGAAACCAATATAGTCGCTCCGCGCTGCAGTCGGTCATTCGGGTGGGCGACACTGATGCTGCAGTCTGCGATATGTGGTTGCCTTCGAGTACCTTTACGGATTCGGCATAATTTTAATTTTTCAGATTAATGTCTCTAAGTTCCTTGTTGCAAGAATCACCCGATGAGCTTTTATATGGAAAATCCGGATATCTCTTTGCTTTACTATTTGTGAACAAACATATTAGTGGAAAAGAAGTCATTCCTGCAAAACACATTGAAAAGGTAGGTAAAGCAAAAAATACAACAAAAACTACTGAGTGAGTATACTTAGTTCCAAAAATGGATCAGAGAACGTGCTGTGACGAGTACGTACTAAAAATATCAATTTATAGAGATAACCCATCATATTAGCATGAGATCCAAAATAGCAAGCTCGTAATGGCATAAAATCACAATACATTAGAAGAAAATCACGATGATTGTCAAAATAAAACATTGAAATGATATCTGACAACTAACAAATGACAAAATATTACGCCGATAATCCCCAAAGGGTTAGTTAGGCAGAGGTGTAGTATAGGTACCCACTTTTCGCCAGTTATGGGCTAGCCCGCGAAATTCTATTTTTTTTTACGTTTTTTTTACATGTAATCAAAGCTGCGATTTATTACAGACCCAGAACTAATTAGGTAAGTATATTTTCACCACTCCCGCACGAAAGAAGTGTCTTTCCTCTACGAAAAAAGTGAGGAAAGTTGGTTTTTCCTCACTGTTTGAACAGTGAGGAAAGTAAAGATCCCGTTCAGGAACTAACCTTGCCTGATTTTTTGATGTTAAGTTTAAAAGATATTTAAAAAAATAACGAAGCCGTCTACGACGACGTGGGCTAGTGTTGTGGCAGAAGATACTGCCAATACCCCACCTCAGGCCCGTTGTAATAATACAGGAATATCAAACACTCAAGTGAATAGTAATAAAACAACGATAAATGTACCCAATAAAAACGTTACCTTTAACTTAAAAAATTGCAATAATTGATGATTAAACGAACTTACCTGTAAGTGAAGTTCTATCCCAATTATATGAGTACGTTTCATTCGAAGATAAATAATAGACACATGTAGTACCTTCATTGTACCGGCAACTTCGCACTTATTAAAGTATTAGGGTAGATAGAAAAAACTTCCTTGCTCGCGCCCAGCCCGGCCTGGCGCCACGGCGGCGACGCTCCTCATTCTTTAGAGCCCTATTACAAAATTTTTAGATTCAGGGTCCTGGGTAGGGAGGGAGCTTTATCTTCGAATGAAACGTACTCATATAATTGGGATAGAACTTCACTTACAGGTAAGTTCGTTTAATCATCAATTATATTGCGTACGTTTCATTCTTCAGATAAATAATAGACACAAATGTAGATGTTCAGAGATTAAAAATTTTGTAACTAGATAGTAAATTACTAAGATTAAAAACTAGTGTTTTACTTCTAGAAATCATTTAATTACTCAACACAACTCAAATAATAATCTTAGATATGTACAAAACAAACAGGTTTTATTTTTAAAATTAGTTCTCCTATAAGTTTACAACATTAATTTAGATAATTATTAAGAAAAATTAGGAACAATCAGATAAATGTATTTACTCTAATCGCAGCTCATTGTTACCCAGGGAGAAAAACCGATCTTGCGAAGCAAGCATCATCGCTCACTGGACGATTATAAAATTTAGCGAACGTCTGCGATGATTGCGACCAACCAACCGTCTTCCTGATGACGTCAAGCGAAACGCCTTGCGTGCGCGCCGTGGATGTGGCAGCGTGTCGGGTGCTGTGCGCACCGAACGCAGACACATCCACGCCGCTCTCCGCGAGCACCTGCTTTATCCATCGACTGATGGTTTGTGTGCAGGTGGCCTTATAAGGTCGTTTGTATGTAATCAGAAGGTTTTCAACTGTATTTGGCCTTAAATCTTTTGAAACCGACAAATAATCTTTCAAAGTTGTTGCTGGACAAATATTTATATTTTCTTTGAAATAAGGCAGGAACAAAACTGGTTGTTCACGACCAGCAGCAGATGTTTTAATGATATCGGAAATTATAATATTGACTCCATTAGGATTAATATGAATGTTTTTAATTTTAATAGATGCAATTGTTTGCGCTCTGTGAGCTGTGCATAAGGCTAATAAGATTACAAGCTTCAGGGAAATCTTTTTTAAAGGTAATTCGTTATTAGGGCCCCATTGAGCGATGTGTTGTAAAACTATTTGAGGGTTCCACGTAGACGCGTATTTTGGTATGGTTGGCCTTAATTTATAGGCTCCTTTTAATAACCTTTTGATCTGTTCATGAGATCCTAAATCATCACCAAATAGTAAACTTAAAGCCGAACGGTAACTATTAAGAGAGCCGTAAGCTGCACCTTTATCAAACTGTTCCGTTAAGAATGATAACACTGACGGTATACTAGATTCGTATGGATCTATTTCACTATTACGGCAATACTGCCACCAATTTTTGAAGGCCACACCATAATGTTTCAATGTGTTCTTGGCTAAAGAAGCCATCATTAAATCCAAAGAGGCCATAGGTACACCTCGTTTTAAGAACGCGTTCCTGAGAGCTTCGCTGCACCCAGGGTAACTCCTTTGATTTGTGAGTTCCTAGAAGGAGACCATATATTATTATACTCGGAATTTATAAATATAATTACTGAAGTAAGTAAAGTTTGTAAAAGAGGGAACCAGGGTTGCGAAGGCCAATAGGGAAAAACAAGTATGCCTTCAGCCTTATCTATGATGATTTTTTCTAAACATTTTAATAATAGGGAAAAAGGTGGGAAAGCATAAAAGAACAAATTATCCCATGGAATTGTGAACGCGTCTATCGCTACGGCATCTGGGTCTGGTTTCCATGATACGTATTGATGACATTTTGTATTGGTGCGAGAAGCAAATAAATCGATATCTGGTTTGCCTAATTTAGTCACAATTTTATCAAATCCTTCATCTGACAATTTTAGTTCTATATCTTTGTTAATCTTGCGAGATTCTTCATCAGCTTCTTTGTTATCTTTACTTTTAATATAAGAGGCAGTCAAAAATAAATTTCGCTCTTCGCACCAATTCCAGATTTCTCGTGTCAAATCGTTTAAATGGGGGTATTGGATACCACCCATGCGATTAATGTAGCTCAATGCTGTGGTATTATCGACACGTAATAAAATTGAACAGTTACGTATGTCGCGTGCAAAACATTTGAGACCAAAAAACACTGCCAGCAGCTCTAAATAGTTGATATGGAATTCTAACTCAGTTGACTTCCATTTACCGTTTACTCTTTCGTCATTACAAAATGCGCCCCAACCAGACCTGGAGGCGTCTGTAAAAATTTCAAGTTGAAACTTATCAGGTCTTAAGGGAGTAGATGTCGAAAAAATGTTCTGAGACCACCATTCCAGATCCGGTAGAATTACCGGCGAAGGACTAAAATTAGATTTGTATGTATTATAAGTTTTTAATGCTAAGTACTTTTGTCTCTCGAGACGTTTAGTATATACCCAACCATATTTAACCGCTGGACAGGCGGATGTTAGGACCCCGATTAAACTGGCAAACTCTTTAATGGAGCAACGTGGTAAGGCAATATTCTTATTAACTAATTTTGAAATATGAACTCGTTTATCATTTGGTAAGGATAAAGACATGTTAATAGTGTTATAATTAAAACCTAGGAATTTAGTCTGTTGTGATGGTTGTAAAGAGCTTTTTTCGAAATTTATCACGAATCCTAAACATTGTAATAGTTTTACAGTCTCTTTTACGTTATTTAAACATTCAGTATATGTATGGCCAATACATAATAAATCATCAAGATATATAACAGACGTATAGCCGCGATATCTGAGGTGAGCTACGACCTCTCTCATAATTTTCGTGAATGTTCTTGGTGCCGATGATAGGCCGTAAGGCATAGCCTTGAATTCATAAGTTACAGTTTCACCAACTTCATTAAGAAATTGAAATCTTAAATATTTTCTATGTGATGGATTGATTGGTACCAATAAATATGATTCTTTTAAATCAATCGTTGCCAGAAAGCCGTTATGAGGGATTAATTTGCAAGCAGTTCTATAGTCCTCCATTTTAAAATGATTTTGTGTTACAAAATTATTTAACAATTTCAGGTTTAAAATAAATCGTTTTATACCATTTGATTTTGAAGTTAAAAATATTTTAGAAATAAATTGATCTGGTTGTGGCTCACACTCATGTATGGCGCCTAATTGTAACATATTGTTGATCGCCAGAGACATATCTCTCTGTTCTACATTCGTTAACGTGTTGGAGGGTACAACATGTTGATAAACACTTTTAGAAAATGGTATCACGTAGCCATTTTTAATCCAATCCAAGATTGTACAATTACTAGTGATGTTCATCCAGCAATTGTAAAAATATTTTAAACGTCCTGCGTGTACCTGAATCGCTAGCGTCGAGTCTGGGCACGGTGCTTGCCCTGGCTGGTGGCAGCTCGAGGTCGCGTCGTCGTCGGCTGCCGCCGGTATGCTGCTACTGCTCGTGGATATCCTGCTCGCCCCCCCCTGTTTGTCGAGACATAACGAGGGGAGCCCGTCCCGTTTCCCGAAAACCGGGTCCTCGCTGTCGATGGTCCAGCTGTGGGTGCGGGAAAAGACGTCGCTCTTTGAGCGGATTTTTTAATCAGCGATCCTTGTCGTTCAATAGCTTTAGAAGCTTTTATGGTTTCTGAGAGCTTTTCTCCAAAAAGCGTCTCGTCTCTTTCGTGGTCTTTTATAAGTGGCGTAAAAGACTTGTCCAGACATGGAGTTATGAGTTTTGTCCTCACCTGAGTTTCAGTATAATGTAGGTCGCTCGGGATCCTACAGCTGTCAGAGAGAATCTTAATAGCCTGAACTTTTTCGTCTGTTAGAAGAAGCTGGGTAATAGCCTTATTAAGCGCGCTTATACCGAGGCCTAGTTGATCTTGTTTCAACTGTATATTTTTATCACGGCTAATAATAATTTCTGGGACTGCAGCCTTAATTTCCGGATTCAAAGTAGGCGCCCTAAAGAGTTTACAGTTCTCCGGTATCTGATACTCTTTTAGTAATTTTTCCTTGACATCCTTGGCAAGCCCTTTTTTAAGTAAAGGAATCCAACGTTGTGCTAAAGTGTGGTGAATCTTTTCGCCGTAAACTGGTAGATCATCCGTGGTATCGCCCAGCGCTGATAATAATTGCGGATCGAGCTGCGGAGAATCATCTTGCGCCAGTTGAATAGGCACCTCTGGGGTCATTTCAGTGTTTTCTTGAACATCATGGGATTCAAGTGGAACGTGAAGCTGCATCGCCGTGATATCATCTTGTATGGTTTCGTCGTCTGAAACGATCAACGTTTCAAATTAAAACAAACTAGCCAGGCGTTACGCTTTTTAAACCCTCGGGTTGACAGTCAACCTCCAGGTATATTTACACATCATGCTATACCTTCGTGATACCCTCAAAGTGATATCCTCCAGGCTAGCTTACAGATGGTAATTTATTTATTTTACGCATCATGCTATACCTTCGTGATACCCTCAAAGTGATATCCTCCAGGCTAGCTTAGAGATGCTCATTTATTTATTTTGAACCACAGTAAAAGAGTATAATAGGTATCACGTATAGTGTATACACAGTATGGTAAATAGTTGTAGACAAAGTTACTTGGTAATAAAATACATCATAACTAACCTTGATTTTTCTCGGAATCCGACGAAGATGAATATATAATCACACGCTTACGTTTTTTGTTTGCACGTTCTTTAAGTCTTTTAATTTTATTTTCATAGTAACTAATTTGGTTGTCAGCGCTACGCTTAGACATAATGAAAAAGAAATTAGAAATATCACTAAATATTTAAAAGTATCTAAGATTGAGTGCTTGTTGCCGCGCACAATAAAAGAATGAGGAGCGTCGCCGCCGTGGCGCCAGGCCGGGCTGGGCGCGAGCAAGGAAGTTTTTTCTATCTACCCTAATACTTTAATAAGTGCGAAGTTGCCGGTACAATGAAGGTACTACATGTGTCTATTATTTATCTGAAGAATGAAACGTACGCAATATAATTTTAGATTTCATTTTAAAATTATTTTCATGAATAACAACTCTTTTTATTTTATAGTAAAGAATTTGTTGATTTACTTTGTGACTATTTAATTTATTTACCTATGATGACTGAATACTTTCTTGCTAGGAGTGGCGAAAAGTTTTGTATGCAACATGTGAGCAAGTTCATTTGCTATTCGTTTTGTTGAGTCTTTCGCTTACTCAGGATTGAAATTTAAAATCACTCGCTGCGCTCGTGATTCTATTTTTCAATCCTTCGTTCGCTCAAGACTCAAAATCGAAACTCATAGGAAAAACGAACTTTCCTCACATGTTGGATAAATAACTAGGTATTTGATCTTTGTCAGTCAATTCTGACTTACTGCATTACCTCATGGGGTGGGGCGAATAAAACTCTGTTATTGCCCATTGAAAGAGCTCAAAGAGCTATTCTCAAGATGGTTACTTGCCGCCCTTTCCTTTTCCCCACTAACCTCCTGTATAAATCTTGTGAAGTACTAACAGTTCGACAGTTATTTATTATGAGCACTGTACTAAAACAACACGCAGCACTTCCATACAGCACTGAATTTACAACAAAAAAAGTTAGAAAGATATAGTTTGCCCTCAAAAAAGTACAAAACATGCTTTCACAGGCAAGTTTTATAATATGTACCTCGGACTGCTACTCTATAACAGGCTAAATGAAAAAGGAAACATCTAGGTACTCCTTAAATCGCAATAATTGCAAGAAAGATGGCCTATGAAGATACAGAGAAGTTATTACTTGTGCTAAAGTAAACATTGTTCATAGTATTATTATTTTTTAATCTAGTTAGCTAAGATAAAATAGTATAATGTTATATACCGTTTTATATTTGTACCGATAATATTAATATGATATGTGATTATTAAATCAATTAATTTACCTCAAATTGCCTGAAACACAGGATTACCTAGTTCAGGCTCAAAATATGTGTGAACTTGACATAGATTTAAGAAAAACTGTAAACGTTTATTTTGAATAAATGTTATTATTATTATTATCAAAACAACCCACCAAGCTCGTAAAGGTCGAGGACTGTCTGACCTTGAAATTGTCGTTTCTTCATCTTTATGAACGTGGAGGGTTGTATTGATGATTTTGATGATGATAATTCTGTAACTAGGTACATACGTCTCACAGTTGCGAACGATATTTTTATAAACATACAACTTAGCACAATGGCCTGTAAATTGCAAAAAAACATAAGAAAATTAGAATTTCGCGGGCTACCTTGACGTTTTCACCTCAAGGATCGTAGGGTAGCAGATGATATTCTATAGTTTCTGCCTACCGCTTTGGAAAACAGGCGTGTGCTTACGTTTGTATAAGTTCCATGTAATAGGGGTTATAGGAACCTATAGCTATCAACGGGGTTAATTAGAACACAAATTCCCGGAGACAGACTAAGTACATCAGAGGTAAGACGAATTAAAAATGTTTTAATTTGCGTCTTAACGACATTTAAAACGAACTGATTCTTGCCCTAATTTGACTACGTAAAAAGAACCTCGAGATATGAAAAACTGCATAGGTATTATAATATAACACATGCGTCGCCACTTTCAGGTGATTACCAGCATATTGAAGTCTGGGAAACAATATTCCGCGGCAATGAAGTGCTCGAGCCCATTGTTATGGCAGTGGCACGAAAAAGTATATTTTGGAGGTGCTCATGGAATGGCGGGAATCCTATATATGCTGTTGCAGGTATAAATAAAATATTTATAATTTGACCCATTAAAATAGTAGGTGGGGTTTCCAGACTTCAAAATCTATATTTATATTAATATTATAAAGCAGAAGAGTTTGTTTGTTTGGTTGAACGCGCTAATCTCAGGAACTACCGGCTCGAATTGAAAAATTATTTGTGTGTTGGATAGTCTATTTATCGAGTAAGGCTTTAGGCTATATAACATCACGCTACAATCATTAGGAGCGGAGCAGGAATGAAAAGTGTTGCAAAAACGGGGACGATTTTTCCTTTCGTTTTTCTCTCATACGTGACGCAGACGAAGTTGCGTGGGTCAGCTAGTAAAGAATACTTGCGACGCTTTGACGTAAAAGAAAGTTAATTAGACAATAATGGGTTTCCATCAAATACAAATCATTCATGATAGCTGTAGGTACTTGCTGTACAAGGATCTTTTGGCGCATGTTAAAAACAGAGATATCATGCTTTGTTTTTTCAATTCGTTTCGCAAATGTTTGTCAGCAGCGCTTCTCTGTCAACGTCAATCGAGCGCGACCGCTCATCATCAGATACCTACTTGTAGCCCGGTGTCTATATTTGAGGTATTTTTTTAAGTAATCGGAATATTATAATATTACGTTTTATTTGTTCCAGGCTCGTATATATATCAACGTTGTTGAAATACGTACCTTTGTTAAACCAGCAATAGACTGGTTGTTAGGTCAGCGCTTTCCAAGCGGCAATTTCCCCTCATCCATGGGGAGCGCCTCAGGAGACCAGCTGGTTCAATGGTGTCATGGAGCTCCGGGATTTGTACCCTTGTGTATTCTGGCTTATCAGGTTATTGAACATGATTACTTACCACCCATTCATGAACGTGGAGTAAAGATACATAGCCATTTGTTAGGTTAAACTATGTTTTGTCAGTAAAAGGCAGTTTTTGGTTGAGGTTCCATACATAATATGCGAAATATAAATACAGGGTGCAGAAAATTTTGAGGTCCTCAAAGATCAAGGGCCTCGCTCCGAATACATTAACCTCCGCCCTTGATCTTGACCTCGAAAATAAATTTTACTAGTTGCTGCACTAGTTGCTCTATTTTTTTAGATAAAAATATGGCCAAGCTGGGGAGACTATCTCCAGATCGGCCACCTATAAACCCTTATATCTTTTGAATCAGTGACCGACAAATTCTGATATTTGGCGACAAAGTGGTTTGAACTTTTGGCCGGATTTTCTTGCGCCATTTTGTTTTTTTTTCAAAGTAGCGGCCACGCATTCAACTCTATATTAATCGATAGCTAGTATCAATACAAACAAGTTTTGTATGAGACAAAATGTCCAAAGTGTCACGTTTCCGAGATATGAAAAAAATATATGGTGTTGTAATAACTACAAGCACAACTTTGATAGCTGAAGAACCACACAAATTTGAGTGGATACGCGTTTTATGCGTGTCTGATCAAATTAAAGTTGTGCTGAAGGTCCTATCAGTGAATTGACTTTAACTTTGATAGCTCATATCTCGGAAACTTGACGCTTTAGTTAGAACATATCATATCTATCTATTTAGGTGTCTGATCTCTGATCAAATCAAAGTTGTGCTGAAGATTCCATCAGTGATTTGACTTTAACTTTCATAGCACGTATCTCGGAAACGTGACACTTTAGGACATTATGTCTCATATAAAACTTGTTTGTATTAATACAAGCTATCGATGTAGGTATATAGGTATTATTGCGTAGCCGCTACTTTGAAAAAAAAAAAACAAAATGGCGGAAAAAAATCTGGCCACGCTTCATACAAAAATGTTCCAAGCCCTTTCAAATAATTAGCGACAATTTTTTTGTGTCATCATAATAAAAAAGCCAGTGTCAGTCACACCTAGGGTTGCCAACATTTCTTCGGAAACATATAGTATTTTTCAAAATAAGCTACAAAAAATATAGTATACCAAAAAAAAAAGTATTTTATGGGAAACGCTAAACAACGCCTTTTACTGTTACTACGTCTGTTTCTTTCTTCTCGCCATTTCGAATTTATGGCCGAAAATGTCCATCCTGTGAATGCCGAATTGCCGCAGTGGTCGAGAGCAGGACTGAAATGAATTTTTTGTTAAGTTGTTTTCAGTATTTTTTTAAATATATCGCGCTTTTTGGCTTGTACTTTTGTCAGTAAGCTACAGATATTTGTTAATGAACGATAATGGCATCAGTCAAAAGTTAATGTTATTATAATGGTTATGAATAAGAAGATATATTTTTATTAGATTTTTGTGTTGAAAATATAGTATTTTTGCGTACTGTATATTTTTTCAACAGTATATAGTACGCAGACCCAAAATATAGTACAATATTATATATTATAGTACGGTTGGCAACCCTAGTTACACCGCGAGATTTCAGACCTCTTCCACCGTCGCGTTGCGTCACGTCTCGGTGTGCACTGAGGCAATTTTAACAGAATCAGTTCACAGATAAAACTTCAGTCCGGCAAACATCACTCTACCCTTAGTGTGCGTCCACACTGAATGCGTGGTGACTGGGGCCTGAGGCGGGCGCGGCGAGCGGTGGCGTGCGGTGGCCACAGTGACGCACGAGCTCCTGTAGCGGTTCGACGTATTTCAGGGGTTGCAAACAATGGACGAGGATTTGATATTTTTACTAGACAGTCCGATCCTGAAATGGGAGGTGTTGAACACTAGAGATAGATTTTTTACACATAGATTTACAACAAACAATATACAGACGCGCATACGCCGAGCGACAATACCGAATTGGTTTGTTACTTCCGCTACCCGCGCGTTATGTCGCTTGCTGACTAGGCCCGTAGTGCGGCCAGAACGCGCGGACGGGAACGTTTGAAAACTACGCGAGTTGTCTCGCTCAGTCCCGTCGCGCAAGGCTTCCGCCTTAGTCACTACACTATGGACGCAAAGGCGCGTTTCATTTGTTTGATAATTCGCGCCCGTCGTCGCAACCGCGATAGGCTCGCAATGTGGACGCACACTTAGGGGTGGAATTTATTACTTTGTTCGTTAACTTTATTTTTAAATCAATGGATCATAATTCATAACTAATTTATGTTTCAGACTTTCGAAGAAGATAAATATATGAAAATAGCTTTGCAATGCGGAGATGTCATATGGAGCCGTGGATTATGTACGAAAGGTTACAGTATATGCCATGGGGTCAGTGGAAATGCATATGCATTCATACAATTATACCAGGCCACGAAGGTATTTATGATACTTTTATTATAAAATTATCATTTACACACACTCTTTCAGAAGCTTTTCAAACCGTAAGCTAAGCAGCTTAGCAAAGAATAGTATTCCCGAATTGAGTAGTAGGTACTGTTTTACTATCAAAACAAGCAACGGGTTGCACTCCGGGAGTGCCGGCAGAAGTGAAAACTTAAACATTAACGTTGTGCATTTTTGATATTTTGGAATGGTTAGGGAATAATTTCGCACGAATTGCTATAATGATCAGTATAAACGTACTATCATTTATGTGGTAAAATACAATATTCATTTATTGCGGTATCGTACACAAACATGAAAATTTAATTACATTAAAAATTGAACACTTCAGAACTATTACAAGTATTTAGCATAAGTAAAGAAGATTATCTCTCAGAAAAATTAACTTCCATCCATAATTTCAACAACTCTTTCACCATCATCATTACCAGAATCATCATCGCCAATCTCTTAAACTCTACAATTAAAAAAGAACAATGTTACAAATTTTCGATCAGGTCACGTGTCCTGACGCGAGTTTATAGTTATTTAGGATACTAGTGCGGTATGTTGGTTGTTACAAACGAGTAGACGAATGTAAGCCTGAGACGAAGTCGAAGGCTTACCGTAGTCACGAGTTTGTAAATACCAATTTCTGCACGTGTGTCATACCATTCAACGTTTTTCAACACATTTGCGAGAAAATTAGTCATTATACCACGCTATAAAATTTTTGTTAATCATTAAATAGCGCTCTCGCGATTTTGGCGGCAAGAAACTGTTTTCTGCAATTTGCACCTCATTCAAAATATCAGTTGGAGTAGATTCCATATTAACATCTGATTCCTCGCTTGAACTCATATTATTATTTTGTATATCAGTCGGAAAGTCGCAACAATATATTTTGACGTTTCTATGAAAATGGCGCGCTTTTGCGAATGGCGCCACATGCACGTGGTGAAAATTAGAACTACATAATATTTCGTCTCACTCGCTCTTTTGTATTCAAGTGAGACAAACGTATTGAGCTAAAACACTTCCAAGGAGGTTCGATCAGTCAGCCTATTAATTCTCGTAACGTGAAACTCCTTGGTGGAATCCTTTTCTTTTTTTTTATAAAAAAAAACTGTACAGAATACGCACGGTGCCATACAAGGGACAGTGCGGTAAAATAGGTAGGTACTTAGGTGAGAGTACCTATTTTACCGCACGGTCCGTTGTTTGTATGGTGCGTAATATTCAACTTTCGAACAATGTATACAGGCTTCGTAAATGCAATTTTTGAGCAAGTGTGTTGAAATAGTAGTTTATCTACCCAAATATCATAAACCCTCTCTAATGCGTTCAAAAACCATAGGCAATGACCAGCATTACCAACCTGCAGAAATAAACGGAACTGTAATGAACTCATAACGCAACTGTAAACAGTTGCGTTATGAGTTTTAAATTTGGAACAGGTGTCAAATTCAAGTGAGTGTGCTATTCTAGTATCACCTACATTAAATCAGATATCAATAAAAAAAAACCCCAATTCAGTATGATTCTAATTATAAATCGCACGACATTTTCGATCTCGACTGACACAAGAATAGTGACTTTGTTCGTTTGCCTATGATTTAAAAAAAAATGACAGATGTCCGAAACGCCGCCATTTCGAGCTGTCATTTGTTCGTTAGCTTTTTATTTCCAGTAACCCATTCTTTATTTCTGTCGAAAATGAGTGATAGTGACTCAGAAATTGACATGAATACTCCGCCAGATATCGTAAATGCAGCGACGAATGCAACTAATAACCTGTTGGCACAAAAATCAAGGGCCAAGTAACAATGCAGGTCATTTCCCTATGGTTCCTGAACCCATCATAGAGCCCTTATGATATTTGGGTAGATAAAGTAGTGTATGCAACTATACATAATTAGGCATTACAACACTCGTGTGATGCTATTAAGAAACTCGCCTTCGGCTCGTTTCTTAAACCCACACTCGTGTTGTAATGCCCTTCATTATGCACAGTTGCATAAACTACTTTATCTACCCAAATATCATAAGGGTTCTATGATGGGTTCAGGAACCATAGGGAAATGACCAGCATTGTTACTTGGCCCTTGATTTTTGTGGCAACAGGTTGTTAGTTGCATTCGTCGCTGCATTTACGATATCACTATCACTCATTTTCGACAGAAATAAAGAACTTATCATAAAATTTGTCTACTCGTAACTGGAAATAAAAAGCTAACGAACAAATGACAGCTCGAAATGGCGGCGTTTCGGATATCTGTAATTTTTTTTTAGATAGATAAACATTATTACCCATCCAAAAACTGCAACGCCGCTAAAAAAAAAATAACTTCAAAAAAATATGTGCAATCTGTAAACCAAGCATCTGTAACGTTTTCGAGTCTCATGCTTCAGTATGAAAAAACTTTTACAAATACTACAAGTGAAAATTTGTATTTTTCAGAATCCTATGTATCTATACCAGGCTTGTTGCTTTATGGAGTGGTGTGCAGTGGAACGCTCGGGCACAGAGTTACATCGGCCGGACAGACCAGCATCTTTGTTCGAAGGACTACTGGGGCGTCTGTATTTAGCCGACGATATTACACGAGTCTCAGATGCCAAGTTCCCAGCATTTTCTGTGTGAATTTAATATTGAGCAATAAAAAAATATCTCTTTGTAAAAATATTTAATAATGTTTTATATTCACACTTAAATTAGATTCATTAATATCACCCAGCTTAAATTATAAATGTAAATAATGCTACCAGGCGGCAGTCCAACAGTTAAGCTTATAATATTATATCTCTATACATATAGATATTTTGTAAATTCTAATTTGAACACATTATACATTATACAATAATTAATAAGGAAACAAGAAATAGTGGAAGTATTGTTGCTTATTTTAAATACGGAACGTAATTACATAAAATATACCAAGACATAACATTGTTAGGAATAGTATCATAGTATCGATATAAAAAAATAGTAATATTAAACCTAGAGGACACATGGGGGGCAAAGTGAACTATCGACATTTAGACCTGTATTAATGACACCGCATTAATCCGCAATAGAGGCTAAGTTGGGAAAGTGTCATTATACATACGTTATATTTGGCAGCACATCAATTTTCAATACTTTACTGTAGTGTGGATACACAATATACTTTGTGAGAGTGATTTATTGAGACAGGTCAATGTCCACATAAATATTTTTAATCAAGAAGTTTTTTTTTTTGTTTTTTTTTTCAATATTTTATGGAATCATATTTAATTTACCTTACCCCCACAAACAATATCTGTTCCCATTTCCATAGCCTACTTTGGCAAAATTGGCATTTACATTTATGTTGCATTGTACCTAATTTGTATGTTTACTTATATTAGAACGTAGGGTTGCATTTTTCCATACCTACTACGTAAGAATCTTGGAAGTAATATCACGAGCTGCCTTTCACCTCTCATCCTCGACCATAATAAAGGTCTGCCGTGGTCACATTATTTAAGTGTTGTTTTATATCATCATGACGTCATAACGAAGTAAAGTCCTCGAGCGTAAATATTGGTAGATACACCGAGTACAAGAATGAGACCGTTTATCTCACAAGTATGAGTTGACACTTATACTTGTGGATAGACTAGGTTCACTCTAAGTTTAACTTTTCTAAGACGCGACTTTAACTTGGCTAACTAAAGTCGCGTATAATGCGGGTGTGAATTGTATGACGCTTTACATACGTCTTCTACATGTCATTTAGGTAATGTCATGTATGTGTCATAAGAACTACCCATTGTATCAGCCTTATTGTGTTATTATTTTGGTTGAGTATGACGGCCCTAAATTAAATACTGACTCCGGCACGTCAACGTGAATAGTGTCGCGATGGTACTACTGTACAATTTTATTGGAATGCTGAATGGTAAAACGGAAGCCTATCCCCGTGTCCTAAAAGAAGCGATCGTTGCGATCATTCGTCTCAATTTGTTCGGATCACAGAGCGAGACGATGACTCGGCGGCCTCTGCTTTCTTATTCCCCATACAAAATGAACGCGATCATTGCATTGAAAAAAAATCGCCACGTCTGCAAGAGGGATACCAATGTAAATGTATCTTGGCCGTTATTTGCAAACATCTATCTATTAGTATTAAAATTTAAACGCTGACGCATAGACTTTAAAAAACTTGCATAACGAGGGTTATTAAAACACGACTTAGTAAACTGTCGTATTTGTACCGATCTCCAAGGGAAAGTATGTGCTTCGGGAAATATCGTCTATCTTCGGAAATACGAGCATCGATTATGATAATTTTGAGATCTAATATAGAGCTGTTACAACCATGCAAGTCTGTCTAGATTTTATTACCCCAATTATAAATTTGAAGTTGTGTTTTCACCAGACATCTACGAGGTAGCTAGGCGGTGCGAGGACTACATGGCGGCCGGCGTTAGCACTTTGATAGTATTTCGAGTAACAGATGACGATCGCGATCGGATTAGTTAACCAGGCAGGGAGAAACGAAAACACACAAACGCGCAATAATAGCAAAGCGCGGCCGACAAGTTTGTGCCAATTCAAGAGTATGAAGATTATTTGCCGAAGCGCATACTATGTATTTCTGATTTGACTGTAATTTTTAATTTTAACCTTATACAGGGTGACTGGCTTTGGACCCGCCATAGCAAATTCGCCGAACCTTGCTTTCCGTAAACAAAAATGTATAGTTTAGGAGATAGGTAAAATTTTATACTTTACTGAAAATTTTCCGAAATATGACCTTCAAGCATTCAATCCCACAAAAATAAATTAAAAAAAATGCTATAATTATGAATGCTTGTAGGTCTAATTTTGGAAAATTTTCAATAAAGTATAAAAATTTACCTATCTCCTAACTATACATTTTTGTTTACGGAAATTAAGGTTCAGTTATTAGAAAATGACCCCTCTATATGCGAATTTGCTATGGCGGGTCCAGAGCCACTCAACCTGTATATGCTTCATAAATATCGAATTTATTCAAATCGTAAAATAAATAGGAATTCACAGTTGTGTAAGAAATTTGGACGAATGACTTTCATATTCTAAATACACGTCACAACGATATAATTAGATACCTACGTTATAAAAATGGAAACATGAGTTCACCGTTTTAGTTTTGACTTGAATGTGCCCTGGCGGTTGAGAGTATGTCATGCTCACTCAAATGTCTCGCTGATGGTGGCGCGTGTGTCGGATCATTTAGCTCCCTTCAAAGTGGTTGAGCTGAATGGTGCTGATCCATGCGTCATGTTCGTGAACGGGTGCTGTCAGTTGTGACTGGTCATCTCTTAGTTGCCATGGCTTATTTGAATGAATTATTTTGTTTTTACTATGGACACTTTTAACATGCACATCTTGCTACATTGTTCTCACATAATCTACCATCTCAAAGTGAATTATGTAACCAAGATTTTGTAACAATATTTTGATTTAAAAGAGTGTCCATGGAGTTTCTTGCCCGTTCTTCTCCATAGAGATCTACGCTAGGGAATGGGCAACTACAGTACTTTCACAGTTTTTATGTCTTGTGACTGGGACTGTAGCTACTTTAAATGTTCATCTTTGTTTCGACAATTCAAAAGTGCCTGTTATTGGCCTACTTGAAATAAATGCTTTGATTTTGATTTTGATTTTGATTTTGACCGTCGATTGTCGTTTTGAAATCGTGTCATTGTTTTACCAAAAGTGCTAATATATTTGTACGTTCGTCCTCGATAGGACAACTTGTTTGTGATCAGTTCGCGGTTGGGGTGTGTCAGAGCAGGGCGGCGCCGGCCTCAGCGCGGGAGTGCGGCAGCGGCGGCGCGGCGCGCCATGTGTTGTCGCGCGGCTCGTACAGCTCGACGCTGGCGAGCGTGGTGCGCGCGCGGTAGAAGGCGCGCTCGCCGGCGCTCTCGCTGTCGCCGCCCGCCACCACCAGCACGCCCTCGGCCGCGCCCGCCGCGCAGCCCGCGCGCGCCTCCTTTAGGCTCGCTACCTCTTCCCATGTACCCTGAAATCGATGCACACGGACTCAGTAACGTGAGCATTTCCAGAACATCGTATTTAGAGGAGAACATATTTTTTTTAGATTAAGTACCAAGAACAATGCCACCCGGCCAACATGCGTGGCTAGTAAAAGAACTTTCGACTGGGTGAACCGATTTTGATGGTTCTTTTTTTATTTGAAAGCTGGTGCTTCCCGTGTGGTCCCACGTTTTTGGTTAAGATCTGACGCTGATCTTCGGAGATATAAATGGAACTCTTCAAAAATAGACGGCAAATCTGAAGTGATAGCTGCAAACGCTTGGTTGTTTATTGTTTACACAACATCATGACCTAACATAACGCCTGTATGCTCTGAGGGGGTACTCAGAAGTGTAAAATACACCCAGATTTCGACATTTAGGTGTGTTAAGTTCCATTTATTGGCTTGACTTTAAAAAGGTGGAGGTTCTCAAATCAATGTTACCCGATTACTCGAAGATGACTGGACCAATTTAGTTTTTTACGCCGCGGAAGACGTACCGGGCGTCGGGGGCCACGTTTGTGGCTACCGGCCACTGTAGATGCGGGCCTGTGGACGGTTGGCTATGGGCTAGCTAGCCGTCCATCCGTCTAACGACGACTACAGGCCGTGTCGACGGCGCGTTCGTGTTCCACGCGCGCCTCTGTCAGCATAAGGGGAGGGGCCCGCAAGGGCCGAAGCCTGCCGGGGTTGCGGGCCTGTTCGAAAGAGATACCGCGGCCCCGGAACATAAAGGGCGAGGAAGGAACATGGATGGATTTTAGTCAGTAAGAGTCTGATACTCCCTCCTGCTCCGCCCAGAATGGGAGAAGTCATTTGATGATTTCCCATCCTAAAAATAAAAAAGGGTGCACACATGTGCAGTTGCCATATGGCAAAAATCCATGAATTGGGCTATGAATTGCTCCCTCATCCGCCCTATTCTCCAGATTTGGCTCCGAGTGACTACTTCTTGTTCCCAAACCTGAAGAAATGGCTTGGTGGAAAAAGATTCGACTCCAATGATGAAGTCATCTCGCAAACAAAGGCCTATTTTGAGGACCTCGACAAATCATATTTTTTGGAAGGGATTAAAAAATTGGAGAAGCGTTGGACAAAGTGTATAGAGCTCAAGGGAGACTACGTTGAAAAATAAAATGATTTATTTATCAAAAAATCTGTGTTTTATTCCAAAAGTCACGGACTTATTGACCCGCCCTCGTATCGTCCTTAGCATGGCGATGTTTGACATGTGGAGAAGAAAGGTCTCTAGTCTCTAGCGACAAAAGTCTATAACGCCGAGCATGGCAATATTTTGTTGTCTACTTTTGAGACTTGTTGTAGGAATCGTTTTTTGACATCTAATGTCAAAAAGTCAACAACACATCAGACCTAGACAAGCGGGATTTTACTAAAACATATTATTTGTTTGTACGCGATTTCGTGAAAAACATGTCGGGGTCTTACCGTCGCCATCTCCTCAGTTTCTATGCTGAGGAAAATGAAGGGAAGGTCAAAAGGAACGCTGTACTAGCTCTAACCGGGGCTTTCAATCTCTCGGAAAACGAGTTCCTCGTAAACTATAAAGTAGGTAACCAAATAGATGGTGCAATACCTGTGCCAGGATCTGAGCGAGGATCTGATTTCCGGATTTCCTAACACATCACATGGTCTGCCTGTTCTCGTTAAAGTAAGTTCAATCCAGGTTAAGTACGCTTTCCAACTAGGTACTTTGTATAAATAATAGGCTATCTTATAGGTGGATCAAAGTTCTGCTGACAGGATATTACCAAAGGGGTGTTAGCTAAGAGCAAAACATTTGTATTGGCCAAACTACAATAAGCTATTTTTAATGCATTGAGATATAAGTACTAACGTACTAGAGAAGACACCGTAAATTACTACTTTGTCTCGTTCAACTGCGGCGATCGCGCCGCACCTCACTCAGTTGTTTTGCCGAGAATAAATACACTTCCGCAGCAAATCTAGCGCTGTGGTAAATTCGTTACGGTTTAGACGAATTGTTATTATTTTAGCGCTGCAGCGAACTAGAGATTCAAATTACGAAGAATAGGACAGTTCAGTTATTTGACGTAGCCTCTCTAGTACGTTAGTACTTATATCTCGATGTTTTAATGCAATTTGTTGTTACAGTAAACACAAAGTCAGTTAATTTCCCTCTTAAAAACCAAAGTTTGAGTGGCCTGTAAGAGGCTTGTGTTAGATAGTGTGATAGATATCTAAGTTCTGTTGTTTCAAGCTGAAACCGCGATGGATCCTGTACCCGAACACTAAGGCAGGAAGGCAAACGGTGGCAAATAAGTACCAGAAAGATCAGCCTCCCAGACATATTGGGAGCCATTAACTCTACCCATGTACAACTGTTTCATTGTGATAGTGCGAAAATAAAAAACAAAACAAACTAAGTAGGTACATCTTTCCAATGTTTCATTATTATTTTTGAAATCGAAAATATTTCACTTTGTTTGTCATTATAGTTAGAGAGCCGACGATACTAAACCTACTCCCAGACTGATGATGTACTTAAAAAACACCAACGCAAATCTGAAAGATCATCAATTTCTGTGAAAGAAAAACGACTGCTGCGTTTTCCAAACAGTGCAGAAAGTGGTTGCTGCAGCGATTGAAAGTCGACCAACGCGCGGATTCGGTATTTTGTCAGCAATCACCAGGTTCCTGTAGATTTGTACTGATTGAATACGTGTCACGATCACGTGCTAACCATTTTACAAGACTTGGGTCTTAATCACACAAAACACGACAAAAAAAAAATTTTAATTGCGCCGCTCGATTTTTTGCATTGCAGCATCGCCATTTCGTGTTCCCCCATTAATAATAAAGTAATTTAATATACATGGTTATTTTTTGTTTACACTAAACCCGAAAAGGGGTCATTGTACTCATCATTTTGAACAACTTTTTCTATGGGACGAACCGTGAAATCGCGAAAAAAAATCAGCTGTTCCCTACATTTATGTTAGCATAACTCGTCAAAATGTAGGGAACAGCTGATTTTTTCTTGGCGATTTCAAGGTTCGTCCCATAGAAAAAGTTGTTCAAAATGATGAGTACAATGACCCCTTTTCGGGTTTAGTATAAACAAAAAAGAATGTTGTATAATTATTGTATTATATCATCGTGGTCTTATGAGACTAGGTTTAGTGTCGTCGGCTCTCTAACTAGTATGACGTTTACACTTCATCTGAGTCCGACACAGATTAAAAACTATACGAGTAATACGTTTCGTTGCTGCTTTGAGTTACGTTCAAAAGGTGATCAAAATGTGATAAAAACCTGCGCATTGGACACATTTTTTTGGTTAACTCAACGTAAATGTTATCATAGGATTTTTAGAATATCTACATCACCAGTTGCTTCTCCGTTGCCATGGAAAGTCATTCTATGTCTTTGTCTTCTTACAAACTCGAGTCTATGGGTCGCCGCATGCTCGGGTATGTCCAAGACTCAAGACATGTCAAGTTGTATGGAAAAGAGCTATGTCGAGTCTTTGTAGATTAGAGATAGAACGCCATGCTACGCGGGCAGAAGCGATTTGAGTAGTTTTAGGAAGAGTACTTTCTCGAAGTGATCCCATATCAATTTGGTAAAGATCTGATGAATAACCTCGGAAGATAGGCAACGGAATTTCTCAATAAATGATAGCCTAATGTACTGAAATCTCATGTCTGACTATTGTATAATAACAAAAAATCACGCCGGTACGTTGGGAAAGGGTAAACACATGTGAATCACTAAAAAGTGTAAAATATAACCTTTTTGCAAAAATATAACCGACTCCACACAAAAAAATGAAAAATAAGCTTCAGCTTCAGAAGTCGGTGACCTTTGTTTGATTGATTTAGTTTTTTTGTCACAGAATTCTTTTTTTGTGTGATGTCGGTTATATATTTTGCAAAAAAGTTTATATATAATTACCTCATCAAAGCTGTAACGTTCCACAGACGTGAGAACAGACCGCCGCGGTGCATTCCCACCGATGACGTACAGGTAGTTGTCAAGAACGACTGCTGCAGCTTGACTACGAGCGTGATGCATCGGTGTCAACGTTTGCCATTTACGAGATGCCGGATGGTAACATAATAAATCTCTGGTGTGTCTCCAAGTGTGTGTACATCCTCCGACTATGTATATAAGTCCTAAAAAATAAATGTATTAAATCATATTTATTTCTGTTAATTGGTTTCACAAAACACTTTACATGTCACATTAGAAATCGGAACGGAAAATGAAATAGTTTTTTCTTGGAACTACTATTGTACCTTCGAAATTGATGACGCCCATTCCGAATCTAGGCTCCGTCATTCTGCCTACTAGTGTCCACTCGTCAGCGACTGGGTCGTACACCTCAACCGATGAGCCCATGTCTGATCCCACCCAACCTCCGAATGCGTATAAATTTCCGTTCCACCCTGTGAGCCCAAATTCACAACGCGCCTCCTTCATTGGTGCAATGTTCGTCCAATTATCCGTCTAAAAGAAAATGTTTCTATTAATTTAAGTGGACACCTTAATACACCTTTTTCGACGTTTTATAACTGCCCATCTAGGCCTATGTGAAATAAAATATATTTTACATGAGGAAAATCACTGCTTATTTGAATGCATGTGTGTAAAATTTGTCATTGCAATCGAGGCGACATTCCGCGGGATTGACTAAATGTAGCCTCGCGTATCAAACAACAGATATTTAACATCCACATCCAAAGGTGTAAAAATAATAGATAGATAGATCGCAATACCTGTGGATCGTAAACCTCTCCATTAGCTAGTATTTGACTTCCTTGTTCGCCTCCGACGGCATAGACCCGCCCTCCTAGAGTGGCCACGCCTGGCTGTATTCTCGCTATTCCCATAGGTGAAAGTTCTTCCCACTCCCTTGAAATCATAAAACATACAAATTATATTTTCGACGACTTGGTTCGCTTTTAAGTGCACCCAAAGGTGACTCCTTATAGAAAACACCTATAAGAAACTTTTAGCGGGCAGTAATTCGTTTTTTCACTTCTCATGCTCTAAAAGTACGCCGTTATAGCCCTACGAAGCGGGATTAAACTGACCGTTTATTCCCTAGGGAGTAAAAAGTAACTAAAAAATGGAACGATCTTTTTCTCTGAAACATGGTCACAAAAGAGTAACTTGTCAAAGGCTTTATTTAAATTTCGAATTGGCATGCAAATAGAAAGCGGTTTACTGAAAAAAAAAAACAAATGAACTCTTTAAAACAACGCGAGAAAAAATTATGGTTGTTTGTGTGCATCGTTGATTTTGAAAAGCAATGCCACTGTTGCTAGCCGCTGCAGTAATGTTGGTACAAATTATCTTTGGAGTGTGGATCATCTTCATTGCTATCTAAATTTGTTCAGTTTTAAATTACTATTGTTCTCGCACTCGAAGTGAAAAGTACAGTTTGCACCTCGAGACTAAATGCCAATATAATATACCCTCGCTTTCATTGCCTCCCTCGCAAGCTCGGGAGTCAAGCCACCTCCGGTATATAATGGCTTCGTTTAGTCCCTCGTTATAAAATATACTATTAATCCTCTTTATAAGTGCCCCGCGCACTTTTTGAATTTGGAACATCTTAGCGTTCAGCGCCAAAGAAATCGAATGCAAATATTGTTGAGTAAAGACTGGCTGGTAAGACGGCTACAGCCGCGCCGCTGGCTGATAATAAATAAAAAAAAAACGAGCGAACTACAGCTCGCGTCAATTTTCACGGATTGTTAGAAATTCATGGTTTTGTTTTGAAAAATGAGTTCTCCAAGTGACAGTGAAAGTATAAAATGAACTCCTGAAAGTATTAGAACTGACGCAAGAAATGTGATGAATATTCAATTTAAAACTGCGAAAATGTCTCAAAAGTAAATATTACTTTTTACTAGGCGCCTTTTATTTTCTTATAGTGGGTGATGAAAAGTTGAGTGTGTATATCACTCGGGCGCAGAACATATTTTTGGTTCGGGCGACGCACTTTGAATCCCTCGCCTCGTTAAAATATTATTATCATATCCCTTTTTCGGAATCGGTACAATCGCACTGTATTAACGGCCGATAAAATCAACACTCTGAATGCTTTTTTAAGACTGAAAGTCGTGCAAGGACTTAATAGTATTAATAATAGCTCCCTGCCCTAATACAAAACAAACGGGTCAAAAATTAAATTATACAAGAAAAATCAACATAGTAGTAGGTACGGTCGAACAAGCTATTTGGTTTACCAATGTATTTTGTGGGTTAAACTGTAAACTAAATAGCTTGTTTGACCGTACTTAGAATGAAATAAGATAAATCAGTTACCGTTTATGTAAATCGAACTTTAGCACTGAAGAGAGAATATGGTCTTGATTAAAGTGTGTTGATAATGGTTGGTGCGCAGCTTTATCGCGGAATGTCCCTCCAGCTAACAATAATATACGGCGCGCTCGTTGACGGGGCTCCACCAACAAAGAAACTAAAGCACCACGACGAGTTTTCTAAAAAAATATCATATATGAAAATAATATCTTACTCTACAAAGTAGTACAAAACATGTATACTGCAGCAATTCAGTTTCTAAACATGTTCGGAAATATTACATTTTAGAGGGAAAAAAACGAGCAAAGCCTTTCGTTATCATACTTTCATTCATAGTAAAATTGTACACCCAAAACATTTTAAAATATTGTACAAAGAAAGTGATCCCGCTATTTTGATACCAAAAAAACGGGACCACTATTAATTTGACCGAACACTCAAAATTTTAATTTAATACGATATAGTACAATTTTACTATGAAAGTATGAAAGAGTAGAAATATTGTATTATATCCTATTCACATGATATTCGCAAAACCTGGCGTGGTCCCGTCATTATGACGTTCACCTTTCATTTGCGCATGGTCAAATAAAACAACTACTGGTAACACTGAAACGGGTTGTCTCATTGACATTCTGACAATTCGTCGTGTATCGCTATTCTTTTCTAACATATGTGCCGGTCTCGCTCAGTGCCACTAAAACAGTGATTCCCAATATTATTTTGTGGCATGCCCTAGAGTCAAAAATTCGAAGACATGTGACATCTACCAACACGCACTGGGCCCGTGTGGTGGATTATAGCCCATACGCAAAAATATACGCTTTGACGTGGAGTTGCGGAAACCAGCCCGTTGTACAATACAATACGGTACAATGATATAGTGAATGCTAAAGTAGATTTGTCTCTAATGTCTCTATAGTACCTTTGTTCACATAAAAAGACTACCAAACCTTGGCTTGTAATTTGAAGCCTGAAACCCTAGCATGGATATAGGATTCTTTTAGTCCCCGAAAACCTACAATGCGGGTAGAGCTAAAGGCAAAAGTTAGTAGGAATATAGGTAATAATTATATCATTGTTTTACTAGATTGAATTTCCCCAGATTATAAAGTTTGAGAACCATTGATAGCGCTTATGACGTAGATACGAGACACCCACGTGACTTCTGTCTCTCGGAATGCTATACCTGGCCACAGATATTATAATACTTACCTGGCGAAGTATATTATTGTACCATGCATTTGCGTTACAACTATAAGACTTTTTCAATCGTATTTGTCATCCCAAAATCAACATAATAAACATCAAATGGTTGATATTTTGTTTAAGTGGAAATAACATTGTTTGGAATATTGGAAATAAACTATTGTGCCTGTTTAATATTGCTAAACAGAGGTTTGTGTAAAAAAACTAAGTTCTGCAGAGGAATCATGCAGTTCTCAGCCGAGTCAATTAATAGCTAGCGGTAAACCAACCAAACGGCGGCAAAACCTCTGACCTCCACAACCCAGTTAGTACTGGGTAATACGATATCCCTCAGTGAAACTGGTTCTCAGAATTTCAGGTTATTGACTACTTGTTACGACTGTCCGTAGATCTTTATCTACAAATGAGATCAACGGTGTAACGTTATTTCCGAGGCACCGTGGAAACTCGGTAGGTATGTAAAGAGTGGTCACCATCTACGGGGCAACCTAGGCAAGCACCGCTTAACCTGAAGATCGAACCCGAGCAGCTGTTATTATTTAACCACAAGCTCCTCGACGAGACCTATGAATAATAATGGAAATGAATATATCTCTTACCATGTCAACTCTAACCGTTTTTAAAGCTACAGCTATAGATGGATCCTGTACATTTTTGATGGCTTGATCTAACACTTGTGGTGAAATTAGTGGCAGTCTAACATGACTCAGTACTTCGAAACAGTGACGTCTACGACATGCTGGGTCGTGTTCTAACCATCGTAGGGCTGCATATAAAACCTGAAAATAGTTTATTCATATTGAGAATAAAGCACTGTTTTCAACTGAAGTATCACCATGGTCTAGTATTAATCTAGATAATTTAGACACATTGAACAATATCATATTATTATGCTCATATATCATATGCTATACTCTTCAGTTTAGCTTTTGTGATAATCCTTTTTTCTATTTGTTGGGGCATGTTTCGTTTTTCAGTCTATCTGAATCGTTCTTGCAAATGCCACCGAGACCACAATGCATCGCAAAGGTTTCTTGGTCAATAAGCGTTTTGTTCAGTTTAACATGCTAGTATAATATGTGCATGTGGACTTGTAGTTAGAAAACACTAGTAATGCTGCCTAATAGAACTATTTCTTAAAGAATTTCGCTTTGCAACAAGATACCGAAGTAATTGTGCAGATGGTGACTGCTGTGGAATGTCAAGAAAGACATAAAAATATGTATTCATAATCAGCATTGGCATCCTTTATCACCCACTGCTGAGAAAGATGTGATCAGCTTCGGTTAAAATTAAAATTCCAATGTCATCATCATCATTCTCTTGCCCTTATCCCAATTAATTTGGGGTTGGCGCAGTATGTCTTCTTCTTCCATACTCCTCTATTTTTCGTGATATCAATTAAAATTCCAATGTAAATGGTTGAAAACAATGAAAAAAGCAAGGCATACAGCATGATTTAGTTCAAAGAATTGATACATGCTATTCATTATATGATATACCTAGGTGTTGATAGTATTGACCATAGTAACCATACATTTGATAACATACCTGAGCTTCACTGTCAACTTTTAGTTGTTCTGAAGAAAGCAAAGTTATTAGCTGTGGTAATGGCAGTTCTAAAAGCTCATCTCCATTAGATACTATATTCCAGTTTGCTTGAACATGCTCTAGTGCCTCTTTTACCAATTCTACGCAGTTGTGAGCTTCTGCAAACCTAATTTAATTAAAGCAATAATAAACGCATTAGTGTATATCTATAATGTATAATTTATAATAAAACAAAGTCGCAAAAGTCATGAGAGAATGTTTTGTAACATTGATATCAAACAGACATAATAAGTATAAAGAAATCACATTGTTTTTTTTTAAGTCATGAAAAACTGTGCAAAGCATTACGATATTAAATTGAATAAGCATTCTGGAACCCAGCATGTGATTTATGTACCTGATTATAATAAAATATCCAAATAATACTACTACAAACAAATACAATTGGAAATTACCGGAATATGCCAAGTGCATTGGAGGGGTGCAATTCTCTCCTCAGAAACTCACCACAGCCAGTTACAAGCTCTCTGAGCTGAAGCATATCAGCAGCTATCAATAGATGCTGCACCGTACTTTTATCAATCATAATTTCACCTGTAAAATTTTTACAGGTAGTTGGTACATTTATTTATGATCCTGGGTTTATATGACTTGTACGTATGTTGCATGTCTTTAGAAAAGTTTCGAGCTAAACAAAACGCAAGTCTTGCTATTTGTAACACCCTGCTCACTACTTAAACTATTAAAAGAATATTAAAACATTTAAATACAAGTGAAAAAATATTTACTTAGAAAATATGAGTAGTCCCATTGTTGATTGTTTAACTCATTTTTAAAGCACACTATTTAAAATGAAGAAAAATCTTGAAATTAAAATATTTCGCCAATGTGCACTGGCCTTAAATATGAAGTGAAACCCTCTTTGAAAGTGAAAGGACACTTCTGATGCAAATGAGCAGCCTAAGCAAAAGAATCTTAGATTTTATCTCTGCTATTTTTTTTTGCTTTGTGAATTATTATGTTTGTTACCTGTATATATAAAATCTATTATCATAGGTAGGATATCAGGTGGGACACTTGGAAGGGCAACATATCCTTTTTGAGATTCCTCCAAGCCCACATTAAACATAGCATCAAAATAAGCACAACTTGCTGCAAGCACCACACGATGAGCCTGCAATTAAAATATTGACATGTTTATTTATCTTTTCATTGAAACTATGATGAAGACGAATGAAATCTTTAAGTGAGAAAGTCTGATTCACAACAGTGGAAGTGATTCAGACTGGTTATGCTTATGATATATCCCATGACATATAATTTATAAAAATGTAATTTCCAACAAATTTTATTTGTGGTTTAAGATAGTTAATGAATTTTCATAATGTACTCAATATTTAGTGATAGTTATGGCAACTTAGGGCAAGTCCAAGTCCGCCTTTGTTCCTATAGCTTTTTATATTAGTGCTTAAAACGAACAAATAAAGTAGTTAAGGATATAGTGTCCTTGGTACCATACTTCTTATTGCTAGTCAGCAATAAATTGTAACTCATCATAAAATTCGTACTATGAAAGGCCACCCGTTTGGTGTCGGTCACCATGAAAGTGATAGTTCAGTGAAAAGAAAGAGTGAAATATAATCCTCACTATTCGTCACTTCGACTTAATTCCTGTATCATACCTTAACTCTCGTTGAACCTGATATTAAATCTATATCACAAAACCTCCCATCCCTCTTGAAGTGATGTAAGTTTACGGAAATTTTGTTGGCGTAGTCACAACATTTGTAAGGACGAGCCCCATCTTTGGCTGTGCATTTCTCATAGGTATTTGTCGTCATGTCAAAACTAAAATGACTATATTATGTATCCACCAAAACCTAGATTAAATAGATGACACTGACGGTCCTTAAACGTTGTTATAATTATCACATTTGGCAAAGTGATTTCAATGAATTCTCTAGAATTAGTCAAGTCTTTATTTTGATTTTTTTTTGTCTGCCTCCTGCCTCCACTGTGTCTGTCACTGTCACTGACACTTCTGACACAGATATTGACACAATGCTGATGTTAGCAGAGCAGAGTCCATGAAAACAGTGCGTTCCGAGATAGACTGTAAACACTATGTGCGTTCATACTGAAATAGTGAAACTACCTTACCAGCTGAAATAGTGTCATTATTTAAGTACTGGTATAGTAGTCAAAGCAATAGCGTGAAGTGGAATGGTTCGCACTCGGACGTGTATCGGTTGGAGTGCGGGGTGAGGCAAGGGGGGCTCAGCTCACCCAGGCTCTTCAACCTAAACATGAACCAGCTGATCCTTGAGCTCAGCAGCACCAGTGTCGGATGTCATATCGACGGGGTGTGCATTAATAATATTAGTTATGCTGACGATATGGTGTTGCTGAGTCCATCGATCGGTGCTCTAAGGCGACTGATCGCTATTTGTGAATGCTACGCGGTGAAGCATGGGCTCAAATATAACGTCGCAAAGAGCGAACTAATGGTTTTTAAAGCAGGCAGTGTAACATATTCCTGTATTCCAACTGTCGCTCTTTGTGGAGAACCACTCCGTAGGGTGGACAAGTTTAAGTATCTGGGCCACTGGGTCACTGAAGATCTTAAGGATAATTGTGACATTGAAAGGGAACGTAGGTCGCTGGCTGTCCGTTGTAACATGCTGGCTCGCAGGTTTGCACGTTGTACGAAGCCAGTTAAAGTAACGTTATTCAAAGCTTACTGTCAGTCCTTCTACACGTGCAGCCTGTGGGTCAACTTTACTCAGCGGACATACAGCGACCTACGCGTTCAATACAATAATGCACTGAGAGTGCTGCTGCGGCTGCCGTGGCGTAATAGTGCGTCAGCTGGATGTTTGCAGATAATAATATTGATGGTTTTGCCGCCATTATTAGAAATAGGTGTGCGTCCCTGATGACTCGGGTTCGCGGCAGCACCAACAGTATTCTCAGTGTGTTCGCAGATCGGTGGGATTCCCCGATGATGCGGAGATGGATACGGCTCCATGCTGAAATTTGACTGTATATGTTTATCTTTGTCTGTAACCTACTAACACTAGAACTTAAGTAAAATTGTTACTAACCCTATGGACTCCGGTCTGAAATAAAAAGTTTCTATTCTATTCTATTCTATTCTATAAACTCGTTCCGAGATACCGTGAGTGCGATATCGATGTTCCTTGAGTCGTTATAGATGACGTTATGACATGCGCCACCTTGCGATTACTTACACCGACCATGCCCCAAAGAAATATCCACAGAGCATGGTACAATAATATTGTTTTATGGTTTTATTTGACCATACCACAGAGTACCGTATATAATCACTACGTTTAGAAATATCATCGATGCGATTGAGATGCGCTCACAGCGCTGTTAGTGATTATTTATCGTATCTCGGAATGCACGGAGAGTGGAAAGTTACGTTTCGTTTCAAATAATGTATAACTTTTTTGCTGCAAGTTACATTGTTTTTTTTTTTACGTGTTTTAGGGGTCGGAGGTCAGAGGCAAATGGAATGGGGTCGGCAAGTTAAAGCTGATTGTAGATGGCGCGTCCACCGCACAGACCCAATCTGACCAATGAGGTCAAACTATTTATACAACTGTGGAACTAATGGCGCTAGCCTGTGCCAAGTATCGTCATTGTTTGAAAATCGCTCAATGTCATTTTATATTTCAAAACTAGTTTTTGCGTATGCTAGTGGTGGTAGTTTTTCGCTTACTTGTCATTTTATTGTAAATTGCCCCTAAATGTAATATTAATTCTCAAACATGACCCTAAAAGAAGTATTTCACTTTTCAAACTCTAGTGAAACGCCAAATAAAGCCCAAAAGGTTTCCAATTGATTAAGCTCTAATCATTCTAAATAAGCACCTTCAAATCACTCGAGTAACGATACCTGTATAAAAACGCATGTCCCTATAGTGAAACATAAAAGTCCTAACTTCCCGGTTTGGTTCACTAAATCTCTAATTCATACATTCAACTGTAAAAAGAAAGCTTGGTGTAAGTGGAAAAAATACAAGAACTTATCCGACTACGAAGTATTTTCTTTACATAGAGCCCGTTTTAAGGATGAATGCAACAAATGCTATCTAACTTACATGAAAACCGTTGAGGACAGTATTCCGCTAAACGCTAAACATTTTTGGACATACATAGCTAACCACCGGGGCAAGTCAGGTGTCCCTAGTCGTATGTTTTATAAAAGTAATGTCTCTAGTGATCCGAATGAAATATGTAACCTTTTCTCTGATTTCTTTCAATCAGTCTACGAACCGATTACTCTATCGCCCGGCTGGTGCCCCACGCCTGATCAATCCAACACTAGTGACACTTCCCTCCATAGCTTATCCACTATGCACGACAAGATTTTGACACATGACACATCAGCTGAATCGGCGGGGTGATGCGAATTTGTCAAAAATTTACAGAATTTTCGTGAACTTTTAGCATTCGATTGTTTTATGAAAAATATGTCTAGGAAGCTGTTTCATACCATACTTTTGTGGTAAATATCTCCAGTAACGTGTTAAGGTCGGTAAAACGGCGTCAGTGTATTGCCAAATATTTATAAAACACATATTACTGCACCCTTCCAAAAACTAGGTAACGTAGATGCGCTGGAAAAAATGTACATAGGCAAGCTTCTCGTTCGCTAAACAAACTGGAAAAAGCTAAATAAAAACAGTAACCTTCTATCTGCGTTCTTATTTTTGCCATTATTCATTCATCATTTCATAAAAAATTACGATCAAAGTCTTGACAAATATTACTAAAAAAAACAATGTTGCAACCAACTTATCATTTTTTTTTTTTTTTTTTTGGAATTTTATGACCTGGTAACTGGACCTTTAGGTCAAATCTTATTTTATTTTAAAACACTACACTTTCACTTCATTTTTAAATTGTTTGAAAAGTATTTTTAATGTATTTATATATTGGTTTGTAGGTATTTTTTTCTTTTAATAACTCTTCAAGTGGCGGCGGGCGGGATAAAGAATCGCACTTAATGTTCACATCACTTAGTTCACTAGCCAACACTAATCTGTCAAGCAAGAAGTTTTGACAGTCAAAAATAAGATGTTCCATGGTTCCTTCTTGGGATTCACAATGTGGGCATGTATTGCTTGTAATAATGCCAAGTCTAGCAAGGTGTGACGGAGCAGTATTATGGCCAAAGCGCAATCTATTTATCGTAGTGATAAAGTCTCGGCTGGCTTCCTTCAATTTATTGTACCAGGGTCTAACAGGTAATTTTACTTGAATACTTCCATACCACTTTCCTTTGATGTCTTGGTCTTTCTTCCACATTTCTAACCATAACTTATCTATATTTTCATTAATGCATAGCAGGAAGTCAGTCATAGGAATGTCCATTGCATTTGTGACATCAGTAGCATTATTACCTTCATAAGCGGTTTTGTCAACTACTTCATTGCCAGAGATACCTCGGTGAGAAGGTACCCACAGGAATACAATTTTTATGTGCTTAAGATAATATTGATGAATTATTTCTTTGATGAAATACAGAATATAATTTGACTTAAACGAAACTGTAAGGTTAGTTAAGGCTTTTATCAAACTCAGTGAATCAGAAACAATCAAAAAGTATTTACAATTGTTAATTTGGCGTATATGCATTAATGCCTGATAAACCGCATATGCCTCTGCAGTGAATATAGAACAGGTATTGTACAGAACAAAGCTTTGAGAGAATTTAGCATGTGGATCATATATAGCAGCACGTACATAATCACTCCCCTTACTGCCATCAGTGTAAATAACATGATAATTCTTATTATTTGCCAAAAACTGTAACATATCTGAATTATTATTAATGGGATTTTGTAATTCTTTAATGGGATGTGAAATACACTGATAAGAGAAGGAGTAACATGGCCATGGGCACTGTTTTCTAATACCAGTAAAACTGTTTTCTGTTTCCAGCAATATTTTAGACAATGTTGGGGATTTACCATTCAAGAGATCCTCTCCTGTTGTTAGAGGACCAAGAGTTCTACTTACAAAAGGTACAATTTTGTTCATTATTTTCCTGTTATTTGCAGCAATTAATTTAAGACAGAATCTCTTTGCAAGTCGAATGCGTCTCAAAATTAAGGGCATTGTTTTAGTCTCCACTTCCATGGCCCTTATGGGAGTAGAGCACATTGCACCAGAAATAATTCTCAAAGCCCTGTTCTGCAATAGATCTAGTTTATTTACATGAGTACTATTTATATACACTAGTGAACTATAATCAAAATGACTTCTAACTATACTTTTATACAAAATTGATAATATTTTCGGGTCTGCACCCCATGAGACACCTGCAAGACATTTCATTACATTTAAACCTTTTAAAGCATTCTTGGATATATATTTAATATGTTCCTCAAAGGTTAATTTCCTATCTATTAATATTCCTAAAAATTTCTTTGAATTAACTGGGTTTATATATTCTCCGTTATAAACTACTTTTGAAGTTGTATTTTCATTTCCAAATATCATAACACTGCTTTTGGAGGGATTAATTTTCAAATGTAGCACATCATTGTAATAGTGAAATAGTTGGGACAAGGCTCTGTTAATATTATCAATTGCAATTTCTACATTATAATTACTACTGTACAAAACAATATCATCAGCAAACTGCAAAATTTCTACATTACTATTAACAAATTTACAGATTTCACTTGTGTATATGTTGTATAACAAAGGAGATAGTGTAGCACCCTGCATTGTACCCCTAGATGCACATTTTGGACCGTGCAACGTATTATTATGTCTTACATACAGTGTTCTATTATTCAAAAAATTATATATCCATTTACATAGTTGGCCAGGCACACCTAACCTAGACATAACTTGTACAAGTATAGCCGGATCCAGACTGTCAAAAGCACCTTGAACATCTAGAAATACACAAACAGTGTGTAACTTTCTATCCTTTGCATGTTTCAGGTCAGAAATTAATGAAGTGAAGCTGTCTGCACAACTTCGCCCTCGACGAAATCCATATTGTACATGTGGAATGAAGCTGTTAGATTCCATATACCAATCCAATCGATTTTTAATCATGTTTTCAAATAATTTACCTAGACATGAGGACAGTGATATTGGTCTATATGAGCTGGCAAGCTCTGAAGGTTTATCTGGTTTGAGTATTGGAATGACACATTGTGTTTTCCATGATTGTGGAATACATTTACAATGCCAAAGTAAATTAAGAATATTAAGAAATATTTTTTGTGCTGATTCATCTAAATTTTTAATAGTACAATAGGGGAGATCATCTAAACCAGGTGTAGTGTCTTTCCGAGATGACAAACTCATTTTAAATTCAGACCATGTAAAAGGATCTAGCAAGAATTTTGAACTTAGATTATCATTATTTAATTCGAAAATATTGCCTAAACTATTAACATTATTTAGATTGCTGTTGTCGGATAATTTATCTAGAAATTGAGATATAAACTCATCTTTATATGATTTATTGCCAGCTCTTATACCTTTAAACATTTTTAAAAGATTCCAAATCTTACTTATAGGAGTAGTTCTATTAAATGTGTTACATAAGTTATCCCAACCTATTCTTTTTTGTTCCGATATGGTTCTTTTCTTAAGTGCATCTTTTCTTTTATATTCTAAATAGTTCTCCATAGTAGGTTCACTTCTATATAGTTTTAATGCATTGTAAGAGGCAATTACACTTTTTTCACAAATATCATTCCACCAAGGAGCTGGAGGTCTGCTTTTAAAATTATTTGATTTATTTAGTTTAGGAATGGTCATATCTTTTAAAGTACCCAATCGAGAACAAAAATCATTATAGGTTGAAATAGGATCGTACAATTTTAGGACTAAATCATTGAATACTGTTTTAGATATAGTTTTATACTTTTCCCAATCTGCTTTTTTATATATAAACCTATCAACAGGGGGATTAATATAATATTTATCTATTTGCAATGAAATCTCTGTTATTGTTGGGTAGTGATAGCTGCCCATGGCATCATCATGCACAGACCACTCGCATATTGATGCGAGGTTAGCACTAGTAAAGCTAACATCAATTGCAGATGGATTCCGTCTCGGGTTGTTAACAGTTGTAAAGCTACCATCATTTAAAATACATAAATCCAAGTCATCAATGATATTAAATAAATCATGACCTCTGCTCTTAGTGGATAGACAACCAAATGCAATGTGGTGTGCATTAAAGTCACCACTGACAAATATGGGCTTTGGAAGATCATTAATAATATAACGTAATCTATTGATCCGTATATGGCCACTAGAAGGAGGACAGTATACACAGAGAATAGTCAAGCTACCATGTACAGTAGATAAGGACAGAGCAACAGTTTGAATATCTTCATAGAATCTGGTGTTTAAAACTTTGTACTTTAAATATGGCTTAATCAGTATTGCTACACCATTATGAGTATTTTTGGAATTTTTATTATAAATATTATATCCAGGTATTTTAAAACTATTATCTTTAAACCATGTTTCATTCAGTAAGCAAATGTCAATATTTTGTTTTTGTAAGAATTGAATCAATAAGGGTTTTTTACTATTAGCACTTTGAATGTTGTACTGAGCAATACGTAGCTTAGACAGTGTATGACTTGGATCCATTACTTGAGATTTTTAAGTAGTGTTTCTTTAATACTATTTACAGTTGTAGGCGTATTATCTCCCTTATTACCCAATTCCACCAACGTCTGTACCAGGGCCATAAGTACATCGTTGTTGGCAACTATTTGGGCTTTGATGTCTACTTTAGGAGTGACATCTTTAGATTTATTTACACTAGTATTATTTACAGATATGGACTTATTTACAGATGTATGTACAGATTTATTTACAGACTTATTTACATTGTCAGTTGGTTTCATTTTTGGAGGTGGTAGAGGTGGAAATTCATTATTATTACTCATGTGTTGTTTCGTTATTGTAGCACTTGCATAAGTTATCTTATTTTTCTTTTCTAAAATTTTATTCAACTTTATTGGACATAGTCTAGAAATGGCAAGATGAGGCCCGCTGCAATTACAACAGCAGATCTCTGTTGGTTTATCACATTCTTTATATAAATGCTCACCTCCGCAAATGGAACATCTTTGTTTGCTATTACATATCCTAGCCGAGTGGTTAAATTTAAAGCAACGGAAACATTGCTGTAATGGGGGTACATATTCAAAAACTCTGTATGAAAATAGATCATATTGTATATTGTCCGGAAGAATATTAGATAAAAAAGTAATGCTGACTGTTTGTAGTGGAACTCGGTCCTGTCCTACCTTCTTTGTAAATCTTCTTACAGCTATTATTTCATAAATTGATGATAGTTTGGTGTATAATTCTTTGTTTGAAATGTTTGCTGGTACAAATCTAATTATGCCTGTTTTTTCTATTTGCGCAGCCGGAATAAATGCTTTCAAGCCATGCTTGTTAAGAAAAGCGCTGTTGTTAATAAAATTATTGGCCGTATTATACTGTTTAAATATAACTGCTATTTTATTTGCGTTTATTCGCTGTATAGCCGTCACACCTTTTATTTCGCTGGAGAATATATGATTGAGATAGATAGGGCTCTTATTGCCTATTCTATCCTTATTGTTGGAAGCTTCAATGAACACTTTAAAGTCTACATAAGTGGCATTTTCTGGGTATAGTCTTTTATAGTCAGGTTTTATAAAAGGTGAATAGTCACAATGCTCACCGCCGCCGCCATCACCACAGTCCATTCCAGTCCCTCCATCTCCGGCCTCATGCCGAGGACGTTTATGTGAGGTGGGCGGGTTATCCCCGCCCCCCTCATTTCCCACCATTATTACTGCTTTGCCCACCTAGCACTATTGTTTTAATAACTTTTAAGCAAGAAATTAGGTATATTTATTAAAAATGAAAAATTTAAAGAAAAATCTGAACCGCTCTTTTTTAAAGTTCCCGCCAGAATCACCACCAACTTATCACATGACATATCACTTCGTAGTGCTGACCGTAAACCCAAGTTTCATAATTACGATAAAAATTTTGCATTCAGCCTAATCGATACTCGCAATCAAATTAAGTTTGGAAAAAAGTTTTGAGACACAATGAAAACTCCTTGGTATCATTTCAAAGAATTATATTTAAATTCGAAAATGAATCCTTTTATACTACTTTATTAATAATATCATGTAGAAAAGTAAATTATTCGTTGCTTTTGGTTGACTTATTAATAGTTAATAAACACAGAACTCTCTAAACTCTAAACAAATAACGAAATTCTTGCTTCAAGTCAACATTTTGATGATAATCTTTCCTTTAAAAACTTATGGATTGCAGAATTTGGAGAAACGCCGTTGCCGAACTAGCACCGTGTGGAATGTACCTAATTGTGAATATACACATACATTCAAATTTATAAAGTATTTTTATTTACTTTAATCATTTATTGTGAATTTTGTTTTGTTATGTCTGAAGGTTGGATGTAGTGCGCCAAGGACCGGAAAAATTGAATGTTAAATAAATATTATGGATGCTAAAACCGTTGTTACTAAACCAAGCTTATCTAAGTATTCATAATCAAATGAAAATTCATAATCTGCCTTGCCTTTTCCCATCTATTATGGGGTCGACTTCCAGTCTAACTGAAAACCAGTATTTTACATGGAGCGACTGCCTATCTGACCTCCACAACCCAGTTGGTACTAGGTGATGATACTACCTGTAACGACTTTCAAAGAACTACAAATGACAGCCGTGACCAACTGCTTAACGTGCTTTCAGAGGCACGGAGGAAACTCGGTATGTAATAGGTCACCCATCCACAGACCAAACTAAGCAAGCAAGGCGTCCTAAACGTCGACCCGAGCGGCCTTTAATTATTTAACAACGAGCTCCTCCCCTCGGCCTCTCTCAAAATTAAATGAAAATTGGCGATTAAAAATAGTGTTCGGAAAAGGCGAGAAATAAATAAAATTAGAAAGTCATGGGAAGGCCTTTGCCCACCAATGCGATAGAAAAGGGTGTTAAAAAAAGTATTAGAAAATAAAATGGTGTATCCTAATAACTAATCCAACCGAACACAGTAAAATAATCATACTATTCCCCATTTTGTTTACTAAATACAATTATCACGGTAGGAACCAAACCAATTTTCACCACACCTAAAAAATCAGTGCCAAGATCCATCCATAGAGTATACTATAACCTTTCATCCCTGGCGCACTGACAGACAACCAACGAAAAAAAAATCACAATAAATTACCTTTGAACAGCGAGTGCATTCTTAATTTAAATTTTGGTAAGGAAATAAATCGTCGCGAATTTAGTCTGGTCAATCTGTGCTGTTTATTGTTGGGTTGGTACAATGTACGAAAAACTATTAAGATTTCCTAACTAAAGCTTTTTAACAATGTTATAATAAATATAAAACAAAATTGTTTTACTTTCCATCTATCGATTTGCTTAATTCCGTAAATAAATTACTCGTGTTAATCGATTTTTACAAAAAAAGAATCGATTTGAATAATCGCTTTCACACATCACAAATATAAAAAAAAAGAAAAAAAAATGGTCATGTCTATTTTCGAATACAAAATTAAGTAGTGGTAATGGATATTACGTGTTATTGGTCCTATATTAGTAAATTACGCTAAGATCTGGGTATTCTCATGTTGTTTATAATATTTGAAATGATATTTGTCATATCTGTTGTCGAATCTAAACGTGTCTGTGTGTTAAAATGTGAAAAATAAAATGTAAACAAACAAGATTGGCGCGAAACTTTGACTTTGGATATAAAAATATATCATTACCACTGCTTATTAAAATTGAACTATGGATGAATTCGTCACATAATTAAATGACGAGTTATTATTTCTCAACATAATGGAGCTTGGATGCCCGAAAACCCCAATTTTTATGATTTTTAGCGTCGGCTAGCACTGCCGTCAAAATGGCGATGAACGTATTTACGCATTTGGATTTTATTAGGGTAAATTAAGAATGTTGCGCGCTAAATACAGAACTTTGAATGGCTCTAACATATGATATTTTTCTCAAACTCTCTTAATTAACGCACACTCATAGTCTTACATAATCAGAACATCAAATATTTACATAAAAAAATAAGGATGTCGTATGACTTAACCGCCGGCCCCATTCGGGGCCAGTACCGAGCCAGCGTAGGTTTCAGTGCCCGGCCCCGAATGGGGCCCGTACCGAACTTTATGGTTATACTTCAGCGACCATTTGGTTCGCAAACAGTTACAGCTGTTGGATATTACTAAAGGCCCAGGACCTGACGGGATACCTCCTTGCTTTCTAAAATGGACTTCTGATACCATCTCTAAACCTGTAACGATTCTTTTTAACAAATGTATTCAGGATGGTATATTTCCCTCTGTCTGGAAAAATGCAAATTTAGTTCCTATCTACAAAAGCGGTTCTAGGCAAAATGTCGAAAACTACAGACCTGTTTCCCTACTTTGTGCTTTAGCTAAACTTTTTGAAAAACTTGTACATCTCAAAATTTACCCTTTCATTCATCAGCAATTGGTTCCTCAACAACACGGTTTTGTCAAAAATAAATCCACCACTACTAACTTAATGATATTTACGAATCACCTATTTAAAAATATGGATGTAAGAGTTCAAACCGACGCCGTGTATACAGATTTTAAAAAAGCTTTCGATAGAGTTGACCATGAAATATTAATGAACAAAATTGCATTCAATGGCATTAGAGGCAATTTGCTGCGCTGGTTTCAGTCTTATATAAGTAATCGCAATCAAACTGTTGTGAGTAATGGGTATCATTCCGACACCTTTCTTTCTTCAATTCTTGGTCCCTTACTGTTTTTACTCTACATAAATGACATCGGGCATTGCTTTCGAAATAGTGATTTTTTACTGTATGCTGACGACCTCAAAATCTTCAGGAAAATCTTAACAATCAATGATTGTTATCTCTTACAGGATGACCTGAATAGATTATCTGACTATTGTAAATTGAATAAACTACAACTAAGCGTAGCTAAGTGTAGGTACATGAATTTCACTAAGAACAAAAACATCGTTAGTTTTAATTATTCCTTATGCGACGAGCCACTTCTTAGAGAGACGCAGATAAGTGACCTGGGTATCTTATTGGACTGTAAACTACACCTAAATCTACACATCGATAAGATTATTGCCAAAGCATTTCAAATGTACCATCTTGTAATGAGATCATCGGTAGATTTCAAGCGACCAGCCACTTTCCTGTATCTATTTAATTCTTTAATCCGACCACAAATTGAGTATGCCTGTATGATATGGGACCCCTATTACGATAAGTACAATCTCGCCTTGGAAAAAGTTCAGCGCAAGTTTTTAAGATCAATGCAGTTTAGATGCCATATGGATCGTAGCTCATACAATGAGTCCTTAGATAGATTTAACCTTCTTGCGTTAGAATCAAGGCGAACTTTGCTTCAACTCATGATGCTTCATGATCTGTTGCACAATAAAATCGATTGCTCCGAGATTGTTAGTAATATATTTTATGTTGTGCCCAGAACAGTTATTCGGCGAGAAGCGCGCGTCCACCCACTATTTGCTACGTCACCTTGTCGTACAAACGCGGGTGAGCGGGCGCCCATCCATAGGATAGTGAAAACCTATAACGAACATTTTGTTAAATTAGATATATTTGCATTAGATCGCCATAAATTTAAAAAACTTTTAGTCAATAGTCTGAAATTGCTTAGTTAGTAATGTTAGTATTGCCTTTTCTTTATTTTATTGTTAGTTTTACTTTTTGTTTTTTTAAACCTTCAATCATTAGCTAAGTAATGTAACATTCCCTTTTTATATATATTCCTGCTGTTATTTTACTACGAGTAACTTATGTACACTTTTTTCTGTTTTGTTTTTCTTGTATTTGTGTTAACGTTATTGTTATTTAACAAACTGTGTCACTCTACACTGTATCTCCTATCGTAGTAATACGTGGAAACGTCGTGGATTGTACATTAATCTAATACGTTGTAATAGTTACTGTAAGATATATTGTACAATTGTTTGTTTTCCCTAAATAAATAAATAAATAAATAAATAAATAAATAAATAAATAAATAAATAAATAAATAAATAAATAAATAAATAAATAAATAAATAAATAAATAAATAAATAAATAAATAAATAAATAAATAAATAAATAAATAAATAAATAAATAAATAAATAAATAAATAAATAAATACCTATATTTTAATTGTTTTCCTTACCCTTATGACATTTTGAGAACTAATATTATAGAAGGCGTTGAAACCCGTCCGGTGGTGGTGGGGAGGTGGCGAGAGAAGCGAGCCGGCGACCCCGTTGCATAAGGATAGGGTCACGGTAACGTTCCGGTGATAGGCAGGTCCTGAGTGAAACGAAGTGAGAAGGTGGCGAGCGTAGCGAGCCGGCGACTATTACCGGTGGTGATACCGGTAAGGTGAAGGGGGGTGGTGGCGAGCGAAGCGAGCCGGTGACTCCGTAGCGTGGGGATAACGTCACGGTAGCTTTCCGTCGGTAGGCAGGTCCTGAGTGGAGCGAAGTGAGGAGGTGGCGAGCGTAGCGAGCCGTCGACTGAAAACCCGTCCGGTAGTGGTACCGGTAAAGCGAAGTGGAGAGGTGGCGAGCGAAGCGAGCCGGTGACCCCATAGCGTGAGGATAAGGTCACGTTGGCTTTCCGGTGGAAGACAGGTGTTGAGTGGAGCAAAGGGGGAAATGGCGAGCGTAGCGAGCCGTCGTCTGAAAACCTGTCGACTATCTCTAACCGTAATTAAGTTACAGGCCTTTTCTATTTGAGGGGAGGTTGGGGAGAGGTGGGAAGGATACACAAAATTCACCACCAAAGGAACCCTAAAATCGACCGTATAAATAAACCCCTCTATGTACAAAATCAATCCCCATTCGGTCGAAACCGTTTGAAGGAACCCAATCGTAAACTATTACTACTATTCGTTCGAGCAGCTCGCGTCTACAAAATATTCACCCCTAACCCATCTCTCACCCATTCCTAGAAACGGCATGTCAATGAGTGAGTGAGTGGCTTTGTAGTTTAATAAAAATAAATAGTTTTACCTCAATAATCAGATTTTTTGCGTGGGCTACCTTGAAGCATCCCCTTAAATAGAGTGCAAAGCGGACACTACAATAGATGGCGGTGGTCGATAGAAATTCAGAATTTTGTAGAATTTTAAGGAATGGCAGTGTCATGGGCAGTGTTGAAATCGAAAGTGTTAGTTTGAAATGGTTTGAAAGCTGAAAAGAAGAGTGAGCAATGTGAGCATGATGTTCTCAAGAAAAAAAAAATCGGTCAAGTGCGAGTCAGACTCGTCCATGAAGGACTCGGTATCAAAGTTATTATGTAAATTGCGGTTAACGATTTATGACTAAAAAAAAAACTACTAACTGGATCTCGTTCAAACCAATTTTCGGTGGAAGTTTACATGGTAATGTACTTCATATATCTTTTAGGTTTATCAGTAGATAGAATTATAATCATCAAAATCATCAATACAACCCTCGCAAGTTCGTAAGACTCGATGAACGAATTTTCACGCTCAGTCCTTCTTGATTCTGTCATTTTATACGTCTTACATTCGCGACCGATATGTTTATTAATATAAAACTTAGCACTGCCCTGCAAATTGCATAAAACGTAAGAAAATTTGAATTTCGCGGGCCGCCCTGACGCAATCACCTTAACCCCAGCGATTATATCACTCTTAACTATGAGCACCTGTATACTTGTACGTCAATGTCTTGTACTGTGTGTAGTATAAGCAGAGTAGTACAAGATGTGGAACTATCTACTTCCATGACGTAATGTTGTCCGGTCCCCGTGCATTCCGAGATACGATAAAATCAATCACAGCGCTCACAGCACAGATTAGATATTAGTAGCTAGCTCACAGCAATATTTTGTGTTCCGTTTTAGTTTTCACAATATTTCTTTGCGGCATGGTCGGTGTAATCGCAAGATGGCGCGTGTCATGACGTCATCTATGACGACTCAAGGAACATTGAAATCACGCTCACAGTATCTCGAAACGGGTTTATGGACGCTCATAGCGTTTACAGTCTATCTCGTAACGCACTGCAAGTCCGTATATATAGATGCTCTGTGGTGCTGCGTAATGTCATCGTCAAATCATCAAATGTCACTGTGACACTGCCAGTGTAAAACAAATCTGTGATTCCATGTTTGTTTGTAGTGGTAGAATAGAAATATATGATCAAAAAACATGTTGAATAAGGTTTTACTATCTTCCGACGTTGCGTTGGTTTGTGTTCAACATGCGCTGTCTACAGAAAAGGAAGAAATTATGGGTCTGCTTATCGGAGAGGTAAATAAAATTGTGTAACTTAAAACTTTTGTTGTACTATTTGCATGATTGATCTTTAATTGTTAATCCACGAGTCTTCAACAGGTCCATAACAACGGTACTTTGGTTTCAATTGTATCGTCCGTAATATTACGACGCTTAGATAAAAAACCAGATCGTGTTGAAATATCTGAAGAGCAGTTAGTACAAGCGACATTGCGAGCCGAAGAGTTAGCAGCTGAAGTCAACAGACCCCTACGAGTCGTTGGATGGTACCATTCTCACCCTCATATCACTGTGTGGCCCTCACATGTTGGTAGGTTACACTACAATATAACTTGCATCATATTTGCATCAATAGCAATAGTATTTATTTATTCACTTTTTTGTTAAGTATAAAACCAAGTTTTTTTTTTCAGATCTTGCTACTCAGTCCATGTATCAAAGAATGGACTCAAGCTTTGTTGGAATTATATTTGCAGTATTCCTTACAGATCAGACTACTAAGGCCCCTTCGGTAAAAATTATACCTGATGAATTTAGGGCATTTTTGTATACAATATGTAACAAAATGGGTATAGTCATATGAAAGGGTGTACTATAGACCATCAAACTGAACAACTTTCTCTATAGGACCACCATCAAATCGTAAAAAAAAATCAGCTGTTTCATACATTTGGTCGAGTAGGTATTGGTATTTAGTATGGTACCGTTGAAAACTGGCTGGATGTACTGGATTTGTGCCTGAAGTCAATAAACAAGTATATATTTATAAAAAAGTTCCAAGTGTTTTGGTAGATAATTGATTTACCTATTTCCAGATACAAATTACTTGTTTTCAATCTGTAAATGATGGTTCAAGTCAAAGCAGAAAAGAAATTGAAATGGAAATACTAAATAATAATGACTCTTTAGTGTCAAACAATTTTGAGGTATGTTTAGTTTTTTACAAGATTTTAGTTTTTTCCTGGCCACAGTGTAGGGGCGTAGCTAACTACAATTTTGTAATCTGATTATAACTACGATTAAAAGTAGTTTACTTCATGTAGTTATGATTACATGTAACTTGACTACATTCAGTAGTTGTTAATCTGATTACTGCAATCTAGTAGTTATAACTACTGATTACTTTTAAGTTTAATGATCTTAAAATTTTCAATTAAATAAACGTGTAATGTGTGAGTAATAAATATGTTTTGGAATATGGCTGCATAAAAAAACAGTTTTTTGCACATACCTATGTTTATTTTAATGAATAATCAAATGCAAGAATTAAAGTCGTAGATATTATGTTGGGTACTTAATATCTACGACTATAATACCTATCAGATCTTAATTACGTTTTATTGACATGTAATAAAAAAAAAACTTAGTACCTAAATATTAACATAATTCAAATTACTTGCAAATCAAATGAATAAACAAAAAAGTTTAATTGAAGCGAGCGAAAGCGAGAGCGTGCTATGCGTTCTTGCGCGTGACTGCAACGCGGTGCTCTAACTACCTACCAAACGACAAGTCGAAAAACGCGGGATCGCGCGATCGTCGTACCTGCATGAACGACGAAATGTAGTTAGAAAAAGTAATCAAGTAATCGTGATTGCAAATACAATTTGTAGTTAGTAGTTAAAAATTGTAACTACATTTTTCGATTACTTTATGTAGTTAGTAGTTATGATTGCTAACTACTTTATGTAGTCGTAGTTAGATTACATTTTGCCCAATACTGCCTGGCCATAAGAAAAACTACTTTTTTATTGTCTTGTTAGCCCTGAATTTCTGTCACGCTGATGTTCGATCAAGCACAGTACGTCGCGTATGCCAGCGACCAACGACCATACAGCCTATAGACGCTTATTACACGATCTAATGCACGAAAACTATTCTGTCAACTCGCTGAGGTACGAGGTACGCGAGGGGGACGAGGTACTGGGTTCTGATTGGCTAACTCAAGGTCATTGCATTTCACTAGGGATGGGACAGTTTTAAATCAAACAAGAAATTATCGATATTTTTAACTGTAGGTATAATAAAAATGTTTTTACATACTTAACTTGCATTAAATTACCTTCTTTATTCTAATTACGATTGAATCATGTAGGTAAAATATCTGAATTTATATGAACTTAGTAGGCGGCGACGGTTTTTCATAGGAATAAAACAATCTTTGGTAAAATGACGTGAACATAATATTACACTATTCAGAACCAGGATCCAGTTCTCTCGCTTGGTTGTAATAAATTATCCATTTATTTTTTAAATCAGGATCGTGTGGGTATCTTTAAAATTAATAAATGGCTAGCCTTGAACTAAAGTGGTCTATGTAACATTTATGGCAAAATCCATCTATGAGCATTTTTGTACTTAAAAACAATAAATGAATCCGAGCAAAAGTGGTCTAAGTCTAATTCTTCACCAAAGTAAGGTCATTACTTTGGTGAAGAATTAGACTTAGACCTATTACCCCTTATTACATTTATTGTTTTTAAGTACAAAAATGCTCATAGATGGATGTTGCCATAAATGTTACATAGACCACTTTAGTTCCAGGCTAGCCAAATTAAAGTTTCACAATTTATCAGATGTACCTATTTGTTGTAATTTTTAATTATTAAAAAAAAATTGCATAAATAAATAGTTATAGGTTTTTCTTTTGCTTTATCGACAACAGAGGTGGTCGTACAATTTGGAACATCACTAATTATGTTCACGTAACATCGAGGAAAAGAGATAGCGAAAAAAGTACTTTCAAAAGAAAGGGACGCAATCATAAAAGGCATCAAGTATGACCAGTATAAGATGAACTCCGATAAATATTGTAAGAAAATTATCTTATTCAGATTATGGAACTTTTAAATTACCGATGAAATGTGATACCGTCTTTCAGGAATCTGGAAGTCCGGCTTTCTTTATCACGCCAACGTATTATACACGGGGCCATATTATGTCTACTTTCTCGATTTTTTAAAGGAGTAATGCAGAAGTTTTGAGTGGAAAGAAGTTGGAGTGGTCGAAACTAAGTCGAGTGACGACGGTTATAAGATCTATACCCCTTATGTGTTGACAGACATCGGTCACCTGTTATTAGCAGTCTATAGGCTGTATGGTCGTTGCCAGCGACAAAAACAGTAGCAAATACGCGCCGCTGACGTCATTATCAGTCTGGTGCTACGAGTATTCTATATACTCGTAGCACCAGACTGATAATGACGTCAGCAATGCATACTCGTACGCGCGACAGACGGCAGCGCGACAGGAATTCAGGCCTTAAACTAAAGGGCTGTATATTTTACTATAAGATTATTTTTGGTTGTATTCTAATATAATTAATTTAATTTTTAGACTTTAACTCAATTGCCTGCAATATTAAAAGAGGAAGAAGATGAAGCTTATAATAATGAGGCTGGACCAGAGGACTCTGATGACATACTTAACAAACAACATAATGCAGCAGTTAGAACTATTGCAATTGGACACATTGTTGATAAGGTAACAATATCATCCTTGTAATAACCCCACCACACTTTTCACTGCAAGGTAACAATTAGTAGTGCCATAGTGCCAGGGTAGCCTGAAAAATGTTTTTATTTTTTATATTAGGCTTATACTTCCCACTTGCAGGTTTTATTGGATAAGATATTTATATACTACCTATAAAATAATAGGCCAGGGGGGGGGGGGGGTTAGTCTTCATAATTTTCTTTACTCTTGCACCTACAGTTTAATCTCTGCATCACCCTAAGATAGACTGGTAGAAAATGCCCAAGGCATTAAGTCCGCCTTTGTACATTAAGTGCATAAAGTTTAAATAAATAATAAATAAATAAAATGTTTATAAATGGTATTTTATGTATTGAATTCTAATATGGAAAGTCTGCAGGTAGAGATATTTATTTTGTAGCCGACGGGCATAGGGTTTGGGCCTCTGAGTTAAAGTCCTTGCTAAATTTCACACTACTTTATTATACGAAAACACAAAACGGGAACAAACAATGTCAGAAAAAAAGAAGAACAAATGGTAAATCACTTAGAGGTCTAAAATGGCCGGCTTTTTACGAGAGCGGTTTGAAACACGCCGCGTCATACACGTATTCCCAGTAGACTGCGCTACCCCCGGTACGTCATTAGGCGCCTGCTCAGCGGGTTGCGCGGTAAGAATTCCGGCGTCTGATTCGCTGCGCATAGCAGTGTCGCCAACCTCTCCACTGTTCCCGCAATCATCCGATTGGATGATGCTGACAGTGGGGCCAACATTATTATCCACCCTATGGTCGTGGGGTTGCCGCGTTACATACTCCCCCTCTAGATCACGATTACGTCCTCGATCGTGGTCTAGCCCTACATTAATTTCATTAGAAATGGGTTGCAAACGAGGTCGGCCTCGCTTTCTCTTAGGCTCCAGTGGTTGAGTGGACTCATCCACTCGTCCTCGAAAAAGGGTTAGCTGATTAGCGTGGAATTTGCCCAATACCTCACCAGGACTTCCATGAGATGCGATTAGGTATGTTGTTGGACTCAATTTCTTCTTCACAACATACGGCCCATCTCTCTTAGGGAAAAACTTAGCCGTTTTTGACTTGCTGGCGTCGCTCAGCTGATGGGTAGCCAACAAAACTTTGTCATCTACTTTGAATTCTGGTCCTACTCTTCTTGAACGATCAGCATAAATCTTCCTTCTATCCTGCAGTTTTTCTACCCTGTCGCGAACATCACTTAAGGAGTTTAAAAATCTTGATAGGTACGGAGTGATCTGTGGTACAAAATTATCCTTCTGTAAGACCGCTCTTGGATCATTGTACACCTCTAACGGTGACCTCAGCTCCCGTGCGAACGTCAAATATGCAGGAGTAGCCCCTGTCGTTTCACAAACTGCGCTGTTCATACTAAACCGTACTATCGGTAGCTGCTTAGGCCATGAGGGGTGATCCGTACCAACCAACAGAGCCAATTGTGTCTTCATATCCCGGTTTTTTCTTTCCGCTGGGTTGGCTTCTGGGTGGTAGTAGGGTATCAAGTCTTGTGTAATGCCAAGAATAAACATGCACTTCTGCATGACCGCTGAAACGAATTGAACACCATTGTCCGAAATAATGCGACGTGGTAAGCCGAACCGAAGGAAATACTCTTCTATGAGTACTCTTGCGCAGGCGATAGAGGTTGCTTCTTTGAGTGCATACAATTCTACCCATCTTGTCGCGGTATCTTCCACTAACAGGATCCACTTTTCCCCGTATTCGCCCTCTGGCAGTGGTCCGAATAAGTCGATGGCCAAGACTTCATTTCGCTGGTTTAAGATCGGTGTTTGAATCAGACCAGGTGGCTTTTCATTTGTCGCTTTATAGCGTTGACATGAGGAACATGATTTTACATAATCTGTTACTATCCTTCTCATACCAGGGAAATAATAGTTTTGAGCTATCTTTTGGTACGTTCTCTCTATACCAGGATGACCTGCAATTGGTGCATCATGACATTCTCTCAGAATCTCCTCATGCATGCTCACAGGTATCACCAATTGCGGTGATTCGTTGTCTGTATCTGGGTTATAGCGGTAAAGGATACCACGTTCCATCAGATAACCGCGTTCAGTCCAACGCCGAGAGGAGACTTCTTCTGTACCTTCTAATTCCATTATAACTTTATTGAAAACTGGGTCAGATTCTTGTGCTGCACGTAGCTCCGTAAGATTTCGAGTAGGCAAATCAATAATAACGGAACATATTCCACAGGCTTCGCGCAACTCATCTGTACAGACAGGGCGACTGAGTGCGTCGGCCACAACATTTACCTTTCCGGGAGTGTACTCAAACCGGATGTCATAGGCCTGCAGTTTTAGAGCCCAACGCACCAGACGACCCGTTGGTGATTTTAATGACAACAGCCATTTCAAGGGCTGGTGATCACTGGCTATGATAACTGGATGGCCATCAATGTAACCCCGCATACGGTCGACTGCCCAAACGACCGCCAGAGCCTCCCGCTCCGTGGTGGAATAATTTCGCTCTGCTGCCGACAACAAACGGCTGGCAAATTCAATAGGTCGTTCCTCATTCTTTTCTCCTTGAAGCAACACTGCGCCTATCGCGTAGTTGCTCGCATCTGTGCGCAGGATGAATGGTTTTGAGTAGTCGGCCTGTATGAGGATCGGCGCTGACGTCAGAAGCCTTTTTAAATGACTGAAAGCTTCAGCTTGTTCTGGTCCCCATATCCAAGGTTGATTTTTCCTCGTCAGCCTTGTCAGTGGCTCTGCTACCTCCGAAAACTTGGGAATAAATTTCCTAAACCAGGAACATGTTTGTATGAATGTTCTGAGGTGTCCCAGTGAAGACGGCTCTTTCATGTCTAAGATGGCTTGAATCTTCTCTTCATCAGCTGAGACTCCCTCCTGTGAGATAACATGCCCTAAATATTTTACAGATTCTCTTGCAAATACACATTTTTCTCGGTTCGCACGCAATTTGAACTTAATCAGCTGTTCAAAAACGATTCGCAGGTCTTCCAGGTGTCTGGGAAAATCCCCCTGCGTTATAATCAACAAATCGTCTAAATACCCTAGAATTGTAACATCCTTTAATGCTGAACCGGATCGCATTCTGTCTATCAGACGCTGAAAAGTGGCTGGTCCGTTCTTCAGACCGAACGGCATCCTTTTAAAACGGAAGGTTCCGAAAGGGGTGACGAAAGCCGTCTTATCTCTATCCTCTTCCTTAACTGACACTTGCCAGTACCCAGATCGCAAATCTATTGTACTCATGTGACAACGTCCACGTTTAGTAGATTGCAGCAGTTCATCAATGCGAGGCATTGGATAGGCGTCCGTTTTCGTAATTAAATTTAACTTTCGATAGTCGACGCAGAAACGAAAACTGCCGTCACGTTTAGGTACTAGCAAGGCTGGGGCAGCCCATGCAGATTCGCAATCTTCAATAATATCTTCAGCCAACATCTTGGTAAGCTCTTGCTGCATAATCTCCTTCTTTGCAGGTGTCAAGCGATATGGAGGCGTCGCTATCGGAGAACTATTTCCCGTGTCTATGTGATGTTCTCCATATGGAGTCGGCTCCCCAATCAGATTAAACATCTCCTGAAAATCCGTGAGTAATTGGGCAAGCTCCTCACGCTCCTGATGCTCTAAACCTGCACCCTCGTCATCGCGTAAAACATTCATCGCGGCGTATAAATGACGAGGCGAAAAGGTTTCTGAAATCAATGTATACTTTTGATCTCTACTATCCGAAAAATGCCAAAGGCACTGCTTGAAATCGATAACGAGACCGGCACTGTTAATAAAATCGATACCTAAAAGTGTTTCATTATCTTTCGCTTCGGGGAAAATTATGAACTCGGTGGGCACATTTTTATGAAATAGTTTCACCTGTACCTTTGCAACAAGCACCTCCATCAGGCGCGTGCAGCCATCCGCCAGGCGAATGTTTTTAGTGCACTGTTGTAAAGGATGGCCTTTTCTCATTAAAATACGAAAAAGTGTGTGTCCGGCAATACAGCCCCTAGACCCAGTGTCCAGTAACGCTGTCCCATTTTCCCCCAAAATACTTATTTGCATCAAAGGTCTATTATTATTAGGCTCCCCCTTGATTGAACCTCCCTGAGTTCGACCCTGTGCAGACGCGAGGTGTTTCTTACCATTTGGTAGTTTATTATTTCTATTAACATTTACCGAGCTTAATTCTAAACATTTATGAACATTATTATCACAAAAATATGAACATAAACAATCACATTGTATATTATCTGAACCCTGAATATTCCTATTATTATTCATGCAGTATGTTATGGCAACATTATTGTTATCATCTGATTGAATTACATGTCCCTGCTGCAAAAGGGTTTTATCAGAAATTACAGAAAACTTAGTGTCTTTATTAATATTATAACATTTATAACACACATTATCACTGACACTGGAATGCTCGTTATTATGTCTTAGTTCAGTTACACAATCACAATAAAGTTTTAAGTGATCCCCAGCGTTGCAAGACGCTAGATTACCTGTGGTACCGGCAGGAACGATGCGAAGAGTGCCCGGCGACTTTCGACCGCGCGTAACGTTATCATTACGCCCGCGGATGGTCGCTAGGCAACAAGCAGCCACGGCGCCAGCGCTCCCGGCGCGGGCGCACGGACTCTGTGAGGCGGCGCCAGCGCTCCCGGCGCGGGCGCACGGACTCTGTGAGGCGGCGCCAGCCCTCCCGGCGCGGCCGCACGGACTCTGTGCGGCTGGTGCGGGTGGCGCGGCCGCGGGCGGGACGCTTTCGGCTGTCGATCTCGGCTCGCCCGACGGTGACGCGCATTCATCTCGCATGATAACGCGTCGACGGGAACCGCGCTCTTTTGAATTTACGCTATCACTAGTTGTCGTAACCGAACAGAAAGCATTTTGAGAACTAGATTTACACTTTTCGCACTTGGACTTTATTACGTTAGGGGTACCGCACCCATAACATTGAATAGCTTTATTTTTGTTTATGTTTTCCTCACTATTCCCGTTATCACTTTTTACGTTATCACTTTTATTGCGGTTCATTAACTTGTTGCACTGCGATTTTTCGTGTCCCCATTTCTTGCAGTAACTACACGACAGTCTTTTGCCGCGAGTGTTTTTATCACTTGGTGCCGAAGTTGAAGGAGAGCCGGTGACGGTAGATTGGTGACTGGCGCTCGGATGCGTCAGTGCCGGTGTCTTGTCACATGTGCTGTCTACTAACGATTCCTCGATCGCTCTGGCACGGTGTAGTAACTGGTCGAAAGATGATATGGAGTTACGATCGATCCGCTTTCTTATTCTACGATCGAGAAGCCCGTATACCATATCTAGTTGAACTTTTTCACGTAGATCTTCTTGTGGCAATCTCGATAAAAGTGCTCTTGTCTTCGCTATAAATAAATCCGTTGTGTCGGTATTTTGTCGCAATGAAAACAACTCCAAATATATGCGAAATGGCGGACGATGCTCTCCGAATGCACTTTTTAGTTTTAGCATCGCGTCCGACCATGATGTGGTGCTGGTTTTTATTCCTTGCCACCATAATGCTGCTGAGTCTACTAGCAACATGGAGAGTCCTTTGACAGCGTTATCATCAGATATCTGTAGGCAGTTCTTGTACACATCTATCGCGTCGATAAACCCGTCAACGTCAGCTGACGATCCGTTAAATCGAGCAGTGCACTTTGAGAAGTTTGCGGCGGGCATTGTCATAGACACGTCAGGTGCAGGTGTCGAAGTCCTAACCTCCTGGATGAGCCTCGCGAAAATCTCTGCCTGACTCTGTTGCAATGAGTTCATGAGGGTCGCAAACTGACCCTGGTCCATAGTGATCGACGTGGACATCTCTGTTTCCTCTTCCGCCTCTAGCTCTACTCCCTCATTCTTGGATCTTTTATTTCTTGTTTCCCTCGTTGCCATAATGATAACGGAAACACGTATCGAAAATTTTCATTCGCCGGAGACGCCACTCCTAGCGCTTCAGGTTCCGAAGTTCCCACGTGTAGGTAGGTAGGTGTACACGAAAGCTTTCTTCTAGAGAATAGACGCCAACTGCGGCGTTATGCTTCGTAAAAAAAATTTTGCAGGCACGTGTCTTCAGAGGGCCCTACTGTTGGGACGCCAAATGTAGCCGACGGGCATAGGGTTTGGGCCTCTGAGTTAAAGTCCTTGCTAAATTTCACACTACTTTATTATACGAAAACACAAAACGGGAACAAACAATGTCAGAAAAAAAGAAGAACAAATGGTAAATCACTTAGAGGTCTAAAATGGCCGGCTTTTTACGAGAGCGGTTTGAAACACGCCGCGTCATACACGTATTCCCAGTAGACTGCGCTACCCCCGGTACGTCATTAGGCGCCTGCTCAGCGGGTTGCGCGGTAAGAATTCCGGCGTCTGATTCGCTGCGCATAGCAGTGTCGCCAACCTCTCCACTGTTCCCGCAATCATCCGATTGGATGATGCTGACAGTGGGGCCAACATTATTATCCACCCTATGGTCGTGGGGTTGCCGCGTTACAATTTTTTATTGATTCAAATCTACAAGATAATATTAGAAACTAGAAACAAACTAAGTATTAAGTTCACAAATATTTCAATTTGTATCAAAAGGAACTGGGTGAAACAAAACTTTTATTAGGTACTTGGTAAACACAATCTAATATCTAGTATTCTTTCAGATGTCCAGGCCTATGCTAGAAGGTCTTGTAGCAAGAAACACTCTTAACACAGTACGCTTGAAAGCATTGAAAAGACAACACCAGGAAATGATGTCTAAGTTAAATGTTTAAGATATACACTCTTCATTTAATGATGGTTTCAGAATTGAGAATGTTGAATTTCAAGCTGTTTTGATTGCTGATCACTGTTTAAAAATGTAATTAAAGATCTTTTTGAATTTTTCAACAATTTAATCATCATAAAATGAACAGAGTATAAAAATACTTATATATACCATTTAAATTAATAAATAACTACATACATATGAAAAATGATATTTTTTCTGTATATATCTAAGCTGTGATTAGGTTAAGTCATTCTGATCAATCATTTCAAAACCGTCCGATGAGTCTATACTTGAAAGTCTATTCCTTTTAGTTTCATTTGATTCTGTTTGAATCATATTTGCAACTGCTCCAGTAATGTTCCAGAACGCGTTATATGCACTGCTGCTCCAGGTACTGGCGGGTGCTGCTACCTCTAAAGTAGATTTAATTTTCACTTGTTCCCTTTGTTGATCTAAAATAATATTTCCAATATAATTAACCATGAAAATAATAATTCTAATAAAAATATCTAAAGGGTGTAAAAAAAACCTCTTAACGAAACCGAAAGGCACTTGTTCTCCACGTCTTGCTATCATTTTTTTGTTCTACAGCTACACCATACTTGGGAACCTTCTAGTTATGAAAGTATTACTGGTCAAAGTTACAACATTTTGACAAATTTTTAGTGAAGATTTTTAATTTAGACATCTCCACAACCCCCGTACTATTCAATCCATTCATCAGCACAATGTTTTGATTGTGTTACATTGAGTTTTTCTACAAAACATGATTTCTCCCACAGCAATATTTTTTGCATAAAACTTTATGCAAAAAATTAGTTTGATGTACAGAATACTTGGTTGACGGCTTTGTGATGAAGTTGTTGACACCGTATGTAGGTAATACAGGTGATATTCAGTATTCCTTGAACTTCCTTGTAATTATTATGAAATAAATATTAGTACTGTCTGTTTCAAAACATGCTGAAATTGTGTCAGTATCTTACAATTTTGCATTTTCTTCATCTATAAAATAATCACTCATAGAACTTGCCTAGAGGTATATATTCATCTTCACTGGTGTCCGAAGAATCTACATCTTTTTCTAGAGTTTGCATTTTTTCCATTGAGAAGTTTGTAACTAACGAGCTGCTGTTGTCAGAGCTGTCACTGCACTCAGCCAGTGGTACATCTTCAGGTTTCCAATAATCTATTGACCAAAATCATTCATTAGTGTTTGAAAAAAAAAGACCTTAAAAATACTATCATCCAGATCAGGATTTGCTAAATATATAATAAAAACAGCCAAAAAATATTTAAAAGTCATGTAAATAAATATTTGCTATTTCAAAATTAAGAATGAAAAACATGTTATGTATATTATGAGATGGGTGGCTATACAGATGGTAAAATTAAATGATCTCACTGAACAAATAATACAAACAGCAAACTTATCTGGCTTGGCTTAATTTTTCTTGGAGTTTTATATGCTATCATGTTGACCAGATGATGGAATGAAACATGCTTTAAAAATGACATTACCTAATAATGTCATCACTTTGTAAAAACATTCCTCAGTTAGATTCTTCTAAAACTAATCAAATCATTATAATTTGCTAAGAATGGAGTCGTGTATGTACCATAAATTTGTTTTTCATCCATACTTGGAACGGGATCTGGTTCAATAGATAGTAATTTTATGTTCACATCAGATACTTCTGGTATAAGACCTTCCAATTCGAAGTCAGATTCTGAAAAAAACGAAAATCAAAAATTTTACTAAGTATAAAATAATTAAATGTCTATCATAATTACTGAACAAATAAATAAAGAAATATTTAGTCACCTAAGTCTTGTCTCATATTCTTGCATAATTTAATTACAGGTAATATTACTTTGTAAAAAACACTTATGAACATTAGCAATAAGTATGTTAATAGATAGCCATTAATGCACTTTCCAGTGACAAAAACTATTATCAGGTTGATACTGATTAATAAAAAAGCCTGGAACAGAAAAAAATTACTGCTCATTAAAAAAAAAAATTGTTATTATCACTTCTCACTTATCAATTATTCTAAAATAAATTCATTCGAGTAACCTACAGGGTGAAATTGAATAGATGCGACAAATTTAAATATACAATAATACGTGTTGTCAAGAAAATGTATAAAATATCAAATGTAAAATTAAAAAATAATTGATCAGTGTTACGAAAATCGTTAAAATAATAAAAGTATCAAAAAATCTCGTCCGACTCATCGTGGTGCTCAATATAACGGTCATTTACCTAATTTTGCCTTAATTTTTCTTATTTATTTTGCATATTACTGGAATACCGATAATTCGTACTTAAATAAAGATGATAACATCAATGGACTTTTTGAAAAAGTTTTTTTTTTTAATGATTTAGATTGTAGAAAAAACAGTTTATAAATACTATGTTACTGTAACTGAAGCTCCAATTTCATTTTGTCGCATTAATTAAAATTCACCCTGTATAATAAAACATGGAGCTTGGGTCTTATGTGGTGTGATGTCAAAGACTGATAGCATAATAATAATTGTTGTTTCAGTTGTAACAGGTAGTCAGAAGAAGTTTGATGGTCCATCTTGCAAAAAGGTATCTAGTGTGTGTCTCATTGGCTTGTGAAGTCAGGGAGGCAGTGACACCATGTAAAATACTGGGAGATTTATACAAGCTACACCCAATTAGCAATTGCTTTCCTATATTAATTTAACAATATTCACTGTGCTGACTTGGATTTGTTTTCACTAACAGGCTGCCGATGAAGCAAAAAAACTTTAATTAAATTTACACGCAACAATAAAACAACAGTACTTAAACTGTGTAAAACTGATCAATACTATTCAGAAAATACAATCTCTTAATTTATTGATGCAAATACTTACTTTGGTGTGATTTGTTTCTCTTAAATACAAGAAATCATTCCATTTGTTTTGTAACAACAGTTTCATGTTTGTTGCTGCTGTGCGTAATTGATCTCCATGACCGGTTAAACGTTTTAAACAAGTAGTTCTGTGTTTGTGTTTTAACCAGCTCTCAAATGCATCAATGCAGACCACTGCTGTGCAAGAACCCAAAAAGAATTCTAAGAGGTTGACTTGTTGATGAACACTTACACTGACAACAAACAGAATTATTAAAAATCCAAGAATAATGCTTTTAGTGATATTTAAGTAATATTGCTAGAAATATTGAATATGTCAATACTTACAAAAATATGACATTTAGAAGGAACATAAAAGACAAAGACATCCACATTTTTTTCCAAAATAAAACATCTTCAAGTAAGCCAATAAATGCTGCCAATATGAGTGATGTCTGGGTAGTTCTGGTTTCTGAAGATTTTGTCACATTCCATTTTAATGCCCTTTTTATTGTCGCTAACATGAGTAAATAATATTACCAAATAGAAAGATACAATGCGTTTTGCACACAATACGATAGGATTTATTTTCCTTTGTTAACCAAGCAAGACGAAACAAATATGAATGAAGATGACATTGACAGTTGACAGTGACATGACACTATCCCTATGTTCCGAATTGCAAAAAAAGTGATAATATCGCGAATCCGACCGAATTTAGTAGTCACAAAATATGAGGCTACTGAGTAATAATTGTGACATTGCGCGTTGGTCGGATTCGCGATATTATCACTTTTATCGCAATTCGGAACGCAGGGTATGACAGCCATGCATGAGCCAACAGACAAGGAGACTAACAGTGCGTTCCGAGATAGACTAAACGCTATGAGCGTCTATAAGGTCATCAGGTCATTTGACAGCGCTCACGGTGATATTTATTTGGGGCATGGTCGGTGTATTCGCAAGATGGCGCTTGTCGTGACGTGACATGATCTATGTCGATTCAAGGGACACCGATATCGGCGGCGACCTCTCGCGTCCGGCCCTGGTTCAATCCATGGTCCGGAGCGAGACGGAATGGGAAGCCGTCGCCTCCTTCTGCGAAGCAGTCATGCTAGCGAAGGAGGTGGCGGAACGAGGGAGGGAGAGATCCTCTCTTCCCGGCCGCCGCGGGAGACGCAACGGGCGTCGGGGGCCACGTGGTGGCTACCGGCCACCGTAGATGCGGGCCTGTGGACGGCTGCCTATGGGCTAGCTAGCCGTCCGGCCGTCTAACGACGACGACAGGCCGTGTCGACGGCGCGTTCGTGTTCCACGCGCGCCTCAAAGAGATGTCAGCAAAAGGAGAGGGGCCCGCAAGGGCCGAAGCCTGCCGGGGTTGCGGGCCTGTTCGAAAGAGATACCGCGGCCCCGGAACGTAAAAGGCGAGGAAGGAACATGGATGGTTTTTAGTCAGTAAGAGTCTGACACTCCTTCCCGCTCCGCCCAGAGTGGGGGGGGTCATTTGATGATTTCATCCATAAAAAGTCACATCATTAAAACATTACATCCTTAAAAAAAAAAGGGACACCGATATCATGCTCATGGTAATTCGGAACGGAATTATGAACGGTCATATCGTTTACAGCCTAATTCGGAACGCGGCCTAAATCGGAATGTATTTTTTGGTGCGATGCCATAACTTTTCGACTCACAAAAAAATGTTTTAAACGGCTCGAAAACGTCTCGCTTCCTTTATAGACATAGGTAGACATAGCCACCACTTTTGCTCTTGGTGAATTAGCCACATACATACCTACCTTGCTAATTCACAAGGCCAATGCTTGGTTATTATGTTGAAGAAAATCATTATACTCATCGACATCATCTATACAACCCTTTTTTTTTTTTTTTTTTAAGGATGGGAAATCATCAAATGACCCCCCCCACTCTGGGCGGAGCGGGAGGGAGTGTCAGACTCTTACTGACTAAAAACCATCCATGTTCCTTCCTCGCCTTTTACGTTCCGGGGCCGCGGTATCTCTTTCGAACAGGCCCGCAACCCCGGCAGGCTTCGGCCCTTGCGGGCCCCTCTCTTTTGCTGACACTCTTTGAGGCGCGCGTGGAACACGAACGCGCCGTCGACACGGCCTGTCGTCGTCGTTAGACGGCCGGACGGCTAGCTAGCCCATAGCCAGCCGTCCACAGGCCCGCATCTACGGTGGCCGGTAGCCACCACGTGGCCCCCGACGCCCGTTGCGTCTCCCGCGGCGGCCGGGAAGAGAGGATCTCTCCCTCTCTCGTTCCGCCACCTCCTTCGCTAGCATGACTGCTTCGCAGAAGGAGGCGACGGCTTCCCATTCCGTCTCGCTCCGGACCATGGATTGAACCAGGGCCGGACGCGAGAGGTCGCCGCCGCCGATCGCCGCCACGAGGACACGGCGGAGCTCCGCCCACGCAGGGCAGACTTCCACCGTGTGCTCCACCGTGTCCTCCGGTCGATCCTCGCAGTGGAGACACCCGGGCGATTCCTCCCGCCCGATTCGGTGCAGGTACCTCCCGAAACATCCGTGTCCGGTGAGGACCCGCGTCAGGCGGAAGGTGAGGACGCCGTGGCGCCTCTCCAGCCACTCCTCAAAGAGGGGACTTACCGCCACTATCGTGGCGTGCCCTGCACGGGGTTGCGACAGTCGCTCTCTCCATGTCGCCATGAGATCGCGCCGGAGGTCAGTCCGCTGAGCGGCAATTTGCCGCGGCAGCGGAGTTTCCCCCCGGCGTAGTACCTCCGCGCGCCACTCATGCAGGCGCGCGAGGACTATCGCCTCCAGATCCCACGGCGGCAATCCGGCAAGCAGGCCCGCCGCCTCGCGAGAGATCGTGCGGTACCCACGGACCATCTTTACGGCCACCAATTTTTTGGGCCCGGTTAAATGGTGAGCGGCTCGCCGCTTCAACGAACGCGCCCACACTGGGGCCCCGTAGAGGGCCATGGACCGCACGACTCCCGCGTAGAGCCTGCGGCAGGAGGCGTTCGGCCCCCCAAGGTTGGGCAGGAGCCGCCTGAAGGCAGCCCCTGTCCGTTCTAGCCTGGGGGCCAAACGTCGGAAATGCACCACGAAGTTCCACCGGCTGTCGAGGACGAGTCCTAGGTACTTCAACGTCGACTCGACGCCGATGGATACCCCTCCTACCGTCAGTGTGGATCCCGACGGTGGCGCATTCCGAGGCCCATGAAAGCACATGGCCTCGGACTTGTGCAATGCCACCTCGAGACCCAGTTGCCGGATCCTCTCAACGACTATCGCAACCCCGCGTGTCATGTTGTCGGCCGCCGCCTCGTGCGACCTCCCCTGTGCCAGCACCAGGGTGTCATCTGCGTAGCAGACGACGCTGACACCACTAGGGAGGTCCGCGCGCAGCACCCAGTCGTAACCGATGTTCCACAGGGGCGGTCCCAGAACCGATCCCTGTGGGACACCGCACGACATCTCTCGCCGGTTCCAATCTCCGCAGCGACTGGGGTAGATGACGGCCCTGTCCGTCAAATAGTCTCCGACCACACGACGGAGGTAGGTCGGCACCCGGTGATACCGGAGTGCCTCCCTGATGCAGCTCCAGGGCAGGGAGTTGAAAGCGTTGGCGATGTCGAGAGACACCGCCAAAACAACCCCGCCCCGGGATATCGCATCCCCCGTCGTGAGGGCTCTCACGCGCATGATGGCGTCCACTGTAGAGCGCCCCTTGCGGAAACCAAACTGGTTCTCCGCAAGATTCGGCCCCATCCCCTCAAGGTGCTCGGCGAGGCGGTTTGCAATTACTCTCTCAAAGAGCTTGCCCACCTCGTCGAGCAACACAATGGGCCGAAATGCGGACGGAGAGTCCGCAGGGCGCCCCGGCTTCTGGATGAGGACCAGTTTCCCCGTCTTCCAACGAAGCGGGAACTGGCCTCTCTCCAAACATGCGCTTAAGAACCCCTTCAGTCGGGGCCCGAGAGCCTCCGCATCCGAGGCCAGGACCCAGGCTTTGCCAGGCAAGCCATCGGGTCCCGGGGCGGTATTTTTGGCCTTGAGCCTACCTACCGCCACTCTCAGGTCTACCCCAGTCACTTCCGGAGTGTCGTCGTCGTCGCTTAGGTCCGACACCGCAGGTGGCGGAGCCATAGGCGGGGGCGGATGTTCCCCCCGCGAGGGGAACAGAGCGCTCACCACGTCCTCCACGAGGTCGGGCCGGAGACTCTGCGTCAGCGGGGGGGCCCAGGTGCGGAGTTTATTCCGCACCATCTTGTAAGGGCGCCCCCACGGATCTCTGTCGAGAGTCTCCAGCATCTCCGAGCGGGCCAGTTCCCTGGCCCGCAGGACAGCCTCCCGGAGGGCGGTCTTCGCCGCTCTGTATCCCTCGTACAGCTCCGCCTCAATGGCTTCCGCATCCGGCGGGCGGATGCGGAGCCTGCGATGCCTGGCGTACAGGCGCCGCGCTTCGACACACGCCTCCCTCAGAGACGTTATTTCGCGCGACCACCAGTACACCTGGCGTCGGGCGCTTCCTGGCCGGACTCGGGGCATTGCCACGTCACATATGTCGGACATGGCCCCCTGGAACCACTCTACCTCAGTGTTAACGTCGGCAGGCCTGTCCGGTGATGTCACCCAGGCCTGCACGATCGAGGCTTCCAGGAGGAGCTCCCGGTCCAGCTGCTTCAGCGCCCAACGCGGACCACTCGGGGCCTGTTGGACCGGCGCGCTCGAGGACTGGGTGGAGACTTCAAACCGGATGTACCGGTGGTCGGAATGTGTCTCCACCCCCTCCATGACACGCCAGTCGACTACACGCGGCGACAGAGCGGGGCTAGCGAACGAAATGTCCACCACCGACTCACCCCGCATCCGCACACACGTGGGAACAGAACCCCGATTAAGGACGTCCAGGCCCCTCTCCAGGGCCCAGTCCTCCACCATCCTTCCCCGCACATCTGTGCAACGAGAACCCCAAGCCAAGTTCTTGGCATTGAAGTCCCCGAGGACAAGCACGGGGAGGGAATGGCTTCCGACGACGACACTCAACTCTGCGAGAGAGTTGTGGAACTCGGCGAGAGTTCGGCTCGGGGAGAAGTAGACTCCCACCACGACGATCTCCCCGAACCGTGCTGCTACGCACCCCCGACCCCTCCTGACATTTTCAAGGGTCGGGGATCTATACAACCCTTCAAGTTCATAAAGGTCGAGGAACAATTTGAACCTTGAAAAACTCGTTATTTTTTGATGATTATATTTCCCTAACTGCATACGTCTTATAGCAAGATTGTAATAACAGCGTTTTACCCTGAAATAAAACGCTTATTAAATACCTACCTTATTTGAAGCTTAAACATATAACGAGATAGGCCTATCTGTTTTCCGCTCGTCTTACCTCTCTGTCTACCCTAGTAGCTCCGTCTCGCTCGCACACTTCCATTCACTCCTCCACCGGTGCGGCCGCTCGGCTCGCTCTCGTCATTGTGTCGAATTATACCAGGCAGAGGATAAAAGTTAAGCTTCAAATAAGGTAGGTATTTAATAAGCGTTTTATTTCAGGGTAAAACGCTGTTATTAAACACCTGACCGTTATTTGAAGCTTAAACATATAATGAGACCTGTTTGTTATCGCCTGGTGGAGGAGGACGCCAATGTGAAGGTATGCACGTCCACTAGGGATTGCAATTGCTGGATCCAGCATACAGCAATCCAGCTGGATCCAGCATACAGTGCTGGATCCAACGATGCGGATCCCGCAAACGTATCAAATCAAACCCAAGACTGATTGCTACTGATTAGCCGTCCTATCATTAAACATAAACGTAATAAGTAGAGACCGGATTACATGCAACATAAAAAGCTTGTTATATGCATGCAAATATGCACGAAAATTGGCAGAGTACGCGAAATTAAATGATAAATTTTAGGAACACCCAAAATAAAAAAGAGAAAAGTAAGTTTTCATTAGGTATTCTATTTCAAAATCAGCATACAATGACTAAATTATTTTTTGATAGGAGATAATAAGTACAGTAACATTACATGACATTAAAATTATTTAAAATTTTTGTAAACGTAAACGATCAAGTATTTTTCCATATTTTCATCGGTAAGATTATCTGTAGTTTCGTTAGTTGAAATTCAAATGAAGATATCTTTGAGTTCATTTCGTATTTCTTCCGTTACATGTTGATAAATTGTCGGTATATAATTTCAGTTATCCACGAAGAAGACCGACTTATTTTTAGGAGGCATAGTACGCTTCAAATTTCACACAAATAAATAAAAAACTAAACTAAAGATCAATGAGCACGCACGTCCAGTATAAACAAGTAACAATTTATATGCATAATAGGTGGAACGACTTTGTAGTTTGTACTTTGTAGTAGGCGAGCGCGATGCTTTTCTGTCTCTTTAATTTGATTATCGTAACTGTCAAAACAAAACACGCGCGTGGCTACTGACTCTGCGTTCCGGGTTGAACTCGGCATTGTACTGCACTCGGAAAAATAATGTAAATGTACCGATAATATGCAACATAACTAGATTTTAGCTAAAATATGCTGTTACCGCTGAGAATGGCTTAAATAAGCAAATGCATATACAAATATGCAAATGCATATAATCCGGTTTCTAGTAATAAGATATTGTTTTCTTAGAAACATTAACTTAATGTGATATGAGGTTATTTAATTTTAAGTTGATTCTTTTGATCTCAAATGGTTAAAAGAAACCAAAGAAAATTTGTGTAAGACTTCATAGATTATCGTAAGAAGTTATTATACAAATTATTAAAAAAAAAATGATGTCTTTTTATTTTTGTTCCACATTTTGCTGGATACGCGCTGGATCCAGCTGGATTCAGGTCAATCCAGCAAGAATCCAGCTGGATTGAAAACGCCGCTGGATTGCAATCCCTAACGTCCACACGCTGAAGGCGCAAAAGGTAACAATGAAGGTTACAGTAAATCAATTCAGGGAAAAATATAAATAAAATTGTAAGTGTGCGAGACTAAGTAAATTTATTCAATCACCATATAAATATAAACATAGAAATTGTTATTATTTATAAAATAAAATAAAAACGTAGTGAACTTCTTCATAGATTGGATTAAATTGGGCGAAAACAATTTGAGATCCCAGAGCTAACAGGGGCCTGGACGAACTCACGCCTATAGAAGCGACGGAATGTGTCCCCAGACCTCCAGTTACCTTGCAACAAATTTCGTCAACCGAGACGTTATCGGCCCAACTTCTGGAAGCGACTGCTGAGCGGACGCTACCGGGAGCTGCGATGATACCAGCCTCTGATAGGAGAGATTTCACCCAGCCCGCAATCACAGTACGCGATGCTGCCTTAGTATCACCTCTTAAATTAACAAATAAAGAATAATTATTTAAGGAATTACGTTTTTGATTAAACAATTTGATACACTGCTTCACCCAAAACACCGGATCGAGGTTTTTAATATTTTCATTTCTTAGTAATTTCCAGCCCGATTGCCTGAAATCAGAACGGACAGTTTTAGAGCCAAATCTGGGCCATAGAATTATATGATCAGTATTGTCAATATAATGCTCTTGATTGACTGCCAGAAGGGTCAGGTCATGGATGCGTCTACCAGAAACCGAAAGAAGCAACATAGCTGTGTGTCTGGCGGTAGCAAAACAGTTATTTTCGTTAAATTCATACGAAGACAAATAGGAAATGAGAACATTGACATCCCAAATAGTTTTCTTATGGGGCACAGGCTTTCTTAATGCAATAGATTTCATAACATGCGTAACCAGTACATGAGCACTTAGAACTCCCGATATTTCGGTATTACAGAGCGGTAGACACCACTGATTTGTGTAAAAGTATAGTATTGTATGATAGGTTTTCATTCAAATATAAATCGGCTAAAAATTTTGCTAGAATTGAACCGGTTGGGCGGCATGGATCAGCTTTCTCTTTATTACACCATCCTAGCCATCTATGCCATGCGGCTTTGTATGTACTACGTGTGGAGGGACGCCAGGACGATGAAAGTAGGTCCAGTTGGGAACGGTTCCAATCATATGAGACCACCCCCACATTTCCATACTTCTAGCGTCATTTCCTGTACTTTGGGAGGTGGAAGGCCCGTCGAGATGTCTACTAGATGGCGGTTCAGATGCCTGATTGTGAAAGGAGCAGCTAGCGCTCGGGATTTGAGATCGGCTCTCCAAAAGACCCGTTCCCACCGAGGCACCACTAACAGAAAGAGGCCCTTGGCCCGGTTGAGATGGGTGAGTACCTTGGGGATCAAATATGGAGGAGGAAAAAGCCACGCTAGGTGGTAATTCCAAGTCTGGGAAAAAGCGTCGTGGAATAGGGCTTGGTCGTCGTGTTGGTCCAGAGACGCATAATTGGCCACCACATGCGCATTTTTCGACGCAAACAAATCTATTACCGGAACCCCGAATCTGTTGAAAATCAGGTCTGTACACGCCGGCAAAAGGTGCCATTCGGGGGGGGATCGGTAGCGAGACAGATGATCTGCGTGTGAGTTGAATCTGCCGGGAATGTGATGAGCGGCTAGGTGAATTTGATAATGATCTAGAACCTTGAAAATATCGATTGTTAAGCCCAAGAGAGCTATTGATTTCGTGCCGCCTTCCTTGCGAATGAAAGCAACGGCTGTTCTGTTGTCGCACTGCCATAGAACCGTGGAACGACACAGAGACTGACCCTGGTCCTGTAATATCTTCAGTAATGCTAGAAGTTCCTTCTGGTTGCAGTGTATCGGTTGTTCTTGTTCGTTCCACGGCCCCGTGAACAAACGGTCGTCTAGTTGCGCTCCCCAAGCTAGGTCTGAGGCATCGGTCGCTAGGAAATGCGTTGGAGGCGCGAAGTGAATCGGAGAAGGATAAGTGTGGTTCTGCAACCACCAAGTTAACTCTTTCAGGGCATGTACCGGAATCATGAACTGTTTGGCAACTGGCATCTTGGCGACTGTATTCAGGAAAGAGAGGAGTGCTCGAAAGTGAAGCCTGCCCCTTGGTACAACTAAACTTGCAAAATTTAATAGACCTACTAGGCTCTGCAAACCCTTCAAATCGAGAGCTCTCTCTACTAGGGCTGTCGATATCTTGGACTTTAGATTCAGGCACTTTTTCTCTGGAAGGGACTTTTCGTTTACCAGAGTGTTCCACTGAACACCCAGGTAAACTTGGCATTGACAAGGTGTGAGTGTGGACTTGTCGAAATTCACCAACCAACCGAGATACTGCAACCTCTCTACCGTGATTTGGACAGCGGTCTGTAATATCTGTGGGTTTTGATGTACAACCAGAAAGTCGTCTAAGTAGACGATTATTCGAATCCCTTGATCCCTGAGTGACTGAGCTACCCAATTCGATAGGGAGGCAAATACCTTGGGAGCCGTGCTCAGACCGAACGGGAGGCACGTCATTTCCATTAATTTCCCTCCGTAGATTAGACGTAGGAACCGTCTGTGAGATGGAGCTACGGGAAGGTGAAAATAGGCCTGTGACAGGTCTATTTTGCACATCCAATCCTTTGGTTGAAGGAAGTCTGGGACTCGATGAACATTTATTAATCTGAACCTGCCGGTGATTACGTAATTGTTCAAGGCAGCTAGGTTGAAGATGGGTCGGTGCGACTCGTCGTCCTTTGGCACAAGAAACATTGTGGACACAAAACTTGGCGAGGCCTTGACAACATCTAATACACCCTGGTGTTGCATTTGGGTGATTATGGACGTCATTGCATCCGAAGGAACCGTGCTGAACTGACTTTCGTTTAACTGTGGTACTACAAGTGGCGGTCGATGTAAAAAGGGTATGCGATACCCTTTTATTATCTTTAACAGATAACTTGGGGCACCCAGTTCCTTCCACCGATGGTGGAAACGAACCAGACGACCCGCTCTGAATGTTCGGGATCGATAGTCAATACTTACGTTTTTTGTTCCGGTTGTAATTCTCAGAGGGCGATACGGCTCGCTTGCGGCTATTCTTGCTGTCATGCTGCCTGTAGCCTTGCCGACCTCCTCTGCCTCGAAAGGAACCTCTTGAACCGCCCGAGAATGACGGGCGATTATCGTCGTGATTAGTGCCATGACCCTGCGAGGGTCGGGCATTACAGTAACCCTGCGAGGGTTGATTGTAAGCATGGGAAATATGCGTAGGCGCACAACATCCATGAGCAGTACCCTGCGAGGGTACGTTACGTAAAGCCTGCCCCTGCGAGGGGCGGCGTGCGGGCTTGCTTTGACCCGTTTGCGAAACGGAAGCAGAACTGCCCGGCTTTTGTAAAGGCAAGAAGGCTTTTCGAACACCACCTGCCTTCTCTAGTGCTGTGGCTAGTGACTCCGCATTAAACACGTGTTGGCATGACGGAGGGATCTTACGTAACACGGCCTTGACAAGGGGATCACGCACGTGGTTTGTAATTCCATCCCTTCTCATCTGAATAACCTCCGGTGACCGCAGGTTAATTGCAAAAGATCGGTAGAAACTTTGAAAAAATCGCCCTTCAAAAATAGCTCGTTAACTTTTTCGTTTATACCCTCGTAAGACAAATCCGAACCTCGCGCCCACTGTAAAAAACTTCGGACAGAAGTTTGTAAAGCTTCGCGCTGTTTAAGAATGCAGAACGATAAGGCAGCGAAGGCCCTGTCAGCGTGCGCAAGATGGCGTAACGAATCATACGCCCTAATTTCTTCATTCATCTCCAAGTCGATAAAACCGGGGGTAGAATTATAAAGTTTTTGGGTTTCCGCATAACGAACCTCGCACCAATCACTACTATCTAAATGTTGTAAATCCTTTAACGTTTGAAGAAACTCCTGAGGAGTCTTTGGAATACTAGGTTCTTTCAATTTCGTCTCGATTTCAAAAGTAAAATCTGACTGAGCCACAGGTGCCGGCACCTCGACAGAATTTACAATCGGATCTTCGTAAAGTTCGCCACTTACGTTCCCGTCAACTAGATTCTCATTAAAGTGTACCGCCGCGGCACATGGCACAGAATTATTGTTGCAAAAAATTAATTGTTTTCGAAGGTCATCTACCTGCCGTGTTAATTTACGGAATTTCCGGGAATCGTGTCGATGCCGGCGTTTGCCCCCCCTTTTTTTGTTGCGGTGACGCGGCGTGGATCTTCGAGGACTCGAGTCCGAAGACGACGAACTCGAGCTGCTAGAGGAGTCGGATGAGTTACTATTCGAGGAATGAGACCCAGCTCGCGACTGACGACGAATACGCGATCGTTTTTTATTGTCACTGTTAGCGGGAGCACTAGCACTAGCACATGGGGCTTTAGAGCCCGGATTTGAAATACTTTCGTCACTTTCCATGTTAACACGAGCTGTAAAATCTAGGAAAGAATAACCAAACAACACATAATTAAAAATATGTAGGGTAGGTGGGTACCAAAAAAAAAAAAAACGTACCGAACGGTAACACCGTTTGATTAAAAATGATTTGATTTACTTATTTCTTTTTGAAAAAGTAAAAAGGTAAGAAAAGCTTTTCAAACACTTACGTGGAACAGGAATATATGTACATGAATTTGCAAAGATATGCAAAATTAAATTTACTGAGTCCTGAGCACGATCGTGCGCAGCGGAAAAACAGGACGCCAATGACGAGAGCGAGCCGAGCGGCCGCGCCGGTGGAGGAGTGAATGGAAGTGTGCGAGCGAGACGGAGCTACTAGGGTAGACAGAGAGGTAAGACGAGCGGAAAACAGATGGGCCTATCTCATTATATGTTTAAGCTTCAAATAACGGTCAGGTGTTTAATAGTAGTTTATGCAACTGTGCATAATGAAGGGCATTACAACACGAGTGTGGGTTTAAGAAACGAGCCGAAGGCGAGTTTCTTAATAGCATCACAAGAGTGTTGTAATGCCTAATTATGTATAGTTGCATACACTACTTTATCTACCCAAATATCATAAGGGCTCTATGATGGGTTCAGGAACCATAGGGAAATGACCTGCATTGTTACTTGGCCCTTGATTTTTGTGCCAACAGGTTATTAGTTGCATTCGTCGCTGCATTTACGATATCTGGCGGAGTATTCATGTCAATTTCTGAGTCACTATCACTCATTTTCGACAGAAATAAAGAACCTATCATAAAATTTGTCTACTCGACTGGATTACTGGAAATAAAAAGCTAACGAACAAATGACAGCTCGAAATGGCGGCGTTTCGGATATCTGTCATTTTTTTTAAATCATAGGCAAACGAACAAAGTCACTATTCTTGTGTCACTCGAGATCAAAATGTCTTGCGATTTATAATTAAAATCATACTGAATTGGGTTTTTTTTTTTTTTTTTTTTTTAGCGATATCTGATTTAATGTAGGTGGTACTAGAATAGCACACTCACTTGAATTTGACACCTGTTCCAAATTTAAAACTCATAACGCAACTGTTTACAGTTGCGTTATGAGTTCATTACAGTACCGTTTATTTCTGCAGGTTGGTAATGCTGGTCATTGCCTATGGTTTTTGAACGCATTAGAGAGGGTTTATGATATTTGGGTAGATAAATAATAATAAGATTGTAAATAATCTTAACCAGCGCCTGTAATTCATGATGTCGAGAAAAATAAAGATTTTATGATTATGATAGCCGCGAACGATATTTTTTTCAACATAATTAGAACCTGCAAATTGCCAAAACGTAAGAAATTTAAATTTTGCGGGCCACCACATAGAAACAGAAAAAAATCCACCTGGAGCCTTACATATCCGAGTAAAACACAGCCTTGTATTTTCCACCTTCGACACAGAGAGGCTAGACGCAGACTTAACATCGTTTGTCCACTACAAACGATGTAGGTACATCGAGCTCAGTCACTTTTCAAAGTATCTTGGGGTTTCTATCGACAGATCATTTTCCACCTTCAGCAAAAGCTGCAAAACCATCAAACAGAAGGTGCATACTCGTAACAGTCTTTTAAGGCGACTAGTATCTTCAATAAAATAAAAGCGGCCCAGTGCGAGTCGGGCTCGCCCTTGAAGGGTTCCGTAGCACAGATTGAATGAAAGGTGAATTGCTGTTCACGATATATGACGTATTAAAAAAAACTACTTACTAGATCTCGTTCAAACCAATTTTCGGTGGGAGTTTACTTGGTAATGTACATATCATATATATATATATATATATATATTTTTTTGTTTTATTATTCTCGTATTTTAGAAGTTACAGAGGGGACACATTTTTCCACTTTGGTAGGGTCTCTCGCGCAAACTGTACAGTTTAGAAAAAAATGATAGTTGAAACCTCAATATCATTTTTAAAGACCTATCCATAGATACCCCACACGTATAGGTTTGATGTTTTTTTTTTTAGTTTCAGTTCTAAGTATGGGGGGTATATATACCCCTAAAATTTATGGATTTTTTTCTGTTTTTGTGTGAAAATCTTAATGCGGTTCACAGAATACATCTACTTACCAAGTTTCAACAGCATGGTTCTTATAGTTTCGAAAAAAAGTGGCTGTGACATACGGACGAACAGACAGACAGACATGACGAATCTATAAGGGTTCCGTTTTTGCCATTTGGCTACGGTACCCTAAAAAAGGGGTGCTTTTGCCTCATGTCTCAACAGGGCACTTTATGTGACGGCTAAACACCCTTATATTTGTAACGCTACAGAATCTTAGATGATCGATCGAAAACGTGTCCAGCCAGCTTGAAAAATCTTTTTTCGCTGGTCTCTCAACCTCGGTAACGGAAGTGATTTTGACGACTTTTTGCATATCAACGGGCGTCACATAAATTTGTTACCGGCATCGAGCTAAAAATTTTGTGATATGTACAGTGGTTTAATAGAAAAATGCAAAAATCTGTGTCCTGCCAGCTTGAATTTACGTACAAAACTTCCGCCTGGCATTTACGAATCTCAATAACGGTAGCGTTTTCGAATATGACTCCTTTACTAACATTTAGTGATGCAATGTGTGACAGTAATAACGTTTGATTTATGGCGTCACATGTAAGGGTTTACGAGAAATCCATAAAAACTTAATGTTCAGCCAACCTGCTGCAAAAATTCGCTGGGAAAATTTAAATGATCAATTTCTTTGAAACTACGCAAAGTTTCTCCGTCACAAATTCAGATTATCATTATCGTCCCTGTCACAAAATATTGAACACATTTTGAAGGTCATCAGGTTCGGATAGATCATCAGGCAGCGGAGATACATGTGTCCAGCCAGCTTGAACTCAGTTTGGCTGGATATTAAGGTTGTGGTAGAGTGTATAGAACTTAAAAAAATATTAACATCATACCATGTAAAACTACATTCTTACAAATAAATGAATTCTATTCTATTCTATTCTAAGTTTTTATTGATTATCATAAAACTTTTAGTTCGTTGTCTGTCACAAAGGAGATCACCCAGGCTCCATAAATTTTTGGGCTATTTTCAAAAGTAAAGTTATTATTTCGATATATTTTTTTTATTATGACGCCTAAGTCGTAACTCAAATCACCGAGAAGTTATTCAACCACAAAATATCTGAGGTCACCCAGATTGTTGTGGTAATGATTTTGCCAACCAACTAAAATAAACGCAGTAATTAAATAATTATATAATAATTATATTAAATTAGCATCGTTTTTTTTAACTTGAACACTAAAAGGAACCGTTTCATATGTAAAAATAAATACAAATATTTTGATAATTTTTAAAATAAACAGCATTAAATGTTTCGGATAATCGGCAACCAAAAGATCATAAATAATTAGCACTATAATTATCTGTAAGGATATTTGTGTTTAACTCTCCGTTTATGAGATAATTCGATTTTCCAATGCTAGCTTCATACAAATTTTTCGTAAAAAAATATAATTTCTTCGGTTTTGAGCAAAATTAACTGGGGTGTCTTTTTTGTGTTTAGTAATGACTAATGGAACCTACATCTCTATTGCTTCGATGTTGTCGAAGAGGTACTTTTTTGAGAAAATGTTTTCATAATCTCTTAGGTTTTGATTGAAATTTCTTTCAATAGGCACATTTTATTTGCGAACGGATTTGGTCAACAATACCTCGGGTTGCTTTATGGTGTGTTTTGATTAATTCAATAACGACACGATCCGTTTCTTTATTTGACAAGAAATATAATGATAAATAAGTATAAATATTTCCGGCAAAAAATCCGGCTATTTAATTTAAATTATACATCAAAAAAATATTATAAAATATATAAAAAAATACTATTTAGTAGTATTTAAAAAAAAATGTTATAAATATTCTTAACATTTGGGTTGATAACATATCGATTTTTTTAACTTGAACACTAAAAGGGATCGTTTCATATGTACGAGTGAGAGTTGAGTGAAATTAAACGTGCTGGATCATCATAGATTGCCTTGAACCGTCCCCGGCACAGATGTTGTCGCCCACTGGCAGGGATAGCCCTACCTGAAGTTCGCAGAACAGTGGCTGGCACTAGCGAAAGAGCCAAAATGGTTTCAGACAGAACACCCTTTAGTTTTTTCATTAGCTGCCGTAAAACGGGGCTATTTGGGTTTTGGGGGCTATTTAGGATGACCCAGAATTTCGAACAAAAATATCGATAACTGTCGTTTGGTGAATGGTAGAAGTTATTTTACAATGTCTAGAAAAACTTTGATTGGAGGCTACTGAAAAATCCTGATGGAAATACACAATACCATTTTGGTTTATTAACCGACTTTTAAACAAGTAGGAGGTTCTCAATTCGGATGTCTCTATTCGCTCTGTTCGGGCATAACTCCGTCGCTGGCCAACGGATTTGAAATAGTTATTTATCCAACAAGTGAGGAAAGTTCGTTTTTCCTATGAGTTTTGATTTTGACTCTTGAGCGAACGAAGGATTGAAAAATAGAATCATGAGCGAAGCGAGTGATTATAAATTTCAATCCTGAGTAAGCGAAAGACTCAACAAAACGAATAGCAAATGAATTTGCTCACATGTTGCATACGAATACTTTTCACCACTCCCAGCAAGAAAGTATTCAGTCATCATAGGTAAATAAATTAATGTATCTGAACTTATACACTTACAATAATTTGCTAACTTTTATAATGAACATTAATATTTCTATTCTAAGCAAATTTTGAATAATTTTGAAATTTTAAATATTGTAGCAAACCTTCTTTATAACCACTAGCGACATCTGTTAAGTAATAGAGATACTAATTAGTGCCGCCTATTCGACACTAGATGGCGCTGTACAAATACGTCACGATCCTGAATCGCGGTGTCAAGATTCTCCGTGATTTAATGACCTCTGCTAGTCATTTTTTTTTGAGAAACCAAAAGACCGACGTAGAATTGCATTCGTGGATTACGTCATGGTGAACAATTCTTTTCTTGTTGGAAAAGGGAGGATGCCTTTTCGAATGGTCCCATAGCCACCAAGTCGGGATCTGACCATGGAATCTTGGCGAAATCGAGGGAACTCTTCAAATTTTATAGGATAACGAGTTGCGATTTTGGTATTTTCTATAGCAAGTGAAGCATTTGCAATAAGGACCATTCTACCATCGGATCTGATGATGTCAAGAGTCACGGACCTCCATAATGAGACAATGTATCCTAGTCGTGTTTGGGCTTGTTGTAATTGTAACGGTATGCACTTTCCGTCGTCATATGTCAAGCACATGTGAACTACTAAAAAGTGAAAAATAAAAACTTTTTACACGCTGTTGCAAGCGCCATGATCGCGGGTTGACTGGAGTATGCGGGTGGATGGAAATTAAATTGTTACGAGCAGACAAATCTGTCTACCCTCTTTCTTTGTCTTTTTCTACGCGCACTATTGGAACTCGTCACGACAAAACGCACTCACAGTATCACCAAGTTTTTTGGAGTTTTTTGTATGATGCCGGCTGCTACTTTTGAGCATACTCAAAACTGCATTCCACGTACTCGACAATTTGAAGCCATCCTCTCGATTGAAATTTTTATACTTCATTATTTAAATTGCTACAGCGGCGAAATATCGGGAGCTCAACATAATAAATAATCACGGAAGATATTCCGTAAGTGACAATATAAGTTTAGTTTGAAACCGTGAAAGCCTAAAACAGTGTTTAAAAACTTTTTTGCAAAAAATAAAACCGACTTAAAAAAAACAAAAAAGTGAAAAATAACTTTAGCTTCTGAAGTCGGTGACAAAAAATTTTAATCAATCAAACAAATGGCACCGACTAAAACCCATCCATGTTCCTTCCTCGCCCTTTTTGTTCCGGGGCCGCGGTATCTCTTTCGAATAGGCCCGCAACCCCGGCAGGCTTCGGCCCTTGCGGGCCCCTCCCCTTATGCTGACATCTTTTTGAGGGGCGCGTGGGACACGAACGCGACGTCGACACAGCCTGTCGTCGTTAGACGGACGGACGGCTAGCTAGCCCATAGCTAACCGTCCACAGGCCCGCGTCTACGGTGGCCGGTACCCACCACGTGGCCCCTGACGCCCGGTGTGTCTCCCGCGGCGGCTGGGAAGTGAGGCTCTCTCCCTCTCACGTTCCGCCACCTTCTTCGCTAGCATGACTGCTTCGCAGAAGGAGGTGACGGCTTCCCATTCCGTCTCGTTCCGGATCCAATGCCTTAGTTCATAAAGTGGTATCGGAAATGGCTTCCAAATATAGTGATTGAGGTAAAATCTTCACAGTTGGGTCAAAGACTAAAGATGGGGGTGGAGCAGCTTTTTTTTTTTCAAAGCTCTGGTCATTAAGCTATGCATAAAACTCATATACACTGGACAGCAAATAAACCGAGCCACCCGCTACCTAGGCACTCTAATTCGATTTTCTCAAAAACTAAAAAACCTACAATTTTATTATCAAAGTTGTACCTACAGAAAGTGCGTTTCATGGTGATTAAAATGAAATTAATTGAGTTTAATCAATATTTCAGTGTTTATTAAGGATTTTACAAAGAAGAGTCGTTTTCCAGTCGTGACAATCGTTAGTAATGATAAAGTGAAAAAAAAAATTAAAGCCAAAAACACAGATAAAATCAAAAAAAAGTTTTTGATCAATATTCCGTATTCCCTCCCCTTGCTCGTATAACTGCCAGCATCCTTGTATTCATCGACTTTACGAGCCTGACGATAAAATCTTGAGGAATTGTATTCCACTCCTCTTCAATTGCGATTCGCAGCTCTGGAAGCCTTGTTGGAGCAGGTACCCGGGCTCGAACCCGACGTTTCAGCTTATCCCATAAGTGTTCTATCGGATTCAAGTCCGGCTTTGAGCTGGCCAGTCCATCGTACGAATGCTGACATCGCGTAGATACTGGGTCACCACGTGAGCAACATGAGGCCGTGCATTATCATGCATCAATTGCATATCCTGTCCAATATATCCTGCGTAAGGTACCACATGGTCTGCGAGGATTTCAGTAATGTAGCGATGAGAAGTCAGTCCACGTGTACGGCCCGTCGGTTCGATGAAAACTAACGCTGTATGTGCTGTTAACGAGATGCCGCCCCAGACTATTACAGATCCTCCTCCATAAGCAACAGTTTCCTCGATGCAACACTGAGAATAACGTTCTCCAAGACGACGATATACTCTCTTACGTCGATCACTTCCACGTAGACTCTTCCTGGTCTCATCAGTAATGAGTACCACTCCACTGCTCTAATGTCCAATTCCTATGCTCTCGAGCAAGTTCAAGTCGTGCTCGACGGTGTGCTACCGTTAATGCTGGGCCTGTTGCAGCTCTTTTTGGGGTCAGGTTCCGTTCAGCAAGTCTCCTTCTGACGGTATCTGAACTTATGACCACTTGGCGTTCGTCACGCAGACTTTGTTGGACTTGAACTACGTTGAGGTGGCGATTTCGCAGATCAGTAAGGTGGATACAACAATCATCTGCTGCTGATGTAGCCCTAGGTCTGCCCGTACCTGGACGGCGATCGAATGCTCCAGTCTCTAGGTATCGTCTGTAAACTCGTTGCACCGAAGATCTGCTGGTTCGAAGCCTTCGAGTGACTTCACGTTGCGCAATGCCTGCTTGAAGTAATGCTACAGCTTGAGCTGCTTCCTGAGGTGTTGTATCCATTATTAATCGGAAAAAGTAGCAAAAACACACGGGTCTGAGCAAACGATGGACAAAAACTAAAGAAATGATAAGAAATATCCGACTACCCTCATTGTAGAGAAAAAGAACGCTAATTTCAAGCTCTGGTGAAAACAGAGCAAATCGTTAGCATTGTGTTTGTGGCTTTATTACAATGTGAGTTGACGGTACTTTCGAATTAATTTGTACTCATTTTAATCACCATGAAACGCATTTTTTTTAGGTATAAGTTTGATAGTTGTAGGTTTTATACTTTATGAGAAAATCGAATCAGAGTTCCTAAGTAGCGGGTGGCTCGGTTTATTTGCTGACCAGTGTATGTATAATGTCTCTGGAGCTGATTGCAATATATTATATCAAGCGTTGTCTTATTCACATAACCAAAATGTAAATAAAGTAGTTATTATATTTTCAAATAGTATAAAAACTTTTTTGCAAAAAAGATAGAAGTCGGTGACGAAAAAACTAAATCAATCAAACAAAGGTCACCGACTTCTGAAGCTAAAGTTATTTTTTACTTTTTTGTGTGAAGTCGGTTATATTTTTTGCAAAAAAGTTTTTATTTTTCACTTTTTGGTGGTTCATATGTGCTTACCCTTTCACAGCGTAACGCCGTGATTTTTTGTTATGAACTGGTGTAAACAACAGAGAGGCATGAGATTTCAGCGATCCCAGTACATTTGCTATCATTTATTGAGGAGTTCCCGTCTCCTATCTTCCGAAGTTCTTCATCAGATCTTTACCAAATTCAAATGGGATCACTCCAAGAACGTACTATTCCTAAAACTACCCAAACTGCCTATAAAATTTAAGGAATTCTCTCTATTACTCCAGGATTCCATTAAATGGAACTTAACACATCTAACTGTCGAAATCTGGGTGTATTGTACACTTCTGCGTACTCCTTCAGAGCATACAGGCGTGATGTTACGTCACTATATGTTACATTAACAATAAACAACCAAGCGATTGCAGCAATTACTGCAGATTTGCCGTCTATTTTTGAAGAGTTCCGTTGTATATCTCGGAAGATCAGCATCAGATCTTCAGCAAATTGAAATGGGACTACACGGAAAGCACCAGCTTTCAAATAAAAAAAAGAATCATCAAAATCGGTTTACCCAGTCGAAAGTTCAGAGGCAACAAACATTGTCGAAATCTGGGAGTATTGTACACATCTGCGTACCCCCTCAGAGCACACAGGCGTGATGTTACGTCATAATGTAGTATGAACAATGAACCTACAAGCGATTGCAGCAATTACTGCAGATTTGCCGTCTATTTTTGAAGAGTTCCATTGTATATCTCGGTAGACCAGCATCAGATCTTCGGACCAAACGAGAAGCACCAGCTTTCAAACAAAAAAAGAATTATCAAAATCGGCGTGGAACGTTTAAAAAAAACCCAGTGGACAGTTCTGAAGTAACAAACACAAAAAAAACAGACGAATTGAGAACCTCCTCTTTTTGGAAGTCGGTTGAAAAGTGCTTTACAACATCATTTCTGGCTCGATGCGCCTCTGGTTGCAGAGGTGCATCGATAGCCTATGAGATTCTAAAACTAATTCATTACAACAACAATGATGATATTAGGATTATCTTGCAATGGGTTTCAGCAAATCAGCACACATAGGCTTACGGGGCAACGAGGAGGCTGACCGAATGTCGAAACTGGCTGTTGAGACGGGCAATGTTACCTCGTATAAGTCCGATTACTGGGAATATTTCTCCAGGTTCAAGTATGTATGTTTTGAGAAATGGAAAAAACACTTAAATGAAATATCCAAACCAAAAGGCATTTGGTATAAAGTGATACAAAATGAACCAACTCGTGAGCCATGGTTTGATGATACACCTTTAACTAGGGGTTATGTAAAATTAGCGTTAAGGCTTCGTTCAGGTCACTTTCCACCAGCAAAACTTGCTTTTTAATGCGAAAGGTTGCATCGCCTAATTGCGAGAGATGTAACAAAATTGAAGATGTGCAACATTTGTTGATGGAATGTGCTAAGAATAAAGATGAAAGGGAATCTTTGGCTAGGGAATTCAAATTGAACATGTGGTATGTTGGACTTATCCAAAATATATTAACATACCCTAGATCAGAAAGGACTAAACGCATAATTTGTTGCTTAATTCATAGGCCTAGGCAAAAATTCCCTTTCCTATGTCATAAGTTATACCTACATATCATGTACATTCGTAATAATGATAGTAATATCTGTATGTATAGTTGTGTGTAAGAGTATAAGGTACAATGGGGTTGACGTATCCGTGTGGGTAAAACCCCTAATTAATAAAGAATAAATAAAATAAAATAAACTTTGAAAGAAGACCAGGAAGACCGGAAAGAACGGGAAGAAGACCGGGAAGCACGGGATGAATACCGAGGAGGTCGAGAAGAAGACCGGAATGACCGGGAGGAAAACCGCGAAGAGGACCGGGAAGAACGTCAAGAAGACCGGGAAGACCGGGAGGACAACTGGGAATACCGGGAAGACGGGGAAAACCGGGATGACCGGGAAGAAGACCGAGAAGAAGAACGGGAAGTAGACCGGGAATAACGGGAAGAAGACCGGGAAGAACCGAATTAATACCGGGGAGGTCGGCAAAAAGACAGGGAAGAAGACCGGGTGAAAGAACGGGAAGAAGAACAGGAATAAAATTACCCTAATCGGGGTGATTTCAGATATTTTGTGGTTGTATAAAATCTCGTCGAATTCACTTACGACTTTGGTGTCATAATAAAAAATGTTTATTATGATACTCCATCCAAATGATGGGTTTATTTTGGATGGCCGGCACTTTTAAAAATAACCTAATCTGGGTGATCTCCTTTAACCCGGGGAAGCTGCGACCAGTTTATCTTGGAGATTATCCTTGGTCTACCAACAACAATGACCTGAGTCTTCGACGGGTTAAACTGTAACCCATGTGCCTCACTTCACTCACAGATTGAAACCATGTCCTTGTTGATTATATCAATTGCATCAGCCAAATCTGAAGATGCTGCTTGGCAGATCATCTGGATAAAGGTGGTAAGAAGAAAGAAGTCTTGCGGAAATAGAATTTATAAAAATTGCGAAGAGTAAAGGCGATAAAACGCCACGCTGAGGCATACCCGCAGAAGTGTAACACAAAGAAGAGCAAGACCCTTCTATGCATACATGTTGCCGGCGCACATACAGGTAACTATGAAACCAGTCAATCGCCGTTGGAGATATGTTAAGTGAGCGAAGTATGCCAAACAGGATATCGAAATCCACACAGTGTTAAACGCATTACTAAAATCCAACAAGCAGAGAACTGTCAGATTTACTTTCTCCATGCCTAAGCGTATGTCATCGTTAACATTAACAAAAGCCGTAGCAGTGCTGTGACCAGGACAAAAACCAGACTGGACAGGATTTAGGAGGCTATTCTTACACAGAAATGCACTGAGCTGATTGTGGACAAGGCTTTTTAGAACTTTGGAGAGGAAAGGCAGGATGAAGATAGGACGGTATTCTGAAAAGGAAGTAGGATTCGATTTTTTGGGTAATGGGGTTATTTTGGCCGCTTTCCACATCGAAGGAAAGACACCGTAGGATATAGAGTAGTTTAGGATATGCCATTGAATAGAAAGGATCTCGTCGAGTACAGGGAGTATCATTTTCCGACTAACACAATCACTGCCAACTGCGTTTGACTTAATTGAAACTACGCTCTTCTTAACATCACAATCAGAGTTGTAACCATAACACAAATGGGGATGATCCGGAGTTGGAAGGTATTAGAAAGATAGTTTACTGTGGCTGCCTTCATGGTCCATTACAGTAGGGCGAAGATGAGAAGTGTTGGTTTCGTTGGTCAACCTAAGTCTTTAGGAATCGATTTTTGGCGTGATTTTCCGACTCCCATGGATTTTAGAAAATTCCAAACTTTATCTGGATCTCCGTTTTCAACTGATGATATGGTGTCGTTGGGCATTTCTGCATTCCTTATTGCAGCGACTGCAAGCATCAACAAGGATCTCACGGTTCTTGGACGAGGACCGACACATTTTAGTTTTTGTAAGAGCTTTCCTGTGCTGGTGTGATGATCCTTCTAATGTCATCTGTGATCCATGGTGCCAGCAGATGTTTAATTTTAACTGCACGTATAGCGTGAACATCGTACAGCTGCACAAGGTGATCTGTCAGTAGGTTGACTTTGTCATTAATCGACTCAACACTGAACAAACGAGCCCAGTCAATACCGCTGGCGACTTTTCGTAGTTTTCTTAATATTACATTCTCATGATGTTTAAAGACGGGCTTGAAAGACTTCCTTATGTTTTACTTCCCTTTTTTATGGTGAGTTTTTAAAATGGCAATACCAAAATCACCACTAGCGACGCCCTCAGGTGAACAGAAAAATTGATGGCACTGTAGTACCTATCTAAAATAGCAACAAAATAAAAACACATAGATGCTCTGTGACACTGACAGCTGACAGTTTCAAGGTTAGTAATTTGTATTATTTATAAAAGTATTTTTCTCAATAGAGCATCATATAAATACATGATTTTACTCCATGACGCTGGTAGAATAGTGAGCGGCTCTATGAGCAGAATCACCTCGCATGTGTTACATTTTTGATTGTCCATTTATACACAAATAGGACAATTGTCGTTTCATTCAGTTTGTTTTTGTTTAGAACTTATGAGAAGGAACATTTTTTCGCAAACGAGCATAATAATGCACCTGAGATGAGTTAATTTATCTTTTGACCATTCAAACAGAAATTAAGAAAAATGAGAAAAGAAAAAAGCTATAAACATCAACCCTGCTTCCAATACGATTGGTTTTCAGTCATACAGATGGGTCTAACTCACTTGTCTACTTATGGAGAAAGTTAAGAACAAGTTAGAGTCCAGAGTAAAAGAGCGAGCAAACCGAGCCCGAAAAATCCATTTTGAATTGGTTAAAGCTTAATTGGAGTAAATATGTAAGACTCGGGGTAGTAGAGCGCGAAGCGAGTTCGTAAAGCAGTCCATTCATGGTGCATACAAAGTTCGGTACAACAAAAAAAACATAAGTTGTAGAGGTCAATTGTTGTTGTACGAACATACCTTTAGTCGATTTTTTGGGTTTGAACAGTCGTTTTTCGTTCGTTTTATTTGACAAAATCTTTAATCTGCTGGCGGTAGAGTGATAAGAGCTTGTTAGGATGATGACTTTGAACAAGTTTTATATTACGTATGACCAAACCGTTGTGAATATTATTCAAGTGTTTTGATAAAAAAAATTGAAAAGTTTGTTGATTATTAGGGAATTAACTTAGTTCAGACAATCCATGTGGCTTGTGTCTATAAATACTTATATCATGTCAAAAATACATGATGTGTGTGTAATGTATACTTTATCTTAACTAGTAAACAAAGTCAAGGCTTAGACAGATATTTTTTTATTATTTTATTTTATTACTAGCTGACCTGCGCAACTTCGTCTGCGAGTGAGGGTTAGAGAAAGTGTGAGTCAACCTTAAGAAATATACATATTATGCTATCGTGGACTTTTTTTTAAATGCTTAAGAGGAACAATTCCTTCGTACGTGATTGCTGTGTAACTTTAACCGCGTTATGCAGCGCTTGCAACGGAAGCAAAGAAAAAGGAATAAATCTTTGTTTTAGGGAAATGTTTCATTGATGCTGTTGGTGATATTCATGCGGGACCGTTATATCAACAATCATTGTGCGACGCTCCAATCGATCTATCACCACAATCTCAGGTCTATTGGCAACAACAGTCCTGTCGGTGGTGGTAGGTCGGTCCCAATACAACGTGATATTATCATTTACGAGAACTGGGTCGGGCGCATACTTATGGTATAGCACTTCTGATTCCACAAGGTTGTATTTCAAAGCAAGTTGCTGGTGGATAATCCTGGGAACAAGGTTGTGTCTATGGAAGTACTCTCCGTTAGCCAGACTAGAACACCCAGAAATAATGTGTCGGATCGACTCTCCCGGACAGTGGCATGCCCGACATAATGTCAAGCGTGCCGTCCTTCACAATGTATTTGCGGTAGTTATTCGTCATCATAATTTCGTTCATAATTGCACAAACATAACCTTCGGTTTCCCCGAAGAGGTCACCAAAGGTTAGCCAGGATACGGACGCTAAGAAGTCTACATCAGGGCCATGTGGGGCCCGGTAAAAGCGTCCGTGAAGCTCTTTGCCTTGCCATTCTTCCCTGCGGTCATTAGTGTCTAATACTTAAGGCTTGCGCCAGTTCTCGTTAGCCAGGGAGAGCGAGGTGAGGCCCTTGTCCACTGAGACCACATCTCGGTGCATCCCCACATCGGCTTCCAGGAAATATTCCCTGAGACTGCATACCTCTCGGTTGTGCAGGTTCTTAGCATTTAAGAAGCCTCGACCCCCGCACTTCCGAGGGATATCAGTCTCATCATCGACGACCGTAGGTGATGCATTCGATTTGCGGTCAGCAGTGTGCGTACCATCCTATCCAGGGCATCAAGTTCCGTCTGAGTCCATTTGAGTATGCCGAAAGAGTACATTAAAACCGGCATGACCCAACCATTGAAGGCGCGCACCTTGTTTCCGCCTGAAAGAAGGCTATTTAAAATCTTCTTCGGGCGACCGAAGAAGCGCTCCCTCAACGATTGCTTCATGTCAGTTACGTTAATGCCTAACGCTTCCGACATACCCAAATACTTATAGCTTTCGGATGAGGAAAGAGATCTTAGGTGTATGGAATCCGAGAGCTGAAGTCCCTCGGATTCCATAATCTTCCCTCACTTTACATACATTACTGCACATTTGTCCACACCAAATTCCACCCTGATGGCGTTACTAAAAGTTTCAGTTACTTTTAGTTGCTCCATCAGTTGCAATTTGTTGGGGGCAAAGAGTTTCAGATCATCCATGTAAAGCAGGTGAGATATAACCTGACCATCTTTCCTCAACCAGTAGTCTAGTCCTGAATTCTCCAGCAATGTGCTTAGAGGATTCAGGGCTAAGCAGAACCAAAGTGGACTCAGACAGTCGCCCTGGAATATCCCCCGTTTAATCCATACAGGTTCGTCGTTATAAATGATAAATGATAAATGATATTTATTCAGCAAGTAGGTTTTCTCAAACACTTTTACACGTCATTTTTTTTTTAAACTAGATGGGGCCGGTGTTTCGTACCTGACTACTCTGAGAAGAAACAGCCGAAACAAACTCAGAGGTCATAGTCTCTTTTGAAGTCCAGACAATCTTGCTTAATTCACATGAGGACTATGCAGATTAGTGTCTGAGATGGTCTTTTGAAGAAAGAACCACACAGATTTGAGTGGACCTGTCCAGTCAGTGCAAGCATTTGTCAGTTATCGTGTAGCTCGACTTATAACTCAAGGAGCTCAACGAAACGACGAACAATACGAAAGAAAGGACATTTGGGTAGGTCGCTTATAGTACTCAAACTGCCAGACAGTCGTGGAAAAAAAAAACAAAATGCGACCCACATGGTCCTCACATTCACAATTATTAAATAAAATAAATAATAATTTACAAAAACGAATGTCAATAAAAATACGATATGTCAAATAAACACATAAAACAAACAAAAAAGTAAAAAATAATAAAATACTGAACTAAGTATTCATGTCAATTCATTACATGTCAGTCACAAGTAAATAATCATGTCAAATTCACACACATAAAACAAAATAAAAAAATAAAAGGAACGTAAAAAATAATAAAATACTGAAATAAGTATTCATGTCACATCATTCAATGTCACAGTGTATAAAATAAAGGAATCAACAATAAACCAGCGAAGTCCGAAATTTCAACATTCACAGAGCAAATTTCATTGGAGCAGCTTAATCCCAAGCCTTTTTATCTTCGAGATAGTGATTGACATGATAGAAAGCTTTCAGGCATAGCTTCTGTTTTATAAAAGATTTGAATTTATTCAGGCTTAGTGCTTGAATATGGCTCGGAAGTTTATTGTAAAAACGTATACATTGGCATCTGAACGTACCCCCTATTTTTTTGAGCCTCGTTGCAGGAACAACAAATTTGTGTTTGTTCCTCGTATTTATGTTATGGATATCACTGTATTTTTTAAACAAATTAATATTTTTGTGTGCGTACAAAAGGTTTTCATAAATAAACTGAGAGGGCACAGTAAGAATATTAATATCCTTAAATTTTTCTCTGAGGGAGTATCTGGGACTTAGTTTATAAATTGAACGAATTGCCCTTTTTTGTAAAACAAATATTGTTTGAATATCGGCGGCATTGCCCCACAAGAGAATACCGTACGACATCACGCTATGGAAATAACTAAAGTAAACTAAACGGGCTGTCTCTAAATCAGTTAAAACGTTCCCCTGGATCTGTCGACATCCTGGATATCGAAGGACCGTTTTCCATTGCCCCATACATGACTTAAGGAAGGCGCGTAGAGTTGCATTTATTTTGTACAACTTCAGCACCCTCATGAGCCATGTATGAGGCACAGAATCATAGGCCTTCTTATAATCTATCCAACATGTAGACAGATTCTTTCGGGAGCGGCGAACCTGTTGGCTAATGGCCATATCAATGAGGAGCAGCTCCTTAGTACCGCGGGACCCGTTCCTACATCCATTTTGACAGGTAGACAAAATCAAAATCAAAATCAAAATCAAATCATTTATTTCAAGTAGGCCAATAACAGGCACTTTTGAATTGTCGAAACAAAGATGAAAATTAAATGTAGCTACAGTCCCAGTCACAAGACATAAAAACTGTGAAAGTACTGTAGTTGCCCATTCCCTAACGTAGATCTCTATGGAGAAGAACGGGCAAGAAACTCCATGGACACTCTTTTAAATCCAATTATTGTTACAAAATCTTGGTTACATCATTCATGTTGAGATGGTAAATTATGTGAGAACAATGTAGCAAGATGTGCACGTTAAAAGTGTCCATAGTAAAAACAAAATAATTCTTTCAAATAAGCCATGGCAACTAAGAGATGACCAGTCACAACTGACAGCGCCCGTTCACGAACATGACGCATGGATCAGCACCATTCAGCTCAACCCTTTTGAAGGGAGCTAAAAGGACATGATAGAATTACTCTCAATAAAGGGTGTAAAACACCTCTTCACGAAGCCGAAAGGCATTTGTTCTCCCCATCATTGCGATATTTTTTTTGTTCTAGACCATACCTGGGAACCTTCTAGTTACGGAGATATGGGGGGTCAAAGTTACAACATTTTGACAAGCTTTTTTTTAAATACACGTTTTTTTTTGCAAGATTTTAGCTCCTCCACGACCCCCCGTACTATTCAATCCATTCATCAGCCCAATGTTTTAAGTGTGTAACATTGAGTTCTACCACAAAACATGATTTATAACCTCAAAAAAAAAAGTTGTTTCCCAGCAATATTTTTTGCGTAAAGTTACTTAGTTTGATGTACAGAATGCTTGGTTAACGGCTTTGCGATGAGGTGGTTTACACCCTGTATGTTTGTTGATTTTTGCTCTCAAAATGGATGTAAGAACTTTATAGACCGTTGGTAAACAAGTGATTGGTCTATAATTTTTGGGTTCCGCAGTATTGTTATTATTATATCAACTAGCTAGTGTCCACGACACAAGCCTTGCTTAGTGTGGCACTAGGTGGCGCTGTGTGTTAATGTCCAGGGATATTTGAGGGGTATAGTTTCAAGAAGCGCCAAGTCCAGTGACGCTCAAAATCAAGGAATAGAAAATGTATGATAATTTCTTGTAGCATTATTTAATTAAATATGTTTCTGTGCCTTTTGAAAAAATGGTCGCTTCGCCTACGTTTTGTAACTTGTTCATTAAATTATCATGTTTTACAAACATATAGAAAGCAAAACAGTGATGGACTTAGCTGAATTTTAAACTGAAGTTCGGACATTGTTACTTTTGAATCTTACATACGTGGACATTGCTGTATTTGCTACGAGTGCTACGACTAATATTAAGTATAAAGTGTAATGGACGCTCAGGAAGGCCACTTCAAATAATAACCTCAGTTGTCGTTTTCACAATTTAGTTTAATTTTTCACAATAAATCACACACAATAAAATATTTAAACACTTATCGAGCACTGAACTGATTTATAATTATAGTTAGTCAAGACAACCTTTCAGCTGGACTGCTGTCGAACGAATGTGCCACTCGCTATTCGACTACTCCCCACTAAAACTCCCACTCTAGCTCCCCTTATTTTGCCGCTAGTGCGGTTATTATACGTGCGAGTCAATACAGCTACTTTTAAAGTGTAACAGCTCGGCCATCCGTTCCACAACGAGTCCCATCGTTGGAAGTTTAATTTTGAAAATCATACAATTAATTATAACGGTGGTAACAATCATAAATAAATCATTTTTAAGTATTAGCATAACAATCATAAAAAATCTGTACAGCTAAAAAAAATAAACAATCATAATTACAATTTCTTTGCTTGAACAATGATCACAAAATAACTTAAAATTAGAGTTATAACAATTTTATATTGTTGACTCGAGTCTTAACATAGCACCAGTCCATGACCTTGACTGGGGCTTTTAAGAATCGGAACGTAAATATTGGTCGGTTACCTTGACCAATCCCAGTCCGTGACCTTGACTGGGAACTTTAAGAATCATAACCTATATATTGGTCGGTTACCTTGACCAATCCCAGTCCATGACCTTGACTGGGAACTTTAAGAATCATAACCTATATATTGGTCGGTTACCTTGACCAATCCCAGTCCATGACCTTGACTGGGAACTTTAAGAATCATAACCTATACATTGGTCGGTTACCTTGACCAATCCCAGTCCATGACCTTGACTGGGGCCTTTAAGAATCATAACATATACATTGGTCGGTTACCTTGACCAATGTATAATGTGCATCATCATCAAACTTTCGTACTCAACTTAACGTATGGTCCCTGACATTGACCAACGCCTTCACATTGATTATTCTTTTACCTACAACCAGTCCATGACCTTGACTGGGGTCTTAAAGCATCATAACGTATACATTGGCCTGTTACCTTGACCAATGTAAACGGATCTTTTGGAGACACAATGAACCATGACACAGTCATTGTGGATCCCACTACATAAATTACTTTGAAACATCGCCCGTTATAATGCTTTTACTAACTTTTATACTTTATTCATCTTTCTCACTATTTTTGTCCTTCTCACTACCTTCGTCATTCTCACTACCTTCGTCATTCTCACTACTTTCATCTTTCTCGCTTAATTCACCTGGCACGCTGCATTCATCCTTGTCGTTACTTTCATCATCGCTTGTTGATTCATTGGAATCAGAAGCAGGATCACTAAAACTAAGCCACGGGGATATCTTGTCTAGGGATACTATAGCTTCATAACGTCTACCTCTTTTCGTAAGTGGGGTATCCTCTATCACAAACCTATCATTAGGAAGGACTTTTTTAATTCTATAGGGTCCCTTACATTTAGCCTCTAATTTCTTTGATTGACCCTCAATACCCGTAACCGCCCTAATCACCTTTACGAGATCTCCGGTAGTAAAAGAAACACCTTTTTTTCTCTTTTTGTCAAATCTTTCTTTGTCTTTATTTTGTTGCTCCTTAATTAATTTTTCAACCTCCGACCTAATTTTAAATAAATTATTTTCCGTAGTTGGGGGCAGAATATTAGAGACGATTTCATTTAATTTACCTTGGGATGGGTTTAAAACATTTATACCGAACAACAGTTCCGAAGGGGTCTTTTTGGTAGTGGCGTGCGTAGTGGTATTAATTCCCAACTGTATGTTTGCCAAGTGCTCATCCCAACAGCCGTTAGGTTTATCGTGGTTCATGGCTCCTAACGCTGCTAATATAGTTCGGTTGTAACGCTCGACCTGTCCGTTTGCACGCGGTGTAGCGACGGCGTTATAAATATGTTTAATACCGCTAGCTTTTATAAAATCCTTGAAAGTTTTACTTGTAAAGCTACTTCCCTGGTCCGTAATAAGTCTACTAGGCGTACCAAAGTAACTAATATGTTCACGAAATACTCTTACGCTGGTGGCAGATTTTGTGTTACGAACCGCCGTTAAATTTATATACTTCGTGAATGCATCGATAATTACTAATATATATGTATTCCCACGCTTTGTTCTAATAAACGGCCCTAAGTGGTCAGAATGTATTGTGTGAAATGGTTTGCCGATCTTAGGGATTGGATGTAACTCGCCAGCCTTTGCACCACTAGGTAGTTTATGATGAGCACATTCCATACATGCCGAAACATATTTCTTTACATAGCGTCGCATCTTGGGAAACCAATATAATGACGATATACGCTCTAGCGTCTTTTCGAAGGCAAAATGCCCGACATCGTCGTGGTTATTTCTTAAAATCTGCCACCGAGCACCTTTGGGTACAACCCAACGTAAATTGTCTTTGTCGATTATTCGACAAATTCGTCCGTTTTTATTTTTATAATTATTATGTACGTCTGCGATCTCTTTAGTTTTGGGATCATTTAAAATTACAGAAATACGTTTAATCTCATCATCGGCTTGTTGGACAGTAGTTATCCAGTCTTCTGAATTAATAGCAAGGACATCTAAGATCTCACTATCATTATAACCGCGATCGCTCTCGATGGGGGCCCTACTTAAAGCATCGACATGTGCCATTTTATCACCTGACCTAAACTCGATTTCGCAGTCAAACTCCTGGAACTGTACCCACCATCGAGCAATACGCGGTATTAAGTCGCGCTTTGTCAATGTTGTACGCAGGGCATTACAATCAGTGACGATTTTGAATTTAATGCCTAATAGATATACCCTGAACTTACTCAGTGAAGAAATAACAGCAAGGGTTTCGAGCTCGAAAGAATGTAACTTTTGTTCGTCAACGGTCGTTTGCCTACTATAATAAGCCACCGGCTGCAGAGAACCAGCTTCACCCTTCTGCATCAGGATACCAGCGACACCCGATTTACTAGCATCAGTATGAAGCTGTGTCTCTGCATCCGATCTATACAATGCCAATACAGGGCGTTCTATTAAACATTTCTTTAATTCTTCAAACGCATCCGACTCTTCCTTACTCCATTTCCACACCTGTTCCTTTTTCAAGAGGCCCGTCAAGGGACGTGCTATAGTAGCAAACCCTCTGACAAACCTCCTAAAGAAGCTAGCCAACCCAAGAAATCTTCTAACCTCGTGTATATTTTTAGGTACAGGAAATTTCGACACAGCTTCTATCTTAGATGAGCCCGGTCTAATGCCAAATTCACTGACTTCAAACCCCAAATAATCTATTTTATTAAAGAAAAAGTTACACTTGCTCATTTTTAATGTTAGACCACCTTCTCTTAGTAATTTTAATACTTCTTCTAGCCTCGTAATACCTTCTTCAAATGAACAAGCTGGGATTAATACATCGTCCATAAATATAAGTGCGCACTTCGCTTGTGATTTTTGTAATATTTTGTTAACAGTGCGTTGGAAAACGGAAGGCGCATTTACTAAACCAAACGGCATTCTGTTATATTCATATTGCCCATCGGGCGTTACAAAGGCCGTTTTGTCACGGGAATTTTCGGCAATAGGAATCTGATAGTACCCTGAATACATATCTAATGTAATGAATAGACTACTGCCAGCTAACATATCTAATTGGTCCTCTATTCTAGGTAGAGGGTAGTGCTCTCGAATGGTCTTTCTATTTAGAGCGCGATAGTCCACGCATAACCGTTTCTCACCAGACTTTTTATTAACCAATACAATAGGGCTTGCGTATGGGGAATTTGACTCTCTAATAATGTTTGCGTCTAACATCTCTTGAACCATTGTCCGTACGTGTACGCGTTCTGTTTGTGACAGTCGATATGGGCGATAGACAACTGGTTCAGAATCTTTGAGATTAAGTCTTTTAAATTGGAAGAAAAGCAATCTTTATATTTTTCTAGTAATTTTTTTAGAATTTCTGTTTGTTCAGACGTAATACTATCCCCACACTTAAATGGTGATTCATCTAAATAGCTTTCATGAAACTCCTGAACGATATTAATCTGCATGCATCTGTCTACATTATGACCACGTGTAACTAATTCGTCCTTTCGAATAACTATATTTTTATTAGTAATGTTTTGTATAAGGATATTCCCAAGCCCTAACTTCAATTGATATTCGCCCGACAATAAATAATGTTCTGAACCGGGACATCCTCTGAACGTACCATGAATATAAACTTGACCGGTATAATCATACGGGTACTTTACAGGGATTACTTTAAGATCACCCGGCGCGATATTTACATCAGAGAGACTAACTAAAGGAAACTTGACGCTGTCACTGACCGGGGTTTCAAGTTTTTGAAATATGACATCAGTGGCAGTCTTAATTATTCTTATAGATGGTCTTTCCGTGAATGTGTGACCCAGTAATACAGGGATATTTATGAGTTTATCAGCGACTACTAGTATTTCCACATCGTTTTGCACAACTCCCTGAATTTCAATAGTTACATAAGCTAAACCTAATGGTTGATATGGCACATTACCTAGACCCTTAAGCAATGGTGTTTGTACAGTTTGCCATTTTATTCCTAATTTGCAAGCGTCGCTATATCGGATTAAGGTGCCCTCACTTCCGAGGTCAACATGGCATTCTATAATCCCGTCATTTAACTTTATCGGCATCTTATATTTACAATTTGAATTTTCAGTACTATTATTAATTTGCATCACAGTTTTAGTCGAAGCTTCGGAAGCGTCACTCTTATCCTTTTTATTTGGACAATTTTTCTCTAAATGCCCTAGCCAATTACATTTGGTACATTGTATTTTAGGTTTAGTGCATTTAAAAAATGGGTGCCCTATTTCCTTGCAGTTATGACATGAAATGCGATTATACCTAGAACTGGACTGGGCATTATTAGGGTTAGGTGATGCCCTTTGTGTACTTTGAGTAACTGTACGTTTGTCCTTATCCTTATTCTTTGAATTTTCAGGAAGAACTTTATCTTGGCCACTTTTCACAGTCTTAAAAAATTTTAAAACTTGTTCAGGTTCTGCAAACTCAACCGCTTGAGCACCTAACCTTACTCCACGATCGTCAATACCAGCAATTAAACAATCAACGGCACGCTTTTCAGTAATATTACACCGATTCAACAGATTCATTTTGGAGTAATAATACAATTCTAACGATTCCCCGTATCTGACTCTCAAACTTAACATTTCATTTAGTAAATCCGCATAATTTTCTCGGGTTGGAAAAGATTCTTTAAGTTTATGTTTCCATTCCGCCCAGGAGAACAGTACTGTAGGTAATCCCTGATACCAAGACTTTGCTACACCACTCAACTTTGGTAAGGCATAGTGGATCAACTGCCTATCGTTCCATCCATAAATGTGAGCGCATTCTTCAACCTTGTTAATCCATGCATCAATCGTCTGTTCTTTGGACATTGGGTCGTATTCGGGTATAACATTATGGAGAATGGGAAACTTATCACGTTCACCACCATTCTTCATATCTTTCATGATATCGACAAATTGTTTCAACAACATATTTTGGCTATCATACCTGCGAGAACGTTTTGGCCTACGTTCACTTCCAGTAGAAGAACTACTGCTAGGTTCCCGCCGCTTTTCCTGTCGCCGGCGGCTTTGGCGGCTGCGACGGGATGCTCGTCCGCCATTGCTGCTACTAGAGCGGCTCAGCGGGCGTCGACTTTCTTCACAACGACCCCTTTTTGAAGCTCTCTGTAACTCGGGTGTGCCACTTCGAGTTGCTTCACTTCTTGGCATATTTATCTAGGGCTCACAGAAAAAAAAACACTATTTAGAATTACATCTAAAATGCATCGACTTATTTATATCATTAATGATTTAGTTCATACACCTTCCAAAGTATTTATTATTCAATATTTAGTGTCTACAGAAGCCCTCATAAATGTTATAAATTAAATTATTCATATCAAACTGTTCATGAAAACCGTTAATGTTTAAGGGGAAAAATTAAAATAAAATTCATTGTTACATAGGGTAGATATATAAATGCTCGGTTTCAAACATGATATCATCTACTTTACCAACCGTAGAAAAATTGTGATTGATCCCCTGTCATTAGTCTATAAGTTTCACTTTTACACTTTGCCCAACCACAATAAGAAAACAAAAATATCTTATAGCATTAAATACCAAATAACAATAACAAGCTTTTTGCTTTTTATATAAAAAAACAGAAAAACTTACGTTTTGGCGCAGGGAAGGCAATTTACAGGGGTATTTGCCCAATTAGTCCCACTTCTGAGATGTAATGGACGCTCAGGAAGGCCACTTCAAATAATAACGTCAGTTGTCGTTTTCACAATTTAGTTTAATTTTTCACAATAAATCACACACAATAAAATATTTAAACACTTATCGAGCACTGAACTGATTTATAATTATAGTTAGTCAAGACAACCTTTCAGCTGGACTGCTGTCGAACCAATGTGCCACTCGCTATTCGACTACTCCCCACTAAAACTCCCACTCTAGCTCCCCTTATTTTGCCGCTAGTGCGGTTATTATACGTGCGAGTCAATACAGCTACTTTTAAAGTGTAACAAAAGCGACTTAAAATATTTGATACTTTTATCGTATATGATAAAAGCGGTACATAAAAATCTCCTCAAAACTTGGGGATCGGCTCCCATAAATAAATATGGACATTTGGAATGTACGAGTAGGTACCAAAAGTCGAATAAATATAAACAACGATTTCAACTTAGAAAAGTTAAATATTTTGAAATCAGTGATCAAAACTACTCATGTTAGTATCTACCTACCTCTCTAATTTCTGCAGGTTTCTCTTCCATTGTTCTGGATGTCTCTGCCGTTTCCGAGCTTTACTTTTGTCTACAACGATCGGGGTTGTATCCATCTTCGTAATTATGGCACTTTAACTTCGAAAATAATACAGTATCTACTAAAAACTTTAACTTTTTCACGATACAAACACAACATAAACTAAGTTGGCCGTCATAACAGTTTTGTATATCGCGTGAACAAAATGGTGACTCGCCATTGGCTAGTTTGGACTTTGCGGTTTTTGAAATAAACTATGATGGACTTGGCGTGAAGCTTACAGCCAGGGACTTGAAACGTTACTCAAAATAACGTTACGCGTAATTCCAGTACCGATAATTTGTACCGTTCCACCAGGATCGTAACAAAATGAATACCTTGGCTATAACGATACTGACAAACGGAACGAAATCTTAAAGTGTTCACTAACAATATTATCAATATATCGTTATTAGTATAACGATATAATAACGTTATTCATTTCGATACGCAACGTTGCCAGCTTCATGCATGACCATGCTGTGTGCGGTGCGGCCACGCATACGAAACGCGTCGTCGTCGTCTAGTCTAAGTTACAGCCTACTTTGAAGTGAATTTTCTATTGCACATAGCTGTTTATGGTAAGATCTGATAAATCTAACATGTGCGAAAAAAGATGGAGTTGCTAGAGATGTAAAAAATATTGCAACGTGTAAAAAATGGACTTTGCGGGTTTTGAAACTATACCCCTCATTTATTTATTTATTATTTTGACATATGAATTTTGATGTCACTACCGCCGTTATCGAGGACGACGTGTTTGGAGAGTGCGTTCCGTTTCACCAAAAATATGCTACATAAAAACAATAAATTGTGAAATAAGTGATGCATTACTTGCTCTTACACCATGATGTTTATAAGTGCCAATACAAGGTTTTTTTTAACCGACTTCTAAAAAAGGAGGTTCTCAATTCCGATGTTTCTATTTTTTTTAATGTTTGTTCGCGCATAACTCCGTCGCTTGCCATCCGATTTGAAAAATTATTTCTTTGTTGGAAAGGGTATTTTTTATTTCAAATGGATCCATAGCCACCAAGTCGGGATCTGATGATGGAAACTTGGCGAAATCGAGGGATCTCATCAAATTTTATAGGATAACAAACAGCGATTATGGTATTTTTTACAACAAATGAAGCATTTGCGTTCGATAAGAACCATTCTACCATCAGATCTGATGATGAAGCCAAGAGTCACAGAACTCCATATTGAGACAATGTATCCTAGTCGTATTTGGGCTTGTTGTAATTGTAATGGTATGCACTTTCCATGTAGCAAGCAAATCAAGCACATGTGACCCACTAAAAAGTGAAAAATAAAATCTGATATTAATCATTCTCTAAATTAAAAAAAAACTAAAGTAGTCATATTTTCCTTAAGATTATTTTTTTATTATGATTGTTTTTTGGCTGTTTTTCATCACTGTCACAAAAAAAATTATCGTGAACGTCTTCCACGTGCATAATTATTATTCTGTGAGGTGAAACATGGTAGTCACGCTAGCTAGAGGAATGTACCAGAATCCTAACTTTTTTGGAACTCGGAGCCAGCGTGAAACAGCCAGAAACATTGGTGTATCTTTGTCGACTGTTCAGCGGATAGTCCAGCGGTACCAAGAGACCGGATCACACCTTAGAAGACCAGGAAATGGCAGACCAAGATGCGCAACGGCCAGGGAAGACAGACAACTGGTGGCTACAATGCTCCGAAATCGTTTTCAAACTGCTGTTGGTCTAAAAACTCACTTTTTTCGCTTTGGAGGTGGCAATTTAAGCGCTCAAACAGTAAGAAGACGTCTTGCTGAAGCAAATTTGAAACCAATGCCCGCAAATGGCCCCAAACTGGAACGGGGACATCGAATTGCAAGACAGAGATACGTACGCGAGCACCTGAACTGGACACTAGACGATTGGTCGAGGGTAATGTTCACGGACGAGTCTAAATTCATGCTTTATAAGCATGATGGTAGGCAGTTGGTGTACAGAACACCAGGGGAGCGCTTCCATCAAGCATGTGTGGAGGAAAAAGTGGCGTACGGTGGAGGCTCCGTACAAGTTTGGGCTGGGATTTCTGCTGAGGCCCGCACTGAGCTGGTACTCATTCAAAATGGAACTCTAAATGCAGAGAAGTACGTGGAAGAGCTGGACCGGCATGGCATTTTTTTTTTTTTTGGGACAAGCCCGCCGCACACGCCCAAACCACTGTAACTCCTGAAAGCCAGAATCAACAGTGGCGACCACCAGAAAAGCGCCGAGACAATGAAGCTCGACGAAGTCCCAGAGAATGAATTTAACTGTCTTGGATCCCGCAACGAAATTAATCAGAAAGTATAGCGGAGGAGTAGGAAAGAACTGTAATTTCACCACTTTTACCGGCATGGCATATTAATGCATGATAATGCGCGTCCCCATACCGCCAGAATTGTACATGACTACCTTGAAGAGGTCGGTATCGAACTCATGCAGTGGCCAGCGCGAAGCCTGGACTTAAACCCCATCGAGCACGCCTGAGACGAGCTTTAGATATGCGTGAAAGGTCGAAATCCCCCACCAATCACGCTTCCCGAGCTCAAACAAGCACTGGTGGAGGAATGGGAAGGTATTCCTCAGCAACGGCTCGAAATTTGGTGTACAGCATGCCTAATCGCCTGGAAGCTGTCAGAAGAGCTCGTGGAGGCAATACAAACTATTAAATGAAGATAGTGATGAAAAACAGCAAAAAAACAATAAAAAATGTAATCTTAAGAAAAATATGACTACTTTAGTTTTTATTTTATTTAGAGATTAATATTGTGGGTGCAACTAAGTTTTATTTTATTTTTTATCTGTATAATTAAATTCTCAATTGAACAGTCTTCGTTTCATTAGGATGGCATACGTAGTTCGGGAGACATTCGGTTTTATGTGACTGACCCGTTATTTTTGGAACCCAGTGTATTTTGATCGATGCAATTTACAGTGCCTCTGTACAAGAATCATGTGTGAATACAGTTGCTATATTACAGACATCCACAATATTGGCCACTATCGGGCTCATTGTCGTCTTTTGATGATTTTAATAATTTTATAACCAAAATTCCGATCACTCGCATTTAGGGGTCGCAATACCGGTCCCACTTTCCGAAACCGGTATTCTCGGTATTGAGTCTAGGGGAATACCGGTATTCCGGAATTTTCGACTATTAGAAAAAATATATTTATTCGATCGTTTTTCATTCCGTTAAAGTCATGATCGTTTTTCTTTGCATTAAAATCATGACAGTATAGTAAAATTTCTAATCTATAAAGGTATTATAAGTTTAAGTACAAATAGTCAAACAAAATTGCATTTAAGGGAAAATCAACTTTCAATCAAAGAAAACCAGTATCTCTCTCCTGTTGAAATTAACACATTGCAACGGTTACTTACAAGTTACATAAAAATATCAAACAAAGCCTAAAACAAAAAAAAAAAGGAGTTACGTAATCAACATTCTTGATTTAATTAAATCTGTATAATCCTAAAAGGAAAGAGATCTGATGAATTCACAAAAAATAAAAAAAATCATATCCTGTAGTTTGTAGTACTTAATAATAATAATCAACATTCTTCTTGCCTTAAACTAAGGTCATCGAGCATTGTACTGAGGTCCTCCATGGTCTCAGCCATGACCATTATATCGCCGGTAAACCGAAGGTGAGTGATGTACTCGCCATTGACGTTGTTGCCCTCTCCAGTCCAGATATATAAAGACATCCTCCAGTGCAGCGGTGAACAGTTTCGGAGAATGACGTCTCTCTGTCTCACACCTCGCTGCAGAAGGAAAGGTTCCGAGGCTTGGTCCTGGTGTTGGACTGATATGGTGACGTTTTTTGTACAAACACTTCAACACCTCGATGCATCGACTGATAGTATATTTGGCCCCGTTGGAGAGACTGCAGTACAGCCTAAGTTCCGATCGAATCGAAGGCCTTCTCGTAGTCAACAAACGCTAAACAGAGAAGCAGGCACCACCGTTTTTCTACGGTGCAAAAACGTTTTCGGAAGCCGGTTTGTTCGCGAGGCTGAAACTCGTCGAACCTCCACCATCCACCGGATTCCCGCAACCTTCAGCAGGTCATCGGTCCACTTAGTGGGAGGTCTTCCAACGCATCGTTTTCCGGTTCGCGGTCACCACTCCAGAAATTTTCGGCCCAACGGCCATCCGTTCTGCGAGCAATGTGCCCTGCCACTGCCACTTAAGTTTGGCAATTCTTCGGGCTACGTCGGTGACCTTGGTTCTCTTGCGGATGTCTTCATTTCTGATTCGATCACGCAAGGAAACTCCGAGCATACTCGTAGAACTCTCCATGGCCTTTTGGGTGACTTTAAGCCTTTTGATAAGGCACATTGTGAGCGACCACGTTTCCGTCCCGTATGTAATCACTGGCAATACACACTGGTCATAGACTTTCGTCTTTAGACACTGCGGTAAGTTGGACGAGAAACTACCGCGCAGTTTCTCGAACGCTGCCCAGCCGAGTCGGATTCGACGATTGACCTCTTTCTCGAAATTAGACCTACCTAGCAGGACCGTTTGTCCTAGGTATACATAATCGTCAACAATTTCGAGGGTGGAGTCTCCGATCTTGATAGGAATGGGTGTGACATGGGCATTCAACATGACCTTCGTCTTGTCCATGTTCATTTTTAGACCCACTCTTTTGGGAAGCTCTACTGAGGTCATCGAGCAATGTACTGAGGTCCTCCATGGTCTCAGCCATGACCACAACATCGTCGGCAAAGCGAAGGTGAGTGATGTACTCGCCATTGACGTTGATGCCTAGCCCTCTCCAGTCCAGAACCTTGAAGACACCGCTGCACTGGAGGCAGTGCAGCGGTGAACAGTTTCGGAGATATGACGTCTCCCTGTCTTACACCAGGCTGCAGAAGGATATTTTCCGAGGCTTGGTCCTGAAGTCGGACTGACATGGTGGCGTTTTTGTACAAACACTTCAACACCTCGATGTACCGATAGTCAATTTGGCAACGTTGGATAGACTGCAGTACAGCCCAGGTTTCGATCGAATCAAAGGCTTTTTCGTTGTCCACAAACGCTAAGCAGAGAGTCAAGTTATACTCTTTGGTCTTCTGTGTAACCTGCACGATTCGTGATGACTCTTGAAAACAACTTGTAGACATGGTTTAGAAGTAAGATGGGCCTGTAATTCTTCAACCGGGCCCTATCACCTTTCTTGAAGAAGAGTACCACCACACCCCTGCACCATGCCTGTGGCGATTTCCCCTCGAGTATGACGGAATTAAACAGCTTCTGAAGTACCGGTTTTCCATCCGCCTTTAGGAGTTCGGCCGTAATTCCGTCATCACCCGGTGCCTTGTTGTTTTTGAGCTGTTTCAGAACCATCCTAATCTCGTACAGGCTGACGTCCGGGATGTCTTCGGTATAGTGTCGCGTGAGTCTAGCTCTTGGGCCGTTCGCTAGGTCGACAATGGGTTTGCTGGTTGACGTGTACAACTGTCCATAGAAGCTCTCGATCTCCCTCAGTAGCTCCGGTTTGACGGAAAAGATCCTGCCATCGTCGGTCTTCAGTTTCGTGAGCTGGTTCTGCCCAATACTTTGGAGCCTTTGTTCCGCTCGATCGCGTCTTTAATACGCTCGGTATTAAAGCGGCGGAGGTCGCTCTTTAAAGATTTAGGGATCCGCCTATTGAGCGTTGAGAGTATTTCGATGCCTCATCGGAAGACTGCAGAATCATCTCACGTCGCTCCAATGCACGCGCCGGGGTAGTAAAGACACCAATAATTATAGGCCGTGTTTCCGATTTTCAGCAAGGTGTTTGAAAAGATAATGCTCAATGAAATGCTTAACCATTTTAACACCAATAAAATCTTACACGAACAACAGTATGGTTTCACCAACGTACGACTGACGCCGGTGTCACTTTATTAAAACACATTTTGACTGCGTGGGTAGAGGCAAAGTATGCCATAGGAATCTTCTGTGACATCTCGAAGGCATTTGATTGCGTAAATCACGAAAACCTGATTTTGAAGCTTGAGCATTACGGTTAAGGTAAACTTGCGCTCAGTTAGGAAAATCATATCTGAATAATAGACAGCAGCATGTACAAGTAAAGGGTGTAAATTCGATGGGTTTAAAAGTGATAATGGGTGTACCACAGGGTTCGAAATTTGGGTCCCTTCTTTTTCAACCGACTTCCAAAAAGAGGAGGTTATCAATTCGTCTGTATTTATTTTTTATTTTTTTTTGTGTTTGTTACCTCAGAACTTTCGATTGGGTGAAACGATTTAGATGATTCTTTTTTGTTTGAAAGGTGGTGCTTGTCGATTGGTCCCATTTTAATTTGTTGAAGATCTGATGCTGATCTTCCGAGATATACAAAGGAACTCTTCAAAAGTAGACGGCAAATCTGCAGTAATTGCTGCAATCGCTTGTAGGTTCATTGTTCATACTACATCATGACGTAACATCACGCCTGTATGCTCTGAGGGGGTACCAAGATCTGTACAATACTCCCAGATTTCGACAATGTTTGTTGCCTCTGAACTTACCACTGCGTAAACCGATTTTGATGATTCTTTTTTATTTGAAAGCTGGTGATTTCCGTGTGGTTCCATTTCAATTTAGTTAAGATCTGACGCTGATCTTCGGAGATATAAATGGAACTCTTCAAAAATACACGGCAAAGCTGAGGTAATTGCTGCAATGACTTGGTTGTTTATTGTTTATGTAACATAGTGACGTAACATCACGCCTGTATGCTCTGACGGAGTACGCAGAAGTGTACAATACACCCAGATTTCGACAGTTAGATATGTTAAGTTCCATTTAATGGGATCCTGGAGAAATAGAGGGAATTCCTTAAATTTTATTGGCACACCAGAAGCGATTTGGGTAGTTTTAGGAAGAGTACATTCTTGGAGTGATCCCATTTCAATTTGGTAAAGATCTGATGAAGAACTTCGGAAGATAGGCGACGGGAACTCCTCAATAAATGATAGCAAATGTACTGGGATCGCTGAAATCTCATATCTGTCTATTGTTTACACCAGTTCATAAAAGAAAATCACGCCGGTACGCTGTGAAGGGGTAAGTACATGTGAACCACAAAAAAATGAAAAATAAAAACTTTTTTACAAAAAATAAAACCGACTTCAGAGAAAACAAAAAAGTGAAAAATAACTTTAGCTTCAGAAGTCGGTGACAAAAAAACTAAATCAATCAAACAAAGGTCACCGACTTCTGAAGCTAAAGTTATTTTTCACTTTTTTGTTTTCTCTGAAGTCGGTTTTATTTTTTGTAAAAAAGTTTTTATTTTAGTATACATTAATGACCTACCTCATTTATTTAACAACCATACGCAAATGGTGTTATTTGCTGATGACACTTCTTTAATATTTAGACTATATATACAGACGTGCCACAAATCTTGACGACGTAAATATCGCCCTACTGCTGGTTCATAATTGGTTTACCGCTAATAATTTAGTACTAAATGGGAAAAAAACTAAGTGCATAAGATTTGTTTATATTCTTTTGTTTGTTTTTACCATGGACACTTTTATCGTGAACATCTTGCTACATTGTTCTCACATAATGCACTATCTCGATTTCATCGAGAAGATTTTGTAACAACATTATGATTTAAAAGAGTGTCCAAGGAGTTTCTTGCCCGTTCTTCTCCATAGAGATTTACGCTAGGGAATGGGCAACTACAGTACTTTCACAGTTTTAGGTATGTGTTGTGACTGGGACTGAGCTATATTTAATTTTCATCTGGTAAATCAGCCCACAACTCCACATATCAGCGTGCTGAGGCCGAAAGAAATATAATATGCCAAGCAAATTAGCAAAAACTAACCGGAGTAATGTAGGTTGTTTGTTAGGTTTCGGTCAAACTAGCCAGTTCCACCTCAGTTTATTTTTATTCTGATAACAAAATATTCAATATCGGATTTCCGATTTTTTTAAAACAGTCACTAATTACTATTAGGAAGTTTCTGGCAACGTTCTCGTAATTTTTTGAAAATTGCAATCAATGATTTGAGTTTGACTGTAGCTGTAGGTAAAAAATTTAAATTGTAAAGATTATATTGTATGTTTATATTTATTTATTACGTTATCGAACATCTCATTGTGTTTGCTCCGTTTCCGACGTACTCGCGCCTGCGCGGCAGCGCGCCTCTACTCTGCAGAGGACTCATAATAATCACTACGTTTACTCCTCCCCGCGGCGCAAACGGATACAGCGCGATAGCAAAGAGTGACGTTCCCAGCGTACGTACTGTACTATGGCGTAGCACGTATTATTGAGAACGAAAAAAAATTAAAAACTACAAAAAAAAATCGTTGAATTGCAGAAAAAAATAGTGACGTGAAAAACATACAAGCTTTAAAATGTTGCGACGTGTCACAAGCAAATCGTCCTTGCCACCAGCTGTTTTTAAAGGTATGTGTTAATTAGATAGTGCCAGAAGGTACACATTCTACTATTTGTACATACATACCTACATTTTTAAATCTACAGCTAGATTCCTAAAATATACTACCTTACCCTAAAGTGGTCACAATAACATAACATAATGAATTTATGAAACGCGATTTTATATAAATAAGTAGGTGCTGCAATGATTTATCGAAGCGAAAAAACAGTAAATTAAGAAAATTACTTTTTTTCTGAAGTCCGTGATTTTTTTATTTCATTGACTTTGTTCCCATCGACTTTCGACAGGGTTTTTGAAGTGAAACTTCTAATGCGACTTCCAACAAGGTTGCGTTAAACGTTTAACGCTACCATGGAGGCACCCCCCCCAACCCCTTCCTATTTTCATTTCCTCATTACGATGTTTCATTTCTTCCGCGCGGAGGGACTCCACGCATTTTTTTTTGGAAGCCGGTTACAGTTTTCGAAAATTGCTTTTTATTTTACCCGTTTTAGTTGTGGAATCTCCCACAAATTCTTGTCAAGTATAAATGTTTTGATACTAAAAGATATTAGGAGATCATCAACATGTACGAAGGAGGAAAAAATATTAATAGTATTTAGAAGATGAATCATAAATTACCCAAGCAAAATTAATTAAATGTTTATGGGCCCACCATGCGAGTTTCCTCTACCAAATGAAAAAAGAAACACGTAAATCGGAATAGAAATCACTGAGTGTAATCGGAGTGGTGCCGAAGGCGTAACCTCCTGCTTTATAAGGTTCCGTTGCCAAATGGCAAAAAAGGAACCCTTATTAATAGATTCGTCATGTCTGTCTGTCTGTCCGTCCGTATGTCACAGCCATTTTTTTCCAAAACTATAAAAACTATGCTGTTGAAATTTGGTAAGTAGATGTATTCTGTGAACCGCATTAAGATTTTCACACAAAAATAGAAAAAAAAACAATAAATTTAGGGGGTTCCCCATACATAGAACTGAATCTCAACATTTTTTTTTCTTTTTTCGTCAAATCCATACGTGTGGGGTATCTATCAACAGGTATTCAAAAATGATATTGAGGTTTCAAACGTTTTTTTTTCTAAACTAAATAGTTTGCACGAGAGACACTTCCATAATAACAGAACAATAAAACTAAAAAAAATATATGATACGTACATTGCCATGTAAACCACCACCCAAAATTGGTTTCAACGAGATCTAGTTAGTAGTTTTTTTTTAACACGTCATAAATCGTAAACTGCGATTTACCTTTCATTTACAACGAACTGCAAGAACTTTTATACTATGTTACTTGCTCTTACGGAACCCTTCATGGGCGAGTCCGACTCGCACTAGGCCGCTTTTTAAAACTCGGTTAACACATTTTACACCAAAAACGAGGAGAAAAGTAATTTGGTTAGGTACTCGTAGAAAAAATACTCGAACACATCATCACGCGTTGGAGGCTTTTTCCAGTTGCCAGTATACTCAGTTTCACAAATAGTAAATAAATGCCTGAATATTGTTGTATACTTCTATTTAGCCATTCATTTACGTATAGCTTATTGATTGATTATAAAATGGGCATAACTTGTACCCACAGTTACCTATGTACAACATATACGCACATTGGCGAAAGGGATTTGAACTTGAAAGCCGCGAATAGTTGGTTTATGTTTGCTTTCAGAGATCTCGCCAGCAGTAGTAACATCGTTTTCACCATAGCCTAAGCCACACTACAAAACGTATAAATGAAATCTTTAACATAATTATCTTTTACAGAATTTCGAAGTTATGCATCGGGGTATACAACCGAACATAAGGAACCGTTAGGACCTTGTGTTAGAACGGAAATTCCCGGACCCAAATCGAAGGCACTTTTTAAAGAACTGGATGCGATGCAGGTAAGCACACGCACAATTTAAATTTTCGTAGTAGGTACCTAAGGTCCATGTTCACCGAAAAGATAACCGTCTGATTATCTAAAAACAGCTGTCACTGTGACATGTTCCCATACAAAAATGCGTTTTAAGCAGTTTTAGATAATCAGTATGTCATCTCCTTGGTGAACATAGACCTAAGTAGTTTGAATTACCCCGTGACTTGCCCTACGATACTACTATTATTATGGGGTCAAATTTAAAATCTCTGACCATCTGACCATCGATTACTTACCAGGGTGCCTAAACTGGCAACTTTAGTAGAATATTACTTACGAAAATAATATGAATTAAGTATGTTACAAAATCACGTGTTTGTGATCATTTTAAGAATTTGAACGTGATTTATATTATTACCCCTATTACGATCAGCTAAAGCGGCCATTTTAGGCCCCCCCAGCAGGACCCCTCCGTGCCTCTTAAGAGCCATACATGTCATGTGTAAAACGTTCACATCTGTGATGTTCTACTTATAGTTTAGATTAGATAGTTTGTGCTGTTTACGTCAATTTGATCGATACGAATGTTTTGAAATAAAAATGTAAGTACCTATGTTATATTTTTTTATGAGTCGGTAAAAAGGGGATTTCGACTGTACGTACGAAATATATATTTTTTAAAACATGGTGCACTTATTCGGTTTTTTAAATCTACTTTCTTATGCATCCGGATTATCCCATACCCGAGCCTTCTCTATTATAGGGGTTTAAACTTTTTGTCTGGATTTTTTCCGCCATTTTGTTTTTTTTTTCTAAGTAGCGGCCACGCATAAGACCTATATTAATCGATAGGTGGTATTAGTACTAACAAGTTTTAAATTGGGCAAAATGTTCTAAAGTATCACATTTCCGAGATAAGAGCTATCAAAGTTAAAGTTCATTCACTGATGGAATCTTCATGATAGCTCACATCAGTCATAATTTATCTCAGAAACGTGACACTTTAGAACGTTTTGTTTCGTACAAAACTTGTTTGTATTGATGGCACCTATCGATTGATACAGGTTTTTTGAGTGTCTGATCAAATCAAAGTTGTGCTGAAGATTCCATAACTGATTGGACGTTAACTTTGATAGCTCAAATCTCGGAAACGTGACACTTTAGAACATTTTGTCTCTAACAAAACTTGTTTGTGTTGAAACCAGTTATTGATTTATATAGGTCTTATGCGTGGCCGCTACTTTGAAAAAAAAAACAAAATAGCGAAAAAGAATCCGGCCATTCTTCATACAAAAATGTTCCCAGCCCTTTGAACTTTGTATAAATTGTTAGGTATAATACATAGCATATTATGTTCAATTGGCTGGTAATGGACACAACTACCAATTGAATCTCTGTACCTACTTTCGAATTACAATTTATTTATGGAGCTGTTTCGTTCTAGCGAATCTACGTTTATTAATATGTTGACATTGCAATAATGCTTGATAATATGTTTATACAGTTTATCTTATCACTGAGTTTTAAGTGTCCTTACTTTAAACTTAACCTTCGTATCAATGAAATAATCTGCGCGTTGTCTTCAAAATGATGCCCAGACCTACCGTATTATTTTTTATTGAATCGTTATGTACCTACTTATCTTATTATGTTCTTGTTATTTCAGCAATGTGGTTCTGTACAAATGTTTACTGACTTCAATAAAAGCGCTGGAAACTATATAGCCGACGCTGATGGCAATATTCTTTTGGATACTTATACGCAAATATCCTCGTTGCCTCTTGGTTACAACCATCCGCAACTTCTTACTGCTTTCGACAATGATGCTAATATTGTACGTATTCAAACCTTAAGGTGTTACCAGACTGCGGTCGATCGACGTTGACTAGTCGACATTCATCATAACTACAAGGCATCAAACCAATCACCATTGGATTATTCAATGTCCAATGAAATGACACAGTCGTCGTGGTTCGACCGTACTTAGTCTCTGAATGTACACAATATCAATCTAAATTTGAGTATGGTTTCAGAGGGCATTGGTAAACCGCCCAGCACTTGGTGTATTTCCAGCAGTCGACTGGCCTGAAAAATTAAGAGATGTTTTGTTATCAGTAGCCCCTTCCGGCTTGGATCAAGTTATGACTATGATGTGTGGCTCCTGCTCTAATGAAAATGCATTCAAAGCCGCCTTTATACGGTATGCTATAAACAAACGTGGGGGCAAAACAACCTTCACTGATGAAGAGATGAAATCGGTCCTCGAGAATAAGCCACCAGGGGCTCCAAATTTATCAGTCATGTCGTTCAAGGTTAGTATCTACCCTTCATCTTTAAGCTATACTATATTTGTTTGGTCGTCTACTCGTCTAATTATTTTATTATAACCCAGTAGTTAAAAAGGTTTATTACAGTTAATTTGGCGCTAGCTACTTGATTCAGAATGCATTTTTGGATGGCTGCCTCCAGGTCAGTTACCAGCAGATTATAGGACATTATAGGTACCTACTGACTTTTTTATGCAAGACAGAAAGCAAATATTTACAGATGACAGAAAGAAAGCTTACATTCGTAATTTTGTTAATAATATGAGAACTGTGAGAAGTATGAACTACTGTAACTAGTTAGTACCTATTCGCATTTTATTATTCCTTCTAGCATAGAAGAATGACAAAACTCACTCAGCTGTAAAGTGAACGTGGCAAACAAGCTTAGTGCTGACTGCTGAGTGAGTTTTTGCGACTGTCAGCTAAGATTCTAGGAACGGTCTACAACGATGAATTGGAACTCTAGAGTCATCTTCTGGCCCTTGAGGCCTTGACCCCCATTCGACTCGGGGTCGGCGCAACACGTTCTCTTCTTCCATTCAAATCTTGAGTGTTTGTATTTCCTAGAATTAATAACTAACATGAATTTACCTGCATAAGTAATAATATTTTTGCTAATGTTAATTATCCGAAGAAATAGCAGTGTTACCCATAGGTATACCACTGCCAGCGATACATCAACACACCAATAAGAACTCAAATTGGTTTCACTTTGAACGGATGTTAAGATTGAATTTAAGGCGTACAATCGTACATGCCTGCTTCGGCTTTAAATCGGCGTAGCGTATAGAATCGGTAGACAATGTTTCTCCTAAAATGATTTGTAGGTAACTAAAGGGAGCTAACAAAAGGGATGGAACCAGAGACTAACGACACAGCAAAAATAAAAATAAACATTAGATTAGGTATACTACTTATAATTTCCTTGCCCAGTCACAAGGCATAAAAACTTGAGAAAGTACTGTAGTTGCGGATTCCAAAGCGTAGATCCCTATGGAGAAGAATGGGCAAGAAACTCCATGGACATTCTTATACAATCAAAATATTGTTACAAAATCTTGGTTACATAATTCATGTTGAGATTATAGGTACCTACATATTATGTGAGAACGATATCTAATATAGAAGACGTGCACACTATTTAAAACTAAAGTTATTAAAATGAACCATGGCAGCCAAGAGATGACCAGTCCTTAAACAACCTGACATTGACCTACAACACGCAAGCACTAGAAGCTTGTTGTTTGTCTTATGAAGTTATGACGTTGTCCTTCTTGTCCCCTTCTGCGGTGACGAAGCCAGTTAACTGGCTTAAATTATTCAATAACAACTTTGATTTCCGCTGGGCATCACAAAGGGGCACTGATACCTAGCACTTAGTACTTAGGTGCGTCGAGTCGTCGGGGAATCTAGGAATGGTTTAATATTGTGTAGGTACCTAACTACTGGTACTGACAAATACATACCGTAGGTAAATGTGTAATCACATAAACTAGAAAACACTGATTACAATCGCTCCAACTCTAGATATTTCTCTATCGTGGACGTGGCACTTTCTTTCTTTACATACATTAGACCACGATTTAAAATGATCTAATCTATCTACAGAGGATGTGCTGGCTTTTACCTTGGCCAAAGGCTTAGCGTTGCCATACAGTATGACTACGTCGCCGCCGCCAGTCTCTTGGGGTCATTACCAGTTCACAGCGTTGAGGAAAAGTTTTTTGACGGCGTTTTTTTAAGTTTATTGCCTTAGTTAGTTTGTTACAACAACACTTTTTTATACGAATATTAATACTAAGTTCGAAAACAGGCACCTAAATTGCAGGGGGCTTTCCATGGGCGGACATTTGGCTCGTTGGCGACAACAAGATCGAAAGCTATTCACAAATTGGACTTCCCGTCTTTTGACTGGCCAGTTGCGTGGTTCCCAGACTACAAGTATCCTCTGGAAGAAAATCAACGTGAAAACGAACAAGAAGACAAAAAGTAAGGCTTTTGTTTTAGTTAGCGTAATTTCTATCTCGTGCCTGATACGATCAAAAATTAGCTAGCGAGACATTCCAATCAAAGCACGATAAAACAAAAAAAGTTTGAAGTTTGGAGAGAGGAAGGGACGGACTAATTTGACATAAATAATCATGGAAATCGTCGACACGAATAAAAACTTTTTTGCAAAAAATATAGCTTCAGAAGTCGGTGACAAAAAAACTAAATCAATCAAACTAAGGTCACCGACTTTTGAATCAAAAGTTATTTTTCACTTTTTTGTGTGAAGTCGGTTATATTTTTTTTTCAAAAAAGTTTTAATTTTTCACTTTTTACAGGTTCACATGTGCTTACCCTTTCACAGCGTATCGGTGTGATTTTTTGTTATGACCTGGTGTCAACAATAGACAGACGTGAGTCTTTAGCGATCCCAGTACATTTGCTATCACTTATTAAGGACTTCAGTTGCCTATCTTCCGAAGTCACCAGATCTTTATCAAATTGAAATGGGATCACTTCGAGAAAGTACTCTCCCTAAAACTATCCAAACCGCTTCTGGTGTGCCTATAAATTGAAGGAGTTACCTCTATTTCTCCGGGATCCCATTAAATGGAACTTAACACGTCTAACGGTCGAAGTCTGGGTGTATTGTATACTTCTGCGTAGGTACTCTCTCAGAGCATACAGGCGTGATGTTACGTCATTATCTTGTACAAACAATAAACAACCAGTCGATTGCAGTAATTACTGCAGCTTTGCCGTGTATTTTTGAAGAGTTCCATTTATATCTCCGAAGATCAGCGTCAGATCTTAACCAAAACAAAACCACACGGAAAGTACCAGCTTTCAAATAAAAGAAGAATTATCAAAATCGGTTCACCCATTCGAATGTTCTGAGGAAACAAACATTGTCGAAATCTGGGTCTATTGTACACAACTGCGTACCCCCTCAGAGCATACAGGCGAGGTGTTACGTCATGATGTAGTATAAATAATGAACCTACAAGCGGATGCAGCAATCACTGCAGGTTTGCCGTCTATTTTTGAAGAGTTCCATTGTATATCTCCGAAGATCAGCATAAGATCTTCAGTAAATTAAAATGGAACCACACGGGAAGCACCAGCTTTCAAATAAAACATCAAAATCGGTTCACCCAGTCGAAAGTTTTGATGTCACAAAGACAAAAAAAAAACTACAGACAAATTGAGAATCTCCTCTTTTTAGATGTCGGTTGAAAAGAAAAATACTGTACGGATTAGCTAACTCATTTGTGTCTTGAGCGCTTTAAAAGCAAATTTCATTTGTCGTTATTTTGATTTCAGGTGCCTCGCATATGTGTGTGAGCAATTCGAAGCGTGGGAAAAGAAAAGTCCAATTGCTGCTGTAATTATTGAACCCATTCAGGCGGAAGGAGGTGACAATCATGCTTCGCCGGATTTTTTCCAACAACTGCAAAAAATTTGCGAAAGTGTGAGTTATACGAATGATCCTCAAAACTATATTTATTATAAACAACTTTTACCGTGGAATCAATCCAGAAACCATGTACCATTTACTTATTTAGCTTAATTTGATTTTATGAAGAAAACCGTAAATTTTATTTCGTGATGTCAGGTTAATAAAAGTTTGCGGTGTACCACAGGTATCGGTTCTGGGGCCACCCCCGTGAAACATCGGTTACGACTGGGTGCTGCGCGCCGACCTCCCTAGCAGCGTCAGTATAGTTAGCTACGCTGGTGCTGGTACAGGGGAGGTCGCACGAGTCGGAAGCCGACAATAATACACGCGGGATTGCGAGAGTCGTCGAGAGGATCCGGCAACTAGGTCTCGAGGTGGCATTGCACAAGTCCGAGACCATGTGCTTTCATGGGCCTCGAAATGCGCCACCGTCGGCGTCGGGATCCTCACTGACGGCAGGAGGGGTGTCGGCGTCGAGTCGACGTTGTAGTATCTATGATTCGTCCTCGACAGCCAGTGGAACTTGGTGGAGCATTTCCGACATTTGGCTCCAGAACTGCAACGGACCGCCTTCAGGTGGCTCCTGCCTAACCAAATGGGGGGTCCAAACGCCTCCTGCCGTGGGCTCTACGCGGGGTCATGCGGTCCATGGCCCTTTACTTGGTCTCAGTGTAGGCGCGTTCTGTGAGGCCGCCCATAATTTGAACGTGCCCCAAAAAGTGGTAGCCGTAAAGTTGGCCCGTGGGTACCGCACTATCTCCGGCGAGGCGGCGAGCCTCATTGACGCCATGGGATCGGGAGGTGATAGTCCTCGCGCACATGCATGAATGGCGCGCGGAGTTGCTACGCCGGGGGAAAAGTTCACTGCCGCGGCAAACCGCAGCTCAGCGGTCAGACCTCCGGCGTGATCTCATTGCGACATGGAGAGAGTGACTGTCGCAACCCCGTGCAGGGCACGCAAAATAGTGGCTTCCTCTCTTTGATAAGTGGCTTGAGAGGCGCTACGCCGTCCTCACCTTCCGCCTGACGCAGATCTACACCGGAAACGGCTGTTGCGGGAGGTTCCAGCATCGAATCGGGCGAGAGGAAACGGCCGGGTTTCCATTACGAAGATCGACCAGAGGGCACGGTGGAGGTTTGCCCCGCGTGGGTGGAGCACCGCCGTGTCCTCGTAGCGGCGATGGGCGGCGGCGGCGATTTCTCGCATCCGGCCCTGGTTCAATCCATGGTCCGGAACGAGACGGAATGGGAAGCCGTCACCTCCTGCAAAGCAGTCATGCTAGCGAAGGTGGCGGAACGCGATAAGGAGAGAACCTCTCGCCCCAGCCGCCGCGGGAGACGCAACGGGCGTGACCGTAGGTGCGGGCCGTGTTGACGGCGCGTTCGTGTTCCGCGCCCGCCGCAAAGATATGTCAGCATATTGAAGGGGCACGCAAGGGCTGAAGCCTGCGGGGGCTTCGGGACTATTCGAAAGAGATACCGTGGCCCTGGAACATATAGGGCGAGGAAGGACCATGGATGGATTTTAGTCAGTAAAAGTCTGACATTTCCTGCCGCTCCGCAAAAAAGGTTGATAAAAGTGGCTCGAACCTTATAGAGATTTTGAATTAGTACAGTTATACTCGTACGTTGTTTATAAATGGCGTAGAATAACAGAAATAATAATGTCATTATTATTATTTACAGAAAGGAGCAGCCTTAATTATGGATGAAGTGCAAACTGGATGTGGACCAACCGGTAAAATGTGGTGTCATGAACATTTCAATTTACCAAACCCGCCTGATATGGTTACATTTAGTAAGAAGATGATAACGGGTGGATTTTACTGCAAATCTCTATATAAGTAAGTTTTATTTTAACCTGGAATAAGCGTAACACGCCTCCTAGTACGGGGACCGCTGACCGCTCGGGACCAGTCAATGTGGCGACACTTTGGGGAGGGCTATGTCCAGCTCCAACACTGGTCGTCTTTCGGCTGAAATGATAAAGAAAGAAAGAAAGAAAGAAAAATATTTATTTGACGTCAGTTAATAAAGCACACACACAATAATAAATAAAAAAAGATACAAAACAATAAGTTGGACTTAGTAGTAATGTGCTGTGTGCCTCACGGCTGCGCCAAAAAGGTCCATTTCAGCATTCATGCCAGACAGGTGTAGAAGCTGTCTGACGCTGGTCTTCCAATGAACCGTGAGAGGGTACGTTACAGAATAAACGGTTTCAAACAATGTATAAACAAATAAACAAATGGTTAATAAGAATAAATAGATAACGAGTAAATTAATTGAATGTGTATTTACGAGTACGAATATAGAAAACAAAAAAAATATATATAGGTATATCTACATATATACAAAAATTAAGTATTACATTGTGTTGGAAAGTATAAATCAGTGTTTGTGTAGGCTAAACAAAACATAGAAGATAATGATGATGTAGAGATGATGATGTAGTATAACACGATTGTATCGGCCTATACTTAACATTTAGGTATCTTTAGATGTACTTAAGTATTTAAAATTCCGGTGGGTGTGTTATATTCTCTTCCTACACGACTTGACGGATTACCTTCGCACACTGAATATGGACACACACAATATCTAATCTTCTCACTGTTTTTCTACGTCACAGTAGTGTGATATACCCTTTAGCTGTGTATTTGGATCTATACTGAAACTGAGATCCTACGGGTTTCACGGGCTTTTATGTTGAATTTTAGCAATAGGGAACTTTCATTTTGTTTTCGTTTTTGCTGTGAATGAGTGTATCTAAAAATCCAATAATTTATGCATTCACTTTTTCATTAATTTCAGGCCTCCACAACCCTTCAGAATATTTAACACATGGATGGGAGACCCATCGAAGTTAATCATCTTAGACCGAGTAATCAAAGTCATTAAAACTGACAAACTTCTGCAATTGGTAGAAAGGACAGGCCATGTTCTGAAGTGTGGGCTTCACGACCTGGAGCGCGAGTTTCCGAATATGATAAATAGCGTGCGTGGTCGAGGCACGTTTTTGTCATTCGACGCCAGCACAGTAGAACTCAGGGATAAAATTGTTGGCACTTTGAAGAAAAACGGTGAGCAAATCTTTGTAAATTTTGTAGATTTTTATGAAATGATTCCGCATAGAGAACAGCGGTAGCCCAGTGGTGACAGCCCCGACTTACGAGCGGTAAGTCGTAGGTTCGAACCCAGGCAGGCGCATTACTTTGTGTAATTTATTTCATCACCACTGCTCTCATAACGGTGAAGAAGAACATCGTGAGGAAACAGGCATGACCCTAGAACCAACACATCGAAGACATATAAGGCCCCGTTCCCACTATGTCGTGACGATTAATTTAACTGGTTTTTAGAATGCGAAAGTCGTAGACGACAGTAATCGTGTCGTCCTACATGTGAACACCTCAATTTAAATACACAAGCCACGACACTTTAAACTACACGATTATCTGTCGTCATGACATAGTGGGAACGGGGCCTTATACGTCTTCGATGTGTAGGGACATGCCTGTTTTCTCACGATGTTGTACCGACCCGGACCGGGCCCGAGGCCCGAGAGATGGATGATTGCCCTGTTCCCTCTATCATGCCCTATCCTATTTCCTTCATCAAAATGTAAACCATCTTCTGTAATAAAATATTTAAAGAAGTTGTTTGTTCGAATGAAAGATAATTATGATGTTTATAATGGTGTTTAATACGACCCGTTTTTCTCCGGTTCTCAAAAATCCCAGGATTTCCTGGTTTCGCACTTTGTAAAAAAACCTAGTTCTGTCGTATAAAACCCGGGTTTCAAGATTTTCGTTCTTTTTAAATCGATAATTATTGATCTGTAAACTTCGCTACACGTCGTAGTCGTATATCGTTTAAAATGTAGAAATGTGAGTAAATAAAATTATATATCCCCGAGTTATTAATCTATATTTATAATTTACTCTCAAAGATACGTCACGACTAGTGTTGTGGAATTGGCAATATTCTCATTCAAAAGTACCTGTTTTATATTTTTTTTGTCTTTGTGTATTTATTCTTCTGAGATATAATTTTATATCTCAAGTGTCAGATGTAGTCGTCGTGTTCCCAGTTCAGCGTCATAGTACATCCTCCCAGTGTGTTGGTGAACAATTTTGGGGGAACTACGTCCACTTGCCTCAGTCCCGGACGCAATGGGATATGCTATAGTTGCTGGTTCTCAGAACTTAGATGTATCACTAGTCTACTTGGCACCGCTGCAGAGACTCCAGGACTGACCAGGTTTCGATAGAGTGAAAAGTCTTCTCATAGTCTACAAATATAAGACACAGAGGCCAACTAAACTCTCAGACTTTTGTTTAATCTGCCGCACTGTGTGGATGTGGTCTAGGGTGCTGTATCCTGCTCGAAACTTGGCTTGCTCCATTGGCTGGAATTTGACGACTCTTCGCGCTAGACGATTCGTGATTTCTCTTGAAACCATGCAGCAGCAAAATGGATATGTAATTCTTAAAATGGTCTTGTTCCACTTTGTAAATAAAAGAACGACCATGCTCCTTTTCAACGCTTCTGGAGTTTTCCCAGAGAACAAGACTGAGTTGAAAGGCTACTGTTAATCGCCAGAGCCTTGGGAGCCTTTCAAATCAGTCCTGTCAATCCTCTTTTTACCTGCCGAGGTTACGGGACTGTTCGAAAGAGATACCGTGGGCCCGGAACATAAAGGGCGACGAAGGAACATGGATGGCTTTTAGTCAGTAAAATTCTGGACACTCCCTCCCGCTACGCCAAGAGTGGGAGAAGCAGGTAATTTGATGATTTTCCGTCCAAGAAAAAATGGCTTTCTTAATAGAGGATCTCCTCCCGCTTTCGGAAGCTCGAGTCGTTATCCCATCCTCGCCAGGGGCTTTTCCATTTTTAAGCTGTCTTAGAGCCACCTCAATTTCATCCTTGCGGAGTCCCGGCAGGTGTTCTGTGAAATGGCGGGTTAAGGTTGCTGTGGAATTCTCATTTTCGGCATCAAATTCAGATGCATGCGATGCGTACAACTGGCTGTATAAGTTTTCGACTTAGAATCTCTTCGAATCGACGATATCTCCATTCCCCCACTAGATTTAGTCAACTTCGTCAGGTGGCTCCTCCCAAGTAATTAGACGGACACATTCGACCCCTAGTTTTGCTCAATTGCAGAGCGTGTGCTGGAGCATCGAAAATCGCGCCTTAGGGTCAACTCACACCGAAAGAGCGGCGAAGGGCAGCGCAGTTTCAGTGTCAGATGAATTTAAACTTAAATTCATTACTATAATACTTATTATCGCATGAGAAACTCCGGCGCCGCGGGAATTCCGGCGAATTCCACACAATTACACAGAAACTGCGCTGCCCTTCGCCGCTCTTTCGGTGTGAGTTGACCCTTACCATTTTTCTAATTATTTTGCTGAGTTGCTGAGTGCCTGTATTTCTGTCGATGTGATGAGTGGGTTTTCACGTCGTTCCGTCATAAGCTCTAGACCAGTCTCCTCCGAAAGTTTAGACTTCCTGCCCGTACGCCGCATTTTGTAAAAACTCTTCGACCCTCCCTGAAGATTTCCACCATTTGGTCGAGCGCGTGGTCAATATTATAACCTTTGTAATTGTTCAATAGATAGAGCAAGACCATTTTGTAATAATATATGCATAGTCCTCATGTGGATTAAGCAATGTGTGGACTTTTGAGACTATGACCTCTGAGTTTATTTCGACTGTTTCTTCTCAGAGTAGTCAGTTACGAAACACCGGCCCCATATAGGTTTTAAAAAATGACGTGTATAAGTGTTTGTAAAAACCTACTTGCAAAATAAACATTACATTACATTAAAAAAAAACCCAAAAATACCCGAAACCGTGAAAATCTAAAACAGTGCATCTCTCTCGATGTTAGGGTTTATTGGACTAAAATAGTAAAGTTTTTATTCAGTCACTTCATCACCTCGATGAACAAACGCCAGCACATCAAGGTACTAACTACAATCTGTGAAATATCTATGGTAGATTTTAAACTTTATCGCTGAACCATTAGGTTCACAAGGTTGGTTGGGAAAATTTGTCAGTCTCGGCATAGTATAAACAGAAGCAGTAGTGCATCTACAGCTCCATTGAGATCTACAGCATATTTTTTTTTACTCTCTCTCTTTAAAATGTAGAGGGGGAGGGGACATTTTGGATGGGTCTATCTTTCAAACTATTGTAACGCAAATAACGCAATGTAACGCATTCAAAACATTGTTCTGGTGAATGGATTGAACAGTACGGGTCGTGAAGGTGTATAAAGTTAAAATCTTACAATAAAAACTTGTTGGTCAATTAAGCCCAGCCACTGAAGGCGTCTGAAATGGAAAGCACATTTAATATACCTACATTAGGTATCTATCATAAAAAGTGGAGTAAAGTTACTAAAATATTATATACGTATAACCACCAAAAAACTATGTCTCTTATGCTGGGGCTACACTATCGCGATAACGCCAAGATTTGTCTGGCCAAAGAATTCGTCCTATCGCGATAAACTTCGCGAATACGAAAGCCCTTCGCGCCGCTGTCGGTAAATGGCCGCACATCAAAGGGTTTTGTCTCGACAAAGTTCGTGCGGTTGGCTACACTTCGCGCGCTGTAGTTGACTGCGAGACGCCGAGCAGTTTAGACGTGTTTCAAAATCAAAATCAATCAAAATCAAAATCATGGATTGGAATAATGAGTCCGATTGATGTGTATAGATAACATCCACCATCGCCTTTTATTCCTCTTTTTGACCTTTTTATTTTTGTTCAAGTAATAAAGATGCAGTAAATAATTATTAGCCGCCATATGATACAGCGCAACCGCCTCTTCCATGTTTTCCCGCAAATGAATTGTCGCGACGTAGAAAGGTTTTTTCAAGTGTGGCCAAGGACTTCGTCATAGATCGAACACGAACTTTTATAGCGACAACGCGAACACAAATCTTCGCCTACAAGTCTGGCCGTAGCATTAGACTATTATCAAAAACATATTCTACAACAAAGAGTATGAAACTTACGATGAACACAATGTTTACTATTTGTTTTACCTTATATTTCCTAAACTACTGGACCGATTTACATGATTTTTGCATAGATCGGTTTTAAGCCAAGTCCAACGTTTTCACACTAATTTCAACGTCATATCTTAATTAACAAAAATCACCTTTTCAAGTTACGTAAATATGTGACACAAAACTTTAAATTACATTTTTCTTGGACTTTCACTTGGTGTAACAAAAGAAAAAATACGGGTTAAATATTTGTTAATAATCTAACTGACGGACTACCTAATTAGATTTCTTTTGTCGTCTACCCTATTCGTCAATTAATTTAAATTACGTATTTTATAACTTTAAGTAGGGATTTAGTTACTATACCTACCTAAAATACTGAGAAATCGGCATAACTAAACGTAAACAAATTCAAAGAATCTATTGTCAGATCAAGTACCTAAGCTGTGACGCGCGAACTTTGTGCGGTGTGCAAGCCTCGACTGGCGGCAGTAAGACACGGGTCGAGATTTTGCTACAGTGTGCGTCGACGTAAAGATAGTAAGACGCACACATACAAGCCGCGCGCGGTGCGTTTATATGAAGATATCCTACTTGTCTTTTTTATCATACATGGTCTCGGGTAGCTTGATGTGCTAGCGTCTGTGTGTCTGCACTACCGCGGTTACTGACGGTCGACCTTTCTTCAAACTTATTGACAGTGAACTCGGTAGTACCTGATGTTCATTTGGCAACTTAAAAGAGATAATGCAATAATATTTGTATTACCTACAGTCTAAGTCTCGATCGAATCCACGGCATTTTCAAGGTCCACACTACAAACACTTGGCCTTGCGTGCAGCGTTTGTTAGCAGTTTCCTGGTGCCATGGGCCAGAACTTAATTTAACTAATTAGATTTATTTTATTTTCCAGGTGTACTAGGAGGGTCATGCGGGCAAGCCGCAATTCGTCTCCGGCCTGCTTTAATTTTTGAACCAAAACATGCTGAGATCTATTTGGATATACTCAGAAAAACATTACTCGAATTGAAGAATTAAAGACAGCGGCTCTTCGGATGAAGAGGAAACTTTTTGAATGCTTCCAGTAATGTATAAATTGTTCGGTTTACGCATTTGTATTTTATGAGTGTTTTTGCACTGACGGTATAATTCAGCATAAGCATTGATGAAGCCGCAGCGTCAACGTCACCGCGTCGCGTAGCGATCGCGTAGACGCTAAATCAAATTTCTGCGTCTAATGTTTCGATTCATTGATGTAATGTTAGTATTCTTTATCATTTCTTTTCATAAAACTTTTTATTTGAATTTATTAACCTACTTTTGTCGCTCTGGAAACGTCACAGGTGCGGTACCTATTACTAAATTTAATAACGCTGCGTCTACGACGAACGCCTGCCTAAAGCTGGGTATCCATTCGAGGCAGCCTCGGGCTGAGCTGCCGCGCAGCAATCCAAATCTTGTCGGTAAATGGCCATGCTCAAAGACGCCTCGACTCGCGGCACGGTCTCCATTAGATCTTCCTCGAGCCGAGGCAGCCGCTCGCCCCGAGGCTGCCTCGAATGGATATCCAGCTTTAGATCAACGCGCAACGCAACATGTGAGTATAGGTATTTGATAAGAATACAGTTTTTTTTTTAAGTTCCTTTAATTTGATTACCTATTCTATTATGTTTGATAAATTTATGTTTTTGTAGCATTAAAAGCTAATTTATGTATACACAGGGAACTGCTGAAATAGGTCAGTTTGGACAAGTCTGAAAGTACCAGTATTTCAGGTTGTTCTACAACAGAAGACATGTTGGTTTTTTGGTGAAATCTGTAATTACTGGATGTCTAGTTTCAGATCTCCCGTTTTTCAATACTGACCCATCTTAAAGGTTCCCTTGGGTACCACTTTGTTGTATGCCAGTTTACACAATCAATTTATTTTAAAACTATACTATCCGTTATTTAGATACTTTTATATTAATGCCATGAGAAGGTGAATTTTATGTAATGAGGTACACAAATTTAATTTTTGTATCTAGGATGCGAAATGAGAGCTAATTAAGCACAATATACATTTATTTAGGTATCGATTTAAATAAACGTGTCTTAATATTTTTTCATTCCGAAAAAGAAAATCGGTTTATACGGAGTGGAATTTTTCAATGCCACCTGCAGGGAAAATACTCTTAACACCAGAGATAGCAATTACTCAACGGAAACAATGTGTTATTTAAAAAAATAATCAAATCAAGCGAATTTAAAAAAAAATGTGAAGGTATCACAGAGTTTTTAAAATTCGCTTGCCTCGCACGAACATCGAACCCGAGATGGATCGACTAAAGTTCGAAAAAATAACATTCTGTACCTTTTTGAATCGATAGGGTCAATCATATGGATCAAATCTCTCTAACAAACATGATAAATTAAATTAAGGGAAAACTATGAACAAAAGTGCTTTATCTCATTGAATTTGCAACAGTATCTACTTTAGATTTGATGGTTGAACTTTAGTTGGAGTAAAATTTGCTAGCTCCAGCATTAGAGTAGGTTCCTTCCCTCTAGGTGGCATTGAATAATTGCACCCTGTAGGTATATATATATGCTTTATAAATAGTGTGTATATGTCACCGTAAAATTGTCAAACACGTTATATTACAATATAACGTGTTTCTCTCAAGCGATATTGTAATATCTCTAACTATTGATTATTGATTAATACCCGTCTCTTAAGTTTTATCTCTACCCCCATAATCGGGACTTGGGGCACCCCCCCGTTAGGTTAGGTTCCTTTAAACCCTGCACTCGGAAATAGGGGCCCCGCGAAGCGGAGCTCCGTCGACTACGCTTTTTATGGGAATATAAAGTGTTTTAAGGTCAGGTTGTATTTATCGGTATTTCTCAGGAATGGTACAATATCTTTTCATGAGAGTGGTACCACTGGGCAAGGGGGACCCCTCCTTCCATCCACACCGCGTGAGTTGACTACCATCGCATGCATTTCACGAAAAATAATGCGTTTTGTTGTAAGCAGTATGTTCATTTGACAATATTCCGAGTTTTTACAATATCGCTAGAGATATTACAATATAACGTATTTGACAATTTTACGGAGACATATACATTTATTGAATCAAAATAAAGACGGCTGCCCCATTCCCAAACCCATGGAGCTTGCTGACTTAAAAAAAACTTCGCATGAATTATGAATCACAATCACCTATTTTTGTTATACATATAAGTAATTTACTAATTTTACAATTTGAACTGAATATTTATTTTTTGTATTGTATGTTATTATTTTCTTTAATATTTATATTTGTTTTTAAATGCTCCCATAATCTTGACGGTCGGTAGGCTTAGGTACAGAATACCTATGGTAGGTACCTATCAGCAATGTATGTTTAAATACTTACTTTATAGGTATGATAAATTAATGTAGAAACGTATAAACCTGTTATATTTAGCGAGGAAAATAGTTACGAGTACGACTGATTGATGTCTTCCAAAATTATACCAGATCGCTCCTGACAATTGTTTCATTTTTAAACCCTTTTTCTCCTACTATGAGCCGGCCTAAGGAGTCAGAAGACTCTTGGAAGTTGCTGTGTAAAGTCCGGCCGCAGAGCAGGAAGAATTTCGTACAATGACCTGTTAGTATTACCTGTCTCTGTCACTCCCGCGTAAATATAATGAGTATCGCTCGCGCAGATGCAATGGTCGCCGTCCTCAGGGATTAAAAACCTTTCGAGGTTTAAGATGATTTATTCTCATAAGAATTGTACACTATTCACTTACGTGAGGATATTAATACTAGACACTTAAAAAGAACAAAAAAACGGTGACTGGATGTGGCTTTTACCTATCATTGCAAGGATTGTTCTTGTTTACATGTGGTTTTTTGGTTGGCCTTGAGTCATGACAAAAAATCCAGACATACTAAGTAATTTTTATTTTTATCGAATTAGTAATTGTAACTCGATTTTTATAACTTATACTTAATATAACAAACAATTAACATAATAACAATAATTTATTTCATAAATTGGTAATTTTTTTCTCCTTCAAATATTTCATGTAAACCGCACTTAATAGAAAAATGTTTGCGACCACTGTCGGTAGGTAAAGAGGTCATTGTACGAAATTATTCCTACTCCGCGACCAGACTTTAGGACCAGCAACTTCCAGGAGTCTTCCGACTGTTAGTACTGAAATACTGATGCATTTGTAACAACAACTTAACACTGCATCTGCAATGAGAAATTGAACATAGGCGGTTTCACAGTTTTAAGAGCAGTGGTAATAAAATAAATTACACTAAGTAATGCGCTTGTCTCGGTATGAATCCACGACCTACTGTCCTTCCTTTTTTGCTTATATATTTTTTAGGCGCGCGTGGAACACGAACGCGCCGTCGACACGGCTTGTCGTCATAAGACGGACGAACGGCGAGCTAGCCCATTGTTTACCGTCCATAGGCCCGTGCTTACGGTGGCCGGGAGCCACCACGTGGCTCCCGACGCCTGGTGCGTCTTTCACGGCCGAAACGTGAGGTTCTCTTCCTCTCAAGGTCCACCATCTCGTTCGCTAGCATGACTGCTTCGCAGAAAGAAGTGACGGCTTTCCATTCTCTCTCGGTCCGGACCATGGGTTGAACCAGAGCCGGAAGGAGAGGTCGCTGCCCGCGAACGCCGCTACGAGGACACGGTAGTGTCCGTCCATGCGGGACAAACCTCCAGTGTGCTTCACCGTGTTCTCCGGTCGATCCTCGCAGTGGTAACACCCGGGCGTTTCCTTCCGACCGATTCAGTGCAGGTTGCTCCCGAAATAACCGTGTCCGGTGAGGACCTGCGTCAGGCCAAAGGTGACAACGGGTGCCAAGCCACTCCGCAAAGAGGTGACTTATCGTCACCATTGTGGCGTGCCCTGTATGGGGTTCCGAAAGTCGCTCTCTCCATATCGCCTTCAAAAAAAACATCGGGTTAGCTTTTTCGGATCTTGGACAATTAGGGTACCTATTTTATATGGTATTTACTCAAGTATTTTTTTGCATTGCAATGATATTCCAAATCAAGGTTTGACATTGAGCACAAAGTGTTTCTATGTCAAACTTAATTCTGTTTGACTTAAAAACACTTTCTTAACGTTTGTTAGTGGTCACACTTCATTTGCTTGGCGTGATGGTCGCCTGAGGCCGATTTAAAAACGCTATTACTTGCTTATTTGAGCACACGATATGTGAAAAGTGTGATTTAGGTAATGGAATCGCTCATTTCATGGGTACCTATTAAATACCGTTCCATTGCCCTCAATCACGTGCCAACGGTTTAAATATTGTTATGGTGACGAAAAGTTAGAAAAGTTTAATTATCAAATTTCTTTTTTATTGCTGTGTCGAATTGATTTTTGTGGTTCATTTTACATTACATTATGTAGCATTTTAGAGTCGGTAACTACATCACGTTGTCAGGTACTTGAATAAACTTCACTTCGTACCTACTTATGTTATTGAACTCTGCAGAAACAATGATTCAAGCAACAGTTTTTTTTTTAAATTGAGCTTTACATTTCGCCAATTTTTATCTGATCCATGCGTCATGTTCGTGAACGGGCGCTATCAGTTGTGACTGGTCATCTCTTAGTCGCCATGGTTTATTTAAATTAATTATTTTGTTTTTGAGTTGTATTTTATTTTTGTTTTCCTATTGACACTTTTAACGTTTAATATTGCTACATTGTTCTTACATAATATAGGTACCATCTCAACATGAATGATGTAACCAAGATTTTGTAACAATATTTTGATTTAAAAGAGTGTCCCTGGAGTTTCTTGCCCGTTCTTCTCCATAGAGATCTACGCTAGGGAATGGGCAACTACTTTCACAGTTTTTATGTCTTGTGACTGGGACTGTAGCTACTTTAATAAATGTTCATTTTTGTTTCGACAATTCTAAAGTGCCTGTAACTGGCCTACTTGAAATAAAGGCTTTGATTTTGATTTTGAATCGACGCTAAACAAAGGCTAAACTCGCAAAGCTTGATATAGTTCTGCATTTTCAATAATAATTATAATATCGCTGGACATTATAAACAGCGCCATCTAGTGCCACACTAAGCAACACGTAATGTATAGATCAGTTAGGGTGGTGTGAATCCGCAACTTCTAAAAACTTGTGCGAAATTTTGGGTAATTTTTCACATTTTGGTATAAATAAATGGCCATTCAAAGATGGTAATTTTTTCTCGACAGTAGACAATTTCAAGCTTTTCTCCCGTCCGAAGATTGGCAAATCGCTTTTCTTTGAGATAAGTTATCAATAAAATAGCCGTAGTTACTACTTCCAAAAGGAGGAGGTTCTCAAGTCGTCTGTTTTTTTTTTGTGTTTGTTACCTCAGAACTTTCGACTGGGTGAACCGATTTTAATGTTTTTTTTTTGGTTGAGAGCTGGTGCTTCCGTGTGGTCCCATTTTAATTTGCTGAAGACCTGATGCTGATCTTCGGAGATATACAACGGAACTCTTCAGAAATACACAACAAATCTGCAGTGATTGCTGCAATCGCTTGTAGGTTCATTGTTTATTTATACTATATCATGACGTAACATAAAGCCTGTATGCTCTGAGGACCCTAAGCAGAATTGTAAAATACACCCATATTTCGAAAGTGTTGGTTACCTCAGAACTTTCGACTGGGTGAACCGATTTTGATGGATCTTTTTTTATTTGAAAGCTGGTGCTTCTCGTGTGGTCTCATAATCATCAAATCAGGATCTGATGATGATTCTGGAGAAATAGTGAGAACTCTTCACATTTATAGGCACACTAGAAGCGATTTGAATAGTTTTAGGAAGTGTACTTTCTCGAAGTGATCCAATTTCAATTTGATGAAAATCTGATGAAGAACTTCGGAGATATGCAACGGAACTCCTCAATAAATGATAGCAAATGTACTGGGATTGTTGAAATCACATATCTATCTATTGTTTACACCAGTTCATAACCTAAAATCACGCCTGTACGCTGTGAAGGGGTAAGCACATGACAACCATTAAAAAGTGAAAAATAAAAACTTTTTTACAAAAAACAAAAACGACTTCAGAGAAAACAAAAAAGTGAAAAACAACTTCAGAAAAAACGCTTTAGAAGTCGGTGACAAAAAAAACCTAAGTAAATCAATCAAACAAAGGTGACCGACTTCTGAAGCGTTTTTTCTGAAGTTATTTTTCACTTTTTTGTTCACATCCTAACGGCTGGGTGGATTTCTGGAAAATAAATGTTTTTTTCTTGTCCTACATTTTTTTATCTTTCAACATGATAGTAACCGTGGCATACGAAATGGTGTTAGAAAGAAATAGTAGGTTGTATGTGTATCATAAGGGAGCAAAATAATATTTTTACGGCGAGGACGCCTTTTTAACCAGAATTCCAGAGTTGAATCTAGAGCCTAGCGACTCGAGGGATTCTTTAGGAGAATCCTGAACGTAGCGAGGGATGCAAAGTACGTCGCCCGAGCCAAAAATATATTTGGCGCCCGAGTGATACACTCTACTTTTCATCACCCACTATAAGAAAATAAAAGGCAATTCATATTTTATTGTAATATTATTACTTAATAAAACTTAGAGTTACAACTAAATTGAAATTAAATAGTGTTTAATAATAAAACAACAATGGATTATCCATCACATTTCTTGCGTCAGTTCTAATACTTTCAGGAGTTTATTCCATATTTAAGAACTACTAGGTACTTAATGTCACTTGAAGAACTCATATTTCAAACAAAACCATGAATTTCTAACAATCCGTGAAAATTGACAAAAATGCGAGCAATAGTTCGCGCGTTTTTTAATTGTTTTCTTTTTTTATATTCAGGCGGCGCCGGCGCACTGTATGGAATTTCGCAATCTAGGGGGATTTAAATCAATTTTATTTTTTTATTTTAATATAATTATAACCTATTTATACCTAAGACCCTATTTGTTAACACAGCTACCTATTAGAAATTCTTGTAGGTATTTAAAAAAAATCAAATAAAATGTGGAAGTGGGTAGATAATAATCGTTGAACCTTTACAATATAAACAACAATATTAAAGTGTCATCTTCACTTGAGATTACTGATCAAATTAACGTATAGTCTTGTTTATTCAAAATCAAAATCAAAGCATTTATTTCAAGTAGGCCAGTTACAGGCACTTTTGAATTGTCGAAACAAAAATGAACATTTAAAGTAGCTACAGTCCCAGTCACAAGACATAAAAACTGTGAAAGTACTGTAGTTGCCCATTCCCTAACGTAGATCTCTATGGAGAAGAACGGGCAAGAAACTCCATGGACACTCTTTTAAATCAAAATATTGTTACAAAGTCTTGGTTACATCATTCATCTTGTTGAGATGGTATATTATGTGAGAACAATGTAGCAAGACGTGCACGTTAAAAGTGTCCTTAGCAAAACATAAATAAAATACAACTCAAAAACAAAATAATTAATTCAAATAAACCATGGCGACTACGAGATGACCAGTCACAACTGCAGCGCCCGTTCACGAACATGACGCATGGATCAGCACCATTCAGCTCAACCATTTTGAAGGGAACTAAATGGTCCGACACACGCGCCACCATCAGCGAGATATTTGAGAGAGCATGACATACTCTCAACCGCCAGGGCACATTCAAGTCAAGAACTGCCGTAGGTTTCCAGTGTATGATAGCTTACTAGTACATAGTACTCACACAATATGGGCTATGCGATTATATAATACCAACATTGAATCTATACAATGCAAAGATAGTTGTACAATCTTCAGCAGCTCCAAAAATGCCATTTAATGCTATCAATTTTTGCGCCCCTGTCCATTTGGAGCAGGACCAGCATTAAGCCAAACATTTTTATCAGCGATATAATCGCTCAACTTGTAATATGCTTGCTTACATAGTGTGCGTTTAATGCATGTTTTAAATTTCGTCTCATTCAGTTCAAGAATACTTTGTGGAATTTTATTTTAGCATCTCAAACAGTACCCCATGAAAGATGAGTCTACTTTAGCGAGTCTAAAGCGGTTTTGGTTATTATTGTATTGTGTATATCTTTCAAGGTAAGTTAGAGTGTATTTTGTTTAAGTAATAGTTAAACATTGATCTAATAACATCATTTGAAAGCACAGTTAAATTAAGCATTTTCTAGAGACGATTTGCAAAACAAAAAGGAGTATTAAAAAAATGATCAGAATATCCCGGTGCTGTTATTGTTTTAGTTTATAGTTTAGAGTCTTAACTTTTGAGAACAATTGCTAAAACTTGCGATTTTGTGCGACCGTCATACATTTTTTTTTCGGTTTTCAGAATGACGACCGAAATTACAAAAAAACATATTTTTGATATTTGGACCTCAAATGCAAAAAAGGAGCGAATTGATGCTATTTTTGCTTTTATAATAAGTAATTACCCTCATGTACAATTTTCGGAAGGTGCTACAAATGAAATTAAGTTCTTTTTAAGGAGGTTATGTAACAAATTTAACGAAAAATGGACAGCTAGCGGTAGACATCGTGATCGCTTTTTAAGCAAGAATATCACTTGGTTGAATGAATGCATTACATTACCAGAAAATGTTTTAAATGAAATACCATCTACATCTGGCCATTCGCCAGGAAGACCACACAAAAGTTTTGTAGAATGTTGCGATAAAACCAAAAAACGTAAAGTTCAGAATCTAGTATCGTCTACTAGCCCTGAAGAAATAATAGTTGCACATGAGTATAACCTTCGCAAAGCAGGTAAAAGGGACACTGCAGATATTGTAAAAGAACTTTCTAATAGTTCACCTAAGAGAGGTTCCATCATGAAAAGCGTACGTAGAACGATTAACGAAAGCGTTCAAGTGACTGTGTCGGCCGATGTGGTTAAAAACTTATTGCCGTCTTATGACCGAATAAAAGAGGCTAAGAAGAAATGTTATCCTTCCCTCAAAACCGTAACAGACCGCGATGTCATAGCTTCGTGTATTTTACCGATTGGCCAGTTATCGGAAGAGGCACAAGAGGCTAGAAACAAAGATAACCGAAGATATAGGGAATTCTTTACTAGAAAAACGTCACGAATAGACACCAACACCGACTTACTTAAAAGGCTTCTTATATCATCAGACCCTTTCATATCCAGCTTAAGGCTTATAATGAAGAGAAAACGGAGTCCTCTAGATCCCGATGTCCTAAAATTGCTTTCTGCACCCACCATAAATGAGGTCGAAAGTAGAGTTAGTGACTAAAATAAGAAAATTTATTAATATCGCATTTTTTTAATACAACTTTTTTTTCTATCACTATTTAAGTATTTTTATTTATTTCAATACCAATCAATATTATTTTTCAACTTATATCTTTTATTTAAATCAATTTGGAATTAAATCCCCCCAGATTGCGAAATTCTCACACTGTGCGGCGACGCGACTATGGCCGTCTTTGTTCAAACAATATTTGAGTTCGCTTTCTGTGGCACTGATAAGATGTTCCAAATTCAAAAGTGCAAAGATAATTGAGGCGCACTTTTAAAGAGGATTAGTCCGATGGCGCTAGGCAATTTTGATGCCATAAGTTTCAAAAATTCTAAAGTTTATTATTTTTTGCCTGTGGATACAGTCGTACCTACGGAGCTAATTATTGCATTTTGTGTCATATCTGAGCATAGCATTTTCAGTAATTCGATGTTTTGTGGTTGATTATTTTTAATCAAATTAAAATTGCCAAAATTGATTTCAAGTTTAAAATAATTATGACTTCTTATCTAGGATAGCCTGCGGAGTGTGCAAACCCAGTTTGTGTAATTTTCGTCCAGTGCAAACTGGCAATAGGGTCAGCACGTGAAAACAGTACAAAAAAAAATTACAGTTTATGAAATATTTCTAAATATAATATTTTATTTTTAAATATAATATTTTCTTTCTCAGATGGCCAGATGCCAAATTAGACCACGGAATTTAAAGTTATTTAACTATTTTGTTTTTCCAAGCTACAAGAGCTTCAAAACAATATTAAAATTATTAGAGTTCACATATTCAAGATCATAAATGCATGTAAAATCAACACTGTAAAGAAGAACAGGCAAAAAAACCCAGACCCGACAGAAAAGTAACATACCTCAGTTTTTTTGTTATTATTTATATAATCATATTATATAGTTTTTATATTCGAAATCAATGGCTAACACCAAAATATTGCCTTATGTTTTTGTTCAGGCTTTACACTAAAAAAGTACAAAATGCCTACGTATCTACACAATTCGTAAATATATGTAACTAAATGACGATAAATAGTTATGGGATGTATCCAGGAGACCTGGAGATACAGCTGTATTATATAATTTTTGAACTCCTAGTACAACATTCAAATTAGGATTTTTTTTTAAGGTGGTTTAAAATCATCTAATGACATCTCTCGCCCTTGGGTGGAGCGAGAGGGCGTGTCAGACTCTTACTGACTAAAAAATTCCAATGTTTTTTTTTTTTTAATTTTTTTTTTTCATTAAAATCGTTATATTCGATGATTCAGATCGGAGTATTCCACTAAGGTCCATGTTCACCGAGAAGATAGCAGTCTGATTATCGAAAAACATCTGTCAATGTGACATGTTCCCCTACAAAAATGTGTTTTAAACAGCTGTTTTGGATAATCAGACTGTTATCTTCTCGGTGAACATGGGCCTTATTCGTTGACGCCTCATTAGATGATTTTAAACCACCTTAAAAAAAATCCTAAGTTGAATGTTGTACTAGGAGTTCAAAAATTATATAATACAGCTGTATCTCCAGGTCTCCTGGATACATCCCATAACTATTTATCGTCATTTAGTTACATACATAACGAATTGTGTAGATAAGTAGGCATTTTGTATTTTTTTAGTGTAAACCCTGAACAAAAACATAAGGAAATATTTTGGTGTTAGCCATTGATTTCGAATATAAAAACTATATAATATGATTATATAAATAATAACAAAAAAACTGAGATATGTCACTTTTCTGTCGGATCTGGGTTTTTTTTATATGGGACGTGACCGTTCTTCTTTGTGTCATGTGTGTATCCACGATATTTAAAATTATTAAGACTCAAAAACTATGGTTTTTTGAGCGCCGAAGTTAGGGTTTTCTGGGTGACCAATAGCAATAACGTATGTATCATTGGAGAGAGCTTTTCAATGACGACTTTTGCTACTTTTATAAGTTTTGCTAATTCGCAGTCCATTCAGAATTATTGTCAAAAATGGCTGACTATTTGGACTTCGAATTTAAGATTGTCTATGCAACCAACAGCCACAAAATTAGAAAGAGATTTTTAAGGAGAACCTTTGCCCTTATTCCGTTTGGAGTTATTAAGCTAAATAGGTGACGAACTGATCACCAAAGTTAAGATTTCTGGAGTAACGAACATAAATAATTTACACCGCTGGAGAGAGTTTTTTAACGGCAAATTTTGATACTTATATAACTTTTGATATTTAACTTATAGAGTTTTTGACCTAAATAGCTGACTATCTGGACATCAAAGTTAAGATTGTCTAGGCAACCAATAGGCATAAGATATACAACATAAGAAATTGATTTTTAAGGAGAACCTTTGCTTCTTACGACTTTTGCAAAATCCTATTACGTTCGGAGTTATTAAGCTAAATAGGTGATGTGTTTCAGCATCGAAGTTAAGATTTTCGGAGTAACCAACAGAAATATATACCGCTGAAAAGAGCTTTTCAATGTCAGTTTTTGCTATTTATATAACGTTTGCTAATTCGCAGTCCGTTCAGAGTTATTGATCTAAATAGCTGATTATTTGGACATCGAAGTTAAGATTGTCTAGGAAACAAATAGCCATAATATATATGTCGCCGCAGGAGTCTCTATCTGCTAAGATTTAATCTAATTAATAACATTCGTAAACTATTCCATGATAATATTGATGAACCTGCCATCTCTGCTTTGGCAGTTGGCATTAACAATTATTTACAAAGATCATTATTCAATTGACAGAAGGGTTAAGCGCCATCTATTGGCATTTGTATTAACTAGTACTTAAATAAATCTTCGAGTGACAATTTATGAGATTAATTAAACAAGTTTAGCTAGAACTGTAGTTAAAATCAAGATAGCTAATATTTTATAACTATTGGGATTTTACCAATTTGTCATAGCTCTTTCGTGGACTACGGTTTCTTTGTTTGTATGGCAACCACTCCACTTGTTGTGGATGTCGCCGTACAAACGCGCTAAGTACAATTTTAATGGTCAATAAGTCAATTTATAATTTTAAACTGTAACTAAATCAGTTTTTACTATATATTTATAACTAAATTTGTTTGTACAGACCCCCTAATCACCTAAACTACTCTATCTTTGAGTCAGTAATGGAAGATGCTTTAGCAAAACTTGTAACTGGTAATAAAATAATAATATTTTGTGGGGACTTTAATGTTAATGTCTTAGAGAATAATGCAAACAGCTGTAGATTTTTAAGTCTCTTTAAATCTTTTAATTTGTCAAACGTTTTTTCAGAACCAACCCGAATTACTACAAATACTGCTACATGTATTGATAATGTTTTTTGTTGCTGCGACTACTTAGATAAATCTATCGTAAATTACCTTCCTTCAGATCACAGCGGGCAGACAGTTACTTTCGCGTACAATAAACAATTACAAAGAATTCAGATTCAGACCAGACAAATAACACCCAGCAAGTTAGAAAAGTTTAATAATAATTTAATTAGCAAGCTAAATATACCAGGCCATATTAGAAACAATGTAAATGAATTGTATGAAGAATTCTTTTCGGTAGTGCACACTGAGTTCAATAACACTTTAAAAAAGAAAACCAAAACTATTGGCTCAAAGTTTATTTTTAGTGACTGGGCAACACAGGGAATTAGAAAAAGTAGGGAACGATTGTTTGAGCTGTACGGCCATAAGCCTTACATCAACACAGAATCTTTTAATAAATATGTTGCTAATTCCTCGAAAATTTTTAAAAACACCTGCAAGGTAGCCAAATCCTTATTCATTAGCAATAAAATTAAATCAGCCGATAACAAAATAAAAACGGTTTGGAAAATTATCAACAGTGAAACAAACAGAAATATAAAACATAGTAATGACTTCACACTAGAGACTTCAGGTGGCCTTGTCAGCTCCAATAATGAAGTTGCTCAAGAATTTGTAAACTTCTTTACCAGTATCCCACTTAAAACTACTGAAACCTTAAATTCCTCTCCGTTGCTCTCTATTGATTTATTAAAAGCAAACGTTTCAGCCTGTCCAAATGAATTTAAATTTCAGCATATAAACCCCACGACAGTCATAAAAGCTTTTAAACAAATCAAGATCAAATTAACCGAAGACCTGTGGGGTATGTCTATTAAAGCTTGTACCTCAATTATTGAAACTGTAGCACCGTATTTAGCCTCAATATTTAATTTGTGCGTGGATCAAGGAGTCTTCCCGGATCTAATGAAATTCAGTAAGGTAATACCGCTTTTTAAATCCGGGGACAGTAAAGACACCAATAACTATAGGCCAGTATCCGTGTTGCCTGTTTTCAGCAAGGTTTTTGAAAAGATAATGCTCAATCAAATGCTTTGCCATTTTAACACCAATAAAATATTACACGAACAACAGTATGGTTTCACCAAGGGACGTTGTACAACTGACGCCGGTGTTACTTTATTAAAACACATATTTACTGCGTGGGAAGAGGCACAAGATGCCATAGGAATCTTTTGTGACCTTTCGAAGGCATTTGATTGCGTAAATCACGAAACCCTCATTTTGAAACTTAAGCATTACGGTTTAGGTAAACTTGCGCTTAGTTTAGTAAAGTCGTATTTGAATGATATACATCAGCAAGTACAAATAAATGGTGTCAATTCAATGGGTTTAAAAGTAAAAATGGGTGTACCACAAGGTTCGATTCTGGGTCCCTTCCTCTTTTTAGTTTATATTAATGACCTACCCCATTTATTTAACAACCACCCGCAAATGGTGTTGTTTGCTGACGATACTTCGTTAATATTTAGGATAAACAGACGTGCCACTAATTTTGACGATGTAAATAATGCCCTATTGCAGGTCCATAACTGGTTTACCGCTAACAATTTAGTACTCAATGGGAAAAAAACTAAGTGCATTCGATTTGCCCTACCAAATGTCAAAAGTAGTGATTGTGACATAATGTTGAATCAAGACAACACATGTTGACATGTTTTGAGCAAATAAAATATATCTTATCTTATCTTATCTTAAGAGAAACTAGAATTCGTCGATAAAACAGTTTTCTTGGGAATCACGCTCGATTCAAAGCTACAATGGAGTCCTCATTTAACATCTCTTGCAGGACGGCTGAGCTCAGCTGCATATGCTGTTAGAAAGATCCGTCAATTTACTGATGTTGATACCGCGAGGCTAGTCTATTTTAGTTATTTTCATAGTATTATGTCATACGGTATTTTACTATGGGGACGTGCGGCAGACATCGAGTCTATATTCATTCTGCAGAAAAGAGCAATCAGAGCCATATACGAATTACGTAGACGCGACTCTCTGAGAGAACTGTTTAAGGAAATTAACATCTTGACAGTACCTTGCCAATACATCTATGAAAACATCATGTACGTTAGGAAAAATCTGCATTTATTCAGTAAAAGAGGTGACAGACACCACTATAATACTAGAAATAGGGACCAACTCGTTCAGCCAGGTTTCAGGCTTGCTAAAGTAGATTCATCTTTCATGGGGTACTGTTTAAAATGTTACAATAAAATACCTCCTCACATTCTACAACTGAATGAGACGAAATTTAAATCTTGTATAAAACGCACACTATGTAGGCAAGCATATTATAATTTGGGGGATTACATTAATGATAAAAGTGCTTGGCTCAATGCTGGTCCTGCTCCACAACCATAGGCAAACTAACTGATTCCCAGGTTACGTTATTGTGGAAGCTGCAGAAGATTGTAAAATATCCTTGCATTGTATAGAATCCATTTCGTAGTATTATATAATTGCATAGCACATTTGTGTGAGTTCTATGTACTGTAAAGCCACTATTTACATTTAGTTGTCTTTTTTTTTTTTTGACTTGAATATGCCTTGGCGGCTGAGAGATTGTCATGCTCACTCAAATGTCTTGCTGATGGTGGCGGGTGTGTCGGGTCATTTAGCTCCCTTCAATATGGTCGAGTTGAATGGCGCCGATACATGCGTCATGTTCGTGAACGGGCGATGTCAGTTGGGACGGGTCATCTCTTAGCTGCCATGGTTAATTTTAATTTCTTTTTTTTTTCTTACATTGTTGATTTAATCTTTTCTCTGGACGCTCTTAATGTGCACGTCTTTCTACATCGTTCTCACATATATGTATAATCACACATGAATGATGGAACCAAGATTTTGTAACAATATATTGATTTAAAAAGAGTGTCCATGGAGTTTCTTGCCCGTTCTTCTCCATAGAGATCTACGCTAGGGAATGGGCAACTACAGTACTTTCTCAAGTTATTATGCCTTGTGACTGTGACTGTAGCTTTGATTTTATTTGTAATTTGACATTCAAAAGTGCCGTAATGGTCTAGTTGAAATAAATGCTTTGAGTTTGAGTTTGAGTTTGAGTTTTCTAAAACTGAATACAAACCAAAAAGTAACAAGATTATTTACAAAGTAATCTATTAGTGGAAGACTTATTCTTTGTATTAATTTGACCTGTCTTTGGTTTTGCCGGAAATGGTTTTTTAAGGCTGGTTTTATAGTCACGCCGCTAGACGCGCCGTTGGGCAGAATTTGTATTGGAGTAGTAGGTAGTAGCGTTTCAAATTCTGTCCAACGGCGCGTCTAGCGGCGTGACTATAAAACCAGCCTAAGAAGTGTAAAAAGTAATAAAGCTAGTAATTAAGCTTAAACTTAATAACACCTTTGCATTTGTGAATATAAGTAGTGTTTAATTATTACAATAATTAAGTGTGAAGTATTCTGATATTGTTTGTAAGTTTTAATGAACTTACGATGTAATTAATTACTGTACTGATTGAGTGAGTAACTTCCAGTCACTCCAATTGGACGCGTTGAAGACGCAGTGTCTCGTTGAGTAAAACAATTCAATTATTAAGAAAATAATAATGGCTTTTGAAGTGAACATTACAAGCTTGTGTAAATGAGAAATGTAATATTGATTGATAAGAGTGTAAGGAGTTTCTTTGTCCGGTCTTCTCCTTATTAACAATATTGGCGAACGAGCTGCTCGACTCGGAATGTTTATTGTGCCTGTACCTAAATGGTTTCTTAGAAATAAACGTTTGGAGTTTGAGTAAAATGTGGTGTGTGATTTCAACTACCCATCTACCTATCTACCAACAATGAAGAATCACATAGCATGGCGATGTGGAATCCAACTTGAAAACAAGTGAAAAACCTAAAATGACCACTCATTATCTAGCGAAGAGGAAGTTTATTTGACGCCAACCGAATTAACTGAATTTGTTAATAATGCGCATTTTTTTTTTCGTTTGTTGATGACTCGCTGAGTTGGGATGAAAAGTTACGTGTTGTACTCGAGTGCAAATATTTTTCACCTCGTGCTCTTTTTATTCCCTCGCTAACGCTCAAAATTCTAAGTTTTTAATCACTCGCTGCGCTCGTAACTCAATTTTAGAATCTTTCGCTTGCTCAGTCATCAAAATTGAGCACGCGGTTATAAAACAACTTTGCACTCTTGTATAACAAATAACTATTATCCACCTGCACGGGAACAGGGAGTGGCTGAGAGGCACCAGGGCGTCCTCACCTTCCGCCTGACGCAGGTCCACACCGGAAACGGCTGTTTCGGGAGCTTCCTGCATCGAATCGGGCGAGAGGAAACGCCCGGGTGTTTCCATTGCGAAGATCGACCAGTGGACGCGGTCGAGGTTTGCCCCGCGTGGGTGGAGCACCACCGTGTCCTCGTAGCGGCCATCGGCGGCGATTTCTCGCGTCCGGCCCTGGTTCAATCCATGGTCCGGAGCGAGATGCAATGGGAAGCCGTCACCTTCTTCTGTGAAGCAATCATGCTAGCGAAGGAGGTGGCGGAACTCGAGAGGGAGAGAACCTCTCTTCCCAGCCGCCGCGGGAGACGCGCCGCGCGCCGGGCGTCGGAGGCTATACCACGTGAACCTGGCGCGGGCCTGTAGACGCGCGGTGAGCTTTGGGCTAGCTCGCCGTCCGTCCGTCTTATAACGACTGGCCGTGTCGACGGCGCGTTCCACGCGCGCTTCATCGAGATGTCAGCATAAGGTAGGGCCAAAGCCTGTCAGAGCTGCGGCACAGTTCGAAAGAGATACCGTGGCCCCGGAACATAAAGGGCGACGAAGGAACATGGATGGGCTTTAGTCAGTAAAAGTCATACACACCTTCCCGCTCCATAGGTAGGTTTCATGTCTTGGGAGAGTTTCACTAAATAGGTGTTTTAAAAATCAATATGAGGTTTTTGTGACTGCTTCATAGCCATAAAATCTGTCATCGCTTTTGTCTGTGTATATTTTATCTGAAACGCAAAAGGGGGAGGAGAGGATGCAAGCAACCCCTATTTCACAATTGTGTGTTTAATAAACATTTATTTTCATTTCTGTATAACTGTATCAATATCTGTAGGTGCACACTGTGGATTACTCTGGATGGAAGTATTCAAATAATAAACAAGTACGAACCTACCCAGGAAAATAATGTATGTATTTCTGCTAGGTATTCCAAACAGCTGCATACATAACATAACATAATACTAGACGTACACAATTTATTAATAGAAAGTGACGTCATACACGTGATATATTTAGGAAGCAGTAGATAGCTACTTACGTAGTTATATCTGTCTACTTCTATAATTATACCACCTCTTGCGACGAGCAGAAATAGCCCAAATCTCTCAACCTATCCGAGCAGTACTCGAACGATTGTATACGTAATCGAGATTTACGGAGGAAGATAAATCAGAACTGGATTACTTACTTGTAAATATTGTTTCTACAATCTATTCCATTAATTGTTATAACTAACTTTACAGACTCATCAATTGCCTATGCTGTAATTGCTGTGAAGTACAGCTACTAGTTGTGAAGAATTTACCCACAGTAGCTACCGTCGACTCAAAGATATTGATTTTAAAAGTACACCGGGTTCAGGTGTAGGTAACTTCATAATATAAAAGCTCCAAACAAAATTGGTGGGTAATAATACTATGGCACTTATATCTTATAACTATATGCCATGTACTTATTTATTTGAATACTTATACCTACTTACCCGCAAATAAATAAAGCCACAATAAAAATCATCTTATTTGTAAAATCAAAGTACACCCTAAATACTTCCTCGTATGTCGTCTGTCTTTTTTAAATTTAGCAACAAAACATAAATGTAGCAGTAATACCTACATATTGATTTGGAACGTTACGGGAGGTATCACCCACAACGAAGTGCTATTTACGTATTGCGATGATTTAAATAGATTTCCACTGAAATATTATTTTTATGCGTAACATTGTAAGCTAGTGTGTTATTCACGTTAAAATTAGGGAATTTATAATAATTTCATTATCTAGGCACCCACCTACTACGTTTGTTAGTTTATTTTATTTTATTTTTATTTTATTTTACAGTTTTAGGAAAACTTACAGCAAAAAATTTATACACTATTAAGATTAAAAAAAAGTAAGACCAATTAAAAGTTTATAAACAAAAACAAAAATATTTACGAAGGCAGACAGTGTTTGTAAAGACTAACTAAGTTAAAAGTGTTTCAAAAAGCGCGAATTGCATTCAATTAGTTAACATTGTCAAAAAAGAAATTACAAAGAGTCCTTTTTTTAATTTTGAGATGCTAATTGATGAGATGCGAACATTGCCGTGCCGAGTGAATCGAGTAGCAGCCTCCGACATGCAATAGCCTGTTATTTCAGTAAAACAAGTGAAAATTAATGTAAGTAGTATTTTTATGGTATCGGTGAAAAAAAAAAGACAAGATGTTTATTCGGATGCTAGTTAATAACTAAGTGTGAAAACTAAGCGGAAATTGTTAGCACCTAATGTGATTTATCTCATTAAACGTAAAAACTAAACTTACTTTTTAACCTAAGCCTTTGGTGCCCTTTGCTATACCACATACACTACAAGCTGTGTCGGTGCTGACAAGTGTAACAACCTACTAAGTATGCGCCGGATCGATTTCTTATCCCCATCCAATGGAGGTTTGTCCAAGTCTGTGTCTTGAAATATTTGCTGCACTATTGTACTGAAATTTATTTTCTAAGAACTATGAACCTAGCATAATGAAGCTCATGTAAGCGACCAACTAACTGTCCGCCTTATCAACAATGTGACGACCTAATCATTTTAACAGTATATAAGCCATTATTTGTCCTATTTCTACATAGCACACATTCACATACGTTGCGGTACCTCAATACAATACTATTTTCAGGTTCAAATACAACGCGCGCCTACTAACCTATTTGTGTTGGAGCTAGTTTGTTGACCTCGTTGACCAACGACCTGCTCGCAGTTAAATACAAAAGCCACGAAGCGATGTGTTGTGCAGTGTGCTATATCGTCTAACTTACAACTTGGCATCATTATCCGCGGTTGTAGGTAACTACAACAGCGAGCGTTGACCTTTTGCATCATTATGCGCTAGTTAGGCCTACATTTTGTGGGTACTTGCACACATTTACACAAGTAACAGAGATGTACGATACATAATGGTATGGATGGTTGATTTTATAATGGATTTAGTTATTGGAACATTCAATGTGGCATTAACATTACAATTTTTTATCTATGTACTCAGATGCTACGTTGAAGTCGAACTCAGCTGTTTATATCTGACGCGAGTTGATAGAGCGATGGGCAACATTAAAGCTCAATTTAGCCCAAATGGCAGAAAACGACTAGTGGAAATAGGGATATGAGGCCTTTGCTCTGCAGTAGGACAACATAATTATGTACTTACTTTAGGCTTTTAATGATGAATAATCTTCCCCGCTACCGAATCAATTCGTTGATAATATGGCAGGCTTACACCAATGAATGAACCCAACATTTGGCCTGTTTAGTTCGCTTTGTCGGAACAGGATAAGAGAGATAAAATCCGCAGACAGTTTATAGCGAGGTTTTGAACAGTAGCAATCTCATGGATAGGGTTTCCCGGGAGAAGTCTTGTCCGGTTGTCCCTAAATCCTGGCCTGCCCCAATCGTGCTTCTACGTCTATTGGACAGATTTGCAAGAGCAAACGTGCTCGGAGGAATAAAGTATTCCAGTAATATCTGATCGGGATCTTGATCGTACTTCCGGGATCCTGACAGACGTGGAAACTTTTCTCCACTTCTCCAAAACTTCTCTTTTGCTGCCACGTTACTTTGTGCTACCGAAAATTTTCGGGGACAAATCATTGAGTGATCAGTGTTATTTGATTCGTTTTTAGTATAAAACATTACTCAGACAAGAGCCAAAGTCCTTCCATAGTTTTAGGCTAGGTAAACACTTAAACAGTTCACTGTAGTTACCCAACTCACCATTATCTTTGTTTGACTGGTAGGTAGATAATGCCTAGTGGCGTTAAGTTTACCTTTGCTCCATTCCTATTCATGAAGTATAAATACTAAATAAGTTGGTACCTACCAGTCAATAAATTGTATCATCATCAATTTTAACGAGCGCTTCCGACCAATCGAGGGGTTCAGTAAGTGTTTTGCTCATCCGGCCAGCATGGTGGGAACGAGGCCTCACAATAATTCGCATTGGAAGCGGTCAGTTACTGAGGAAATGGTGATATGTAAGGTCCTTTTTCCATTAACTTTTAAATATTAGACCGCTGATAAATACGAGGTTATGGGTTAAATTATTTTGTTCTTGTGACTCGACTATGACTGTTTATTACCATCTCTACAATAATTAAATCCAATTAAATGGATACATAGAATGCACACAGACTTACCTATTACAGTAACTTTCACCAATCAACACAGAAGATGTTTATTTTATGCAAATTAGATATAGAAATTGAGTGCTTGCGATTATACCATGTCATCAATGAGAGTGGCATGCTTGTGTGAAACTTTTTAAGATGAAAACGTTTCCATGGCATGTTTGATTGGCATCTAGTTGGACGAGTGGGTCAAATGAAATTGAATCTCACTGGACATAAATCAAGAAACTTGATTCAGCAAAGCAATAAATAACATAAAGAGAGTTGAAGTAAAAGTTACCCTTATTTAGTGAATGTTACTAGGTACCTTTTTCAAGTACGTGTGGTGCAACTACGAATGATATATATGTTGCGGGATAAAAGACGATGTAAACAAAATAATAGGCATGCTTATCTGGTTTGATCACGGTGAGAGGATGAAAGGCGACTAACGAAGAGTTTTTAACAAAGCAATAGGCATAAACCTAACAAATCTTATCAGTCCCCGAAGGGATAAACCTTTTGAGATTATAGGCTTTATATTATGCCTATAGTACTTCCACATTTCAGTCTTCCTAATTTCGAGTCAATGTTACTTTTTGTATTTCTCAATTAAAGTATTCTAGATTAGGACGAAAGAGCGAGCCTATTGATAGCAACCGTGCACAAATCTAGGCCGTCACTGGGAAATTGCTAATGAAAACAAGAAAAATTGACCCAAAAGTTATACCTAGGAGTTTTGACAACTTCAACTTTATTTCGCTTTCTATGTGTCGAACTACAGACGCAACGAGGACGTTCGTGAAATCAAGTGTGTAATATTTTTGTTGAATATTAGCAATAAATTATGTTAAGCTGTCATAAAAGGAGTTAAGTCGGTAGGTAATCTAGCCAACAGTAAATAACTGTGGTAATTCTTAAATAACATGGTCTGTTGTAAGAGTTTGTTGGCCGACTTTTGAAACAAGTCGTTGGTACCTATTACTGCAAGCGGGCCGCCAAGCAAATTCTTGCTATGCGTTACGCGCGAAACAGATTTAAAATGTATTGCACACTCAGTTATTTAGTACCTTCCTAGTTTTGAAAAATATATCAAATAGAAAATATGTCGACTAGTACCTACTCGTGAATGTGGCATGTGAGTGAACTCTACCTATGTTGTTTTAGCAGGTAATATCATTCAGGGTTGAGTCTCATCTGGCAGCACGGAATCGCACTTTTCTATGTTCTTATCCTTTTCTGTCACTCAAAACAGTCATTTTCTGGAGCGAGAAACAGAGTCGCTGCTGATCGCACCATCGTTGATGCTGCCGCATTCGATAGCACCGTTCCTCTGTAGAACACAACCTCGCAGTTGTAGCGCAGCTAGCGCGCGATAAAATTTGGAGTGGAATCTGCGATTCGGGTACCTTTCAGGACTTGCAATCCGGCATGATGTTTATCTTTGTGACTTCGACACATTGAATATGAAATAACTCAAATAACGGATGGCACTTAGAAAAGCTCGACGACATGATTTTGCCAAGCTACAGCCGTGGGACAGCTTAAGCACTGCATGTGACATGCTGGTGAATGTTTTTGTACGGATAAAAGTTGATTGCACGTAAGAGAAAATTATCTCTAAAAGTATTTCGCCCACATACGAATCATGAGTAACGAGTTAATCATACCTACCTGCATCATTCCGACGGTTCATTTTTAGCTCTATTTTTTGGTCGTGCTCAGGTGATATTTCGCTTTCTCGAATGACTAAGTTGGTTTGGATTCAATATGATGATGAAGGTGGGCGAATGGTAATTCGCCCACCATCCATTCATTTGTCGATTAATAACCGTTAAATGGATCGAATATTTTTAGGTGAGTGTATTTGTTGGGTTTTGAGATACTGTATTTACAGTTTAATGTACTAACGAGCTAACAATACTCGTAGAATTAAAATCTTTGATGCTGATACTGAGTCACTTTACAGAAGTTGAATGAAATTTTCTGTCACACAGCCACATTAGCATGTAGTGACGTAAGTGAATCTTACCGTATCAGCTGTATAGTGACTGTACCGCAACCGGTCTCTTGAAGGCCGAGTGATGCTGAATACAACACTTAATGTGATATCTGCAGTCTACCTTAATACACACATAATATAGGTAATTGACATTTTATTTGCATGAGTATGTTTAAAAGTTACTATTTTACTGATTTCATATAAGTATTATTATTTGACTAAGTTACTGTTAGGAAATTATTCGTTAGGTAGATATTTATAATTTTGGTGCTCAAAGTGGGAAGCAAAAAATCAAAACACTTAACTCAGTTTAGAGAGAGAGGAGTTCACTTTTGTTGATGCGGGTCATTGACAAGCTATAGGCGGAACTCTTGAGTTTCGCCTATATAGCAAAGCAGTCAACAGGGTTGACTATCTCAATCACCTACACAAAAGCCCATTGGCTAAATACAATTAACATAACCTTTCATTTAGGTTTATCGAAAGATTTGTTTTAAGACAATCAATCAAAACAAATTCGTTTCCTAGACCAATGTTATAAATTCAAATATGATCCTATTATGAGGTAATTCAACCCAAACAATGGAATATCGTAAAGATTTTCTTAGCATGCCCGCTGAATGAGGTAATCTGCTAAAACAAATACTTGTCTGTATTTGTTGGCCACCGTATGGGTAGAACTCAATATTGCATACTTGGAGAATGCAATATCAAATACATTGGATATTGGGTACCTATATGATTGTGTAGCTTTAGTCTTGTCCTTCACGCGCACGTCAGCTGGTGTGCGCTACTAGCGCTACTATTGTGTCGTGTATCCGCTGTTCGTTGCCATTCGTGAATCGTTCGTTAGTATTCGCGTCTTCGAATGTCAGTCGATGGAAAACGTGCGCTCGGATCGTTTGTACTTGTAGGTGCGGTTACGTTACCGCTACCTCTACCTACGCTTTGTCTTATCGTGCCCACACTGACACCACTGTGAATCTGTGTTTTATCGATTTCGTGTGCGAAAATTTTCCGTTTGCTGGCAATTTTGTTAACAACGTATCATTTTATTTTTGTGTTATTGGTTACTCATGCAGATTGAAAACAAGTGTCATTGGACAAGATCAGTCATCCATTTAGTGCAAGTGTGTTCGACATAAAACGTGTTAGTGTCGTACAATAATTTGAGAACAAAACGAAGTTGCATAAGATTTAAAAAACCAAAGAAGTGCTTCTAACGCTGGGTTTCGCCTAGTGCAGGTGAAGCTCGTTTGCTATCCGTGGTTGGCACCAACGTTATAGTCACCGGAAGAGCCAATGTTATTTTAAGGTTTGTGCCTATTACCTATCTAAACAGAAACATAAAAGTTGTTCGGATTCAATACATCCATAATCTTAGTGTGATTCTCAGTGACTAGGTTTTAAACTTATTTATTAATGCTCGCATAGTCAATGTTGTGTCTATGAAATATGACACTGACGTTAGTAAAAAGTATTGTACATGCATTAAATATTCAGGATAGGCGTTAGGCGCGTGCATAACACGTGCAAATTTTTATAAGATAGGCATAAATACAGCTTGAAAACGATAACGCAAGCAGATCAGTTGCATATGTGATGCATAACGTAATAATGGAAACAATAATAACAGCAGTTGTAATTGAAAGTGGCGCCCTCTTTTAAATCTCGCTGTCTTTGTCCTCGTGGTTAATTAAATACTATTGAATGAGCCCCATTAAAATTAGGTTTCGCGCCAGTGTAACGTACTTTTTCTAGATTTCTATAAAGCTTACTTAATTCTGTCAAATTATAAAAGTTCAATTACGACGCGCGACGTATCTATAAGTTTTTTCTTCGTTAGTATTTGCGTTATCTACAATATCTACTAGTATTTGGTTTTTACAATCAATTATTGGTTAAACTTGCTTGAGTAAGTAAATTTCGAGCAGCAACTTTAACGATTTGTATTTCCGTACCGGTAATGGCGTCATTGACATCACTATTCACCTGTCAGCACATACATCAGTGTGGTAGTGTTGCTTAGTAAGGAATTTGTAAACAAATAAGTACAAACGTAGGTACGCAACTAGATTTTGGGTAAGTAAGTACCTACTATTAAATAATGTTAGTAGGCAAGTAATTTTACCGTCTGCAATTTTGCATGCTAAATACTATGCAATGAACTAATTGATTGGGCGACTGATGATGAATTACCGTATGGATGGCATATATGTACATAAGTACTTGCCACTTAGGTAATTTCTCACTTGCGATGAAATTATCAATTTGTAATAATTCAATATCAACAGAGATTCGATACCGCTTGGTGAAATAGTCAGTTGGAATGTTCACAGATGACGTGCCTAATTGCTTATAACATGGTAAATCAGGAAAACAGAGTGAATTAGTGAATTTACCCTTGTAACCGTCTTCTTTTACGTAGGTTTTAACTTTTCTACAAAAAAATATATGTAAATTAGGTAATAGTACCTAAGCACCTGGTCTTAACTACCGACAGAAATGAGTAGGATCGCTCTCATCCGTCTATGGTAGAGTCTTTCGATGGGATAGTTTGTTATTTATTTGTAACAGTGCATTTGCGTCGGAACCTACTTAGGTATTTTAAATTAGTCATGAAACCCAACCTACCTACCTACTCAAAAACCTCTCTTCTGAAACTATGACACTAGTGACAGTAAACAGTAGACAGTATTATAAGTACCTAAGTGCAACCTGCTTTCGTTAGATATAGGTAACTTTAATAAAATAAAACTAAGACTAGACAACCGTGCATAGGTACCTCATCAATGCAGCAGTCCCTCCTCTCAGCAGACCTCCTCCACTTGTGTGTAGGTATCTTCCATTCCTTGTACACTGGTTCCTACAAAATTAAAGAGAGCAAGCAATCCAGATTGATAAGTACCTACAGTCCAACGCACGTCGTTGAAAACACTTAGGACCTTGAGCTGATTTAGATGGTTTCAAAGAATACGTATTGATTTTGTTTCCAGTTACGTGCGGTGCACTGTATTCATTTAAAATGCTTACATAGAAGAAACAAAAAATATACTCATGCAGGCCTATTTAATTCTAATAGTAAAGTATTCACATAACGGTACTTATTTACGTTGTTAAACAAATAAGTCTTATCGTCACAAAAATTGAAGCGATGATCACGTTTTAGCATCGTGATAATTATTACGGTCGCGAATTCTAATTCTAACGAAAAACAACGAAATTTTAAAAAAGCTATTTGCACTGACTTTTAGGAAAAGTGTTGCCACCAAAGAGTAGAAGTTGCCACTTTCTTGTGTGAAAATGTAATTTCAAGTTTTAGCTTGGCTATCATTATTTCATTTCAAAAAATGAGTGACGAATGAGTGTTAAAAATATTATTCCTAGAATATTAAATTAATTATTATAGAGTTGCATAATAATTTAAAAAACCTTGTTTTAAACCCATACCGATAAATTTTAATTAGTTAGCCAAGTTATACATAGATGCTATAACTATTTTTGTTATGTAAATAAAATTATGACGTTCATTTTGTACATATTCTTTATATTCCTCTCTTTTCAACAAGTTCTTCCTGGTTTTTCCAGAGATTTTTTTTTCCCTTTTGGTATCATTCATTTCATTTTTGACAACTGACAGTGTGGTGTCGAATGTTTTCTGCGTTTTGAGGCAATTACAAAAAAAGTCATTTCAGTTTTATAATTCTGCCCTAATCAAACATTTTCCTGAATTCTAAGATAAATTAATTGTCGATTATATCATTTGGTAAGTAAGATGGTTTGGTAGCTTTTGAAAAAGTAGTTTATAGCGGACCATTTACCTGGAAATAAAAGTACGACGCAGTCAATAATCCAGAGAGATTGTTCGAATTCTCGTTTTTTAAAAAATGTAACAAGTTTCTTATCTCGCGATTTATATCGTTTACATAGCATTAGGTAAACTGCAATGAAAATGACACTGACGATTCTTAATTATTTTACTTGACCATTATACCGATCTGTCACTCTTTTGTAGTCTACTTTTTGCTGATAATGTATCAACTAAAATTATTAGCCCCAAATAAACCTTTCTATGCTTATCAGTGCAAGTACGAGGTACAGTACGTTCACATTAGTATATTTTTTAATTTCAGATCTCACATCCCTTGAGGGAGACCAGCGATGGTGGACTATTACAGGATACTAGGTGTTACTCGAGCTGCTTCCGAAGCAGAAATAAAAAAGGCGTAAGTTATTTATATATTATATCATTTGATAATCCCTAAAACGCTTGCCATGGTGGGCTTGTAATAAGGAGTTCTATCCTGGAAGGTGCCTGGTGACCTGTAACACAGGTTTTTCCCATTAACCTACATCAGGCACCAGCCTCTCACAACGGTTGTATACAGCTTACACATTATTTTGTACACATTAACTTGTAAGTGAATTTTGTGAAGAGAGAATAAATGATAAATAATAATAGTTCTATTTGAAAGCATCTTTATTTTGGCATACCCCATGGGTATTTTAAAGCATTACAAGACTCATAATTTGGCTCATTATTTTTATGAGATGAACTTTTACAACAGAAATGAGAGACAAAAAAAAACACTTATTTTCATTAACTGATACTTAATCATTGGTAGTCTTAGGTGTCCCCCAAACTCTTCCATTTGCTTTGCATTAAAAGGCAAATATAATACAAAAAAAAAATTGAAATTGCGAGGTTTACTTGTTGAAATTACATTTTTGTTGATTAAAATAATAACTACTTGATACAATTAGTTTGTTTTCTCTACTTCAATAATAATAAAGCAAATTTTAAATGAATTATTTATTTATTTAGTAATAATCATTCTCCTGATGCATTTTTAGGCAATAATAATACAATACTTTTTCATCATCTACTTTTTTCAGTAAATTGTACAATTAGTTTAACTCCAAAATGTAAAAGGGCTCCTATTGATACCTCAGGTTTTGCTTTCTCTTCATTCACATCAATTTGAGAGATTCTCCTAATGCAAATAATTTTCATTTCAGTTACAGAAAACTGGCATTAAAATGGCATCCTGATAAGAATCCAGATAATGCAGATGAATCTAACAGACGATTTAAAGAAATCTCCGAGGCTTACGAAGTTCTTTCAGATGGTGAGTGTGAGTTTATTATTAATATTTCACATGAAAAATAGTTTGTTTAGCTGGAGTATTCAATGTTGCTCTTATCAATGTCTTTAATATAGCTATTCAGGTAATTTTATCTTCTAAATTTACATAGATGCTTTCAATATTGTTTGACTTGTTGGTAATAGTGAACCCTTTATTTATACTTTATAATATTTATATCATATTATTTAATATCAATTACTTAAAGATTAATTAATTATTTGGTATATTAATGTTAACCGTTCATAATGAATACGACAGCTACTCAACAAGTTAGTGATTTTGATATGGTCTTTTTTTGTTCTATCATTTGAATCAATATGTTTTGTTCAATTCTTTAATTTACTCATTGTAGGATATAAATATCTGCATTGCTGTGTAATATCAGTATTTTCTATTTTTGTTCATGTAATTTAGTAAGAATATTAGTGGTTGCTTGATATAGAAGTGTAAAATGATTTTTGTTGTTGGGTAGCAAACAAGCGGAAAGTATATGATGCACGGGGATCCAGTCATCACGCACACAGATATCAAAGCAAGAACGGAGTCAATGGGCATCGGCACTTTAACTTCAGAGGGTTTTTTGGAGACACTCCATTCCACCGCTTTTTTGGTAGCTGTCCATTTAATGCAGGATTGCTTTAAGAAGTTTTGAATATTATCATTTGCTTTATTTCCTGTTCTGACATAACTTTTGATCTACATAGATACCTCATCCAATACATTATAAATGATGTATAATTCAGAGTCATGATAATATTCAGAACAGTGTTATGAAATTAACCTTAATTTTATTTTCTTTGGTTCCACTTACATTTCATTACTAACATAAATATGAGTTTTGTGTGAGTTAATCTGATAATAGTTGTATATAACATTCTTGTAGTTACTTATTTATGTGAGTTTTAACCGGAATATTGACATACTATGTAGGAAGGAAATTAGTTAGAGTATTTGATGAGGAGATAGATAATATTTATGTCCAGTTACATATAGCAATTGGTAGCACTGCTGACTGACACTGCAGCCTGAATTTTATCAATTTTGCTATAGTATGCTTGATATTATGAGGTTTTACAGTAACCCAGAGTGAACGGGAACCTCGAAAATAACCTTAGTTAGAGTAGATAGGTACAGTTTGCAGTCCACAGTAAACTGTCTAATTCTTAAGATAAAGTTCCATGAACATTTGTCTATAAACTCGGGGCATAAGGCCAACAGAATGGAAATGTATCTCCAAACGTAGCTCACAATTAAGACTTCACTTCATTTTAAAGCATCAAGTACCTAAGCCCTACCGGAAAACTGAAAAATACAGATAAAAATAATGATAGGGGCAATCATATGGATCAAATCTCTCTAACTAACATGATAAATTAAATGAAGGGAAGAACAGTTATAAATTCAATGGGATAAAAACGCATAATAAATTAAATGAACGGAAAAGCATGAATAAAATCATGGTTTTCCCTTCATTTAATTTATCATGTTAGTTAGAGAGATTTGATCGATTTGCTTGTTGATGTCAAAAATGTTCATAGTTTTATTTTTTCGAACTTTAGTCAACCATCTCGGGTTCGATGCCAGAGTGTGGAAAGCGAATTTTCGAAAATCTGTGAATGCAGATCTCTTTCTTTAAAAAAAAAGGAATGTTTCTTTTGAGTAAAATTTGCTATCTCCAGTATTTAGAGTACTTTCCCTCCAGGTGGCATTGAAACATTTCCACTCTGTATATATTTCAATTATGTTGGAGTTACGCCCATTTTGACCTTTTAGACCCTTTCAAGGTAGAATATCTTCAAACTTGCATCATTATTGACATACATTACATAGAACAGTAGCCCTTCTCACAGTTCTCACCATGTATTGTGTCTCAAAAATGTGATACTAGTGTGAAACTACTGCATTTGGTTTACTTATATCCAATTTTTATAAACGTGGAAGTTTTTATGTTAAACATTCATAGGTTATATACAAATGTATCCTCCTACGCACAAAATGAATCACCTTCTTGGTGATGAATAAAATGGGAACATTACATTATATTTGGCGAGTCATTGTAACGGTACTTTTAAAACACGGAAGACGGCTAAAAGTAATTACAGTGAAATTGATGGTACATTCTGGAAATTTCTAAACAAGGTTCCAAAATAAACAAATAAAAAGGCCTGACAAACTAGTTGGCGATGAAAATAATGAAGCAGCATTACGTTTATTAAAACTTAAAATCACTGATACTTCGTTTATTTTCGAAAACGGTCTCACCATAAAAAGAGTACCTAATAATAAAATCTCGGTTGCGGCAGCAACTTTTTGTGAGTAACACACTACCTATATGCTAAATGTTTTTCCCAAAAAAAGAATGCTCACACATCCTCAAGTCTTCACAATATTTATACTTATCGGCATTCGCCATTCACAAAACACAACATTTATAGAATCGTGTCTTCTATAAATACTTAGTACAAAACAAAGTAGCATTTCGTGTATATCTGTATGTCCGCTTCGTTCTTCTCAACACAATTGTTTTTGGTGCGGTTTTTTAAATCATTTAGAGAAATCATTTCGTTAGGTAGTATATAAACTGTGCATTTAAGTAAATATAACACAGACATCTCGAAGGTTTCCACATCAGTAGGTACCTACTGGCGCCCATGCAAAGTAGGGGCGGAACGCTAGTGCGTAGGTATCTGCTAAAAATAGCACTTGTTGCAAATCCATAATAATCACCCACTTAAAATCTACCTTTGATTTAAATTTCCAATGAATACACAACAATAATTATACAAGTTACCTTATAATCTTCAAACTTCTAGAGAGTTTAGTTAACTTTGTTTCATATATAACTCAACCTTGACTTGATTTCTAAACGTTAATCGTTTTTATATTGTTTTGCCGTTATATATACACATACTTGCTTTGCTTTTTAATTCTTAAATAACGTACTAATTGCGATGCTGACCCTGACAAATATATTATTCTATCAAGAACTACTATCGTGTCTTCTTTTTTTTAATTGGGAGATCCAGATAGATTTAGCCAACCACTTAACCTGTTGAAGTTTGGTTTACTTATAAAATTAACAACATTTCCCACAGCTTTATTTTGTACCTTTGTACCGAGTAGTTTAAAGATAAAATAACTAATTGAGCAACCGATTTTAAGAAAATTGAAAGTATTTTATTAGAAAGAACCTCACGTTATGTAGGCAGGTGCAAATACTCAATTACGTGACCTATGCCAGTTAATAACCTTCCGGTCACGTATCAAAGGCACTTGTTTTAAATATTGTATAATAGGTATATTTTGTGGTAAAACTGATTCTTCAACCTTGAATCATTGTTTAAATTAAATATAATTACCGAGTAATTTTAAATCACGCCTAGTAGAACTTGTACGTTAATAGTTTTTTCTTTTCAATCAAGTCGTGATCGCAGAGCAGTGCGCTTCTAGGAAATTCGCCACAGACGCAGTTAAGGTCGTTTCTGCCGAAGTTTCGTGTATTGGTGACATCACTTTGTTTAATCCTCTGCGTTGCGGTGTGTGTTCGAGATCACCCGTAGACTTTGCTCGGCTCGACTTGCAAACCTACACACGTTCTAGTTCGGACGATTGAACTCAATGCGTGATGACATTACAAAGACAAAACACCAGCGCCAAGCCACCAATGTATGTAAATTATTATTAATATTTTTTTTGCAGAAAGGAAACGGCGGGTGTATGATCAGTACGGCAAAGAAGGGTTGAACAACGGCAGAGGCAGGCGTTCTGCACCCGACGACGATTACGACTTCGGCTACCCTAGTTTCCCGTTCACATTCCGTGACCCTGAAGAGGTTTTCAGAGAATTCTTCGGCGGGTCTCCATTCGGCGATTTATTTGCTGGTAAAACATTTTGATCCAGTTTCATACCATATTATTCTAAACAGTAGAGCATTTTATTTTTAAACTTACCATAATTGATAATACTTTTACATAGTAAACTAGCGGTACTGCCTTCTCGAGCCCGGATTCCTTTCAAATGTTTTGCAGATATTAAGGTTGATTGATTAATTGTCCTACATATTTTAACTTATCTTACCTATATTCACTTAATATGTCTTGCTAATGGGAGTCACAGTGACCTGACGAAGTACACAGATAACAACGATAACATGATAATATAGTGACTTTATTTCGTTGATTGTACTAATATTACAGTACAGTTGTACATTTATTAAGTGTTTATATATTATATTTTCAGAAATCAACGGTCATGGACACGGTCATCATAGGCACGGTCGTCGAGGCCACCCGAGCACATCCCTCACTTCATCCCTATTCAGCCCATTTGGGTTCGGCATGCAAGGACTCGATGACATATTCGCACATGCCGCGGGAAATGGGAACGCTTTCACTTCATTCTCTACATTCAATAGTTCATTAGCGGGACCTGGCAGCGCCAACATGAGGAGTACCACAACCACCACGCGGGTCGTCAACGGGAAGAAAGTCACAACTAAGAAGTAAGCATAGTTTCTTTCAATGTACCATAACAACATCATCTTGGAATCAAAAGCCGCTCATACGATCACTACTTTTATGAAATCTGTATTTTCCACTTTGGCACTCTTTGGAGATGCTATGGGCCGAGATGCTCACATTTTGCCTTGGCAGTGGTCATCGGTAGCAAGAAGCTCGAAGTCACATTTACGTAGGCGTAGGTGAGCCGGCTGTCTGCTTTTAAACATAACATGAGTTATTAATATCGCATGCACAACCACGCGTTAAACGCTGCGGAACGATGCGCTAACTATCCCTTGGGATCTAAGCGTGGCTGCATTTATTAGATACTAGCAGTATGCCCGCGACTTCGTCCGCCAAAATTGTCGGCTAATATGTCTGGTATCGATATAATTTATTTTACTTTGTATAGATGTAGCTTTCTGACTGTGAAAGAATTTTTAAAATTGTTTGAGTATTTTTTGAGTTAACCGTAACAAACAAACGAAAAAATCAAATTTTTCCTCTTTATGATATTAGTTTAGACAACAGTATACAACGATGAAATGCTATCACTTACACAAATGAGCATAAGTGAACGTTGCGTGAGATGCTGCCGCCCCCAAAACACAATGAGCTAAAAATATCTTACCAATTTACATCTAATATTTACTACATTATACTTATTTTAAATTTACAGGGTTACGGAGAACGGTCGGGAGACAGTAATGTCGTATGAAAACGGGGTCCTGAAATCAAAGACTGTCAATGGCGTACCTCAATCACTAACGTATAGTTAAACTATTATGTAATAGCTTATAACCAAACTTGATCCAAATGTACTCAACATGTTATGCGATTTATGAGTTCCAATTTATAATTTTGCTTTATTTAAACATGTTGTCCAGTCACTGTAAATTTTAGTGGTGGAAATGTCTAAACTAAAATAATGCCTATCTAATTTTAGTTTTAATAGGTTACTATTTGCTTCTATATACCTACTTATGTTAACTTTAAATAATTATAATTTGAGTGAGATTTTAGAGTGTTGCTCAATGTATAAATCTCGCTCTAGGAATTTTAGATTCCGTTTGTCGTCGCGCGTATTCGGACGATGATCTCCGACTCAATAACGAGCTTGTCTTGTATGCATGAATGAAAATGACACCGCGATCTTATACTTTGTGTACAGCGACGATAATTTAATAATTTGCTGCCAAGGTAAGTTTTTTTAGCAAATAGGGTATAGACATAATAATCACAGTTACTTATAATTTCGATTTTGTAAAAAAAAATTACGACTTACGATAGGAAGTTTAGTAACAACCAATTCGAATCAAAATTCTAAATATTTAGTTAAAAATAATTACAATTGATGGCATTTTAATTTTGTAGTTAATATTTTGTAAGAATTTCATGTTGATAGAAAAGCTTTAATTGACTGGAAAATATCGTCAGATTTTTCAATATCAATTGCGTATTTTAATATGTGGTACTTATAATAATATTAATAAAATATTTCTGTGTAGCAAACATAGCTCTCCTAAACTTATGACGTAAGTAGTCAACCCAACTCCTTGTGTAGAAATAGTTATGCGTGTCAAATTGTTTTCGTTACAGCACTCTCACTCGCATCTCTTTTCAATTAGTAGCGAAATACACTGACCAAAACCTTATTTGCACCATTTGTAAATATTGCTCATTTCAAATAAAACTTACTTGTTATTAAATTATAAATAAACGTCTGTTAGCCATTAGCCTAGAAACGAAAGTTTTGGCTTCTGGAATATTTGGAACTTATCATTTAAAAGTTTATTTATAATGACGATTATTAGGTACTTTTGCGGTCAGTGTGTAAACCAAAACATAACTTATCATTGACGTCCCGATTACCGGTCGATAGAACAACTCAGATCATGTAGAAGACTGTATGGTTGTCATGCCCTAAATTCCGTGACTTACATGACGACACAAAAAAGTAATTTGTGTTTTACTTATCTTTGTATAACATTTAAAATTAATGTGTTTGCCAAAAAATAGCATCGTAAGTTAGAATTGCCAAGTTTTCGTTCAAATTTTGTATTGGGTATGATGAAGTCATTAAAATAAACTACCGATACTGTGTTTTATATAGTATTAAAATAGTATAATCTCCACTTGAATATTCTGATTGAAAATGTACTTAATATTTCTGTTGCAATGAATTCGATTTAAATTTTCATTATAATAATATTCAGTAGTGCAACCGATACCGCTTTACATTAGTAAATAGTGCCATTACTAAACCAGAGTAAACAAGCCTAGCACACATTAAATGTAAATAATAAAGTTAACTGCAAGATCTCGTTCTTAAATTGTCAGCAACTATTAAGCACTGCAGGAAGAATTATTAATAAATAAAAATAATTTTTATTTTTTTATTTTATTTACACAGTCCCAATGCCTGTCAGCTCACATCTCGAATGTAAATATACAAGGTGGAATTTTTCAATGCCACCTGTAGGGAAAGTACTCTAAATACTGGATATAGCAATTTTTACTCAAAGGTTATATTTCTTTATTTTTAAAAAGAAACAAATCTGCATTCACATTTTTTCGAAAATTATTTTGCCTCACTCGGGCATCGAACCCGGAATGAATCGAGTAAAGTTCGACAAAATAACATTATCTGCGTCAGGGTGGCTGGACGTGTCCAGTTCGACCGCGCGGCCATAGCGTTTTTTTTTAAAAAAAACCACGTCATCTTTTTGTAAAAATTTGTCAAAGTTGATTCCCAAAACCATAAATTTGTCAAAGATACGGTTAAAAAGTTATAAGGGTTTGAACATGGCCGCGCCATTGAAACGCGGCGAACCGCGCGGCCACTGAGATCTTTAAAACTAAGCCTTGTAGAGACCTGAAATTTACGCAAATGCAAGATTTAATTTGTAAAAAATTTGTAAAAATATAAAAAAAATACTCAGGTTTATAGTTTAAGAGCTATAACACTAAAACCGAATGGCCGCGCCATTGAAACGGTGGAGAAAACGCTATCGCCTGTATCTCGCTGAAAAAAAATCGCAGAGGTGTGTAGTTTTTTGTAATACCCAGATTTGAATTTGTCGAAACTAGGAAAAATACAACAAAAATTCCTAGGTTTATATTTCAGGAGCTATAAGACTAAAACGATATGGCCACGCCATCGAAACGGTGAATAAAACGTTATTTCGCCTGTATCTCGCTGAAAAAGCATCGCAGAGGTCTGGAGTTTTTTGTAATACCTAGATTTTAATTTGTCAAAACTAGTAAAAATACAATAAAAATTCTTAAGGTTATATTTCAGAAGCTGTAGAACATTATCAGTATGTGGTGCGATAGGGTGACCATGTCTTATTGTTTACAGAATACTTTCTACTTATTGTTACAGAAATTATAATTCAAGGATTCTAAATAAAATTAAAATGAAACCATAAATATAAAAACAATTATGTTTATTGGTTTAAAAGTCACATAAATCACAGAATGTTACAAATTAAAAAAAAAAAAACTCAAAAATCACAGATTGTTTACTTACACTAAGATATAATCAAAAATCACAAATTGTTTACTTACACTAAAATATAATAAAAAATCACAGATATTTTACTTACACTAAGATATAATCAAAAATCACAGATTATTTACTTACACTAAAATATAATCAAAAATCACAGATTGTTTACTTACACCAAGATATAATCAGAAATCACAGATTGTTTACTTACACTAAGATATAATCAAAAATCACAGATTTACTTACACTAAAATATAATCAAAAATCACAGATTGTTTACTTACACCAAGATATAATCAGAAATCACAGATTGTTTACTTACACTAAGATATAATCAAAAATCACAGATTGTTTACTTACACTAAGATATAATCAAAAATCACAGATTTACTTACACTAAAATATAATCAAAAATCACAGATTGTTTACTTACACCAAGATATAATCAGAAATCACAGATTGTTTACTTACACTAAGATATAATCAAAAATCACAGATTTACTTACACTAAGATATAATCAAAAATCACAGATTGTTTACTTACACTAAGATATAATCAAAAATCACAGATTTACTTACACTAAAATATAATAAAAAATCACAGATTGTTTACTTACACCAAGATATAATCAGAAATCACAGATTGTTTACTTACACTAAGATATAATCAAAAATCACAGATTTACTTACACCAAAATATAATCAAAAATCACAGATTGTTTACTTACACCAAGATATAATCAGAAATCACAGATTGTTTACTTACACTAAGATATAATCAAAAATCACAGATTTACTTACACTAAGATATAATCAAAAATCACAGATTGTTTACTTACACTAAGTCAGATATAAAATGAAAAATAGAAAAAATATAAACATAATTTACTTATAATTTAGTTGCGCTATCATTAAATATAAAGTGTTTTAGTCATCATCTATTAAACCATACATTAAATTATGAATTGTAAGAGGTTGTGCAGAACTTGCGTGTGTTTCAGTTTTATTGTCGTCGTAGCAAATAAATTTAGAATTATTTATTAGACAATGACACTTGTAATGCCCAATAATACCTACAACCGGGGGAACATATTCCACGGCACCTATGAATCGATATTTTTTTTGCCTTAATTGTATATATTGTGGTATTTCTTCGAGCTTAATTTTGTCTGTGCCGTTGAGATCAAATAAAATAATATCGCTCAATTCATACTTAAATCTCAAGGATTCGTTATTGCATTTCAAACAAATTTTGAAATTGGAGTCATCGATAATAACGGCATCTTCCAGTCCTCCGATTCCGAATAAATTTACGATTTCCATATTTATTGATAAAAACACTATGGTTCTTTTTGAGTGGTTGGCACATGTTTCGGTTACACATTCCTTAGATACATTGGCACTGTACAAATAATCTAAAAGTATGTGTTCAAATATAAAAGCCATATTACTTTCGCATCTATATATATTGTTTTCGCGTTTATAATATTTAGCAATAATTTCCTCTCGTAAATCATAACCATTATTTAAATTTAATGATTCTGCGAGTAATTGAATAAATTCTCTAATTAAATTGCTTGCGCATGTATTAATTATTTTTTTGATATGAACGTTTTCCTTGTATGCAAATGCTACTAAAAAGAAAACTGAATCAAACGCACATGTATTAGTAAATTTCATACTTTTATTAATAGAATTTACTAAATTCCCATTTCGCAAAAACAACACTGAGATATTCTTTGTAGAATATCCCTCTCCCCCCCAGTTTTCAGTATATGATGGCTTTACTGTAAATATGGAATCAGAAGAAAATGATTGTTTTGTGTTCGTTTTAATTTTTTTACACTGCATTTTGTTTTTCGTAATTAACTTCCTTTTTCGGCCCTTGTTTGTTTGTTTTTTTGATCTTTCTAGAGTTACGTTAAGATTTTTCGCAGCTATTCTTGTCTCCCCTAATATAAAATTGTAATGAATTTTTATGAATTCATCCACGTTGTACTTATGCAGACGTGTTTCAAATAATAAATGTTTTAATGTTTTGAAATAGCTTTCAATAGCTGAAGATGTTGGCGACTTGTTTTCCGATTTGTAAAAAGGACACATGACATTGCTCCACAGAGGCAGTTTAATCATTAACCTTTTAAGAGTTGACACTAGATTCGGTAAGTAATAGTCATTTGGCTTTTCTGTTTTGTCCTTTAATTCTTCCAAGATTTTTTCTTTGTTAACAAGGTCATCAAACCAACCTATGATATCGTCATCGTCAGGTATTGTAACATAATAATAATAATCGGAAAGATCTTTTTTGTCGTTTTCTTCTACTGGGTTTTCTGTATTGACCAACAAAGATTTGAGATACTGCATGGAAATTTTACAAGTTTCATTGTTTGTGAATGCATATTTAAATGTGCAAATTTTAATAATATGGCCAAGTACAGCATTTATTATTTTAAAACTTTCACACTCTTTAATAAATAAAATACTGCGAATGTAAAACATTTTAATGTTTAAATCAACGTTATCGAAACATCGCAAGTTGTATACGTTTTTGACAAAATGACTTGTGTCTAATCTTAAGAAAACTTCAGGCATATCGTTACTTTTACTCATTAAAACTAAAAAAGATTGTCGTAGATAGTCACGGACTGTCTGAAAAGTAGTAAAAGCCTGAACGTTTGCTGCTATTAACGCAGAAGAATCATCGGTTACAATTTCGTGAGGGGCAGTACGTACTTCGTTGTGCCATCTTTTTAACCATGACAATATAGAGTCCGTTGTGTGGTTATCAGTTATCAATTGGCAAATTGCTGTTGACTTAATAGTTGAAGATGTTACCATGGCAACATAGAGGAACATCCGTTTCGTTAGCAGAGATCCATCTGGAAGTTTGAGCGTTCGGAAGAATGATCCAGTTGCATCTACAGTCATTGTAACACGAGGAATTTTCTCTATATACGCCTTGTAGTATTCCATTTGTTGTTCACACCAATAGCACAAATGAAAGCTCGGTACTAAAGTGAACTCTCGGACGAAATTTTGATATGTTGCCATTATCGACATCATGAGAATACTCATGATTGGATCAGAGTGCAATCGATTAATTTGCCTTCTTTCGTGTTTCACTTTCCTCAAAGTTTCCAAGGTTGGTATCACTGGACAATTTACAGTGTCATCATCATTTATGACTGCACAAGCAATTTCTTTTTGAACAACTGTTGCGGGTTTATATTGTAATTTTTTCGCTAGTTGTCGTCTTTTGTACGGTGTGAGCTTCGTCTTCTTATTTGGATTGTGGGGTATATTATTATTGGTTTTAAATATATTGCAGGTTATTGTCACTATTTTGTCTGTCGCTGCTTTGCTCGTTATTTCTGAGATGGAACTACATTGTGAGCACTTTCCCTTGATCAGCACATTGTGGTCTTCATCGATCCGCTTGGTTTTGAAAACCCATGTGCATGGAAGCCTTGTAGATTCCCATAGTTTCTCTCGTAGTAAGCAGGACCACTTATACTTAGGTAGTGTTTTGTACTTTTTATGTGTTGTAGCAACATTAGGATCACGCCTGACGTAATTAACTGAGAGGGGTTCAAATTTCTTCCAGTCATATATATCCAGTAAAAAAGTGTACTGATCAACACTTTCTACTTCGTTTGTGGTGCATTTCACAGGTGAAGAAATTGGGCTTCGACTTGAAGGCGAAGATGAGGTGCTTTGTGTGAGTGAACTTTCTTCATCATATCGTTGGCCAAATATCGTCTTGAAATTTCTTTTCAATCTCATGAATAACGAATACGGCGTTATTTCATTCTTCAGTTCTTGAGCGATAGTTGTAAATATAGGATTGTTGTATGAAATTTTTTCATTTCTGCAAGTAGCTGCATATTTACGAAATATATTATTCATTTGCGCTGCATCAATTTTTGGTTTTCTACCTCTTGCCATGTTTCTGTAACAATACAATATACTTAAATAATATTACTGTGCTGACGAATTCATTGGAATTTCCATAGTTTATGATTTGAAAGTAATAAACTTTTGTCTTTTAACAAAAAAATCACGGACACATGTTTAACTGCTACCGCCTTCTTAAAAGACGCCATCAAACAAAAGAAGAATTATTAAAATTTTCTTTTGTTAAACGGCTTCCTTTAAATCTTTTGTTTTTATACATATTTGTTTAACAAACGTTTGCCGTAACCTAGATCCGGGTTAGTAATCTTCATCTTACTAATATTATAAATGCGAAAGTTTGTGAGAATGTATGGATGGATAGACGTTTGTTACTCTTTCACGCAAAAACTACTGAACGGATATGGCCTCCGTGCGCGAGTCGAACTCGCACTTAGACTTATTTTTGTAATAATTTCAGGGGCGTAGCTTCCGCCGTATATGCTGTATCAATTATATGGGCCCCCCGGACCACGGGAGCCTCCAACGTACCTAAGAAAAAAAAAACTTCCCAATATTTTTCAGAAATTGCAAAGGTCAAAAAAGCAATTTCATTTTACCCGCATAAAGCGTCAGTTCAAAAGTTGACAACACCTTTCGATAATATTTATTTATTTTAATGGTGTATTTTTAAATTGTAATACAACAAACAATAATAATATTGTACTTCTGGTTTTGTAAAAAATAATGAGTGAGAGTGGAGTTACAAAAAAAAAACTGGGGAAGTACGAGTCGGACTCGCCCATGAAGTGTTCCGTAGTAACAAGCAAAGTTTTGCTCTTAACTTTGTTTTTCATAGTGTTTGTATGAATTACAAAGTTACGTGTGCGGTTTTTGAAATTGTGCTATATCTCAAAAACTTATGACTGTATCTTGTTCAAACCAGTTTTCATTGAAAGTTTTTATTGACATTTACATCAATTTTTTTTTCCAACTTTGTTATTTCAAAAGTTAGAGGCGGGGGGGACTCATTTTACGACTTTGGAAGTGTATATCTTTCAAATGATTGACTTTAGTTTTTTTTAGTAATTTTTCCATTCATATAATATTACGCTTAAAGTAAAAACAAATATCTACATCCCTGCTAGTTATGATTGTACTTATTTAAAAATGTGGAATCAAAATGATTTACAATCATTTCAAATGTAATAAGTTCTAATTACCTATATGATTTAATAAAACATTAAATAATAATAATCCAGCCTATTATTGTCCCACTTCAGGGCAAACATTATATATTATTATTATTTTTGTTAGTTATTAGATAGTTTTTAGTATTTCATATAAGTTCATATACATAAGATTGTAAATATTTCATAGTAAAATATCTTAACTACACGGTCATCCATACAAATAAAGAGAGAGCTCTAACATAATCATAAAATATTTAAATGCAACATACCTTAATCACTTCTGCTGAATTGTTTACATAATTTACCGAACTGACGTTACACCACAGTACACTTAATCGTAATTACACACGAACTGAACATTTTAATAATCAGTAGATCACTTTTTTATCGTGTTAACATCACAACGACACACTGACAACGAAACTCTTACGCTTACGTCGCTGTACCACAGAATAATAAGTACTAACGGCTGTACGCGTCGCACTGACCTGCGGAGGCGCGCGGGGGTGGCGCGTGTGAGATGCAATAGTGTGCATTAGTTGCGTCATTTAAACCAATCTTAGGGCTAGTTTTTCGTAAGTCCACGCGGACTGTAACTGTATTATTGACTTTTCAAGCAATAAACATAATTGTTTTTATATTTATGGTTTCATTTTAATTTTATTTAGAATCCTTGAATTATAATTTCTGTAACAATAAGTAGAAAGTATTCTGTAAACAATAAGACATGGTCACCCTATCGCACCACATACTGATAATGTTCTACAGCTTCTGAAATATAACCTTAAGAATTTTTATTGTATTTTTACTAGTTTTGACAAATTAAAATCTAGGTATTACAAAAAACTCCAGACCTCTGCGATGCTTTTTCAGCGAGATACAGGCGAAATAACGTTTTATTCACCGTTTCGATGGCGTGGCCATATCGTTTTAGTCTTATAGCTCCTGAAATATAAACCTAGGAATTTTTGTTGTATTTTTCCTAGTTTCGACAAATTCAAATCTGGGTATTACAAAAAACTACACACCTCTGCGATTTTTTTTCAGCGAGATACAGGCGATAGCGTTTTCTCCACCGTTTCAATGGCGCGGCCATTCGGTTTTAGTGTTATAGCTCTTAAACTATAAACCTGAGTATTTTTTTTATATTTTTACAAATTTTTTACAAATTAAATCTTGCATTTGCGTAAATTTCAGGTCTCTACAAGGCTTAGTTTTAAAGATCTCAGTGGCCGCGCGGTTCGCCGCGTTTCAATGGCGCGGCCATGTTCAAACCCTTATAACTTTTTAACCGTATCTTTGACAAATTTATGGTTTTGGGAATCAACTTTGACAAATTTTTACAAAAAGATGACGTGGTTTTTTTTAAAAAAAAACGCTATGGCCGCGCGGTCGAACTGGACACGGCTGGACCAAGAGAGATTTTGGAAGTTTGAGCAATACCAAGTTTTAGTACCTATTTTGTACTATTTGGTACCAGATCCTACTAATATTATAAATGCGAAAGTTTGTAAGTATGGATGTATGGATGTTTGTTACTCTTTCACGCAAAAACTACTGAACGGATTTGGATGAAATTTTGCACACTGATGGTTTATAACCTGGATTAACACATAGGATACTTTTTATCCCGGTAGTAAGATCCCGTGGGACAATTTCAAACATCACGCGGGCGAAGCCGCTGGCAGAAGCTAGTACCAAATAATTTGTACCTCGCTAAGGCTGCGTTTCCACCAGAGATGAGCGAGGATGCGTAGCGAGGAATGTGTTTGAATCTTACCAATAATATAGCTTCTTTTTCACAGCTTGAGGTATTCTAGCTCTGTGATTGGTTAATACCACACACATTCCTCGCTACGCATCCTCGTTCATCTCTGGTGGAAACGCAGCCTAAAGAGGGAAATCTGTTACGATGAAAGTGGCCAGCCATTCTGACGTCAGAATGGCTGGACCAAGCCGGTTTCACCTAGTTGTAGGTGTTATAACTACTTCATCTTTTCGTCAATATTTTGTACCTCATTGGTAAAAATATTGTTTGATTATCATTTGATGATAATAAAATTATTTTAACTTCCAAAATCTCTCTTGGTCCAACCATCCTGACGCAGACAATAACATTCTGTACCTTTTTGACATCAATCGTCAATCAATCATATGGATCGCTAACAAACATTGTACGAGTAAATTAAATGAAAGGGAAACCAAGAATAAAAGTATTTTTCTTGTTGAATTTTTCCCATTAAATGTATAACTGTTTTTAAGATTTCATGGTTTTCCCTTGCATTTAATTTATAATGTTGGTTATAGAGATATGATCCAAATGATCGACCCGATCTATTGATGTAAAAAAGTACAGGATATTTATTTTTGGACTTAAGTCACTTTGATTTCTTTAGTGTAGCAAACGAATTTTTAACAAAGGAATGTTTCTTTTGTGCTAAAATTTGCTATCTCCAGTATTTAGAGAAGGGTCGTTACGGATGCAAAAATTTAGACATCGGCGGATGCGGATTATTAGAAGTTCACATCCGCGGATGCGGATGCGGATTTTAAAAGGATGATTACTTATATTTTAAATAGATAAATAACTGAAAATCAGTTTAATTTTAACGTTTTTATTTACTCAATCATATTTTTAGAACAAAAGTAAACGAGTTCTTAGTGTTACACAACACAACAGAATTTTAAGCTACGAGTTACATAATAAAAAATCAATGTATAATAATTAAAATGTGAATTATATTTATTCCGACTTCTCCAGATTTGTTTTGTCTATTGTAAAATATGTCCAGATACTGCTAATTATCGGTGGCGACATTTTAATATTTATAAATATCAAAATACTCATTAAACACGCAAAAAGCTATGAAGTACACAGTAAACAATCCCTTTATCTATAATTTATTGACAATGAGAAAAAACACAACAAACAAAACCTGAGATCTTGTTGCCAATGTGCACTTTCCTATTTGTCAATTACTGAATGAAGTTAGCAATTACTAAAACAAACTCAAAGCACGTGCCACTGTGGCTCCGCCCCGCCCACTTTATTTACAATCATGTAGTTATTTGTTGATCTGAATCAGCATCCGTAAAAACTCTGCATTGATTGATGCGGATGTAAATACGGATGCAGATGTCTGAATTAATGCGAATATTCCGCATTTGCGGATGCGGATGCGAATATTCGTAACACCCCTGATTTAGAGTAGGTACTTTTCTTCCAGGTGGCGTTGAAAAATTCCACCCTGTCTACCTATGTACATAAAATCCAATGAAATGTCTTGGTGCTATTCCATTATATTAGCCGAATGACGTCAATTGCTATAGATAGGCCTCCTACTGATTTAAACCACACGCGTTTTCTTCAACTACCTTTCGGCCGGGATGCTGGAGCAGGTGCGGCGCAATTCATATTGGAGTCGTTTTTCTAAGCGAAGGACATTCACGAGGATCTCCAAACGCAAACAAAAATGCGACGCGAGTAGCTGTAGGATCATAGTTTCAAGGTTATTTTAAATTCCTTTTTTAGGGCTTTACGTACAGGTATTTTTTTTGTCGGTGTTTCCTTTTCATTTGATACCTACCAATATTGAGGCAATGTGAAAATAATTATTTATCCAATATGTGAGGAAAGTTCGTTTTTGTTATGAGTTTTGATTTTGAGTCTTGAGCGACCGAAGGATTGAAAAACAGAATCACGAGCGCACCGAGTGATTATAAATTTCAATCCTGAGTAAGCGAAAGACTCAAACTCACTCGAGTTGAACCATTGGTAAAGATATTTCCCCATAGAACAACCAGTTGAACCATGGGTAAATTTACTTCTCCGTAGTACAACCAGTTGGACATCGCAGTTGTACCACGGGTCGGGAGCGAAGTCTACTCATCGGGAAAGAAGCTCGGTCGCGAGCTGCTTTGATATGAGGCCCGAAGGACAGATGGTTATCGAGTATTACTCCTAAATAATTGGCTTGCTTCTCCCAGGGGATAGGCTTGCCGTACATAGTGATCGGAATAGGGGAAGTGACTTTCTTGCGCGGTCTCGAAAAAAGAACGGCCTGACTCTTATCGGGGTTGACCTCGATTCTCCATTTCCTAAACCAAGTGGCTAAGACGTTGGCTGAGGTTTGGAGGGTTTTGGCGATTGCGTTTTTACAGCGACCGGTGTAATAGATAGCCGTGTCGTCCGCGAATAGGGCTAACTGAGCCTTCTTGCTCTTGGGGATGTCACTGGTGTACAACGTGAACGCGAGTGGAGAGATGACGGAGCCCTGAGGGACTCCAGCGCGGACAGGATGAGGTGAAGAGAGCGATTTTCCTACACGGTATCGGAAAGTGCGGTTCGACAAAAAGTTGCGCAAGATGAGCACGAGACGGTCCGGCACACCTAGTTGATACAGCTTATATAATAAGCCGTTGTGCCAGACTTTGTCGAAAGCTTTCGCTATGTCGAAGAACAACGCGCCCGTTATCGACGAACGCTGGAAACCAGCGCTCAAGTGTTCGACGATGCGGTGGGCTTGTTGAATGCACGAGTGTTCGGTCCTGAAGCCGAACTGTTAGTTGGGAATGAGGCTCTTAGCTTCGCCGAAATCTTTGAGACGCTTATAAATAAGTCTCTCATAGATTTTTCCGAGTACTTTCAGGAGACTGATAGGACGGTAGCTCGAGGGTTCGCCTTGGGTTTACCGGGTTTGGGAATTCCGATAACAGTGGCCTCTTTCCATACTTGGGGGAAGAAATTGTTACTTAGGGCACCATTGAAGATGGCTGCCAGTAAAACTATGAGTTGACCGGGGAGGAGTTTGAGCACTTTATTGGTGATTCCGTGCTTTACGCGGTTTAAGTCCTTTAATGATGTCGTACACTTCCTCAGCTGTGACAGGAGGTAGAGGATCATCAGGGTCTTCGAAGGGGGGAAAGGAGACCCTACGTTCGACTTCCGCGTTCACCATGTCGAGGTGCCATTGGTCAACTGGTTGCGTGCTGGGAGAAGACTGAGATTCCAGACTGTCGGCTAGGCATTCGGCTTTTTCAGAGTCCTCAAATGCGAGACTCATGTCCGGGCGAGCGAGAGGAGGCATCGAAGCCTCTTCAGTGGCGCGTAACTTCCTTTGCAGTTGCCAGAAAGCTTGGTGGGTGGGCTCGAGATCGCTAAGCATCTTGTCCCATTGAGTGGAACGGTGCTTATTGGTGCGTTTCTTTACAGCGCGCTGTAAATAGCGCATGTGAGCTTTGTTCGCGTCGCAGGGAAAAGAACTGTAGGCACGGATAGCTGCGTTCTTCTCATTTATCAGATCACGTACATCATCGGGTAGTTTCCAGCGCTGATGTCTCAGGTCTGGAACTTCCCGTGAACAATCCGTCATAACGGATTGAATGTGCTCTGTAAAGGAGTTGGTGGCGGCTGTCGTGTCTACGACTGTGACAATATGGTCGGGGATGGTATCCAGGTGAGGCGACGTGAGGGAATTCAGCTTATCGCTGACTTTCTTCCAGTCGGTGATCACTTGGGAAGGCGGGGGCTGATCGGGGTCGGAAGGACCAGAACGGGGGAGCAAGTGCATGAACACAGGACGGTGATCGGAGTTGAGCTCGTGAAGAGTCTCGATCAAGTGCAACTTAAGGTTGACATTTTTGAGAAGCGCGATGTCGAGTACATCGGAGCATTTGGTCGGATCGTGGGGGTAGTGAGTATGCTCCATAGGGGCGATGGGATCGAAGTTAAGGGAAACAGCTAGGTCGTACACGAATCTTCCTCTAGGAGAGGTCAGCGTGCTATTCCAGGCGGGATGTTTGGCATTGAGGTCGCCCGCTATAATAACGGAGTCGCTCAGGCCGAAGGGGACAGTAAGGTCCTTGGTGAGAAGCGAGTGCTCCTCGGCAGAACCACCGGGAGGGATGTAAGCCGATATGATGGTGATCGGAGGATGACCGGTCATGCCGAGCCGGCAGGTGTATATCTCGAGTAGAGACTCTAACGGAGGGGGGTCTACGGGGATGCAATACAGGTCCTTTTTGTAATAGATAAGAGTGCCACCACCGTGACAACGCGACCGATCGTTGCAAACTATGCGATAGTTTGCAATTTTCGGGTCACGGTGACTGGGCTTGAGGAAAGTCTCCTGTAAGAGGAAAACGTCTATTTGATGGTCGCGGAGGAAAGCAGCGATCTCATCACGTTGGCTCCTGAGGCCATTGGCGTTGAAAAAACCTAATTTTAGGGCGCGCGGTTTGAATCTACTTAAGGTCGTGTTATCCATTATGTCTCTTCTTAAGAGCGACGAGGGCTGTCTCTATCTCGGGATAGCGGCTGAAGATTTCGCCGATAACTAACGGGTCAAGAGGGGCATTCCTAAGTTCCTCAGCCAAACAGTCTGCTTCGGGACCCACAAAGGCCACGAAACCCACGATTGTTTGTAGGGAGGTTTCCCTAGCGTTGAGCACGGGGCCAGGAGGGCTGGGGCGCGGAGGTGCTGGAGAAGCGACGGGAGTCACGTTTTGGGCGGTTTGGGGGGCGGCCGCGTGGGGCGCGGGGGGCGCGGTGTGTGCAGGTGCAGGGACAGGTGTATCCAATAGGCCTGGGATGTTTATAGTCTCTGCCTTACCTAATGCTGGAAAAGCTCTCTGGTGATTCAGAGAGTTCCAAGGCGAGGGTCTCTGGGGACTCAGACGTTCAGGCAATTGGGATGAGGGGATCTTGACGGAGGGGCTTTCCCTCTGCTGCCGAGCGCTAGCGCTTTTCGGCAGCTTTGAGGAGGAGGATTTGGGGGCCTTGGGACAACCGCGATAGTTGGCCGGGTGGCCCGACTGACCGCAGAGGACACAGCAGCTGGGTGGCTCTGTGGCCTGCGAGGTGTCCTTCGGACGAGGACAATCTGATGTGCCATGGTCGCCTAGGCACTTTACACACCTGTGAGGTGCGTAGCAGTGATTTTGGCTGTGGCCATACATTTGGCAACGGTGGCATTGCCCTATTTGGTACGATTTAAACGGCCTCTCTATGACTACTCCTGAGAGCGAGCAGACCGATTTTACTTTAAAGATTGGGTGGTGCCCTTCCACCGGGTCGCAAATGACAAGTACCATGTCGTACTTTTCACCACCACACGCCTTCTGAAGGCGGTGCACAGCTGTGGCCGGGATTTTTTGATTTATGAGGTCGTTGAGGACGTCCTCTGAGGGGATCTCTTTAGGGATATTCCTAATTGCTACGCGGGTCGGTTTTTCCTCGGGGAGGCTGAAAGTGTGGAAGGCGTAGTTCCTTCCGGCCAGGAGACGAGAAGGGGCCCTGAAGTCGTCAGACGTAGGGACCTTTATCTTAATACCCTGTTGGGTACTAGTGGCGCTGGTGTATCGAATCTTAAGATCCACACACGCTTTGTACACTTCGGTCCATTTCGCCTTTTCCTGTAAGAAGATTGGAGGAGCGGGCTTGGGTTTTCTCGCGGTGGGTTTAGCGGCGAGATTCACGGGGGGTTTCGCAGTGGAATTCGCGGCGGGTTTATTGGCGTTTGGCCTACTGGTATGAGCAGTGGCTAACGGAGCGGGGGACGGAGCGCGGGAAGTCGCGGGAGAAGGGACCGAGACATTCGCGGCGGCGGGTTTCTTGGCCTGGGTAGCTTTCGAGCTTTTACCCTTCCTCTTTTCCCCTTTCCGACGACTTGGTAGTCGTCTTCGGAGGACGTAGAGGAAGAGAAACTAGGTTCTGGGTCGGAAACAGGAACCGACGAGTCCATCATCTCAGAAGGAGACTCGGACGCAGGTGTGCGACGGACTATTGTTTCCGAAACAATAGGAGACGGAACAATGGGAGCTACGGGCTACGACCTAATCGGTACGCCTTTGTCGGCGCGTCGCGGCGAGGACGGGTAAATAGGCTCAATGGGCGCCGACTCGGGCATTCCTGGAATGACGGTGTCGGCGTCCACTAAGGCTAGTGGGCTATCGGGAACGTCACTGAATTCAGCGAACGCTTCTCGTTCGAGTTTGACGAACGTTTCGCCATATTTCTGTTTGAAGTATGAATCTTCAAACAAAATTTGTCTGACAAACTTATAGAGAAGTCTGTCAGCCATAATAACTAACTGATTTATGACGTCACATGCAAGAGTTTACGAGAAATCAATAAAAACCTAATGTTCAGCCAACCTGAGTTCAAGCTGCCTGGACACCTGTATCCTAGGATACAGGTGTCCAGGCAGCTTGAACTTGGACAACAGGTCAACAGGACAACAGGTTGTGTAGCTCGCATTTTACTAGGTACAGTCTAGACTGTACCTAGTAAAATGCGAGCTATTTTGAAGATTTGTCCAGCCAACCTGAGTGACATGTTTATCGACCTCGAAAAGGCATACGACCGGGTACCACGTGAGGTTTTGTGGTGGGCCCTTAAGGAGAAAAGTGTGCCTGGGAAGTATGTGCAGTTGATCCGTGCTATGTATAGTCGATGTAGAACCCAAGTACGGTCTACAGCAGGCACCACCGGCAGCTTTTTCAAAGACTGGAGAATGTTGGCCTGAAATTAAGTAGAACCAAAACGGAATAATTGTTTTGTGATTTCGGCGGTCTCTTCACTCCTGTGCCCATAACCCTTGCCGGAAAGCCCATACCGGTCTGCTCCGATTTTCGGTACCTACCTTGGGTCGCTTATTCAGGGAAATGGCGAAGTAGACCGGGACGTAACGCACCGGATCAACTCAGGATGGATGAAATGGCGACAGGTCACTGGCACAACTTGCGACCCACGGATGCCCCTCAAGTTAAAGGGGAAAATCTACAAGTCCGTGATTAGACCTGTCGTATTGTATGGATCAGAATGCTGGACTGTGAAGAAGATGGATGAAAAACGATTGCATGTAGCGGAGATGAGAATGTTGAGGTGGATGTGTGGAGTGACAAGAATGGATAAAGTAAGAAATGAATATATTAGAGGAAGTTTGAAAGTGGCACCTGTTACTGAAAAATTGAAAGGAAGTCGTTTGGCTTGGTATGGACATGTAATGAGGAGGATGAAACGCATGTGACTAAAAGAGTGATGGGCATAAGTAGGTATTGATGGATGGAGGGGGAGAGGAAGGCCAAAGAAAAGATCGATGGATTGTGTAAAGACTGATATGAAAGAGAAAGGAGTAAATGATGCCGTGACGTCTAACAGGGAGAATGGAAGAAGAAAACGTGTTGCGCGACCCCAAATAAAATGGGACAAGGGCAGGAAGATGATGATGACGGTTCATTGCCAATACATCTACGAAAACATAATGTACGTCAGAAAAAATCAGCATCTTTTTGGTAAAAGAGGTGACAGACACAATAACAGTTCATTTATTTCAGTTCGTTTATTTTATTTCTTCAAAAGTGTAATGAAAAACGTCGTGAAAAAGTGAAATGAAAAACACGTGGACATTTGTTATTGCAGTTCTCGGCTCAAAAACAACCTCGCCTATGGCTCGCGTGTTAATACCGCCTTGAAATGCAATAACAAACTTTCTCTACGAGTATCAAAATTTAATATTTTTCACAACCCCCTTAAAATGGGTATCAAATGAATGGGCTTGACTAGTAGAATAACGTTCCTACACTTTAATGAAAGGGAGTACCTACATTAAATAAACTTCGATAAAATCGTTTAAATTAAAAAAAAAAAATACCTACATGTGTTGGGGGATTTTAAAATTAGTTTTACTTGGTGAAAGAGTACCTACTTTCTCGGAGTGGTCCCATTTCAATTTGGTGAAGATCTGATAAGAACTTCGGAGATAGGCAACGGAACTCCTCAATAAATGATAGCAAATGTACATACTAGGTAGGTACTGGGATTGCTGAAATCTCATATCTGTCTATTGTTTACACCAGTTCATAACAGAAAAACACGCCGGTACGCTATGAAGGAGCAGAAGATGCTTACTGCACATGTAAACCACTAAAAAATTAAAAATTAAAAGTTTTTCCCAAAAAATAAAACCGACTTCGGAGAAAACAAAAAAGTGAAATAGTTATTTGTTATACTAGAGTGCAAATGTTGTTTTTTAACCGCGTGCTCCATTTTGATGACCGAGCAAGCGAAAGATTCTAAAATGAAGTCACGAGCGCAGCGAGTGATTCATAACTTAGAATCTTGAGCGTTAGCGAGGAAATCAAAAGATCACGAGGTGAAAACTCTTTGCACTCGAGTGCAACACGTAACTATTCATCCCACCTCAGCGATGAAATGAATAAACGCAAGAAAAAATTGCTCATTATTAACAAACTAGCTGGCCTACGCAACTTCGTCTGCGTCACATAAGAGAGAAAAAGCTCACAAAGGGCATAAAATTTCCGATTTTGTAACATTTTTCATTGCTGTTCCGCTCCTATTGGCCATAGCGTGATGTTATATAGCCTTCCTCGATAAATGACTATCCAACGCAAAATATTTTTTTAATTCGAGCCGATAGTTCCTGAGATTAACGCGTTCAACCAAGCAAACAAACTCTTCTGCTTTATAATACACTCGAGAGCAATGAATCCGGGTCACTTAAAGAATCCTAAAAATCTCGGAAACTAAAAATGCTAGGTTAATGCAATAAATTGTATTTAATAGACAATGTAATACTCCTTAAATGAAGGTATTAAAACTTCTTAGTTATTGTAAAGTTATATCATAAAAAATCAAATTTGAAAAAGGGCCACTTTCGAAGATGGAACTACGAAATTACAGCATTTGGTTTTGATTTTGTTTGTAATCTGTCATATATATGGGTACATAAACCATGTTGATAGTGCTCTATATTCATTATTCAAGCTGAAATTATGTCGCTTACGCCTGAAGAATGCACCAGAATACTTACAATGCTGGAAACCGGCCGGAGTCAGCGCGATACAGCCAGGACTGTCGGTGTGTCGCTGTCAACAGTAGGTACAAAGAGTTCTCCGACGTTACGAAGAAACTGGTTCTAACCTACGCAGACCAGGAACAGGCAGAACCAGGTGTACCACAGCACGAGAAGACCGATACTTGGTGAACACCATGCTTCGAAATCGCTTTCTCACAGGAACTGAACTCACAAATCAGTTTCGACGCCTCGGAGGAAGTAACCCAAGTGCATGGACAGTAAGACGTCGGCTTGCTGAATCTAACTTGAAACCCCTTAGACCTGCAAACGGCCCTAAACTGGAGCGTGGGCATCGTATTTCAAGACTAAGATATGCCCAGAGCCACGTAAATTGGAGTATTGAAGATTGGTCAAAAGTTATGTTCTCCGACGAATCAAAATTTATGCTCTACAAGCACGATGGAAGACACAGAGTGTATCGAAGACCAGGGGAAAGATTCAAGCAAGCATGCATCGAAGAAAAAGTAGCCTACGGTGGTGGGTCTGTACTTGTGTGGGCCGGAATTTCTTCTGAAAGTCGCACAGAGCTGGTGATCATAGAAAACGGCTCTTTAACTAGCGTAAGATATGTGGAAGAAATCCTCAATGATCACGTTGGTCCATTTATGGTCAATTTAGGTGAGGATGCTATATTTATGCATGACAATGCCCGACCTCATACAGGTAGGATTGTGAATGACTACCTTCAAGAGATGAACATTACTCGTATGGAGTGGCCAGCGCGCAGCCCGGATATCAACCCGATCGAGCATGCTTGGGACGAGCTAGGCAGATGCGTAAAACAACGAAACCCTCCCCCAATCACGCTTCGTGAGCTCAAAATTGCTCTCACAGAGGAATGGAAGAATATTCCCCAAAATCGTATAAGGAACTTGGTGTACAGCATGCCAAACCGCGTAAACGCAGTAATGGAAGCACGAGGAGGCAATACGAAGTATTAAAATTCAAGAAAATCGTATTAAGTTCAAAAATTTCATGTTTCCTATTTTTGTTTTAAGGAGAGATCAGCAGTTTTTTTGTTTATGTAATTTTGTGTTAATAAAATGTATGGTGACTCATATTTTTTTTACTTTCATTTAAGGAGTATTACATAGTCTATTAAATACAATTTATTGCATTAACCTATCATTTTTAGTTTCCGAGATTTTTAACATTCTTTAAGTGACCCGGATTCATTGCTCTCGAGTGTATTAGTATAGATTCAGTTAATTCTGTTGGCTTCAAATAAACATCCTCGTCGCTAGATAATGAGTGGTCATTTTAGGTTTTTCACTTGTTTTTAAGTTGGATTCCTTGTTTTTAACCTAAGGTGTTAACAATATCCGGGGTTGCGGGCCTGTTCGAAAGAGATACCGCCGCCCCGGAACATAAAGGGCGAGGAAGGAACATGGATGTGTTTTAGTCAGTAAGAGTCTGACACTCCCTCCCGCTCCGCCCAGAGTGGAAGAGAAGTCATTTGATGATGATTTCCCATCCAAAAAAAAGGTGTTAACAATATGATGTGAAAAGAAAATGGCGCGCGCAAAACATATTAAAAAAAGTACACCAAGAAGGTTCCGAGTCTGAGTTCTTAACAAATAAAAAAAAAATTGAATGATAAATTCGGCACCATAGAGGTAGAAGTAAATAGGTTTAATTAATGATGTTTTGAATGACATGCTTAGTGCACACGATGTTCTAAATTCAAATTTACTTTACCCTCAAGACGATAAAAACGGCTTTGCACTTAGATATCGAAGAGCAAAAATACTCTTTCCGAGATGGGGGGATGAAAAATAACTTTAGCTTCAGAAGTCGGTGACAAAAAAACTAAATCAATCAAACAAAGGTCACCGACTCTGTGAACAATAGCACATTAGACTGGGCATGGACCCGAAGTGGCATAGCCACCCCATCCCCATGTTGAATTTTCTTCAAAAAGTTTTTTATCAATTGAGTCCGAACCAGATATTGGGAAGAATTGTTAATTTCATAATCGTCTACGGAACTCTATAAATATCTAAATTAAAATTTTAAGCCCCACTAAACTGTTGTAGATATAGGACTTGCCGCGATAATTATTGAATATCGGTAATAGCCGTGTAAGCTATGAATTAATTATTGAATAACGGTAATACCTAGAATAGTGAGGTAGCTGGATAAGTTCCACCTAAAAATGTTATTAGTTGTGTAGGTACCTACAGACAGAACCCTTATTGCGTAGGTACACCCTGTATTGGAATCCAAAGTATTCTGAACATTAAAAAAAACACCTATGTTTGCGCACCTTGCAGCTGATCTTAGATAGGTTACCTCATGAGCGCATGAAATAAACCTATCAATATCAAAATCAAAGCATTTATTTCAAGTAGGCCGGTTACAGACACTTTTGAATTGTCGAAACAAAAATGAACATTTAAAGTAGCTCAGTCCCAGTCACAAGACATAAAAACTGTGAAAGCACTGTAGTTGCCCATTCCCTAGCGTAGATCTCTATGGAGAAGAACGGGCAAGAAACTCCATGGACACTCTTTTAAATCAAAATATTGTTACAAAATCTTGGTTACATCATTCATGTTGAGATCGTATATTATGTGAGAACAATGTAGCAAGATGGGCACGTTAAAAGTGTCCATAGCAAAACAAAAATAAAATACAACTCAAAAACAAAATAATTAATTCAAATAAACCTTGGCGACTAAGAGATGACCAGTCACAACTGACAGCGCCCGTTCACGAACATGACGCATGGATCAGCACCATTCAGCTACCAACCATTTTGAAGGGAGCTAAATTATGGTCCGACACACGCGCCACCATCAGCGAGACATTTGAGAGAGCATGACATACTCTCAACCGCCAGGGCATATTCTAGTCAAGAACTGCCGTAGGCTTTCAGTGAATGATAGCTTTCTAATACATAGTACTCACACAATATGGGCTATGCGATTATACAGGGTTATTTTTTGTTTACACTAAACCCGAAAAGGGGTCATTTTGAACAACTTTTTCTATGGGACGAACCTTGAAATCGCGAAAAAAAAATCAGCTGTTCCCTACATTTTGACGAGTTATGCGAGCATAAATGTAGGGAACAGCTGATTTTTTTTTAAACAAAAAATAATGTTGTATAATACTAACATTGAATCTATACAATGCAAAGATAGTTGTACAATCTTCAGCAGCTCCAACAATACCATTTAATGCTATCAATTTTTACGCCCCTGTCCTTGTGGAGCAGGACCAGCATTGAGTCAAGCATTTTTATCAGCGATATAATCGCTCAACTTGTAATGTGCTTGCTTACATAGTGTGCGTTTAATGCATGTTTTAAATTTCGTCTCATTCAGTTCAAGAATACTTTGTGGAATTTTATTATAGCATCTATCTATCGATAGTTGACGTAAGCTTGAACCCAAAGGGGTTCCTTTTGGCTAAATGGTTTTGTATAGTTAGCTACTGACTCCAAAACGTTATCAGAAATAAGATCTAATAGATCAATACCTATCGTCAGCAATTATCGTGATTCAATGTCATTATAAGCTATTAGGTAAACTGATAGGGGTAGGCCCCTCGCGGTTTTGTGTCACGACAGTCACGACACGATGCAATAGATTTTGTTTGACACGTTACATTTCGTAGTGAGTTACGAGACCGGAGTGTACATGGGTACCAACACTTGGGTACACTAACACATTTCAAAATGTGATGTTCATTGGAACATCATAATGGCTTTAGTGTATAGCTGCTGCTTTTGGTTTTCATTGCGCTTAGGAGGTATATTGATTGGGATATTTTCATTGGTAAGTGTTTTAACAACAAATCAAACACCTTACTTACATAATACAGGTATTTAAATCCAAAAATTAGTTTCAGGGACTCCTGATATTGGTATTTTGTTGCTTAGGATACAGTCAGTCTCAATTAGTAAAAGATGAAATTACAAACTGGATAAATGATTACAATCTCATTTACGCAAAGAGCTATCTGGAAGACATGCAAACAGGTGGGCAATAGAGGCATAGCAATGTCCATACAACTTTGTTGTAGCTTTTAATTATGTAGAAAGTTGACCACACTTGAATGTTCTATCATTTATTTACTTTTCAGATCCAGAAAAATATCTTTCACTTGGCATTAGTTTTACAAGCATTTACATGATTGTATGCATTATTTATATCTATGGAGCTTACACGGTAGGTACCTATATCAATACTTAATCCAGGTCCAATACCTACCTCCTTCTGCGAAGCAGACGTGCTAGCGAAGGAGGTGGCGAAGCATGAGAGAGAGAGAACCTCTCGTCTAAGCCACCGCGGGAGACGCATCGGGCGTCTGGAGCCACATGATGGCCCCCGGCCACCCAAGGCACGGCCCTGTGGACGGTGAGCTATGGGCTAGCTCGCCGTACATCCGTCTTAATGGACTGTTCGAAAGAGATACCGTGGCCCCGGAACATTACGGGTGCGGAAGGAACATGGATGGGTTTTAGTCAGCAAAAGTCTGACACTCCCTTCCACTCCCCCCAGAGCAGGAGGAGTCATTTAATGATTTCCCATCCGAAAAAAAAGGTCCAATACCTAAGCATCAAGACTTTCCTTGCAGGAAAGTCTGAACCATACCAAACGCACCCTTCACGAAATCGCCAACCAAGCTGTCTGTACAGACAGTACATCAAAGTAGTAAACTACGTAATTTTTTTTGCTGGGAAATGGCTCTTTTTTATTTGGGGTGAAAAATCACGTTTACCGGTATGTATGGTATGGTCTAGAACAAAAAAAAGATCGCAATGACGGACGGGAAGCGCAAGTGCCTTTCGGCTTCGTTAAGAGTCTTTTTACACCCTTTATGTTGGTAGGGTTAGCAAAGAAAGTCTGGACATTTTAATCCATTTAAAAATATGCCTTTTATTTGCCAGTGTAACAACATGCTTATGGTCACCTTCATACTGATGGAGTTGCTGCGTCTCATTTTGATATCTACTTTGGTTGCAACCTTCCTTCTTCTGATCAAGCAAAATACCATGGACATTGGTTTGCTGATAGGGGCAAGCGTTGCAGGCGGATTTCTGCTTCGTAAGTTTTAAATTAAGTTTTACTGGCTATCAGTATTAGTTACCTACTTGTGTAAACGAAACATACATAGGAAGGACCTCCCTGTCTATGTCGGAATTCAACGGAGTGTCAGTGGTGACCAACGGAAAGTCACAATGACGCTATTTTATTATTATTTACAAACAAAAAAAGTATAAAAATAGTACTTATATCAACTATCTGGTGTCCACGACACAAGCCTTGCTTAGTGTGGCACTAGATGGCGCTGTGTGTTAATGTCCAGCGATATTTATTTATTTTAATAGTAGATTGAGACTATATACAACCAAACTTGTCAAAATCGTTTATTATGTAATTTTTTTTTCAATAGACTTTTCTGACCAGACATTCAAATATATAACCTAATTCTGACATTATTGTAATAGCAAACTTGAGGCCGAATGTATTTCAATGCCAAGAGTGTGGGAGAAACGCAATTGTTACACCTAGGTCGTTTTGTCTTATGGGTGAATATCAAAGCAGCTAATTTTACTTGTCCACGTTGAGAATCAAGGTGTATTTTTTTTAGTAAACTAAGTTACTTGGTGCAACTAGGGTCATATTTTTGCTCTTCGGATTTCTGTATCTATCGATCATCCGATCTACCACAGAGTGTGGATGTGGTCTGTTGTTCTGCATCCTCCTAGAAAAATGTCTGCTCCGGTGGCTGAAGTCGTAGAGTCTTTGCGTTACGACGATTCGTGACGACTCTTGACACATGATATACGTTTTACCAGATCCTTATTTTCACGAAAACTAAAGAACAAATTTCACCATCAAAATTGACAAATAATGCACTTTGCTGATATTCAACCATAACATTTTTTGGAACCTTAACAGGTAGGAAACAAGAACGTGCCTGCTTTCATTTGTTTAGGTACAAGTACAAATAGCGGTTTATTCTTCGTCCGCCCCAAGTTGTGTCACACGTTGCAAAAAAAATCTTTGTTTGTCCCACCTCACTCTTGAAGGTGCTTCGTCCCAAATTACAAGTAGGTACCTTAAGTATTGTAGAAAAAAGTAAATTCAGCGCAAACAAGAAGCGGGAATAAAACAATTTTATTTATTTTTGGGAAGCGAAGAAAGCATACTGTTTGGGACGAACCAGAATTTTGTTATGTGGGACGAACGGAGATAAATCCAAAAAGCCTACAACGTCGCGACACCTTTTATAAGACCCTGCTAATCTAAGTCTCTTCTTTCAGTGGGAATGTTCTACTTCTGGGTATGTGCTGCCAATCTGCCAATAGTCAGAAACGAGATGGAGCGAGACGAACAAGCTGCCATCATCAACAAACTGCAACAACTTCTCGAAGTTAACAATCAGAGGACAGTTCCGCGCCTTTTAGATAACGTCCCTTTTTCTGCTCAACCCGAAGATATTGTCAACAGGAATGTTTTTATTGTCCCGAGAAAAACCCAAACACACGTCAGTAACAGTATTAGTGGTCACTCTAGAATAACTAAGATTAATCGTATCAAATAAACAATTATAAATTTAATAATCCTCTTTTGACCTTACAGTCCCATTGTATATACCCCGTTCACTGATAAACCCACACATTAATGATGTTTATCTTTAAACACAATTACCTACCTACCGTCTTTTTGGAGCTACCGGGTCAAAACAAAACAAAAAATGTTCAGTTTATTTAATGACATAGGTATACCTATTATAGGCCCTGCGCGCTTTTCGCACTTTTAGCATTTGGCACCCGGTTGATGAGTACCGTGATTTCACTTTCGCACTGCTGCCTAATCTTTGTGGCAATACTATCTGCAGAAGCTCTATCTGGAGACCGCACGGTTCCTGACGCAGCGCCATGAATTAAGTGGTATGAGCAACCTGACGACCCGGAATACCGTAATTTTAGACTGTAGAGAGCGATTGCTGTCATGGTAATAAGAGGATACCGTACAGACACCTTCGAGGTAGCGAGCCTTTTGGCCGGTTCACGACAGCACACTGAAGGAGTGCCCAGCCTGGGAAATACAGCGCCGTCCGTGATCTTGTCGCCAATCGGTGCCAAGGACCTCTCGCTTCCGGTCGTAATTCAGTCCGTGGTTGGGAGCGAGGAGACGCTGTCGCCAATCGCCTCCTTTTGTGAGGAGGTGATGGTTGTAAAGGAGCCGGCGGAAAGGGAGCGACAAATTACAACCTCCGGGCGCAAAATAATCTCCAGCCACCATAGGTGGGTGACCGATTTGGGTAGTCTGGCACCTGAACAGACACTGCATGGCCCGAGACCACATACCACGAGAAACTGCGGCCGTACACGGCGACGGGGTCCACATGTTTATGTGGGCCAAAACCTGGACGTAACGTGACGAACTGCCCAAGTACTTCAGCACCCCGGTCCAAGGTAGTCGCACAACACCGTGTGGTTTTAAGTCACTACGAGTCTGACAGACCCCTTCGTCTATTATTATAGGACGGCGACGACATCCATTAGGATTTCCACACGCAAAAAAAGAAAGGCCCTGCGCACGTTTATTATGTTCAGTTCAGTTCCTAGTAAACTCTGAGTACCTAGGTACTTACCTACCTATACAAATTGCTTTTATCGATCGAGTTCAAAAGGGCAGTTGTATAGTATCAAACATTGATTTAATTAAGTAGGTATCGATAGAAAGACAAGTAGGTAACTTTGTTTGTAAACATATTGCGTGTGGTGTATACAGGCAAACAGGAAAACAGGGTTAAATTTTTAAAGGGAAATTAAAGGGAAAGTACTCTAAATACTGGAGATGGCAAATTTTACTCAAAAGAAACATTCCTTTATTTTTAAAAAGATACAAATCTGCATTCAGATTTTCGAAAATTCGCTTGCCACACTCGGGCATCGAACCCGGGATGGATTGAGGTCGAAAAAATAACATTCTGTACCTTTTTGACATCAATCGGTAGGGTCAATAATGTTTTTGAATATCAATTTTCGAAAATCTGTAGGTGCCTAATTGCAGATGTTTTTTTTTCAACCGACTTCCAAAAAGAGGAGGTTCTCAATTCGTATGTATTTTTTTGTTTGTGTTTGTTACCGACTTTCGACTGGGTGAACCGATTTTGATGATTTTTTTTTTAAATAAAGGAATGTTTCCTTTGAGTAGTAAAATTGGCTATCCAGTATTTTGAGTACCTACTTTCCCTCCAGGTGGCATTGAAAAATTCCACCCTGTGTACTTAACGTAGCTGAAATTGAAAGCATTTATCTAACTTAAACATCATCTGCCTAACCTTTTTCCAACTATGTTGGGGTCGACTTCCAGTCCAACCGGATGCAGCTGAATGCCAGTATTTTACATGGAGCGACTGCCTATCTGACCTCCATAACCCAGTTCATTCTGGGTAATCATTTATCCAACTTAAACGATGATGCAATATTTATTAGCTTCACCACTACTAGAAGCTACGAATGTAGGACTTGTATTGATTTTCGATTAGGTACGTCTAGCTAGCTACCTACTTACTATAAAGCTTTGTTTGAGGTGAGAGGACTGGCGTTGGTCAGTGGGTATAAGGTAAGTGACCGGTGACCGCGCAGTCGCGCAGATCGATCGATGTTCGAGGCCAAGCCCCGCAACTCGGTGTTGACTAACTCAGACCGACAACCAAACAGATGCACTTATTGTACCAAATAATTAGTAACTCAATTATTTGGTAAGGTAATCATTTTTCTCACGTCGTCGTTGTCCTAATTTATTTGGGGTCGGCGCAGGAAGTTCCTATCACAAATTAAAGTTCCTATTTTCTTCCATATCTACTTTGTCTACCTATTAGTCGTCATCTCATAAGTCAACTCTCTAGCTATACCTACCTACCGTTTTACACACGGTTCTTCATTTTTTCATCGTTTCTTTGGTCTTTCTCTACCTTTATCCCACATTCATTTTTAATACTTTCCGCCCGTCATTATCCTCATTCGTCAGCATCATATGGCAGCCAATTACCACACTACTTTTCAGATTTGTGACACAATTTTTGGTCAAGTGTAAGGTGTCCATAAAAATGATTATGCACAACTCACTCTTGATCAAAAATTAAGTAAGCGTGACATTTTTTTTCTTGAGCTAAAAGGGGATCATTCTTTGTCGGCCCAAAAACCAAAGTGCCAACGAAACAAACGTGTTACAAGGGGAGGTCAGTCCGAGTAGTTTTTACTACGGCACCAAGTCTCTACAACCATACTTTCAGCAGATTATTTGGGTTGAAAAATCTGGTTATTCGTACGTTTTGTTTGACTGAAATCTTTTCGTCTGCTGGCGTTGGCCTCCTGCCGCAGGCTCTACGCGGGGGTCGTGCGGTCCATGGCCCTTTACGGGGCCCCAGTGTGGGCGCGTTGGTTGAAGCGGCGAGCCGCTCATTATCTGAAGAACGCGACCCAAAAAGTGGTGGCCGTAAAGATGGTCCGTGGGTACCGCACGATCTCTCGCGAGGCGGAGGGCCTGCTTGTCGGATTGCCGCCATGGGATCTGGAGGCAATAGTCCTCGCGCGCCTACACGAATGGCGCGCGGAGGTACTACGCCGGGGGGAAACTCCGCTGCCGCGGCAAATTGCCGCTCAGCGGACTGACCTGACCGGCGCGATCTCATGGTGACATGGAGAGAGCGACTGTCGCAACTCCGTGCAGGGCACGCCACGATAGTGGCGGTAAGTCCCCTCTTTGAGGAGTGGCTGGAGAGACGCCACGGCGTCCTCGTCTGACCCAGGTCCTCACCGGACACGGATGTTTCGGGAGGTACCTGCACCGAATCGGGCGGGAGGAGACGCCCGGGTGTCTCCACTGCGAGGATCGACCGGAGGACACGGTGGAGCACACGGTGGAAGTCTGCCCTGCGTGGGCGGAACACCGCCGTGTCCTCGTAGCGGTGATCGGCGGCGATCGGCGGCGGCGAGTCGGCGACCTCTCGCGTCCAGCCCTGGTTCAATTCATGGTCCGGAGCGAGTCGGAATGGGAAGCCGTCACCTCCTTCTGCGAAGCAGTCATGCTAGCGAAGGAGGTGGCGGAACGAGAGAGGGAGAGAGCCTCTCTTCCCGGCCGCCGCGGGAGACGCACCGGGCGTCGGGGGCTACGTGGTGGCTACCTACCACCGTAGATGCGGGCCTGTGGACGGTTGGCTATGGGCTAGCTAGCCGTCCGTCCGTCTAACGACGACGACACAGGCCGTGTCGACGGCGCGTTCGTGTTCCACGCGCGGCTCAAAGAGATGTCAGCATAAGGGGAGGGGCCCGCAAGGGCCGAAGCCTGCCGGGATTGCGGGCTTGTCCGAAAGAGATACCGCCGCCCCGGAACATAAAGGGCGAGGAAGGAACATGGATGCTGGGTTTTAGTCACTAAGAGTCTGACACTCCCTCCCGCTCCGCCCAGAGTGGGAGAAGTCATTTGATGATTTCCTATACCAAAAAAAAAAAAGAAAGGGGCTGAAACGTGGTCGCCCACAATGAGCCTGATCAGAATGCTTAATGTCACCCAAAGGGCAATGGTGAGGGCTACGCTCAGAGTTTCCTTGCAAAAGTACTAAAATTAACAACGTAGCCCGAAGCCAAACAAGTTTGGCAATGGCATGACGATGCTTGCTTGCAGAATGGATGGCCGATAGGGCCGAAGTTCTGGAGTGGCGACCGCGAACAAGAAGACGTTGGAAGGCCTCTCACTAGGTGTACCGATGACTGGTGAAGGTTGTGGGGATCCGCTGGATGCGATACGCACGAAACTGGTCAATATGGCGACACTTAGGTGAGGCCTATGTCCAGCAGTGGACGTCTTTTGGCTGAAATGATGATACAAAAAAAATGTCTGTCTAAGCCTTCACTTTGTTTCCTACTTAAGATTAAGTAGACATTGCACATCATGTAGGTATAGTGCAGACCAAGTGAAATCGCCTAGATAGTACTGCTGTCTGATAGTAACAAGACATACACTTACCAGCAACAAGAGCAATATGGCTTGTCTGAACTAAGTTGATTCACTATAATAATTTACATACAATACTTAAATCTCGTTATTTTTCAACACTTTAATAATATTCACAACGGTTATTTAGTCATAGGTACATTATAAAACTTGTTCAAAGTCATCATCTCAACAAGCTTCTATCACTCTATCACCAGCAGATTAATTTTTTTTTGACAAATAAAACGTACGAAAAACTAGACTCCTCAACTCAAAAAATCGGCTGAAGAAATGTTTGTAGAGACCTCCGCAACACTGGTGACACGTTTTTTTTTCGTTGGCTTCTACTTACTAGTACGGCCCGACTTTGTATGAACCGTGAATGGTTTCCTTTCCCGATATCTCTTATTCGGTTTTCCCTATATTAAACCCTGTATAGGTACTCATTTGCTTGTCTATTCATTCGCGTTTCTTTTTAATGGAAATGAGATTTGCAAGAGGTAGGTATATCTACCTACAAACTAAATACAGACAAGAGACAAGGATACCTACAATAAAACAATATTTAGCACTGCAAACTTTTATTTTCCAGAGCGGCTATCAATGCTTATTATTTTTTAACCATAGATTTCAAATTGGTAATTGAGTCCATTGCCACGTTCGCTCTTAAGACGGATATTGACGAAACTGGACCCGACACCACCAGCGGTGATTATAGCGCTTCCTGACGTGTGGTCCATGTCTCTCGCTATGATGCCCTGAAATACAAAACCACAAAATAGTTATTAACAAATTACCCCTCTTTATTAGGCGGGTCATGTTATCTTGACCTGGACAACGAAGTGGTAAAAGTAAAGCAATAAAGCTTGTGACAAATGTAAAGGTAGGTAGCCACAAAAAGTATTGTTCCAGTTCTTGTAAGTCATTTAGCACTTCCGGTTCGTCAGTGATGACAAAAAAACGCAGCTAATAGGTGTATGATTGGGCAAAAAACGTTGTGATCAATTTCTAAGCTTACGAAAATAATTGCGTACACAATTACACATACCTTAATTATTTGTTGGCCGGGATCTGAGAAGAACACTTCCTTGACTCGTTTTTTGAACGGAATACCCATGTACTCTGCTTTCTGTTGCCATATTAGGTGACCGTTGTAGCTGGTCCCGACGATTAGGTCACTTGCTACACATGAAGATATTGCTATCAACGCGAAAACGCTTAATATAAGTACGCACTTCATTCTCAAAATCGCTTTACCAACGTCAACTTTGTAGCCTGACTAAATGCGACTCAAATCCTCACACTCTTTATAACTGATTTAAGTTTAATTATAGTACTTGTGCTAACCTCTTAACGACTTAACACGAAATGTTTTCGTGTTGATAATGGTAACCCCTAAACTATGAACAAAGATAAGCGAAGACTAAGAACGTAGGTAGGTACATAGTTCCATCTTATCATACAAGTTTGTTGTTATTATTTCACTTCTGAGAAACCCCTGTTGCTACTGGCCACAGGGGAAATTTACATTATCTAAGACGCTTTTTTTACTTTGCGACTACCTACATATTTTTTGGGGCCTAGCTAAATAGTACATTGTTATACAAGGGGCTAAAATGACCCATTATAGACGAGGTAGTAAATAGAAACCGAGTTATAATGAGATTTTAGCACCGTGTGTTACACCGTTGGTACTTTTCACTACGATTGCGAGAAAATAAAATAGCCATAATGAATATGATAGTTTATTTTATTAACAATTAAATGTACCTACAATTTGTACTGTTGTTCAAATTTAATGAGATGTTTTTTTCCCGGCAACATAATTTCAGGTCTCTGTGAAGACGAATATAATATTGTGTCGTCTGTGGGGTAAACGTAGGAGATAAAAAGGAATCCTACATATAATTCAAATAAAGAATACCTACAGAAAAAATCATAAAATTTCGCGCCAATGCCTTTTTTTATTTCTTCTGTAGCTCGAATGCAACGCACACATCCTGCCAGAGTTGACGTTCGGCGCGTTTGGTTCCATTTTTAAAATAAAATGTTTTTTTTTTAATGGAACAGTAATAAGTAAATTCTTTATGAATTATGAGTAAATACTTATGCGTTTTCGAAAAAAAAACGCTTTTTCCCTAGGGCATAATATGCAATTTTACGCCCGCTCTGGTACGCTGTTATCACGGTCTTTTCGAGCAAGAGGAGTGAAAACATAATTAAGTTTGCATGTCTATGTAATTTTTTTTTCGCCATACCTAAATGGCAAAACAAATGTAGCTAATTTCCATGTAATAAGATGCTTAGAGATTTTAGAGCAGGGATCCCCAAACTAATTTGGACAAGTGACCCTTTTTCCAAAATGAACTGTTACCTCAGACCCCCATGGCCAAATTACCTACTTTTAAGATCAATCCGGGGTTATTTCATAATGGCCCGCGCAATAGAAGACAGAGTGAGAATTTGCAATGCTTTAAGTTAGCAGACTATTATGAATAAGTACGCTTGAACTCATTACCTTGCACCGACTTGCCGAGTTTTTCATCTTGCACGAACTTGAGACTTTACATTACTACAACAATGCTATTTCCTACGAAAATATTAATTATATTCTTAGTACACGTAACACATCATAAGCAATACAGTACCTATCCACGTATCTTGAAAGTTTTCTTGTGTTAATTTAATAGGGGTCGATTATTAGACCTCGTCGACCCCTAAAGCAGTTTTCGTTTATGTCGACCCCTAGGAAACCGATATCCGACAACTTTGGGAATCCCTGTTTTAGAGTTTGTTTTCATAATTAGTTACTAATGTCTTTACAAAATAAATATATCTTATCTTCATAGTGATAGGTGTATGTACAATTAAACACTATTAACATTTAAGAAGTTTATTCTAGATAATTTTCCGTAATACATGTATTTAATTTTAAAAAAAGCTTTCAACAAACAATTGCACATATAGCATTTTAAAATTAAACATTTAAAAAAATTAACAGTAATTTTTAAGTACCTACATAGATATAACAATATTCGACCAAAATAGGTAATTTAAATCCATGCACCGTAACTGCCACGACCTGAAAACATGACCTAAACCAAGAAATATCGAAAATGTTACGCAAGTTTCCAAATAAACTTTTCTACATAACGAATGCATGACGCCTTTTCGAACTGTCATTTCATTCAAAGTGCTGCTTCACAGGAGGCGTCAATTAATTACGTGACGCGTTTAGGGGGGGAGGGGTTCGATCCAAAACTCACCCCATCTCACGTGGGAGAGAGAGGGGGGTCTCGGCAATGCCACGTATTTTGCTTTCGGCAAGAAACAGTGAAAAATTGCGTAAAAACTATTAAAAAATAAAAAATTAATATCGCTGGACGTTATACCACACAGCACCATCTAGTGCCACACTAAGCAAGGCTTGTGTCGTGGACACCAGATACATACTTGATATACTACATAATTATATACTTTTTATTTGCCTTTATGTTTCATGTTTCGCCACTAAAATATGGCAAAATATTATTGTGTAGGACAATAATATTTAATAAATATTCAAAGATATTTAAGTAAATCCAACGCAATCAAACACAGATTATCGTATTTTCACTAAACTACGCATTTGATAAAATGTCAAGTCAAATCTCACGATATTTCACAATGGGTCACACCCACTTAGGTGGGTGTCTCACGTAATTAATGGACGACCCCACACAGTCGGAAAAACAATAAGGTACAAGTAAAAATATCATTTTCATGATTTTACTGTTCACAGCAATTTGCTACCACCTTGAAACCTCGACTTGAACTTCATAATATATAACCAAATAAATTTTCTAATAACCGCGAAACATTGTAGTTATACTGAACTAACTTGCATTGCCGCAAAACGTGGAGTCGTCTCCATATCTAGTGAGTCAGAAGTGATTTGAGAACGTGTATCAGAATTCTCAGTACTGTTATGCATTGATGCCATAGACATCTTTTCATCTTTCATACTGCCATTCGTTTCTAAAGAAATATCAGTAACGTTTGACTTCTGTTGCGCATCTACCATATCTCCGCCGCCCCCGCTGAGTGAATTCCAAATACCCTTTGAAGACTCTTTGAGAGTAACTTTCTTCTCTCCCATGGCCGCACCTTTGTCTTTACCATCTTTGGTTTTTTTGCCGAGAACCGGAAATGAACTTAATTTAGGCTTTGAACTCCGGACCGCACCACCCCGCTGTATGGGGGCGGCTTCAGCTTCGGCCTCCTCCGTGATTGAAGTGAGCAGGTCAGCCGAATCTGAAGGCACTGCTTGCCCGGCTTGTATCGGAATGTCATCTGGAAATAAATGTTGAAATGTGTAAATCATAAACAATGGAGATTTTGTAATAAGTCACTAAAGTGCGTAACAAGACCCTTAACGAAGCCGAAAGGCACTTGTTCTCCCCGTCATTGCGATTACGTGTTTGTTCTACACCATACCTGGGAAGTAACCTACTAAGTAGTTATGGAGATATTGGAGGTCAAAGTTACAACTTTTTAACAAGGTCATAACTTTACTTTAAATACCTCCATAACCCGTTTACTATTTAGTGTATTCATCAGCACAATGTTTTGAGTGCGTTACATTGAGTTTTACCGTAAAACGTGATTTTTCACCCCAAGATATGTTGTTTCACAGCGATAACTTTTGAGTAGATTTACTTTGGCATACCACTGTTAAACCCACGATGGTTTGTGTGGTATGTACGTGTTGTATCATAATTAAACGTAAATAGTGTATGTTGAATAATAAATGTAAAAAAAAAGCCTTAACACATTCACTGTCCACGAAAAGAAACAATAGTTAAACAATCGCTCTGAACCATATGTGGCTCATGGGACAGGAAAAGGGTTAAGTGATGTAAGTACAGAATTCTTGGTTAATGGTTTCGTGAAGGGTCCGTTTACACCCTGTGTTTGTGCTTGAAAGAAAAATATAGAAAGAAATACATTTCAGAGCTAATTAAAAGTTCATTTTACAATAGGCATGACGACAGTTTGAATAAATTGAAAATTTATGTAGTCCGTCAACATTGGAAAATAATGGACACGTATTTTTTGGTTTTAGTCAATGAATATTGACAAAGATAAAACGAATCATAACTCGGGAGGGGGGTTCGTGACGTCAGAACGCACTAAAAATTATACCAAGGCGTGAGAATTTTAAAAGCGTCGTCTTTTCAACATTTTTGATTTACGTAAGAAAAGAAAAAATACGGGTCAACATTTTATTGATAATCTAACTGACGGACTACAATTACATTTTTCGTCGTCTACCCTACTATTCAGATTCCAAAAATATCGTGTTGAAGCTATTAGCAGTGAACATTTAAGGGAATGGTTTGTAGTTGGCTTTCATATTACTATGGTGCTACCTACCGACTAAAGACGCTTTCAGACTATGCTATAATATAATAACATCTAGTATATAGCTCATAGAACAACAATATCGCGCACCATACATTTCTTATGAACACGTTCACACTGTACTATACTATCTATTATTCGCTTACTATACGCTATAAAATAATGCGATACGCTGAGCTCATGCTGTGCTATATCACGCGCCGCCCTTTTCCTACTTCCTAACCCCCCGCCGCCGTACCGCAAGACTCTTCCAAGATTGCGGTCAACTGAGCTTGCTATATAATATTGCCTAATGTGAACGCCATGCTTTATAGCAGTGGTTCCCCACCTTTCTTAGGCCAGGTACCACTTTGGTATGTTCATTGTTAACAGGGACCATAGGGTCCTAGATAAACATGGATACCGACAGGATTATAACTAGGGGAGTGAAACTTTAACTCACACTATACAAAAATTGGACAAAAGCGATCGAATTAAGCTCGAAAAAATTAGCAATCATTTAGTATGAGATTCTAAAAAAAAAATGGACTTTTGCCTCTGCTAAGTTCAATAATTAGGTTGGGTTGAGCTTGCATCTTCTGTGCAAAAAACTTCTGTGTTAAAGAGTACAAATAACATTTGAATCTTTCGCGGACCGTAGTCGAGGCTCCTGCGGACCACCAGTGGTCCGCGGACCACTGGTTGGGAACCAGTGCTTTATAGTATAGCATTAGGTCCTTCTTTGCTATTCTAATATATGTATAGCACACAATAGTATAGCATAGTCTGAAACCAGCTTAAGGGTTTTTAAACGGGCAATAATTCAATGTAATACGTATATTATTACAGAGTCTATGGTCGCTTGGTAGTTATTCCACGGGAAAAAATTGTTGACACATAGTCGAATTATTAAAATAAAGAAAAATAAAGAATAAACAAGAGTGATACGTACGACCAATGCACGATGGCTTAAAATAACCATTAAAATCTCATAATGTTCTTTTTTTATAAAAATATTTCTGTTCAAATAAACTTGCATAATTTTGGTAAAATACATACGTATCTATTACCGCCTTATTACCACCTAGTATTTATTTTAATCCATAATTTAACTTACATCAAAATTAAAAGAAGAGATGCAATCATGGCACAGAAAAGTATGGCACGGAAATATATCAATGTTTCGAATAAGGGGTTTCCAATAATAAGGCTGTGTTTCCAGTAGAGATGTGCGAGGTAGCTGGGCGGTGCGAGGATGCGTAGCAGAGCGCTGTGAACGGTGCGAGGATGTGATGCGAGCCCGTTTCAGACTGACTGCTATTAGCACATATCCCTCCCACACATCCTTCCCTTATTTTGTATGATAAAAAACCCCGCTCTACTGAGCGGTTTAGACTAGAGCTGCGCTGAGCGAGGGTAGGTAAATAAAGTGATTCTATTGTTACTTGACAAACACATCCCTCGCTAGTCGCTACGCATCTGTGGAAACGTCTCTGGTGGGAACGCAGCCTAATGACCGCTTAGTGCGAGTAGGTGAGATACACAGAGTGATGCACGAAGCGGTCACCCACCGCTTGGATTAAAATATTCTACTTTTACTAGATATATTTTTTTCTTTTTGAGAGGATTTTTGCGCTTAGGATTTATTAATTTTTTCTTAGCCCTTTTTCAAACAATGATTCATAGTGGCGCAGATACATTCCTGAAATATAAATCTGCAACAAAATGTTTTCGTGATGGCTGGAAATATTATAGCCACAAAATGCAGATTCAATATTAACCGTTAACTTATGAAGCACCTTTACTTGAATTATTGCTGCATATTGACACATCTTGCTGTGAAAGTAGAGCCAGTTTAGAAGCGCCTTGATTTGACAACGTTTACAATAAATCATCTATTACATCTACTGTTTCAAACTTTATAAGTATTCATGTATAGCTATGATTGTAATTCACTAAAATAAGCGATTGCACAGTTACGTTTGGTAAGTGCAGATATATACAACGCAACGGTTGCTAATTAAGTCTCAACTCAAAAATAAAATACCTTTCTATCTGTAATAATTACTAATACAACAACAGCTATAGTAGGTAGGTATACGTCAACCATCGTGGTTATATACGGTCACAAAACGTGAGAGCGAGATCACACAAAACTTAGTAGGTACGAAATTTTTACATCATTATCAATTTTATTATTTCAACAATTATCAAGTAGCGACATATTTTTTGTATGGATGTGGATGGCTGCAAGAGAAGGAAGACCTAAGAAATTGTGGATGTACCTACTGAAAGTTTACGGTGGCTAGAACGGAAGTGACTACAGAGACGACGGCGACGACTACGCCAACCCTATATATATTGCAGAATGACGATGATGACCTACACAAATGATTCACCATCTTACTCGCACGCTTAACGTACCGCGACTGCCACGAGTCTTGGCGTCTTAAGTCCGGTCGCAGAGCACGAAGAATTTCGTACACTGACCTCTTTACCTACGGACAGTGGTCACAAACATTTTTGTATTATGTGTGGTCTAAATAATAATTTTTAATTTTTAATAGTAATCTTTTTTCCTCTAAAAAAAATTTCAACGTATTAAATAAATTATTGTTAATATGTAAATTATTTATTAAGATGTTATATTAAGTATAAGTTATAAAAATCGAGTTACAATTACTATTTCGGCAGAAATTAAAATTACTTATGTCTGGATTTTTTTTCGTGACTCAAGGCCTACAAAAAAAACCACATGCAAACAAGAACAAACCTTACAGTGTTAGGTAAAAGCCAGTCACCGTTTCTGTGTGTTACATAATTGCTTACATGTATCGAACGAACATTTTGTCCGCAATGATTTGAAATCTACCTTCAAAATATTTATAAAATCGATGTATAATTTTTTGTAATACCCCAACTTTTTGTTCTTTTTAAGTGTCTAGACACTTCATAATATTAATATTCTCATGGAAGTGAATAGTGTAATTCTTAAGAGAGTAATTAATGATCTTAAACCTCAAAAGGTTTACAATCCCTGAGGACGGCGGCCATTGCATCTGTGCGAGCGATACACATTATATTTACGCGGGAATGACAGAGACGGTAATAACAGGTCATTGTATGAAATTATTCTTGCTCCACGACCGGACTTTAGTATAGTTTATTGAAGCAACGGATCTTTTAAAAGTGTTCTACTTATTAAAAGGATGAAGGACTTGTTTCACTAACACATAGTGGATGGAGCTGTGCTCATAAGTTGCACTCCTACAGCTGGACGTCACATGTGCTTCAATAAGTATTTCTAAAGTCCTACAAATAAAATAATGTGATTTATTTTCCGAAATACCTCAGTGTATTACTTGACAAAGATGTTCACATAATGTACACAATATTTTGACAACTTCCATATTTAAAAGTTTTTCAATTATTGCCCATTTTGAAGATTTTTTTCAGTCTCCATGGTATATACTAAAACGAATATTGTAGTGTGTTTTAATATTGTGAGATTATGTAAACTTATCAATGTCTCTGCACATACAATTAATGGTTTTAGTCCACAAGCTACAATCCAAAGTATGAGGCGAGGAGCATGCATTTGGCAGCATACAGTTATGTTCATCTGTATGTAAACCAAAAACATTGAAATACAATATCATGTCAGCTAGGTATCATATATTGGGAACAATTCAACAAATCTACGATACTACTCTGAAAACTGATACTGAAACTGATACTAAGAATGTTGAAGTAAAATATAAAATTGTTGCTAGCAGTTTACTTGATGACGGGTGAATTTTAATTCTCACCTGGTAACTTCTTGGTTCGGAATGATGCATTGGTAATCATAGACTTGGACATTGTGACAGTAGTAGTCGCTGGTGACAATGCTACACTAATACCCATGGGGCCGTCACATGGTTGTCCTGAAAAAAAGTTATACACCTTTAGTTGAAACAATATTACAGATCTTAGGGAACTTACACACTGCCTCAAGCCATGCGACAGAGCGGCGCCGTGCTTTTTATGTAAATAACTCATGTTTCATGAAAACTACATGCTGCCACATAGGAGCCACGGACTGCCGCGCCTGGACGTATTGCAGTGTATGAGACGCCTAAGATCATTTCTGTAATCTTACAGCAAAGCTTATTCAAAGACCTGCAAGAGATTACAAATTTGTAAGTTTTCCGTACCTGAAGGATTATTTTTTAAGGAGTTTATCACAGCACTAGTAACCAACATCACATCAGGAAACAATTCATACTGGGCTCTTTGGTCGATATCTTGCACTGCCTGATGTGCCAATGTATAGAATTCATTGAACATAGCAAAATATGCGCCTTCAATCATTTCTAATAAGAAACTAGATGAAACTGGTATTCTGGACACTTTTCCAGATGAAACAGCATTTTTCTTCTTGAATCCTTGGGTAACTATTCTGTAATCATAAAAATATTGACAGATCAAAACCTCTAAACTAATAATATGGTAAGAAGCCTGTTCAGTTAACCATCTCCCTAACTCACTACCAATAATATATACCCTAGTTAATAGTTAAATTGTTTACCTGGATGCAGCAATGCAGAAATGTCTTAAAGCCAGTTTTGGTAACAAGCTCAGTTGGCGATTGTAAATAAATAGCAATGCCGACATCACTTTCAACCGATTCTGTGCATTGATAACTTCAACTTGTGGGAGTGGTCCCCAACTAACAAGTTTAGTATTGCACTCTTCCCACCTTCGTAATGCACTTTCTGTAAGAAACTGAGATCCCAAGGAAAGTGGCTGAAAATAAACAAGTTAATGGTTAAAGTCTTAAAATATTCAACTGTTAAGAAGATAACCTTCCATTTATTGCACATTGGTATTGTGCACCGGGTTCCAAATAGATTTAGGTATTTTGTTATTAAACTACATAATTATTTACAGTTTTTTGTTTACATGTGCTGTAAGGCATTGCTTCTTGCCGAATTTCATCATTATAGGTGAACAGGAAGTACATTTTGAGGTTTTGATTCCCTTGTGCAATAGCGATGGCATTCCTGAGAAAAAGGGTCTTGACAGACAGACAACAAAGTGATGCTATAAGTTCCTTTTGAGGTAGGAAACCCTAAAAATACTAAATATATATTTTTACCTCATGATATATGGAAGATTGAGCCAATGATGGTAGTCTGAATGATACTACTTTGGGCTTGCCTTCTTCATCTACCACTTCAAAGTTATACAAACCTGTAAAATGAATAACAAAGGTAATTAACCATTATACCTCTTAGCGATTCAGCTATAAAACAGATTGTTTGCATTATGTTTTACCTATCAATAATGTTTCTATGCAGCGGCATGTCTTCTTGTTTCCTTGAGCCACTGAGCTCAGATAGTTATAAATTAATGTGGGAACAAACTGCAGTGTAAATCTTTGTAACTCAACCTCCTTTGACCTGTAGAAGCTGAATAACTGTGTACAAACATTTTCTAACAACTGAAAAATTACATAAGGTATATTAGGACTCAGTATGTTCTAAAAGAAAAATATAATTATGAATCTAATGGAGTACATTGTTAACAGTAAATAGAAAATACCTGTTCAAATTGAGAATCTTTCTCTATTTTGCTGCTAGTATTAGCATCATCTTCACTATAGAACAGGTTAAAAATGACAGTAGCTATCTCATGATTGTGTTCATGTTCAGCTGCAAAACTTTTTATTTCATTTTCTTGCAATGCTGCATACTCACTGAGCCACTCAGATATCAGCTGTTTCCATTCTGCCATTATGACAAATGTAATTCTCTTTACACCTGTACAAAAATAGATTGTAGGTACGTACTTGGTAAAACGCAGCTTAGGTACTTAGTCTATAAGGTTTTTTAGATCCAATGAAATAGTGTATTCATTAAGTTTTTTTATTTGTTCCAGTCTCGTTTCTAAAGTGTTCTTTTACAGTTTTTTTCTTGTTGAAATGTTTATATGCCTGTGCAGCACGATATTTGGGATAAGGTCGAGTCAGATAAATGTTAGTTTATACGTGTTTTGCCACACCCCGTGTGCTACTGATGTCGATATCATCAGTATTATTGAAATAGAAACGAAGAATGTAGTTTAAACGTAATAACTACGAATTCTTGTTGGATACTGTAACAAAAGTTGATTAAATCCATGGGCAATAAATCGATTAAATTAAAGGACGTTCTAATGCAATGCGATGATGACATACCTGACAATTTAAGGCTTTTTTATTTTAACCGATTCAATAGTAGCTTAAATTTCATTACTGCACCACAACAGGTACATATTATTATTAACAATATTTCACTTTTTTTCCTGAAATTATAGGGATTAATGGAAATGGACTCACAAAAACACAGATGACATGACAGATGACTTGCCCTGCGTTCCGAATTGCGATAAAAGTGATAATATCGCGAATCCGACCAACGCGCAATGTCACAATTATTACTCAGTGGCCTCATATTTTGTGACTACTAAATTCGGTCGGATTCGCGATATTATCACTTTTTTTGCAATTCGGAACATAGGGATAATATGATAGTGGTGATATGACATTTGACATTAGTAAGCAGATTACTCACGGCGCTCACATTAATATTTTGCGTTCCGATTTAGTTTTCACGATTATGACAGCTAAGATCACAGATTAGATATTTGTAGCTAGCTACAGATACGACAGTGACTTTTCGGTCGAGTTTCCCAAGGTTTTGGCGCTGTTGTAGCCATCGGGGTTTTACACACACATAGACATACTTATAGTTATGTAAGTGTAATAGTGATTGCAGGAATCTTTTATCGATAACTAGTGATGTTCCATTATATCGACTTTTCATTGATATCGATACTTTAATGGCGCCTTCTACTGTTGATTTATTTTTGAGGTTCAGGTAATCATAATAAAATAAAAATGATAATTTATATGTTTTTTTTTCTGAACGGGCTCTAATTATTTTTTGTTTACACTAAACCCGAAAAGGGGTCATTGTACTCATCATTTTGAACAACTTTTTCTATGGGACGAACCTTGAAATCACGAAAAAAAAATCAGCTGTACATCCCATCCCTACATTTATGTTCGCATAACTCGTCAAAAGAGAGTTTGAAGCCGCTTCGCGATTGAAATTAGTCAAATAAGGGTACTTCTTGATCTCAATCGCTTGCCGAACCATCTTCAAACTCTCCTCAGCTTGGAATCCAGTGATCACTAAGTGTACTCGTCAAGTGAAATCGCCTCAATATACGGACACTGTTAGTGTAGTGTGCTGTCCTAGTGTGAACCGGCCCTAATTAACATTTATGAAGATGAGTGAGGGTAGTTGAATAAACGCCTTCACTTTGCTGTCGCGGTACCTCCAATACTTCAGTCTCCCCGTGACCACGGCTGGTGCAATCCGGTCGAAACGACGGGATTAAATTAAAGGTAAATTCGCGATAAATACACGTCTTCATACATGTATAATGATGTTATAATGTGTTCTGATCGTGAAAGGTTAAAAAAGACAATGAGTGAGATTTTTCAAGGATATTCATATAAAGGGGCCTAGTAAAAGCACTGCTTGCAAGGCCCTGCGGTAGGGTAAACAATCAAAATATCGGCCCTGCATGCAAACACACAATACGATTGGCAGTATCCCTGCATACAGGGCTTTGAGTACCTTGAGACACGTTCTATTGACAAATATATACAGGGTGAATTTTAATTAATGCGACAAAATGAAATTGGAGCTTCAGTTACAGTAACATAGTAATTATAAACTGTTTTTTCTACAATCTAAATCGTTAAAAAAAATTACAGGATTATCGTTTTCAAAAGGTCCATTGATGTTATTATCTTTATTTAAGTACGAATTATCGGTATTCCAGTAATATGCAAAATAAATAAGAAAAATTAAGGCAAAATTAGATAAATGACCGCTATATTGAGCACTGCGATAAGTCGGACGAGATTTTTTGATACTCTTATTATTTTAACGGTTTTCGTTACACTGATCAATTATTTTTTAATTTTACATTTGATATTTTTTACATTTTCTTGACAACACGTATTATTGTATATTTAAATTTGTCGCATCTATTCAATTTCACCCTGTATATTTATGCTTATCGTATCATCGTATGCTCCCCGCAAACACATCAGAACAGAACAGAACATCAAAACATCATCACACAGCTTTGATTGGGCCCTTGAATGACAATGACTTGACTTAGGAAAACCTCAGAGTATTGCTTATGTATTGTAGTAAAAGTTGATTACAGTTGGGTTTTAATTGAGTTTCTTTCTAGAAAGAACAAAGATAAAATAATGAAACATTGACGGTTTTTTTTTCATTTTTGCGATGGCGAAAACAGGCGCTGACACTGTGGCGCTGTGTGTGTAGACATAGTGCTACATATTATTTCCACGCAAGACTTCACGGAGCCGGGTGACCTTAGTGGGGGTGCTGCTTTACATTAACTTATACTTTCTTCTGAACTTTTTAGTCGAATGGTTTTTATCTTCTTATTTCTTAGTACATCACTGTGCAACCATAGACTAAAGTAATATAGATGTGCAACTGCCTGCAACTTCATGCCACGTAATAGAAATGTCAATGCCAAAATTGTTGCGGTTGTAAAGAATTTTTAATTTGACGAAAATTTAGTATAAACTTCAAATATAATAAAAAATTGCCGGTAATAGGCATTTGTACTTTTATAACTAATCAATGGGTTCCTCCCAGAGTACTGAAGTGCCAGGAGGCGGCTCTGAAGGATATCATGTTTTGCGGGTTTGTGTTGTTATATTTTTTTAATTTGTTACTGTTTTAAGTTAAATCGCTCATTGCCCTTATTTTTGGCTTTTAGGTTCAGGATGGATCTCCAGGTCAAGTAGCGAATCTGGAAGCATTTTTCGACTTTATAGTAGCTATTGAAGATACAAGATTGGACCAGGATAATGACACTCTCAAGGAGTTGTTGAAAAAAAATGTCGATAAAACAATCAAAATGCTAATATATAGTAGTAAAACCCAAACTGTGAGGGAAGTAATGATTACACCTAGTGGTAACTGGGGCGGTCAGGGCTTACTTGGAGTTAGCATTCGATTTTGCTCATTTGAAGGTGCTAATGAAAATGTCTGGCATGTATTGGTATGTTACCATATAGGATCTCTTTTTATCTTATTGATTAAAACGTTTAAATATATTTTATTTCTTAGTAAAAGTTTGAAGACATTTTGTAATCAATAATTATTTTTAAACTTACACCACAATTTGAGTCAGTGTCATACTGTTTATAAGAAGTTTATGATTGGTTATTATAAGCTGCTCTACTTAGTTTGATTTTAATATGCATATCTTAATTTTCAGGAGATACATCCATCATCGCCTGCAGAACTGGCTGGTTTGAGGCCGTTTTCTGATTATATAATAGGAGCAGATTCTATTATGCATGAGAGTGAAGACCTATTTACATTAATTGAGGCCCATGAAGGCAGGGCACTGAAGCTTTATGTGTATAATGTGAATGATGATACTTGTAGAGAAGTGCACATAACCCCAAATCATAGTTGGGGTGGAGAGGGTAGCCTTGGGTGTGGAATAGGCTATGGATACTTGCATCGAATTCCAATAAGAAGTGCCCAAGCTCTGCCTGCAAAACAATCTTATACAGCAAGTGCACCAATGGTATGTAATACCTACTTGTTCTTCAAAGTTATTTTCTACAATAATTTGACTTTATTGATTAAGCTAGTTTCCATCATAAATAAATCGCAAATCTATTTAGTTCATTTGAGAGTAATGGAAAATAATGGCCACATATTTTTTGGTATTGGAAATCATTGAAAGTTTTCAAATTATACCACGAAGTGATGTATTTAGAATTTTAAAAGCATTGGATCTTTGTCAATTTTGGTTTAAGTAACAAAAGAAAAAATACAGGTCAATTATTTATTGATAATCAAAACTGAAAAACACACAAAATCAAATTCAAAGCATTTATTTCAAGTAGTGTACACAAGAAGCGTATTGTAGGTTTAATCTACATTATTTAATTTTCAGGTGGCACAAACTGTTAATGTTCAACAGAATCTGGTACCAGGTGTACAAAATCTGAATATTGATGATGATAAAACCCCATTGATGTCTGCACCTCAAGTCTCAAATGTTAATACAGAGTATCCACAAGGTGCACCTCCACCATTCTTGTCAGGAGTACCTATGGTAAATCCAGGTAGCTATGGAGGCCCTCCTGATGCTGCTGCTATACCAACTTATCCACCTCAACAACAAGCTGGTCAGCAAATAATCTCCCCCCATCAACCTATTTCTCAAGCACAATCAGTTGTATCCAATATGGCAGCTTATTCTAGCAGTAAGTATTTTAATTTTTTGTAGATTTTTCTAAAGCAAATAAGATAAATTCAAATTTTCAATTTTATTCTGCAATTTGCATGTTGAACTCCTGTTTTCTGCAAATAAATATTTTTATGGTCGCAAATCAATTAATTGTCAACAACCTGATAAGGGTATGCAAACTACAAAAAAAAAAATATTATTGCATTATATTATGTTGGGCTGGTATAATCTGCAACTTCATATGCAAGAGAAAATTGTTTAGTTTATATAATTATTCTACTTTATTTTCAGATTTAGCAGATGCAACATTAACTAACCTGGGAAGCATACCATCTGTATCTAATATGCAACCTCCAGCACCACTACCCAACTTACCTGGTATTCCTATGAATCAGCCTCAACCCTACATACCTATTATGCCTAACTACACTGCATCCCAAGTCCCTACATCTTCACCATACCCTCAAAGTGCACCAAACTTAGTTCCCACTTTTGACATGAGCAACTTTGCTCAGGCCCCAATCCAGCCGCCTCCGATGTCCACCGGACTACCAGTAGTTACACCAGTTTCATTACCAGGAATGCCGTCTATCACAGTGAGTGCTACGCTACCTGTCTCCACCATGCAAGAAATACATCAGCAGCAATCACAGCAACATCAAGATTTATTATCGTGAAATGATAAAATTATTTTACTGTATGCCTATTTAATATTTTTAAGCTGAGATTTCTCTAATCAGCCCAAATTTATGTTAGTTTATTTTATGTTATGCTAAAAATCATTCACTTGGAAGGCAGGTATAATGATTTTAGCATTGTAATATAAATATGATTTTCATTTATTGTAACTTTACAAGTGCAAATGTTAAAGATATGTACCAAGAGCTGGGTATTTGACAAATACACTTAAGGGTTCCTTTTAGGTCTGCCTTCAAAGTTATTGTAAGTGTACATTTAAAATGAAAAATAAATAATAGAAAAAGGAAAAACACAATTTCATTTATTTGCTAGAAATACACAAAATAATAATACATATACAGTGTCAAAGCATATAAAACTAAATAAATTCTTTCTCTTCACGATTTTACACAAAATTTTCTATCACATATTAATATAATGATAAATTATTATTACCTACTTATTGCATTTGTGTTATTGACGAATTATTATATGATATGGGTATTTAAAAAATATAAAACTGAACCAACTTAATAGTACATTCTTTATTTCAGTACCCTAAGGGCCAAGTCACACCGGAATAGCAGCGGTCGCCGGCGACGTCAACGGCCGCCGGCGCGGCGTCGCCACTGGCGGCCTCGCGCGAGCTTTAGACCCGCGCCTAGTCTCTTGACTAGTATAGTTTCTACTTTCGACCGACAGCGTCCCGCGCAGCCGCGAGTGGCCTCGCTTTTCAAACCTTTCAAGCGATACTGGTGTTTTTAGTACCTATGTAGATGAAAGTTTAAAATTATTTCACACTGAAAGTGCTCGCCGCGTCGCTGCTGGCCGCTGCCATTTCGGTGTGACTCGGCCCTAACACGCCGTGAAAATAGTATGTAGATAACCTAACTGTGTTTACATATGTATTAAGAGTATCTACAGGAAATACGGCGGTATTTTGTAGGAAAAGATTTCGTTTTCAAAGCTTAGTTTGTTTTGCAAAAGACTAATAGGCAAAGAAATGCTGAACGAAACGGTATATAGTATGAAGTAAGGCGTCTTTTAGTACACGAATAAGTCAGTGAACAATTATTAAGGTAAAGGTGGGTACAGACTGTAACGCAACATGAAATATAACATAAAATAAAAAGAGCATTTTATAAGAGAGGACGCAGTGCACGCACTAACCGAGCATGTAACTACTGTTATCTGTTTCCGGCATGCGCGCGGCGTACATAGCTCAGTCTGCCGAGAACACGCGAAGAGAATGGATGTGATAAAAAAGCTCCTTGTTAAAATATTCAAATTTATCTTGTTACAGGACAAGATAAATTTGAATATTTTAACATATTAACGCATTAATTAACTACATTACATTTTTTTCACTCCATGATTCAAGTGCAGCCTCTGTCGTAGCTGTTGCTGTGTCTTCTTCCATTGTTCGCGCGCGTTCCGCAGTGCAGATACACAACCCATCCACACTGGCCCTCCGTGGACACTGCGTGCCCCTTTGTGATCGGAGAAAAAACCGGCAAATGGGGGATCGCGGTGCACTCGAGTTGAAATGCTCTGTTCGTGCGCATAGTGTGCATGGTTCGTGCGCACAAGGCGTCTACACTATCAACTATGGGAATTCTGTTACATTTCGTAAGTCTGTACCCGCCTTTAATAGTCTATCAACAAACAGTCTGGATATTCAAATCACAACTGTTGTTCTTTAAATTCTATGGGTTGACAATTGCCTACACGGCAAATGAATGAGATTTAAAGGAAAAAGTTATTTCTGAATAGAGTTACATTTTATAGCTAGCGCAAAAAACACGTATCGTTATATAAATAAAGATTAACCAAGATTAATAATTTTATGTGACTACGTCATTATAATATTATATCGATTCCCACCACGTCTGCAGTTTCTCTAGCTAATTTTACCCTGTAAAAGGTTGAAATCAAATAACGTGCTAAGTAACATTTGTTGATCTCGAACTTAGAATCGCGGGATACCTATCTCATTCTCATTTCTACAGGGCGTAACTGTCTCCGTAAAATTGTAAAACCCGTTAGGTTGTAATCTATCTAGCGAGATTGTAAACTCTCGAAATTTGCAAATTTGCTTATAATTTTTAACGTATTATTTTTCAGTAGATAATCTATCGATGTGAAACCGTAAAATTGTGAAATGGCATGCGAGGGAAGTAGGTAGGTACTCGTATTTCTGCCTTCATAATCGGGACTTGAAGCACCCCGATGCTGACGTTAGGTTGGCTATAAAGCGTACCTAGTCAAAAAACGGCGTATAAAGTGTTTTGAGGTTAGGTTACATTAATCGGCTATTCTCTGGAATGGTGTATTACCTTTTCAAGGGATTGGTACCAGATGGCAAAGGGGACTCCCTCCCTGCCCCCCTTCAGAGAGCGCGAGGTAAGTTCTATCCGACCAATGAGGGATAGGGATAACTTCTAGTTAAGAAAAGATTTAACGGGGGGTAACTTCATAACTTGTATGTGTCACCGTAAAATTGTCAAACACGTTAGATTGTAATCTCTCTAGCGATATTGTAAACTCTCGAAACATTGTCAACTGAGCATACGGAAGGACCTCTGTCCCCATAACCGGGACTCAAGGCACTCCCCCGTTAGGTGAGTTAGGTTCCTTTAAACCCTGCACTCGGAATACGTGCGAAGCGGGGCTCCGTCGACTACGCTTTTAGGGGAATATAAAGTGTTTTATGGTTAGGGTATATTAATCGGTATTTCTCAGGAATGGTAGCTACATTATCTTTTCATGAGAGTGGTATCATTGGGCAAGGGGGACCCGTCCTTCCCTCCACACCGTGACTACCATCGCATGCATATCACGAAAAATAATGCGTTTTATTGTAAGCAGTATGTTCGTTTCACAATATTTCGAGACTTTACAATGTCTAGTTATTTTACAATCTAACGTTTGACAATTTTACGGTGACATATGCACTAATGGCGAATATATATTAATAAGCGGACCTGCCGAATTTCCATCAAGATCGATTAATAATTAGGTACTTACCTACAACGATTGTTATTTATCTATTTCTCTACTAGCTAGCTCTTATTATAGGTACTGCAAAATACGAACAATTCGATTGATTTACATACCTAGGTTTAGTTTCAAAGAAGTCTTACTGACTACCTAACGATAAAATAAAGTGTCGTTATGATGTACGTGTGATAAATTAGCGAGACTCAGGCTACTGTATTGTCGATAGTTCGATACGTCTAATACACAGTTGCTACTTAATCTACTTACAGAATGGCTCAACAAGTGGAGGTCTCTGGCAAATGATTTTCTGAAGTGGGATCAAATTTAAGACTATTCGATATGTTATGGTCATCTGGTGGGGGTTTTTCTGGGTCTAGACCAAGGGCGAAATTATCGTAGCCTCGAGTGAGTGTGGGAGTATCGCTGTAGAACACTCCCCCGGCCATCTCGGACAGTCGTCGTCGACGTCGCGTGTCTTTGTCGTCGGCCGCACCCGGGGGACGAACGCTCGAGCTACGACGACGCTCCGAGCCAAGCCGCGTGGGCACCCTTAAAGCTCGCTATTGTCAATTAAAAATATTTTATTAGTACCCCATTAGAAGGAAACTTAAAACTAATGAAGAATGAAAAGTTAGCAGAAAGGTACTAACTTTATAGTATTTTACTTTTATTGTGATTGTGAAACGTTTTTTCTTCCTGACAAGCTAAGTAGGGTAGTTATAGGATCATGATACAAATTTAAATGTGATAGGTAAGTGAAAAATGTACATTTGGTTTTTTTTTAGTCCAGACGAATGTATCCTAATGATCCTACCTTGAATCTCTTGGGCAAAGAGTTGAGGAGTGCGACCACAGGCGGTGAGATCAGGTCGATGGGCACTTGCGCCGGGTCATTGACGCCCGTCAGGACGGACACGATCAGCCCCGCCAACAATGTAGCGGCACATCCCAGGCCGGAGTACCATAGGTATGACACACGGAACAGCCAAAACACAGCCTCATCGCGGTTTTCCCTGAAAACAGAGCGGACAGTTTTGTTTGCCATAATTAAACAAAAGATGCTTCTTTTTTCAGTTATAAAAAGTTAATTATGTTGGAGTTAGCAGGTGCCGAAGTCAATAATCACGGTAGAGAATACTTACTCTGGGTTCATAGTTATATGCGTGGTCATGTTGTAGGGCGCGACGCAGCTCTCGGTGGAAGCGGGCAGGCGTGGCATGGGCAGCTGCGCTAGCTGCGCGCCGCCGCCTGCCGCCACCACCACCAGCAGTCCGAACACGCCGCCCGCTACGGCACCCTGAACATAATAACATCACATCACAGCTGCAAATAATCCCTGAAGGGTTTAGCATATTTCGTTAGTCATGTTTAAGGCTTATATTGTAATAGGTAGGTACACACCTATTGCTATCAATCTGACACACATTCTAACTTCGGGCCGTTACTGAGAAAGATTGGGAACAAAAGTATTTTGGTTACGAAACATACTCATGAGGTACTCGTAGTTAGTGTAGTGACAGGCTGCAGGTTATGAGAACATAGTTTCGTGTCAAACCTTAGCATTAGCCCATGGGAAGAACATGCCGAGTGAGAACAGGCCGAGTGCCACGCCGCCTGCCATCCCGTTGAAGGACAGAGCCAGTTGCAGCACCGGCCCGAGCCGCTCCACAGCGAACACCAAGCCAAAGGACACCAGACCGCAGGCAAGGACCACCCAGCGCGCTATCTGATCATTCAATTATTTGTTAATTCGATTAAGTTAACCTACCACTTAATAAGTAAGTAGGTAAGTATAAAACTATGGTATTATTTTGTCTCAAACGTAGTATATCTGCTCAAGTAGGTATTCAAAACGAAAGCTAGAAAGTGGATATAACTATAAGTATACGTACTAGTTACATGCGAGGACATGAAAGAGCAGCACGCCAAAACTCTCGAAAACCACCCTAGAAAGCTGTCGAATACAGTCGCGGTGGTCGATATCGCCTAGATGACATCATCATCTACTGGGTGACACTAACACTGACAAAGGGTCAAATATTCCTAGGAAGGAACATTTATATAACAGTAGCTTCTGCCAGCGGCTTCGCCCGCGTGAATTTTGATCCCATGGGATCTTACTACCGGGATAAAAAGTATCCTATGTTTTAATCCAGGTTATAAAGTATCTGTGTGCAAAATTTCATCCAAATCCGTTCTCTAGTATACTATATCATACTGTAGTATACTATATCATAGTCATGTTTTAGCACGATAACTTGGTCAATTGAAGGCAAAAAAACTTGAGGCTGTTATTGAAAAGAATCTGATGGTAAAAACCAATAATATTTGGTCAGCCTGGGAATCGAACCCTGAAGTAGGCAGCAAGTATGTTCAGCGGTTGATAACTAAAACGACGAACGCGAGCCTGTCCGTTGACACTGTAAACTTGAAAATTCTTACGTATTCGTTTGTAACCCTATATTTTAATTCCTATCATTGAAAACAAAGTTAAATATTTCATGAAACTTAAATGAAGTAACTTACTGCTGCTCCTCTGTGTTCTGGCAGAGTGATTCCAAGTAGCCCGGTGGCGAGATCTTGACAGAGAATAGCAGCCAAAGAGTTTAGCGCCGACGCTACCGTTCTGCAGATTGAACAATGTTAATAATTATGATTTAATTTCACCAAATATAGAATTTGGTGCATACCAAACAAACCGTTTTGTCACAGACTGGATTAAGTGGATAATTTATGAATTCATTATTTAATGTTATTTTAAGTGTCCATTTTTAAAATTAACTGTGAAGATATTTAACAACAGACCTTGGCATTATACTCATGATGGTTGATTGGTATCCATTACAAGCAAATAAATTATGTTTTCAGTTCGCGTATGATTCCCTCAAATTAAAACCAGAACAGTCCAGTCAGAATACCCGTATCCCAACTGGACTTTTCTAGTTTCATCTCAATTCTGTTTCATGGTTGCTGTCTGCGTCAGTTCACAGGACGCCTTCGTTCGTTTCGCAGTGTCGATTTCGGTTGTGCCCAAAATGTGCTAATTTTTTAACTTAACATTGATTTCGATGCTAATCATGACAAATTCTGAGTGCGAATAACATGTGTGATGTATACTTTACCCAAGACTTGCTGCGAAGATGCCGGCGACGAAGAAGCCAGGAATCCCGCGAGAGTTACCTAGCTGCCTCACCACGTAGAGCGGCAGAAGGCGGTCCGATGCGTTGATGACACCAGCCTGAGGTAAATAGCTTTGTTTACTTAATGTAACCATCGTAACATTTGCAAACATCACGGCTTAGATTTTCATTGAGTAGTGACTCAAGTTAGGCAACTTCGAGGCTTACCAAATCCGAATAAAATAGCCAAGGGTAGTCATTTTAGGCCATGACCCGTCAATTAGCTACCACTGATATTTTCTACAATAACATGTCATACTTAGTAGGTAGATGGGTACTGTGCATGTGGTATGCTGTGGCAAACAATATTGATTTTTCCGAAAGTTGAACGTGGTTCCAATATTGTTTGTGATCGAATTAAATAGGTGATGATCGCGGTTTCGACATCAGACGACTTTTGACTAAATACGGTTGTATTGCAACGTTGTGTCAGGGCTACATTGAATTAGTTCTCCAGCTACGTGTTTACCTGAATTGGATCACAGTCAGCGTAATGTACAGCAAGGACGGCGCCGGTGATGAAATTGACCGAATAGATGGCGATGAGACCGAAGGCTGAGACCCACAGAGCCACTCGGACCTGAGATATGCGCTCTACCGACAGGTACTTCTGGACTGACGCCTGGTTTGCGCAGAACATGCTGACCCAGTACATAGTGCCACCGATGACCACCGACCAAAATGAGTGACGCACAGTTGGGTCGGGGTTCATACTAAAATAATAAACAAATTAGGTTAGTTATTCACCGGTAACAGCAAAATCAGTTGTTGCAATTTGATAAGCTACTACTTACTTCTACTATGACGGTCTTTTTTACCAGTCTACAGAACACAGGAAAGGTATTGTTTACGTTCGAGGTGAGTGAACCACAAGCATAACAAAACAACGTACTGGTGTCTTTAAAGTTACCTACTTACATACATTAGTAGGTAATAGACGTAATGGTAGAATAGGTACCAGCTACGCATTTACGAGTAAGTACATAAGTAAAGTAAGTAGGTGCGTTTAGTTAAAAGACTATTAAACCTGCTTGTGCGGAATATTAAGTAGACATAGCTCTGATTTTCCTTTATACCTGATCAGGCTGCAAATTCTTTGTTTTGTAATTCCATAGCGCAATATTAAATGAGTAGTCAGATTCTAGGTATTCCTTAAAATTCTGGGACTAGGTATTCTCGAGGCATTAGAGGATCCACAACATCGCTCTCGTAGAGATGTGGGTCTATTTAGGATCCTCAAAAATCAATAGAAAAAAGGAATAAGACGAATAGTTACTCAAAAAAGTGTAGTCTGTCAGTTCGCCAGGCGTGCTCCCACACCACGTCAAATCCGCCAACTTGCGTTGAAGACATTGCCAGGACCGCGGCAAGTGAACCGATTAGGACAGCCGATTGAAAAGAGTCCGTCATAATTACTGCTTTCATGCCACCCTGCATAACAGAAAAAGTTTTTAACATAAACCTTACTGCCTGCCTTACTACCAGACCACCAGCGATGGATATAAGGATGCGTACAGAGGGTGTGTGGACCATTCCAATAAATATATTATCGCTTCATTATAATAATAAGTTTAACCTCAAGCTAAGCACAGAGTCAGGCTAGTATAGCATTATTTACATTAGCGTACCACTACTTCGATTTCTACATAATAAATAAGCAGCCTAATACACAACGATGTCTCTTTGCGTGTTTGTGTGATCGCTCTTACGATCTATGCAAAAATTTTCTTTTAATTTTGAAAAATATCTAAAAATGCCGCGTTACTCACCTGAGTGGCGTAGAATATGCAAACCACGTACACCAGAGTAACAGCTAGATATGTGTTTAATCCAGTCACTGTAAATAACAAAAAAAAAAACAAATGAAAAATACTAAGTAGTGGACTAATTTTGATAAAGGGCTGTTAATAAATTAATAAAATACAGAGCACTGAGACGCTTCAGCAGCTGCTGCCGGCTTGACTATTCCGTGCTCTGTGGTTATTAATAGTGAAACATGTTGTGAAGTCTGAGGGTCTGTATCTCCACCGGCGGTTTTTAGATAATCAGACCGTTCGTTACCATCGCGAGTAAAAACAGCTATTTAGTACTTTTATGTTCGTTTTTTTTTTTAGGATGGGAAATCATTAAATAACTTCTTCCACTCTGGGTGGAGCGGGAGGGAGTGTAAGATTTTTACTAACTAAAACCCATCCATGTTCCTTCCTCGCCCTTTATGTTCCGGGGCCGCGGTATCTCTTTCGAACAGACCCGCAACCCTGGCAGGCTTCGGCCCTTGCGGGCCCCTCCCATTGTGCTGACATCTCTTTGAGGCGCGCGTGGAACACGAACGCGCCGTCGACACGGCCTGTCGTCATTAGACGGGCGGACGGCTAGCTAACCCATAGCTAACCGTCCACAGGCCCGCGTCTACGGTGGCCGGTAGCCACCACGTGGCCCCCGGTGCGTCTCCCGCGGCGGCTGGGGCGAGAGGCTCTCTCCCTCTCGCGTTCCGCCACCTCCTTCGCTAACATAACTGCTTCCTATTCCGTCTCGCTCCGGACCATGGATTGGACCAGGGCCGGACGCGAGAGGTCGCCGCCGCCGATCGCCGCTACAAGGACACGGCGTTGCGTTGTCCTCCGGTCGATCCTCGCAGTGGAAACACCCGGGCGGTTCCTCCCCCCGATTCGAAGCAGGAACCTCCCACAACATCCGTGTCCAGTGAGGACCTGCGTCAGGCGGAAGGTGAGGACGCCCCGTGGCGCCTCTCCAGCCACTCCTAAAAGAGGGGACTTATCGCCACTATCGTGGCGTGTCCTTTTATGTTCGCATAATGTACTGAACAGCTGATTTTTTTTCGCGTTTTCAGGTTTGGTCCCATAGTAAAAGTTGTTTGTTATCATGAACACAATTACGTGTTTAAGTATCGTACACTAGTTACCAGTTACCCTAAAGTTCTGCAAGAACACTGCAAAGTGATCACACAAATCTTCCGCTAATGGAACATGACAACCCAATATTTACGACGATTTTCTTGGGAATCGCTCTCAATTCAAGGCTACAATTGGGGCCCTCATTTAACATCTCTTGCAGGACGCCTGAACTCAGCAGCATAATAATATGCTGTTAGAAGAATCCGTCAATTTCTTCCTGTTTAGACCGCGAGGTTGATTTTAGTTATTTTCATAGCATTATGTCATACGGTATTTTACTGTGGGGACGGGCTGCAGACATCGAGTATATTTCTTACGCAGAAAAGAGCCATCAGAGTCATATATGAATTACGTAGACGCAATTCTCTAAGAGAGTTTTTTAAGGAAATTAATATCATGACAGTACCTTTATTAAAATAGTTGTCTCTCTAGTCAATACATTTTAATTACACAGTTTAATTCTAGAAATAGGGACCAATTGGTTCAGCCAGGTTTCAGGCTTGCTAAAGTAGATTCATAACAACATTAAAAAAAACCCCGACACATAGTGCGATAGTTTCAAGGTATTTTTTTTCTTACGGGTAGTTAGCGGGTACATGATTTAGTTGAAATCGTCACGTAACGAAATGCCGACGACCAAGCCCTTGCATGAAAAAAATGTAATTCACCTTTTTGTGGTGGCGGCTATCTTGGATTTTGTTTATCATAGCGTATAGAATTCTACTAGTCAAGCCCTTTCATTTGATACCCATATTAAGGGAGTTGTTGAATAAATATGTAATCAGCCATCTTGGCCATCTTGGACAGATTTTTATTAAACATAGCTAAGAACACTCCCTATTAATTCACCTTTCAAACAAAAAAAACAAAATCAAAATCGGGTCAGACACACACACACACACACAGAGACATGTCAAACTTATAACACCCCGTCGGTTTTGCGTCGGGGGTTAAAAATGCGTGGCTCAATGCTAGTCCTGATTCACAATCATAGGAGCAAACTAATTAATTCCCAGTTAAGTTATTGTAGAAGCTGCAGAAGATTGCAAAAATATCCTTGCATTCTCTTAGTATATTATCTATCTATCTATATAAATAAAAATGAATTGTTGTTCGTTAGTCTGATTAAAACTCGAGAACGGCTGGGCCGATTGAGCTGATTTTGGTTTTAAAATGTTTGTCGTAGTCCAGGGAAGGTTTAAACGGTGAGAAGTAGACAGGTAGGTAGGTAGGTAGGTAGTAGGTAGGTAGGAAAAAATGCATTGCAACGCATGCCGGGTATAGCTAGTAAATAATAAAATAAATATCGCTGGACATTTCACACAGCGCTATCTAGTGCCACACTAAGCAAGGCTTGTGTCGTGGTCACCAGACAGTGTTGATATAGTACATATATCATTTTTGTTTGTAAATACATACTTATGATACATAATAATATAAACATCCTCGGAAACAAATGTCCATGCTCATCACACAAACATCTGCTCCTACCGGGATTCGAACCCGGGACCCGCAGAACGTAAGGCAGCCTCATTACCGCTGCGCCATTCAGGTCGTCATATATAAATTATATAATTGCATAGCACATGTGTGAGTACTATGGTACTGTAAAGCCACTATTTACATTTAGTAATCTTTTTTTTCGACCTGAATATTCCTGGGCGGCTGAGAGAATGTCATGCTCACTCAAATGTATCGGTGATGGTGGCGGGTGTGTCGGGACCACTCTTACATACCGAGTTTCCTCCTTGCCTCGGAAAGCACGTTAAGCTGTTGGTCCCGGCTGGCATTTGTCCATCTTTGACAATCGTTACAGGTAGTCAGTGGCCCAAAAAGTCGGACAACCATTCTTACCAAGTGGTACCGTATTACCCAGTATTAACTGGGTTGTGGAGGTCAGATAAGCAGTCGCTCCATGTAAAATACTAGTTTTCAACTGCATCCGGTTAGACTGAAAGCCGACCCCAACATAGTTGGGAAAAGGCTAGGCAGATGATGAATATGGTCAAGTTGCATGGTGCTGATTGATACATGCGTCATGTTCGTGAACGGGCGCTGTCAGTTGAGACTGGTCAACTCTTAGCTGCCACCGTTAATTTTAATTAATTTATTTTTAAGTTGTTGATTTAATCTTTTCTCTCTAGACGCTCTTAATGCACGTCTTTCTACATCGTTCTCACATATATATTATTATATGTATACCTAATCACAACATGAATGTCCAACGCGAACCGTGCACGTTTTATAAGTGCCCATCCAGGCCTATGTGAAATAAAATGTTTTGATTTTGATTTTGAATGATCATTTTTTTTAATCAGGTTCCTGGTTTTTTGGGTTCCGTAGTCAACTAGGAACCCTTGTAGTTTCACCATGTCTGTCTGTCCGTCCGTTCTCGCTTAATCTCTGTTACCGTTAGCACTAGAAAGCTGAAATTTGGTACCAATACGAGTATATGTATCAATCACGCCGACAAAGTGGTAAAATAAAAATTAATTGGAAAAAAATGTTTTACTAGGGTACTTAGCCCCCCCCAAAAATGAATAGGGGTTTAAGTACAAAAATATTTTTTTGATAATGTCAATAATTTCGGAAATAATCGCTCCAAAAGTAAAAAACAGTGTGTCCCCCCCCCCCTCTAACTTTGAACCATAAGTTTAGAAAATATGAAAAAAAACTGAAAAGTAGAACTTTATAAGGACTTTCTAGGAAAATCATTTTGAACTTGGATGGAAACAAGTTTTTGTACAAAAAAGACAAAAAGTTGTACAAAATAATTTCTGGACTAAATTTGTAGTATAGGTAATCGTATATGCAAGCACTTTTTTAACTTTGTTTACATATTTTATTATCCTGAATGTATCTTTTTTCAAACAAAAAAAGAATGATTAAAATCGTATTGGATTGAACACTTATTGTGACGGACGGGAAACTACGGAACCCTACACTGAGCGTGGCCCGACACGCCCTTGGCCGGTTTTTAATACTTAGGTAAGTATTAAGCCTTAGAAATTATAATTGTTACTACTTGCGTGGGTACGCCAGTACGGTTTAAATCTTATGGAGATATTTGACAGTTTGGGGTAAATTGATGAGCTGGCGACTGTACTGCACGTATACTTAGTGGTAATGCCAATTTGAATATTGCAATGACGCCACAAAACGTTTGACACCAATCGCCAAAACTGAAATGACGGCCACTATTGATTCATTAGAAATCATTACCGATTCCTTACATGGCTTAATGGGGGAGTTATGTAATTTGTGCAATATAATAATAACCGTCGGCATGCGGACTTAAGTGCAGAGATGTCATCGATGCACCTTTGCTGGCCTGTCGAGAGGTCTATATGGTCACCCGTACTATCTCTCAGTATTGTGCTTACCATATAGTCATAGCAATAAAATACCGATAAATTAACCAACAGTTGTCTACACTGAATATCTGATTACTTTTCTTTCGTAACTTACCAACCGAAGGCCAACAAAAAATCTGAATCGAATATTTATCATCATTTTATTGGGTATTATTTCAGTGTTCAATTATTTAAATTTATTTCATCCACAATTTTATAGCAAATTGAAGGTAAGTCCAATACAGAGATTTGATACAAAGGGGCCATCTGTGTTTAAAACTTTCACTAGTACTTTTTGAGAAACCCTATTCTATTGTGGTAATGTGAATTATCATTGAGACATCGCTTTTCATTGTCAAGGATTTCTCCTCACTTGTACTTTCTTCTCAATCGAAATTCGACAGATCTATATGTGCTTTCCTCACCTACGGTAAAAGCTGCATTCCGGAATGCAAATTGGTGGTTGTATTTATTCATTCAAAAGCTAAGTATACGTGAACTAATCCAAGGAGTTCATCCGCCAAAAACTCGTAAGCTAATATTATGTTTGTTGAACCCTTAGTATTTTTTCCTTCCTTACAACCGGTTCGTACTATTTGATAACTAAGTAGGTTCCTAAAACCGAGGTAATGGTAGAAACTAAATTATAGGCAGCAGCATTTTAAAGGTACGTTATTATATAACATGGTAATATTTATGACAAAGGTATTGTCACAAACTATGTTCAGATAGTCGTTCACGGTACTCGAACAACACATAATGCTAGCTCACAAGACCAGCCGTATTAGCCATGGATGCGACTTTTATACGGACTTCACTTTCACTGCGCCCGCGCCGCCGTCTACAATATATGCAATATGGGTGATATTAGAACATTATCTACAAGCATAATTATACATTGATGACCTTGTTAACATCGATGTTGAATGATAAAAAAAACATGTAGTGAAAAATTATCCACAATTCAATAATCGTGTAACAGTTGCGCATATTTCTCTAGTAACCGATGCTACGACTCCCTTGTTTTGTTTAGCAATTTTAGTAACTAATTACTTTCTGAATTATTTATTCCTATGATTACCTTAATAAAACGATTGGGTGGGATGTTCAACTTCAGAACTACAAACTGTACAAACCTCCGCAACATTGCGATCATTTTTTGTTCTACACCACACCTGGGAACCTTCTAGTTACGGAGATATTGAAGGTCAAAGCACAGTCAAAGTTGCTTTTAATACAAGTTGTAATGTTTTTTACTTTACTTCTACTTTAAACACTTCCACCACCCCCGCACTACCTATTCAATCCATCTATCAGCACAATGCTTTGAGTGCGATACATTGAGTTTTACTACAAAACATGATTTTATACTACCCAATTGATTACTACCCAAAAAAAAAGTCGTTTCCTAGCAATAATATTTGCGTAAGCTTCTGGTTATATCTACCTTAGTTTTTCTTGCGTTTGTTCTTTATCTTGAGTTGATTAATATCACACATTGTATGTTCACGGGTTCAAGGATGCATGTCAAAAGTTAATTTGATAGTATACAGGCACCTTAGTGTTTTTGGGGTTGTGATGTAACGAAATACTATAGCGCCGTTTGCACGTTATTTGAATTTTAATTCTAATGTTGTTTTTCGGCAGCATTGCATACTTTGTAGTGTCACTTGAGAAATAATAAGTAGGCAAAGTTGCCGAATCAATAATCGTAACATTACTAGAGATCGGTATTACCAAACAAAACTAACATTATGAAAATAGTAAAAAAAATGTGTCAAAAGAGAAAAGTGATTGAATTACAAATCGATTTTTTAATCATGTAAAAGTAGTTTAGGTACATTTACATGAAATGGAACAAATGTTATAAATATTCTTCTTCTGGTAATTAGACCTTAAAATCTCAATTCGTTTTTAGTAAGTGTCTGTCAGATTATATAATATAACGCTATTAAAACTAATTACTCGTTACATCGTTTTATATCATTTAGAAATGGCGATATACATGTTATGGTTGAAAATATTTGGCGATCAATCAAGTTGTCTGATGTAATATACCCCTAACACCTACAAATATACACATACACCATTCAAGAACCTTGTTACGTGAAAAACGAATGTGAATAATTTAATATATTGATGGGGCAGGAGCACACGATACCGCTTAACTTGACCTTCCATTTAGCTTCAATACTATTGCAAAATGTCTATTGACATTGACTATGTGTAGTATTTATGCAAATGAAATCGAACGTGTAGCTTTCATTGCATTGAAACAGTTCTTTTCTAACGGAAAAAATATTATGAGCGACTGCATAAATACTCCTTTATGCTAACTTACATAGTTTAAATAAGCACCGGAGTTTTTGAAAACGGAAACTATTATATTGGTTAGGGTTACATACATGCTTAGATAAATGTGTCTAGATTTATTTTTATCAGCCTGCTTCATTCCATAGCTGGGCAAAAACTTCCCCCATAACTTTCCAGTGTTCTTTATCTTTTGCCTTCTTCGACCAATACGTTAACAATGAGTCCATATCAAAATCAACATCAAAAGTATTTTTTTCTAAATATGCTTATAAATCACCCTTTGAACGTCAAAGTGTACAAGAGATAGTCCCCCAAAACTCCCGCCCTTCGCCACTATTCCTAGTGTTTTAACTGGGAAGAAAGGTAGGGAAGGTAAACCAACTGCTACAAACGACTTGTATTGAATGCAAAATACATTGAAGCAGTTGGTGAGTCTTCAGGTCGATGCAGTCTACACCGACTCCAGCAATGCATTTGACACAGTCGATCACAATTTGCTTGTTGTAAAGCTCGCTGAGTTCTTTCTAATCATATATATGAAAGAGGACGCCTCGGGTTGTGATGAATGGCTGTATCTCAGATTTAAACAAAGCCACGTGAGGAATTCCCCAGGGATCTCATGTAGGACCACCTTTATTCATCTTTTTCATCAACGATTCATACAAGAGTTTTCAAATCTTTAATATAAATTACGTATCTGCTCGCTGACAACCTTAACCCTTTCCCCCCGGGATAGTGTTTTTTAACGAATGTCCGATTTTTTGCTTAAGCATCATAATAAGGTAGGTAAAAAGAAACGCCCAGATTTTTTTTAGATTTTTATTAAACCTAGAAGTACTATTTCTAAGACCTAGACTTAAAAGTACCGTCAGGAACTTCGGGTTATCACAATGTTAGGAACTTAAATGGAAACAACAAAAGTAATGAGATCTAATATTGACTTAGTAATAATTAACTTAATTGGTTTTTAATTACAGATTAACCTCGTGGTATTCAGCAAAACAATTTTTCTTTTCATTTACGCACAAAAACACGTTGCAATGAGAACATTTACTATGAGGCTTTGACTGAATCTTCTTCAAACTACAAACCTCACACCTTCCCCTATTCTCTACAAACGTAGGCCAATGGATACCTCTGTTACCCAAGCGAACGTCTTTTATAGTGGAGTAGTCAGATTTGCGCCTTTTGGAAGGGCCAGCTTTCGCAGTATTATCAATAGAAGTCTTTCTTTTCTGACTAGCATCTTTCATTGTCATCAAGCCTTGAGTAACAGAGCGTCGATAATCTTTTACGGTAGACTGTTCCATTATAAGTCCATGAATGACAAATGAATTGACAAATGCAATGTCCAAAAGACCCCAAAATAACCTGTGCCACCATTTCGGAGACTTGCGATCTATACAGTAAAGGGCTCTCAAACGATCAGCTGTATCTACGCCACCCATATAACTATTGTAATCTTTTACAGCTACAGGGCATGTAAAGGCAGTCTTGGATCCATCTTTTTCTTTACGTGACACAGTTGTCTCTTCATTCCCATGAAAATTAGATACCATATGAACCACTTTGTTATCCTTCCATTTCCAATATCCAATGTCTAAATTTGAAAATCGATGATCACTGTCGCCTCTTTTCATTTTAGAATCAGCCATCATATTGCCGGCCAGTCCTTTTCTATTACTTCGGATAGTTCCACATGCGTAGGTGTTTTCAGTTTTCAGTTTTTCAAGCAGTGTAACAGATGAGAAAAAATTATCAAAGTAAATTATCTTCCCTTTACCCCACTCTTGTTCCGTTAATTCCAAAACTACTTTTTCTCCCAAGCCATAGCTAGTAAATTTTGAGTTCAGTTCTTCGTCTTTCCCTTGGTAAATTTGAAACTTCTTTATATAGCCCTTCTGGTCAGCAAGACACCACAACTTGTACCCCCTTTTTATGGGCTTCATAGGTAGATATTGTTTCAATACAGACCTACCTTTAAATTTAATCATTGACTCATCTACACTAAGTTCGCGAGTACCATGATAAACATCTTGAAATTTTTTATTGAGTGCGTCAATCATCGGTCTAATTTTATATAACTTATCTTTGCAGCCTTCAGGCATTTGAGAGTTATCGTTGCAATGCAGATTTGATAAAATGTTAGCAAATCTGTCTCTTGGCATTGATTTGCAAATAAGTGCATTGTTGAGATCAGGTGCCGAAGAGTAATGGTCTCGCCACGCCGGACGAGTATTGTAACCCATAAAAAAATTCATACCTATAAATGTTAGGAGTTCCTCCTTTTTCAGGTTCAATACCTTGCCTTTTTGAGTAGCATAGTAGTTACTTTGGTATAAAATATTGTCAATAGTATCTTCAATCAGCACTAAAAATATATCCGTAGGTGTAGTACAATGAGCAAAATAATGTTCAACTACTCCTGTATCCAGAATGTATTCCGGTAAATTTGTATGTAAGTCCCTCTTTTTCCATTTACGGTTTGGTTCGGGTAACCGCTGATTAGTTATCTGTGAAGATATACTTGCAGATGGTTGATCATTTTGACCACTAGGTCCAGGTATTGGAGATGTGGGTACCTGATTTATAGGGCACTCCAATATATCTTCATTTGAAGGCGGCGATGATGGAGCTTCGGCTACAACCCTCTCTAGAGCTCTTTCGAAAACCTCATCGAAGCCTTTTGGTGAGGGTAGTTGAATATTTTCTATTTCATCATCAGACACACCTGCATCAGACCCTTCGTCGCAGTCCGGAAGCTCTTCTAATAACAGGGCTTCGATCAGAGCAGTATTGTTTGTAATATCCATCTCAATGGCTAAAACAATAAGAAAATAGGTCAAAACATTCATAAATAAACAAAAACATGCGTTTATGATAAAACAAAATACCCTCCCACATCGAGCATGTGAATTATAAAAACTCGTAATTTTTTAGACTAAAATTGCCTGACGGTACTTTTAAGTCCACGTCAGTTTTTGACAAAAAATCATACCAAAGAAAGTGATAATACATTACAAAATATTATAGAAATTAAGTCTATGATATAGAAAACGTAAATAATAACAAAAATAGCACTTACCTATGATATTCTATTTATAAAACTTTTTCAATTACACCGCACTGCAAAGTGAAAAAAAGTTCGACGTGTTGTAACTCGCCGTTCAAATAATTCGGCAACGTCACGCGGTAATTCAAATAATGCGCTGTGATTGGCTTACGGATACGGTACTCTAAAGGATCGTCAGTTGCATTTCACTCGAAGTGTTTTTATACTTGAGTTATGAGGCGAAAAATGTGGAGGTACTTTTAAGTACCGTAAGGAGGGAAAGGGTTAAAACCATAAAAACAATTAGAAAGCCTACTGATTCAGTATAGTTTCAGGGCGATTAAGATAGTCTTCATTCGTGTTGCTGAATATTATTACTTACTCATTAGTGTTGCATGTTGAAAATAATCGGGATGGGATTAGAAATGGCGACTCTATTTCGTTGATTGCAACACTCGCAACTCACTATCAATGTGTACGGTATTTAGTATCAGTGTTGGTAGCTTTAATAACATACATTGACTTAGTTGTGATTAAGTAAGTATATGTTACATGTTACAAACAGAAGTACTTATTTAAAAATGTCAGTAAAGTACTGAAAATTATTAAAATTGCGGTTATTACGACGTGTAAGAATTTTAATAGTTATTCTAAATTATAATGATACGTTGTGTATCGAGATTTCTGTTATATATGTATAATACTTTATGCCATTATATTTTAACGCTAATTTATAGTTTTATTCGTCAACTTACACCCAACAGAAAAACTTTTAATTTCACTATTGACCCACGCAACTTCGTCTGCGTCACATAAAAGAGAAAAACCCCACAAAATAAATAAATATTCCCCGTTTTTACAAAACCTTCCTCGATAAATGGACTATATATCCAACACTATTATGTTGTTTCAATTTTAATCAGTATTTCCTGAGATTAGCGCGTTCATACAAACAAACTCTTTTTCACTTCTCATGCTCTAAAAGTACGCCATTATAGCCCTACGAAGCGGGATTAAAGTGACCGTTTATTCCCTAGGGAGTAAAAAGTAATTTAAAAATAGAACGATCTTTTACTCTAAAACATGGTCACCAAAGAGACTCATCAAAGGCTTTATTTGAATTTCGAAATGGCTTGCAGATAAAACCAAATGAACTCTTCAACGCGAGAAAAATTATGGTTGTTTGTGTGCATCGTTGATTTTGAAAAGTATGTGCAATGCCTCTGTTGCTAGCCGCTGCAGTAATGTAAGTAAATACTAATTACCTGTGGAGTGTAGATAAACTTCATTGCGAAAATGTTGAGAGTTTGTGTTGTGTTTTAAATTGTTAATCTGTGACTGACCTGATAGAAGAAAAAACTGACCGCTCAGTTCAGAATTTTTGTCGAGTGTAAATTTGTTCGGTTTTAAATGACTATTTTTCTTGCACTCGAAGTGAAAAGTACAGTTTGCACCTCGAGACTAAACGCCAATCTAATATACCCTCGCTTTCATTGCCTCCCTCGCAAGCTCGGGAGTCAAACCACCTCGATAATATTAGTACAGATAGATGTTAATGATAAACAAAGGTACTGCTATATCTCGATTTTTTTTCCATTTGGCAACGCAGCCTAAAGATATGAAGAACACCTATTCCATTTAAATTAATTTGAATACGAACATTTAATTAACAATCGCGTTTTATTATAAACCATGGCACTTAAAAACGGTTTAAATGGGATTCTTTCTTAATTATAAATTACGATGTGATCGATCTAAAATATAATCACAGTAGATACTAAAATAATAATAATAATAATAAAATTAATTAGTTACCGTCCGAGAGTGCCAGCGCCGGCGCATACACCGCCACTGCCGTGTACAGTATCATCTGCATCAAGTACAACGCACTGGCGTACACGCGGATTGACTTGCAGAAACGTACTTCCTGCGAACAAATCGACGAGTGTCATCAATTGCGATCACAAATGATCGTTGTAGAATGTAGAGGGTCATTAGAAGATCGATGATAGGTACCAGTTGTCGGTTACGAGCTGCCGTGGTCGTGATGATATAAATCAAAACTCGTGTATATGAAAGATGTTGTATTGATTTTTGTTCTTATACTGTACCTACTATGTTTTTGTTACTAGGTTGGTGCCCAGATTCTTTTCATTTGAATTGTATCATTTGTTTAGATACTACTGCAATACTGCATCACTGATTGCAAACGTGCAATATTTCGTATTCATCTGTAGTACCTACATACGTTCAGCACTAAGCTCTCTCCTACCTTGAACAATTCAATAAGTTTCGTACATACCAAGTATTCGTAACATGACGTGAGTCGTAGCCTCATGAACACGGGTAAGTACAGCTGGCTTGCGATCGGAACCACCAGCACAAAGGCGACACAAATCATCCAGAACTGCGCACCTGCCATGTACATCTCCGCGGGGTTTCCTAACAACTCTATAGCTGTGATGAAACTGAAAACAATCATTTCATTCTTGTTCATTTTAAAATTAACAAGAAAATATATCATGTTCTAAATTCAATTCGATAAACTAACCTTGCGGCAAGGCTTAGGGCCATGGGGAACGTGCCCATGGATGAACCACCCAGCAAGAAGTCGTCACCAGTGGTCTGCTTTTCCCCAAAATACCCATAAAATACGCCAATCAAGCAAGAAATGATTAGCATAGCGGCTAGCACGCTGTAGTCTTCCCAGTGGAAAAGAACTTCCGGCACACTTTCATTCTGAGTCGCAACTATGTCTTCTATTTTCTTGATTTTCGATATGTTGAGTGACGCCGATGCTACTGATATTAAACTTAAACTCCAATATAATAGTGTTAGTAATTTTATCTGAAAGGAAACAAATTATATGCTTAGCGAATAGCTCACTCAAGTTCAATGTTTCATGTCAATGTAAAAGTAAATCGTATCAATGTACAAGTATGTAATGTACGCGTAATTGGCAGAGCGTAACCGTAAGTCCGTAACGTAGTGAAGTGGATGCTTTTAAGAACATGACGGTGTAAAATAAATTACTTTCAGCAAATAGCTGCGTTCCTGCATTTTGTTTAGTGTCCGTTTCATAGTTACATTTCCAAATTACAGCATAACGTTTTTAAAACTGTATTAAGAGTAGGTACCTACGTAAGCAGTACTTATTCACATCCACAACCATACTGCTAAGAAATAAAATAAAATATATTATAAATATAGGTTATAAAGTAATAACTTTAGTTAGTAATTTATTTTAGAGAAAACGTTTCCTATTGTTTCAGCGTATGTAGTATGTTCTAGTAGCTTATTCAAGATATCAAATGAAAATAAATATTTGTATATAATTTCTCATGTGATTGCGGATGAATTCTCCATAGTCGACGAACGTTTACTTATAGGGACTTTGTCTAGACAAACTGAAGGAAGAATGCAAATGACCAGACCATAATATTTAAACAATTTGTACTTGTGCCTCAAGATTAGTCAAGAGCAAGACCGAACGCCCACGATGGCTACCCGACGTCTATGCCTGAAACAATGACTGGATCGAGGAGATGAATGGAGTAAGAGCTCACCTATCATTTTGGGTAGGGATCATAGTAATTAAATGCATGCATGATAAGGAAACCGACAAAGGCTCCTTTCTCTTTGTGATTTGTTTATACTTGAACAATTTTGCCGAGCCAGGACAGCGGAATATACAACATTATTTTTTGTTTATACTAAACCCGAAAAGGGGTCATTGTACTCATCATTTTGAACAACTTTTTCTATGGGACGAACCTTGAAATCGCGAAAAAAAATCAGCTGTTCCCTACATTTTGACGAGTTATGCGAACATAAATGTAGGGAACAGCTGATTTTTTTTTCGCGATTTCAAGGTTCGTCCCATAGAAAAAGTTGTTCAAAATGATGAGTACAATGACCCCTTTTCGGGTTTAGTATAAACAAAAAATAACCCTGTATAGGTACAGGGTTACTGGTAATACGTATTCCTTGCAGGACGTCATTGCAGGCTCATAACGCAAGAAATGAAGCCACCAAATCTTCTACCGAAATTCTGTGGTTTTTCAGTTACTTCGATTTTTTGTTTTATTTATTTTTTTATATTTTTTTATTTTATATTTTATAATTACGTCATTTAAATACAATTTAAAAACGATTGAGGGTGCGAATATACTGTTTAAGTTATTATCATAGCTGCTGATGACGCAGCAGACCTTTGTTAACAATTGAAAGTTCAAAAATTCCAAAACCTTTAGCAAAAATCACTAATGAAACTATTTTTTTGTTAATTTGGCCATTCCTTCATATAAAAATGTTGTTTAGTGAAAAAAAAAAATACTACACCAGATGTACAAATTACTAGAAAAATATCCAGCTATTTAAAGTGGTTTACAACTTATTGAAAAGTCATGGTCGAATTACCAGTAACCCTGTATATGTATGTATACTTTGGGACCTGGGGGACTAAAGCTCCGTCACAGAGAAAGTCAGTGTTAATTAAGTAAATCGGCATGGTAAAACTAGTCTATAGTAATTTTCAAAAAAAAAAAACGAAGGCCAGAGCATGCGTGCTGGCTCATCGATCAATTAACTGAACAACTTCTTATAGCCACTCCTGACATAGGAAAATTACCAATATTATTTCTCAGATTTTCTTGAGCAGGGGTATATCAAAAGCTCAAGTATATTTACTTACTACGGACTAGTGTAATCTGTGTAATATACGGGTCGTAACATAACAGAGGTTACAACAGTGCGCGTGCAGTGAAAGGTCGCTGGCCCATCAGTTACTGTTACAAACAAATCGTTAGCCTATATTCTCCCTCTCTTACAGGATGATATACATTTTACTATGGAACGATTTTTAACGGACTTCAAAAAGGAGGAGGTTCTCAATTCGTCGTAAACTTTTTTTTTATTTTTTGGTATGTTCCCCGATTACTCGAAGATGGCTGGACCGATTGGAATTATTATTTTTTTGTTTGAAAGTTTTTACTTCCCAGGTGGTCCCATAATCATCAAGTCGGGATCTGATAATGGGATCCTGGAGAAATAGAGAACTCTTCAAGTTTTGTAGACACACTTTATGCGATTTGAGTAGTTTTTGGAAGAGTACTTTCTTAAAGTGGTCGCACTACAATTTGGTGAAGATCTGATGAAGAACTTCGGAGATACGCAACGGAACTCCTCAATAAATGATAGGAAATGGACTGGGATGGCTGAAGTCTCATGTCTGTCTAAAAAAATATCTTTAGCTTCAGAAATCGGTGACAAAAAATCTAAGTAAATCAATCAAACAAAGGTTTCCGACGTTTTGTTTTTTATTGTAGAATTTAAATAGAATGAAGAATGTAGAAAATATAATTATAGAATATAGAATATATATAAATAACATAACATAACAACTGTAATACCGGAGGGTTAGGGAGAGGTCACTCACATTTGTAGAATTAATCTTTTGAAACATAATTTAGCATGTTCCTATCGATGCGTGTGACTTGTGGATTCGCATTTTATAGGGTACAAGGTCAATAATGATAAATAAATACTGGAAGGGAGACACTATAATTTCTACATAATATATTATTTTCGAATTGCGCAGCACTATGACTTTAGAATTGCAATAACCTAAGTACCGTGCCCTTTTTAAATTAAAACTATAACAGAAAACATAACATACCATTAAATGCTAGTTTACGAAAGACATTGAAGTAAAGATTTTAATTACTATGATCCAATATGCTATGTGGTTGTGAAACAGCAAGCATTAGAAACGTTAGAAATTAAATTAGCTGTTTCAGTTACGTTGGTCTTTATCGTGATATTGCTGTTGCGTTTTGCATGTAATTCTTTTTCGCGCACATCTAGTTTCTCATCAGACATCCAATTTTTAATTACGTAGCCTCGAAGCCATATCAATCATTTCGAAAATAACATATATCTATAGGTACATAAGTATATATACGCTATATATAATTGCTTAATCGGTGAGTGGGTTGATACCAACTGCGGGTACAGACAATAAGAAATAATGTACGTTCTTACAGTGTTTTTTTAATTAAGAATGGACACAATTTCAATTGCCTTTTAAATTGTTTAAAATTGCCGTAGTCTGCTAATGAAGGCTAAATAATCTAACTGCCAATAAATTGTCTACCGGCAAACAAACAAAACTACTCGGTAACGTATTTTTTGTTGTTGTTTTTCAGGATTTCCAAAGGTTTTATTTTAGAAAACATACAGTTTTCTAGAAATGCAACACCTAATAAAAAACCGTTCAGGTTAAAGAGATTAGTTCCAAGACATAATCAAACGGAAAGCCTGACCGGAAGCAGGGATATTTCGAGGACAAATTAATTATTTTATTACCATTGAAATGTATACGTAGGTAATTAGAATGCAATTATGTAAGTAGAGAAAGCTTCCAGCAAGAAAAAAAACAAACCTAGTAATGTCAAACCTGAACGCAGGCTTTAATAGTGGCGTGCTTGCATGTTTGGCAGTAGCGGACTAGCGGTAAGTACTACGCCCCAGTTGATTTAGTGGAGAGTGCTCAAGCCAGTCACGACTCAAGAGTACTCAAGAGCAACGCATGTTGTGCGACAAAGACACGCAAGGCAATCTAAGGGCGGAATAAGCCGGTTTAGTGTCGCGCTAGCTTCCTCAAACCGGATAGTTCCGGACTGATCGCTTCAATGAATAGCTCGAAGCCAGCTCATGGGCATAGTATGGGACTGGTATTAATGTCTCACCACATTCCAAACAATTAAGCATAGCTGTTGATACATCATGTTACTAATTTGTTTGTTTAAATAAATGGTAGGTACGTACTGCATCTAGGACAACAAGATTCTTATATTTTTTTCCGTATAGGATCTCATTACTATTTTTATTATTGACATGTGCGGTCGCAAAAACTGTTTAATAGTTGTTACTGCATAAATATAAACCATCTACCGTAACTAGATCGCCATTATTACCTAATATGCATTAATGGGTATGAAATCAGTTTCGTAGTCATTTGCGTAGCGATTTTCGTAGACCCTGTCAGGCGTAGTAGGTTACGACGTAGCCGCGTAGGGCCTACAAAATATGAATTTTTCGTAATTTGTGGATTCCTCGTTTTTTCTCCATAATAATATTACGAGTAATACCCATACCATACGGAAACTTTTGAAGTGACTTCTTGACTCGATCCGGAACTGTAACGAAGGAGTTCGGGAACGAGGTAGTTCGGGAATGACAGTAGCCAATCACTGCTTCGAAGTTGATATAAAAACTCCTTAGTGCTTTTGCTTTAAATATTTTTTATTTTGACAAAAGTCTAAAAACTCAACCTTATTTTTATTATTCAAAAAAGATTGGCAAATGAAATAACCGTTTGGCTTTCCTATATCCATAAACCGAGCACAAATTTTGATTTCGTGGCTGCTACATTCCTGGTTATCCCAGTATATTACCTGGGAATCGAACCTAAGATATGATGCTTAGCAGTCACGCTGGCGACCACTAGACCAACGATGCGAGGGAAATACAGTTCCGCAAGAACTTAGGTATTTCAAAATCAAAGTCTAAACAAATATTGTGAATTATTTTAATAAAAGATATTATAATTGCATATGCAGATTTTAATTAGTAGATTATTAGACACATTGTTAAGTCAAATACATTGACATTTACAAGTAGGTACGTAGGTATGTCTACATGTTGTCTACTCAAAATGTTGAAATTACAAAATGTTGCTTCAGGTAGGTACTACACCCACTAGCAGACATCAAAATTTTGGTTTCGTAATATTCTGAGACGATGTTATACTATTCGTGATGAATTGCAACCTTTCTGTAATTTGGCATAATAGAGCCTTGGGGTTTTTATAAACCGAAATACGGCTATTACGTCGAATTTCGAACACTTGAAAAAATAATAGCTGTATTGTCATGGTAGTAGAACATAATGTTCGTGTGCCCTTTTTATTACGTTTGCATAACTTTCTACGTTTCACTACGCAAAGAGTCGCAGGCTGACATATTATATCGAAATTATATAAATTTAGGTAAAGTTTTTCACAAAGAGACATTTTAGTAAATTTGGTACTTAGTTAAAAAAAAATATAATAAAATTCTATCTAACTACTTCGTGGCGTGTTGTCTTAAATTATCGGTAAGTACTTACTTATTTTTTCTGATTACATAAAAGCGATAGCTACATATTTGCATGTTTAAAGTGAAGTGAGACCAGTTAGAAGTCAAAGGTTATTTCGTGTGGCGGCTAATTATACAAGGCGGGTTTTAAAAGGTTTTATTTGAAACGGAGATCGCAACACTGAACTTATCCTTGGTGAAACTTACGAAAGCATAAATGTGGAATGTGTAAAAATTGAATATTAGAGAATGTAAATAAATACCTCTTGTGCACTTGACTATAAGTACCATATAACTGTAAGTGTTTTAGGGAAAACATCAATGACATGACTTTGCAAATGTCAGCAGCCATAAAATAACTGAAATAAGTACTTACCTAGCAGTTGCCATATATTTTTTCAAACACAATGCAATGCAATGCTTTTTCAAAGCTGCAATAGGTAGGTACCTAAATGCATATACGAATACCATGTCCAGTTCAAATCGGGCTATATAATAAAGTGCACTAGAACTGCAATCATCGCACTTAGTGCCCGCTCTTCATCTTCATTAGATATTGCTTATCATAAATAAATATAATAAATCGCAGATGCTGCATCTGCTATGTACTGCACGATTTATGAACGAAGTTGGAACTCACCTCAGTTTGACCGGTAATTTTCAGCCTCAATCTCGTGAAGGGTGAATATAACGCCATTTCTTATGTTTATTCTTTACGTCAAATTTTGTTTTCGTCAAAATGTTTCTTTGTCACTGTTTTAATTAGAATATTGTTTGTATTACATGTCTTCCGAGTTAATAAGTGCATGCAACGACAGGCAATCCACACTCGTGTTACATAGATACTGGAGGCTGAGAGGTTCTGATACGTGCCGGATATGTACACCAATCAATTGTAACTAAGACAACGAGCGCGGAATAATGCGCTGCACGAGGCGTCACAACTGGAGCTTTTTCGAATGTGTCAACATTTGGCTCTTAGAATCTTCCTTCCGACCTCTATCGTTAATTGTTAATCAAGGGCGGCTTCGTCTTCTGGTCAATGAGTGTAATCTTTTATCGATGACGTGCCACTGTGCCGGAGCCTCGTTATGTACCGAACCAATCTGCAACTACAGGCATTAGGCGTTTAATGGTGTTTACAAAACATCGATAAGAAAACTGCAGTTAGTGCTCGGAAAACTATTAACTGTTTATGAATAGCAATGTAATCCAAAAATCATTGACCATTTTTGGTAACTAATTTTATAAATCTACAAACACGTATAAATAGATAGAACAAGATTAACATGCCTATTGTACAAATGAATAATAATGAACCAGGTAATAATCAAGCAGGGTGTTGATTACTAAGGATGTAGGTGATAGAACACCGTGTCCTAGATGCACTAATAGTAATCGCATGTATAAATCAACCGGTTTCTTAGAAATAGGCACCGATGCTCGCCTACCTTCCTGGTGTTTCCACATTATTGGGCCTGCGCCAGCGATGGGTCAGGGGTCAATTATTCCCACTTCGCGTCGACACAAACCGTAAACAATGATGCACTGACAGATTGTCTCTAAGTGCTTTGTTCACACTACAAATTACATCCGCAACGCGTCTCAGACTACTCATGAAACATTATACGTATAATCGCGCACCTACTTTACAACGAACGCGATATTAATGCGAAACGAGCAAGCGTATCGTATCGGAAACGATTGGTTAGATGAATCAATCACAAGTAAACCAACACGAAACTGAGCAAAATGCTTATGAACGTACGATTCAGTCAACGTATTGTTGTACTACCTTCGTGGGCACTAATATTTTGATTTGTGAGTCGATAGCGGGTAGATTGCACGGAGAAAACTACTCATGAACTATCCCGGCTACATAAGTAGGTGCCTGAATGAAGTAACACCGGTAATCTGCTGTAATAGGCATTCGCAAGCCCAATAACTATATTCATTTAACTTTAGTGCTACACACGACGAAAGAGTTTACTACTAAAAATAGGTACGCATACGCGCTGCAAGTATCGGTTGACCTGCAGTAAATTAACATTTGAACTCATAGCAAATTGCGATTACCTGGTTACACAGCAAGAGGGACATTTCGCTAGCTTCATCATACATAGCTCGGAGCGATACTTGCTCTGAACAAGTAATGTTACTACAGATATGTGCTAATCATTCAATGCAATCACATCAAAATAATAACACAGAACATCTCACCTATAATCCTCGAAAGGTTAGGCAGAGGTGTACTATTAGTACAATACACCCACAGTGTCCCACATTTCGCCAGTTTCTTCTGCCATCACTGCATATCAATACCAGACACCGTGGCTGCTAATGAGAAATTCCTGATGTAAACTCAATGACCTGCCCGAATTTGGAATCGAACGCAGGACTTCTTGCTCAGCCGGCGCCCTTGCGACTAGACCTGCGAGGTTGTCATGAATAACACAATTTTGTACCAGTGTGCCAGAATCCCTGTTCCCGAATAAGTGTCAAATATTTACGTTTTATCTTTATGAAGCCCATCCAGTCATAATATGAACAGAGACGACAGAGACAGACATATTACACACATACAGACATATTATGTCATCGCATCAGTTCCATATGAGAATTAATTGATACAACTGAGGTACTATTTTTATACTGTCCCACTGCTGGATAAAGCTGGACTTCCACATTTCCTTCCATGTGCTCTTTCCCCGTGCCTCCTCGAGCCAGGCCTCGCAGTAAGCGTCCGATCGTCTCGCCACCTCTTTCTGGGCCGGCCTTGGTGGCGCCGTCTTTAGATTCTATTAAAGTATTTATTTTAAAAGTCACAAATCGCATACAAAACTTTTCCTGTTTACCTAGCTACCTACATACATACGTTTTCTTTTGATCGACGATCCCATTGATGGTCCATGTAATTGGTAGATTTTGCCTTGCATCAAATAAAGTATTTTTGATTTTCAACCGACTTCCAAAAAGAGGAGGTTATCAATTCGTCTGTATGTTTTTTTTATTTTTTTTTTGTGTTTGTTACCTCAGAACTTTCGACTGGGTGAAACGATTTTGATGATTCTTTTTTATTTGAAAGCTGGTGCTTCTCGTTTGGTCCCATTTTAATTTACTGAAGATCTTATGCTGATCTTCCGAGATATACAATGGAACTCTTCAAAAACAGACGGCAAATCTGCAGTAATTGCTGCAATCGCTTGTAGGTTCATTGTTCATACTACGAGTACATCATGACGTAACATCACGCCTGTATGCTCTGAGGGGGTACGCAGATGTGTAGGTACAATACTCCCAGATTTCGACAATGTTTGTTGCCTCTGAACTTTCGACTGGGTTAACCGATTTTGATGATTCTTTTTTATTTGAAAGCTGGTGCTTTCCTTGTGGTCCCATTTCAATTTGGTTAAGATCTGACGCTGATCTTCGTAGATATAAATGGAACTCTTAATAATTGCTGCAATCGCTTGGTTGTTTATTGTTTATGTAACATCACGCCTGTATGCTCTGAGGGAGTACGCAGAAGTGTACAATACACCCAGATTTCGACAGTTAGATGTGTTAGTTCCATTTAATGGGATCCTGGAGAAATAGAGGGAATTCCTTAAATTTTATAGGCACACCAGAAGCGATTTGGGTAGTTTTAGGAGAGTAAGTTCTTGGAGTGATCCCTTTTCAATTTGGTAAATAACTGATGAAGAACTTCGGAAGATAGGCGACGAGGAACTCCTCAATAAATGATAGCAAATGTACTGGGATCGCTGAAATCTCATGTCTGTCTATTGTTTACAACAGTTCATAACAAAAATCACGCCGTTACGCTGTGAAAGGGTAAGTACATATGAACCACAAAAAGGGAAAAATAAAAACTTTTTTGCAAAAAATAAAACCGACTTCTAAAAAAACTAAATCAATCAAACAAAGGTCACCGACTTCTGAAGCTAAAGTTATTTTTCACTTTTTTGTGTGAAGTCGGTTTTATTTTTTGCAAAAAAGTTTTTATTGTAGTTGTTACACGAGATGAAGTAGTTTTGTCAAATCCAACATTTATTTTTTTAGTATTGACATTTTTTTCCACCACCTTTGCAAAGGTAAAACTTATCATGAAAGTTTTTAAGAAAATTAAAGGACATGGAAATTATCCATGTCCTTTAGTTTTGCCCCAATTGAACCAATTGATTTGTATTAAGTACAAATAATTAAAATAAAAAATTAAGAATTTTGAAAAATGATTAGCGTACAATACCAGACTTTTTTTATTTTTGATTCACTTGAAAAGTCAGATCTACGCTACGCGTACGTTACGTACCTATATCGCGTAAGTAACTTAACATTTTTTTATTATTAAATTATTAGTTTACTTTCCAAAGTGCATAATCTATACTGTTAGTCTAACTTTTTTAGGGGTTTCTGAACAGCTTTTTTTATAAATTACTAGCTGATCCACGCAACTTTTTCTGCGTCACCTAAGAGAGAAAAACGCAAGGGAAAAAATACCCCGTCTTTGCAACATTTTTCATTCCTTCTCCGCTCCTATTGGTCGTAGCGTAATGTTATATAGCCTAAAGCCTTTCTCGATAAATGGACTATCCAACACAACAATATTTTTTCCATTTGAACCAGTAGTTCCTGAGATTAGCGCGTTCAACCAAACAAACAAACAAACTTATGCAGTATAGATGTTTAAATACGGGTATACATTAATACTATTATTTTTGACATAACTGTATGTTGTTATGATTTGAATGTCTTTTGTTTTGTGCCAGACTTAAATCTGTTTGTGTAAAGCAATGAGATTACTTATCTACTTTTCCCCGGTGATCTAATTGTTACAAACGAATAGATTGTCTCATTTTGAAGCATAATGAATGTCTCCCAGTCTGTGTTAAGTGTGTTTTCATCTATATACTGTGTTTATTAAATGCCTGGGACAGATATATATATATATATATGTAGGTACATAATATACACTAGAATATAGATAAAAGTACTTTAGACGTAGTGACAAAAACTACTTCTATAAAGCTTTTTTCCAAAACTGCTGAGCAATACGTATCTTTATTACTTTTGTTAAAGAAGATTTTTACAATTAAATGACATAGATTTTATATCGGTTCATGCTGGGGTAGGTACAGGCTCATACAATTATTGGGCAAGTCATTTGCAACAAAATGAAAGCGATTTGGTTTTTTGTTGCAGATTGAACATCAGCGGCTTCAGGGTTTCAAATGTGTCTTAGAAATTAGAATACGGTCATTACCAAGTTTATTAATTCCTCATTTATGAACAGTGCCAAGTTCCAAATTTTTGGGTTTAAGATTTATTTCTCAAACTCAAAGCATTTATTTCAACTAGACCATTACGGCACTTTTGAACGTCAAATTACAAATAAAATTACTTAGGTTCCCTAACAAAATTTTATTATATTCCTGTTTGTAAAAAAATAGAATTAAACCCAGATTACAAACCAGTAGGTGGGTGTTGCTATACAATAAATGGTTAACTAGATAGAAGTATCTAATTAACATTAACTTTAGACAATCAACAGACGACATCATAATTTACATTAAAAATTATTTGGGGTAATTCTGGAACACTACTTTTATAAAAAAAACAATATAAGTTGGCCACCTAAAAGATGTATGTAAAAGGATTGGCGGCAGAATGTGCCCTCGAGCACGTCACTTGATGCGGCGTCAGTAGGAGGGCGGCGCGTGTGCACCATCTCATTGCGAAACGTATGTGAACCATCGAAAGTGCCCCCTCCCCCGGATATGGAGCGCAAAACTCTTATAAACTCAGGTGGCGCCTGGGCACTGGACATTACACTGTCTAGCTGCGTCTAATCGCATACCCAGGATGTGTGACAAAACGGTAGGTGCCCGTGACATGCTATATTGTGAAGATCATCTCTGATCAACTTAGTGACCTGGTGCTGTTAACAAAGTGCATTCCTGATAAGATATCAGCGTATTAAGGACAACAACAGTGCTAAAGTGTGAACTTACAACCCTTACCAAAATGTAATTAATTAGGTAATCAATTTCAAAGTAGGTATACACTTTATAAATGGATCGTAATTTGTGTGTGCAGGTACTTCGATCTCTGGTGGTAGCGGTGGTGGTGGCTTGCGCGGTCGCGAGGCCAGAGCCTCCGACGTCATATGGCGCGCCGTCCCAATCCTACAGTGCTCCCTCATCATCATACGGTGCTCCCTCATCATCGTACGGAGCCCCCGCGCCGCAGTACGGACCTCCCCAGCAGCCCATAGTGCACAAGCATGTGTACGTGCACGTCCCACCTCCAGACAATGACATCCCGGCACCTCGCAAGCCCATCTGGGTGCCTCCTCCCCAGAAACACTACAAGATTGTATTCATCAAGGCACCGACTCCACCCACCCCCACTGCGCCGATCATTCCTGTGCAGCCCCAGAACGAGGAGAAGACCCTCGTCTACGTGTTGGTGAAGAAACCCGAGGAGCAACCCGATGTGGTGATCCCGACACCCGCGCCCACGCAGCCCTCAAAACCAGAAGTTTACTTCATCAGATACAAGACACAGGTAAGATAAAGGGCTGCTTTGCTAGTACATCTAATTAAATGAATGCATTCATTTAATTAGATGTACCTGTTTAAGTAATCAATAAGGTTTAGAATCTTAAAGCACGCTTTATTAAATCCATTACATTATAAAGAAATTAGGAAAGAATTTAACAGGTCAATTTAATAAAATTATTTTGTTAGATCTTGCAACACCGATTGTAGTATGGCAATATAATATAGATTTGCGGTTAACTCCACTTAGATATTTTGTAACGAATGTGATGTCTAAATACTTAATACTCTGGATGTTGATGACAAGATTAATTATGAATTTACATCATAGCCAGTGGGGTGGGCACAGTCATAGTAACTAACTGGAATATCTGTATGTTGTAGTAGTAATTTGTACCATAGATATAATGAACTGGAAAAGTTAAAGAACAATAATTATTATAAAATCAAATAAGAACCGTAGCACTTACTGGATAAACTTCCAGCTAAGAGTTAATTAAACGTATTAAATTCAAAGTACCTACACGTAAAGAACGCATCGCCTCGTAAATGTAATCGTTGCCTAATTTATCACCATAACTTTTACGTTATAATGTTAGTGAAACCATTACTGATTTAGGTAATTACGGAAAACGAGAACACATTTGTAATTTGTTTCACGGAGCTTGGCTTTTGATTGTTTCTTCACGTTTATAAAGTCGTCATGTGTCATGGGTGCGTGATGATGACTCGAGGATGCGTCCGCACTCTACCTCGTGAAAGTGCAGCGCGTAAACATTTCCTACAACAATCTACGAAGCATTATATGGTACCTATTATCTGCAAGACCTAGCGTACTCTGCACTCAGTTCACCTGCTATCATCATTACATTAACGCAACCGAGGATGCCACCGTACTACGGCAACCCGTATTTTCTATGTAACGCAATGTCTCTCGCAATAAGTGGGCAGCTAGATTTTTTGTATCATTATCGCCCGGTGTTTAAAACCCTCTTCTAGAAATATTAATAGGGAGTTGCGTCATATTGGAGACAAGACATTGATAACGCGTCATTTATACACAATTGTAATTTCCATTTCATTGCAAGAAGGCAACCCGCAAATCCCTATTTTGTGTTTTGGTGGAGAGCAGAAACTCAAAGTCATACATAAATAAAACCACAGGGTCTCCATTCAGTTTTGCTAAAAACAAAATCATCAGGAAATAATGAATGAAGGTTATCATTTGTTTGTTTGTGAACTGAATGTTCGTTCTGGGTTATTTCTTTTACGTTATGTAAATAACTCGTAATAGCGCATATTCCAACAAATAGCGTTATAATTGGCAGGTCGTTCGAAGATCAGAGCGAGCGGAGCCACAAACGAAAGTATGCGTAGTTATGATTACACCAAACACGTTAAGGCTCTAAACACGTAATATGTAGACGTGGTATGTAGGTCAAATCCAAACTTACTTTGGGTATTTATTAAACAATATATCCATTCATCGTCAAGCGCGAAATTGTTTTTAAAGGTTTTGAAATTGATTGGTTCAACTTACTCGTTTGTAAAAGCTTAGCCTCATCATCATTCTTCTGTCTAAGCGATGTATTATTTTTATTTTGCAAGCTAAAGGTACATGTGTAGGCAAAAAAAAATCCTGAATCACCGCTATAAGTATATGCTAAAAGATCTGAAAACAGTTCAGCTTTCAAAGAGATTCGTTTAAGATTCTTTAAAGTTCAACATGCACTACCTACAATGTGTCGTAAAACGGCATAAAATATTTGACAGGTAATGTTCATTGTGTCATTGTTATATTCTTATTAAAGTCAAGACTCCTTTCACCCGATGACCAACAAACATTTTGACCTGTGAAAATATTTAACCTTCAAATGCAATCAATTCGTATATTAGATGTAAAGTGCATCTTCTTGCACTCTCCATTTTTGATTCGTTTGGCTACTACGTCGTGATTGAATTATGCAACTAAAGCAACAACTTAATGCTAGCTCACCTATTTGTTAAAATACCGATATCTATTAATAAATAATTAAGCCATTGAGTTATTAAGCCATTGAGTTATTAAGCCATTGAGTTATTAAGCCATTGAGTATGCTAGCTCACCTATTTGTTAAAATACCGATATCTATTAATAAATAATTAAGCCATTGAGTTATTAAGCCATTGAGCCTTGAAAGTATTAGATTCCTATCTGCGTTCGTAATAATTGCTCAATTTCGCCATTTAGTATGTATTCCCCGAAAACAAGGAGGAAAACATTGGGGATAGAATTGTAGATGATGGTAAAGTAAAAGTAGCGATACTCACATTTCTCCAGTTATGTTAAATCCGTAGCAGGCAAGCCGGGCACAAACCCAGATCATGCCACACAACGAGTTGCTAAACATCATGCTTAGTAGTTCTCACATACGACCCCAATGAGGTGCACTTAATGGCGAAGCTCAAGATCGTTATATAAATATGTAAATTGCAAGGACAATACTTAAGATGTATAAGATATTATGTACTATACTATAATTTTGTTTTCAGAAACAGGAAGGTTACCCGGCCGCGGCTCCCAAGCCCGAATACGGACCTCCCGCTTCCCAGCCCTCATCAGAATACGGTGCTCCTTAAAGCGATCACTCTTGACGATCAAAAATCAGCTGACGATTAGTGCTCGACCTTCTTTTTCAAGACCTCTTATTAAAAATCTTAGTAATTCCGTTATTTACGTAACTTGGTCAACTAAAGGTTTTATTGGTTACATTTTAATACTAGTTACACCAAAGTTATACAACATCGCGGGTCTACCCTGCTATATGTCCACACGGATATAGTGTGATGGTAGACGCTTTTCCACAGACAGCTTAGTAGCATAGAATCTGTGACTATTTAGTAAAATGTTTCATAATTATTGACAAAAAGACACAATTTTTATGGTTTTTAAAATATCATTTTCGCTTCATATTGAGTTGTTTCGTTATGATCTGTCGCGATTCTGACGTTTTTTTGTATCATTTAGATAAAATCAGCCCTAATTAGAATAATAAATAACCTTTTTATCAGTACCTTTGCTGTGATATTAAAAAAAAAGGTAACGTGTGGAACCTTAGTAATCTAGAAAAGTCGACCGAGCACTGTGAGGGCAGCATGCTGGCGTTTCGCCAAAACGTACTGCAACTTGTATTATTACATCAAATTGATGTGAATGTTTGTAAATATATTATTTTTATACGATTAAAATGTTTTATGATAATTAATATTTTTGTTTTATTGTCTTTTTTAAACTTTCACGATCAGAACACATTATAAAACTTAAGAAGACGGGTATTTATCGCGAATTTACCTTTAATTTATTCCCGACGTTTCGACCGGATTGCACCAGCCGTGGTGCCGCTGTCGCGGTTCCTCCAGTACTTTCAGTCTCCCCGCGACCACGGCTGGTGCAATCCGGTCGAAACGTCGGGAATAAATTAAAGGTAAATTCGCGATAAATACCCGTCTTCTTAAGTTTTATAATTTTTGTTTTATTGTTTATCACGGAACCCCTAAAGAAAATAGGTTGTAAGGCTGCTGGCTTGTTATGCATAGCGCTCATGAAGCTTATGACCCAAATCAGTATTTTTGAGAGGAATCTGTAGAGTACTGTTCTCCAGCTTTCAGCCAATCGTAAATGCTCATCAAATGGTTCTCGAAAAAATAAAGATTTCGGTTCTTTCAAACGATAATTCAGCTGATCATTACTTTTTTTTCATTTAGTACGTAAACTTTTTTTTTTATAACCTGCAGTAGGTAGGTAGTCATACACTAGATCAAGTCTATTTATCCTGCTTTTATCGTTCATACATGTTTCTCGAAATTAGATTACAATAATATATATTGATGAACACTCATAACTACTTACTTAAACGTATAAAACTGGCTACAATACATAGTTACATAATTTCGTATTGAAGAAAAGGATTTCCATATGTATGTATTCTGTAGTGACTATGGCTTGACATGAAAATGTCTCGTATCCGTTGCGAAAGGTGTTAACGAGTGTCCAACAGGCACCCTGATTAGTGACGCGCTAAAAGCGAAAACATGTGAATTATTACTGAAAATAGCTTATACATATAAAAGGTATGGAGTTACTTAATATTGTAAGGTCACGTAATACGACTTTTTATGTAGGTTAGTAAATATGTAGAAAATAATATATCTATCCCCCGTCCAAAAAAATGTGGTGTTATAAGTTTGAAGTGTGTATCCGAGGCCAACTTCAAGCATAATTCTTTCCATTATACTTTTTGGAAAATATTACGCAGCTTCCCAAAAGCTTCCTAGCCCAGCCGATTCAAATTCGACGGAGAACTTTTAAATTAAATATTTAAGCATAATAGTACATTCTTGTATAACAATGTACTATTATGCTTAAATATTTAAAAAGGGGCTAAAATTACCCATTATAGACGAAGTAGTAAATAGGAACCGAGTTATAATGGGATTTTAGCGCCACGTGTTACACCATACTTTTCACTACGATTGCGAGAAAATAAGATAACCATATTTAATGTGATCGTTTATTTTATTAAAAATCAAATATTGTTGTTCAAATTTAATGAGATGATTTTTCCCGGCAACATAATTCCAGTTCTCTGTGAAGACGAATATAATATTCTGTCGTCTGTGGGGTAAACGTAGGAGATAAAAAGGAATCCTACTTATACTTTGTCCTTTCTTTCGTATTTGTCCTTTCTTTCGTATTGTTCGTCGTTTCGTTGAGCTCCTTGAGTTATAAGTCGAGCTACACGATAACTGACAAATGCTTGCACTGACTGGACAGGTCCACTCAAATCTGTGTGGTTCTTTCTTCAAAATACCATCTCAGACACTAATCTGCATAGTCCTCATGTGAATTAAGCAAGATTGTCTGGACTTCAAAAGAGACTATGACCTCTGAGTTTGTTTCGGCTGTTTCTTCTCAGAGTGTCAGGTACGAAACACCGGCCCTTATCTAGTTTAAAAAAAAAATGACGTGTAAAAGTGTTTGAGAAAACCTACTTGCTGAATAAATATCATTTATCATTTATCATTTATCATTTATCATTTATCATTTATCATTTATCATTTATCATTTATCATTTATCATTTATCATTTATCATTTATCATTTATCATTTATCATTTATCATTTATCATTTATCATTTATCATTTATCATTTATCATTTATCATTTATCATTTATCATTTATCATTTATCATTTATCATTTATCATTCAAATAAATAATACAGAAAATATCATAAAATTTCGCGACAATGCCTTTTTTTTATTTCTTCTGTAGCTGGAATGCAACGCACACATCCTGCCAAAGAGTTCTGCGTCCTGCGTTCGGCGCGTTTTGTTCCATTTTTTTTTTTTTTTTATGGAACTTTAATAGGGTCTGTCCATTAATCATGTGAGGCTCGAAAGGGGGGGGGGAAGGGTCCATAAAAAAACACGAAATATCTCAAGGGGGGAGGGGGGGTAAAGTATTATATCACGTGTACTAATTTTTTCGGCAAGCGCGCGATACTCAACCGAAAAGCGGCGTTACATGTATTTATTTTTAGTCAAACGCGTACAAAATCGAAAACGGCTTGTAGTGTGACTGTGCAGGTACGAAAAAATACACGTGATATAGGGGGGAGGGGGGGAGGGGTAGTCTTAAACCTCACCACGTATCACCAAGGGGAGGTCAAAAAATGCCAAAAAAAACATCACGTGATTCATTAATCACGTGATGTTTTTTTTGGCATTTTTACTCATAATTCATAAAGATTTGACTTATGGGGCCATCCATTGAGTAAGTAATAACTTATGCGTTTTCGAACACCGGCGACGAAAATTAACAAAAAAAACTTTTTTTCCCAAGGGCATAATATGCAATTTTACGCCCGCTCTGGTACGCTATTATGACGGTCTTTTCGAGCAAGAAGAGTGAAAAATAACTTAAGTCTCATAACATAGAAATCACGTGTCACTACTTATGTGCGTACACTCTAATCTCCGAAACCGCCCAACCGATTTCATTGTTTTGTAAATAAGTATCTTATGGGTGGTTCCAGCTCGAAAGATAGGATAGTTTTGGTCCCGAAAAGTGGCACTATGACACGCAGGGTAGCAAGAAAAAAAAACAACAAGACGGTAAATTGTTAAATCCAAAAAGGGCCCAATCACATGCCTTGAGGTATCCCAAACGTGAAGATTATCAGAGTGGCGTATACGTAACTATTCTTCACACAGAAAGTATGTCCGCTGCTTCCTGGCTTTGTTTGGACTTGTAGAAACTCCTACCGTACCTAGTTATGTAAATTGATGACTGCCAGAGTGTCAGTATTATACTCGAAAAGAGCGAATGGAGCAGCAGGGTCAGAAAAGCAAACATAAAATGAAAACGACTGAGAGCTAAAGCGAAACGACTGGACAATTGAACTGAGGTTACCGCGTCTAAATTATTTTAAGACATTATGCTTTTCACGTTACTCCATATGTGACCACGAGCCCCACATCACATTTTGTGCAAGATTCAGAGACACATTAACGTATGTGGGTAGATTATGATGTAATATGAACAATCACTAGGTCTCTTCAATATACACAATAGTAAGAAACGTCTCACGGCTCTATTATATGTCAGCAATTTTACATTTTCACTTTCACGGGTGGTACGAATGTGGTCAATGGACGCTTCCGTAAACTAGGATTGTATTCAAAACAATGTAGAGTAAGTATCTTATGTATGTCATGCACTATGCTATCAAACTGGGTTCTTTGTATGTTGTTGTATACTCACGTTAGGTGGTAGACTAGCAGTTACTCATCCCTTTCATTGTTTTGACAAAGGCCAATGGTGTTGTGTAACAATGATATCATAATGTGGTTCCCGTAATATTACGTGGTGACTTGGCTATAAGCTACCGAAGAATGCTAAATTAATATGAGTTACTCGTATGTGTGGTTTTATTACTTCTGGAAATGGTATGGCGTTCTACTTTCCACTGAATGAAAATATAAAACTTCAATAAAAGTGCCATTAAGTTTATGAACATAATTTTCAACCACATGAATGATGAGATGATGTTGCTCTAATCTCCCTAAACGTTGGAAATCTAATTTACAGTTAAAAGATAGCCTATCATTTTATTACTTATGTAACAAGCATTGCATTACGATTTAATGAGCGTAAAGATTTTGTATTCATAGTCATACTTAACAATCGCAATCTAGAGATGATAGCTGTATTTTTGTGTTGGCGCTTCAGGAGAGTGTTTTTGTTTTTATTCTAGTGTGGTGTGTCAATTACACGTAAATGGTACGATATCTGCTTACGACGGCGTAAATAATGAGCTGAAAAAAATCAGTTGCATTAACAATGCTTGCTAGAATCGCATCTTGGATGTAGAGACTTCGTTACCCGCAAGCGTCCATATAGCAACGGAATTCTTTCATTGTTAGGTTAGGTACTTAGGTTAGGTTACCTATTTAAGCGATCGAAAGTTAAGGGGCCGGCGGAGCATGCGTTTTTCATACAAACGTAATACCAAAATAATATGAAAATCAAACTATTCTAAAGGTAGTGTGTGTACATTTCGATTGGATTACAGAATATCTATGTTTCCAAATATTTTGAAAGGATAATGATATAAAGACGAGATATGAGGAATTTAAAAAAATCTATAGAAAATTTATTTTTCTCATATTTTTTGTTTAAATCAGTGTACAATCAAAATATGTGTTTGGGAACCAATTTATTTTATAATCCAATTTAAATGAATATACACTACCTTATGATTATCTTTGATTTACAAATTATTTTGGTACTTATTACGTTTGTATGAACTTCATTGCTCCGCAGGCCTCTTAACGATAATATAGTTCTCTTTGTCGAGACCCTGATGAAACTTAGTTTTAGTGCTATGTTATTCTAAGAAAAGGTTGTTTCTGGAATTTTAAGGCAGTCACTCGATTATTCGCACGAGTACGGTACCTATTCCCAAAAAAGTCGTGGAATGTATTAGTTAAAAACAACAATTTTGTTTATTACAAGTTTTAAATATCATACTTCCCGCTTCTGGCATCACTAGATTCGTCTAGAATCGTTATTTTTATTTCTGTACGGAAAGTTCGTAAGATCATTGGACGCCGCTTTGGTTTATTTTGGTCTCAAATAGCTTTTGCGTTGTCGGCACTACCAGTAATTCACAGATATTGAAAGGAGACTGGACGCATTTAATAACAATAACGTAACCTATATACTATCTAAGTTTTTAAAATATAACATACTTAACTTGGAAAACAATGTCACTAAAAATTGAGGCTGAAACAAAACTTGATACGGACCCGTGTGTGCTGACCTGGGGCAACAAATTGTTTGTTGGTACTGAAGATGGATCCATTAAAGTAAGTTAATACCAACCTATACCTGTACAATATACTTAAGTAGTTTGTTTACACAGAAAACTTACTTAATTGAGTGCTTCTCATATAAGTACTTCATTTCATTCTGATCTCAGTGGTATGAATTGAATTGAATAAATCTTAATAAAACAGCTAGGTTCTAAATAAGATAGGTAGCTGTACCTACCACAGATTCAATCATTTAATCAGATAATTTATTTTTTTAAGTCATTTGATGTCAAATTGACACCTAAAGAATCGTGGATTGCGCATGGAGTACAGCCGTTCGCGTTGGCCACTGATGGAGACAGTACATTATACTCATCGTCGAATGATGGAGGGATCAAAGTTTGGTCACTGATGGGAGATAAAATCACTGAGCTGCCATCTACGGGAGCTGATGTGGGCACCTTACAAGTGTATGACAAACAAGTCTATGCTGGCGATGAAGATGGAAATGTAAGTAAAAAATTGAGTCCGCCTTTAGACCTTTGCATAAGTTCAATAATTAGTTAAATACATGAAATTTGATGACCCGAATGGCGTGACGGTCACTACCGCTACCGCGAGGCTGCCTTACGTTCTTAGGGTCCTGGGTTCGAATACCAGTAGGAGTAAATTGTTTGTGTAATGAGCATGGACATTTGCAGCCGAGCCATGGATGTTTTTATGTATAATAAGTATGTATTTTCAAACAATAAAAACATTTTTACAAAAAATAAAACCGACTTCAGAGAAAACAAAAAAGTGAAAAATAACTTTAGCTTCAGAAGTCGGTGACCTTTGTTTGATTGATTTAGTTTTTTTGTCACCGACTTCTGAAGCTAAAGTTATTTTTCACTTTTTTGTTTTCTCTGAAGTCGGTTTTATTTTTTGTAAAAATGTTTTTATTTTTCATTTTTTAGTGGTTCACATGAACCGGCATGATTTTCTTTTATGAACTGGTGTAAACAATAGACAGATATGAGATTTCAGCGATCCCAGTACATTTGCTATCATTATTGAAGAGTTCCCGTCGCCTATCTTCCGAAGTTCTTCATCAGATCTTTACCAAATTGAAATGGGATCACTCCAAGAATGTACTCTTCCTAAAACTACCCAAATCGCTTCTGTTGTGCCTATAAAATTTAAGGAATTCCCTCTATTTCTCCAGGATCCCATTAAATGGAACTTAACACATCTAACTGTCGAAATCTGGGTGTATTGTACACTTCTGCGTACTCCCTCAGAGCATACAGGCGTGATGTTACGTCACTATGTTACATAAACAATAAACAACCAAGTCATTGCAGCAATTACTGCAGCTTTGCCGTGTATTTTTGAAGAGTTCCATTTATATCTGCGAAGATCAGCGTCAGATCCTAACTAAATTGAAATGGAACCACACGGAAAGCACCAGCTTTCAAATAAAAAAAGAATCATCAAAATCGGTTTACCCAGTGGAAAGTTCAGAGGCAACAAACATTGTCGAAATCTGGGAGTATTGTACACATCTAGGTACCCCCTCAGAGCATACAGGCGTGATGTTACGTCATGATGTAGTATGAACAATCGACCTACAAGCGATTGCAGCAATTACTGCAGATTTGCCGTCTATTTTTGAAGAGTTCCTTTGTATATCTCAGAAGATCAGCATCAGATCTTCAACAAATTAAAATGGGACCAATCGACAAGCACCAGCTTTCAAACAAAAAAAGAATCATCAAAATCGGTGCACCCAGTCGAAAGTTCTGAGGTAACAAACACAAAAAAAAAAAAAAAAAAAAATACAGACGAATTGATAACCTCCTCTTTTTGGAAGTCGGTTGAAAAGTATACGTAGATCAACTATCTGGTGTCCACGACACAAGCCTTGCTTAGTGTGACACTAGATGGCGCTGTGTGTAATGTTCAGCGATATTATATTACACATAAATTATTTCGTAAAGACTTTCTTACGAATTTAGAAAGCACTTCGGTTCTAAATACTTCTTATGTCAATTAAATATTAAACAAAAGTAGCAACGTAAGATAGCAATTATTGGTTGGGTTATATTGTCTCGCTTTTTTTTCTATTCCGTACCAACAGATACCTACACATCATGTTTCTTACATAACAGCCTGTGGGTGAAACAAACGTTCACGGGGTCTATAAAGGCCGCTTTAGCAGAACATAATATGAATCAAAAAGGAGATCACCCACCCTCCATACATTTCTGGGTTATTTTCAAATATGGTCAACTAAAATAAGCTTATTATTTGGATAGAGCATAACAAGATAAACATTTTTTATTATGACAACATAATTTCTGTTCTCTGTGAAGACGAATATAATATTGTGTCGTCTGTGGGGTAAACTTAGGAGATAAAAAGTAATCCTACTTATAATTCAAATAAATAATACAGAAAAAATCATAAAATTTCGCGCCGATGCCTTTTTTTATTTCTTCTGTAGCTGGAATGCAACGCACACACCCTAAGAGTTCGGCGTTCGGCGCGTTTGGTTCCATTTCTAAAATAAAATGACTTTTTTTTATGGATCAGTAATAAGTCAATTCTTTATGAGTTATGAGTAAAGACTTATGCGTTTTCGAACACCGACGACGAAAATTAAAAAAGTAACTTTTTTTTTTCCCAAGGGCATAATATGCAATTTTACGCCCCCTCTATTATGATGGTATTTTCGAGCAAGAGGAGTGAAATTTTATGATTTTTTCTGTATTATTTATTTGAATTATACGTAGGATTCCTTTTTATCTCTTACGTTTACCCCACAAACGACACAATATTGTATTCGTCTTCACAGAGAACTGAAACTATGTAGCCGGGAAAAAACATCTTAATTTTGAACAACAGTACAATTTGTACATTTGATTGTTAATAAAATAAACTATCATATAAAATATGGTTATTTTAAATTCTCGCAATCGTAGTGAAAAGTACGGTGTAACACGCGGTGCTAAAATCCCATTATAACTCGGTTTCTATTTACTAACTCGTATATAATGGGTCGTTTTAACCCCTTGTATAACAATGTACTTACCTACTTATATATGTCTGCTGTCAAAAAAAAATTACCCCAATCTGGGTGATCTCAGATATTTTGTGATTGAATAACTTCTCGGTGAATTGAATTACGACTTTGTGTAATAATAAGAAATGTTTAGTTATGTTTTATCCGAATAATAAGTTTATTTTGGGTGGCCGGCACTTTTGGAAATAGCCCAAACTGGGTGATGTCCTGTATAATTCTCAAAATTGACTGTATGTTTATGACACTAAAGTCCATTTTTAGTTCTTTTTTTTTAACGTCATTCATATTATGTTCTCCTAAAGTGGCCATTTTAGACCCGCAGGTACCAATAGGTACCTGCGGGTCCATACATCCAGCTTTCACCAGGTTTGTTTAAGTCCCATGTAATATGGGACGAGCCCATTTGGTATCGACCGTGCATAAATCAAGATGCCGGCGCCGCGGCTGCTACTGAGATTGGTTTTGTTGTAAAAACCCAAAAGCCCGACCGAGAATCGAACCCACGGCCTCATGCTCAGCAGTCACGCTTGCGACCACTTGACAATCTAAGTACCTCATTGATTATATTGTATTTAGACATCCGTGAAGGAAAACATCGTGAGGAAACCTTGACTTATAGTTAATATAAGTCTGAAATCGCCAACCCGTCTTGAGCAAGCGTGCTGGTGATCATCAATGCTCGTGCCTTCTTTTGAGAAGAGGCCTTTGCCCAGCAAAGGGACAGTAATAGGCTGGTATTGTTGTTGTTGTATTTAGGTACATGTAATACCTATTGTTCTTCTTCTTAGAGTATCGCAGACAAGCTACATTTTGTCGGCCCAGAACTGAGTAACTATAGTTTGGCGCTTTCGGTAGCATCTATCAGTTCCTATAGTGATCAAACAACATTGTTGTTTTCAGATTATAATCTATGAAAACAACCAGATAAAAGCTAAATACAATGTTTTAGAAGAAGTGAAGGATCTGCGGTTCAGTCCTCCATTCCTATTCACCGTTCGGGATCTCTACGTTACCGCCACTGAAATAAAACCAGGTAGGTACTTAAAATCATTTACTTTACAAAGTAGGTGGTCCCTTTAAATCTGTGTCTGAGGTCTTTACATGCATACCGTATAGGCATCCATGTCACCGTAAAATTGTAAAACCCGTTAGATTATAATCTATCCAGCGAGATTGTAAACTCTCGGAAAATTGTCAACCGAACTGAATAATCTAACGAAGTGTAACCGTAAAATTGCGAAATGCATGCGGCGGAAGTATCACTGCCCCCATGATCGGGACTTGAAGCACCCTTTCGTTAGGTTCGTAAAAGTGTTTTGAGGTTAGGTTACATTAATCGGTTTTTCTCAGGAATGGTGTATTACCTTTTCATGGGAGTGGTACCAGGGGTCAAGGGGGACTCGACCTCCCTTGCCCCCTCTTCACAGGGCGCGAAGTGTTAAGTCGCATATTATATTTCACAACTTTACGGTTTCACTTGGACAGATTATAATCTACCGAAAAATAATGCGTTCAACTGTAAGCAGTATGTCCGGTTAATAATCTTTTGATAGTTTACAATCTTGCTAAATATATTACAATCCAATAGGTTTTACAATTGTTCGGTAACATTCATAACCTAACGCTTGGGACAGTTGATTTGATTAGACCTATAGCGATTGTCAATAAAACCATCATCATCTGCCAAGCCATTTTCCCAACTGTGTTAGGGTCGGCTTTCAATCTAACCGGATGCAGCAGAAAATTTTGATTAAATTATTATTATTCATTATTATTCCCTAAATATACCTATGCATAACACTATAAAAAAACATCTAAAATATAAAAATAGTAGCCCACCAGCGCTGGGAACCGGGTCACTCCGAGCTAGTCAGGGCTCTTGAGAGAGGGATCTCCTAACAATAAGTGCCATGTCCAGAAGTACTGCTTTCTGAATTAAGCCCTCGATCCAGCTGCCAAGCGAGAGCCTCCTAAGATGTTGGTCGAGGCTCTTGGCTGTTAAGCCAATGGCCGACACGATTATCGGCACAATGACTGCTGTACTCACGTCCTACATGTAGACAACCTCGCGAACAAGATATAGATATTTGAATTGTTTATCTTTCTCTGCTTTCACGAGGTTCTCGTCAGGCGGGACCGTTAAATCAACAATCGATCTATCACCACAATGTCAGGCTATTGACAACAACAGTCCTATCGGTGGTGATAGGTCGATCCCAATGTAATGTGATATTACCATTAACGAGAACTGGGTCGGGCGCATACTTATAGTATGGCACTTTTGATTCCACAAGGTTGTACTTCAAAGCAAGTTGCTGGTGGATAATTCTGGCAACAAGGGTGTGTCTGTTATGGACCTAGTGATAAATTGAGCATTATACATAATGCCCGGTCATTATGAAAAGTGCCCAATATGAGAGTGCAATTTGATAAGAATTATTCAAATAATCAAATTGACTGGGCATTATACATAATTGTCCATCACCTTTTGGGCAGAGTAATACAAACATATTTAATGACTATTTTTTTATTGTTATTGTCATTTAACTTAAAATAAACTAAATATTGAACCATTTCAATTAATCAGGCTCACTATTTGGATTAATTATCCAGGACTTCTACATTAAGAATCCACTAGTTTTTGTGTTAATGTCACCGTAAAATTGTCAAATACGTTATATTGTAATGTCTCTAGCGATATTGTAAAATCTCGAAATATTGCCAAATGAACATACTGCTTACAACAAAACGCATTATTTTTCGTGATATGCATGCAATGGTAGTCAACTGGTAGTCAGCCCAGTGGTACAACTCTCATGAAAAGATATTGTACCAGTCCTGAGCAATAGCGATTATAATAACCTAACCTTAAAACACTTTTGACGACTCGAATGGCGTAGTGGTAGTGAAGCTGCCTTGCGTTCTTAGGGTCCTGGGTTCGAATCCCGGTAGGAGCAAATGTTTGTGTGATGAGCATGGACATTTGTTTCCGAGTCATGGATGTTTGTATGTATAATAAGTATGTATTTACAAACAAAAAAATATATATGTAGTATATCAACTATCTGGTGTCCACGACACAAGCCTTGCTTAGTGTGGCACTAGATGGCGCTGTGTGTTTAATGTCCAGCGATATTTATTTATATTTATTTATTTATTACTTTATATTCCCCTAAACAGCGTAGTCGACGGAGCCCCGCTTCGCGGGGCCCCTATTTCCGAGTGCAAGGTTTAAAGGAACCTAACTAACCTAACGGGGGGTGCCGCAAGTCCCGATTATGGGGGCAGACCTATGTTCAGTTGACAATAAATCGAGAGTTTACTATGTCGCTAGAGAGAAACACGTTACACTGTAATATAACGTGTTTGACAATTTTACGGTGACATTAACACTGAGTTACGAATGTAGAACCCACCCGCGTCCGTCCGCATTCGCTTACAATGCAAAACTAAACAAAAAAAATAGTGCTTGAAGTCAGTCGCACGAGTCGCACGCTGAATGGCGGTCTCAGATTGGTCAAAGCGTGCCACGCCATGCATGCCTCTCTCCCCGCCCTCACACCGCGTCAAATTTAGCTTTATTATCAAATTGCCCAATTATCATTTAGCAATATAATAATGACCGTGCAATGTGAAAAATAATGAAGTTAAGATAGTATTAATCACTTAGCCCGATAGAGATAGCCATTATTCATAATGCTTAAACATTATGTATAATGCCCGCATTAATCACCTGGTCCATAACATGTCTATGCAAGTACTCTCCGTTAAACTTATATTGTCACTTACAGGATATCTTCCGTGATTATTTGTAAAGAACCGACCGTGATTGTTTGTATATAAGTTTAGTTTTAAACCATGAAAGCTTAAAACAGTACTCTCCGTTAGCCAGACTAGAATACCCAGAAATAATGTGTTGGATCGACTCTCCCGGACAACAATGGCATGCCCGTCATATTATGTCAACCGTCCTTCACGATGTATTTGCGGTAGTTATTCGTCATCATAACTTCGTCTATTACTGCACAAACAAAACCTTCGGCTTCTCCGAAAAGGACACCAAAGTGAGGATACGGACGCTAAGAACTCTACATCGGGGCCATTCTATGAAATATTCTCTGAGACTGCATACCTCACGGTTGTGCAGGTTTTTAGCATTTAAGAAGCCTCGATCCCCGCAATTCTGAGGGATATAGGTATACAGTCTCATCATCGACGCCCGTGGGTGATGCATTCGATTTGCAGAGTGTCAGCAGAGTGCGTACATACTATCCAGGGCATCAAGTTCCGTCTGAGTCCATTTGGGTATATGCCGAAAGAGTACATTAAAACATGCCTCAACCATTGAAGGCGCGCAACTAGTACCCACCTGAAAGAAGGCTACCTTCCTAATACCTTCTTCAGGGGACCGAAGAAGCGCTTCCTCAACGTTAATTATTATTTCGTTTATTCATTTACATTCTTTTTTTATTACATTTCTAAATATTTTCTTAAAATAAAACGATACAAAAAAACACTTAAAATACTTATTTTTAACTTTTTAGTGGTTCACATGTGCTTACCCCTTCACAGCGTACTGGCGTGATTTTAGGTTATGAACTGGTGTAAACAATAGACACATATGAGATTTCGGCAATCCCAGTACATGTGCTATCATTTATTGAGGAGTTCCGTTGCATACCTCCGAAGTTCTTCATCAGATCTTCATCAAATTGTAATAGAATCACTTCGAGAAAGTACACTTTCTAAAACTACCCAAATCGCTTCAGGTGTGCCTATAAAATGTGAAGAGCTCTCTCTATTTCTCCAAAATCCCATCATCAGATACTGATTTGATGATTATGAAACCACACAGGAAGCACCAGCTTTCAAATAAAAAAAGAACCATCAAAATCGGTTCACCAAGTCGAAAGTTCTGAGGTAATAAACACTTTCGAAATGTGGGTGTATTTTACACATCTGCGTACCCCCTCAGAGCATACAGGCGTGATGTTACGTCATGATATAGTATAAACAATGAACCTACAAGCGATTGCAGCAATCACTGCAGATTTGCTGTGTATTTTTTAAGAGTTCCGTTGTATATCTCCGAAGATCAGCATCAGGTCTTCCGCAAATTAAAATGGGACCACACGGAAAGCACCAGCTTTCAAACAAAAAAAGAACCATTAAAATCGGTTCACCCAGTCGAAAGTTCTGAGGTAACAAACGCAAAAAAAAATACAGACGAATTGAGAACCTCCTCTTTTTGGAAGTCGGTTGAAAAGAAAATATATAAAATAGAGGTCCACCGGTGGCGGGAGCAGGGTCCAAGCCACCGGAGTGTCAGACTTTTAATGACTAAAACCCATCCATGTTCCTTCCTCGCCCTTTACGTTCTGGGGCCACGGTCTCATCTCATCCCTTTCGAACAGACCCGCAACCCCGGCAGGCTTCGGCCCTTGCTGGCCCCCTCTCTTTATGCTGACATCTCCCTGAGGCGCGCGTGAACACGAACGCGCCGTCGACACGGCCTATCGTCGTTAGACGGACCCACATGGTCCTCATATTCACAATAATTAAATAACAATACGATACTTATGTCAAATACAAACACATAAAACAATAAAAAATAAAAATACACAAATAAAACAATAACATCAGCTATTTGCCTTGCCATTCTTTCTTGCGGTCATCGGTAGTAAGTAACACAGGTTTGCGCCAGTTCTCTTTAGCCATGGCCACGGGGTAAATCTCTTGTCCACTGCAACCGCATCTCGCTGCACACCCACCTCGACTTTAAAAAAACATTCTCCGAGACTGCGCACCTCGTGGTTATGGAGGGTCTTAACATTTAATAAGCCTCGACCCCCACACTTCCACGGGATGTATAGTCTCATCACCGACTATCGTGGTGAATTTTTCGGTCAGCAGTGTACGAACTCTTCTATACAGGGCTTATTATTATATAGGTTTATCAAGACTGGTATTCAGCTGCATCCGGTTAGACTGGAAACCGTCCCCAACATAGTTGGGAAAAGGCTAAATAGATGATGATGATATAACTTAATCAATAAAACCAAGGCGGTAAAAGTACTCCCTGACTTAATCCATGTCTGGTGTTACCAATGGAATTCTTTATATTTGCAACAATCAGTTTAACTTTGTTTATTTCCATAGCAAGTTACAGTAAAATATCATAAATGCTGAAAGCGCAGGCGCTTATAAAAAAAAGGATTCGCCTTAACCACCTAGGATTTCTAGCCTTATACCTACCTCACTTATCATAGTCAGAATGAAACAAAACTATAATGTACCTACTGTTAGACAGGAACTTACGTGGGTACTTACTAATATATGAGTAAATTCAAGACATTATTGAACATAATTATTAATACTTACTTTTCAAATCCTTTGTTTTATTTTAAAGCCATAAACATTTCTAAATTTAACTAACTTCTACATTTCGATATTTTCTCATTTCAGAGGAATCGAAGACCCGCTTCATGACTCGGCACACGATGGAAGGTCGAGCACCATTAGGGATGTCCAGGAACCGACTTGTATTTATGTCTAGGGATGGCAAAAGCTTGCAGTTACATGACGACTCCATCGATACTAATTTCAAACGACTTGATGAGATCAAGGTGACAGAAACACATTACCTACCAGACATATTTCTTTTTTTATGTTTCTGTCTGTAGGTACCAACGCTTCCTGTAATCTTGTTATTTTAGGGTACTTGGATACTGGATTTAATACTTCTAAACTAGCTTCTTGAAATTGTCCTCTTGAAACACTGAAAAAACCGTTGTAACGGTAGTTTCCCTTACTGGATTTTTCGAACTATAACCAAATAATCTTTTCAAAAAATTTCGTCCTCAAATGAAAGCGCCGGTTTGAAAAAGATACCGCGGCCCCGGAACATAAAGGGCGAGGAAGGAACATGGATGGGTTTTAGTCAGTAAAAGTCTGACACTTCCTCCCGCTCCGCCCAGAGTGGGAGAAGTCATTTGATGATTTCCCGTCCTAAAAAAAAATGGTGAAAGCGCGCGAAATTCAAATATTCTTATGTTTTTTGCAATTTGCAGGCCAGTGCTAGCAGGTTGTATGTTGATTAAAATATCGTTCTGACTGACTGACCACTCATCACGAAATCACAGAAACTAATGGGCCGTGAGGTCTAAAATTTGGCACAAGCACTCTCTATAGGGTGCAGGCGCACACTAAGAAAGGATTTTTTTTAATTCGCACCCCAAGGAGTTGAAAAGGGGTGTCAAAATTTGTATGAAAGTCCTATGTTTTTAAAGTTAGAGGCATGAATGTGGGCCTGAATGTTGACTTCTAGGTGCTCACTAAGGAAAGGTTTTACGACATTCGGCCCCTAAGGACCAAGGGTGATAAGGGTGTTCAATGTCTGTATGGAACAAGTTAAAGATTCAAATAGAATTTTACAACAACCAGTGACGGATTAACCCTTAATCAAATTAAGCAATTGCCTAGGGCATCATGTATGGGGGGGCACCAGAAGAAGCACAGAAAAAAATCCGTCCTTAGGGCATCACGTCTCATATAGAGAAGATTAGCATGGCCCCTGCGCAAGGATGACACGCAAAATCGTGAAGCGTTCCACATTTTTCGCGTTCCATGAGGCGGCGAGCCGCCCATTATCTGAACGTGCCCCAAAAGTCGGTAGCCGTGAAGATGGTCCGTGGGTACCGCACGACCGCCCGCGAGGCGGCGGGCCTGCTTGCCGAATTGCCGCCATGGGATTTGGAGGCGATAGTCCCCCCTGCCTGCACGAATGGCGCGCGGATGCACTACGACGGGAGGAAACTCCGCTGCCGTGGCAAATTGCCGCTCAGCGGACAGACCTACGGCGCGATCTCATGGCGACATGGAGAGAGCGACTGTCGCAACCCCGTGCAGGGTACACCACGATAGTGGCGATAAGTCCCCTCTTTGAGGAGTGGCTTGAGAGGCGCCACGGCGTCCTCACCTTCCGCCTGACGGAGGACCTCACCAGACACAGATGTTTCGGGAGGTTCCTGCATCGAATCGGGCGGGAGGAAATGCCTGGGTGTCTCCACTGCGAGAATCAACCGGAAGACACGGTGGAGCGCACGGTGGAGGTCTGGCCCGCGTGGGCGGAGCAACACCGTGTCCTCGTAGCGGCGGTCGGCGGCGGCGACCTCTCGCGTCCGGCCCTTGTTCAATCCATGGTCTGGAGTGGGACAGAATGGGAAGCCGTCACCTCGTTCTCGGAGCAGTCATGCTAGCGAAGTAGGTGGCGGAACGCGAGAGGGAGAGAGCCTCTCGCCCCAGCCGCCGCGGGCCATGTGGTGGCTACCGGCCACCATAGACGTGGGCCTGTGGACGGTTAGCTATGGGCTAGCTAGCCGTCCGTCCGTCTAATCACGACAGGCCGTGTCGACGGCGCGTTCGTGTTCCATGCGCGCATCAAAGAGATGTCAGCATAAAGGGAAGGACCCGCAAGGGCCGAAGCCTGCCGGGGCTGCGGGACTGTTCGAAAGAGAAGGAACATGGATGGTTTATAGTCAGTAAAACTCTGACTCTCCCGCTCCGCCCAGAGTGGGAGGGGTCATTTGATGATTTCCCATCCGAAAAAAAACAGGGCATCACGTCTCAGGCGAGGCGGCGAGCCTCCTTGCCGGATTGCCACCATGGGATCTGGTGGCGCTAGTCCTCGCGAGCCTGCACGAATGGCGCGCGGAGGCGCTACGCCGGGGGGAAACTCCGCTGCGTCGGCAAACTGTCGCTCAGCGGACTAACCTCCGGCGTGATCTCATGGCGACATGGAGAGAGCGACTGTCGCAGCCCACGATAGTGGCGATAAGTCCCCTCTTTGAGGAGTGGCTTGAGAGACGCCACGGTGTCCCCACCTTCCGCCTGACGCAGGTCCTCACCGGACACGGTTGTTTCGGGAGGTTCCTGCATCGAATCGGGCGGGAGGAAACGACCGGGTGTTCCCATTGCGAGGATCGACCGGAGGACACGGTGGCGCACTGCACGGTGGAGGTTTGCGCCGCATGGGCGGAGCACCGCCGTCCTTGTAGTGGCGATCGGCGGCGACGACCTCTGCGTCCGGCCCGGGTTCAATCCATGGTCCTGAGCGAGACGGAATGGGAAGCCATCACCTCCTTCTGCGAAGCAGTCTTGCTAGCAAAGGAGGTGGCGGAACGCCAGAGGGAGAGAGCCTCTCGCCCCAGCGGCCGCGGGAGACGCACCGGGTGTCATCAGCCACCGTAGGCGTGGGCTTGTGGACGGTGAGCTATGGCTAGCTTGCCGCCAATCCGTGTTATAACGACAGGCCTTGTCGACGGCGCGTTTGTTTATTATTTAATTTATTTAGTCAGTTAAAGTCTGACACTCCCTCTCGCTCCGCCCAGAGTGGGAGAAGTCATTTGATGATTCCATCCATGACGATTTCCCGTACGGAAAAAAGGGCATCACGTCACACTCTCACGTCCATCACCAAAAACCACACAAAAAAAAGTTACTAGGACTAACTGGAAATTCGCGCGTATTAAGTTGACATAGAGTCTGACCTAGACTACTTCTAGACCTTTTGGCGATTCTAGTTGACATTCGTATAGGGGGCCCCACAGACGTGGATTGCTTAGGGCATCAAGTAGTCTTAATCCGTCACTGACAACAACGCGTTAATGCACGCGTGATTGAAATAAGAATTTGGAAGTTCCTTGTGGACTGAGTATCTTCAGTTTTCATGCGAATTTCTAGGGGGCCAGTATGTTTCAGTAATATGCAGGCGTCTTCTGCTGAAAGGTTAAAGGCTCCCACACACAGTCACGTTTTTGCGATTTCTCCGTTCTACGATATTGCGATATATCTGCTTTTAGTACACTATGTTTTGGGGCGGGTACGAAGTTTCATACTGCCGCGATAATAACGCCGCAATAGAAGTAGGAAGTATTAACGCGATATCGCAGGACGCAGAAAGGCGGAAACGCAGAAACGCAAAAAAATCCGCCTGTGTGTTCAGCCTTAAGAAAAACGCGTTTCCAAATACGAACTCATGAATCAATGACAGAATACAGAATACTGTAAAACCTGAGGTTACTTAAGCGATACACGTTCAAGCTCATACGAGTATCTCATATCAACTATATGTCGGGATCGGCTTCCAGTCTAACCGGATGCAGCTGAATACCAGTATTTTACATGGAGCGACTAGGCTGCCTATCTGACCTCTACAACCCAGTTAGTACTGGGTAATACGATACCTCCTGGTAAGACTGGTTGTCAAACTTTTTGGGCCACCTGTAACGACTGTCAAGGATCCACAAATGACAGCCGGGGCCAACTGCTTAACGTGCTTTCCGAGGCACGGAGAAAACTCGGTATGTAAGGGTGGTCACCCGTCCACAGACCAACCTAGGCAAGCGCGGCCTCAAGATCGACTAGAGCGGCTATTGTTATTTAGCCACGAGCTCCTAAATTCACCCCAATGAAACACGCGAGTGAAACCGCGCGGGTACCTACAGCTAGTCATCAATACAACCCTCTAAGTTCATAAAGGTCGAGGAATGATTTGACCTTTATGTACTTAGAGGGTTGGGGGAGCTCGGGTAATTGCGGACCCGTTCCTGTTTTTCACATGAAATGAAACAAAAAAATAATAAGTTATCTAACTAAGGTAGGTATGTCGAATAACCCCTTGTTTAAATGCTTTTTACTGATTATTTGTGAACTAGCTGACCCGCGCCACTTCGTCTGCGTCACATAAGAGAAAGAGAGGGTTACAGAGAGTGGGTCGTAAGCACCTATAAAACAATTTTCAAAGAGCACATCGCACACATCCTTTCGCATAATGAAAATGCGCGCCCGGTACATGATCATTATTTTGCTGCGGAGTTATTTAAAACAGTGTATCTCCTAAGATATGCATTGAAGTCAATTTACGTACCCAAGGGCAATTTTGTTCAAAATCAAATACTTGTGATTAACAACGTATTTATTTGAATAAGAATACATTACCATTACCATGTTTACAAAAACAGCTTTAAAGGCTTCTATTGACAGCTTTACATTACATCTTCATACTTAGACACTCGATGACAGTCATACTCCAGCTAGGTCTGCAGTTCTCATCAAGGTGCATTAAATAAGCCGCAACACGAATTAACACGATATAGCTGCTGTAAACTGTTGCGGACCTCTTACAACTGCTTACCATTTAAAATTTCAAACTCTACGTCCCTACGCTATGACGCCGTGTCTTAAAGTGCACAACCTCTTCAAAGCTTAGAAACCTTCAAATGCGGTATTAATATTTTACGGTGACTTTCGAGACATTCCAATTTTAAAGAGTATTTGCAATTTTGCACCAAATTTTTATGTGAGTTCAACCTTTTTGGAATAAAATCGGATTGGATTTTGAAACATGTATCAAAATAACTTGTAGTTTATATCAAAATCTCGAAGGAGTATTGATATCAAATTCGAAACAAATCACCGCCAAAATAACTTTTTACCCCTTTTTAACCCCGTTAGGGGTATAATTTCAAAATTCTTTCTAATCGTATGCCTACGTTATACAGAAAATACACCCTCCAAGTTTCAGGTTTCTACAATCTGCGGTTTAGGCTGTGCGTTGATCCATCAGATAATCCTTCAGGACAAAGCATTTTTTATTTGTAGATAGTCGGATTTGTCCTCTTTTGTAATGTATTTGTACATTTTCCGGCTTTATGTCTTATGTAAAATAAAACATGATGATTGGCATCAAAAAAATGTTTTGTGTAAAATAGCAATTTTCTGGCTAACTATTTCCCCTACACTGCCCCGCTGAAAGTGTTTTTTTTGCGATTTTTGACTTTTTGAGTACTCTAACCTGGGTTGGTTTGGAAGAACTTCTTGATTAGTGTCGGAAAGAAGATCGATTGGCATAAAAAAAATGTTTTATGTAATAAGTATGGCAATTTTCTTGCTAACTGTACTTTATTTTTTAATGAAATCTGTGAATGGGTACTTATAAACATTTTGTGAAAAAATTACGGATTGTTACCTAAGACCATTTTTGTGTAGCTGCAGCTCCCCTTACTGCCCCGTTTACCGTTTCCACCCTGTATTACCAACTACTTATACCGAGGAAAGCCGATTTTCTTGAGTTCCGCTATTTTGGGCGTATTCACTTCAAAAATCAAATTTCAAGTAAATTGAGAAATTTTATTTACCTGTATTAGATTTGAAGTATTTACAGCAACTTTTAAAAGGTTTCCACTTCAATGGATTTTATTCTATAGGTGTATGAAGTTAATTAATTTTAAAACACAAAACCCTCTTTTTTACGTCTCTGGATGATTTTTTAAAAAAATGCTGAAACAGGTATTTCTTTATTTTTAATAATAAGTATTTACTTTGAGTTTCATGAATCTAGAACAATCTAAATTTGTTTTTTCATACAAACGTTACCCCCCCTTTTCACCCTCTTTTTTAAAATAAAAACATAATTTCTATAGCCTAAATGTTATTCTGAGTTTATTTAAATAGATTACTGAAGTTTTCATCAAAATCCGTCCAGCAGTTTTTACGTGATGCGCGGTCAAACAAACAAACAAACACGAATTTTAAAAATGGTTTTAATTTGTTCAGTTACTTAGTTAGCCTGATCGGTTTTTTTTTTAAATATTCAATGTACAGATTTTTTGGTCTCAACGATTTTATTTTACATAAATAATATGTATAGATGAGTGCTGTAACATAATAATATTGTAAATACCAAATACCAAAAGAGTAACCTGGTCGAGTTTCTTGCCGGTTCTTCCCCATGGAATCGACCAACGCGAACCGTGCACCTTTTTTAAACTAGGCCTTATGTGAAATAAAATATGTTTATTTTAGTTTTGATTTTGATGTAGCTGTTTATTATTGTGATTATTGTGCAAAAAAAGCTCAATATATTATTTAATTGTTTATTAATATATCGAAAAAAGATCAGAATTCAAACACAATCGTTTGGCCCAATTAAAAGTAAAAACTGGTTGTCTGTAAAGTCGGTTTACTGACGATAGTTGAACGTGACAACGTCTTAAGAAAATACTGATGGAATGGTAGCATTTTTTGACACCACATTCACTTTTCACTGCACTTGATACTCGATCAAAACATGTAAATGTACTATAGTATAGCAGCTGTCCACGCAGACGCATCGCTCACTCAAGTAGGAGAGAGACGGATGTCGAACGCTGCCGAACGCAAAGGAGGCCGATTGTGCTTCTTTGTCACTCGTTCCGCGCTCTCGCTTGCACTTGCCTAAAGGTGGGTACAGATTGGTGCAATGCAACATGCAATGCAAGAATTTGAGGTCCACATTGCTGCAATGTATCATGTAATGTAACAGGATTCCCATAGTGTGGACGCCTCGCGCGCACGAACTGCGCCTGGGTCGCGCACGCTCCGAGCGTTACAACTCATGCGCGGCTCGATCCGAGATTTGTCGGTTTTTAGTACGAACACAAAGGGGTGCGCAGTGTGCGCAGGACTCACCCGTGGACGGTCGTTTGTTTCGTTCGCATGTGCAACGATCATGGCGGTGAAAGAGGGTGCGTGGAGTGATGACGAGTCACTTTATATGCCACCATTATAGGCCACTTATATGCTGGAAATTCATATCTGTAAGCAGTTCTCTGCCTTCTCTCCGTTTATATAATTCTGTACGCCACCAACGTCGGGGTCTTTGGCGTTTTTTTAAAAGTTGATGAATGATTAACAATGAAGCACTGATAATCGTCAGAGCAAGAAGGCTGTCTTCAGACTCCATGATTCGTGTATATCGACTTAAGTAGTGATGTGGGCAAAGAAAAGAACACATGTGACGAGGGCTAGTGTTTGTAACGAAATGCGGGAACAGGTCCTCGAATGATTCGTAGTCAATGCGCGTACCGCGCGCGCCACACGTCCAAGGCAGCAGGGAACATGCAATGTAAGGCAGAATATTACATTACATGTTGCATTGCACCAATCTGTACCCACCTTTACATGGAACGCCTCAGAGCGATCAGCGAGGTAACGCCGCATGAGTCATGTTTTTTCGTGCGTGCAGCCGGCTCCATCGAATTATAAGACGTTGTCACGTCAAAAAAAAAAAATTAAATAAAACCTTTGATAAGTTACTCTTTTGTTACCATGTTTCAGAGTAAAATATCGTTCGATTTTTAAATTACTTTATACTCCCTAGAGAGTAAATGGTCACTTTAATCCCGCTTTGTAGTATCGCTTTAATATATTGGCGTAGGTACTTTTAGAGCACGAGAAGTGAAAAAATGCCTAAGGCATTAAGTCCGCCTTTGTACAGTTTTAATTGTGCATAAAGTTTTTAATAAATAAAGAAAAAAATATATGTAGGTCTTACTTTATCTAGTTGAGGTAGTAACGAACGCCTACCTAAATCCTGAAACAATGAATTTATCTATTTTGTTTATGCACTAAAAGTATGATAACTTAATACAATTAGTATTTTAAACTTTGATAGACTACAATTAATTAGGTAGATACTGGTTTAATCAATTCGTTGCTTAGTGCGCAAATAAAGTCCTTCGATGACAAGCTCACGAGATGTTGAAAACGCCTGTGGTAGCTTTTAGTATGGGTAAGAAACGCCTAAGCCTAATTACCGTCGAGGACACTTCATTTTTAAATATGATGGAAAATCGAATGCTTAATACTATGAAAAGCACTGGTTTTTAACGGAACAATAATCATACTAGTAAAATAAGCGACAAGGATTAATACTTAACTGTTTTTTTATTTAAAAATATAACCGCCAAATTCCCGTCTATGGTGTTAAAGCGGCTCCGGGCTCAGAAACAGCTAGCCACGGATGTTACTCGAATACTAGCTCGGGGGTGACGCAATGGCGCGGGCGCAACTCGGGGCTGTTTCGGGATTTAGTAAAGAGTTTAGTTTTGATTATGATATTACGTAAGCCGAGTTATTTAATATAGGCGAAATTAACCTCTAGGCGTAATTCGACAGACCTACCCCTACCTTACATGGTATGATGGTTGTCTGATGGATAGTGATACCTCTTGACGAACCAAATAGCGTAGTTCGAATCCCGGTAGGAGCAAATGTTTGTGTGATGAGCATGGACATTTGTTTCAGAGTCATGAATGTTTATATGTTTGATAAGTATGTAATTACAATGAAAAAAGCATGTAGTATATCAACTATCTGGTGTCCGCGACACAAGCCTTGCTTAGTGTGGCACTAGATGGCGCTGTGTGTTAATGTCCAGCGAAATTTATTGATTTATTTACTCTGAACTGTCGATGTAAAATTTTTAGGTAAGTGACATGATGGTGACAAGTGTGTCAGCGAGTGGGGAGTACGTGTGGACTGGCGGCTGGGATGGTTTCGTGCGACGGTGGAAGATAGCTGGCGAAAAGCTACAACCTGCTGGAGACATCAACCTTGGTTCTTGTATTAATTCACTAGTTGCTTCGGGCGATACTGCTTACGCAGCTGCGACTGGCGGTAGAGTAGTTCTTGTATGCTCTTAAGAGGGAACCGCTGCGAGGAATAAGAAAAATAGTTAAAATTGATAAAACTATTGCCGTTGCGCTACTTCAAGTCTGCCTGCCCCCGTAGAGTGCGATAGAGAGAGACAGCTGCAGCTGAGACCGAATAAATTAAGTAATATTGGCAACGTTCAAAGGTTGAATAAATTCAATTTGTAGACACCTGATGTGATAGATTCTACCTCATTAACTAACTTCAAAAAAGGGGGGTTATGTTTTCGGCGATTTCTTTTTCTTATAACACTACAAATATGTAGGTAATTGATTAAAATGCATTTCAGATTAGCTGAGAATTTCAGAAAAAAAAAAATCAAAGATATTTCTTGAATAAATATTGTTTTGTTCATCTATTAAACAATTCGTTTTTTTTATATAAACCCTATTATTGAACACCAGGCTCAATTTTGAACTTGCCACATGCTGATTATCATTAAGGCCGAGTCACACCAGAATGGCAGCGGCCGGTAGCGACGACGTGGCGGGCACTTTCAGTGTGAAATAATTTTAAACTTTATCCACATATTAAAAGACCAGTATCGCTTGAAAAGCTTGAAACGGTCGCGAGGCCGCCCGCGGTGACGCGAGTGGCCGCGCGCCTTGTCCATTGAGGCTTCTAAGTCAGTGCTTCTTGTCGGTTGTTCTGCCCGTGGACGCGTGATCGCCCGTGGACGCGTGATCGCTCGCGGCACCGCGGGCCGCTGCCGGCCGAAATGACCCCAAATTACTTTAAATTCAATTGACATAGTTCTGACCGAATCTACGAATAGTAAATATATCTATTAGCGGTGTGGATCAGGTGACGAGTAATAGAGAGTATCGAAGAAGACATGCTGCACCAATCTCAAATGAATTGGGATAAGGGCAAGAGAATGATGATGATGGACAAATATCTCAATTCTGTTTCACAAGGCAAGAAAATTGCGAAAATAATTATGTAAATTCCTTATCCACAGGTTCACCCATAAGGCTAGTTTCTGCTCAACCAGACTATCCAGTGGATGCTTTGAGACTAAGGTCTCAAGCCAAGGGCATAAGTCAAGATCAAAGTATTTATTATTGTGATTTTTGGTCATACAGTAAGTCTTAGTAGTTAGGTTAAGACAGCTCGAAAAACTACCCATTAGACCATAAAACTCACCCAGTGCTATACGGACACCCCTGTGGGATATAAGCCTCAGCCTGTGGCCAGCCGTTGCTGGAGATGGTAGCAAAGGGAAAGGCTGGATCAGAGTGAGCGTCAACTTTAAAATTTTGCCTATATTTAACTGGATTCAAATTCAGTGCCTTGTTATCCAAAAACAATCATACGGAAAATATGACTAGACTTATGGCAATGATTATTCAGATAGTCGTCACATCACCTTCACCGAGATGTGATGTTGATGTTTAACAAAAGTAAAACAAATGGTGGCGAAGAACAATATTAATTTATTTGTTTCAGAATTTAAATATTTACAATAATGTAAGTTTACTCCCCAAATAAAAACAACTTTCTATTATTAGTGAGGGCACAGCATTTATCAATATAATAAATAAATCCAAACCTGGATGATGATCACAAATATACTTTCAGTAGTCAAACATTACCGGATTATAAGGATTTTTCAAATAAAATAAAAAATACATATCCAAAAGTTTACTACAATCAAATATCTACAATACAATCTTTACAAGTTAAAATATTCACCCTTCAAATTAAATAATGATCTCAACACCACAGATATCTGCATCTTTAGGAAGTTGAATTTTACTTGGGTCTATAAAGTTAGGGTCTATTGGCCGAAGTCCTGCCTTTTCACGGCGACGTAGTTCTAAAAATGCTTCACGCTGGGCCCAATCTCTCAAATGAGTATCAGGAGCATAGGCCCAGGCAAATCCACCGAAGACCAAACACAATGTGACGGAGAAAAAGAATGAAGCGTTGTGCGCATTTGTATCTTCTTGTTTACTAAAGTAGTCGAAGCCGTAGCTCACCCAGTTTTTGTCTTTCTCAGTAGTAGTCACTGTTGCAGCGGCATCGCTGTTCTTTTTCGAAGTAGAAATATTGCGACTTAAATGGTTCCAAACACTCCTCTGAATAACAGGCATTTGACGAAGCTTTATCAGTGCAGCCATTGTTTAGGGTTTACGCCTGTTGCGTAGTCAAATAACAATCCAGCGAGTTATTTTTCACAAGAAGGTTAAAATTGATTACGAAACCCTACCTAAGGTTCATAGAAACGAAATGGTGCCTGACACTGACATTGACACTTCAAAATCTTCAAATGACACAATTTCCATAGCCAAACCAAAATCGACTAGATACCGACGAATAAACTGTGGATTGATTCCCGAGTTCCTTTCATAGTTATTTTACTTCTGGCTTTGCATTGGTGTGTAAATCACATTGATTTTATCAAAGGTAAAATAACCTCCTCCACGCGCTGCAGGTCCTTGCGCTGCGGGCGAACCATAGTCGGTGGCCCCTGCCATGTGCCTAAGGCGCGGATCATATACAAGTGGCGTAGGGAGGGAGGTGGCGTGGCGCCGGCGCGGCGCTGGCGCGGATGCGGGTGCGCGGGGGCAAGGAAATGGCGCCACTTCCTCGGCCCCCGTGCACCCGCGCCACCGCCATTCGCTACTCGTGTTTGTCCCGCGCCTAAGACTAGTCACAGAATATAAAAGTCTCTAGTCCAGAGTTCAGTGTGCCTCGCGATAGAATATTTGGCCTCACGTCTAACACATAGCATAGCGTCCTGAGACGTCCCCCGACGCGCTTTTGCCTCGCGACCCGGTAGCGTACCACAACCCCCATCAGACTTCATTAATTGAGCTTTATCATACTTGTCTGCACAAATTGACTTCACACAATAATCGCACTCCGGGGCATTGCGTCTGTGATTGCGTGTTATAAATTACAGGCTTGTCACGCAGTTGAAATGCGTTTCTTAGTATTGTACTTATTATGTCACAGTCATTTGTGAAGACAAAGGGCCCATTCCAAGATTTTAAAATAATCACTCACAGCGCTCACATCAATATTTTGCGTGCTGATATAGATTTCACAATTATGACAGCTAAGAACTATCATCAGGTTATTTGACAGCGATCACGGTGATATTTATTTGGAGCATGGTCGGTGTAATCGTCAAGACAAACTTTTTGTATTTTTATTTATTAGATTTTGTATTTTTATTTTATTAGATTTTGATTTAGTTCGCCACCACTACGGATAGAGAGCGCTGCATCTAATTATATTATATTGTAGTCTTTGACATCATCTATGACCATTTAAGGGACATCGACATCTCGCTTGTTATAGCGATCCCGCTAATTTGGAACGGGTTTATGGACGCTCAAATCGTTTACAGACTATCTCGGAACGCGGCCCAAACGTAGTGATTATATACTCTGTGGTGAAGACTAAAGAGTGACAGCGTTGCCGTTTTATTTTATAGTGACACTGACTTAGCTAGGTATATCTAATCTGTGCACTGACTGACAGGCTGTCATGTCAGCCAACTAACTAAACGTAGTGTTAGTGTAGTGTCTTTCAAGCCGCACGGCATCTTGTATTATCAGCACGAGAGTTCTAATAATTATTAGAGCTCTAAAGCACTTGGCATCGTATTTATTTCAAAATCTGAAAAAATGGTTGTACGTCAATATAACGAAGAATTGAAGTACCTCGAAAAGATCAATCCACATTGCTGGAGAATCAAAATGGGTTTCCAACCAAATATGAAAGTTGAAGGTGTATTTTACGTGAATTCTACTCTTGAAAAGCTTATGTTAGATGAATTGAAGAACTCATGTAGGCCTGGAATGACAGGAGGATTCCTCCCAGGCGTGAAGCAGATAGCTAATGTTGCGGCTTTGCCGGGGATCGTGGGCAAATCTATCGGTTTGCCAGATGTACATTCGGGGTATGGTTTTGCTATAGGTAAGCTATTTATTGCTTGGGTAATACTTGTGACTTTTAAAACAAACCCTCTTAAAAATGCTTTGTTAAACTAATATTACGAAACTATTCTTTAACATGAATTACATATTTTTTTGCATAACTATTTAGGACCAGTATGTGAATATTATTCTTGTGTTTAAATCAATAGGTACCTAGTGTGTTTTGGTGTAAAATTCAGTAGAATTATTTGTGCAAAACCATGTTTTTAGGTATAGATAGCCCTAAAGTTTTAAATTAAAACAATGGAGCTATCTGTAAATATGCTTTTTATCCTTATTAGAGAGGTGTAGGTCTGTTTTAAGTCTTTTTGACTGTAATATTTATGACGCAATACTTTATTAATTTTTGAGATATTTCTAGAGATGATGCAATCTCTGTAGTTGTTATTTGTAAATTAAATTATATTTCAGGAAATATGGCAGCTTTTGATATGGCTGACCCAACATCAATAGTATCGCCTGGAGGAGTAGGTTTTGATATAAACTGTGGTGTTCGCCTGTTGAGAACCAATCTTCATGAGAAAGATGTGCTGCCCATTAAGGTAATTAGTGAGGCAGTCTTCACTTTATTACTTTGTTCTCTTTACCATGCTCATGACTACTCCATGCATTTTTCAGAACTACAATAAAGAAGGAGGTTCTCAATTTGTTTGTGTTTTTACCACTAATAACTCCGTCATGTATAAACCAATTTGAAAAGTATTTTTTTACATGAAAGGATATGCTTTCCCATTGGTCCCATAGCAATTTCATCAAGATCAGTTCAGTAGTTTGGTTCTTCTTGGCCTATGTTGGCGACATGGTAGTTTGTTAATAATTTCCAGTTACTATGTCAAAAATTGTTTAGAGACAAGAATTTGTGTGTTTTACTACAACTAAAAAGGATTAAACAAAAAACTTAATATTTTTGACTTCTTTGTGTTTTTTTGGAACTCTGTTTTTGCAAGGTATTTTATTTACTGTTATAAACTGTTGAATCAAAACAGGCCATTGCTATAAACTGATAAGATAAATAAAAAGGTGTTGTCAAATGAAAGCATGTATTCCCATGTTAATATACATATATAATGTTGGTATTCATTACAGGAACAACTTGCCCAGAGTCTATTTGATCACATACCAGTTGGAGTAGGTTCTAAGGGTATAATTCCTATGAATGCCAGAGACCTGGAAGAAGCTCTTGAAATGGGAATGGATTGGTCCCTCAGGGAAGGTTACGTCTGGGCTGAGGACAAAGAACACTGTGAGGAGTATGGACGTATGCTTAATGCTGATCCCTCCAAAGTCAGTCTTCGTGCCAAGAAGAGAGGCTTGCCACAGTTGGGTACCCTAGGTGCAGGCAATCATTATGCTGAGATACAGGTAGTAGATGAAATCTTTGATAAATATGCTGCTGGAAAGATGGGTATTGAAAGAATAGGGCAGGTCTGTGTAATGATTCACTCTGGTAGCAGAGGATTTGGGCATCAGGTAGCCACTGATGCACTTGTCCAAATGGAAAAAGCTATGAAAAGGGACCAAATTGAGACAAATGATCGGCAGCTGGCTTGTGCTAGAATTCATTCTACAGAAGGTCAAGATTACTTGAAGGCAATGGCAGCAGCTGCTAACTTTGCATGGGTCAACAGGAGCTCAATGACATTCTTGACTCGCCAAGCATTTGCTAAACAGTTCAAAATGGCACCTGATGATCTAGATATGCATGTCATATATGATGTGTCTCATAATATTGCAAAGGTTGAAGAGCATATTGTAGATGGAAAACTTAAGACCTTATTGGTTCATAGAAAGGTAATTTATGAGGTTTATTTTTAACTATTTTCAAAAACTTAGTATCACCAGTCATAATCTATATAAATAAAAATGAATTGTTGTTCGTTAGTCTGATTAAAACTCGAGAACGGCTGGGCCGATTGAGCTGATTTTGGTTTTAAAATGTTTGTCGTAGTCCAGGGAAGGTTTAAACGGTGAGAAGTAGACAGGTAGGTAGTAGGTAGGTAGGAAAAAATGCATTGCAACGCATGCCGGGTACAGCTAGTTCAAAATAAATTCTGGCCCATGAATGTAATTCCAGGGTTCAACAAGGGCATTCCCACCCCATCACCCTTTGATACCTGTGGACTACCAGTTGACTGGACAGCCAGTCCTGATTGGTGGAACAATGGGTACTTGCAGCTATGTACTGACTGGAACTCATCAGGGAATGACTGAAACCTTTGGATCCACCTGCCATGGAGCAGTAAGTATTACACTAATTTATATCAAATGTTTGTTGTTCTAAGTTGTCGCTGAGGGAAGCCTACAAAATGCCGTGATGGAAGGCTATGGGGCAGGCCTTTGCTAAGCAGTGGGACAAAATACTCTAATAAATATTATGTTTATGGTTAATATATCTGTTTTTGAGATGATTAAATAGGCAATTCACTGTGTGTCATTAATAGGATGAGGGAAGGATGATTTATAACTGAAAAAAAAATATGATTCTATTTAGTCTGTCACTTTGATTATCGATACGTGCTTATCAAATTAATAAAAATTGACGAAGATAAAACGCGTCAAAGATCATGAGTGCGGGCTTGTGACGTCACTTTCCGGTAAAAAATTGGACTCAAATGTCGTCACACGAGTTTTTGACGCACTGTATCGTCTTAATTTTTTGTTGCCGTGAAAAAAGAAAAAATGTGTCCAATATTTTTTGGAAATCTATCTGACGGACTAATTCGATTTTTTTTGTCATCTATCCTTTTCTGAAAGTCACTTTTGATTGAATGCATAATTTCTATAGATATAATTATATAGATTTTCTAAAGCAAGCACTTGTAATTAATGTTTTAAGGGTCGAGCTTTATCACGGGCAAAATCAAGGAGGAATATAGACTACAAAGAAGTACTGACGAAGATGGAAAGTATGGGTATTTCTATAAGAGTTGCTTCACCAAAGTTGGTTATGGAAGAGGCTCCCGAGTCGTACAAAAATGTTACAGATGTCGTCAATACGTGTCATAGCGCTGGGATAAGTAAGAAGACAGTCAAGTTGCGACCTATTGCAGTTATCAAAGGCTGAAGTCATAATTCTGGCATAAATTGATTCTTGTTTATACCACAAGATTTCCATGACTGGATCAGTTGAGTGGCCTGATGAAGTTATAAAATAATTTTCAATATTTATTCTGAAACATCTCGTATTTTTAATGTAAGTAAGTGAATTTACGTACCTTTATAAGTTTGCATTTCTTGATAAAAATAAAACAAAATAAATATTTATAACTGTTTATATTATTTTGACAACAAATAGTTAACAATTCAGCTATGAATAAATTAATACTTTACAACTAACTTTGGAGGTACACAGAAATTGTTCTACTAATGACTTTGTAATGGCTTGGCTTAAGAGCCCATTTATTAGATAGCTTTTAATTTATCTGCGATAATTACTAGAAGCGCCGTGCCGATGAAAAACAGGCCAGGAGGTATGACTGCTATTCTGCTGTCTGTCTCTTCTGCAAAAACCATTAAAAGGTAACTCTGATTTAGTCTTTGGAAAAACTTATTGGTGTAGGTAATGTTCAAAATGCATTAAAAATACTTAGACAAAATTTGGAAAAAAGTTTGTACTTAATTAACACGTTTTCATGTCATTTGTCTAGGTAAGCAGCATTTTTGTACCTCGTTAATTTTCAAATTAAAATATTTACCTGGGCATATTTTGTCTTTCTCATCACTTCCATCCGTAGTCCATGCCAAACACCTATTAAGAGCTTCCTCCCATCGGACACGTCTGATTTCGCGTTCTGAAATTCAATGTACAAAAATAATATAGGTATTCTTATAAACATTTTATGAAACAAACTATCCAACTATAAGATTTATCTACTTATACAAAACTCACACAAGAGAGAAAAACGAAAGGAAAAAAGAAATCCCCGTTTTTGCAACATTGTTCATTCCTGCTCCGCTCCTAATGGTCATAGCGTGATCTTATATAGCCTAAAGCCTTCCTCGATAAATGGACTATCTATCCAAAAATATTTTTTCAATTTGAACCAGTGTTTTCAGAGATTAGCGCGTTCAACCAAACAAACAAACAAACTCTTCTGCTTTATAATATTACGAGTAGTATAGAAGTATAGATTATAACAGGTGAAGTTTTGGTAATCTGGATCTGATTCCGAAAATTCTTTCGCTAATGGGAAGCTACGTTATTCTTGCATTTCATACTAGGCTGTATTTAAAACGTTCCCTTAAGATAATTTTCGCCCACGTCGCCCATAACGCGACCGAAGTTGGGGGTAACTGCTAGTTATTAATAAAAACTTTAACAACCTTCGGAAGTCATCGCTGGTGAAAAAGTATCTGCTGGCGGGCACGGTGTCGACGTGGGCCACACTCTCAATGCTCGGCCAGCCACTATAGCAGCTCCAAGCGCTGTACTCTCCATCATAAGAGGTCGGATCTGAAATGTCAGTTAAATAGGAATAATTGGTTTTCAGTGTGTTTTATTTGCGCATTTAGGTCTGCAAAAGCACTCACAACAGGAGTGATTCCGTAATGTAAAATTTTCAGATACCAATTTAAAAAAATATACATACCACAGGGATTCCCAGAATATCTGCTTGCATTTGCATCAACAGAGTGTTTTGCGCCATTCCACCGTCGGCAAGCAGTCGTCCCACCGGTGCACAATCCTTCGCTATCGCAGTCGCCACACTACGTGTTTGATGACACACTGACTCCAACGCTGCCCTGACTATATGTTCTCGACGTGTCTTTTCAGTTATTCCACACATAACACTGCAAATAATTATAATAATAGTGATGAGATATCATCATCATCATCATTTCAGCCGGAAGACGTCTCCTGCTGGACATAGCCCCCCCCCCACAATTGTCGCCACATTGACCGGCCCTGTGCGATTCGCATCCATGCCACTTAAGTTTGGCAATGGGTAGGGTTTTTCATTTCTGAATCGATCACGCAAGGAAACCTCTCTATTGCCCTTTGTGTGACTTTAAATCTTCTTATGAGGCCCATAGTGAGCGACCACGTTCCGGTTTGGTATGTAATCACTGGCAACACACTGGTCATAGACTTACGCAAATTCCCGAACGCTGCCCAGCCGAGTCGGATTCGACGACGGACCTCTTTCTCGAAGTTAGACCTACCAAACTGAACCGTTTGTCCCAGTAACACACAATCGTCTACAACTTCGAGTGTAGTCTCCGATCTTGATAGGAGTGGGTGTGACATAGGCATTCAACATGACCTGGGTCTTGTCCATGTTCATTTTAAGACCCGCTCTTCCGGAAGCTCTACTGAGGTCATCAAGCATTGTACCGAGGTCCTCCATGGTCTCAGCTATGACCACTATATCGTCGGCAAACCGAAGGTGAGTGATGCACTCGCCATTGATATTGATGCCTAGCCCTGTCTAGTCCAGAATCTTGAAGAAATCCTCCAGTGCAGCGGTGAAAAGTTTCGGAGATATGACGTCTCCATGTCTCACACCTCGCTGCAGGATAGGTTCCGAAGATTGGTCCTGAAGTCGGACTGACATGGTGGCGTTTTTGTACAAACACTTCAACACCTCGATGTACCGGTAGTCAATTTGGCACCGTTAGAGAGACTGCAGTACAGCCCAGGTCTCGATCGAATCGAAGGCTTTCTCGTATTCTACAAACGCTAAACAGAGAGGTAGGACTATGGTCTTCTGTGTAACCTGCCGCAGCGTATGTATGTGGTCCAAGGTGCTAAACCCTTTTCGGAAACCGGCTTGTTCGGGTGGCTGGAAATCGTCGCACCTGCGCGCATTCGTGATGACTCTTGAAAACAACTTGTAGACATGGCTTAGCAGTGTGATGGGCCTGCAATTCTTTTAAAATGATTATTATTATTATTTAACCGAGCATTGTCGCCCTTTTTTAAGAAGAGTACTACCACATCCGTACCCCATGCCTGTGGCGTTTCCTCGAGTGTGACGGAATTAAACAGCTTTTGAAGGCCCTTAACTACTGGTTTTCCATCCGCCTTCATGAGTGCAGCCGTAATTCCGTCATCATCCAGTGCCTTGTTGTTTTTAAGCTGTGCGCGATGTCTTCGGTATAGTGTCGGGTCAGTTCTCTTGCGTCGTTTGCTAGATCTACAACGGGTTTACTGGTTGACGTGTAGAACCAACGAGCATATAACCTATAGAGTATAAATGTTAGTTATTTTGTTTGAAACCAATTCCGCCAACTGAGAGCTACTCACATCTGCGTTCCCTGCGCTCTGATTGGCTGACCGAATGTCAAATATAATACTCTAGAGATGGGGGTAGTGCGCAAGCAAGTTTTATCGATATCGATAACCAATGCATCAGTATAGTAGTAATGGTGAATAATACTTGCGTGTTTTCTTATGGAAATCAGTGTATTAATGTGTTATTCGGTAAATAATACTCGTTACACATTGATTCACAGATTTTTTAAAATTAATTTATTTCGTATAAATTCTACTGACCGCTTGTATCTCATTATGTCTTCCTTTTGCTGAGGAAAGCTAGGTTCATCTTTCTCTCCTTCTGTCATAATAGGTTTCACAAATATTTTTAAATATAATTTGATTTAATTTACTCGAAACCAATGTCGATACAAACCTTGATTCTTGGTATGCAACACTAGCGATAAGAGCATAGACTAGAAAGAGATAGTTTAATACGGATTGCGTTATGTGGAAGCAAGACGCATAGACATACATCAATTGTTTCACTTTGACTTGTCCAGTTTGACTTGAGCCGTGAGAAAATTTAATATAATTTTCTTTTTACCAGTATTTTACCGATTAAAGGTTATTCCGTCTGTTTTATAATTTGATCTTCTGCTGTTTTTTCCACACCACCGAATAGAACAGCACGCCATTGTGAAACTATTTGATCGAAATTTAATTTCGGAATATGAAGACACGTACACACAGATCCAATACTGGTTTTGTACTGTTTTACTGTCAGCGAGCGTCAATATTTATAAATGACAAATCATATATTAGTTGCCGAGGTGGCTGGTCTGACCACTCTCTCATTACCACTCTATTGGTATTAATATCGAATGGTTATATTCTCGATGTGTAGAACTGTCCACAGAAGCTCCGGTTTGGTGGATGAGATCCTGCCATCGTCGGTCTTTAGTCTCGTGAGCTGGCTCTGCCCAATAGCCAGAGCTCTTGTAAATACCTTGGAGCCTTTATTCTGCTCAATAGCGTCTTTAATACGCTCGGTATTAAAGCGGCGGAGGTCGCTCTTCAAGGATTTAGAGATCCGTCTATTTAGCTTGCGAGTATTTTAACGCCTCGTCTGAAGACTGCACTATCATCTCACGCACTCCTTCATGAGCTTGAGAGTGAGCTTGTTCTGATGTGTACGACGTGCCTTGAAGTGCTTAGATCTGATGGACCGTATGGACAGTTTCCACGAACCCATCGTTTATTCGTCCACTGAGCTTCCTAGGCACTCGAGACGGTTCTGGAGTTCAAGCTGAAAGCTCTCGGGGTTTTGGATCTGGATCTGACGGACGTAGACTTTAACAGTCGTGAACTTTCAAGCTTAATATTATAGTTCAATATAGCTCTTATCATGCGGTGATCGCTCCCGGCTTTCATCAAATTGATCACAGAGACATCATTGAACATTTGCTTCTTGGTTGACATGATGAAGTCAATCTCATTTTTAGTTGCACCATTGGGGCTCTGCCAGGTACACTTCCTGTGCTCACGCTTTTTGAAGGAGTTCATCATATAGAAGCCCTTCTTCTCCATAGCACTAGCCAGTTGGTGACCCCGGTGATTCTGACGTCCAACTCCAAATTTCCCCAGCTGCAGCTCATCCCCAACTCGTTTGCCCAGTTTTGCGTTGAAGTTCCCCATGACAGCGGTGAAGTGAGTTTTGAAACCATGCATGGCTTTAGAGATATCCTCATACACGGTCTCCACTTCGTCGTCGGGGTGTGCCGAGTTCGGGGCGTAGACCTGTATGACCTTCAGCAAATATTTTGAGGATATTCTGAGTGACAAACTCTCGAACCACCTTGTTCACAAGGGATTTATGGACGATAAACCCAACACCACCCTGGGGCTGCCGGTCACCCTCTCGGAAATAGAGTAGGTTCGGAGTGTGCGTGTGTTGTATGTTGCCAGGTCCTGTCGTTAGTATTGGCAGCCGGATCCCATCCGGAGATTTTTCGCACCCCTTGCCACGCCTTAGCCTGGACCGCTGCCGTAGTAGAGGGTAGACGGGCTGCCGGGCACTAGGGGCCATTCCTGTGATGTGCTTTTCATTTGGGGGGTTTTGCCATAATCGCCACGCTTAGCAGGGGTTGGCGATCGCAGTGTGGTTGTAAAGAAGTCACAGAGAGCGCTGCTGCCCATTCTCTAGTAGTCCCCTGGTCGCCTCTTACGACACCTACGGGAAGGTATGGGAAGGTGCTATTCTTTCCGTCCGACACCATACGGACGATGATGAGATAGTTTCTTTGAAAATAATAAAAGTTACGAGTCACTAAGTTCTTATACGATAATCTCCAATAGTAATCCGAACAGTTCTAGGTTGAAAGATAACAGTTTTGGCCCCGATTGTTAGCAGTACCCGTGCGAAGCCGGGGTGAGTAGCTATTAATACCTATTATAAAATTATTATTTTGGAAATAAGTTATATTAAGCAGTATCAATTGTTTACCTACCCTCTAGCGTCTTTCCTCCAATAAGGAGAGTATAGTCCATTAAATGCGGGTACAAAACAAATACTTCCTTCATCATCATCACCAACTGCTGATGCTAAGGCCTCTGTGTCTTGTATGTCAGTGATCAACTCCAAGCCGTCTCGTAGCCACTGTAATGTGTCACCTAGATAAGATATCAATAAAGTCAATGAGGCTGTATAAATAGAAGAGTACCTCTATAGTTATGATTATGATTGTGTGATTTACCTGCAATGGCAACAGATCCCTCTAATGCATATACGGGTGGTGCATTGGGCCCTAGTTTATAGGCCACAGTGGTGAGAAGACCTTGCTGCGAGTGGATAATCGAATCACCTAAAAAATGGGTTGTTTTAGGAAATTCGCGTCTTGAAACTACTTATGTTGCGATAATAAGAGAGTACATACCTGTATTGTACAATAAAAAGCAACCAGTGCCAAAAGTACATTTGACTTGACCAAATCGCATGCATCCTTGTCCAACAAGAGCTGCTTGTTGATCTCCTAGACACTGCAATAAATAAGCTAAGTTTTAATTTTATTAAATGCTATGCTCGTGGCTAAATAATAACAGCTGCTCGGGTCGATCTTTAGGTTAAGCTGTGCTAGCCTAGGTTACATACCGAGTTTCCTCTTTGCCTCGGAAAGCACGTTAAGCTGTTTGCCCCGGCTGTGGGTATTCAATCCTTTTAGATTGGAAGCCGACCCCAACATAGTTGGGAAAAGGCTAGGGGAATAATGATGGAAATATACATAGGAGCAATTTAGTTTTTTTTTGGTTAGCTTTGCTGTCGGTAGTCCGATAAAAAGAATAAAAACTGACCCCAGCTATTGGCACACCGAGAAGGGATCCTGTTGAAATGTAACCATATATTTCAGCAGAACTTTTAATCTTTGGAAGGATTTCAATTGGTATGTCGAAAAAGCGCAACAATCCTTTATCCCATTGCAGACTTCGTAGTGACATCAGCTGAGTCCGTGAAGCATTTGTGACGTCCGTGACATGAGTTCCACCATGACTGCCACCAGTAAGGTTCTGTAAAAGAATATCTTCCATTTTACTAATTACCATGCAGGGTCTTCAGAATGTCATGAAAAACTAAAATAAAAGAAACATACCCAAATTAACCAGGAATCCACAGTGCCTGCCATACATTCACCAGCCTTAACCGATTTCTTTACTGCGGATACATTTTGTAATAACCATTTTAGTTTGACAGAAGAGAAGTATGTGGATAAAGGAAGCCCACTAGTCTGTGTGACAGCATTTACGCATTGTGCACCTTTTACTTTTATCAGATCATCTACAATATTTGATGTTCTTACATCCAACCATACTGAAATTAAAAGACTCAAACTAAATAAACTAATAATAAGTAACAATCACACAAAGTTTAGATTTTCTACTATATTCTTACCTATGGCACTATACAATGGCTGTCCAGTAACTGAATTCCACACTATGGTGGTTTCTCTTTGATTTGTAATACCAATACCAACCACATCCTCAGGATTTATATCTAGCTTTCGTAGATTGTCAGTAGTCACCTGAAATATTTTGTAAACTGCATATCATGATATCTTGATTACCTAAGAAATTCATTAAGAAGCAGGTTTACAGTACAGGTGGGTTGGTACCTATCCATGCAGGTATTAATTTTTAAGTTATTGCAAGCAAGCAAGCAGTTAACCCTGTACCAATCGGTACCAACCCACACAGATTTGTCCATACCAGAAACCTGCATCTTTATGTAAGCACCCCTACTTGATACAACCAGTGTGATGTTTTAATATAGAAGAAATTAAGTGCGCCATTTGTATGTCAGAGGATTTACAACACAGGAATAATAATTACTATCTGCCAGTTCCATTTCTGATATAGTTTTTTTTAATGTTATCAGGTAACCATTCATTTAATTCCATAAAGTTTTACTTGTATGTTTTTGTAATCTAACTCGAGTAGTACGGTCTCTTACCTCAATGCATTCTAAAACCGCATTTAGAATTTCCAGAGCATCTTGCTCAATCCACCCTTGTTGAGGACTAAATCGTTTTAAGGATATTTGATGGTAGGTTAAGACTTCTGATGTATTTGCTGCAAATACCTGTAAAATTACTCACAAATAGGAATTTCAGCCACTTCTGATAAAACTAGTTATGAATGAAATTGATAGGTACTAAATATTACCAGAAACTTAACATTCGAAGTTCCTTCATCTACAGCACCAATTAAAGGACCAAATTTTCCGAATTCCCTCATAATCACTTAATTATTACATAGTGAAATAAAGTTGAATTTTGAATAAATAATGATTTCTGTTCAAAAATATATTCAATCAGCTGATGGTAGCATGAACGTGATTGACATGATGTTGATTAGGCATGGGCAAAAAAATTCGATATATCGAAATATCGATGTTTATCCATACAGATATCGATATTTTTTCATCGCGATATATACTTAATACTCAATACTTTATTTGCATTCCACAATGTGTATTTAGGTCGTAAATTAAAAATGAGATCATTATGGACCCTGTCGGGCACAGCAAAAGACAAAGACATAGTAGGAGAGAGGAAGCTTTAAAAATACAAAAAATACATATACATATAATATATATTTAACTAAAATAAATCCAATAAAACAATAATAGTAATTCTTTATATACATAGAATTTTTTATACATTATTAAATTATATTTTATCGTTTAAATATTCATTTATATTATAATAGCATTTTTCTGTTAAAAATTGTTTTACTTTTTTTTATAAATATGTTTAATTTCTCTTCTTTTTTTATTGTTTCAGGTAGTTTGTTATATATTTTTATTGACATTACATAGGGGCTTGTTGAGTGTATTTTCAGTCTAGATTGCGGAATGTTTAATCTTGATTTGTGTCGGAGTGTGAAACGTGATTGTATATCTTCGCGCTTTGTGTAAAACTCTTGATATTTACGAAAAAATTGGCAGGTTTCTAATATGTATATACTGGGGAGAGTTAAGATATTATAATTTTGGAAGTGAGGTTTGCATCTGTCCGTTTGCTCAATATTTGCCAGGATACTAACTATTTTTTTTGAAGGATAAAGAGTGATATCGATTGGCGATGTTAGATTAGAGTATCGAATTCGTATCAAATTCGATTTTTTTTACGCAACTTTGATTTCGTGTCCATATCTGATGAATACTGGTTTGATGAAATTGCCAGTGTCTATAAGGCGTGCTCAATCTCTGACAATTTTTAAAAGCATGATAAAAAAACTGTATCTCTCTCCATAAGCAAATTTTCTATTTTTTTATTAGGTATGTTTGATTTAGTTCGTTCGCACTTGTTATATGATAATTAAAAGATAATTAAAAGTATGTATGTTATATATATTATTATTTATATATATATATATATATATATGATATATATGCACTTGTATATATATGTATATATGTTTAATATATACATAAGTGTAATATGTCTAACGTGTGTATATGTATGTATTTATTTATTGTATATATGTAAATGGTACACCACAGGCTACCTGCAGTATTGTCTCTCCTTCCCCTTTAAATCCATCCAAAGGTTGTCTTTAAAAGATCGCTTTTAGCGATAAGACCGCCCATTGTGTCACCCCTTGTAAAGTGTTTAAAATGTTTGTATTTATATTTTTATGGTGTACATAATAAAGAGTATTCTATTCTATTCTATTCTATTCTATAAAATTATTTAGGGTCCAGAAACAATAAAAATACAGTTTTCTTTTATTCTTTTTTACGAAGTTTGAATGCTTTCGGAATATGTATGAATAATCAAACGAAAACTGTCGTAATATCGATATTTTTCACTCGATCATTACAGTGTCGACTGTTTAAAAATATCGATACGATAAATATCGATATATTTATTTTACTTGCCCATCCCTAATGTTGATGTGCTTGACTTGACAGCTCCATGACATTATTTCTCTGTTGACATATGACCATGGACTTATTAAAAGTCCATGCATATGACTGACCATGCATGTATTATAGTGCTTCATGGTTATTTTGGTATCTGAATGACATTGTCAGGTATTAATCTGTGCAAAGGGGGCTATCGCGCATGAATTCGCCGCTAGAGGTGTTCGTGTGGTCTTCCGAAATGTTAGGAAATCATTAGCAAATGGTAAAATTTGCATGTATGGAAAGTGCTGCCACCTTGAGTTTGGTGGGTGAACTAAAGTTTTGATTTACACACACTTACCTAAAGTATGTGTGTGTACTGTGTATTCATAAATTTACGTATGTGTGTGAGCTTCATAGTATGCATGCATACTTCGGTAATATAGCTGTTCAAAACAATAAAAAACCAATGAAAAACAAAGTTATATACAGGGTTATTTTTTGTTTATACTAAACCCGAAAAGGGGTCATTGTACTCATCATTTTGAACAACTTTTTCTATGGGACGAACCCTGAAATCACGAAAAAAAAATCAGCTGTTCCCTACATTTATGTTCGCATAACTCGTCAAAATGTAGGGAACAGCTGATTTTTTTTTCGCGATTTCAGGGTTCGTCCCATAGAAAAAGTTGTTCAAAATGATGAGTACAATGACCCCTTTTCGGGTTTAGTATAAACAAAAACTAAGGTTGTATATTATGAACTAAAAAAAAATTGGTTGCCTGTAAAGTCGGTATACGGGCGAAAGTTTTACGTGACAACGACTTTGAGTGGTAAAATAATTTTAATGTGAATATTCATTCGTATAGTAGGAAGAAGGATGAAATATGTCTGTCTCTCTCGCTCTTAGGCGGGCTAACCATGCCCGAGTGGAAGGGACGCGTGCCTCTCACTCGCTCTCATTGTGAGCGCATAACGTGAGCGGAGCGTAACGCAGTATTGTGAGCGCATAACGTAAGCGGAGCGTAACGCAGTTTCTTGAAGTGTCACCCGGCAAACCAATTTATAAGACGTTGTCACGTCAAAATAAAACAAATAATAACAAGAAACAATTTTAACAGAATTGCCCATCAAACTCCAGATGTCGCTGTCGTCTATGTAAACTGATGACAGTGCTAAGTGTGCCCCCCCTGATCGTAATGTTCGTGCTTTATTTTCACGTCTTTTTTCTCATTTTCACGATTGTGGTCAAAATTGAGCCATTCCTGATTACTTATGACTTGAAGATTTTAAGTGGCAAGTAAGAACCAATTTGTTTGATCTAGGAGGAAGAATAATGTTGAAATGTTTGATACTTGCTAACTTTACAATACAACATACAATACGGACAATATTCTATGTATCTGAAGTGTACACTATGTAAACGTAATAAAATAAAATAAAATAACTTTTAAAAATATGAACTAGAATATATGGCAGGACTGGACAGGACCCTACTCGCCAGTGGCGCTATCTGGTGAGCTTGCGGGAGATTTCAGCTCCCGAACATAACAAATAAAATTCTTGTGATTCGAAAGTAATGTAATTTTTAATCCGTACTTTGACAGACATCCAAAAACCCTCTGTCACCTCGCCCTAGGGATGTGACCTCTCCGTAGTGATGTTACACATTGAAAAGAATACCAAAGAGAGCGATGTTATAGTCGCCACACCACCCCCCTACGGAGAGAACAAAACCAGGTAGAAATAACTTACAGAATAATACAATAATAATAACACGAGAAAAAAAAAATGTTTAAACAAAAACAAAACAATGAAGGAAGAAACTAATCAAAAACCTTAAATCTAACGCGCCTACCCGAGCGTGTGGTATAGGATTGCTTTACTGGCATATGGACCTGTACTGGCTGTTGCGGGATTGAGGGTTCGGAAGACTTATCTGATACGGCTGGCCGTGAAGGAAGATCAGCCGGGGGGGGGGCAATTGCATTGTGTGAGTCGTTTGTGTAACGGAATTATCAATGAACGCCGGTTTGAGTCTGTCGACGCTTACGACAGACTTGTTGCCCTTCACCATCAGGGTGAAAGTTTTCCCATCACTCGAACGCTCCAGGACTTTGTATGGACCCGAATAGGGTGGCTGCAACGCTCTTCGAATGGAGTCGTCTCTAAGGTATACATGAGTCGCTGTCGACAAGTCCTTGAATATGAATGAAGCTGGTATACCATGTCGACTAGCTGGCAGTGGTCGTATCAATGACATTTTGTGTCGCAGCTGTACCACGAAATCCACTGGGTTTTCTAATCTTTCTGATGCTAGAGGAGGAACCAAAAATTCTCCAGGGAGCCTGAGAGGCTCTCCGTAAAGTAATTCTGCTACCGTGGCTTCGAGATCTTCTTTATAAACCGAACGCATTCCTAGCAGAACCATCGGAAGTGACCTCACCCACGAATCATTATGGCACATTAACGCCGCTTTAAGTTGTCGATGAACTCGCTCGATCATCCCATTTGCGCAGGGGTGATATGAGGTGGTTCTAATGCGCTTGGTACCGAATTGCTGCAGTAATCGGTAAAACAAGTTCGACTCTAATTGAGATCCCTGGCCCCTTATTCACAACCATTCGACTCGCTTCCGATTCGGAAAGTCGTATATCTGTCTTCTTCTGGCATTACGAAAACGACCGAGATAGACATACGACTTTCCGAATCGGAAGCGAGTCGAATGGTTGTGAATAAGGGGCCTGATCTGTAGTAATTACCGACGGCACGCCAAAGCGAGATACCCATTCTTTGGTAAAAGTCTCGGCTACCTCCTCCGCGGTAATAGATCGCATGGGCCAAACCTCGGGCCATCTGGACACTCTGTCTATTGCGGTCAAACAATAGCGGTATTCATCGCAGACAGGCAACGGACCAACAATGTCGACATGGACATGCGTGAAACGACCGGACGGTAGCTCAAAATTACCTACAGGGGTAGTATTGTGCCTTGAAATCTTGCTGCGCTGACAAGCTACGCAAGATCGGGACCAGGCTCGGCAGTCCTTTCTAACCGAAGGCCAGATAAAACGCTCTACTACCAAACGAGTCGTAGCTTGGGCACCGGGGTGACTCAAATTGTGTAACCTGTTGAAAGCGGCACGGCGGAAGGAAGGGGTCAGATAGAGACGTGGCTTACCAGTCGATGTGTCACAGTAAACCGGAGTATTGGTCCCTAATGTGCTGATTTTGGTAAGTGTTAGGCTGGAACCACTTTGCAATAAATTTGCAAGTTCTTGGTCTGATGCCTGTGACTTAGCCAAAGCTTCAAAATCTAGGTCTAAGGTAATGGCATCTATATCAATACGTGACATAGCGTCGGCTACGATGTTGTCTTCACCCTTAATGTACTGAATATCAGTCGTGAACTGGCTAATGAAGGACAGTTGGTTAAGTTGTGGAGGTGGAAGTTTCTCGCGTCGCTGTAAAAAGGCGTACAAAAGGGGCTTATGATCAGTGAATATTGTTGCATGCTGGACCTCTAAAATGTACCGAAAATGTTGGACACTTTCATATATAGCTAACAATTCACGGTAATAAGCTGGCCACTGTGCCTGCTGCGGGGTCAACTTTTTGCTGAAAAAAGAAAGTGGATTCCACCGACCGTTAACATTTTGCTGAAGGCAGGACCCAATGTGAACACTAGATGCATCAGTAAATAAACCCAATTTGGCGTTGCTGATTGGATGTTGCAGCAGAGTTGCGTTGGAAAGGCTCTTTTTACAAGCTTCAAATTGTTGCAAGAGTTCGGGTGACCATGGAAATGGCTTTGCACCTTTGCTGTTAGTTGCAACCAGGGCATCAATCAAAGGAGCCTGGAATTGCGCTGCTCGCGGCATGAATCGGCGATAATAGTTAAGCATACCCAGAAACCTGCGCATACCTTGAACTGTCTCAGGTGGTGGAAAATCCAGCAACGTTTGAATTCGATTCTGTGGGGGGCGAGTACCATCACCACTGACGTGGTAGCCGAGAAATACGGTTTCACTGACACCCAAGACACACTTAGAAGGGTTTAATACTACTCCATAGTCTTGCAGGCGTTTGAAAAGGACGCGCAGGTGCTGAAGGTGAGTAGACTCGTCCCTGGAAAATATGAGGATATCATCTACGTAAAGGAAACAAAATTCGAGACCCCGTGTGACCTCATCGATGAAACGCTGAAAGGTTTGGCCAGCGTTCCTTAAACCAAAAGTCATATACGGGAATTCGAAAAGGCCAAATGGGGTTACGATGGAAGTTTTGTCAATATCCTCTTCAAAAACTGGAATTTGGTGATAAGCTTTAACAAGATCCAGTGTGCTAAATACCTTGACACCAGCGAGGTTATAGGCGAAATCATTGATGTGCCGAACCGGGTATCGATCTGGTATGGTCCTGGCGTTCAGGGCCCGGTAGTCACCGCAAGGGCGCCAGGTATTGTCTTTTTTAACGGTCATATGTAATGGTGAAGACCAGGCACTTTTTGACGGACGGGCTGTCCCGCATCTTACCATTTCCTCGAATTCTTTTTTAGCCGCAACTAGTTTCTGCGGCGCCAAACGACGAGGTCGACAGGAAACAGGAGGTCCGTCTGTGGTCTTGATATAGTGCACTGTGTTATGCTTGATGACTCTAGGAAAGCCAGGTGGTCGAGTGATATCTGGAAACTCCACTAAAAGCTGAGTAAATATTGACTTACCAGACGCTACTGCTCGTACGCTGGGCTGGTCAATCCTAGCAGTGGAAGCAGCGGATTTTAGTCCAGTAGTACCGTCGACCAATTTCTTATTTCGGCAATCCGGTAAAAGGTGATAAAATGCCAAAAAATCAGAACCAATAATGGCTGTGCTGACGTCGGCTATCACGAATTGCCAAGTGAAATCACGGCGCAAACCAAAATTTAATTTAAGATTTACTGTACCAAAAGTTTGAATACTGCTTCCATTAGCTGCACTTAGTTCATAATCCGTAGGCTGCCTGCGTGACGGTAACCAGCGATGCGGAAAACAACACAGGTCTGACCCAGTGTCAATAAGGAACGGTCGGCTGGTCACATGGTCCGTGACGAAAAGGCGGCGGCCGATATTTCCGCAATCAGTTGCCGCCGCTACTGACCGCTGGTTGGGTTTTCCGACTCCCAATTACATGGCCTAGTACATCTAGTTGCTTTAACGCCCCATCTCCTGTGGTACCAGCAGTGCTTAGCATTGTTTGCTGACCTACTGGAAGATGCTGACCTGCTGGATGATGCGGACCGGTCGCGTATGGGACGTTGTTGCTGCCTCGAAAAAGCAGCTACTTGCTTACTCACATCTTCTAATTGCTGTGCTAATGTAGCTAGAGTTAAAGTTGAAGTTGCCGATGTACAACAAACAGCAGGTGATGGGGCTAACTCCACAATTTTGTCCGCTAACTCCGACACTTTATCCAAATGGAGGTCACCCTGTGCTGCTAGTATTGCTTGAGCCTGTTGGGGCAGACGGCGCAACCAAAGTTGGCGTAGGATATTATCATTTGATAAAACCGACCCTGCAAGTGAGCGAAGGTGACGAAGAAATTGAGACGGTTTTCGGTCACCAAGCTCTTCGTCACTAAGAAGCTGTCTAACTCTTTTCTCTTGGGAAATTGAAAGTCGTTGTATGAGGATTTCTTTTAATTTTTCATATTTCCCTTCGGCTGGTGGATTTGTTATTAAATCCTCGACTTCACCTGCCAGCCTCTGATCCAGATGACCAACTACATAATTGTATTTGGTAGTGTCACCAACAATATTAGCAATTTGGAATTGGGCTTCCACTTGTGCAAACCAAACTGCGGGCTTGTCAGCCCAAAATGTAGGTAATTTAACTGCTACCCTACATACCTTTGCCTCCATTTCATTCTGACCTAGTCGCTTTTGCAATGCTGCATTTTCTGCTATCAGTTGCTCAAGTATTGCCTGAATGTGTTCGTCCGCCATGATGCAAAATCTATATAAAGCAAGTAGCAATAAAACCACACACCCGAGCGCCGCAGAACAAGCAAACAATAAGAAATAAATTTCGAAGACTACAATACCAAACCCAAAAAAAAAAATATATATATATATATGTGGGTTGGTTACATAATATAAGTGAATATGACGTGCACCTTATAATAAAAATAATAAACTTAAATCATTCGCTCATATCTTTGAATAAGTGCAGCTCCACTAAATAGTACTAGCACAACAAAACAACCTAATGTTGATATTATTTTGTGCCTATGTTGATATTAAATGTAAGACAACGTGAATGGTTAGGAATGACCAGTGCTGCTTATCATAGTTCAGATTTCACTTAACACTTGCACTCAAAGCGCACACAACATGCAATCTTACGCAGTTGTTGATCCAGCGATTGCAGTCGTTAATAACAACTGCTAGTTGAAGTCTGTACTTTCCAGGAACACAATGTTTTCGTAGCGCACCGTAGACAGAGCGGCGTAGCGCACCGTAGACAGAGCGGCGTAGCGCCGAGGCTGTGGTTGGAGTCAGCAGTCTACTGATCACAGCTCACCTCCTGGTATTGCTTGGTCATTCGAAGGTGTGACGAATCACGTCGGGGTCACCAATGCGGGAGATTTCAGCTCCCGAACATAACAAATAAAATTCTTGTGATTCGAAAGTAATGTAATTTTTAATTAATCCGTACTTTGACAGACATCCAAAAACCCTCTGTCACCTCGCCCTAGGGATGTGACCTCTCCGTAGTGACGTTACACATTGAAAAGAATACCAAAGAGAGCGATGTTATAGTCGCCACAAGCTCGATAACGTTAGGCCCTCTTTGTGTATAGTCACGCCGGATGAACCACACAGCACTATAGTCTATTCCATGAGTCTATTATTATCTCAGAATAGTCATTATTCTGAGATTATTATTATTAGGTATACAGATTAAAAAAAAAATTCTTGCGGCGCTGACAGAAATGTTGACTTTTAATGACACTATGAAGTGATTATATACTCTGTGATTTTGACAGGACAAGGCAGAAACGTAAACATTGGATTTAATTGTATTCTTTTGAATTTTGTAAACTAAGATTAAATAATAAAATGTTACCCCAAATTAAACTCACAGTGACACAAAATGACAAATTAATTCAGACAGTCACTAAAACAGTTGAAAAGCAGCATTTTATTAAATCGTTGGAGGAATTTCAATTAGAAGCGAATGCCGCATTAACCGAGATGATAGAAAAACTTGGTGAAATTGGTGAAACCAGTAAGTTTTACATATTCTTATCTTCGTTGTTTCTATTTTGCTACAACTAAAAATCAATTATGGACAATCTCCAAAGCTAGTCTCGTATACCACTCCATACCGCTAAAATATCCAAACCTTTTTGGCTAAAAGTTATAATTTTATACTTTTTCTTGTGTCTATTAATACAATAGAAACATTTCTTACTATCCTTTCTACCACTTAAATCTCACTTCAAAGTCTTGTATTTTTCTGTTCAAGTTGGTGATGCAAATATGGATGAGGATGAGGAAGATGAGGACACAGATGATGACAGTGCGAGCTCACAATCTACTGGAGACAAATCAAATGGACATAGTGAATCTAAAAAGAAAAAGACATAAATAAATTGACTTTACCTTTGAATGGGCTACAGGGGTGTATTTAAGTAAGCCAGCGAAATTTTCGCCATATAAAAATTAAACGAACGAGGTTTTGCTGAACGGAGAGAGCTGAGAGGTTTCACACAATAGATCTAAATCAATGTTAAATGTCAAATTCAATTGACAGCTCAGCTATTCAAACAAGTAACATCTATCAATTTCAACATCAATGCATTAGTGCATCTTATCATCAACCATGATCCACAAATACAATTCACGGAGACAATGAAACAAGTAATCTTTAGAAATATTTGTTTCTTTGGCGCGAATTGAGCAAATAAAACAACAAACAGATCAATGTCAGTGTCAATCTGACAGCAGGATAAAATTTAGCTGGGTAAAAAGGTCACTAAAATTTATCCCAGTCAAGCAAAACTTATACCAATGGATGACCGTGAACAAGGAAAATCAAATTTTAGTCAGTTTTATTTTTTCGCCTCGCGGTGTGCTTGGACGGGGTATGTGACGTTTAGTTGGTTTGAATTTTAAACTGGATAATTGACTTAAACCTTAAACGCACCCCTGAAGTAATTGTTTTTTAGTTGTTTTCATGAACACTTGAAGAAAAATGAGTAAAATAGTACCTACCTACAAGTATCTACCTGGCCCAGTTTAAGGGATGTTATTTCAATGTTACCTTAACTTAATGCTTAAGTTAAGCCCTGCATTTAAGCTAAGTCACACTTTTAGAAGACCAAAGCATATTTCAATCCAGATCTACCTCCCCTTAACTAGATAAATCGCAATATTGCAGCTTAATAAACAGAAAGTATGTCATTATGTGTATGATTTTTGCTATCATCCTAGTATGTACATTGTTTAATTTTTTCAAGTTTTTAAATCAAGTTCACGACATTTCTGGTGCAATAAATGAATGATGAGTTGTCTCAACAATTGAGTAGTATAACAACTTTTTTTTTGAGGTAGCCATATGCTAATCTCAGATCGGAACTTAAGCGACAGAAATCCTCCAGTTAGATTAAGGCTAGTTATAGTGGACTTTATTTGCCGCTTAACTTAAATCCAATATTGAAATACGTTCTTACCTTTAATCCTGGATCACTTCGAGATAAGTTACTATTGAAATACCGGCCCTAAGTGTCAGTAGGAGGTGCTCCTAAAGCCAAATTCCAATTAAGAAACTGTTCCTGATGCTGGTGGGCCAATATATTTTATTAATATGTTTTGTTACTTTTGCAGAAAATGTAAATAATAGTGTAAGAAATAATCATAATAAACTACTAAGTACAACTATGTTGAAAATTGTTTGTTTTTCTTATCTATCTTTTGCAATGGTGTCCTTAATTCTGTTAAGAGTAGTTTGAATACTACTTCTGAGCTACTTCACTGGCAGCTGGCACTCACTCAGAGGCAGGCCATAGTTTCGTCAGATCGCTCTTCTGCGCCTACTCGGAAAACTACGTCAATATATGCAAGAAATTGAAAACAATTTGAATCCTTAAAAATGTGGTACTTCTAAATACACTTGTTTATCTATAAACACTTATTTTACAATTTAATATTTTATGTACCGCGTTTTTGGTAAAACGGAATGCAAATTCAAAATTCATGGTTGCCGGTAGTGGCGTCAAATGTTACGTATCAAAGAAACACTTTTTGAAAATTACTAAGTTTCAGTAGGCACCTACTCGTAATACTGTGATTATGATGATATCATCATATTTTAATTGCAATGTATGCTTGAATGAAGCACATAGGTACATTCTGACATCTCTTTGAGGCGCGCGTGGAACACGAACGCGCCGTCGACACGGCCTGTCGTCGTTAGACGGACGGACGGCTAGCTAGCCCATAGCCAACGTCCACAGGCCCGCATCTACGGTGGCCGGTAGCCACCACGTGGCCCCCAACGCCCGGTGCGTCTTCCGCGGCGGCCGGGAAGAGAGGCTCTCTCCCTCTCTCGTTCCGCCACCTCTTTCGTTAGCATGACTGCATCGCAGAAGGAGGTGACGGCTTCCCATTCCGTACGCTCCGGACCGTGGATTGAACCAGGGCCGGACGCGAGAGGTCGCCGCCGCCGATCGCCGCTACGAAGACACGGCGGTGCTCCGCCCGCGCAGGGCAGACTTCCACCGTGTGCTCCACCGTGTCCTCCGGTTGATCCTCGCAGTAGAAACACCCGGGCGTTCTCCCACCCGATTCGGTGCAGGTACCTCCCGAAACATCCGTGTCCGGTGAGGACCTGCGTCACGCGGAAGGTGAGGACGCCGTGGCGCCTCTCAAGCCACTCCTCAAAGAGGGGACTTATCGCCACTATCGTGGCGTGCCCTGCACGGGGTTGCGGCAGTCGCTCTCTCCATGTCGCCATGAGATCGCGCCGGAGGTCAGTCCGCTGAGCGGCAATTTCCCGCGGCAGCGGTGTTTCGCCCCGGCGTAGTACCTCCGCGCGCCATTCGTGAAGGCGCGCAGGCCCGCAGCCTCGCGGGAGATCGTGCGGTACCCACGGACCATATTCACGGCCACCACTTTCTGGGGCGCGTTCAGATAATGGGCGGCTCGCCGCCTCAAGGAACGCGCCCTCACTGGGGCCCCGTAAAGGGCCATGGACCGCACGACCCCCGCATAGAGTCTGCGGCAGGAGGCGTTTGACCCCCCAAGGTTGGGCAGGAGCCGCCTGAAGGCAGCCCCGGTCCGTTCCAGCCTGGGGGCCAAACGTCGGAAATGCTCCACGAAGTTCCATCGGCTGTCGAGTACGAGTCCCAGGTACTTCAACGTCAACTTGACGCCGATGGATACCCCTCCTACCGTCAGTGTGGATCCCGACGGTGGCACATTCCGAGGCCCATGAGAGCACATGGCCTCGGACTTGTGCAATGCCACTTCGAGACCCAGTTGCCGGATCCTCTATCTATCTATCTATCATGGGGGTTTAAGTTTCCGCACTTAGTCCTTGAAATGGACCATTGTGCGTGAGCCATGGTGGCCGATTACTCCAACCAGCCCACCTCCCTCCAGAAGTAGATTAGACCTCCCGTACTCCTCAGGACATCTGCAAGTGATCCTGGTGTTCCCAGGGTCTCTTCGCGAATCTTGTTTACGGCTGTGCACTCCAGGAGCACATGCGCTACCGTCTCCTCCGCCTCCATGCACGCTCTGCACAGGGGACTGTCAGTGATACCTAGGGTGTGGAAGTGTTTGTTCAGCGAGCAGTGTCCAGTGATGGTCCCCGCCACCAGACGCAGGCTGTCTCTGTCCAGGCGCAGAAGGCGCCTGGTCAGCTTTGGATCCAAGGATGGCATGGTCTCCTTGAATTGCCTACAACCTGGTGCCGAGGCCCACCATTTCTCTGCTTGAAATCGGGTGTGATCCTTTAAACAGTTCCTCAGCTGCTTGAAGGGAATGGGCACAATGGGTTCGGGTCCGTAGGGTTTTGTGCTGGATCCTCTTCTGGCAAGTTCGTCGGCCGCATCATTGCCGAGTGATCCACTGTGTCCTCTAATCCATTGCAGCGTTACCGTGTTGTGATTCAACACCGTGATTCGTTCTAGGGCCTTGTGGCATTCCAATATTAGTCTCGACGTGATCTGGTTACTCTTTAAGGATTGAAGGACTGAGGCACTGTCGGAGAGTATACGAATGTTGGTATCCGTAACCTCCCTGGCCTCTATGGCGTGTGCTGCTTGCATAATGCCTACACACTCTGCTTGGTAGACAGAGTTGAACTTTCCAAGGGATTTTGATATTTTAATGTTGAGGTCGTCGGAGAACACCCCGACGCCTGTCCCATCGTTGGTTTTTGATCCATCAGTGTAGATTCTTAGCTCTCTTGTGCCTGAGTAGTCGCACAACTCCTCTATAAGCTCTATATTGTAGTGTTTTTTGAAACAGTGAGTTTTCAGAGTTCTGTCGGTAGGGGATGCCATCATCGGTTGTTCTTTGATTGCATCTTCTTTGATGCGTGTATGTTTTATTCTAGAGTCGTTGTTTAGGGTGCCGGCTAACTCGAGTCTGATAATCGCTACGGCCGCCTCCTCTCTTACGACGAGGTGTAGGGGTGGTAGCCCCAGCATCCTATCCATGCCGGATCCTCTCAACAATTATCGCAATCCCGCGTATCATATTTTCGGCCGCCGCTTCGTGCGACCTCCCCTGTGCCAGCACCAGGGTGTCGTCTGCATAGCAGACGACGCTGACACCACTAGGGAAGTCCGCGCGCAGCACCCAGTCGTAACCGATGTTCCACAGGGGCGGTCCCAGAACCGATCCCTGTGGGACACCGCACGACATCTCTCGCCGGTTCCAATCTCCGCAGCGACTGGGGTAGATGACGGCCCTGTCCGTCAAATAGTCCCCGACCACACGACGGAGGTAGGTCGGCACCCGGTGATACCGGAGTGCCTCCCTGATGCAGCTCCAGGGCAGGGAGTTGAAGGCGTTGGCGATGTCGAGAGACACCGCCAAAACAACCCCGCCCCGGGATATTGCATCCCCCGTCGTGAGGGCTCTCACGCGCATGATGGCGTTCACAGTGGAGCGCCCCTTGCGGAAACCAAACTGGTTCTCCGCAAGATTCGGCCCCATCCCCTCAAGGTGCTCCCCGAGGCGGTTTGCAATTACTCTCTCAAAGAGCTTGCCCACCTCGTCGAGCAGCACAATGGGCCGAAATGCGGACGGAGCGTCCGCAGGGCGCCCCGGCTTCTGGATGAGGACCAGTTTCCCCGTCTTCCAACGAAGCGGGAACTGGCCTCTCTCCAAGCATGCGCTTAAGAGCCCTTTCAGTCGGGGCCCGAGAGCCTCCGCATCCGAGGCCAGGACCCAAGCTTTGCCAGGCAAGCCATCGGGTCCCGGGGCGGTATTTAAGGCCTTAAGCCTACCTACCGCCACTCTCAGGTCTACCCCAGTCACTTCCGGAGTGTCGTCGTCGTCGTATGGGTCCTCTTCCGGCACCGCAGGTGGCGGAGCCTTAGGCGGGGGCACGTCCTCCACGAGCTCTGGCTGGAGACTGCGGCAGCGGGGGGGGCCAGGTGCGGAGTTTATTCCGCACCATCGTTTTCGTGATTTCCTCTAACATCTGTTGTAGCCATATCATTTCCCGTGCTGTCTCCGAAGCTGCCACTAGCTCCGCCTCTGTCGACGATAAAGCTATCGTTTTTTGTTTATTACTCCGCCAGCTGATTGGTCCATAATACAAACAAAGTATGCCGGACGTTGAGTGCGCTGCTGAAAAATCCGCATCGCTGTAGCAGATTAATTTGTTATTGGCATTATTTAATGAACCGAATACTAGGTTTTTATTCATTGTACCTTTTAGGTAGCGTAGTATTCTTTTTACTGCTAGAATGTCTGCTTTTGATGGATTATCAAGGTTTCTCGAAGCGCAGCTGACGGCGAAATTGATGTCTGGCCTAGTCGCGACCATGAGATAGGCTAAGGAACCCACAGCCTGTCTATAAGGGAAGATTAAACTACTTTGTTTTTCATTTGGTAAATTCTCTATTTTAGCTGTCTCTTTTGTTATTGGTGTCTTAACTGGTTTGCAGTCAGACATCTTGTATTTTTCTAGTACTTTCTTTGTATAAGCTTTTTGACTTAATGTTATGTTCCCATTATCAGATCTTTCGATTTCCAAACCAAGAAAATATGAAGCTGGTTTTGTTACAATTTTGAAGCGATTTTGTAGTTCCTTTATGAATTTCTTTCCATCATCCTCTGTAGTTGATGCAACCAACCCGTCATCAACGTAAAGTGCAATCAACACCTTAGATTTTCCATTCTCTTGAATATATAGGCATGGATCAGAAGTACTCTGTGTGAAATTGGAACTCACAAGAAATTCATGTATACTGGTGTTCCAACATCTTGGAGCCTGCTTGAGGCCATATAAACTCCTCTTCAGGCGGCACACTCTGTTTGTTCCATCACTAAAACCATCGGGTTGTTTCATGTAGATTTCTTCTTCTACGTTACCGTTTAGAAATGCTGTCGACACATCAAACTGACAGAGAGATAATTTCTCTTTTACAGCTACTGCTAATAGGGCACGGACGGTAGTAAGGCGCACTACAGGGCTAAATGTCTTGTCATAGTCTACCCCTGGTTTCTGTGAGAATCCCTTTACAACCAATCTTGCTTTATGTCGTTCGATACTACCGTCTGGATTTGTTTTAACTTTAAATACCCACTTACAAGGCAGTGCTTTTCTGTTCTTGGGTAAAGGAACAAGATCCCATATTTGGTTTTCATTAAGGGAATATATTTCACTCAGCATCGCCTCTAACCACTTCTCTTTGTCTGTGCTTTCTAGAGCTTCGCGATAGGTTGAAGGTTCTATAAAGCTGTTAAACTCTTCAGTAGCAGCGAGAACAAATTCATCAAACCTTTGTGGTTTTCTGAGGAGGCTGCGATCACGAAGTACTCGTTGTTCAGGAGAAGCGTCATTGGAAGTGGCTTCATTATTGCTAACTTCATGAGTTGGATTTATTTCGATTATAGTGTCATTAACATCAGTATCTGGGATAAATAATTGTTCATCATCATTACCTTGTACTGATTCTTGTTCATTATTTTCTTGCACTGACTCATACTCACTTTCAACATCATCGTCAAAGAAGTTTATTTCGGCGTAATGTTTATGGTTATCCTTCAAAGATTTCGTAATTTCCGAAATTGAATTTTGTGTTTTGGTGTAGTAGAGTTTGTCAGTGAACCGCACGTCTTTGGCAATCATGATTTTATGTTTTGAAGGTACCCAAATTCTATAAGCTTTGGAAGTATCTGAATAGCCTGCAAACATCCCAGGTATAGCTTTTGATTTGAATTTATCACGTTCTTTGCCATCTTTCAGTAGTATGAAGGCTTTTATTCCAAACTGACGCAAATGGAAAATGCGAGGCTTTCTTTGTACCTATTTCTCATAAAGTGTAGTAACCCTAGTAGCATTTTTTGTTGGCATTTAGTAGGGCCACATACCTCTGTTTAGTTGGCAATTGCATACAATTGGCGGGCAGTTTGCGGGTTGGGCCCAAAACTGATGGCCAACGAAGATTTGCCTACGAATGCCCAACTTGCGATGGAGATGGAGCTAACGTGGAATCATAGACTAAGACTATATGGATATATTATAAACTGCGTGGAATTGCCTACGAAGTCCCAACTTGTGAGAATTCTGGGGGGAAGGCGGGAACGCTTAAAAAATTACGCATCAGAGTTATCCATATTAGGGATAATCGCAAGGGTCAACCTGACTGCAGTTCAATAGGAAGGCCTCGCATTGGGGGAACCGCCTATTTGATCACGGTTTATCTTATTCCAGGTACGTATGAATTCACTACAATACTGCGCGAGAGTCATTCGACGCGGGAGAATCTTAACACCGCGATTCAGAAACGTGACGTAATTGTACAACGCCATCTAGTTTAAAGATACGAACTAAATCGTGCTGTACTTACGCGTCTGCTTTCCCAGAATAATGGTACCTTTACTTAGATTGCACTCACAGTACAATGTTAACAAGTTAATATATCAAGTACCATTGACAAGATTGCACTTAGTGAGATATCTAAGTAAGATAAATTGAGAACAATCAGTTACGAGATACTGACGAATCATAGCAACAAGGGAATTAAGTCATCTTCTTTAGTGTTGTGATATATATTTACTAGACTATAATAAACAGGGTGGAATTTTACAATGCCACCTGGAGGGAAAGTACTCTAAATACTGGAGAACGCATATTTTACTCAAAGGAGACATACCTTTATTTTTAAAAAGAAACAAATCTGCATTCGAAGATTTTCAAAAAATATTTCGTACCAGAATCGAACCCGGGATGGATCGGCTGAAGTTCGAAAAAATAATATACCTTTTTGACATCAATCGATAGGTTCAATCATTTATGGATCAAATCTCTCTAATAAATATGATACGATTTAAGTTCGACAATACAATAATTGTAAGACGTATCATACCTAACAGGCCTATTGAAAGGTTCAAGTTGAACCGATGTAAGTTGTTATCATAACTTAAATCCCTACAAAAAACTCCCAACAGTAGGAATAGAAGCTGCAGGCCTGTCGATAGTTGGCTCAATGTTGTTTTAGTAATTTAAATGCATACAAAATCTCCCAACAGTGGGAATAGTAACAGAAGGCCCTTTGTTGGCTATTCGTTGGGCAAATAGTGCATGTTTATGACGATGGGCCTATTTTAAGTTTAGGTTGGCGGAACAACTAACCATCTGCCAATACATTCCCAACTGTTGGCATAAGGAAGCCAACGGCAATTGCTACTAGGGAACATTACTAAAATGTGCAGAAACAGTTTTGTTGACACTCCGATTGGAAAGGTAGTTTGCAGTTTGAATAGCTTCTCCCCAAAGGCTTTGAGGTGCTTTGGATTCGATCATCATGCTCCTAGCCTTTTCAAGTAAGGTACGATTTTTGCGTTCTGCAACACCATTCTGATGTGGTGTATATGGTGCTGTTAATCTTCTTGTAATACCATGTTTTTTCAGATAGTTGGCAAAATTTTGATTGCAGTATTCCAAACCATTGTCGGACTGGAGACTGATAATTTTTTCACCTGTGAAATTTTCCATTTCTGCCTTGTAAACTTTGAATTTGTCCAATACATCACTTTTTTGTTTTATACAATAGACTCTGCTGTATCTAGTATAGTCATCGATGAAGGTTATGAAGTATTTCTCTCCACCGAGGGTTTGAGTCATTGGACCACAGACGTCACTGTGCACTATCTCTAGTCGCTTTGTCGTGCGTGGTGTGTTATTGGGTTTACTAGGCAGTCTTTTAATCTTTGCTTGAATGCATATTTCACAATCTCCAAGTTTTTCATCTGGCTCGAAATCTAAACCGATAAGTGTCTCATTCTTCAATGCCAACTTCATATCACTTTCATTCATATGCCCTAAACATTTATGCCATTTATTAATTTTTGTGTCTTTTGCCAAGTTACATTTGTCTTTTTTGTTGTATGTACACGATGCAGGATTTAAGTAGTACAGTCCATCTTCGAGAATAATACCTTCTTCAGGATGTGTAATTGTGGCCTTTTTATTTGTAAATAAGACAGTCCATCCAGATTCTGTGGCTTTTCCAATGGATAGTAAATTCGAGGACAAGGTTGGCACATAGAGAGTATTTGTCAAAATAACCTCTTGAATTTTACTTTTGCCTTCAACGTTGACATCTAGCATAATAGAGACTTGGCCTTTACCAGCAATTTGAGCTGTCGCATCTTGGGAAGCTAATTTTAGCAGTTGGAAGTTCGATTTGTCTAGATTTTCGAAATAGTTTCTGTTATCAGACATGTGCGATGTACAACCGCTATCAGAATCCATGTATTATTTTCATAATCTGAACTCTTCGTTTTGGAATGCATACTTAAAGCGTGGGAAGTTCTAGGAACTTCTTCGTTCGTTTCTTTCTTCTTCTTATTCTGCAGCTTTCTGCATTCATTGATAACATGTCCTTTCTTCTTGCAAAATTTGCATGTTTTTACGAAATTCGACTCTTCTTCATGTTCGTCTTCAATTTTGCTGGCGGAACCCTTATTAATTTGTCTGGCTTCTGATTCTTCTAAAATTTTTACTTTAAGTTCGTCAGGTTTCGGTAACGTGTCTCTGGATTCTATAGCTACTCGAAAATTTTCGTAGTCAGGTGGTAAGCTGTATAACATCATAACAGCGAGCAAATCCTCATGAATATGAATGACCATATCCTGCAATTTGTCTACCACGTCCATGAACTTATTTAAATGATCTCTAATATTGTCATGTTCCAATTTGGACAATATTAACTGTTTTAAAAGTGAAGCCTTTCTAGCCGGTCCTTTGCTGGCATATATGGAATCAAGCTTATTCCAAATCTCGTAAGCTGTTTTACAGTTTTTTATCTGTTTTAATTCCGAAGGTGAAATTAGAAGTACCAACTCTGATTGAGCTAAAAGATCCTTCTCTTTCTTTTCTTCATCAGCTTTCTCAAGATCCAGCGGCTTCTCAACAAAACTCCATAATTTATTTTTGATGAGTACGGCCCTTGCTTGAATTCGCCATGTGTCGAAATTTTCTTTATTTAAAGACTCAATTTTAATACTTGAGCCCGACGCCATCGTGATCAGCGTATTTATAGCTTTATTTTTGCTGTGCTACCATATTAAAGTAAAATAAATACTGTTGGAACTTGTGACGAATGTTTTATTTTACAGTAGAATGACAAGATACAAAATAACGAAAAACTGTTGTCAAGGAGACTGAAAGTACAGTCCTCCTAACAGTATCTGCAATCAGTCTTGTGTACTTTAATCAGATGTGGTAGGTGACATTCGACAGTTGGAGTGTGCTCTCCAGCGAGAGCAACTACTCATATGTGTAGCATATATTTATGCTACTCAAGAGGGTATAGACAGTATGTCTTTTCTTTTGAGACGTTTTTGGTACGTGCGTGTTGTCAGTCCAGCGGCCAGTTCATTTGCATGCCTCTCCAGTCTTTCCAAGTATATTTTTGTTATGGCCAAGATTTCCTCATTCACCGAATTCATCTGAAGTTGGTTGTGTATTTCAGCATTTGTAATGAACCAAGATAAGATAAGATAAGATAATTTTTATTTGTTCAAAACATGAGTAAGGCCCATTGTATATAGTTCTCAGAATCATATTTTGCATTCGCTGTATTATAGAAATGTTAGAGTTACTACAGCTCCCCCATAGCTGGATACCGTACATCCAGACAGGCTTTAGAATGGTTTTATATATAAGGAGTTTGTTGTCAGTCGATAATTTGCTGTTCCGCCCTAATAGCCAGTGTAGGTTTTTGTAACGCAGGTTGAGCTCGTCTCTCTTGGTCTTTATGTGCTGCGTCCACGTTAGGCGGCGATCGAGGTATAGTCCTAAGTATCTGACACAATCTTTATGTGGTAGTAAGTTGTTATTAAGCTTTACTGGCGGACAATCACCTCTGCGTAGCGCAAAAGTGACTTGTACTGACTTAGATGGGCTGACAGTTATTCGCCACTTTTGGAGCCAGTCCGATATTTTGTCTAGACCTTTATGCAGCGTTTATGAAGCAATTGTGGGGTCACGGTTGCTAGCCAGAATTGCCGTATCATCAGCAAATGTAGCTGTAGTCACGTTGTCCTCTGCTGGCAAGTCTGATGTATACAACGTGTACAGGATTGGCCCTAGCACTGATTCTTGAGGGACGCCAGCCTTTATTTCAAAAAGTTTCGACGTTGCCTCTGCTTCGTTGACTTGAAACAGTCGATCCGTTAAGTAACTCTTCAGTAGCTCATAGTAGTTGTGAGGAAGAGAAGCCTTTATCTTATAAAGTAGGCCCTTGTGCCATACGCGGTCGAAAGCCTGTTGAATATCCAGGAAGACTGAGCAACAAAACTCCTTTTCCTCCAGCGATTTCCTAACCCTGTCGCACACTCTGTGAACCTGTTCGACGGTGGAGTGCTCAGGTCTGAATCCAATTTGCCGACAAGGTATGGTGTTATTTTCCTTTAATACTGGTTGTATTCTGTAGAGCAGGAGTTTCTCAAAGATTTTTGACAGTACTGGTAGTAAGCTAATAGGCCTGTAGGATGTTACCACATTGGGTGGTTTGCCTGGTTTATGCACCATGAGTATCTGTGAAACTTTCCATTCCTGTGGAAAGTACTGCACTCTTAGGACTCCATTGTAAAGCGTCGTTAAAAACACAATGGCTTTTTTTGGTAGTTGCAGTAAGACTTCCTTCGTGATTAGGTCAAAGCCTGGTGCTTTTCTACTACAGAGGTTTTTTATTGTAGCCCAGACTTCTCTAAACGTAGTGATTATATACTCTATGAGACTTCTCTGGCAGTGACGGGCCGCGGCGGAGGTGACATTTGAAAATCTTGACTTAGAAATGAGTTTATTTCTTCTTCAGATACGGCGTCTGTTGCCTCGTTAGGACGGAATACGTTTGCCAAATGCTCAGCAAATGTATCAGCCTTTTCTTGAGGTGTTCTTGCCCAAGCTTGGTTCCTTCTGAGAGGTGGTACAGCTACCTGCGGTCTGGTATATCGCTTTGTGAATTTCCAAAGAGAGTAATTGGTTGAGGCTGAAGGAGAGAGTGATTCTAGCTGGGCTTCTAGGGTGCTATCATGCCAGGTTTGGAGTAATTCTTTTAGCTTGCTAGCAGACTTGCGGAAATTGTTCTTGTCTTCATTCAAGCCACTTTGGTGCCATATACGTCGAAGTCTCCTTTTTTCAAGCAAAGCTTCTTTTATTTCCAGGGGGTAATCCGAAGATTTGAATTTTCTCGAACATTGAGGAGTACTGTTCCAACATGCTTCCTGGATTATATTTGTTATATAATGAGTAGCAGTATCTACATCATCTGGAGTTTTTAAAGCTATTTTTAGCTCGATGTTATCGACAATGTAGTCCTTCAAACACTCCCAGTCTGTGTACTTATTGGTTAATGTCAATGGTCTCGCGATTTCAATCAGTCTTGAACTTATTGTTAATAATACCAGTGTATGATCAGATGATGTATCATAACACGATTCTGGCTTCAGATAGTTCTTAGACAAACCTTTGCTAATGAAAAAATCCAGCAGATCTGGGGTTTTTTGTGAGTCGCTCGGCCAGTATGTAGGTTCAGAAAACTTGTTTTCTAGAAATTGCAGACAACTTGTTTTCTTGAATGCTCAGTTTGAGCTGTCTACCTCGAGTGGTAATTAGCCTCAATCCCCAAGATGTATGCTTCGCATTCCAATCACCTCCTGCTACAAAACGGTTACCAAGTGACATGAAGAAGTGTGAAAACATAGTGTCGCTAATTTTATGTTTCGGGGGGCAGTAAACAGCCGACACATTCAGACACCCATTATCGTCTTCCACGCTTATTGTTGTAGCTTGGATGTAGTCGGTTTTATATTCTGGCATTAGGTGATATTTGATCGACTTTTTCACTATCACTGCCGTTCCAGCATGGACCGTCCCTTCAGGATGATTTGTCACGTAGCACTGGTAGTCTGCAAACTTGACATTAGTAGCTGAGGTGCAATGTGATTCAGAAATCAGTAGAATGTCTAGCTTATGCTCTGTCATTAAAAGCTCAACTTCATTTTTTTTTTGGGGTTAGCCCATTTATGTTGAAAGTTCCAATTCTTAAGGCAGTCATTTTGTCATTTTGTCCACGAGTTTAGTTATGAGACACATTAGAGTACTCATTTGGTGTAAGATAGAGTCAAACTTCTCAGATTGTTTTAATAGAAATTGCTCGAGTGTCATACTTGTGTGCGTAGGGTAGGGTTAGGAGTGGTATGTCGTAATGTCTCTGCATAACTTGTGAACTTGGTACCAGGGATGGTTTTGCCAGAATCGCCGACTTGTTGAGAGGGCTGATCAGCAACATGCTTATTAGGTGCTAGTTGGCGAGACTCGACTGATGGAAATGCGGTCTTTTTTGTTCTTCGGGCTAAAATTTCTTTATAAACTGCACAACCTCTATAGTTAGCGGGGTGCGGGCCATTGCAAATTGCACACAGAGCAGGTGTTTGGCGATCAAGCTTCTGGCATTCAGAAGTCTTGTGCGACTGCCCACATTTAATGCAGCGGTAAGGGCGCATACAGTAGTTCTTTGAGTGGCCATATTGTTGGCACCTCTGACACTGCACGATCGATTTTCTTTTCCTTGGATCTTCTATAACTATAGATTGGTGGTATATATATTTCAGGTCCTTTACCGCTTTGTTGTTTGGCCCAGGAGCCAGATTTACAAAGAATGTAGAGGTTGGTTTTTTTTCGGGGCCGTACTTAGCATTGATAATTTCGCCAGTAAGTCAAGAAAATTGAGAAATAATATTTACCTGCATTAGAATTGAAGTACTTACAGCAACTTTTAAAGGTTTACACTTCATTGTATTTTGTTCTATAGGAGTATGAAGTTAATTAATTTTAAACACAAAACCCTCTTTTTAACGTCTCTGGATGTTTTTGTTTTAAATGTTGAAACAGGTATTTCTTTATTTTTAATAATAAGTATTTACCCTGGGTTACATGATTCTAGAACAATCTAAAAATTTTTTTTCATACAAACTTTCCCCCCCTCCTTTTCAACCCCTTTCCCTTTCTTAAAAAAATTATAATTTCTATAGCCTAAATGTTATTCTGAGTTTATTTAAATAGATTAGTGAAGTTTTCATCAAAATCAGTCCAGTAGTTTTTACGTGATGCGCGGTCAAACAAACAAACAAACAAAAATTATTAAAATGGTTTTAATATGTTCAGTTACTTATTTTAAGTCACTCTGGTCGTTTTTTTTTTAATCTTCAATGTGCAGATTTTTTGATATCAACGATTTTATTTTATGTATAGGATATAGATGTCCGCAAAAATATAGGGCTTTTCAAAATTAGAAGCGACTTCCACAATAAAACAACATGCAGTAAACATGAACTTGTAATACCTAAATTCAGATTGACAAAAACTAGCAAGTCTTTTATTATAAACAGTATACGCTTTTATAACAAGTTGCCAAAGTCAGTTATAGAACTGACCATGGAAAGTTCAAAAACTATATTAAACGTGTCCTTATGAAAAAAACATATTACAAAATCAAGGACTACGTTCATGACAAAGAAGTTTGGCTATGATTCCTTCTGCGTAGGCTTCCCTGGTAGCTCATAAAAGCACAGATTTGTGGATGTCTCTAACTATTCTCAATCTCATTATTCTTTTTCTTTTGATTCAGATTATTACAGTAGTTTTCAAATCATTTTTTCTCATATTTTGCTCAGAATAGTTACAGCACTGATGACAATATTTGTGTCACTTGTTGAATTTAGTTCTTTAATTAAATATTCTTTTTTTTTATTTACTTACCTTTGTATAGATGCTTTTTGACGTGACAACGTCTTATAAATTGGTTTGCCGGGTGACACTTCAAGAAACTGAGTTACGCTCCGCTCACGTTATGCGCTCACAATGAGAGCGAGTGAGAGGCACGCGTCCCTTCCACTCGGGCATGGTTAGCCCGCCTAAGAGCGAGAGAGACAGACATAAAAAGTGAAAGGCACGCGTCCCTTCCACTCGAGCACAGTTAGCCCGCCTAAGAGCGAGAGAGACAGAGCGAGAGAGAGAGAGTGAGAGAGATAGGCATACACACCGGTTCATTTCATCCTTCTTCCTACTATACGAATGAATATTCACATTAAAATTATTTTACCACTCAAAGTCGTTATCACGTAAAACTTTCGCCCGTATACCGACTTTACAGGCAACCAATTTTTTTGCCTATTATGATTGAACATTGAAGCCCTTTTAGATTCCCGGATGCTGTCTAATCTAACTTTAGTTAAATATTCCTTTTGTTTTACATTTTTTGTATAGCAAGCAACGACCTATTGTCGGGCCTACGCTGTCCCCCCATACTTTAGTACTAATGCTGTAATGAAACATATTAGTATTGTAATACCAAATGATTTGAAAAGAATAACCATGGAGTTTCTTGCCGGTTCTTCTCCATGGAATCGACCAACGCGAACCGAGCACTTTTTTCGACGTTATATAAATGCCCATCCAGGCCTATGTGAAATAAAATATTTTGATTTTGATTTTACACGAGGGGGGGAGCAATAAAACTAGTTTGTTCAGGAAGTATTTATTCGATTTTATTTACATTAACTTCGTTATTTTACATTTTTCCTGAAAGTTTCATCAATGTTTTTTTGAAAACTAACAGCTATTTAGACGTTGACTATTATAACTTATTCATTGACAGTCAACAGATTTTTATTCTTGTATGTTCGGAGCCGAATAAGTAGTTCGTCTCAATCGTGAGTTAAATCCCCAGTATATTTTGATAGAATAGTAGGTACCTACATGACGTGCCAATGGGGGTCTTCCAGTTCCCTTATGGTGAACGATGAGTTTATAAGGTCCTTCATAAAGTTTTGTATGTTGACTTTGTTTGTATGCCAGTGCTTGTTGGAATGCACCGACTTGAGGTATTCTTCCCAAGCTTCCATCGTCAGATTCATGTCTGGCTCTGCTTCCTCCTGCGATAGAATACCTTCTGATTCGTCCGTTTCGCCTTCGGATTTTGCATCCAACTTCGTCTTTCGTTATGTTACATGTAGGAGTAACATTTGATAGTAAGTAGCACCTAATATTGGCCTCTAATATTCACTTTTAATAATGGGGTAAAAAAGCAGTAAACAGTGTTAAAATATGTTCTTTTAGCTTTAATAAATCAAACTTAACGACAGTCACTATTAAAGGCAAGTGGTTCTTTCTGCGTGGTACGTGGTTGCGTGGTTTAAAGGAAAGTTTCAAATAAAATAATGTAGATACCTACCTACTTACATGACTTGACATTATTTAGTACCAACAAGCAACAATTATCCTTAACCTTTTGGACCAAAGAGTGAAGTAATATAATGGGTATTTTGGACGCGACAAGCAAGCGCGTGCCCTGTACGCCAAACGTCACAAATATGTGACAAAATAGTAGATGAAATTGTGGCTTGGCGTGGAGGGCACGTGCGTGCGTTTATGCTGTGGCGGTCAAAAGGTTAAGTACCTATTGTAAGTTACTATAAGTAAGTGCGGCTTATTCTTATATTTACTTACTGCCTACTTAGGTATCCTAGGTATTTTTTAATAAATAAGTATAGTTTACTATAGCCAACACTGCTGTATATTCATAGGTAAGTTGTTAATAAATACAGTTTATTATAGTAAACACTCTAATCCGGCACTCGACTGTGTGCCTAGTTGTACAACCACTTTTAAGATCCTTTTGGTATCGCGATTCCTTTGCCTTTTATTTAATTTATTTACATAAAGCTCATACCATCCATCTCTATTTTTATTCACAACAACGAAGTTAACGTCTAAGTGGGTTTATTAATAGATACATTATTTTTATAGACATGATCTTGTCGTTACATTAGGATTCAAAACATAGGATTCAGAACCGAAACGTGGTCGCTCACAATGGGCCTCATCAGAAGGCTTAAAGTCACACAAAGGGTAATGGAGGGAGAGCTATGCTCGGAGTTTCCTTGCGTGATCGAATCAGTAATGAAGACATCCAGAGAAGAAGCAAGAGAACCAAAGTTACCGACATAGCCCAACGAATTGCCAAACTTAAGTAGCAATGGGCAGGGCTCACTGCTCGAAGAAAAGTTTTGAAGTGGCGACCGCGAACCGGAAGACGTTGTGTTGGAAGGTCTCTCACTAGGTGGACAGATGATCTGGTGAGGGCTGCGGGAATCCGCTGGATACGAATCACACGGGACCGGTCAATGTGGTGACACTTGGGAGAGGCCTATGATGATACCTATTGAAAACTATAACAATGTCTACGTAAAACATGTGGCGTATAACATTGACCAGTGCATCTGAACAGTTTCTACGTAAGTACATAAACATAAAATAATAAAGTATTACGAACTCCTAAAATGACAAAATTTGACTTATATTTACTAAATGGTTTCCGTGTACATAGATAAAGGTCATAATTGTCAGAACAATTAAAATGTCTCCTATATTTACGTTAGGAAAGACATTTTTTTTTGGAATTTCGAACCAATGATGTCACTCCGTAAATATCAAAGTTTTGTCGGCAGTGTGACGAAGAGTACATTAATATGTACATTGTATCTGTATATCATAAATTGTATGTCAGCATCAACGTCATCACTCTCGCACGCACTTGCGTATCGTTGTCAGCCATAGTATGGTGGACGTCACTCGCACAGTTTCGATTAATTCACAAGATGACAAAAAAGTGGTTCACCTTCACATATTGCACTGCACTGTGACCGTGATCAAACAGTAATAGATATACCTAATTTATTTTATCATAAAACAACGCAGCGTGTTGCTTCTGCAACTGTCTATGGACTAATGGTTCTCATGTAATTTAAGTCTCCAAAACAAGTTTTGAAGGCACTTTAGCTTTTAAAACTGGTTTTTAATAACGGTTCATTCTGGGCCGGAAACTTTCAAGGGATCGGTATGCGTGAGTTCGGTTAGTCCGGTTTGTCGTGTGCGTTACCCTAGCAGGAAAGTGTCTCCTAGAGTCATATGAGTGGGACTTATAATTGATGCCTCAGCTGCTGTAAATGTGCCCGCCTCCACATAAAGAATTGGTGCCTCTTGTAGTTTTGGAGTAAAAGGAAAAAAACAATTCCTGCTGTAGTAAGGTTTTTCCAGCAGGAAATTTTTAAACGAATGATCGGAGAGGGAACCATTCTGCATGGCCAGAGTGCTTATATTAGTGTCAAAAAGTGCCCCCAAAATAAAATGAGTTCAGGTTTTTGTGACATTACATTTCCTGCTGGAGTAAAGTGTTGCAGAATCGTATATATCCCTAAAACCACTGCGTTTGCCGCTGTAGAACAAACATACACGAGTAACCATATTGGTATGCAAAAATAAACTAAGATATGAAATAATTGAACACGCTGGTTAAAGTTTACTTTCCAATTTTGAATATGATTGATATATGTGTAGGTAAAAGTAATCTATACATATAATAAAATCGTTGAGACCAAAAAATCTGTACATTGAAGATTAAAAAAAAAAACCGATCAGGGTGACTTAAAATAAGTAACTGAACCTATTAAAACCATTTTTAAAATTCGTGTTTGTTTGTTTGTTTGACCGCGCATCACGTAAAAACTGCTGGACGGATTTTGATGAAAACTTCACTAATCTATTTAAATAAACTCAGAATAACACTTAGGCTATAGAAATTATGGAAAATTTTGGAAAAAGGGGGTGAAAAGGGGGGTTAAAATTTGTATGAAAAAAAAAATTTAGATTGTTCTAGATTCATGAAACTCAGAGTAAATACTTATTATTAAAAATAAAGAAATACCTGTTTGAGCATTTTTTTTAAATCATCCAGAGACGTAAAAAAGAGGGTTTTGTGTTTAAAATTATTTAACTTCATACACCTATAGAATAAAATCCATTGAAGTGAAAACCTTTAAAAGTTGCTGTAAATACTTCAAATCAATAGGAATAATATACAGGTAAATGTAATTTCTCAATTTTCTTGAAATTTGATTTTTGAAGTGAATACGCCCAAAATAGCGGAACTCAAGAAAATCGGCTTTCCTCGGTATAAGTAGTTGGTAATACAGGGTGGAAACGGTAAACGGGGCAGTAAGGGGAGCTGCAGCTACACAAAAATGGTCTTAGGTAACAATCCGTAATTTTTTCACAAAATGGTTATCCCCGTTCACAGATTTAATAAAAAAATAAAGTACAGTTAGCAAGAAAATGGCCATTTTACATAAAACAATTTTTTTGATGCCAATCGATCTTCTCCTTCTTCTCCTACACTAATCAAGAAGTTCTTCCAAACCAACCCAGGTTAGAGTACTCAAAAAGTCAGAAATCGCAAAAAAATAACTTTCAGCGGGGCAGTGTAGGGGAAATACTTAGCCAGAAAATTGCTATTTTACACAAATCATTTTTTGATGCCAATAATTATTTTTTATTTTACATAAGACATAAAGCCGGAAAAGTTACAAATACATTACAAACGAGTACAAATCCTATTATCTACAAATAAAAAATGCTTTGTCCTGAAGGACTATCTGATGGAACAACGCAAAGCCTAAACCGCGATTGTAGAAACCTGAAACTTGGAGGGTGTATTTTCTGTATAACGTAGGCATACGATAAGAAAGAATTTTGAAATTATACCCCTAAGAGGGTGAAAAGGGGGGGGCAAAGATTGTATGGGAAAATGTGATTCCTTGGTCCAATCTACTTCAAACTTGGCAATCAACAATATTAACAGAATTGATGGACGCGTTTCATATTGCATTGAAATTCATCCCCTAACGGGGTTAAAAAGGGGTAGAAAGTTATTTTGGCGGTGATTTGTTTCGAATTTGTTACCAATACTCCTTCGAGATTTTGATATAAACTACAAGTTATTTTGATACATGTTTCAAAACCCAATCCGATTTTATTCCGAAAAGGTTGAACTCACATGAAAATTTGGTGCAAAATTGCAAATACTCTTTAGAATTGGAATGTCTCGAAAGTCACCGTAAAATACGTATTAATACCGCATTTGAAGGTTTCTAAGCTTTGAAGAGGTTGTGCACTTTAAGATACGGCGTCATAGCGTAGGGACGTAGAGTTTGAAATTTTAAATGGTAAGCAGTTGTGAGAGGTCCGCAACGGTTTACAGCAGATATATCGTGTTGCGGCTCATTTAATGCACCTTGATGAGAACTGCAGACCTAGCTGGAGTATGACTGTCATCGAGTGTCTAAGTATGAAGATGTAAAGCTGTCAAATGAAACCTTTAAAGCTGTTTTTGTAAACATGATGGTAATTTATTTTTATTCAAATAAATACGTTGTTAATCTCAAGTATTTGATTTTGAACAAAATTGCCCTTGGGTACGTAAATTGACTTCAATGCATATCTTGGGAGATACACCGTTTTAAATAACTCCGCAGCAAAATAATGATCATGTACCGGGAGCGCATTTTCATTATGCGGAAGGATGTGTGTGATGTGCTCTTTGAAAATTGTATTATAGATGCTTACGACCCACTCTCTGTAACCCGCTCTTCTTCTTATGTGACGCAGACGAAGTTGCGCGGGTCAGCTAGTCTAAAATAATTAGTGTCAGTTGAATTTCAGGTTCCAATTTTGAATATGGTTGATAAACATACCTGGGACTCACCATTGATAGCCGACTTAATTGGAAGGAGCATATTGACGGGGTTTGTGATAAACTTAGATGTATATTAGCTAAATTATCTATTATAAAATGCAAAATTCCATATCAAACCCTGTTAATGCTTTACAAAGCCCTGGCCGAATCATCGATATCCTATGGTCTGTCGAGTTATGGTAGGACATATAAGACTCACCTTGATCAAATTTACGTACTTCAACTACGCATATTAAGGGCAATTGTCCCGTTTAATATCAAGAAGAAATACATAAATGAGTACCATAAATTATTTGAATTCTGTAAGATATTACCAATACATGAAAAAACTAAATACGTACTATTAAAAGAAGAGTTTTTTAATGAAAATTTAAAGAAAACCAAAATCATGAACATGAATGAGACTAGGACTCGTAGCGTCCTTAATGCTAAACTGTTACTTCCAAAGTACACGAATTTGCACGGCAAGAGATCGGTAAAGTATATAATCCCTTCTTATTAATCAAATACCTATAGCTTTGAGGGATAATTTAACTCAGGTAAACATAAAACATAAATTAAAGCAATATTTTTTACAAAATATGAATGCCCAAGATAAATAGGAAGTATATTAATAATAATAATATTGCATTGAAGATTTCAATATAATACATATTAGATAAATATTTTAAAGCAAAAGTAATACATGGCATTTATAACAAAAAAATAATATAATAATAATATATGTATAGTATAATATGTACTTCTATGAACAACCTGTATATATTAAAACTTCCTTCACTACTTTTGTTTTTTGTGAACGGACGGTCGGATTGGTCACCGAGTCTCGCTCGTTGATATTATTTCGCCAAATACCCGTTGGAACTATTAGTTTGTTTCTTTATTTTTAACTAAGTACCTACTTAAGTGGATCTAATTCTAAATTATGTAGTCGATGATCTTGGTGCACGGTAAAACTCTAATGAGTTTATGTTGGCACCAACTTAAATGTATAAAATGTATGTTTGCTACTGAATAAATAAATAAATAAATAAATAAAATAAATCTGTAGGTAAAAGTAATCTGTAATGAATACAATTGATACTAGTTGTATCAGTTGAATTTCATTGCGGACAGTACTTACTACTAACGGAAAAAGATCAATAATACACAAAATGTTTGAAATTCATCCAAATTTATTTTATCACCTTCCAAGTATGCTCCTTCAGGAACGATACACGTACGTAAACGAATAATCCAATCATAAAAATATTTTTTAAACGCTGTTTCTGGAATTGAGTTCAGTTCTCGCCGCTAATTCGTTTTTTTTTCGGTTTCGGTTCAGTTTGAAGGCGCCACTCAGTGGCGTAGCGTGGGTGTCAGCCGCCCGGGCGGAAGACAATTTTCCCGCCCTTTTATTTAGGTACTAGCTGTAGGTAGCCGCGTGGTTTCTCTCACATTTTTCATCCGTTGGTGTTTATGAGATTGAGATTTAGTGTGAAACTTAATGTTCTAAGATAACAGACCAAGTGCACTTCGGGAGGATATTACTGTGTGCCTTGATTAACTCGAAAATTGGTGTAAATAATCTTTGAGGCAAGTTTTGGAAACGTTCTAAACGATAATGTGTTCTAAAAATATTCCACATACATTTGACGCTCAGTTCTTCACACAGGACAGTTTTTTTTTACCAATCGGGAGCCAACAAAATTCAAAATATTTTTTTGCACAAAGACATGGCCACGTTACGGTTCATCAAATAGGATAGGGATGAAAACAAGCATGCGCCATCCAGGTATATTTACTATTTTGCAAAGAATTTGCGCTTCGTTAGAAGTGATAATATTTGCCACTTCTCGACACAATCAATGGCAGTGAATTGGGACTGGGATTGTGAAGTCAACCGCTGATTCAGTGAAAGTCGGTGATTCTTCAATATTGCCGGCATGAAAGGTCAAAAGATCATTTTGATTATTTAAATTGGCCAACGGAATTAAAATATTAAAATGACCTTCATTGAAGTTTCCTGAGAATCGGATTATTTTTACTTCCTGTTGTGCTTCCCCAAAACACCCCCCCACCCTCCTTCTCCTGATGCCATGAGTTCACAGACGTATTAACGCTTTGAACCATAAACAGCTCCTGACCAATCCTGGGTGAAAGGTTGGAATGTTTCCCAGTTGTTAGACACGTGGCGCACAATACTGCTTCTAATTTCAGAAGCTATGACCACGTTACAGTTCACCAAATAGGATAGAGATGAAAATAAGGACGCGCCATTCGCAAGGAATATTTACCATTTGGCAAAGAATTTGCACTCCATTAGAAGTGATAATAATTGGATTTACCCATTTAACTAAACAATGCTCACGACCAGTAAGAAACATAAAAAATCTTACTTGGAACATAATTTTCTCTATAGCACAATTAGTATCCTCCAGTTTAAAATTAGGAAGTGAAACAAACCAAAACGAAAGACAAACCAAATAACGATGATGATTATCTATACTAATATTATAAAGCAGAAGAGTTTGTTTGTTTGTTTGGTTGAACGCGCTAATCTCAGGAACTACGGGCTCGAATTGAAAAAATCTTTTTGCGTTGGATAGTCCATTTATCGAGGAAGGCTTATTTAACATCACGCGGTGACCAATAGGAGCGGAGCAGCAATAAGAAATGTTACAAGCGGGAAAAAAGCTTCCGTTGAGCAGGCGATGCGTTGCGATGTCAAAACTTCACGCGAACGAAGTCGCGGGCAGAAGCTAGTTATAAATATTTCAAAGCAAGTTAGTAGTAATAGCAAAATATTGCAGAACAGAAATGAGCTTGAACATATATCGCTTGGGTAACCCCAGGTTTTACAATATTCTGTATTCTGTGCTTGATTCATGAGTTCGTATTCACACATACACACCCCTTTATATTCAGGGACTCCCCGCGGGTCAGTATAGACGGTGTTGCCAGCAGTCGCTACAGAATACCATTCAAAGGAGGTGGATTCCCCGAATTTGTCACAGAATAAGTAACTGAAAAATTCCGTGCTCTTTTCAATCGGTCCAAAGGAGACAATTTTTTTTGTTCGAGGATTAGGCCACCCACATAAATTCTAGCATTTAATAATGAAACTTGCATCGATTTCTTCCTTATTACCTCAAGATTCCAGTGGTTTAATTAGCTTAGCATTGTCTAACCGGAATAAATGCGCAAAATCTGCAAAAACATTTACGAAAACCAAAATAAACAGAAAAAGTAAATGTCAAAATAATGAAGTTGTCTGTCAATCAATAAAAAAGTGGGTTGATAACGTTCCGTGCCTCGTTGATTGTTTAAACCACCTATGCGATTTTAGTGTAAACCTATTAAAATGGCATTAAAATGCTCACAGTTTAATAATATGTATTTTTATATTCTTTCTGATTCTATAATAATTATATAGCACATATGTTTACCAACGGGTAGGTACCGTACTTTTTTTAGTAAACAGAAAAAAACGCCCCTATTGACGTAAGTGTTTGCTGTCAAATGACATTGACCACAACAGGAATGATTTGACTCGCAAAAAAATATCATAACATAGCTTATTGATTTTAAGATTCCGTTTTCATTGCTACGTAATATTTCCTTTATTACCATAGTAAAATGGTTACTTTTTTTTGGTGTTATTATTAATAATAAATGCAACGACCAGGTGGGCCCAAAAAAAACTATCTCCTTTGTAGTTGCGATAAAAAAATTCTATTACGGTTCAAATATTTTTATGAATTATTGTGAAATTTTGCCGCCCTCCAAAAAGTGCCGCCCGAGGCGGGTTTTTTTTTGCGGGATGCTTTTTTGGATACTTTTATGACATTTAACCCGTAGACGCGTGGGCAAATACCAAAAAAAAAAACGAAAAAAAATTGCCGCCCTCGGCCCGAGCCTACTCGGCAAATCCGCCCCTCCCCTAATGATTACTTAAAATGGTACGGATCGACTCGTGAGATACAGAAAGTTCGAATCTCTCAAAGTTGAAAGAGGATAAGTCACTATTTAAAAAAAAAATGATGATGTAAAGGAGACATTTTTTTTTGTTCGAGCCACCCACATAAATTCTAGCATTTAATAATGAAACTTACATTGATTTCTTCCTTATTACCTCAAGATTCCAGTGGTTTAATTAGCTTAGCATTGTCTAACCGGAATAAATGCTAAAAATCTGCAAAAACACTCACGAAAACCAAAATAAACAGAAGAAGTAAATGTCAAAATAATGAAGTTGTCTGTCAATCACTAAAATAGTGGGTTTATAACGTTTCATGCCACGTTGATTGTTTAAACCACCTATGCGATTTTAGTGTAAACCTATAAAAATGGCATTAAAAACTTTTTTTAGTAAACAGAAAAACGCCCCTATTCACGTAAGTATTTTCTGTCAAATGACATTGACCACAACAGGAATGATTTGACTCGCAAAAAAATATCATAACATAGCTTATTTATTATGATTTTAAGATTCCGTTTTCATTTCTACGTAATATTTCCTTTAAAACCATAGTAAAATGGTTACTTTTTTGTGTTATTATGAATAATAAATGCAACGACCAGGTGGGCCCAAAAAAAACTATCTCCTTTCAGTAGCAGATTTTGATGGCCTACCAGAGGGAGGCAAATCTTCCATCGCATCTCGACCGCTTTTGAACGCTTTGTACCATCATAAGCACGTGCTTTTGATAAAGTCGATTCACCGTAAGCCTTCACATTTTCAGTGAATCCGAACACGAAATTGTTCGATGTTTTTGTCCACAATGAAATTCGCTATAAACACTAGATAATTTGTAAGACTAAAAACAGCACTGTATTTAATATAAATAACAGATGCAACTCGAACGCCGTGCCTAAATGGAAAACAGTTGTGCCAATCTAACAACAGCATGAAAAACAAAAAATTGAATTTGGAACTACCTATAAACAAATCATCCATTCCCCTTACTTTCTTGATTGATTGTATTCCTAGGTCATCTGCTAAGCCTATTCCCAACTATGTTGGAGTCGGCTTTCAGTCTAACCGAATGCAGCTGAATACCAATAATTACATGCTACGACTGCCTATCCTGATGACCTCCACCAACTCAGTCCTGGAAGACTCGTTGTCAGACTTTTTGGGCCACTGACTACCTTTAACGACTGTCAAAGGTCTTCAAATGACAACTGGGAACCAAAGCTCAACACGGCTTTCCGAGGCACTTATTCCTAGGTATTTACTTAAAATAAAATAAAACTTAATAGTGGGTCATTTTATTTTTTTAATCAATTGTCTTAAATACTAGATTAACAAGTTTAACACTTGTTTATTTACAAATAGTTACTTATTTACATTACGAAACCTTATTTCAAGTTACATTGTACTTTGATTTCGTTCATTATGTCGGTATTGTCTTCATTAATTGGTATTTCGTCTCTTTGATATGTGTTTATTTGTTTCTTGACCTAGGGCCATATCACTTACAAGGTTGGTACATCGTACTATAATTTTATGTAGACGTTATTTATCAATTGGGTAATAGGTAAGTCGTAATAGTGCGACATTATCATAAAGTACCTATCTAAGTATTAGAATTTTCCATGCCCACCTGTGGCAATGAGATTGTTCACGTGAAAGATTGTATTTTTTCAATTCGAATCACCTTATTTCTAAGAATAATAATGAAATTTACTAAGAATAAATATAAATTTATCTAAATAATATTATATAAAATACGATTTCTAATGGAATGACTTGGATCACAAAAGTTTTAGGAAACGTAGATATCTACTAAATACTTCCTATGCTAATTTGTTTTAATATGACAAACTCACATGATGCCACATTGTTTAAATTTAACTGGATACATATAAAACTTAATACTGGTTCTGTTGGGTTTCTACCGTCTACAATTTCCTTAGGTATCTACTCACTTATACAACATGTGTGCTTCGTTTGGACTGAGTTAAAACTATACGTTCTAATAAGGAGATTATATACAAAAAACAAGTAAAACATAACCCTCCCTTGGCAGTCGGGTGAAAAGGGTTAAGGTTATGCTGTATGTGTGCACCAGACGATACTATGAAAAGTTTATATAGCTGCTATAAAAAATAGTTTACAGTATAAGTAAAAACGAAGATCGTTTCAGTTACCAAAAAAGCATGAAGCGCTCTCAAAGCGAACACTCGAGAACGGAGCCAAGGTACTTCATTATTAGGTATAGTAGGTCGAGTGCGGTCCCCGCCTTGTTGTAAATTAATGATAATTATGATGGAATACCGTCTCGTTTCATTATCTTATTGTCTTGTTTATTCTTGATATCAAAGTATCATACTATTGTAGAAAGTAGGTATGTCCTTATTCTCTAAGTTGTTTTCAGACTAGTTGATAGCAGGTTTATCGTCCGGTTGCTCGGACTCCGAGTAGCAGATATCGCATCCAGTTACACCGCACTCACAAAGAGATGTCGGACGTATGGAATGGCGCAATTTCTGGAAAAAAGAGAGGTTATTTTAAATTATCACTGCATTATCGTGTGAGATAGAGAGATAATAGTTATGAATAATACTAAAACGGGAATGTGACTAACAGTTGATTCTATCAAGAAAGATCACAAAGGAGGTACCTATGATCACAATCTTTCTTTAGACGAAGCATGCAGTGAGTATTTATTTTGAGTTTCTTGATTTTACAGCAGTTTGTACGTAAATAATACGCAATTGATAAATGATCCTAACTAAATGAAACGTTTTTATAAATTATCGTAAGTGATGCATTTTATCTTTTTGTGACCACTGTTAATTAGTGATATTCCATTGTTCCGTATTGTGTTGATTGTAATATTATTAAAAGCAGCCAGCAGGTATGCTATATGAAAAACCTAACTAAAATTGTTGTTTTCTTTTGAGTTGGAATAATATCAGCTAGGAAAAACAATGGTGGACTCTTAAGTCTTACCTCTCTCAAATTGTTTCCGGGCGCCTTCATGAGGACAAAGACGGCATATACTGGGATGCAGAGCAGCGAGAGAGAAGCGATGATCCAGCCGAGCGCCTGCGCCCACGTGGGATACTGGTACTGCCGGTAGCTCGGCGGTGTGTAGTCCACCAGGCTGGCCACCCACAGCGCAATGAGCAGCGCCGGCGTCGCAACCAGCCAACACACGCGGAAGTACAGCGAAGGGCGACGACCTGAAATCGACAATCAACGTCATTAATAAATCATTATAATATCTTCTGAAAGTATAGCATTGCAAAGTAAGGGTACACCAAGTTTTAAACTAAATCGCGCTTAGCAGCATCTCCCCTTATGCTAAGCGATGATGCGATGATGAGGGTGGAGTACGCTTGTCTAGGAGAAACCGGTTCACTCGATCTTTGAAGAGAACCAGATTATGATGATTGAGAAACAGACAAGGCGATAGTGAATTCCAGAGACAGGCGGTTCGCACAAAAAAAAAAATAAAAAAATATATCGCTGGACATAACACACAGCGCCATCTAGTGTCACACTAAGCAAGGCTTGTGTCGTGGTCACCAGACAGTTGATATACTACATGTATTTATATTTTTTGTAAATACATACTTATTATACATATAAACATCTATGACTCGGAAACAAATGTCCATGCTCATTGCACAAACATTTGCTCCTACCGGGATTCGAACCCGGGACCCTGGGGTCCGTGGGGCTTTAATTTTTATCATGAAGCCCATTAAGCCCAGACCATACGGTATCGGGGGACTGATATTTACTAGCTAGCGACATATAACGACCCTGCCCGGCTGGTGGTTCAACCTGAACTGGTCTATCTAGGGTTAGGGAACTAGACCCTCTGTTGTATTCAGAAAGCTATATTGGTACTCGTAAATGTTAGTAAAGGTTCTAGAGGTATCTTCAAGGCTAATGTCATTATTTCGTGCATTCATATATCTGATAACATAAGTGTAATATTCATCTGTTAGGGAGTGGCGAATTATAAAGTGAGTATTGATAAAGTAAAAATAACGATGAGTCATCCTTATTTAAACGTTCATGATTGTTAAATGCAAAAAATGTGATTATGATCTTCGAGGGTAACTACAAACAAAAACGGAAGTTGCGCTGTAGGAAATGGCAGGACATCCCGTGTGACGTCACCGTATGGGTACATACAGGCAGATATTCAATTGCACATATTGTGTGATTATGAACAGCCAACGAATGCCATATATAATAATATTCATATCAGGTACAGTGAGTATTAATATATGAAGACAATTAACTTTCATCAAGGATAAACAAAGATTAATGACATGAAAGACAAAACAGATGAATGTACCTGCTACGATGAACTTTATACTACTAATGAATTACTATTTATCATTCTACAGAATGATAATGATATCCCTATATGGAGTTTCTGATATTTTAGTTTCAGTAAAATCTACAAACCTGTCATTTGTTTGATATTTTTAGAAAGTCTGTCCACGCCGTAAAACCAAGCGATAGCCACCACTTCGAAGAAGGCGAGATATGTAATGCTGAGTGATGCGGCGTAGTAATCCATCAGTTGGAACACGTATATGCCGCTGTGTATAATGTGCGGCAACCCGAACACGAGCGACACTCCACACACGCACAGCACTAACAGTTCGTGGTACACAAGCTTCCTGCGTATCATGTCTGGGAACCCATCTTGTATCGACGTCACCACGACTTCAACGATAGCGAACTGGAAAGTGTAGACACACAGAGTAATTAATTTATCCATTAATTCAACTTAATTGCATGAGTTAAGTTTTGATGATATTCACCTGGCTATTAAGTCCAAGACAAAGGAACATAAAGAAGAACAATACCGCCCATAATTGCGAAGCCGGCATTTTTGCAATAGCTTGCGGATACACTACAAATAATAATCCAGGACCTGAAATAAAAGTAAGTGTTAACATTAGAAGACGGCCAAGTAAATAGTAAATACTTCAGTTGTCATTTTTGCAAATTATACTTACTGTCGGCGATGACATCCTTGACGGGAGTATTTTGTTCAAATGCAATATTCCCGATTGTAGCAAACGTGAAGATTCCCACGATGAGACTAGTGACAGCGTTGATCAGTGAAACAGCAACAGTGTCGTGGAGGAAATTATTGTCGAATCGATTATATGATGCGAACATTATCATGGATCCAAATGCAACACCGATCGAGTTAAATACTTGAGATGCCGCGTTAACCCACGGCCTTGACTGCTTTAATAGTTCCCATTCTGGCTTGAAGAAGAACCTCAGACCTTTATCGGCTCCATCGAGGGTCAATGAGCGTCCAAGGAAAACTATAATCAGTAGAAAGGGCAATGTTGTGGTGATATAGCGTACTTTGGCGGAAGACTTGATACTTTTCCATAGAGCGAAGTAGACTAGCACCCAAGCACAGACCAAGCAAGCTGCCAACTCCCACCGCATTCCATTCGGGTATTCCATGCCAGCACTCATGCTCAGTACCTTTTTCCTGAAAAATACAATCATTTAGTTAAATTATTTTGTTTCATGTTTACTTGTTCTATGTACGGTCTTTACATTTCTTATCAAGAAGTAGTTGTTTACCACTTTCCTTGAAAACTCTAATCCTTTCATTCCAATAGGTTAGATTATTCCCAAAACATAACGCGACCTTTTTACAATAGGTGTTTGTGTTTGAGACCGGTAGTTAGCCATTTCGGAGAATTCAATCGACGTTAAAAATTTACACATGACTTGATCGTTGATAAATATTTATTACTTATCAATAACTACGAAGTATGCAATCTTTATGAGCCTTATTGACGAATGACGATACCTCAGGTACTGGCATAGTTAGGTGTGCTGAAGTATTATTCATATCCGGAACTCATACTTCATCATTTTGACTACTTACTCTTAGTTCCAAAAGCTTATCATTGATAATTATGATTAAGACGGGCGTTGCTAATCGGGCACACGTGAGTTAAATAATCGATGGTGCGTAATCCAATATAACTCGCTGGCACTTCATATAGATGAAGTTATAGATTGATGATGGAAATAAAAGGATAAGACCTACACGATTTCTAAAAAAAATATTGATAACACAGGTGTTTGATTTTCAAGCACCGAAAGCATGATTTTCTTCATTCAAATTAAGAACTTACTCGAAGAACTGTTCGGTGGGTGTCTGCGAGCCGTTGGGTTTCGTCATGTTGTGGTTGGGCACCCAGCACTGCGCCGTGTTCCAGCGGTTGGAGCAGCTCGCCCACGGCACCTCCGTCTTGAACGACGTGAAGAAATAGTAGATAGCCCACGCTATTATCACCGCGTAGTAGGTGGACATTAAAAATGAGATCACTACGCTTGCTAAGCCCGCACCTGAAATTATGCCAAATATATGCTAGTATTTTTACTGGTCCAGTTATTTCCAGAATTTAAAGATAATATAATCAGTTTTGTTAGCTCACCTTTAAAGAGTGGGCATATTTGTGACAGGGCACCAATGGGACCGTGAGCTGTGTACTGGCCCACAGCCAATTCCATGAAAAGCATTGGCACACCGCATACTAAGAGTATTATGAAATAAGGTATAAGGAAGGCTCCTGAAACAATAAAAACATCATCAGTTTCATTACTAACGCTCAATACTCAGGCGTTCTAAATAGAGAGTAGATTGTTTAAGGATAAAAGCAAAACTAACGTCGGGTTTTAAAAATAAATTGGTCGGTAGATCTTCCCTGTCACATGAAAATATTACTAAATGTGAGTGACCGGCAGATGACCGACCGGACGAATATTATAGAGGTGATGATCTCAAGATCCCCCGCAATATGGGGGACAGTGAACCGCTTCCTGCTGTTAAGACTTCGAGTTTCATAGCATCTAAATAATAGTAAAAAAAATGTTATAAAATATTGCAGCTAACAATAGTGACCTACTTAACAAAATTAAGGTGGGAAGTTATCTGTATAACGTCCAAACATCACATTCATTAGTATTCTTAGACCCCACGTGAGAATATTTCATAGTATTTGGGACGCATCTGGAGACAGAATTAAAGTGGATTGCGCAATCAATCACTAACTGAAATGAGTACAATTATACCATTAATTTAAAAGTAAGTTAGTAATTTCCTTATATAATAACTTTAAGACAAACTTATTTTAAGTACAGTTTGATTTTGAATACATAAGTAGGTACGTACATGCAGATTTTTTTAGAAAGTGTTTAATATTGGACCAACTCTACGAGTATAATTATCTAGAAACAAAGTATTTATCTATTACCTGCGGTAATATATCTGTATTTATCTGCGTTAGGTCGAAAACGGTCCACACCGACCCAGTCTTAAAGACTGTTTGCAAAAGATACTGCAGTGAACTTTAACAATGCCCGAGTACGTGAAAATATGTTACTCCTGAAAGATTACTCATGATTTCAAAGTCAGGTACAACGGACAGTTTTCAAGTGGTCATCGTTGCGCCAATTGTATCCTTGATACCAATGAGTTGACCTACAGGAACTGGCGTAATTAGTTTAGTCGTTTGCTCAACCGATTATGTGGGCAAAGGTAGGAGTCATTAATTCCACGCTTTGATGACTTGTAAACAATTTTATAAAATTGAATGACTCGATGTTCGTTATCATTATATTTTGATAGTTTCCGGTGACGCTATATTCTAATTAGGTACTAATCGTTTAGATCTAATGGAGATATTTAGATGTTCACTTTTCTGGCTCGGGTTGCGCTGGGCACTCGACTCCGGCACTGGCGACGTTAGCTGATAAGAATATAAAATACATGGAAATGAGACGAGAACTTAGCAGACTGCGGCCCTTAAAATTTAAAATTCTTAAAATGGACTTTATCGTAATCCATTTATAAAGTGCATTTTTAGAATTTAAAGTTTTTAACGTGATTCATATTATGTCTGCTAAAGCTTCCATTTTAGACCCCCTGGTAAATCTATTTGATGATTGGAATTCGGAAGTTCACATACTCCATTCTGGTTATGCCACAATGTATCTACAGCAACAGCGAAATTAAATGCTACGGCTACGTTTTGCATCGAAAACTAACGGAGAAAACCATTGTTAGTTCGGTACAATGCAAGGATGGATATTATACATACATACATACGTGTGTTGAAGAGCGTTTAGGTCACCACTCTTGTGACTACAGTATCTGGTACAATACCTACATTTAAATAAATAGCTAGACGCATATTTGTTCCCACGTCGTCGTTTATTTGGTTTAGTTGACGACTTTTAGTGCTATCGACTTCTAAGAAAGTATTTAGTCATTCCTGTTTTATGTTTACCTACCACATACTTATCTCATACCTAGGTATTCTATAGCCGAAATATTGTCCGAATATAGCCCGTTCCTTTGTTTGACAATATTTCGGCTATACAAGACCTATTATTTATTATTACGTTTTTTTGTGGTGTATGTTATTAATAAATCCAGTTTAGTTATTAAACGATTCGTAGTATTTTTGTATAGTATTTATGAGAATGTAATAGGTATGTTGCAGAAAACTTCTTAAAACTATTTTGTATGCATATACATAAACTAATGTGGCACATTGTGACGTCATTATCATATCTATGTATATCATAATATGCAAAACGTTACAGTGTACAAACAAATCGATGTCATTTAAATATCTGCAGTGATTTCTATATATATCGGGCAATAAATCATTTGATATCTTGTGAATACGTCTACGTGGTGTCAACTATCAGTTTACCGTAGGCATCAGCTGTAATTCACACCGTATTGTGGTGTCGTTGGATCGTGTTGGTGCCTCGGTGTCAACCAGCCACCAGCCAGTTAGCATGCCGCGACACAAACACACTTACATTGCTCGGACACGATCTCGCACTTGTGTGTACATTACATATTTTACCTTGGTGACTAACTTCTTTCCTGTTATTTGAGATTATGATTTTCTATACCATGTATGGCGCTAACATATTATTACGTATGTAATAACAATGAAGTGCAATTATAAATGAATTGCAATTATCTAGGTAGGTACTTGTTTACGCTGTTATGAATTAGGAAACTGTTGGAGCGTCCAAATTGATTGAGACGTGGCATTAAATAGGGCAAGTTTTGTATCTAGTTCAAATAGTTGTGACGTTGTTTACGATAAAACTTACAACTACTTGACAATACAAACTATTTCTTTAGCATGGCTACTAATAAAAAAAAACTTGTACATTATCAACAAGGGTGTGACGTTTCTTCGATTAGATATCCATTCATCAACACAAACATATAATGACAGGCCTAATACTTATATGATCACGACTCGCAACAAATAAAAAGGTGTTAAAAATGTATATAATTATAAGCATGTGATAAAAACATAATCGATGTCCTCATGGTCATCTCAATTGTGTCCATATTTCGTGCTTGGATCATTTTTACTAAGTGTTAAGTGCTCGACAATTAGTATAGACTTAATGCAATGTCACGGCGGACACGATCGTCTTTTTGTCGCCTTAATGAGTTAATTTAGAGCGGCCGCGACATATGTTATTAGCTCAACTACTGCAAAAATGTACTCTTCCAAAATAAAATGATACGAGCAAATAAATAGTTGTATCTATCCGGCAACGAATTCCTAATCTTAACTTTGTAATCGTGTGGGTGTGTCCTATTGTTAGTTTGTAGCCTTTAGCAGACGTTCCTGGACTATGTACCGTGTCCGTAAGTAGTATGATTTTCTGACGTTGGCTCTATCTCTTGTCCAAAACCCGGGTTTCAAAATACATTATTTAACTTTTTACCTACCATTGCGATGCAGTATGACCGAGTAACAAATACGAAGTTGCAAATGATAATTGGTTTGTTTATTTTTTAACGGTGAGTCATGTGACGTCATAAGTATGTGGGCGACTGCAGACCGGTCCTGAGAACGAGATTGTAACGATATTATGAAGTTTGATTGTAATATTGTTAATGTTAAGTATACAGTTGGTGTTATCATGAGAAACAGATATATGTGATCAAAAGTAAATTATGGGAAACAAACAGGTTTTGGTTAGTTCCATCTTTTATTAAATCACAAATTTACTTTAGATATGGCTTCCCATAGCTGTTACAAAGTTGTGAACAGTAGTAAATGGGCATTTGGCAGGTGCACTCATGAACAATAGAAAGAAATGCTGCTGCATTCCGACTGAAATAATACTCCATCAATAATACATCATTCCTGATTTCTTATCTATCACGTTTTCACGTTGGAATTTATTAATCGACTTTCAAAAGGAGGAGGTTCTGAATTCGTCGGAATATTTTTTTTATGTATGTTCCCCGATTACTCGAAGATGGCTTGACTGATTTGGATTATTTTTATTATGTTTGAAAGGGTATGCTTCACAGGTGGTCCCATAAAAAATGGTGGTCAAATCAGGATCTGATGATGGGATCCTGGAGAAATAGAGAGAACTCTTCAAACTTTATAGGCACACATGAAGCGATTTGGATAGTTTTCGGAAGAGAACTTTCTCGGAGTGGTCCCCCTTCAATTTGGTGAAGATTTTATGAAGAACTTCGGAGATAGGTAACGGAACTCCTCAATAAATAATAGCAAATGGACTAGGATTGCTGAAATCTCATGTCTGTCTATTGTTTACACCAGTTCATGACATAACATCACGCCAGTACGCTGTAAAGGAGTAAGCGCATGTGAAACACTAAAAAGTGAAAAAATAAAACCGACTTCTAAAAACACAAACAAGTGAAAAATAACTTTATCTTCAGAAGTCGGTGGCAAAAAAATGAATTCAATCAAACAAATGTCACTGACTTCTGAAGATAAAGTTATTGTTTACACCAGTTCATGACATAACATCACGCCAGTACGCTGTAAAGGAGTAAGCGCATGTGAAACACTAAAAAGTGAAAAAATTAAACCGACTTTTAAAAATACAAACAAGTGAAAAAATAACATTATCTTCAGAAGTCGGTGGCAAAAAAATTAATTCAATCAAACAAATGTCACTGACTTCTGAAGATAAAGTTATTTTTTCCCTTGTTTGTGTTTTTAGAAGTCAGGTTTTTTTTTATTTATACCTAATCATAGGATCAAGCCTACCCGAGTTCAAATCAACGTTGAAGTTGTTTCTATAGGCATGTGCAGCTGCTACGGAAGACTGTGCAGGCCTATGCCGCTTCTTCGCAGGTCTACACAGACGCTACGAAGGCCTACGCCGCTTCCACGCGGGTCTACGCAGTTGCTACGCAAGCCTACGCAGGCCTACGCAGCTGCTACGCGGGTCTATGCAAATGCAATTCAGGATCTAAGCCTTTTAAACGCAGGGTCGACGCCGCAGATACGCAAGTTTTGCGTCTTGCGTAAATACATAAAATAGGGGTGGGCAAAGATTTCACGGAGCAGTGCGTTAATGTCGAAAGCGCCATAAATTTTGTCGAGAACGTATTTAATTGTATGAGATGCGTCTTATCTATACCCTGCTGTGGAAAAAAAAGATTGTTTAAAGGTTATTTTGCCTTACCTCCTCCACTTTTGTAGCACAGGTAGGGAAACCTCCACACATTCCCGAGGCCAACCGAGTAGCCAACGCATGCTAATACGAATTGTATTTTGTTGGCCCAGAACGGTCGGCGGGGCTTTAGGTGGGCAGTCGTGTCCTCTTCCTCCTCCTCGCAGTCACTCTCGTGCGACGCTGTATCCTCATCGGGAGGCCTGCTCAAACAAAAAGGCTATGTTATTTTAAATCTTCGTCGCTTTAAACTTTTGTGATTTTAATATTTGGGAACACCGCCAGCCCATTTTATCTCGCTGTGGTTTCTTTCTCATTTGGTGCGTGTGTGTGCAAGAGAAGAATTTAACCATTTACTGGAAAAATCCGGAGACGTGATGTTGGCATACAGATTTATTTCTAAATTAAGTAAAGAGCAGTTACAGAAGCTTCTTAAAATAGAATACAAAAACTAATATTTTATGAGAATGTAAAACAGTATATCCACTATAAAAGAAATAAGTACACTGATATTTCCGAATGGCAAATATGCCAAAGGTTTTTGACATAGTGTGTAGACGTAAATAATCATATAAGATGTAATAATAAAAATCTGCAAATAATTGTAACTGTATAAAAGAGATCAACATGTCGTAGATAATTTATGTAGATTAGGTGTATGTCGAGTTTTATACGAAATGACATATTTGAACATGAACATATAATGAAATACTAAACATACTGAAGATAACAACGTTTACAAATGAAGAAAAGACGACGGCTTGCAATACTTTTTCTTGTTACTTTTATTCAAAATGGCCAAGGACTTTCCTTTTGTAAGAATCTATGGCGTACATGAAACTTGCAAAGCCGTGCTTGATAAACCATGTTGTTTGGATTAATGATGAATGATCTACAATGACCGTGGATTAGTGTGACGTCACACAGCTCAAAGGCTTTACCTACTTTTGATGAGACGTAAGTAAACGGTGGTTTACAATTTCAGAGACGAAAGTTTTAATCCGGAAAAGACTTTGATATGAAAAGTAATTGAGCTATTTAAATAAACTAAGGCAATATTAACAAATTAATTAATAGGTTAAATCTACATTCCAAGTTTATCTTATAGTAGTACTAGCTGATGCCCGCGGCTTCGCCCGCGTACAAATTATATACTAAAACCTTTCTCGAGAACCACTGTTTCCATTGGTGAAAATAGCATGAAGTAAAAGTAGTGTCGCTTTGGGTGGTATGACGGTATTCCACCGGTCCCTATTTGCGGTTGCGGTTTTGTCAGGATATCGTTGATAGAGTTCCATTTCTAACTTGCTTGCAAAATAGTTTAATAGGTTATAATGTAGTTGCTTATAGTAGACTTTTCTGCTATTACTGGGGCAGAATAAGTGTCTAATTTCTTTAGATAGCGCACGATACATGAGATATAAGAAAACATACCGCAAAACGATTATTTTTACCCTCTTTTTATAATTATTGTAAATATTTAAAATACCTAATGAGTTGAAATGACGACATGAAACGCATTCACTTTGAATATATATATATTTTATTTGTTGCATATTTTATTATTGAATCGATAACATATTGTTTTTTAATAAAGTCCTTCTAGTAAAACTTAGTAATTAACGTTTAATTAAATAATCATGCCTTTAAAACTTAGTAATTAACATTTAATTAAATAATCATGCTTTTGTGAATCATGTTTATCTCTTGGGCTATCAAAGTAGGTATCTAGGTGGTTGTGCTGAAAGTAGGTTGTTAATTATTGCTTGCTCTGAGGAGAACAAATTAATAATTCAAAATAAATAAATACTACAATTACGACTACAGCAAATGGTAGCAATTGATTTAATTCTTTGATACCGAATTATTTAATACAAATAAAATGTTGACGTTAGACACGGTATCAAAAATACAGCGATCACAAAACAATAAACAGCTGATTGCTACAGTTTTCAAGAATTATGTCTCCTTGTTTATTATAATTATTATCCATGATGGTCACTACTTACCGAATAAATTCAAAAATGGAACAAAATTTGTTTGAAATTATCTGCCAAGTAAGTTGGCGGGAACTTAATCGCAGGCAGGTCTGTGGCGAAACAGGGTCTATGGTACTTGATCGCAAGATTGTCTCATGTGAAGATGGTTGGACCTTTTGGGTGGTTAAATCACCATGCTTTTCAAGAAAAAATTAAAGAAGTAATCCCTAGCTGTCAACGTGTAAGTAGGCAAACGTATTTTAAAATCATTATCAAGTAGGCAGTGATAAGGCGAAGCGGCGCGGGCGCACGATCAATCGTCGTATCCACGTCGTATGCGAGATATGTGTGTGTAGAAAGATAGCAGCAATGCAGTGTTATCAGCTCATGGCGTGAAGGTCAAACGACCAAAACTCCCTATAAACATAAGCCTCTTGGGATTTTAGGATTGCCTCAAGTAGTTCATGTCATAGTTTAATCGGACGAATTCAAATCCTTCGCCTGACAGTGAAAGTGCTGGAACTGTGCAGGTACTTTACTGGATTTATCATATTGCATTTCAATAACGTGAAATGCAATATCATAAATCCAGTTAATCTCTGACAAAACAAGATATTTTTAAGAGCTATTGAAGTCATAGATAGCTTCTGCTCATTTTCTTACGGTACGGTTACCATGCTTACCATGTACCAAATTAGTGTAAGGCCAGATTATGGCGTTTTGCACTATTTACCATCTACATTAAGGGTATCTTAATTTTTCAGACTTTCATAAAAATATTCGGCAGTGCCTAGGTTGTTTCTTGAGTTCTTGACGGACAGACGTATCCCCGCGCCGGAACAGGAATTTAGACAACGAAGGGATTGTAGAATACAGTTTCTATGATGGACATAGAACAGTTTATATTGTAATATGTATGTCCTATAGATACGACCAAATTGTAGGTACCGGCGTGACATCATCAGATAGACTCGAAAAACAAAGGAACCTTTGTCATTTTTATTTATCATTGCGTTCAAAACCTGTGAAATGGATCGTCATTACATATTGTTTAGGTTATGAGAGGCGATATGCTCAATAAAAAACTTACACTACACTTTGGTTTTACAGGATTTCTGTTTTTTAATTTTTTGTGTGAAAACAGTGAAAGAACTTAAAAGGGAACCTGTGTAGGTACTTACTTATAAAGTAAAAACATAACTAAATGTGCATATTCTTTACTTCCCACAAAATCCACTATTTTTGTGATAATTAAAATAAAAAAAGGGTTTTGATTTTCAATAAAAGGTTTTGGCGATAATTACTTTGCCACAAAAAGGTGGTAAAGATGAGGTAGACTGCAAGCAAAAGTTTTGGCCAAAACATACGAAATCAAAACGACCTTTGCCCTGCTATGAACATAACACAACGCCAGTAATCCCCGAAGCTAAAAATGTGTCCAGTAGTGGCCAACTCATAGAGAAGAGGCCTTGATCTATAAAAGTAAAAATGGAAACAGTTTATTTAGATAGGCTGATCATCATTATCATCTGCCTAGCCTTTTCCCCACTTCCAGTCTAACCGGATGCAGCTGAATGCCAGTATTTTACATGGTGCGACTGCCTATCTGACCTCCACAACTTTTGGGTCACTGACTACCTGTAACGACTGCCAAATATAGACTAAAGATATAACTATAGTAGATAGGCTGACTAACTAATTGCGCACATATGTCTCTAGTTAATTTGAAGTCCCATGCACGTAAAAATTGTAAGGCCTAATGCAATCAACGGCAGCACACGTTCAGACTCCGGGCTGACATTCTGTCTAGTTGTCCTGCTATGGGCCGTATCAAAAGACTACTACCTCCGTCAGTAAACAGAGCCTGTATTATTTTTCACATGGTGATGTTTTTATAAGTTTTTATTTCAGGTTTTATTAGATTGGATCACATTTTGTTTGTTTATAAACAACTCAGTTATGAACTCAGTTTCTATTTCGTGTTTGCTTTAAGAGTTGGATAAGGAAAAAGGATTTTGCAAAACGCGTAAGAAACTAGGTAATTTGACTTGGTAATGCATGGTGAATAAGTTAAAGCGATTGCTGACTATCGTTTAGGTGGAAAGGGCGGAAAGAAAAATTACCTGCGTAGATCGCGTGGATTCGTATTATTTTCTTCCCTTGCACTTGTTAATCGAAAAAGATGTACCAAGTGGTTGCGGTCATCGACGCTATTAGAAATACACTTGCAAAGGTTGCTACCTTTGTGAAGTAAACTGATGCTTGCTAGTCGACCTTGACAAATGACTGGCTATAACGGTTTTTGTAATAAAATTATGTTGGAACAATATTTATTGGTACCTATGAAGATTTTTATTGTTTCTATTACCTACCTTAATACCTATTACAATTACGTTCATTTTTGGTAACTGAAATGTTATGTTTATGTATTGAATAGTAGTGCTAAGGACAAAGCTTTAATGTGCAGTCTTTGTCTTGAAGTAAAATGTTGTTAACTTTGCGAATAATAAGTAACGAATATAGTTACCGATATCTCAGGATCGGAATTTAGGTCTTTTTCAAACCTTACGAGCAATTTGCTCAGTCTAAGTTGTTTGACTCTTGACATTGAAGGTTTCATATCAATCAGATAAGCTATTTTTACATGAATGGGGACAAACAATCAGACAATGCTTTTCTGTTTACTTTACCGTGATAATGTTTTAAATAGGCCTATATATAAAATCAAGTATTTTTCTGCTACAATTTGTATTGTTATGTGCAAAGTACAGTTCCAGAGTACCTACATGTTTACGAGATGCGGAACTCTTGCGGCGGAGGGCACACTGCACATTGTAAGAGCCACTTTATAATAAGTAATTGGACACCTTTGTTCTGCAGTTAGGAGCAATACCAGTTCGTTAAGACTATATGTGCTCAACTGATATTAAAGGCACTTTGTTTTGTTAGTTTCACGATTCTTTTTCAGTTACTGTTTTAGTGTTAAGGCTTCCTCTATAACTTCTATCCATAAACAAGTCAATTTTATTCATACCCACCGTTTACCTGTTACTTCTTGGAAATAATTGAATTTTGCGATATATTAAAAACCTTTATCAAACAAATCTTACTCCATGAAAAAACCGTGAATCATCGTCGTTTCAGATAAATTAAATTTTTTACTTCTTACGTAGTTACAATATAAGTAGGTATTAGAATCATGTGTGTATACTTGCTATTGTTATTTAGTTGTGTTCGAGGTCTACCGTTATTACCCAACTACATCATTTTAATGATGCAAAGGTCAATATGATTTTAGTTGCTATTCTATCTATAAAAAACCCCGCATCAAAATCCGTTGCGGAGTTTTAAAGATCTAAGATTATTCTATCTAGGGACAGCCAGACGCGGCAGAAGACTTCGTATATGTAGTGATAATACTACTAGGCTTACAAAGCGATCCTGCAATTACTAGAAAATAATAATGTCACATTTTCTTAACATAGCGTTTATTCCTATACATTGACACCATTTATTTTGTCCGCTATAAAAAATATATTGAACTTCCAGCTATGTTATCGATTATTAAATGTAAGTACCGTATTTTATTTGCGATTTACATAATAATATTATGACGATAAAGTTGATATACATTAACAACAGTGTTGCTTGGAGTATTTAGGCACACCTAATTTATCATCACTGATAGGTCGATCGATATCCACTGACGGATTGTAATTACATTGATATTCATTAACTGTTATGCATTTATAAATAGTATAAGCTGTCTGACGTCTTCCATACAGTACATAACCAAAATCATCTTTTGTTCGCGAATTGGCGCCAGATTACAGTCACCTATGTGATGGTTTAGAAACAAACATTTTACCACATAACTGTTTTTATTTTATTTTAAAAGCCTTTACCAGCTGGCAGAACAAACAGCCTGCTTGGTTCTGGAAACCAAAACGAAGTTATTTCCCTCAAATATGTTGAATGAAGCATGGCATGTGACCTATAATAATATGACCCGTAATGTAACCTCTATTCTTATTTATGAATATCATATTTATATAAATGAATAGAAAACAATCTTGCATGCTTAATATTTCTAAGTATATCTCAACACTACATTTACGTACCATGTATATAAACTAATTTGTATAAAAAATAAGTTATAGGTTATAAATTTTAGACCTTGTGAATCTGTGATATTATCTATGAGTTAACTCTGTACTCTGTACAACAATGTAATACTACAGAACAGAATGCACGGAGGATGGGGACATGTGTACGGTTGATAGAAGTCAATTGAATAATGGTAACCCAAAGGATGTCATTCGCAGAGGTACTCACGTAGGAGGACGAACTAGATGGAACAATTCCGTGGGCGATGTTGGTACCCGTCTTATAACCATTTTGCGACCATCCGTGCATCCCATACCGATGGAGGCCAGAGATCGGACCGATGGGGCGCCATAGTGATTGGTGCCGCTGTCAGATCCCTCAGGATATGTGGCCACTTGCTCGTAAGGCCGTAGACACCGCGCAGACGCTGCACCCGAGGCTGTAGACACATCACGAATCCTGTGCGTATCACTGAAGCTCTTCACTTTGCGCATTTGCCCAGAGGGCGTTATCATCGGCGCCGGAGCGTGTAGGTCGAGGAGCTTCGAGTTCTCCCTGTCTTGGCCGTCATAGTGATCCACGTGGATCGCCACGCTGGGCGCGGCGGCTTCCGACGAATTTTCGATTTTACTCATACTATCACGTCACAGGGTCATGACGCGGTGACTATCGTCGCGTGCGTCGCTGGCGACGCGCGACACTAAATAATGACCGATCACGAGAGCGAGCGAGGTCGGCTGAGCTGGCGGACCGACTGCCCTGACTGGTTCGTCAATCGCGGCAAGGCAATTGGTAAACAAAGTGCGACTCGAACATTGGGTGGTGGGAGTATATCACAAGGAGGGGGGAGAGTCGCGCATGCGCCGTGGTGGCCATGAGACATTGTGCTGCGCTTGCGTTTATCTCAGGGCTGGCCCACAGTAGCTAGTACAATCTATGGTTGAACAGTATGTTAACCATGAGAGATTTACGAATATTGATTGAAATAAGAAACAGAGGTTTTCCCTGACGAGATGAAAATGCAATCAGTAATAGCCATTTGTGGATTTTGACCCGTTGGATGACGATGGTCGCCCCACACTTTTGAATTGTGTGCACAAAGAAAACGTGTTCAGTTCACACTTTTCACCTCTACACTACAATAATGCTGTGTACATAGAAGTGATGTTATGTTGCATCCTGTAAGGCTGTTACTGCTGGACGCGAATACCAACGTTGGGGATAAAAGACAACTATCAGATATAACCAAGTTCTTCGGAGGTTAAAGAAAGATTATTTAAGATACCTTGTTACGAGTATGTACTGAATGCCACTTAGAAGTTCAAATAGTTTTTCGGCGGTTAAAAGTAGTTTGAAACCGATCGAAACGATTTTTGATAGCGAACACAATGGTGTCATCACTTGCTTTGACTCACTGGCTCACTGTCCTGATTGGATAGCTGTCTCTTAGGTATGGTTGTTCAGTTGTGATACCAGCGAAACTTTCATATACCCAACGTCTCTGGGAGAGTCGGGTCACATTATTAGTAATTCTCAACTTTTGTACGTTTTCTTTCTCTGAAGAAAAATAATATCTTCATCATTTTCCCAACCATGTTGGGGTTGGCATCCAGTCTTATCGGATGCAGCTGAATGCCAGTATTTTACATGGAGTGACTGCCTATCTGACCTGATACGCAGTCACTCCATAAGGAGGTCTCCTTAACCGTTAATGGGTAAGATTCACTTGGTAAGACTGGTTGACCGACTTTTTTGGCCACTGACTACCTGTAACGACTATCAAAGATCTACAAATGACAGCCGGGGCCAACGGCTTAACGTGCTTTCCGAGGCACGGAAGAAGCTCGGTGTGTAAGGGTGGTCACCCATCCACTGACCAACCTAGGCAAGCACGGCTTATCCTAATAATCGACTCGAGCGGCTGTTGTTATTAACTCACGATTTATATATTATGTCACCGTAAAATTGTTAAACACGTTATATTACAATATAACGTGTTTCTCTCTAGCGATATTGTAAACTCTCGAATTATTGTCAACTAAACAGACGGAAGTATCTCTGTCCCCATAATCGGGACTTGGGGTAGCCCCAGTTGGGGTAACCCCGTTAGGTTAGTTAGGTTCCTTTAAACCCTGCACTTGGAAATAGCGGCCCCGCGAAGCGGGGCTCCGTCGACTACGCTTTTTAAGGGAATATAAATTGTTTTAAGGTTAGGTTGTATTAATCGATTTTTTGTACGGAATGGTACAGCTTCGTTTCATGAGAGTGGTTCCACTGGGCAAGGCGGACCCCTCCTTCCCTCCACAGTGCGTGAGTTGACAACTATCGCATGCATTTCACGAAGAATAATGCGATTTATTGTAAGCAGTATGTTCATTTGACAATAATTCGAGAGTTTACAATATCGCTAGAGAGGTTACAATATAACGTGTTTGACAATTTTACGGTGACATATACAGGGTGAATTTTAATTAATGCGACAAAATGAAATTGGTGCTTCAGTTTCAGTAACATAGTAATTATAAACTGTTTTTTCTACAATCTAAATCGTTAAAAAAAATTACGCGAATATCGTTTTCAAAAGGTCTATTGATGTTATTATCTTTATTTAAGTACGAATTATCGGTATTCCAGTAATACGCAAAATAAATAAGAAAAATTAAGGCAAAATTAGGTAAATGACCGCTATATTGAGCACTGCGATGAGTCGGCAAGATTTTTGATACTTTTATTATTTTAACGGTTTTCGTAACACTGATCAATTATTTTTTAATTTTATATTTTATACATTTTCTTGACAACACGTATTATTGTATATTTAAATTTGTCGCATCTATTTAATTTCACCCTGTATATGTCACAACATACTGCTTACAACAATAGAAAAAAAACATTAAATGTTTGGGGTTCCCCATACTTTGAACTGAAACTCAAATTATTATTTTTCATCGAACCCGTGTTGGGTATCTATGGATAGGTCTTCAAAAATGATATTGAGGTTTCAAAAAATTTATTTTTCAAGATGTATAGTTTACGCGAGAGACACTTGCAAAGTGGTAAAATGTGTGTCCCCCCCTGTAACTTCTAAAATAAGAGAATTTTAAAACTAAAAAAAATATATGTATGATGTACTTACATTACCATGTAAACTACCACAGAAAATTGGTTTGGACGTGACTTAGTAAGTAGTCTTTTTTTAATACGTCACAAATGGTAAAATCGTAACTTTTATATTATGTTACTTGCAGCTACGGAACCCTTCATGGGCGAGTCTGACTCGCACTTGGCCGCTTTGATTCGTAAAACCCATTTATTATATATATTATATTTTTAAACAGCATATTATTATAGCTGGAGGCGTGTCACAAGTAAATTATAAACCATATTGAAACGGGATGGTGTTGTTAACGTTGAATGAGATGAGAATAGGAAACGTTAAAAAATATTTAAAAAATTGCTAAATAGTCTGGATATTCTAGTTTCAATGTGTATTTCTGTCGTCCGGGCAAAGTCTTGGTTACACATAGATGAGAGTGTTTAAAAAGATGTTGAAAACAGTTCCTTATTTCAATGAACTTGTATAAGCTAAGTGGATAAGTTAGTCGGGGGTTCGGGACCAGGGGTACACAGGAACATAAGACATGAAATGTTTATGAATATAATAAAGGAGGTAATTTTTTTTGGGCCCACCTGATCGTTGCATTTATTATTCATAATAACACCAAAAAAAAGTAACCATTTTACTATGGAATTAAACGAAATATTACGTAGAAATGAAAACGGAATCTTAAAATCATAGTAAAAAAGCTATGGTATGATATTTTTTGCGAGTCAAATCGTTCCTGCAGTACAAGTACGTAGGAATCGATAGGTTTCGATAAGATCAATTTGACAGTTTTTCTCGATAAAATGAGTTTTGACTCCATAAAAACTCATTATTAAATGCTACAATTTAGGTGGGTGGCCTAATCCCCGAACAAAAAAAATTGTCTACTTTGTGAATCCACAAAAAAATTGCCAGTATAAGCAAATAGGCAAATAGTCTCACAATACATTATAAGATCAGGAAACTTGGTGAATATTTACGAGTAATGGAACGGTTCCTACTCTATCGGATCCGGACCTTAAACTAGGCAACTCTTGTATAAATTGCCAGATCATAGACCTTCCTTCCCGTGTCCGACGAGCCGTCCGAGGGAGATCGTCAAGTAGTTCTTCCTCTCTTCAACGATCTAACTAACCTTCAGTGAAATTAATGTATCACTTTTTTTTCTTTTAGAATGTTACCTTTTTATTACAACGGAACTGTGCCTAAACCAGATGTAGAGCTTACGCACACACCCTTTACTTCAATTTTTGTTGATTTAATGGTTGATAATAAAATCATCATAATATTAATTTAATTATAAAAAAAATACCGCATTAACAAATTAATGTTTATTTGAGTTATAAGATCAAAAACATTTTTTTTTAATATATTGCGTTTTAGCGGCTTCATATTCGCTTCTCTTTTGGCAAAAGCCAAGCGCGGAAAAATTGGCGCCTCTAACAATTTATGTCAAAAATACTTAATTCTTTAAGTATATAAAGTTAAATAATTTTACTTGAATCACTATCAATGAAGAAATAAAATGAAAAGTAGGTTTATCCTATTGTTTTATTTCTTCTAAGTGTATTGGAAAACGTCGTGAATCCGCCTCGGCTACAATATAACAACTTGTATCTTTGGTATTAAATAAAACATTAATAAAAACTTACCAAATGGGTTCATAATTTTTATTAAGTGAGGCTTGGAGTGTTTTAGACATTTATGTTTGCACTTTTTACAAAAATGTATTAAATAGATTATGTGTTTTTGCCCCACCGATCAGTGAACACGGTTAACGTTAAATGATGTCGGTCCTCTAAAAGCCGTGCCCCCTCTACGTTGCTAATTTATTATTCGTTCCCCACCTATTAACACTTATAATCTGTTTACGTCTTCAGTGTCACTAATTCATATCTACTAAATAAACGTTTTACATGGCTTTTACGTAGTACCTCGAAAGTATTTATTTTATGAGATTGTGTTTGACATCTTCATTATATTTATTTTTAGATTAAAAGTATAAGAGTCCCCAATTTGTGCGAGAAGTACAGTCAAGTTCATGAAAACTTAGTGTTGAAAGCGAATGTTGGGCAGCCCCTTAGTAAATGAAGTTGATTTGGGCTATGTGCAGACATTTAAGTGGCTCTGTAAGATGTTACGACAAACTTCTTTAAACTTAACCCTCAAACGCAAACCCTGACCCCTGGTCTCTTAGGCACTCTAAGTCCTGCAGTCTCTGCTGGCAACTGCGACGAGCTCAGTGTTGACTTGCATCAAGGGTCGATTCTAATTTCTTACTCCTTCGGTCCTTCCAGTTATCAATGTGCATGTGACGTCGCGCGTCAGTAAGATATTTATGTAGGTAGAACGTTAGTTATAACATGAGTGAACGTGGCTTTTGGTAATCCTTGTAATCCTTCATGTTTATTTGCAGTAAATTAAGGTGTTATAAAATAAATGTTGGTGACAGTAATGAACGTGATAAGCATGGATAAAATTGCAAAAACACATTTTGGAGAGTAATCCAGCGGTAAGACCTAAGTATGAAGTAAGAGAGTATTATATATATATATATATATGTACGATTTTTTTTTGTTTGAAGACTGGCCCATTATATCATCAGTTACAACAATCACGTTCACTGCAATGCAAAGAGTTCTTTTGAAACTGCTATACATACAATGTCCGTGTAATACATTGTTTTTTTGTTTGTTGTTATGTGTGTCTAGGGGTCGCAAACCGGGATCCTGGATACCGAAAATACTGGGATCCCGGAACAAAAAGAAGCCTTCACAATACCGGTATTGAATTTTTGAATATCGGGATTTTGATATTTTCGGTATTCATCGCAAAACGATGCAAATCTCAAATCCTCCCATGCGACCGGTGACGTCGCTGCCGCTTTTCCGATACGAGTTCTAACGCGTTGCAGCAAAGATTGTAGAAACGCTACTTTTTACCGCAAACAACACAGTATTCCTTATTTTTGTCGTTTATTTTAAACAAAGTCGCTATAAACATATTACGACGAGCTCATTACAGTGTGTCATGCAATAGGTAACTGAAGTGAAGTGGACCAGATAAAACCCCGATGTTGTAACTAAAAATGACATTGACTTCATCATATCAACCAAGACTCAAATGTTCAATGGTGGGCAATTCGGTGAAAACCGAAAGCGATCACAGCATAGTGAGATGCACATTGAACATCAATATTAAGCTTGAAAGATTTTGACTGATGAAAGCTCAATGGAGGAATACAACGATGGATACGTAGAAACTGTCCATACGAGCGGGTCTAAATTCTTCAAGACACGTCTTATAGATCATAACAAGACGCTCTCTAATCACACTCTCAAGCTCATAAAGGAGCGGCGTTAGATGATCCCGTAGTCTTCAGACGAGGAGTGAAAATACCGGGAGCTCTAAATCCTTGAAGAGCGACCTCCGCCGCTTTAATACCGAGCGTAATAAAGACGAGATTCAGCGGAATAAAGGCTTCAAGATATTTATAAGAGATCTAGATATTGAACAGAGCCAGCTCACGAAACTGAAGACCAACGATGGCAGGATCTTATCCGCCAAACTGGAGCTTCTAAGGGAGATCGAGAGCTTCTTTGGGCTGTTGTACAGTCACGTCCAATAATATGTATACACTTTCCTTAATATTATAGCTATTTTCGCGAGAAATAACGATTGTAACTAGGAGATTGGATCTTTTTCATAAAAATATGAGTGCCAGAATACTATGTACGTATTAACATTAAATTTTAATCAGTACATTAGGAGAAACACAATTTACAAAAATTCTTAAGTGTAGACGTGACTGTACATGTCAACCAGTAAACCCGTTGTAGATCTAGCGAACGACCCAAGAGCTAGTGTGAACCGACACTATACCAAAGACATCCCGGACGTTAGACTTTACGAGATTAGGGGGCTCTCAAACAGCTTGAAAACAACAAGGAACAGGAAGGTGGGTGGAAAACTGGTACTTAAGGGCCCGTATAGCACAAAATCGTGATTTTTGATCGGGCCTCGTGTTAATATAACTAAAGCATTCACCTTGGGATTAATATATGGCAAAGTTGAGGACTGTTTCAAAGGTTCATACGTTTCGGAAACACGATTCCATAAAATTGAATGTATTGTTACATCGGACCTACTAGAACATTCGAGAAAGCCAGTGATTACAGTGTGTGTACGTTAGAAGTTCGAGAGAATTCTATTATTATTAGTTTTAAAGTTAGGTAGGTACAAACTCGCGACCTATTTATACAAAGACATTAGAATTTCGACCGTACGCCTAGGGCATAAGGTTCATATTTGCTTGTTTTGTACAAGTAGGTTATACCTACTTTGTTTTTAGTAGGTACCTCTATTTTTTGTATCTACCTGCTATTTTTTGTTAGTGTTTTTTTATGACCCTCTCGAATGTTCGTGGTTATTCTGGTGTGTCTGTTGGCGAGTATAAATAGAGCGCTCAGGGCCGCGACCGGCAGTCTGGTTTTAGCGACACAACGAAGCGAATCCAAGTGAACTACAAGTGCGATATCTAAGTGAATAGTAAACAGTAGTGTATTTGTGATTGAGTTTTGATTGTTTTGTGATTAATAAAGTTATTGTGTTGTTTAATCGGTAGTAATTAATTTATCTAATACCCAGCTCGTAACAAATTGGTGTCAGAAGTGGGATATAAATTATGCCAATCCTACCAAAGGACGACACGGACGGTATCCGTACCAGAAGTCAGCGACAGCAGGATATGGACCAAAGGCGGTTTGGGGATTCTCCGACACAGACACCGGGTGGTGTCCAGCCTACGTCACAGCCAGTCGCTGGCCCATCCGGAGTTTCTCCAGCATCAGGGGCGCCAGACTTGTCAGCTTTAATGGCGCTGCTGCAGGATCAAGCTCGCCGTCAAGAGGAGCAAGCTCGCCGTCAAGAGGAGCAAGCTCGCCGTCAAGAGGAGCAGGCTCGCCGATTGGAAGAGCAACTGCAGCGAGACAAGGAAGAGCAGGCTCGCCGTCAAGAGGAGCAGGCTCGCCGTCAAGAGGAGCAGGCTCGCCGTCAAGAGGAGCAGGCTCGCCGCTTGGAAGAGCAGTTGCAGCAGGACAAAGAGGAGCAGGTCCGCCGCCAGGACGAGCAGATGCTCCTCATAAAGGATCTGCATGCAAGTTTTGGCAAGGACATCAAGTTGATGAAAGAACAAGTCCACCAGCATGAGAATCGCATCTCGGAGGCCGAAGTTCAGATTGCTGGGGTAAAGAAGGCTTTGGGCGAACTGAAGACTGAAGGGGGAACTGTAGCTTCGGTGGTTGCTGCACCTTCTTCGCGTGGTTTTAAGGTGCCTCCGTTCGACGGCACATCTTCGTGGTCGGCTTACAAAATACAGTTTGAGGCCGTCATGAAGGCGAATGGATGGACAAAACCACAAGCCATGACCGCGCTCACCTTGGGCCTCCGAGACCAGGCCCTAACTATTCTGGAGGCGCTCGGCAAGGACGTTACCTACGAGCAGCTACTGGAGGCGTTGGAGTCCAGATACGGCGACGCGCACCTGGAGCACGTATTCCGTGCCAAGTTGAAGGACCGTTTTCAACGAAGTGCCGAGAACCTACAGCAGTGGGCTCTGGAAGTTGAAAAACTCGTTCGGAAAGCCTACCAGTCTGCCCCTGCACTGATTGATGGAAATCTGGTACAGGCGTTCGTTGATGGAATACGTGACTTAGAAGTTAGAGCTGCCGTGAGACTTGGGCATCATGAGACCTTGAAGGACGCCTTGGCCCATGCCTTAGAAGTAGAGGCAGTGAGGCAAGACCACCGAACGCACCGCGTCAGGGAGGTTGTAGCATCACCTGTACGCGACCGCCCACAGGGGTATAGTCCTAGGTGCTACACTTGTGGAGAAAGGGGTCATCTTCGGTCCAGCTGTCCTAAGCGCAGCACCCCGAGAGAAGATCAGCAGGGAAGAGTGGCTGAAGTGACTGCCCAGCCACAGCAGGGAAACGAGTAAATGCCAGGACTGGGGGGCGGGTGCTGGCTGGTATTGAAAGAGCCCCGAGAATCTTGATCTCGCAAGCACATGACGGGAACAGCCTGACCATCAAAGGCGAAGTCAATGGAACACCATGCAAACTGACGTTGGATACTGGAGCTTCACACACGGTCGTCAATTCTAAACTAGCAAGTCGGTTTCTTGGGGACTACTTCAATAAGCACGACCGTATACAGTTACTAACAGCTACCGGTCAGCACATAAACGTCCGAGGCAAGAAGGAGGTAGAGTTAAAATTGGGTGACAGATTTTACAAGCAGAATGTCATCGTGGCCGACATAGTGGACGATTGCATCTTGGGCTTGGACTTCATGCGGAAATATCGTTGTGAGATCGACGTTGATCAAGGAGTACTGAAATGTGGTTCAGAGGAAGTGTTCATGGAAGGTGCACCGTCAGGAAAAGTGTACTGTCTGAAGAAGATTGTTCTTCCCCGCAGATCAGAAACGATGGTGCCAATTAGTTTACCACGGAATTTTGGAAACAAAGGTCGGAGTGTTCTGATAGAAAGGGTGAACAATGACTTCCCATGGAAGATGGCACGAACTCTGGTCAAGGCCACCAACATCTCAGCAGTACGCATACTGAATCCAAGTGACCAGGAGCAAGTAATTAAGAAGGGCACCTTGATTGGCACTTGCGAGGAAGTAGCTTGGATGCGTCAATTGCAAGATGTGCCTACCGGAAATGAAATTCGTAGTTCAAAATTTGACGTGTCAACGCTTTTGAAAAACTGCGATTTAACTAAAGGAGAAATGGACAAGGCTAAGAAGATGTTACTTCAGTACGCCAACATTTTCTCTTCGAATGATGCTGACATAGGGAGAACTGGACTTGTTCAGCACCAGATTAAGACAGGTAACGAGTTACCAATCCGTCAGCGACCAAGAAGACTGCCAGTTGCACGAGAAAAAGAGGTAGAAACCATGATTGAGGGAATGGTGAAGGACGGTGTTATAGAGCCTTCATCGAGTCCATGGTGTTCTCCTGTGGTCCTGGTAAAGAAAAAGGACGGCAGTATGCGCTTCTGTGTGGACTATCGACGACTTAACGACGTCACGAAAAAGGACAGCTACCCGCTGCCTAGGATTGATGACACACTGGATACGCTGACTGGTATGAAGTGGTTTACCACACTTGATCTGAAGAGTGGCTACTGGCAAGTAGAAATAGACCCCAAGGACAAGGAGAAAACTGCATTCTCAACAGGAAAAGGGCTATGGCAGTTTAAAGTTATGCCATTCGGTTTGTGCAACGCTCCTGCGACGTTTGAAAGGCTGATGGAGCAAGTACTCGCCGGATTGATTGGAGACGCATGTCTTGTCTATCTAGACGACATAATCATCGTGGGCCGTACATTTGAAGATCACCTTAAAAACCTCAACCGAGTGCTGTCGAAAATCCAAACAGCAAATCTCAAGTTAAGTCCGAAAAAGTGCTCGTTTTTCAGACAGCAAGTGAACTTCTTAGGACACATAGTTTCGGGGGAAGGTGTTCAAACAGACCCAGAAAAAGTAGTCGCCGTCAAGGATTGGCCAGTGCCGAAAGACAAGACACAGGTCAGAGCATTCCTGGGTTTGTGCTCCTACTATCGAAGGTTTGTCAAGAATTTTGCCGACATTGCAAAACCTCTGCACAAACTCACTGAGGAAAAGAGGCAGTTCTGTTGGGACGATGACTGCGACGTCGCATTTCAGGAATTAAAGAAACGTCTGTGCAACACACCTATTTTGGGATATCCTGACACTGAAAATGACTTCATAGTTGACACAGATGCCAGTAATACTGGAATTGGGGGCGTGTTGTCTCAACGGAAAGGAGACCGCGAGGTTGTAATAGCTTACTTCAGCAAGTCTTTATCTAAACCAGAAAGAAATTACTGCGTTACAAGACGGGAGCTACTCGCTGTAGTAAAGACAGTGCAGCACTTCAGTAAATATTTGCTGGGACGTAAATTCCAATTACGAACTGACCATGCTGCACTGAAGTGGCTATTACAGTTCAAGAATCCAGAGGGGCAAGTGGCGAGATGGATAGAACTACTACAAGAGTTTGATTTCGTAACTGAACATCGCAGTGGGAGAACTCACGGTAACGCAGACGCCTTGTCAAGAAGACCTTGTCCTGAAGACTGTAAGCACTGTGCCAGGCAAGAGACTAAGGAAGTAGTGCCCGTGAGGATGCTTAGAACGGATCTCAGCGATGAATGGAAGGAGACCCTACAGCAGGCTCAGCAAAAAGATCCGGACATCAAACCAATCTTCGAGTGGATCAAAGCTGGTGTTCCTAAACCCAAGTGGAGTGATGTGGCTGCGATGAGTTCCATCACAAAGAGTTATTGGGCGCAATGGAACAGCTTGGTGATCCAGGATGGAGTCTTGTGCCGTAAATGGGAAAACGCTAGAGGGGACAGCTGTCATCTACAAATGGTTGTCCCTAAAGCTAAGGTACCGGATGTTCTACGGCTCTACCATGATGGATGTTCTGGAGGACATATGGGAGTAAAAAGGACTCTACTAAAAATTCGCGAACGCTTTTACTGGATCCATTGTCGTGATGATGTGGAGGACTGGTGCCGCAAATGTACCAGTTGTGCGGCCGTGAAAGGACCCCAGACACGCAGCAGAGGTGCATTAAAAGTGTACAACGTTGGAGCCCCTTGGGAACGGATAGCACTAGACGTTGCGGGACCGTTTCCAGTAAGCGAGAGCGGAAACAGGTACTTCCTGGTGGTCATGGATTACTTTACAAAGTGGCCGGAAGTCTTCGCCATTCCTAACCAAGAAGCAACAACTGTCGCAGATAAATTAGTTCAAGAAGTCTTCTGTCGTTTTGGAGTACCCTTAGAAATACACAGCGATCAAGGAAGAAATTTTGAATCGCAAGTATTTCAAGAGACTTGTCGATTGATGGGTACCCATAAAACCAGAACCACCTCTTACCACCCACAATCCGATGGAATGGTGGAACGATTCAACCAAACGTTGGAGAGATATCTGGCGAAAGTTGTGGAAAGTCGGCAAAGGGATTGGGACAAGCACATACAGCCGTTTCTTCTGTCTTACCGAAGTGCAGTCCACGAAAGTACGACTGTGACACCAGCCTTCGCGAACTTTGGAAGGGAACTACGGTTACCTGCTGATTTAATCACTGGAACTCCCCCTGATGCTCCATGTAGCGTAACAGATTACGCGAATGACTTGCGTAATAAGTTGAACGATGTTTATGAGCATATCCGACAGTTCGGCCAACAGATGTCTGAGAAGATGAAGACCCGTTATGACCGGAAAGCCAACGGTAGGGGTTTCGACGAGGGTTCACTGGTGTGGTTGCATAACCCAGTGCGGAGCAAGGGGAAGTCTCCGAAGTTACAAGCAAAATGGGATGGGCCATACCGAGTCGTGACTAGGATCAACGATGTCACCTACCGAATACAGAAGGGCCCACGAGGTGCGCCTAAGATTGTGCATGTAGATCGGTTGGCGCGATACTACGGGACTAATGATGCTCGGGACGAGCATGTCTAAGGAGGGGGCAGTGTTACATCGGACCTACTAGAACATTCGAGAAAGCCAGTGATTACAGTGTGTGTACGTTAGAAGTTCGAGAGAATTCTATTATTATTAGTTTTAAAGTTAGGTAGGTACAAACTCGCGACCTATTTATACAAAGACATTAGAATTTCGACCGTACGCCTAGGGCATAAGGTTCATATTTGCTTGTTTTGTACAAGTAGGTTATACCTACTTTGTTTTTAGTAGGTACCTCTATTTTTTGTATCTACCTGCTATTTTTTGTTAGTGTTTTTTTATGACCCTCTCGAATGTTCGTGGTTATTCTGGTGTGTCTGTTGGCGAGTATAAATAGAGCGCTCAGGGCCGCGACCGGCAGTCTGGTTTTAGCGACACAACGAAGCGAATCCAAGTGAACTACAAGTGCGATATCTAAGTGAATAGTAAACAGTAGTGTATTTGTGATTGAGTTTTGATTGTTTTGTGATTAATAAAGTTATTGTGTTGTTTAATCGGTAGTAATTAATTTATCTAATACCCAGCTCGTAACAGTATGTTTCATTATGATTAAGCGAGGGAAGGTTTGGAGCTTTTGGCTAAATAATAACAGCGGCTTGGGTCATTCTTAAGGTTAAGCCGTGCTTGCCTAAGTTTGTCCTTAAGTGGGTGACCACCTATTACCTACCGAGTTACCTACGTGCCTCTGAAATCTGCTGTCTGTCATTTGTAGATCTTTGACAGTAGATACAGGTAGTCAGTGGCCTGAAAGTCTGTCAGCCAGTCTCATTAAGATGTATCATATTACCCAGTATTAATTGGATTGTGGAAGGCAGATAGGCAATTGCTCCATATAAAATACTTTTATTCAGCTGCCTCCACATATTTGGAAAAGGCCAGGCAGGTGATGAATATTTGTCATCGTTCCATCAATAGTGTAGCTCACTACGACTTCACGACGACGAAACGATTTTCAGCCTCCCGATCAAACCGGATTTCGAAAAGGCTTTAAGGCAAGGCACACACATACGCTGCTGCAAGTTATACAGAAGATCGAAGATTATAAGCTGCCTTTATATTCTATTTAGCATTTGTGGACTACGAGAAATCATTCGATACAATCAAGACTTGAGCTGTACTGCAGTCTTTCCAACGGTGCTAAATAGACTATCGGTACACCGAGGTGTTGAAGTGTTATACAGAAACGTCGCCATGTCAGTCCAACTTACGGAATAATCCTCGGAACCTATTCTTCTGTAGCGAGGTGTGAGAAAGAGAGTCGTCATAACTCCGAAATTGTTCACCGCTGCACTGGAGGATGTCTTAAGGTTCCAGACTAGAGAAGGCTAGGCAACAACGTCAATGGCGAGTACATCACTCACCTTCGGTTTGCCGACGATATAGTGGTCATGGCTAAGATCATGGAGGACCTCAGTATAATGCTGGATGACGTCAATTTAAGGAAAGAAGAATGATGATTACTCCAAACTACAGAATATGATTGTTATTATTTGTGAATCGTGATCTTTTTTTTAGTACTATAATCATTTAATGAAAAGTTATAAATATGTGAAATTATTCATTAACTAGCTGACCCGCGCCACATCGTCTGCGACACATAAAAGAAAGATAGGGTTACAGAGAGTGGGTCGTAAACACCTCTAATACAATTGTCAAAGAGCACATTACATCACACACATTTATCTAAAACGGTGTATCTCATAAGATATTCATTGAAATCAAATTACGGACCCAAGGGCAATTATGTTCAGAATTAGAGACTTCTGATAAACGACTTATTTATTTTGAGAAGGATCTTCTCTCGACAGCCTCGTACGTCTTCATCCTTAGACACTCGATGACAGTCATACTCCAGCTAACCACCGCAGCCGCGGCACGATATAATGTGTGACAACTGCCTACCATTTCAATTTTCGAACTCTACGTGCCTATGAGGCCGTGTCCTAAAGTGCACAACCTCTTTAAGGTGGACGCACACTTATCAGAGTTGAAGGAGGCGAAAGAATCGAATTTTAGAATACTTGTATGAAATTCTATAAAACTTTGCACACGTGTCAGCGTCAAATCGGACGAATAAAATATAACGTTATACGTATCAGAAAGTGTTGCTTTCGGCGCGGATAAGTGTGCGTTCACCTTTAAAGCTTAGAAACCTTCAAATACGGTGTTAATATTAGTGATTTTCGAGACAATCCAATTTTAAAGAGCACCAAGTTTTCAACCTTTTTTGGATAATAAATATAACATTGAGTTTTCAAAAATGTATCAAAATAACATGCTGTTTAAATCAATAACACTCAGGTCCATGTTTACCAAAAACATACCTAACACATTTTTGTATGGTAATATGTCACAGTGACCGCTGTTTTTAGATAATCAGACCGTTATCTTTTCGGTGAACATGGACCTAAGGAGTGTTGATATCAGATTCGAAACAAATCACCGCCAACAAAATAACCTTCTACCCCTTTTTAACCCCGTTAGGGGATCAATCTCAATGAAATACGAAACACGTTTTCCATCAATTCTGTTAAAAATGTTGATTGCAAAACTTGAAGTAGATTGGACCAAGGAATAACGTTTTCACGTACAAACTTTGCAACCCCCTCCTTTTCACCCCCTTAGGTGTAGAATTTCAGAAAACCCATTCTTAACGTATACCTACGTCATAAAAAGAATACACCCTCCCAAGTTTCACACTACACTTTAGGATAGTGGTAATAGAATTTATAAATAACGAAAATAAGAGAGGAGAGAATATACCACCTCCCCCCCGCGTTCCCCTGATCAAATCCTAAACAAGACTTTAAAAATGTGCTTAGGCCCGGGTTTACCAGTAGCAGACTGCCACTTGCCAACTCCTGCCAGTCAGGTATCAACCCCGTTTATTATATTTTAGGTTATGTTATGAACGCTTTATATAATAATATAATCAAAAATGATTCAAGACACAGGAACCACCAAACTAAACGCCTTGAATGGGTATTTAGTGAGTTAGCAATATTTCTTTAATTTTAATAAAGAACAGTATATTTTTCGTGTTAGTAAATAGAAAACACTATGTATAAACCGTGTGACATCTAAAATGTAATTAGATATAAGCTCAGAATTGTAATAACACAGAAAACTTGTAAATATTGAAGTGAAAATATACAATAAAAAATCCGAAAAACAGGAAGCGATTCGCGGTTCTCGTTACGGTCAAGTTCCGTAGTACGATACTAAAATCACAATTTCATACAATTGTAGTCATCAGTACGGCAAATATTATATTATAACGTGAGTAAATCAAGCAGTAAAAGTAGTGCGCTAAAGTCATGAAGAAGTATCGAATCGCTTCCTGAAAGTTATGAAAGTTTATCAGTGTTATTATTCCCAGTAAATCTTCCCCCTGATAGAAAACGACTGACGTTGTCTCCTCAACCTCAGTCGTAGGACGTCAGCGCCGTCTAGGTTCGACGATTATGTGTGCACAGTGATAGTATAGGCAGAACGTCTGCCACAGTATAGGCAGTACGTCAGGTAGGCACGCATACATCCCCGCGTCTAGCGATCACGCCCCACTCGTCCGGCACAGATCTGTTCAACTATACCCCGACAGACGACATGTAGGGAGCTATCCTAAAAAACCATTATCCATAAATACTTTCTAGTACTAACGGTCTCTTTGCAAAACGTCGGACGAACGGACGGACAGACGAACATGACGAAACTTTAAGGGTTCGTTATTTCGGAACCCTAATAAATGGGGACCTTATTCCTCGAACAGATAGGTTTGTCAACTGAAAAAAATGTAATTAGTCCGTCAGTTAGATTATCAAAAAGTATTTGACCCGCATTTATCTATCACAAGTGTATTGTCCATTCTTTAACTGACGGACAATAGATTTGCAATATAACTAACAGCTAACAGCTAAGTACTACAAAAATGTTTAACATTGCAATGAAACTAGGAAAATATTATTAATTGTTTATTCTTAAAATTAGATATAATCGATATTTATTTTACATAAAATTATGGTGATTTCGAATATTTATATGAATATCACAAAATTCGAAGAGCGACAGATGCCACATTAGTAAAAGTAAAACGTAAAAAATAATATAAAATAAAGTATAGGGTGGGGCGCGACGAGCGCGAGCTGGCGCCCGGCACGCCCCCGGCCGGCGGTCCTCCGGCGGCAGCACAGAGATAGGGAAAGAGGAAGACCGACACCGCCCGGTGCCGGCGGAGGAGCGCGGCCGCGACTAGCGTACTCAGCGCTGGAACAGCGGGTTGGGGAAGTCGGCCGGGTGAGGCAGGGGCGCGGGCGGCGGGCGAGCGCGGCGCCACGCCACCAGCCAGCACGCTACGGCCGCCGCCACCGCCACCAGCGCCAGTAGCGCCGTAAGCGCCAGCGCCACGGCCAGCCCCGCCGCCGAGACGCACACCTCGCCTGCGCCTGCGCCGGAGCCCGTTGCGCCGCCGGCGTCGCGCTGCCGCGCTACCTGCGACGGGTCGCGCCGCTGCAGCGTCAAGATTTGGTTGGACTCGACGGTCACTTCCTCGCGGAACTGGCCTGCAGGTGAAGATGATGTCCTGCTGTCGATCGCTTCTCGTTTTCGTCGCTTGCCAAAGGCGTCGGCACCGCGACAGTTCACCTGTGGATAGCAGTAAAATGTTAATATGTACTTGTCTTTTGCTGATGACATGGCTTTTTTTAAACATTTGTTGTGTTCCTTACCGGTTGACATTTTCCGAAGCAGACGCGAATGTTACATTGGAATCGTATGTTGTCACTGCTGGGGAATTTGAACGCGTTAAAGGCGACTCGCAGTACGCTGCCGTCTTCGCTTCGTTCCCATTCGCCGAAGATTGATGGATCCGTTGCACATCCGTCGGCGTCCGTCACCGGGTATTCATTCTCTACGTTTGTGGCTACTTCGCTTGTCTTTGCTATACAGCTTCGCGCAAAGCCGCCATAAATATCTGTGGAAAGAATAGACATTGATTTTAAGTATAAGCATATAAGTAACTTATGACTATAAAGCACGGATACACTTCGGTGGCTGTTGCGAGAAGTGGCATTGTCAACTGTCCACAGAGACTAAACGGTGGCACTGTTTGTTAGTATTTAGACTACTACACGAAGGCCGTATTAAAACCTCCGAATAGTGGTCTGTGACTGTGACAGAACTCGTGCGCTCAACAGACACTCGACGACGACGCGAATTTTGTTAGAACGATTATCTAACGCTAACGGCGCGCGTGCGGCTATCCCATGTCTGTGGTTCCATGACATTTGCTCTGTAGTTCTATGATATTCATACCTTTCACAAACATGACATTATTATGTCCGACAAATAATTATTCAAGAAAATAAGAGAGTTTCTTACTTGAGGGTTGTACATCGACTTGCAAGACCAGGTTCTCTCCAATCTCGGCAGAGCTGACTTGGCTGCCGGAGCGGGAAACGATTCTCATGGAGCAGGTGGGCGGCGGGCCGGTGTTGGCGATGGTGCCGGCCGTCGTCAGCATCGATACGTTGAACGCCAGCGTCACGTTCTGCTCGCCCGTTTGGTATATACATTTTATGTGGAACGCCTTAGCGTTTGAAGTCACAAGTTTCGGATGTTTCTGCATCACAAGGACGAAGCTTGCCAGACCCTGTAAAATACAAGTGTGTTATTTGCCTTCCTTTTGGTTAGAAATCGTAAAAGTTTTTATTTCCGTATAAGACGATAGTGGCGCCAGTAATCTTCTGTTTTGGCAACCTTTCAGCTTTGGGGAACATTGGCTTCTAAAAATAATTAGATAAATAACTTACGTTCACGTGCACTAAGCCACACTCGCCGAAGTGCACGGTAAAGTCGACAATTGTCTCGTCTTCCTTAGGTGTGTCTACAGCTAGTCGGCAGCGCTCGTCCTTACTGTAACTCTTTACGTACAGTACGCCGTTAAAGTCTTTGATCTTCAGGCTAACCCGAACGCCATCGGCAAGACAGTGGACCTAAAAAAATATGTTTATATATGTAAATAAAAGTGGTCCACAAAACTAAGCAACAGAATAATAAAAATTAAGGCCAATAAAGGTACCTAATTAAGGTAAATTATTTCTTACCTGCATATCAGGTAGAGGGAAGTCGGTACGGTACACTGGAGGATTGGTGGTGTTACAGTGTACTCGCGGATTGCCGGTGTAGCCAGCGATGCAGGTACAGTGCGAGCGGTGGCCGACGGCATCGCAAGTGGCCGACGTGCCGCACGGCTCGGCGCGACATGCGTCCACACAGGCACCGTTGATGCAGCGCTCATGGTCGTCACATTGCGCGTCGGCGCGGCAGCCCCGCGGCTCGCATGTATCACCGCGCGGCACGTAACCGCGCGCCGCGTCGCACACGCAGCGCCCGCGCGCGTCTAGCACGCGGCCGTCGCTCGCACGACACGGTATACACTCGCCGGTAGAGTCGATGCCTTGGCCTTCGATACATTCTGCAAATGGACCTGCACACAAGAAGTTAATTGGTGAGTTTTTTAGGATTGTAGTAACTAGACGAGGGACTAAATACATTTTAAGTTCATTATACATGTCAGTGTGGGCCTTATTCGGCATGATTCAGCACAGCATGTTCCTAGTTCGAATGAAAAAGAACTTAAGTATTAATTTGTTTAGCTGAACAAAATGAATAAAATCGAATATAATATTCGAATATAAGTTAATCCTTAGCAATAAGTTAAATCAGAAATAAAATTCAAATACTCACGTCTATTGGAAGTGCACTCTATAAGAGCGTTTCCTTTGTATCCGGGTATACATTCACAGATCATGGTTCTGACTGGTAGGGTATCAATAACCTTGCACTCGGCATTAGTACCGCAAGGCTTTATTTCCAGACAAGGATCCACACACTTCGCGTTCAAGCAAGCGGTTCCAGAGGGACAATCAATATCTGTGATGCATTGCGGTTGTCTCGTACTTACGCATCCGTCTTCAGTGCTTTGGTAACCAGGTGGACATACACAGTGAACCTCGTGTAGATGAACTCTGCATTCTGCAGGTTCGCTACAAGTTGTTGTGTTGCATGGGTTCACACATTTGGAGTTTATACACGATTTGTCTATAGGACAGTCTGAGTCTGCACGGCAGCCAATAGGTGTACACGCAATTGATGGATTTCCTATAGTACCAATCCTGCACCTGCATGAGGCGCGATGTTCATTGCCGTAACATTCGGCAGAGTCACCACAAACGTCGGAGTCGACCGAACAAGCTGGTATACAACGACTGTTGAAGCATGTTTCATCATCTGCACATTGTGAATCAGATTGGCATAGAATCTTGTAGCACCCGGTGCGGGCATCGCCTACAAAGCCGGGCTGGCAAGCACAAACTGGTTTGTGGCCCTTGATTTGACAATCCGTGTTGGGACCACATTCGCACGGATTTTTACAGACGGATGTTATACAAGCGTGATTAGCGGTACAGTTATCATCGGCGTTGCAAATGACATCTGCGATTGATGTTGCTGGACGGCAAACGCCTCCGCCGCTACTCACGTATCCCGGTGGACATGTGCACAGCATTGTGCGCACTGGAAGAGTTGGTGAAACTTCACATTGGGCTGGAGTGGCGCAAGGTCGCAATTCTGTGCAAGGATTAACGCATCTAGATGATAAACATGCCATTCTGGATGGACAGTCGGCGTCCACGTAACACTCTGCGATGAATTCTGGTTTACATTCAACATATGGACTTCCGGTATAGCCTTGTTCACATTTGCATACTGCGATATGATTTCTGACTAAGCACGTTGCTCCTGTGCCGCAAATATTCTCGCTAAGGCATGGATTCACGCATCTGTGTGCGTGACATTGTTTGTCCTGTTGGCAGTCGCCATTAGTTCTACATTCTATTGCATGACAACCTAAGTAAACGTCACCTTCAAATCCAGAACGGCATCTGCACAACGGTGAATTCCTTTCTACATAGCATTCAGCATTAGGCCCACACGTGCTGTTCAAGAGGCAAGGGCTGATGCAGTTGCCATTAACACATGCCTCATGAGATTGACATTCTGAATTGCTGCGGCAACCAACGATGTGGCATCGCCTGTATGGGTCACCATCATATCCTTCGCGACATGAACAAATGGGTCTATGATTCCGGATGAAGCATTCTGCATTATCTCCGCAATTACACGGGTTACGACAAATTCTATTGACACATGATTCGTGGTCACCGCAGTCCTGGTCTGAAGAGCAGCTAAGCGCCGGTAATTGTGCAGGTTTACAACTTCCTCCTTCTTCAGGAATATATCCATCGGGACAACGACATATCAAAGTTCGGAATGGTACGCTGTCTGATACAGTACAGCGAGCGTTGCCGGTGCATGGTTTTAATTCGCTGCAAGCTTCGCGGCATTCATCCCTAAGACAAGCGTAGCCGCTAGGACATTCACTGTCCATGCGACATTCGGGTTCACCAATAACATCGACTCTCAGGCAGTGGACGAGAGGGTCTCCGAGAGGGAGTGCCGGAGGGCACTTGCAAGATGCAACGTGGTTCCGTGCGAAGCAGTCGGCGTTGTTAGCACAAGGGTTTCGGCCGTCACTCGAACAGGCGTGGCGGCATGATCCCTTTACACACACACTGTCATCGTTACAGTCATTATCGATCTCACACTCAGAGGTTTGACACCTGGTGTAGGGATTTCCAGCGGTTCCCGTAGGACAGCGACAGTTAGGACGATGTGCTTTACCGAAGCATTCGGCGCTGATAGCGCAAGGAGCTTCAACTACACAAGGGTTGACGCAAGCGCCGTTGTAACATGTATCGCTGTCGGGGCACTCTGAATCGGATCCACAACCAACTGTAACATAAAACAATATGGCGCCATTACATTATAAATATTGAAACTAAAATAACTAAAGGAAGTGGTTTATAAAAATGAACATGCAACGGACCTTTAGTGCACCCGACGTAAGGGTTGCCTGAATATCCTCGTTCACAGTAGCATACGGGATGGTGCCTCACTACAGTGCACTCTGCGTTGGAGCCGCACGCGCATGGATCTGCGCACGCGCCGTTGACACACGCTTGTGATAGCGGACATTCAGAATTGGCTTTGCAACCAACAGGGATATTATTTTGATCAAACAGAGCTGAAAAAAGTATTTTGTTTAGCCTTATACCCAGTATAGTTCAAATATCATGTGCCATAAAATAAACAACAAAAACATATATTTTTACTTACGAGGCGAGCATCTGTCGTATCCATCACCCGCATATCCTCTTGGGCAAGAGCATCGTGGTTTATGGTTTATAACTCGGCATAGTGCACCGAGGCCGCACGCGTCATTACATGGGTTCACACAAGCGCGTTCAATACAAGCTTGTTCTGGGCCGCATTCCTCATCATTATAACATTCATAGACGGTAGGTTTTCGAGGTACTGTAAAACAAATAGCACGTTAAGCATTGCTACTCCAACATTACCTGAGGCAAAAAAAAACATGTCACCGGGTAAGTACTTACTTGGATTACATTCAATTCTAGGATTTCCTGTGTATGCAGGTGCACAAGTGCAGCGAGATGTATGGTCTATTGATTCACAAACAGCATTTTGTCCGCATGGATCAGCTCTACAAGCTTCAACACAGCTGCCACGACGGCATGTTTGGCTGTTAGCGCATTCGGAATCGACTGAACATTCAGCTTCCGGTGGAGCTCTACAACCATTGTCAGGTGCCACACGACCTCCATCGGGGCAAATACAAGCCACAGCGCGTAATGGTAGCACGTCTACGATCTTACAAACTAGTCCAGAGTCGCAGGGGTTTCCTAAACAGAGGTCGATGCAGCGTGCATTAACACAGGCAAATGGCGCTGAACAATCGGCGTCGGTGGTACACTCTGTGTTGTCGTTCTCTATGCTGCAGCCGCGAGCGTATGGCTCTCCGGTGCGGCCCGCCGGGCACGAGCACTCGGCGCGGTGACTGCGCGCGGTGCACTGCGCACCGGGTGCGCATGACTGCTCCGAGCACGCCGGCTGGCAAACACGGTTCAGTCGGTTGCAGATTTGTGTGTCGTCACAATCCTCGTTGTAGTGACAGATAGCAGACACACAGGCACGTCGTGGGTCACCCTGGGTCCCGGGCGGGCAACGACAGCTGGCGATGTGCGCAACTGCCACGCAGTTCGCGTCTCTTCCACATGGCGTACCGAGTGTGCACGGATCTTGACAGTAATTGTTGACACAACTCTTGTCGAATGGACAGTTGTCATCTGATGTACATTCAGCTGCAAAAATATAAAAAGCAGACATTATTTATAACGATCTTACCGTGTCAATGACTGATAACGGAAATTAGCTAAGTTAGACTTACGTGTGTAACATATGCGCGCGGGGTCACCGGCTGTCCCGGGCGGGCAGTGGCAGCGCGCACGGTGCTGTGCAGCGTCGCACAGCGCACCGTTTCCGCACGCACCCGCGCACGCCGACACGCAGCGCTGCGACACACACGCTTCCGCTCCACCGCATTGTGAGTCAGACGTGCACTCTACACCCGGTACACCTGTTTACAAAAATAAACCTTTACTTTACTTACTCGGCTAGAGCAATGCATGTAACATTATACTATGTTAGACAAAATAATAAAAAAGTAGAGGCAAAAACTTCAAGGTATTTTCGAAGATCTTACCGAGCGTGCAGGCCACGTCGGGATTGCCTTGCAATGGTGACACGCAAGTGCACGTAGCCCGATGCGCATCGGCGCGGCACTCGGCTCCCGACCCACATGTTTTGTCGGCGCACACATTCACGCACACGCGGTTAACGCAATGCTCCTCTGATCCACAGTCACTGTCTGCGCTACATTCGCCTCCTGTAAATAAAAATTACTTTTAGTTTCTTCTAAATATTTGCATCAAGAAGCTGTTTTTCGTGCCCAAACAGACACTTTGAGGTTTTATCTTTCGTTGCGTAGACGTAACAGACAAATCTTTAGACAATATAGGTACCTCTATACCCCGGAAGAACATTATATAACAGAAAGTTTGGTGCAGTAATAAGTTGGTACTCATAATGCTGTATATATTTACATGCATTTATTACATGAAAAGTATCCATAGTGCATAATTATATTATAATTGGAAACAAAATTCTAGTCCGGTGTAATCCTGTTGTAATCACACCTACCGTCTTTCTCGAAATCTGTAACTAAGTCTGCATGGCTGTTATAAGTAATCATAATGATCATTTAAATGAATTAATAATTATTCGCTTACATAATTATTACATGTAGGGGGCTAAAATAAACATTCCTGAAATACGTACTTGGATTACATTGTACAGAGGCGTCCCCAACGAGAGGTTTCGGACATTCGCAAACGAGTGTTCGGAATGGTAGTGTATTAGCAACTCTGCATTCTGCTCGGATGCCACAAGATGTTGGTTCACAGGGATTCCTGCATATATTCTGCAGACATGCTAGGCCGGGGCCGCATTCGCCGTCCATTTCACATTGTATATCATCTATAACTAAAGAAAGAAGCAGAGTACATTATACATTGAGTATAGAAAATAGAACATTTTTTATTATAGCCAAATTATGTAAAATAACAAACCTCTTCGGCATTCAATCTTAGGATTGCCCTGGGTGCCTCTGGGGCACTCGCAAGTGGGTACATGACGGACAACCGTGCAGATCGCACCCTGAGCACATGCTCCGAGGCAAGGGTCTTTGCAAGTATCGCGAGAGCACGCCAGCCACGAGGAGCAGTCGTCATCTACTAAGCATTCGGCTCTGCGACATCCAGTCCATGGGTTGCCGTGGGCACCAGCGTTACATTCACACGACGCAGTATGGCCGCGCGCAACGCAGTGCGCTTCGGTTCCACAACGTATGCGCAAGCAGACCTTCACACACGAACCACCCTCGCAGCTTTCATCATCTGGGCAGTCATTGTTGCTATGGCATTGCACTGGAACAAACGAAAATAAGTAAATAGCTGCTTGTATTTATTCACAAATACAAAGATTATAAGAACATGACTCTTATGATCTGTGACTGAATTTTGAATGAAGCATACATTTTAATTTAGTTAATAACACATAGCCTGCATACGTGTTACCCGGTATAAACCGGGTTGTGGAGTATTCAGCTGCATCCGGCTAGACTGGAAGCCAACTCCAACATAGTTGGGGCAAGGCTACGTAGATGATGATGACAAAATAAAATAAATAAAATAAATATCGCTGGATTTTAACACACAGCACCACCTAGTGCCACACACCACCTAGTGCCACCTAGTGCACTGCTTGTGTCGTGGACACTAGATAGTTGATATAATACATATATACTTTTTTGTTTGTGAATACATACTTATTATACATTCTTACTCGTATAAACATCCATGACTCGGAAACAAATGTCCATGCTTATCACACAAACATTTGCTCCCACCGGGATTTGAACCCAGGACCCTAAGAACGTAAGACAGCGTTACTACCACTACGCCATTCGGGTCGTCAAACAAAGCCTGGACACATTGTTCTACAAGTATGCAATTATGAATAATAAATACCTGAGTAACATCCTGAGTAGCCATCGCCCTCGTACCCTGGTAGGCAAGTGCAAAGGGCTCTATGTTGTTTGGCGATGCAGCGTGCATTAAGTCCGCAGTTGTTGAGGCCACATACGGGCGAGCAGTGCGCGCTCACGCACGCGGCGTTGTCGGCGCACTGATCGTCTGAGACGCACTCGGGCGTCGGCAATGGCGGTGGAACAGAGATCAGGCTGCACCGCACAAGCGGAGATCCTGTATAACCAGCGGGACACGAACACACCGGCGAGTGTCTCACACCCGTGCATATCGCATTGAGACCACAGGCGTTCACGCATGGATCAGTGCACTTTCTGTTGATACATGCACGATCGCCAGAGCAGTCATCGTTGACGGTACATTCATAGTACGTGCATATTCCATTGCGGCAGGTCGCATGCGGTCCACAAGGATTGGGGTCGCAGGGATCGTCAGATTCCGGTTTTGTTTCTAAGGAAGAAAATAATAAATAAATGCGTTATTAATAAGTTCAAAGCAATGGGCTGTACTGTCAAACAGAGGTTACTACTTTTGTGACTTGGCTACGGTGAGTGAGTGGTACTAACCTATACAGCCAACAAATGGATCGCCAGTTGTGGCTGGTGGACACCAGCAGATGGGAGCATGGTTAAAGACGCGGCACATGGCTGCGTTGCCGCACGTGCCCGGGCAGGGATCGACACACTTATTGCGCACGCAGGCACGGTCGCGCGGGCACTCCGAGCTGACCACGCACTCGGGCCTGCACCCTGTGGTGGCAGCGTCACCGCTCGTCCCACTAGGGCACGTGCACATGGCGCTCTCGCCAACCACTGAGCACAGGGCTCCTGGGCCGCATGGAGATGGAGTACAAGGCGGTGCTGTAAAGCATAAAATTAATTAAATTGACATGTGAGTTTATTTAGTTATCGCAAATAAAATAATCTAATGTTATAATTATAGGACTTACGGGTCATTTCTACAAAGCATCTTTCAAATGCGTTTCCTCTTGTTCCTGGTGGGCACGAACACAAAGGTATGTGATTGACAGTTTCACAGTCTGCTCCTACACCGCAAGTACCCTGGCAAGGGTCACGGCAATGAGAGCGTATGCAAGCTTTCGAAGGAGAGCAGTCAGAGTCCGCGAGACATTCAGGTCGGCATCCAGTGTTGGGGTCACCACGTAGACCAGGCTCACATTCACAAGAAGCGCTTGTACCTTTCACTCGACACAAGGCTCCAGGTCCACACGGTGATGGTACACAGGCATCCTTTGTTGGATTAGCTGTAACATGGTACATGATAGTTTAAACCTGTGCTAAAATTAAGATTAACGAAGCAAATATTATGGAAAGCTCGTCGTCAAGCTAAAATTTTCGTCATTTAAAGAGGCGAACGGCGCACTTGGTTTCGCTAGTAAAACCCATGCCTAAGCTTTAAAAGCGAAGACGCAAGATTGCCGCATCCTACATCCCTGCATTTCTGAATCACATTACGTATTTTACTCAAAATATTTTTATCTTAAAGCAATCATCCGTTTGATCTTATCTGTCTTACGAATATTTTCGATGGGATGGCACGTCGCGAGAGGGTTTCCGGTAGTGGTGGGAGGACAAATGCAGCGTGGCTCATGAGCCACCGGGACACAGTCAGCGCCTTGACCGCATGCTCCCGGGCAGGGATCTACGCAACGTCTGTTAATGCAAGTAAGATGCCATTCGCAGTCATTGGACTCCAGACACTCGTAACGACAGGATGGGGGTGCTCCGAAGAAGCCTGGGCGACAGCGGCAGCGGCCATCAGCGCAGTCAGCATTCGGACCACAGTCCGGACAGGGTGAATTCTTTTTAGGCTCAGACTCGAGTGCTGTAAATAGTAATCATGTTAAATATGAATGATTGGAATTAATAGCGAGTCACCTCGACCAATACAAGCACGAATTAACATACCTGGCATACAACGAATAAATGGATCCCCAGTGTAACCAGGCGGACAACTACAAATAGCTGAATGCATTGTTGTTCGACAATCGGCGCGAGCACCGCACGCGCCCGGGCAAGGGTCGCGGCATTTGCCGTTGCGGCAAGCCAGCGTGGCGGGGCAGTCGGCCGAGCTGTGGCACTCGGGCCGGCAGCTAGGCGGCTCGTCGTACATGGGCAGCCGGCACGAGCAGTGCGCCACTGAGCCTTGCGCGCGGCACACGCTGTTAGGCCCGCACGGGTTGGGCGAGCACGGCTCAGTCTCCACCGGTGCTGTTTTTTTTAAAATTTATCGTTAATTCGGAATCGTCTCATTGGTGATATTTGAAGTATTTTACCAAGAAATAAAGTAGGTTCTTACCTATCACACGCCGACAGGCTATGAAAGCATCACCCTGAAGAGGTGCTGGGCACTCGCATATGGCAATGTGATTGTAAACATTGCACACAGCATCGAGGCCACATGCATTTTTGCACGGATCAACACATTTGTAGTTCACACAGGCTTGACGTTTGTCACAGTCATTATCAATAGTACATTCGGGTCGACACTCTATTGTAGGATTGCCGTGGTATCCAGGAATACATGAACAAGTACCGTTGCTACAAATAGCATTACTTCCGCAAGGGTTTCTAGCGCACGGGTCTATCGGTACTGGTGTTTGTGGTTCTGAAAAATATACTGCTGTTTTATCGAAAGTTACTCAAACATATTCACTGAGCGATCTTTTGAACAAAAACAAAAAAATATGGACTTTTTCTGTAAAGTAATAACAACACCTAGTTTAAAATAAGTTCACAACACTATTGGACTTATAAATGCAATATTTTATTTAACTGCATTGTTTCTAAATTCCCGAATTCAATCAAGTAAGCATTAGCTAGACCTATTATTTTCGACGTAGTTTGTTTGTCCCTAAAATGTACATACCATCGAACAGGTAACATCCGACGAAAGAATTGCCTCGGTGACTTGGTAAACATGTACAAATAGCCAGATGGTTCATCGCTCGGCATTCAGTATTAGAGCCACAAGATCCAATACATGGGTCAACACATCTTTCCCGTACACAGGCTTTATCATTAGGACAATCTTCGTTGATAGCACATTCTGGTGCACATCGGGGCGGGGCTCCGAAGTAACCCTCCCTACAACTACAGATAGCTGATCCTGCTGATTCCCTGCATGCTGCAAATGGACCGCAAGGATTGGGTTCGCACGGAGATTTTATTTGTGGCGGTAACACTTTTTCTTTGGAACATCTGATGAATGCATCGCCTTCGTAACCAGGTAAGCACGTGCAGTAAGGGCTGTGGTGATACACACGACATTGTGCATTTTCTCCACATGCTCCGATGCATGGATCGATACACTTTTGCTTGATACATGCTTTGTTGAGCGGACACTCTGAACTCATCATACACTCTGGTCTGCAATTTGGCGGATTTCCAATATATTCTGACAGACAAGTGCATATGGCTTTATCGCCAGCAGCATTGCAAGTACTATAGGGACCACATGGGGATGGATTGCAAACGTCACGCTGTGGTTCTGCAAATGTAAGATATTATTTAATAACAGTAAGAAAGTATTATCAAGACTAATTCTGACATTCATTCAAGATTTTTTAATTTTATTTTGAACATTTGATCTTCAAAGTTTAATAAATATGAAAGCATACTTAATAAAAAGAAACAGTTTACCTTCTCTAAAAATGCACCTTTCATATGGGTTACCCAAATATCCTGTTGAACAAGCGCAGTTGGGAATATGATTAATCATTTGACATTGAGCATTAGTTCCGCAAAGTCCGGGGCATGGATCTTGACATCTGTTATTGATACATGCTAAATTTTCGGGGCAGTCAGAATTGAGTACGCATTCGGGTCTACAGCCTTCATAAGGATTTCCGAAATATCCCGTGACACATGTACAGCTACCAGCGTTGTTACGTTCTTGGCACACGGCGTTTGGTCCACATGGGTTCGGCACGCATGGTGCGGTCGGTGGAGGCGGTTTTACATCTGGAACTGAATGTGTATATTATATATTTATAGATATTTCCATATTTATAAATATATTATGGCAGTAAAAATAATGACACAAGTATTTGAATCGTCAGACAGCAGTCATTTTTTTACCTTTGATAGCAGTGCACTGATAGAATGAGTCTCCTTCGTATCCTGGTTGACACGCACATTGGGGTGAATGACTAATAACCCGACATTCCGTGTTAAGCCCGCAGGCACCAATGCATGGATCAGCGCATTTGTTGTTAATGCATGCCATAACAAAACTGCATTCACTATTCGTAGAGCACTCTGGACGACAGTATGGTGGTTGTCCCATGTAACTGGGTTGACAAGAACACGATGGTGCTTCGTTTACTGCTCGGCATTCAGAATTGGGCCCACATGGAGATGGTTCACATGGTGTTCTCTTTGGTGGAGGATCATCTAATAAAGAAACATATGTGCACATCAGTTGAAGTGTTTCGTAATATTATTAAATCCATGTCTAGTTTTTATACATATCTCAGAACAGTAGAGGGAGGTTGGGTGCAAGTATCTAAGGTAGTTGCATAGCATAAAGGAACCATAATTCAATCAATGGATTACATTCGACGAGTTCATAGTAGTAACCGTTTTGTTTGGATTCAGGTTTTTATAAAAAATGACTTCTGTCGTTGTGATACTCACTTTGAATGACTACACAATGGGTAAATGGATCCCCGGTGTAACCATTTCTGCAGTAACAAATAGGCTTGTGATTGTGGACGCGACACTCAGCGTGTAATCCACAAGAACCAATACAAGGATCACTGCATTTTTGATTTGAACACGCCATGAGACTTGTACAATCTGAATCCACTAAACATTCCGGCCTGCACGATGGAGGCGCGCCTATGTAGCCAATGAGACACGAACAAACTGCATTTTCTTGCATCGCTCGGCATACACTATATGGACCACATGGAGATGGATGACATGGGTTTCGGTTTTCTGGTATTACTGAAAACGAATAAAAATCTTAGTTTGCATGTAATTTTCCAATAATATCGTATTACGCACGTAACGTTGCGAAGTTTTATATTTACCTGTTATTGGAGTGCATGAAAAGAATGCATTTCCACTAGTGTTCGATGGACAAATACACATTGGTATGTGATTGTATACTTCACATAAAGCTCCCTGTCCACAAAGATTTGTGCAAGGATTAACACATTTGTTGTTAACACATGTTTTGGAAGGAGGACAGTCGGAGTTGTGTGTGCATTCCGGACGACAACTCAAGTACGGGTTTCCGAAGTAATCGGGTCTACATGTACATTGTCCATCGTTACAGTCAGCGTTTGCTCCACAAGGGCTTGGGTTGCACTTGTCAAATACAGCAGGCAGAGGTTCTGTAAACGGTGAAATATGATTACTTAATTTTAAATGAACAACATTTAAACATAAACAACTCTTTGTAACACAAAAAGTGGAAACGGAGAAAGTTGAAATCTTTGTAACACAAAACGTGGAGACGGAGAAAGTTGAAAAGTAAAAAAAAATAGCAACGTAATACGAAATATTTACCTATTTTTTCCTTTACGCGACAACTTTGGAATGGATTTCCAGTATATCCTTCTCTGCAACTGCAGATAGCTGCGTGCTGGTAAACCTGGCACTCTGTCTGTAAGCCACACGAACCCGGGCATGGATCGCGACATTTTTGGTTAATACAAGCTTTGGTGCTCGGGCAATCTGAGTTCACAGTACATTCCGCTCGACAGTTCGGTGGTGAGCCGACATAGTTTTCCAAGCACGCACATGATGACACTTGATTTATAACTTGACATTGAGAATTTGGTCCGCATGGTGATGGAACACATGGATTTTGGTCTTGAAGTGGAACTGTAATTTCTGAGGAAAATGAGTATAGTGTTAGGTGGATTCCGGAAGTTATACATTACATTTTTAAATCAAATATTGTTGTACATTTCGGTCAAGCAATCATACCTTTGACAATGGCACATCTAACAAATGGATCGCCTTCAAATCCTCTCCTACAGGAACATATCGGGGCGTGGTTTACAACTCTACATTCGGCTTCTTGTCCACAAGAGCCAACACATGGGTCTACACATTTCTGCCTGATACAACTCTTGAATGAGTCACATTCAGAGTTGACTGTGCACTCGGGTCGGCAACTAGGCGGAGATCCATAGAAATCTGGCAAGCACGAGCATATTGCTAGTCCGTTGTTGTCCTTACAGATAGAGTTGCTTCCGCATGGATTTGGCACACAAGGACTTTCGATCGGCGCTGTAAAATAACGTCAAGATTAAAACGGTTTCTACGAGGGTATGTCAATTGGTTTACCAATCTAACGGTCCGAAACTTACTTTGTTCGATAATGATGATGTGACAGTAGGTATAAGGATTTCCTGTATATCCAGGTGCACAGTTGCATGATGGAATATGGTTTATAACTTGACATAATGCCGTGGAGCCACAAACTCCCGGACAAGGATCTTCACATTTGTTCCTCAGACATGCTTTATTGTAAGGACAGTCGGTATTCACCACACACTCGGGTCTACAAGACTCGTAGGGATTCCCAAAATATTCAGGCTGACAGATACAAGCTGCAGCGCCGTTTCTAGAAACTTTGCATTGAGCATTGGCTCCACATGGTGTAGGATTACAAGGATCTAATTTTTCGACAGCTTGTGGTATGAGGTAACAAGCCGTGAATGGATCGCCGGTGTACCCTTCTTCACAAGAGCACATTGGACTATGCAAGCGTACAGCACATTGAGTATTAGTTCCACAAGACCCGGGACATGGGTCTTGGCACTTGTAATTCATACAAGCTCTGTTTGATGGACAGTCGTCGCTGGTAGTGCACTCGCGGTGACACTGCGGCGGAGTGCCTTCAAACGTCGGCTGGCATGTGCAAATGTACGAATCGCCGTTGGGTGTTGGGTTGCATACACTATTTGGTCCGCAAGGCGACGGCACGCATGGGTTCGAAGGCCGATCTTCAATTATTTGGACTGAAAATATAAGTAAACATATTAGGCACATACTATTTAAGTACGTTAATTATTTTCGGTACATACCAAATTACAAATAAAGATCAGGTAGAAGAAATAATTACCGTAACAGTGATTAAATGGAGAGCCAGTATATCTTGGCGGACATGTACATATTGGATTGTGATGGTTAACGTTACATATTGCGTTATGACCGCATGACCCTGGGCACGGGTCTTGGCATTTCCGATTAATGCAAGCCAGAGATGGAGCACAATCTGTACTTTGAATACATTCTGGGCGACAGTTGGGTGGATTGCCAATATAATCTTGGAGACAGGCACATACAGCTTGACCATTTGCTTCCCTGCATAAACTATTTGGTCCACAAGGAGAAGGTTCACATGGTCTAGTAACAGGTTCTATAAATGAAAAGGTTTTTTTATAGGCTTATGTAATTATTGAATTAGATTAGGAACATTTTATTTGTTTGTCTGAAGTAGATACATACTTTCAATGCGGATGCACTGCGTAAACGCGTCTCCTGTCATACCACTAGGACAGCTACAGATCGCGACGTGGTTATATGCATTGCATTCGGCGTTCAGACCGCACATATCACGGCAGGGATCAACACATTTTGATCTAAGGCACGCTTTGTCTAGCGGGCAGTCTGTACTAAGAACACATTCAGGTCGACAACCGAAGTAGGGGTCTCCTTGGTACTCGGGCAAGCATGTGCACTCGCCGTTGTTACAGACTGCATTAGATCCGCAAGGTGATGGATGGCATGGATCAATGTTCTGAGGCGTGTCTGAAACAGTATTACAAAGTTGACAGAAATACTTAACAAACACCAAGATTGAGTTGAATTGTTTTCAAAACTTGTTTGTCTGCCTATAACAAATAATCTGTTTTAACTTACCCGGTGGTTTGACGTTGCATACTGCGAAAGGATCGCCTTCATATCCATATGGACATGAACAAATTGGTATGTGATTAACAACGTTACAAATTGCATTAAAGCCACAAGATCCCAAACAAGGGTTTTGACATTTCATGTTCATACAAGACTTATCATTGCTACAGTCTGTGTTCACCACACATTCCGGTTTACAGTTAGGAGGACTGCCAAAGAATCCAGGTGTACATGAGCAAGATGGTATTCCACCAATATCGCGGCATTCTGCATTCAATCCACAAGGAGAAGGAACGCATGGATTAACTTGCTCCATTAGAGGCGTTTGCTTTTCAGGTAGTACGTAACAAACCGAGAATGGATCACCAGTGTAACCTTGTTTGCAAGAACAAATGGGATTGTGATTTATGACTCTGCATTCTGTTTGTATACCGCATGCTCTATCACAAGGCGATACACATTTAAAGTTCTCACATACTTTGTCTAATGGACATTCCGAACTGGTAACGCATTCTGGACGGCATTCCGGAGGTGATCCTTGGTAGCCACTCATGCATGTACATATAGCTATACCATTTTGTGTTTTGCATTGACTGTTCGGCCCGCAAGGTGAAGGATTGCATGGGTCTATTGGATCGGCTGCAATAAAATATGAATATGTTATTTCGTCAAGACCAAGTTATTCAGGCTTGCTTGCACCACAGATTTAAGATCTCTCTGTCCCTATCATAGTGACCATGGTACGAGCGGGCCTTACAATATTTTATTATACCTTACTATAAAGCTGTTATTTTGAAATTACAAACAGAGACTTTTATTTTATTTACTTGTCTAGATGTTAATGTTTAAAATTTAAATACTTACATTGAACTTTGTATGTACATATTTTGTATGGATCCCCATAATGCAAATCAGGGCATGAACAACTTGGAATATGATTGATCACGTTGCACTGAGCATTAATACCACATGTGCCCGGGCAGGGATCGTGACATTTGTTTTGATAACAAGCTAAGTTTGATGGACAATCAGAATTAATCAGGCATTCTGGCTTGCATGATTCGTAAGGGTTACCGAAGTATCCGGGTGAACATGTGCACGATCCGGCATTATTTTGCTCCCTACATTCGGCGTTTGCGCCACATGGTGAAGGAACGCAAGGTGTTGGACGTTCTATTTCGGTGGCTTCAACTTTGATGGTGCAGTAAAGGAATGGATCGCCGGTGTAGCCATTTTGGCATAAGCAAATGGGCGTATGACTAACGACTCTACATTCAGCGTTAACGCCGCACGAGCCACGACATGGATCTTGACACTTCCTATTTATACAAGCCATATTTGATGCACATTCTGTGTTACTGGTACATTCGGGTCTACAGTTGGGTGGAGCGCCAGTGAATTCGGGCAAACACCGGCAATCAGCATTCTCTCCATTGTCTGTGCATTGAGAGTTAGGTCCACATGGTGATGGAAGGCATGGGTTTACTTTTTCTGGTGGGGTAGCAGCTGTAATGAAATAATTTTATAAGATATTATCTATGTCAAATCTCACAATTTTTTATAAATGGTAACATTAACTAATTAATGTATACTTACGAATTAATTGACAAATAGAAAATGGATCTCCGGAGTATCCTGATAAGCAGGTGCATACAGGATTGTGATTGACAACTAGGCAGTGTGTGTTGCGACCGCAAGCACCTGGACATGGGTCTATGCATTTTTGGTTGGAACAAGCTCGGTTCAAATTACAATCGGAGCTAACTGTGCACTCAGGGCGACAGTTAGGCGGGCTACCTTGGTAGCCTTGCACGCAGACACACACAGCGTGACCATTCACTTCTCTACACTGACTGAATGGGCCGCACGGGGACGGCTCACATAAATTGATCGGTGCTGCCGGCTCTGGAAAATGGAATAGTTTCACTAGATAGCTTTTTATCGATGGGTAGTAAAGATAACTCGGCAGGTCAGAATTAAATTTTACCTTTAATTTCATTGCAATAGTGGAACGGTGTTCCTGTAAATCCTTGTGGGCATGAACACATTGGAATATGATTGATAGTTTCACAAATGGCTCCAACTCCACATGTTCCAATACATGGGTCATTGCATTTGTTTCTGATACAGGCTTTATCTCTCGGGCAGTCTGAGTTGAGCACACATTCAGGTTTGCATGCAAAGTATGGATCACCAAAGTATTCTGGTAAGCATGAGCAAGCACCATTGTCACACACGGCATTAACACCACATGGTGATGGCGAGCAAGGATTCAATGGCTCAACTTCTAAAACAATAAAAACAACATTTTAGTAATAAATAGGTAGGTACTACACGCGTTATATAGGCACCTCCTACTAGCACAAATCAGATAAAAGTGCAGAATTAAGTACCTTGATGCATGATTTCACAGTTGCTGAACGGATCGCCGCTGAAACCAGGCAAGCACGAGCAGATTGGCAGGTGGTTGTTGACATTACACTGCGCATTATTGCCACACGCGCCGGGGCACGGGTCGTTGCAGCGGTTGTTGATGCATGCCATAACTGCGTTGCACTCGGAGTTGATAGTGCACTCCGGCCTGCATCTCGGCGGAGAACTTATATAATTCGGAAGACAGGTGCAGCGTGCGTTGCCATTGAACTCTTGGCATTGAGAATTTGGACCACATGGTGATGGTATGCACGGATTTACTTCTGGTCGTGGCGTTGGAATTGATGGTAGCACTAAAACATATTAAATATTTAGTCAATGATGTGTAACAGTAGGGCATAGTAATTATTTATTTCAAATGTTGTGAGTACTTACTAAGTACACAGTTAGTAAATGGATCACCGGTGAATCGATCCTGACATGAACATATAGGGTTGTGAGCGATTACTCTGCAGTTTGCATTCCTAGCACATTGATTGACACAGGGGTCTACACATTTACGGTTTACGCAGGCTTTGTCACTGGCGCATTCGCTGTTTATTGTACATTCCGGTCGACAGTTTGGCGGTGTCCCCATAAAATCAATTTGGCAACTACATATTGCTTGTGCGTTTACTTCTCTGCACTGACTGTTAGGTCCGCACGGTGAAGGCGAGCAAGGTGTTGGCTTGACTGGATCTGTTAGAAATACAAGGATATCGTTAGGCACAACACCAGACAAAAAAAACAAGGGTGAATTTTGACCAAACATACCTTCTAGTTTCTCAATGCAATTGACATAAGCATTTCCAGTTAGTCCTGGAGGGCAATAACAAGAAGGCAAATGATTCACAACTTGACAGATTCCATTTCGTGCACATATGCCCGGACAAGGGTCTCTACATTTGCTCTGAATACAAGCTAGCATAGGTGGACAGTCTGTGTTAATAACGCATTCGGGTCGACAACCCTCGTATGGGTTGCCCACATACGTGTCAATACATCTGCAAGCTCCCGCTCCATTCCTTTCAGTACATTCTGCGTTAAGACCACACGGAGAAGGTTCGCAGGGAGAGTTGTATTCGATTGCATTTTCTGTAAAAGTATTAAATGTGTAAGTACCGATGTATTTATACGACGGAATAGATTTCGTTTTATCCAACAATCGCAATGCAGGTTAATGATAAGTAATAGTTTAATTACCTTTTACAGGAGCACAAGATATCAGAGGATCTCCAGTTTGACCGAATGGACACGAACAGATTAGAGCATGACTGATAACTCTACAGTCTGCATTATATCCGCAGCTTCCAGGGCAGGGATCTTTGCACTTTTGGTTGACACATGCTAAGTTGCTCGAACATTCTGAATTGCTAATGCATTCTGGTCGGCAATTAGGTGGAGCACCGATGTATTCTGATTGGCATGTGCATGAGGGCGATTCACCAATCACTTTACACACTGAGTAGGGACCACAAGGCGATGGTGTACAGGGATCAACTCGTGGCAGTGGAGTAGCAACTAAAATAGAAAAAAAAAACGTAATGGAATTTACGCGTATGTATAACATGTAATCATAAAGTAGTATATTATTCAAGATGTGGACATACCTATTGGACTGCAGCGCGAAAATGGATCGCCAGTATACTGTGGTGGACATGAACATATTGGGTTATGATTGATTACTTCGCATTTAGCTCCATAACCACAGCTACCAATGCAAGGATTGATACACTTGCGATTGTTGCACGCTTCATTCAGAGGACATTCTGCACTGATGGTACATTCGGGCCTGCATGACGGAGGACTGCCGATGTACGTGGGTAGACACGAGCAAACAGCTTGGTTGTTTATAGCGCGGCACTGGCTGTTGGGGCCGCACGGGCTTGGGTTACAAGGTTCAATGTGCAAAACTGAAAATAGAACAAGACATTAAACATCAATCGTTAATTATTTCTATTGTTGTATTTAATCAAAATAGCAAATTTGCAGAATGTTCAAATCCCTAAAAGTAGGTATCTTTATTTGTGGGTTACTCACCTTCGTATGTATGACATTCGACAAATGCATTTCCTGTTGTTCCCTCAGGGCACGTGCATATTGGGATGTGATTGTACACATTGCATTGCGCACTTGGGGCACATGTTCCTGGACATGGGTTGATACATTTATTTCCTGAGCAAACTTTGTCTATGGAACAATCCATGCTTGTTAAACATTCTGGTTTACAACCAAAATATGGATCCCCTTGGTAATCACTGATGCATGTACAAACCCCATCTCTGCATTGTGAATTATATCCACATGGTGAAGGGTTGCATGGATCTGGCGGAGTTTCATCTGAAATAAATGTAAATACATGTAAGCCAACTCAATTTTATGAAAATGTCAGAAGGGCAAACTTAAAGGCTATTCCGACTAAAGGTGATTTTTGACTATAATGGTCTTACCTGCTACATGTTCAATGATTGAACAATGAACGAACGGATCTCCTGTAAATCCTTGGCTACAGGAGCAGGCGGGAACATGTGAGAATACTGAACATAAAGCGTTCTGTCCGCAGCTTCCCGGACATGGATCGCGGCATCTCAGGTTGATACACGCTTTGTCTGAAGGACAGTCTTGATTGATAGCGCATTCTGGTCGACAGTTTGGCGGGAGGCCCTGATAGTCAGGCTTGCATGAACACGACGGGGCGTCGTTGATACTGCGGCAGATGGCGTTCTCACCGCAAGGGTTCGGTACGCAAGGGTTCCCAATAGGTTCTGGTAGATGCTGTATAGGAGCTGAAATAGGTAATTTAAAAGTAAGAAGGAGGAACATTTAAATAAACATGTAAAAAATATTACATTATTCTATGTATATGGTTAAACTTACGTTGAGAGTAACAGCGGGTAAATGGATCCCCAATGAAACTTGGACTACAAGAACATATAGGACTGTGATTTATAACTCTACATATTGTATTCAATCCACAATGACCAGGGCAAGGGTCAGCACATTTTTGGTTGATACAAGCTTTCTCTTTAGAACACTCAGAACTAACTGTACATTCCGGTCTACAACCAGGAGGAGAGCCGATATAGTTTGGCATGCAAGAGCACACGCTTTGTCCATTAAAGGCACGACACACACTATTTGGTCCACATGGATTTGGTACGCACGGAGTTGTTACTTCTGGTATTGGATCTGAAATAAAAATGATAAATTGCAATGTTTGATTAGTGCAATCATACTTTTAGAATATAAAACAGATTTTGTGATCGTAGTGCATACCTCTTGAGATGTCACATCTTATATAAGGATCCCCACTGTAGCCACCTTGGCAACTACATGATGGGAGATGGTTCACAACAGTACACACTGCCAATGGTCCACATGTTCCAGGGCAAGGATCTTGACATTTATTACGGATACATGATTTACTAGGAATACAGTCCGTGTTCACTGTGCATTCTGGCCTACAACCTTCGTAGGGGTTTCCAATGTAATCGGGTAAACATGTACATGACCCAGCGGCGTTATGTTCTCTGCACTCAGCGTTCGGTCCGCAAGGTGAAGGCTCGCATGGTGTAGGTTTTTCAGGGTAAACGTCATTTTGTTGATAACAATTAGAGAATGGATCTCCAGTAAAGCCGTTATCACAGAAACACATTGGAGAGTGACTTATTGTTCTGCACTGAGCGTTGATACCACATGCGTTTACGCATGGATCTTTACACTTTTGATTTATACATGCTTGATTGGAAAGACACTCGCTGTTACTAGAACATTCTGGTCTGCAATATGGTGGTGAACCAAAGAAGTTTTGCATACAAGTGCACGAAGGAGTCCCCGAGATTTCTTTGCATATAGAATTAGGTCCACATGGAGACGGCGTGCACGGTGTTACATCAGCGCTTGGCGGTCCTAAAATATAAACGTTTAATTTGTAAAGTGTGTTTTTAAGTATTTTCCGTAGTTACACAAAATGCGCGCTTCGTGAGTGAAGTTGCGGACTGGGATGTTTAGCCACAAAAAATTACATAGGCGTCATCGATTAGGTCAAAAATGGTCGGCCAACGTAAAGTTTTAACAAAGGTACTTACTGTAAGGGACGCATCTTGTGAATGGATCCCCTGTGTATTTGGGTGGACAAGTACATATAGGATTATGTTTCACGACATTACATTTAGCTTCTACGCCACACGACCCAACACATGGGTCAATACATTTCTGATTACTACAAGCTCTGTTGAGTGGACAATCAGAACTGACAACACACTCTGGTCTACAAAGAGGTGGGCTTCCAAGGTATCCGACCACGCAGGAACATACTGCTTGTCCATTAATTTCTCTGCATTGACTGTTGGGTCCACAAGGAGTAGGAATACACGGATTCGTTACGAAGGGTACTGCAAAAACCAGAAAAATTGTTTAAAAATTAAATACTTTCATTCTAAGCTGAACAGTTAATTTAAATAACATTGTTGGACGTACCTTGAATAGGTTCACAATTGTAAAATGCGTTACCAGTCATTCCTTGAGGACAACTACACATAGGCACATGATTAATAACATCACAAATTGCGTTGGGAGCACACGTGCCTAGACAAGGGTCGACACATTTGTTGCGAACACAAGCTCTGTCACGTGGACAATCTGAGCCAAGCACGCATTCAGGTCGACAGCCTACATAAGGATCTCCTTGATGCTCTTCAATGCAAGAGCATAATCCATCATTACATATAGCATTTGACCCGCAAGGAGATGGGTTGCATTTGTCGATAATCTCGGCTTCTGTAAAGAGTTAGATAACCAGGTTATTGACAGAAGAAAGTTTTTTTTTTTATGGGAAGAAATTTTAAGAAACACTTGGTTGAATAAAAAGTAGCCTTGCAATGAAATGAAATACACTGTAAATGAAATACATGGTATAGTGACTTCCAATCATTGTAACATACCTAATGGTTTAGGTGAGCACACGGTGAATGCATCGCCAGTGTAACCTTCTGGACACGTGCATATAGGAGTGTGGCGTGTCACAGAACACAACGCACCCACGCCGCACGAGCCGAGGCACGGATCCCGGCACTTCTGCTGGATACACGCTTGAGAAGTTGGACATTCAGCGTTCAACGTGCATTCCGGTCTGCAGTTTGGTGGACTTCCAACGTAATTAGGCATACATGTGCAAGAAGGCACATTTCGAATCTCTTGACAGATCGAGTTAGGACCACATGGAGATGGAATACATGGATTTCTGTAGGGCTCCAAGACTGAGTTTGCCACTGGTGCTAAAAGTAAAACAATACAGTTAGTTGAATGTGCCAAAAAAAAAAAAAAAATTTGTTAAGAAAGGAGTTCTCTAACTTACGTGGTATTGGGTTGCATCTAGTGAAGGGATCACCAGTGTATCGAGACTTGCATGTACAGATAGGGCTGTGGTTTATAACTTGACATTCGGCGTTTATACCACATGCATTTAGACATGGGTTCCCACAAATCTGATCAATGCATGCTTGTTGTCTCGAGCATTCTGCACTTGTTACACATTCGGGGTGACATCCTGGTGGCGCTCCGATGTAATTAGGTAAACATGAGCATACTGCTTGCTTGTTCACCTCCTGACAGCGACTGTTTGGCCCACAGGGTGATGGTTGACATACATTTATCGGTTCATTCAACGTTTCTAAAAAGAAAATGTATTTTAAAGTATTAGTATAATCTAATGTATGGTTAATGGGAATAATTAATAAGTACATGCGAAGGTAAACTTACGTTCGGGAGTACAATATCTAAACGGATCTCCTGTAAAACCCCTTTGACAGGAGCATGATGGTGCATGGTTAACCACTTGACACAAGGCATTGGGCGCACAAGCACCAGGACAAGGATCTTGACATTTCGTTTGGAGGCAAGCCTTGTTTGATGGACAGTCTGTGTTTATAATACACTCAGGCTTGCAGCCTTCATAGGGATTGCCAAAGTAGTCAGGCAAGCATGTGCATGATCCTGCTCCATTGTATTCCTTACAAATAGCGTTGGCTCCACAAGGGGAAGGTTGACAAGGAGATGTTACTTCTTGGTAAATTTCAATTCTGTGGCATTCTACAAATGGATTACCAGTATGCTCAGCCATGCAGGAACATGACGGAGAGTGGCTTATGACGTGACATTGAGCGTTTGTACCACAGGAACCAATACAAGGGTCTGCACATTTTTGATTGATACAAGCGAGTTGAAGAGGACATTCAGAATTGCTAATACATTCAGGCTTACAGTATGGCGGTGAGCCAACGAAGCCACTGAGGCATGAACATGAAGGTGCACCAGAAGTTTCTTTGCATACTGAATTTGGTCCACATGGTGATGGAAGGCAAGGGTTTTGGGGCTCCGGATTATATTCTTGAATAATACATCTAACGAATGGATTTCCGGTGTATGACTGTGGGCACGAACAAATTGGATTATGGTTTATCACTTGACATTTTGCTCCGACGCCACAGGCTCCTTGACACGGATTAACACATTTCATATTGCTGCAGGCTTCACTAGGCAAACAGTCTGTGCTAACAGTACATTCGGGCCTGCAGGATGGTGGACTGCCCTTGTACCCGCTAAGACACGAGCACACCGCTTGAGTGTTTATTTCTCTACATTGACTGTTAGGTCCGCATGGACTTGGTTGACAAATTTGCGTGTTCACAACTGAAAAAAAAACATTAAAATTATGTTACAATAAAACATTTTGCGAAATTTATGAAAAAAAATATGCAAAAACGTGTTCAAGGATGTAGTGTTACCTTCAACAGGCGAACATTGTACAAATGCATTTCCTGTCATACGTTCTGGACACCGGCACATCGGAATATGGTTGATTACTTCACATATTGCGTTAGTTGCACACACCCCACTGTTACACGGGTTTGCACATTTATTCCTGAAGCATGCTTTATCTTGAGGACAGTCTGAACTAAGAACGCATTCAGGCCGGCATTCGTAGTATGGATCTCCTTGATATTCCGGTAGACACGAACATTCCCCATTGTCACAAATTGCATTAGAACCACAGGGTGATGGATTGCACAAATCAACTTCATCGTGAGGAATTTCTGTAACATAAGTGATATTGTCGTATGTAGTAATTACCTTTTTAAAAAAAAGTTTTTTATTACATGTATTTGTTTGGAGACCTACCTTGAAGTTTGCACTCAGTGAAAGCATCCCCGATGTAATTTTCAAGACACGTGCAAATGGGCGTGTTCTTCTTAACAATACATTGAGCGTTCAGGCCACATGAGCCTGGGCAAGGGTCTCTGCACTTCTGATTGATACAAGCCAAATTACTAGAGCAGTCGGCGTTAATGATACATTCTGGACGACAACCTGGCGGCGCCCCTATGTAATTAGGAAGGCAAGTGCAAGATGGTATACCACCGATATCTCTACATTCACTAAACGGTCCACAAGGTGACGGTAGACAAGGGTTCTTTGGTGATTCTTGAACATGGGTAGGGATTGTCAACTGATAGCATCTACTGAATGGATCTCCAGTAAAACCATCTCTGCAAGAGCATATAGGGCTGTGATTGATGACAAGGCAGTTGGCATTAAGACCACATTGCCCCACACATGGATCAGTACATTTAAGTGAAACACAAGCCTTATTTGAAGGGCATTCAGCACTAACAACGCATTCCGGTCTGCAGTTTGGTGGAGCACCTCTGTAATCTGATAAACAAGTACAGACAGCTTGATCGTTTACTACTTTACATGCGCTATTTGGACCACAAGGGGATGGTGCACAAGGATTTGTCGGTGGTTCAATATCTGGAAATAAAATACCCAATGGTTAATGTAATTGGCATTTAACAAATAAAATTCATGATAGCTAGTAATGAATTAATGTTACTTACTTTGTATGAGAATACAATGATGGAAAGGATTGCCAGTGTATCCACTACTGCATGTGCAAATTGGAGCATGGTTCACCGTCTGACACTGAGCATTGGCCCCACATGTTCCCAGGCAAGGATCTTGACATTTATTTTGCTGACAAACTCTGTTTGAAGGACAGTCTGTATTTACCGTACACTCTGGTCGGCACCCTTCATAAGGATTGCCGAAGTATCCAGGGGAACACACACAAGATCCAGCGTTATTACGTTCTGTACAGACAGCATTGCTTCCACATGGGGAAGGAGTACAAGGTGTAGGCCGCTCTGTAGGTATCACGTCATGTTGCACGTTACAATAAACGAACGGATCTCCAATGTATCCTTGAGGACATACACAATTAGGAGTATGGCTGACAACGCGGCATTCTGCCATGGAACCGCATGCTCCTAAACAAGGATCACTGCACTTGTTGTTTATGCAAGCTAGGTGGTTCGGACATTCACTGTTACTAGAACATTCAGGTCGACAGTTTGGTGGCGACCCAACATACTCTGCCATACAAGAACAGGATGGAGCATCATTAATAGCTTGACAAACCGAATATGGTCCACAAGGTGAAGGCAAACAGGGATTTATTTGTGCTGGAATTTCAAGTGCTGAAAAATATTTAAGGGCTGTTAACACCTGACGAAAAAGAAATAATAAAACCTTTCTAATTTCATTTTCCGATTTCCACTTACGTTTTGGTATACATCTTGTAAATGGATCACCAGTAAATTCATTAGGGCACGAGCAAATAGGATTGTGATTTACAACCTCACAAAGCGCTGCAACTCCGCACGCGCCGGTGCAAGGATTAACACATTTATAATTATTGCAAGCCTTGTTTAGAGGACATTCAGCGCTTGTAGTACACTCTGGTCGGCAAGTTGGAGGGTTTCCTGAATACCCAGGTATACAGGAGCAAACAGCCACTTTGTTTATTTCTCGACATTGACTGTTCGGACCACATGGACTTGGATTGCAAGGATTCACAGGCAAAGGTGCTAAAAATAATACCAAAAATATTAGATATTTGCATTAACGATAAAAATACCGAGAGACGTCTCGTAAAAAAACATTTCTTTTTAAATACCTTGGAGAATACTGCATGACACAAATGAATTTCCAGTATATCCAGCAGGACAACTGCACATCGGTATATGGTTGAAAACTTCGCACACAGCATTAGCTCCGCAAGTGTCCGGGCAGGGTTTCACACATTTCTTGCGCACACATATCTGATCTCTTTGACAATCTGTGCTGACAGTACACTCCGGGCGACAACCTACATAAGGATCGCCGTGATACTCCGGCAGACATGTGCAATCTCCGTTGTGACATTGTGTGTTGGAGCCGCAAGGTGATGGATTGCACAAATCAAGTGGAGCAGTGTCTAAAAATAAAAGAGTAGTTGTTATAATGCGCTGCATAGATCTCGCATACTGATCTAATGTTTCGGTTTCCTTTTATGGTCCCCTAAAATTATAATTTCAATCGTTTTTATCAATTTGAAATTCATGAAAGCTGAATTTACTATTGATATGCTCACCTAATGAAATAAATTAAGATCATTAACCTACCTTTTAAAGGTTCGACGACGCATGAAGTAAACGGATCTCCCTTATAACCTTCAAAACAAGTGCAGATCGCCAGGTGGTTCATGACTGAGCACCGTGCGTTTTGTCCACACGAGCCAAGGCAAGGATCTTTACACTTCTCGTTAATACATGCTAACGAACTGACACAGTCTTGATTCCTGACACATTCAGGACGACAGTTGGGAGGGCTACCGATGTATCCCGGGGAGCAAGAACATGAAGCTTGACCTCCAAAGTTACGGCAAGTCGCAAAAGCACCGCATGGTGATGGTACACACGGATCCTTGTTTTCATCTAAAACTGGTTGAGGCACTGAAATATTAAGGATGCGTTCGTTAAGTTTTCCTTGCTTTTTAAATAATTCAACGATTAAAGTTTACAATCATGTAAAATTATTCTAATTGTCTATTTACCTGGTTTTGAGTAACATCTGGTGAATGGATCACCTGTCAGACCAGTACCACAACTACAAATAGGGTTATGATTAAATACCCTACATTCTGCTCTCTGACCGCAAGGGCCGGGACAAGGATTCACACACTTTTGGTTTATACACGCTTTGTCTGAGGCACACTCCGAGTTCATCACACATTCGAGCTTACAAGCTGGAGGCTCTCCTAAGTAGTTAGGTAAACAGCTGCATGTGGCTTGGCCATTTATCTCGCGACACTGGCTATGTGGTCCACATGGATTTGGATAGCATACATTCACTGGAGTTGGATCTTGTTCTGAAAATTTTAAATTTATTAGGTACCTAATAATATTTTAAATGATGCAATACAAGAGAAATTAATAACAAGTAAAGGCTGCTTACGAGGGATGGGGTTGCACCGACGGAAAGCGTCGCCTGTGTAGCCACTGATACATGTGCACGTTGGAGCGTGATGCACCGCAGCACATTCGGCATTGATGCCACAAGTACCCGGACAAGGATCTTGACATTTGTTTCCAATACAAGCTCTGTTTCCTGGACAATCCGAGTTGCTTACACATTCGGGGCGACATCCTTCATATGGATTTCCAAAATACCCTTCGTTACAAATACAGGATCCAGCCTTGTTTTGTTCCCTGCATACTGCATTCGGACCACATGGTGATGGAGAGCAAGGAGTTAATAGCTCATTTATGCTTTGCAGTGCACATTGTGAAAATGGATCACCGAAATAACCTTGTGGACAAACGCACATCGCTGAGTGACTAACTACGCGGCACTCTGCATTTGCTCCACACGCCTGAAGACATGGGTCTCTGCACTTTTGATTAACACATGCCAAATGCGGCGAACATTCGCTATTACTTATACATTCCGGTTTGCAGTAGGGTGGCTGGCCCTTATATTCTGGCAAGCAAGTACACGATGGGCTTCCGTTAATTTCTTGGCAAATTGCATTTGGTCCACACGGTGAAGGCTGACATGGGTTGATTTCTAGAGGTGGATCATCTATAAAATGGAAAACAACAAGATTTAGTTAAAGTATTTTTGTAAACAACCAAATAGCTATACAGTATACAGTATAATATTTACTTGATACAAAACGGCACTCCACGAACGGATCACCGGAATGAGCTGCTGGACATGCGCAAATCGGATTGTGATTGACCACTTCGCACGTGGCCCGCAAGCCACACGTTCCGATGCAAGGGTTCACACATTTCTGTTGCATACAAGCTTGGTTTTGCGGACACTCTGCGTTCACTACACATTCGGGACGACAAGCTGGCGGTATTCCCAGGTATGTAGGCAGACAAGAGCACACCGCTTGGTTGTTAATTTCACGACACTGACTGTTGGGGCCACAAACTGGTGTGCTGCAGGGGCTTTGGTTTGGTGCTTCTGTAAAAGGTACCGTTATCATTCAATTAAACAAACGAAGAACCAATAAGAATATATCTATTGAAATTGTTCACATAATATTAACTAGTGTCCACGACACAAGCCTTGCTTAGTGTGGCACTAGATGGCGCTGTGTGCAATGTCCAGTAATATTATATTATTATAATTGTATTATTCATTACCTCTTATAGGATTGCATAAAACAAAGGCATTTCCGGTAAATCCATTGTTGCAGCTGCACATAGGGATATGATTTACAACTTGACATACGGCGTTTTGCCCACAGGCGCCAACGCACGGGTCAACACATTTTCTTTGCACGCATGCTCTAGATTGATCGCAGTCGGAACTAAATACACACTCTGGTCTGCAATTGAAGTATGGATCCCCATGATATTCCGGTAAACATTGACATTGACCATTTATGCACTCTGCATTGGAACCACAGCGTATATTTGTGCAAGCATCTACAACTGTCGGTTCAACTGAAACAAATAGTATAATAATCTGTAACGTAGTCTGAATAGTTTTAAAGAAAGTACTTCTCTTTTAAAACAAAAAGTTTTAAAGACTAGTTTACTTAAGAAAAATATAGTACATACCTTCTAAAGGTTTCGGTCGGCAGCTGGTAAATGGATCACCGACATACCCTTCGATGCATGTACAGATAGGAATGTGGTTAAGAACGTTGCATACAGCAGATACACCACATGATCCCGGGCACGGGTCTTGGCACTTCGAATTGATACAAGCTCGGTCACTTGAGCAATCCGCATGTATTGTGCATTCTGGCCGACAGTTCGGTGGGCTGCCAATGAAAGAGGTAAGACACGAGCATGACGGCGTATTTCCGATATCTCTGCACTCAGAGTTTGGCCCACATGGCGACGGCACACAAGGATTCCTTACATCATCAGGAGTAGTTTGGTCTGTAAAGAAATCATTGTAAGTTTGTGTTGGCACATAAACACATGTTTTAAATGGTATCAAAGTGATGAAAATGTTGTAAAAATTTAACTTGCACCAAGTTTCAGAGAACTTACATTTAATAGGAGTGCAGAGTGTAAATGGATCACCGACAAATGACGACCTGCACGAGCATATCGGACTATGGTTGATTACTTTGCAATTAGTATTTGTGCCACAGGGTCCAGGACAAGGATTGACACATTTCTGTTTAATGCAGGCTTTGTCTTGAGAGCATTCGGAGCTAACGACACATTCTGGGCGACAGTTTGGCGGGGCACCTACGTATTCTGGTAGACATGAACATATTGCTTGAGTATTGACCACTTTACATTGACTGTTTGGTCCGCATGGTGATGGATAACACACGTCGATCGGTGTCGAAACAGGTGGAGATTCTAAAATTAATGCAAAATACGTTTAGTTTATGTAAAAATTACTCTTTTTGTATTTCAATAACATCGGAAATACTCATAGACTCATAGACTCATAGACATAAACTCATAGTTCGAAACATACCTTGGTAAACGCAATAACGGAATGGATCTCCGGTATAACCATTTATACATGTGCATAGAGGGGCATGATTTACAACTTGGCATTCAGCGTTGGTGCCACAACTACCCGGGCAGGGATCACCGCATTTGTTACTGATGCAAGCTCTATTTGAAGGACAGTCAGTGTTGACGACGCATTCCGGCCGGCAACCTTCGTAAGGGTTTCCAATATATCCCTCTGTGCATGAACACGACCCTGCGTTATTACGTTCTTTGCACTGAGCGTTAGCTCCACAGGGAGACGGCGAACAAGGAGTAGCAACATTATCTATATGCAGTGGTTCTTGCACGCAGTCAAAGAACGGATCTCCAGTAAATCCATACGGACAAAGGCAAATGGGGGAGTGACTTACAACCCTACACTCCGCATTACTCGCACAAGCACCTTCACATGGATTTTTGCACTTATTGTTGATGCATGCTAGATGTGTGGAGCACTCTTCGTTGCTTGTACACTCCGGTCTGCAATAAGGAGCTTGGCCGTGGTACCCTTCCAGGCAAGTACAAGATGGTGCTTCGTTAACTTCTCTACATAAAGAGTTGGGTCCACAAGGTGACGGCTGACATGGGTTCACTATTTCCGGCAAACGATCCGCTGCAACAAGCAAAGGATAATGTAAATAACTGTATAATTAAAAACTTGGCACTGAAGAAGATAATCTTTTTTTTCTTATAATGAAAACGTAGACCATGGAAAGCCATTATGTCGGTTATAAACAATTTTATTTGCGTCACTAGCTCTTGCCCGCGGCTTTGCTCGTGTTTGAGTTGAAATTATCCCACGGTATAATCTATATTAGCTAATATTATAAATGCGACAGTAACTCTGTTTGTTTGTAACCTTTTTACAAATCTGATCGCATCATAATTACATTTGTTAAGGAGATATCTTATTAAAAAAATCCGAGCGAACGAAATCGCAAGGAACAGCTATTTTCAAAAAGAGACTACGACTCCTATGACACCCTGGATCAGTTTCCATTAGTAAAATAATTTTAGGAATTGTATCACTACTGATCTTGAAATGAATTCCGAAGATACCCTACATTTAAACTTACAAACTTTAGCTCTTTATAATACTTTAAGTATAAATGTTGTTTTTACTTACGTAGTCTAAAGCATCGCGAAAATGGTTCTCCGGAATATGATACTGGGCATGTGCAGATCGGATTGTGATTGACTACTTTACACTCAGCGTTTACACCACAAGAACCAACACACGGATCGACACAACGTTGGTTGCTACAAGCTTGGTTGAGCGGGCATTCAGCGCTTATGGTGCACTCAGGCCTACACGCAGGAGGAGCTCCGATATTGTTAGGAGCACATGAACAGGCTGCTTGGCCATTGACTTCTCTGCATTGACTGTTTGGTCCGCATGGTGAAGGTTGACACGGGTTCGAAACTACTGCTTCTGTAAATAATACGTAATTATGTATTTTTTTAGGGTAACATCATTGAATAATTTAGTAATTTCCAAAACATTCCATTTTACTCGTAAGTACAATTTTTCTATAACTTACCTAGCACAGGTCGACATTCGACAAATGCATTGCCAGTCATGCGCTCCGGACAGCTGCACATCGGGATGTGGTTGACGACGCTACACACAGCTGTTGTCGCGCAAGTGCCCGGACAAGGATCCTTGCATTTGTTTCGGATACAAGCTTTGCTGCGATCGCATTCCGAACTCTGAACACATTCTGGACGGCATCCAGCATACGGGTCTCCGATAAACTCCGGAAGGCAGCTACATTGTCCGTTATTACATTCTGCATTATTTCCACACGGTGATGGATTGCATGGATCGTCGTTTTCTATGAATATGAAAATAATTGTTTAAAAAACGTAATTTATTCTTACATAAGATACTATTCGTATGGTACTGGTCGTAATATTTTACCTTTTGGTGGCATAAGATTACATTGAGTAAACGCATTCCCAGTGTAGCCGTCAGCACAAGAACAAATCGAAACATGTTTTATGACTTGACAGTTAGCGTTCAAGCCACAAGAACCGGGACATGGATCTCTACACTTTTGGTTTATGCAAGCTAGGTTACTAGCGCAATCTTCATTGATTGTACACTCTGGTCTACAATTTGGAGGGCTGCCTTCATAGTTCGGTAAACACGAACATGATGGGTTTCCACGTAAGTTTTGACATTGTGAATTAGGTCCACAAGGTGAAGGTATGCACGGATCTCTTTGAGGTTCTGGAGGTTGATCTTGAACTACAAAAAGTATTCATAAATTAGTAAAGAGAAAACTCAGTTATATATCATGATTTAAGGTAGATTGATTGTTACCTGTTATTATATAGCAACTGGAGAAGGGATCTCCAGTGTATCTATTTTGACAAGTACATATGGGACTATGATTGATGACTCTACAGTCTGTGTTACGTCCACATGGACCAGGGCAGGGAGAGATACATTTCTGATTTTGGCATATTTTGTCTGCGGGGCATTCAGCACTCACGACACATTCAGGCCTGCAGTTCGGCGGTGAGCCGCGGTACTCAGGTAAGCACGAGCATGCACTCTGGCCATTCAATACTCGGCACTGGCTGTTAGGACCGCAAGGAGATGGTTGACAGGGGTTCACTGGTACGTCTTCGTGGGCTATAAAAATAGAGTAAAATAAAATTAAAAATTCATGTAAAGGTTTCTCAGCACCTTTAGAATAAAATAAAATAAAACTTACGTTTTAAAATACATTGTGTGAACGGGTCACCAACGTAACCATGTCTGCATGTACATAAAGGCGAATGATTGACTACTTGACAATCAGCATTTACAGCACATGTGCCCGGGCAGGGGTCAATACATTTATTTCTTGTACATGCTTTATTACTTGGACAGTCAGAGTTCACTAAGCATTCTGGGTGACAGGCCTCATAGGGATTGCCAAAATATCCGGTAACACATACACACGCGCCTGCTCCAGCATGTTCCCTACATTCTGCGTTGGAGCCACAAGGTGAGGGCGTGCACGGGGACACCGGATCAAAAGGTGCCAGAGCCGTTATAGTACACTGCACCGCCGCGTCACCTGAGTAACCCTCGGGACAGATACAGATAGGCGTATGGCTAACCACTCGGCAGTCAGCGTTGATGCCACATGCTTGTGCGCAAGGGTTTTGACACTTTCTATTTATGCAAGCCATTTGTGGAGCGCACTCGCTGTTGCTAACACACTCAGGGCGACAATTTGGTGGTGATCCGATAAATTCAGGTTGACATTGACATGAAGGAGTAGACCCGCCGGTTTGTTGACAAATAGAATTGGGCCCACATGGAGATGGCTGACATGGATTTAACGGTATCTGAGGGGTGTCAACAGCTAAAACCAAAACAATTTAAAAAGTTAACTTAGGTTTCTATGACTTAGGAAAAAATAACAAGATGTTCGATGTTGATGAATGAAACACTTACGCGTTGGTGTGCATCTTGTAAACGGATCACCGGTCATTCCTGACCGGCACGAACAAATAGGGTTGTGGTTGACTACTTGACATACGGCTGCTACACCACACGTTCCTTGACAAGGGTTGATACATTTCTGGTTGCTACATGCTTTATCTAGTGGGCAGTCCGAACTTGCCACGCACTCTGGGCGGCACGATGGAGGTGCGCCACGGAACCCAAGCAGGCACGAGCATACTGCTTGTTCGTTAAACTCTCTGCATTGACTGTGTGGACCGCACGGGCTGGGTTGGCAAGGATTGGATGAAATCATTTCTGTGAAAAGGATAATTAAATGATTTAAGTTCACAAAAAAAATAATTGTATCGTTATAAATCCTTACACCTAATGGTAAAAAAAGGCATTGGCTTGATTAAGCGGATGTTACTCGTAATTGTCACTTAACTTCAAGAAACGTTTATAAATGTTTTTAGATTTCAGTGTTCTCACCTCGCACAGGATTACATTGTATGAACGCGTTACCAGTAGTTCTAGCTGGGCACGTGCAAACAGCCATGTGGTTTACTACTTCACAGTTGGCATTAATGCCACAAGTGTTTACACATGGATTGACGCATCGGTTTCTAACACATGCTTTATCCATGGGACATTCGGAACTGATCGTACATTCAGGGCGACATTCAAAGTACGGATCACCGTTATATTCAGGTAAGCAAGTACAAACTCCATCGTTACAAACCGCGTTCGGCCCACATGGTGATGGATTGCACAAGTCTGCCACAACAGGTTCTGGAAATGAAAAAATAATGTGTCGTAAAATAAAATAAGGAAAGGTTATTTTGAACGATTACGTACATAAAATGAGTAGGTACTGCTTACCTATGTTCGGTTTAAAGGAACAACTTTGGAATGGATCGCCAACATAACCATCAAAGCAAGTGCATATAGAAACATGGCTCTGCACTCGACAGTTTGCGTTCACTCCACATGAGCCTGGACAAGGATCTACACATTTTTCATTAATGCATGCCAACTCATTAGAACAGTCTGTATTAATAGTACATTCTGGACGACAATTTGGTGGATTGCCCGTATATTGTAATAAGCACGAGCAAGACGGTGATCCTCCCACATCTCGACATTGAGAGAATGGTCCGCACGGTGACGGCACGCAAGGATTAACGGGAATAACATCCGCAACTGGAATAATAAATTACATTTTTAATTAACATTACAATGAACCTATTTAAAACAAAAAAATAAGCCGAATAAAAGCGTTTATCTGCAAATTGAGGAGAATAATCACCTGGTGCTAAATAGCATCTACTGAATGGATCGCCGGTGTACTGTGGACGACACGTACAAATAGGACTATGATTAATGACTTTGCATTCTGTATTTAATCCGCAGACGCCTTCACAAGGATTCTTGCATTTTCGTTGTATACATGCTTGTTGTTGATTGCACTCCGAGCTAACAAGACATTCGGGTCTACATGCAGGTGGAGTTCCTAAATATTCAGGCTGACATGTGCACACGGCTTGGTCATTTGAAACTTTGCAAACGCTATTTGGACCACATGGTGACGGAGAACAAGGGTATTTTGGCACAGCTGGAATTTCTGAAATGAAAAAATTATATCATACATCTATATGTAAAATTGTATCTTTACTCTGCAAAGGTATAATACAAAAAAAGCTTACGTAATATTTCTTCGTAACAATTTTGATACGGACTTCCAGTCAGACCAGGGAGACATACACATGTAGGAGCATGATTGACAACGTTACATACAGCATTACGTCCGCATATGTTGTTGCAAGGATTTTTACATTTATTTTGAATGCATGCCAAGTTCGTGGAGCAATCTGAATTAACAACGCATTCCGGACGGCATCCTTCATAAGGATTACCAATGTAATCTGGTAGACACACGCACGAGCCAGCGTTTCTGTACTCTTTACATATGGCGTTCGAACCACATGGAGACGGTGAACAAGGGGCAAGAGCAACATCCATAACTTGACATCCTCTGAATGCATCCCCAGTGTACCCTGCAGGGCACAAGCATTGAGGAGAATGGCTGACCACCCGGCACTCTGCTCCAGATCCGCAAGAACCAGGACAAGGATCTCGACATTTTTGATTGATACAAGCCATTTCATTAGGACATTCAGAATTAGATATACATTCTGGACGACAGTTTGGTGGATTTCCAATAAAGTCAATCTGGCAAGCACACGATGGTGAGCCGCTTACTTCCCTGCAGACAGAGTTAGACCCACAAGGTGAAGGTTCACAAGGATTCACGTAAGGTGGCGGTTGAACATCTGTAATGGTAAAACATAAACAAGGCTTTAGTACATCGGAGTTTAAAGTAGTAAAACATGACTGTACAAAAAATATGATTGATGTTCACCTTCTATAATACATCTAGTAAACGGATCCCCGGTATAGCTTGATGGACAGGAGCATATCGGATTATGATTAATTACTTGACATAGAGCTCCTGAGCCACAATTTCCTCTACAGGGATCGATGCATCGTTGATTGGAACAAGCCTGACTTAGTGCACACTCTGCACTCGATGTACATTCTGGTCTGCAAGTAGGCGGAGCGCCCATATATCCCGTCAAGCATGAGCATATGGCTTGACCATTGATTTCACGGCACTGACTGTTAGGACCACACGGTGATGGATTACAAGGCTGAATACTTTCAGCAATTCTGACTGGTCGACATTCAAGGAAAGCATTTCCTGAGTATCCTCTTGGACATGTGCACATGGGCACGTGGTTGAAGACATTGCAAATGGCTTCTCTGCCACATGTATTGACACACGGGTCGACGCATTTGTTTCTTACACAAGCTTTGTTGTGAGGACAATCTGTGCTCATAAGACACTCCGGCCGACAACCGAAGTAAGGATCTCCTTGATATTCAGGTAAGCAAGTGCACACACCATCGGAACATAAAGCGTTTGCACCGCAAGGCGATGGATTGCATAGATCAGTTTCAGTATCTGCAAAATGAGTTTTTTAGGTTTAATGTTGTCTACATCTTATTTTGGTATTTCTAGCAGAAATCACTTTTCGACCGTTATCTCGTCAGATAAATAAATATTATGAAAACCGCAATTATAAATTACGTCACGAAATGTCGATTAAATAAACTAAAAGCCATGCATGTAAATGAAAGACATATAATATTTACCGTCGTTCTCTGGTGGCATTGGTAAACAACGAGTAAACGGATCTCCTGTATATTGTTCAGAACAGCCACATTGAGCAATATGGTTAAATACAGTGCATTGAGCGTTTATGCCGCAAGCTCCTGGGCAAGGATCGCGACACTTTTCATTCATGCAAGCCTGGTTACTGGGGCATTCAGAATTTATTGTGCACTCAGGTCTACAGTTTGGTGGACTGCCAATATAATTGGGCATACAAGCACACGAGGGAGCATTGCCAATATTCCTACACTCTGCGTACAGACCACACGGCGATGACAAACATGGATCTTGAGCTGGTACATTTAGAGGTGGCTGCGATACTAAAAAAGGAAAATTATGATTAAGGCATTCAAGAGAAAACATTATAGAGAAAAACTTTTAATTAGTTAATAATACTTACTTTTAATTGGATAGCATCGTGTAAATGCATTTCCAGTAAGGCCTTGTTTACAGACACATATGGGGCTGTGATTGACTACGTTACAATTGGCATTTTCTCCGCATGCGTTTTCGCATGGATTAACGCACTTCTGGTTCACACAAGCCAAGTGTGAGGGGCATTCCGAGCTCACTACACATTCAGGGCGGCAGTTTGGTGGTGCACCGACGAAACTTGGCAAGCAAGAGCACGCAGCTTGGCCTTTCACTTCTCTGCATTGACTATTTGCGCCACATGGCGAAGGATTGCATGGATTCGTTTCTTCTAGCAGTGCTGAAATTTAATTATTTATATTTTTATTACAACATCCGTCTATATTTCGGTCAACTTTTACGAGTATCAATTAGGTATAGAATAATTAAACTTACGCTCTTGCATAATGTTACAATGGCTGAATGGATTTCCGGTGTATCCTTGTTGACATATGCACGTTGGCATATGATTATGCACTTGACACAGAGCATTCGATCCACATGTACCCGGACAAGGATCGATACACTTCATTCTAGAACAAGCCCTGTTAAGGGGACAGTCGGAGTTGACGACGCACTCTGGTCGACATCCTTCATAAGGATTTCCTAAGTACTCATCCAGACACTGACATGATCCAACGCCTCTTTGTTCTTTGCACACGGCGTTAGCTCCACATGGGTTCGGATTGCAAGGCGTTAATACTTCAGTCTGGTCCATGATTGGCATAGCGCTACAATATGTAAATGGATCGCCGGTGTATCCTGCTTGACACAAGCACAAGGGAGCGTGACTTACCACTCTACATTCCGAATTAGAACCACACGTGCCCGAGCATGGGTCAACACATTTTTGATTAAGGCATGCCAAGTTATAATCACATTCACTGTTGCTAATGCACTCAGGTCGACAGTTAGGAGGTGTTCCCTTGTAGCTTGGTAAACAAGCACAGATGGGGCTTTCTCCGCTTATTCTGCATACAGATTGCGGACCGCATGGTGATGGTTCACATGGATTTACCTGTTTTTCTTCTTCAACTGAAATAAAGAAACGAAAATAGATCGCAACTTTGGGAGAAGTTAAGTTATAGATGATGATTAAAAATAATAATTTCAATTAATATTTGTTTATCTCGTTCACGTAAATTATTTACCTATAACTATACACCTCACGAAAGGATCTCCAGTAAATGACGGCGGGCATGTACAAATTGGATTATGATTAATAACATCACAAACGGCCGCTGTACCGCATGCTCCTACACACGGGTTTACACACTTTTGATTGTTACAGGCTTCTCTTAGTGGACATTCCAGACTAACGACACATTCAGGTCGACATGTCGGGGGACTGCCACGATATCCAGGTACACAAGAACATACTGCTTGCCCATTTGATTGTTGACATCTACTGTTCGGTCCACATGGTGAAGGATTGCATGGGTTGGTCACAGAGACTGTAACACGTAAATATATTATATTATTTTGTGAAAAACAATGAACTACTGCATTGACCTAATTAAAAGTATATATTTACCCGCAGATGGTCTGCACTCTATAAAAGCATTACCGCTCATGCCTTTCGGACAAGAACACATTGGTACGTGGTTCATGACATCGCAGATGGCGTTCAGTCCACAGGTTCCAATACACGGATTGACACATTTGTTTCGTAAACATCCTTTGTCTAGTGGGCAATCTGTATTATACACGCATTCCGGTCGGCAGCCAAGATAAGCGTCACCATGATAGCCAACAATACATGAGCAAACGCCGTTGTTGCAGACGCTGTTCGGGCCACAAGGACTCGGATGACATAGATCCTTTGAAACGGGCTCGGGTACATCTAGAAATATGAACAAATAATAAACAATTTTAATGATGTGATATTTGTAACAAGTATCAGCTACCAGTATTTCTTATTGTATCGAAATATTACTACTAAGTTTTATTTATCCACTTTTGTGTACAGAAAAAAAGGTGTAATCAATATATTTACCAGCAACAACAGGCTTAGGCGTGCACTGCCTAAATGGATCTCCAGTGAAACCATCTGGACAAAGACAGACAGGAACATGATTGTTAACAAAACACTGGGCGTATAGACCGCAAGAGCCTTCGCAAGGGTTTCGACATTTCTCAGCTTCGCAAGCCCGATCGCTCGGGCAGTCCGAATGGACAACGCACTCAGGCTTGCAGTACGGCGGTGAGCCGACGTAGGACGGCAGGCATGAACATGAAGCTAATCCGTTATTATCGCGACATTCGGCGTATGATCCACACGGTGAAGGTACACAAGGATCTGGAGGAGCTGCCACACTTGGTGACGTTTCTATAAAATAAATAAACATAACTATGATGCGCCATCCAATTAAAAAAATAATTATAGAACTATTTTAGAAAACTTACGCAATACAATACTACACATAGTAAAAGCGTTCCCAGAGTAACCCGGCCGACAGGTGCATACTGGACTGTGGTTGATTACTTTGCACTCTGTGTTTTGTCCACACGGCTTTGGGCAAGGATTAACACATCGTTGATTAACGCAAGCCCGATTGGATTTGCATTCAGAGTTCATCATACATTCTGGTTTGCAATTTGGTGGCGAGCCCATATAATTTGGAAGACATGAACATACTGGTTGATTGTTTATTTCTCTGCAAATTGCGTTGATTCCACAAGGTGACGGATTGCATACATTAATAACTGAAATGTCGTTTTCTGAAAGGATATTATTATTATATATATTTTAATCATTATGTTCAGTCATGATGACTTCAATTCAATATTTTATCACGAATATTTACCTCTTACAAGATGACAAATTGAGAGTGGAGTTCCCGTGTAACCCGGTTTGCAATTACACATTGGTTTGTGGTTGGTGACATAGCAGTCTGCGTTATATCCACAAACTCCCGGACATGGATCTATGCATTTGTGTCTGTTGCACGCCAAAGCCAACGAACAGTCTGAATCAGCTAAGCATTCTGGTCTACAACCTTGGTAAGGATCACCGAAATAATCAGGCAAACATGAGCATGATCCGGCGTTTCCTTGTACTTTACATTCGGCATTTGCACCACAAGGGGACGGTTCACATGGATTTAGATATTCGACCTTTGGTGGAGCTGAAATGTTTTTCAAATAGAATGAATTGACTTACCGATAAACATGTCAGTCACCGTAGAAGCAGGTCCTTGTTCCGAAGCGTTAGTTGAAGCTTGCTGCGCCTGCGACGTTTAGTGACCTCCTTATTCCTGCTTCAGCGTCACTATCTCAAGCAGCGCCGTCCAAAAGCGGCTGTCATGGCGGACAGCCTAAGCTTTACTGTAAGTGCTATGTTATCTCCGCGTGCTCCGTAGTCAAGCAAAAGGCATTATATCACATTAACAGTTATTTTAATCGAGTTATATCCCTCCTGGAAGCGACTTTTTACCTATTTTTCTTCGTATCGGTACCTACCGACCTGGTCCTAGGTTTATGTTGGAAGCATTTGCATAGGGGCTGTATTAATGTAATTTCCTTTAAACCAATAGGTGGGCATGGTCACCACATAGTCCGAAAGTAAGAACATCTTTACAGTCCTATGTTCATTAGTAAACCGTGTGAGGCGTGAACGCTAAAACTATATTTTCTTACATGACAAGCACGTCATTTAAAGCATGAACAAATTATCACGCTTTGCCAAGCTGAGGGGTTATATGCATCTTAAGTGGTTGGTTGGTTCATAAGTTTCCCTAGAGCATTATTATAAAAATAGCCGATTACCTTAATCTTAACAAATATTTGAATTGCAAGATACATAGTTTACCTACCAAACCCACATAATTATAATACATTTCTTTTGACGAACATTTAAAAACTTTTCAAATTGAGTCAACGAGTACCTTGAAGGTTTTTTGGTAAAACAGTAATTAAAGTGTCAAATATAGTACAGTAATAATTTCGACGATTACCTTTTGGCTGTGAGCAGCCCTGGAAGGGATCACCCTCAAGACCTGGCTCGCAGGCGCAAATCGCACGATGATCAACCACAGAGCAAATAGCCCGTGGACCACATGCTTGTACACACGGATCTTTACATTTCTGCGCGACGCAAGCTAAGGCCGCTGGGCATTCCGCGCTGATTGTACATTCCGGCCGACAGTTTGGTGGAGCTCCTATGAAGCCTGGCTGACAGCTGCATGCTGGTGTCTCGCCAGAATTAACGCAAATCGAACTTGGACCACATGGAGAAGGTTCACACGGGTTGACAGGGTCTGATGGTGGAGCTATAAAGGAAAAAAAAAAGTTCATAGCGTTCTTTTAATTATCATTTTTTTTGTGAAAATATGATACACTATTTTTATACCTGGTTTCGGATAGCAATAAGAGAAAGGATCTCCAGTATATTCTTCGTTACATGTGCAAATAGGTGAATGCGCAATAACTTGGCAACGAGCACCGCGCCCACAAGCTCCTTCACAGGGGTCGCGACATCGGCGGCCAATGCAAGCTAATTGTAATTTGCATTCGGCACTGACAAGGCATTCCGGTCGACAAGATGGAGGAGATCCAACATGTCCCGCCTTGCATGAACAAGCAGCAGCACCATTTTTGCTTACTGTACATTCACTGTAGGGGCCACATGGAGACGGCGAACAAGGTGATATTTGTATATCTAAAAACATTTAAAAAAACATTTAGGTAAGGGTGTTAAGGTAAATACATTTTTTTTTTTTTTTTAATAATTTGGGTAAATAGTTTAACATGTATACCTTTTTGAATTTGAATCTCAGTGCATAAATTGAAAGGATCTCCTGAGGTGCCTGCAGAACATGTGCACGATGGAATATGGTTATTCACTGAACATACTGCATTTGTTCCGCATGCACCTGGGCATGGATCGACACATTTTCCTCTTTGGCATGTACGAGTCGGAGAACATTCGCCATTAGTACTACATTCTTGGCGACAACCGGTGTAAGGATCGCCGAAATATTCAGGCGCGCATGAGCAAGTTCCCGCCTCGCAAATAGCATTACCACCACATGGAGATGGATTGCATGGGTCCGATATAGTCGGACGAGTTTCTGCAAAATGAAAAACATTATAATAGGCGTCAGATAAGTATATTTTTATAATCTAAACACAGGGTAACAATAACAGGGTTGATCTTTTACAACAAATACCAAATACATACCTATCACTTCCACACATTGTATGAACGGATCACCAGAATAACCAATGGGGCAGCTGCAAATAGGTATGTGGTCATGTACGCGACATTCAGCTCTAAATCCACAGGAACCTTCACATGGATTTCTACATTTTTCAGCGATACACGCCTGGTGCGACCGACAATCTGTATTGACAAGGCACTCAGGATGACAATTCGGTGGAGCACCAATATATCCTTGAATGCAAGAACATGATGGACTGTTGTTAATCGGTCGGCATTCGCTGTACGATCCGCATGGATTTGGCTGACATGGATGAATTGGTTGCTCTACTACAGTATTCATTATAACTATTTCAAAACATTTTTTGAATGGATCACCAGTCATTCCCGCTGGACAACTGCATAAAGGACTGTGATTAATAACTTGGCAATGAGATCCTATGCCACAAGTTCCTCTGCACGGGTCAGCGCATTTTAGCCTGTGGCAAGCTCGGTCCGACGGGCATTCACTACTGTCAGTACATTCTGGTCTACAATCAGGCGGTGCTCCTCTGTAATCTGGTAAGCATTCGCAAGATGCTAAACCACCATTCTCTCTGCAAACACTGTTAGGACCACAGGGTGATGGCTGGCATGGTTTAATAATATCTATTATTTTTTCTTTTACACACTGGTCGAATGGATTTCCTGTGAACCCTTTGACACAAGCACAACTAGGAACATGGTTTATAACGTTACATTCAGCATTTCTACCACATATTCCTGGACAAGGGTCGACGCATTTGTTTCTAATGCATGATTTATCAGCCGGACAATCGGAACTCAGAACACATTCAGGACGGCAACCATCATAGGGATTCCCTTGATATCCTTCCAGACATGAACATGATCCAGCTCCGTCTCGTTGGCTACAAACTGCGTTTGCTCCACAAGGCGATGGATCACAGGGCTGTACGGGAATTTCTGAAAAAAAGAGTGTCTCGTCAATTATCAAATCTAATTATTGATTAACATTTTTTTCCAATTGAATCTATCTACTCCTTCATGTTGTTTGAAAATCTTATGTGTTTTATAACAGCACTACCCTCACAAACAGTATATTTTAATAGTTTACGAATACCTACTAAGTAGATTCCAATTATACTAAAAAGAAATATAAACAAACATACCGTCTTCTTGAGGAATACATTGCATAAACGGATTGCCCGTAAACTTTTCCCTGCAACTACATGAAACAGTGTGACTGACAACAATGCAGTCAGTGTCCACTCCACACGAGTCAGGGCATGGATCGATGCATTTATTTTTAACACATGCTTGGTTGGAAGGACAATCTGGATTAATAACACATTCCGGTCTGCAATTTGGTGGCTGTCCTATGTAATTCTCGATACATCTACAATTAGCTTTTCCATTTCTTTCCATACATTGTGAGTTAGGTCCACATGGAGATGGATTACATTCATCGACTGGCTTAGATGGTGGAAGTACAATGTCATAACAACTCTTGAATGGATCCCCAGTTTGTCCTGAATTACAGCTACAGATTGGACTGTGATTAATTACTTCACAGCGAGCAGATATTCCACATGCGTTGACACAGGGGTTGATGCATTTTTGATTAACGCAGGCTTTAGTTGACGGGCATTCGGAGCTAACCACGCATTCCGGCCGGCATGCTGGAGGTGAGCCTTGGAACCCTTCAAGACAAGCACATACACCAGCATTGTCAACGTTCTTACAAATACTATTAGGTCCACAAGGGGATGGATGACAAGGATCTCTTGGGTTGGATTTTTCTGGTATAATAACCCTATGACAGTGCGTGAATGGGTTGCCGGTATATTCTGTCATACAAGAACATGTGGGTATGTGATTTATAACGTCACATTTTGCATTTTGGCCACATGTACCCGGACACGGATCACGACACTTGTTTCTGAAACAAGCCTTGTCTCTGGGACATTCCTGGCTGCCTGTACACTCGGGTCTGCAACTTTCGTAAGGGTTTCCACTATACTCCGCTAAACACGTACAGAATCCGTTATCGCATACAGCATTGGCACCGCATGGGGACGGATTGCATGGATCTAAAGGTTGCGGTGTAGTCGAATCTAAAACAAAATATTAATCTATTATCTTGTTCTGAAAACCATAGCAATATTGCGCACAGAAATATACTGAAACTTTGTCATTCATACCTTCAAGAATTGGCAAGCATCTAGCAAACGGATCGCCAGTATATCTTTCTTTACATACACAGACAGCTACATGGTTCAATACGTGACATGTCGCGTCGACTCCACATGATCCTGGACATGGGTCTTCACATTTTGTTCGTACACAGGCAAGAGAAGCTGGACATTCGGCATTAATCGTACATTCGGGCCGGCAAGAAGGTGGAGAACCGACATAACCAGGAAGACATGAACAAGCTGGTCCACTGGCTAATAATTGGCAGCGCGAATGAGGTCCACAGGGTGAAGGAGTACAAGATGGAGGCCTTTCAGTTGCTGGTGGAATTCCTAAAAAAATACAGATTGTAAATATCGGGAACATTAATGCTGATATTGTTTTAATACCTACACATAGAACACAGATAATTTATGAACATACCATAGCATTGTGTAAACGGATCGCCAGTCATGCCTAATGGGCACGTGCATATAGGACTATGGTTCTTCACTATACAGTGCGCTCTTAAACCACAGGAATATGGGCACGGATCGTCACATTTTTGATTAATGCAAGCTTTAGATGTATCGCATTCACTGTTAACAATACACTGCGGGCGACACGACGGTGGTGATCCAATGTAATTAGGCAGACACGAACACACTGCTTGCATGTTTACTTGTCTGCACTGACTATTTGGACCACACGGTGTGGGTTCACATGGGTTTCGTGGTGGAGTAGCTGTAAATTAAAGTATTTGATTTATTGTTACACGGATTACACTGGTAATCTTAGTTCTAACTAAAATAAAGAATAAAACTTACGTGGTAATGTAATTTCTTTGCACTGGAAGAATGGATCACCAGTATATCCTCTTGGGCAAGTACAAACAGGAATATGATTTTCAACGGTGCACTGTGCTAACTGCCCGCATGTTCTTGGACAGGGGTCAATACACTTAAATCGTGTGCATGCTAAGTTTGGTGTGCAATCATCATTATTCTCGCATTCTCTACGACATCCCTGCGTACTGTATGGGTCGCCCTCGTAGCCTTCGGAACAGACGCAAGCGCCGGCTCCGTTATATTCTCGGCACTCCGCGTTAGGGCCACACGGAGATGGCGTACATGGACTTGACGTTGGCGTCATTTCAGTAGCTGCAAAAACATACAATACATCAACGTTACGTTACTTTTGTATGACTATCCATTTCATTTTATGTTAAGATTTTTGTGATATTCAGTGATGACATTTCACTATATTTGTATAAGAAAATATACGCACATGAAATAACTATTTGAATACAATTCCTCACGGCATCTCCAGTAAATCCTTGTTGGCAAGAGCACACTGGTTTGTGATTAATAGTTAAACAAAGAGCATTTACACCGCATGCACCTTGGCATGGATCTCTGCAGCGCTCATTAATACAAGCTGTGTTACTGGGACATTCTGGATCAATGGTACATTCCGGTCTACAGTTCGGTACTCTGCCGATGTAATTTGGTAAACAGGAACAAGCCGCCTGGTCTCCAATAACACGGCATTCTGAATTGGGCCCACACGGAGAAGGCACACATGGCTCAGTGGTAGGTGGGTGATCTTCTAAAAAACAAATTCCCAATATTAAATCATAAAAATCGAAATACTTAATCACTTAACTGCAGCGTTAACCATGTAAAAGTAGGTACCAACACTTAGCCACCTACTTTATTTAGTATTCAATTACTTACCGATTATTATTCGAGTGCACTGAGCAAACGGATCTCCAGTGTATCCGGGACTACAAGTACAAATAGGATTGTGTGTAATAACTTGGCACCGAGCATTGAGCCCACAGGAATCTTGGCATGGATCTTTGCATTTCTTCCTAATACACGCCTTATCTTGCGGACATTCAGAGCTGACGATGCACTCGGGACGGCAGGAAGGTGGTGTGCCAATGTAGTCACTCTCGCATGTACATACACTGTGACCATTTATTACTCGACATAAGCTGTTGGGTCCACAAGGTGTTGGTTGGCATGGATCCAGAGGAGCTTTAGAGCTTTCTGTAACAACTGCAAAAAAAACGTTGAAATAGCTGCGGAGATCAGACGATACTTGATTCAAGTTACACTGCTGTTTAGAGCTGAATAAAAAGACAGACGAATTGGTAACCTCCTCCTTTTGGAAGTCGGTTAAAAACTAAGAAATTAAGCTACTTCTTCAATGCAGTAAAATTCTAACAAAATATTGATTGACTTACTTTCTATATCACATCTGGCTAACGGGTTACCGTTGTACCCGGAAAGACATGTGCATGTCGGAGAATGATTTACAGTTCGACATTCTGCGTTTATTCCACAAGCGCCTGGGCAAGGATCTTTGCATCGATTATTTGAGCAGGCCTTATTGCGGTCGCAGTCTGAGTTGGATACGCACTCTGGCCGACATCCTGTGTAAGGATCTCCAAAGTACTCTGGTAGACATGAACAGGAGCCAACTCCATTTCTTTCTTTACACAACGCATTTGCGCCGCAAGGTGAAGGACTGCAAGGATTCGGCGGTGGATCTGTGTGTTCTGAAATAAATAGTGAGATGTTTTCTTATTAAACCAAAATTACCGGATAAGCAATGCAATGATGCTGCATTACGTTCTAAAACTTACGTTGAAATGGTGAACAACCGCTGAAAGGGTCACCCGTATATCCCGTGAAACAGCTACATAGTGCAACATGATTGGCTACAGAACATTCCGCGTTAAAACCACAAGAGCCAGGACACGGATCCACACACTTTTCATTTTGACATGCAAGATTACCAGGACATTCAGCGTTGATGGAACATTCAGGTCTACAATTTGGTGCAACCCCAATATAATTCGGTAAGCATGAACATGCAGGCGCTTCACCAACTACTTTACACTGCGAATATGGACCACATGGTGAAGGAACGCATGGATTTCCTTTAGGCATCTCTATACTAGGTTCTAAGAAAGAGAGAAAATAAGACAGATTTAGAAAAACAGTACACAGAACATATAAAAAAGTATACAAAGTAGAAAAATAATGAAAAGAGTAATGAAAAGAGAGGAAAAAAATGAAATTGATTTTTTTTTAAATAAACATAATATTCATATTTATAGGGGGTCAAAAAATATAAACAATTTCGATTGAGTTGCTTTTATTATGTTCGTTTTATTCTTACTTTGCTCCAACTGACATGTAACGAATGGATCACCAGTAAATCCAGCTTTACATGTACAAATTGGGTTATGGTTTATCACTTGACACCTTGCATTGACACCACAGGTTCCCGGGCACGGGTCCCTACATTTTTGCTTAATACACGCTTGGTGTTGCGGACAATCCGTGCTTATGACACATTCAGGTCTACAAGTGGGCGGTGAGCCCACGTACCCTTCCCGACAAGAACATACTCCGTGGTCATCCACAATTTTGCAATTGCTATAAGGCCCGCAAGGCGACGGTATACAAGGGTTTTCATCGGCAAGTGGAGCTAAAAATTAAATTGGTAAAGTCAACTTTAAAAGTTAGGACATAGTAAAATATTATATTTTAAGTTGATAATAACCAAATTACTAACGTTTTCTCTGAGGATGACAAGACACAACCGGATTTCCATCGTAACCATCGATACAGAGGCATACTGGTGTATGATGTGCCACCGTACATTGAGCGTTTATGCCACACGCGCCCTGGCAGATGTCTATACATTTGTTATTGGAACATGCTTTATCGAACGGACAATCGTTATTCGTCACACACTCGGGTCGACAACCCAGATATGGATCACCAAAATATTCAGGTGCACATGTACAGGCTCCAGCGGAGTTCCTTACAGTACATATGGCGTTTGGACCGCAGGGTGATGGGTTACAAGGGTTTGTCTCATCTTCACTTGGTATTGTCACTATAAACGAAAAATGATACATTAATGCTGAAGCATTGACGGATTAAAAATTAAAAAAGGAGCCATTTTAATAAAAACTTACGAATAAAGTAACATCCGCTAAATGGATCACCAGTATAACTTTCGCGACAGTGACAAATAGCTTTATGATTTATCACAACGCATTCTGCGTTAGAACCACACGATCCCTCGCAGGGATTAACACACTTTTCACGAATACAAGCTAGGTTGCTCGGACATTCTTCATCGTAAATACATTCAGGGCGACAATTTGGTGCCCTGCCGATGTAACCAGCTTGACAAGAGCAAGCTGGAGTTTCTCCGATAATCCGACACTGTGAATTAGGCCCACAAGGCGATGGTATGCAGGGATTGCCAGAAGGTTTTGGTTCCGGCCCTAAAATATTTTATAAATTAATTAATGTTTATATGTTTTAGAATTGTTTATATTTGCGAATTGTAAGTGGTTAGTATTCAATAAAAATGTAGATAACTCACTTTTTTCGAAGGCGCAATGTACGAATGGATCTCCGGCGTAATTTGGAGGACAACTACATAATGCGTTATGATTGACTACAGTGCATTTAGCATTACTGCCACATGCTCCGATGCATGGGTCAACACATCTCTGATTAATGCAAGCTCTATTAGGCATACATTCACTGCTAACCATACATTCCGGCCGGCAGAAGGGTGGCGAACCAAAGTATTGCTCCTGACATGAACATATTGCATGGTCACCGTTAACGCGACACAAACTGTATGGTCCACAAGGTGAAGGTGAGCACGGATCTATTGGAACTTCATTTTGACCTAAAATAACCCATTGTGATTAGAATATTTATTACTCACATAAGATTAAAATACATGTTATTGATCTATTTGAATAAAGTGAAATTCTTACGTATGTAACAAGACGTAAATGGATTTCCTTCGTAGCCAGGCTGGCAGGCACAAGATGGTGCATGATTATTGACTCGACATTCAGCGTTCATGCCACAAACTCCAGGACATGGGTCTTTACATTTATTGTTAACGCAAGCCCTATCTTTGGGACAGTCTGAATTCAACACACATTCTGGACGACATTCTACGTATGGATCTCCGAAGTAATCAGGTAGACACGTGCATGATCCCACTTCATGTCTTTCTTTGCATATAGCATTTGCCCCACATGGTGACCGTGAGCAAGGGCTTTCGACTTGTGGTTCAATAGCTACAAGTTAAAAATAATATCGGTTATTTATGCAAGATTCAAACTATATCTGAACATTTATTCAATTTACAAAGATAATAAACTTACTTGGGATGGGAGAACATCCTGAAAATGGATCTCCTGTATACCCTTGGTCACAAGAACAAACTGGTATATGTTTGACAACAGCGCAACTTGCATGATATCCACAAGAGCCCGGACAAGGGTCGCTACATTTTTCGGATATGCAAGCCAAGTTGCCTGGACATTCGACGTTTATCATGCACTCAGGCCTGCAGTTAGGGGGGCGTCCCACATAATTTTCAAAGCATGAGCACACAGCGAGGCCATTGACATCTTTGCATTGAGAATGTGGTCCGCAAGGATTTGGTAGACAACTATTTATTGGATCCCTTTGTTCTGGCAAAATAATAATTTGAAAAGTTAATTTTGAGATAATAATAATAATAATTATCATATTTTATTTATAAGAAGTAAATATCATCATTACTTACTTTCCTCATAGAAACATCTAATGAAAGGATCACCGGTGTATCCGTTATGACAGCTACATATCGGATTATGATTAACAACTCGACATTGAGCATCGACACCACACAAACCAGGACACGGATCCTGGCACTTTTGATTAATACATGCTTTATCTGGCCGACAATCAGAACTAACAATACATTCAGGCCTACAGTTTGGTGGAGAACCAATGCACAGATCAAGGCATGTACAAACTGCATGCCGATTAAACACGCGACATTTACTGTAGGGCCCACAAGGCGTTGGGTTGCACGGATCCACAGGTACTGGTAGAGCTACAGTGTATAGGAAAGAAAATAGACAGATAAGTATAGCATGAAATACAGAAATAGACAAATAAAGAAAGATCAAGAAAGAAAGTCTTACATGAAACAGGAGTACATGCATGAAGAGGATTTCCTCTATATCCAGGTAAGCAGTAACATGATGGAGCGTGGTTTGCTACTCTACATTCGGTGTTCTGTCCACAAGCGCCAGAGCATGGGTCCACGCATTTATTATTGAAACATGACCTGTCTCGAGGGCAGTCAGTGTTCATGACACATTCTGGGCGACAGCCACGATATGGGTCACCGTAAAATTCATCTACACATGAACAAGAACCAGCACCATTCCTTTCTCGACAAATGGCATTAGGTCCACAAGGTGATGGATTGCAAGGTTGATGAGGTACGTCTTTTGAAGCTGCAAAATTTGTATAGATACATAAAACATGCTATCACAAACACTTATTATGAACAACATGCAGATGGTGCGATTTAAAAATGTAAAATTCATTCAAGCTTACCTTCCACAGGATTACAGCCAGCAAACGGATCACCCGAAAAACCTTCATAACAAGAACATATAGGTTGATGGTTTTGCACTATGCACTGCGCATTGAAGCCACAGGAGCCGACGCACGGGTTTACACAGTTGCCCGCTAGACAAGCGAGTGCCAAGGGGCAGTCCTGGTTGATAATGCATTGCGGACGACAAGAAGGCGGTGCTCCCAGCGTGCCCGGTTCGCAAGAGCACACTGCACGGCCGCCTTCGTTGCGGCACGAAGAATGTGGCCCACATGGCGACGGTAAGCATGGATTTGGCGCGGGTAGAGTGATAGCTGGAAATAAAGAGCAGTTGTAAAACATATTCGTGTACGCTGTCCACAACTTGCGTGTGAAAAGTGTGGTTTTATTTTAGTAAACGGCTCATTAACATTACATAGCACACAGTGCTAAATGACAATTTATCGTATTTACACTTTTTATATACTGCCGTTCGTAGGGCGTCGTAGGGCGTGCTAAGGCATGCAGGTTCTTCGCTGAGATTAAAAGAATCCACACATCTCAAATTCAAGGACTGAACTATAGCGTACTTTCCCGCACTCTTGCTAGAATGCAACGTAGAAAGTAGATCGAGAATAATTTATTATTGTGAACATTCCGAGCAAGCGAGTTGCAAATACATATTTTTTTCCTTACTCGTTATATACATATACTTCAAACCAGTTACAACTGGTACTCTTATTGATTTTCGATGTAAGGGTATTTCTTTCATCAATCTTAAAAGGCTAGCTCAGCTATTAATTTATCGCGAGTTATTATTATAACTACTTACTTTTCCTGGTGCATTTTATGAACGGGTCACCTTCTGGTAGATTTTCTGGACAAGTGCAAATGGGGTTGTGTCCGACCACATGACAGCGTGCGTCTAAGCCGCAGCTGTGTATACAAGGGTCCTTGCATTTATGGCTGATGCAGGCTCTATTCGTGGCACAGTCGGAGTTGACGGCACATTCGGGTCGGCAGGCGGGCGGCGCGCCCAGGTAGCCAGCTCGGCAAGAACACGCAGCACGCTCATTCACGACGTGGCATTCACTGTTTGATCCGCACGGTGATGGCTCGCACGGATTGAATGTCGATGCTAAGAAGTAGACAAATATACATATGTTGATGTTTTAGAACAACGGCTATGAAATCAAAGTTTTACAGACTTTGATAAAATTCTACGCAAACCATGCAATAATTATAAAGTATACTTACGTGGTGTAGATTTTGGACGACATGAAGAAAATGGCTCGCCTTCATAACCCTTAAAGCAAGTGCAGACTGGAACGTGATTAGTGACAGAGCATTCTGCATTTACGCCACATAAGTCTTTGCATGGATCTCGGCAGTGATTTGATAGGCAAGCAAGGTGATTTGGACAATCGGAGTTTATAGTACATTCTGGTCGACAGCCACCTGCATACGGATTACCGATGTTGGGTGGTATGCATGAACAGCGGGCAACATTGTTAACTACAGAGCAAACAGTGTTATCCCCACAAGGTGATGGGTTACATGGCGTTGGAGAGTTACCCTTAGTTTCTTCGACACAACCTACAAACGCATCGCCTCTATATCCTTCCAGGCAGCTACAGAGTGGTGTATGATTTACTACATTACATGTAGCTTTGTTTCCACATGCACCGGCACAAGGATCGACACACTTTTCATTGATGCAGGCTCTGTTAGATGGGCACTCTTGACTTATAACACATTCTGGTCTACAATATGGTGGAGTGCCGGAATAGTTCGGACGACAGGAGCACACTGGATGGTTCGACTTAATTTCACATACGGAATTAGGGCCACACGGCGATGGTACACAAGGATTTTTGTCCCCAGGCCCAGGCTCAGGCGGTGCGTCTTCTACGCAAGCCACGAATGGATCTCCAGTTTGTCCACGGCTGCAGCTGCATATTGGATTATGATTTACTACAATGCACTCTGCATTGATACCACAGCTGCCCTGGCAAGGGTTAGAACATCGTTGGTTTACACAGGTCTCCGTTTGAGAACAATCCGAATTACTGACACATTCAGGTTGGCACATGGGTGCTACTCCTCTGTGGCCTGGTAAGCATGAGCACACTGCAAACCCAGAGGGTGACACAAGACATCTACTGTATGCGCCACAAGGCGATGGGTCACATGTTGATAGCGTGGGCACCACTGAGGTGGTAGGTTGGCATCGCACATACGGATCTCCTGTGTTTCCGGTCTCACAATAACAAACTGCATGATGGTTAACAGTTTTACATTCAGCTCCAATACCACAAATGTCTTTGCAAGGGTTTTCACATTTATTGTTCAAACATGCCAATTCCTGTGAGCAATCACTATTTACGACACATTCAGGACGGCATGACATATATGGGTTACCATAAAAGTTGGGCAAACATTTACAAGTTTGTGCACCATTTACATTTTGGCATACAGCATTAGCACCACATCGTATGTTATCGCAAGTTTCAAATACATTAGCTAAAAAGTAAACGTATTATTAGTCATTAAAATAAGATAATATTAAAAGTCACTTAAAAAATGGATACTCATTACATCTAAGTATTAGTTTCGAATACTTACGATCTTTAGTTGTTGGTTTACAGTGTTCATATGGATTTCCTTCGAAGCCTTCTACACAATGACAAATTGGATCGTGATGGTAAACTGAACATAGGGCATTAACACCGCACGAACCCGGGCAAGGATCTACGCATTTATTCCTTAAACACGCCTTATTGAAGGCACACTCTGAATTGAACACGCATTCCGGTCTGCAGGCTGGGTTATTCGCGGCATTCGGCCCAACGCAAGCGTCACAAATAGCAAATTGATTTCCATAGGTATCACATGGAGCGTTGGGATCGCACGGATTAGGTGAGCAGGGTTGATTTGTCGTGTTATTGGGTCCAATAATAATTGCTGAAATATGCCAAAAACATAATTTTGGTAACACAATATTTCAGTTTGGATTAAAAATCAAATGAATGATTAAAATAACAAATTAATTTTAGTATCACCAAAATACTCACGTCGATAAAGACACTGTGTCAATGGGTCCCCAATATATCCGTCTGGACACAGGCATGACACCGTGTGTTCCGAACATAGACATACTGCGTGAATACCACACACGTTGTTGAAGGAGCATGGGTCTGTACACTTTTGATTGATGCATGCTTCGTTAGATGAGCAGTCTGAATTCATTGTGCATTGAGGTTTACACTCTATAATTGGATCTCCAAAGAAGTCAGGCGGACAGAAACATAAAGCTTTATCACCAACGTCTTGACAAATAGCGTTTATCCCACATCTTACAGTGTGGCAAGGTTTTTTAGAATTTGATTTTTGGTCTCCTGGTGGCAAGCAGCTCATCAAAGGATTTCCAACAAAGCCAACTTTACAAAAACAAACTGGTCGATGAGACTCCACTTGACAATCTGCATTTATTCCACAGGCCCCGGGACAAGGGTCGCGACATGTATATCCTATGCAAGCTCTATTAATTTTACATTCGTCATCCACTTCACATTCTCGAGAGCGACATCCATCAATTCCAAAAGCATCACCTATGCTGCCTTCAGGACATATACATAATGCTTGCCCTTCAAAGTTGACTTGGCAAATAGCTTGTGGTCCACACGGATTTGGTGTACAGGGACTTCTTTGAGGCTGGCAGCCAACATGAGGATCACCATTGAACCCGTTCTTACAGAAGCACATTTCCATGTTGCCGCTTACGTAACAGTCTGCGTTTGGTCCGCAAGGCCCCGGTTGACAAAGGACCGGTGGTAAGTACCCTGGGGTGTTACAGGACTTATATGGATTTCCAATAGTATGTTCGGGGCAGTAACAAGGTGGAGATCGGTTCGGGTCACATCGTGCTTTGTCTCCGCAAATGTTTGGTTTGCAAGGATTGCGTGATTCCACGCAACCCCGGATAGTGTTGGGACTTTCGATGTAGCCTGGCAAACATGTGCATTTCGCAAATCCATTTGATTGTGTTGTGCACTGTGTGTTAGGTCCACAAGGTGATGGGTTGCATGGATTGTTTGGTAATCGACACAATTGCCTTGGAGGATCCCCTTCATAGTTTGGTAGACAGAAACAAGCGGGTTTGTTGTCTATTAATCTGCATCCAGAATATGGGCCACATGGATTCGGTTCGCATTCGTTACCTTCGGGTACTGCAATAAATAATTATTAAATGTTTTATCAATGTTACATAGAAGTCGGTACCTTTTTTTTGACCTCCTCAACTGAAAGGTAAAAGCTTCCTTTCTTGCCTTCCACTTTTCTACGAGTAAGAACGATTATCTTATGATATTAAAAAAAAAGAAATGTATAATTTTAAATGTATTTAACTTACTGCAATTTTTTAATGGATTTCCTGTTAATCCTTTTGGACAGAAGCAGATTGGATTGCCATTGTCACTTTCACACATAGCATTTGTTCCGCACGGGTTCGGAATACATGGATTTGTTGGTGGTTCACATCCGGTTTGCGGATTTCCAGTGTAACCTGGCAGACATTTACACGACGCACGGTGGTTCAATACGTCGCAAACAGCGTTTATCCCGCATCGACATGGAGAGCCGCATTTACCATTTACACAGGCTTCTGAATTTGCACACTCATTATCAGAACGGCATCCTTGCACTAAAACAGTAATCATAAGTTAGACGTGCAGATGTTTTCTTTCTAAAGTTTGGGCACCAAGATATGGATGAACTCACACTATCAACAATTGAAAGCATACAAATGAGAAATGATAGGTGGTGATATAAAATAATAAAAAAAAACTCATTATATTCTCACCTTGGAAACACTCTAAGAAAGGATTGCCGGTGAATCCAGCAGAACATTTACATTGAATGCCATGATTGGCTGGAAAACACTCTGCGTTATCTCCGCACTTGTTCACGGCACAAGGATTCATGCATACTCTGTTAAGTCGATCACATAGTAGATCTGGAGGACAATCCTCATTATACTGACACACTGAACCAGTAGGTGTTACTAAAATTACAATTTTGATTAGAATTTACACACTTTTAACATTCATATTACATAAACGTCTCGTAAAACTGTAAAATGAATTACCTGGGACGCATCCGACGTAACCATTTCCTTGGTATCCTTCAGTACAGCTACAGTCCGATCCATGGTTCGTGTTTATACAGACCGCATTAGGTGCGCACGGATTGTGTATGGCACATGGGTGTTGACATGCATTATTTATACAAGCTTCAGTCAAGGGACAGTCTTCATTTCGAGTGCAACCAACTGAGCAAAACGTAAGATAAGTATTTATATATTATACAAAGAGTATACCTACATAAATAAGAAACAAAAATTTACTGCTGCATTATTTACATTTTTAGCCGAAACCACTGTTTATTTAGAAGTTGCATTTTGTCTTTACTCTTTATTACTTATCTGTTACAATTCACCTTATTTAATTAAAGTCCTTGTGTATTGGTCGGTAAGTAAATTAAAGGTTAAAGCCAATATAATTATTTATATTAGTAGGTATCAGTTGAAGCTTACATATTTTAGGTGAACATTTAACTGCAGGATCTCCATCATGTCCGGCGGGGCACGAGCACATAGGCCTTTGTTTTACTGGCTGGCAATTGGCTCCCATGCCACATACGTTGTCGAACTCACAGGGATTTTGACACAATCCCATAAAACAGGCTTCGGTCTCTATACAGTCCCGATCAGAGTGACAAGGTTCTGGTACCTTTGGTGTTCCAGGTGATTCTAGTATGTTACACGTTAGATACAAATTAGTATGTTACATTTTAATTAAAAGAAGGTAAACATTAGTGTATTTACAAATAATAAAGTGAATTATGTCCGATATGTACTCATCTGTCCGATAAAACTACCTTAAAGTAATACTGGCACAATTTATAAAATATTTCAGAATTAGACTTTGTACAAAAATCTCTAATAATGTTTGAACCTTAAAAACAAAACACCTCGTAAGCCTACCTTTTCGTGAGCAGTGGATCCCCGTGACGTCATCACACACGCAAACAGCGGCATGGCTCACAACTATACATGATTCGTTCTTTGTACAACCACTCCCAACCGTTTCGCATGGATTCTGGCACACTCCATTTAGACAGGCTTTATGCGTCGGGCAATTTGTGTTTATTTTACAGGATGTGTTAATATGTAAGTCAGAACTTTGTACAGTCGTTTCAGTAGTTGTCATGTCAGTATGAAGGGTAGAGTCTGTCCAAGCAGATATATCAACGCCCTTTCTACGAGATGATAAAGTTTCAGTAGACGTACTTATAACACCCGGTGAAGTATTTTGTATTTTAGGTGTGATGTAAGTATGACTCTGCCCAGTTGGCAAGGATTGATTTGAGTTTTGGGTTTCATTTTTAATTGAAGTAAGATTTTCTTTTTCGGAAACAGAAAACATCGTGGTATATTCGTTGGTTGGTATTTCTGTTGCTGTATTAGCAAGACTGAATGACGTAGTTGAACCAGTTTCTGATGTCGAGAAGACAACTATATTTTCCGTTTCCGTTGCTAATTGCGTTGTTATCTGATCTGTGGTAATCGTAAACAGATGTGAATTTTGTGTGACTGAAGGTGTTTCTGTGACGTCTTCATTAAATCCGGTAGATAGTGACGTCCCAGGGGTTTCTGAAGTATCTTTAAAATAATTGGGAACTATTGTAGGAGTATTAGTCTCAGACGGTGACGTAACAGTAGTATCTGTAGTAGTAGTAGATTCCGATGAGCTTAAGTTAACAATTGTCGTTGTGGGTGTCGTATTAAGGACTGTACTGTCGTCCTTATTATTATTAATAGTACTAAAGGTGATTGGAATGTGGTTTTCCGTTTCTGAATTGATTGTATGCGTGGTTGTAGTAATGCGATTTTTAGGAGGTCCTAATGTAACGGTGCTTATGCTATCTTTTTTATTTGAGGTGGTAACTTTTGTTAACTCCTCTGAGCTTATTGTTGCTTCCGTGTTTGCATCCCTGTTAGTTACAAGCGTTATTGCATCTGAGTCAGTACTTTCTTGAATACCTTGTTTGGTAACTGATGTACCAATGTTCGTTTCAAAAACGGTACTCTGTGTTCTCATAGAAAATATTGGCGTAACAGTTGAAACATTTTCAACATTTTTAGATTCATATTGTGTAGTCGTTTCTATTTCTGTTAATGTATTTTTCTTAACAGTACTTTGTAAATCGAGTAAATCGTTCGATTCAGTAGGTTCAATTATTATTTTTGTAGTAGTCATTGTTTGTCCTTCCGATGCCGTGGTTCCATTCACAGGGCTACCTGTTTCGTACAAAATAGTTGATGTCACATTTCTTACAATCATAGGAATGTCAGTTGATGTTCCTACAACTGCGATTGGAGTACTTTCTTCTCGACTTGATTTTATTGTTGAAGAATCGGTGTAATATTGTTTTGCAGGCAAATCTGTTGTACTTAATTGTTCATAAGTAACATCAGTATTAACTTCAGTGTAGTAGCTGATTTCATTTTCATCGTTGGAATTTTTAGCAGTGGTTGACTTTGTCGTATAATCAGGAAAAGAAGTCACCGCATTTGTATAAACAAGTTCTGAATTTGTATACACTGAAGTAAAAATCGTCTGGTCTGTTGTATATTTGTTTGTGAAAGAGTCATAATCTTTTATTACTCCTTTAACAGTTGTCATCACAGTTTCTGGACTTTTAATTTCAAAATTAGTTGACCCAGTACCAGCAGCCGTCAACATGTCTTGTGTGCTACTTGTGCTTAGGGTGTTTTTAACAACATCCCGGTCAGTTGTTGTATCTGTTTTTGAAATCAATGTCTTGGATGTAAATTGACTTTTGTCATCTTCAGTTGTAATTCTATTTTCAATATTTGTAAAACTCGTGTCTGTTACACTTTCTTGTCTTGGTGAGGTTGAATATAATAATGGTTGAGGACTAGTTGCATACGAAGTTTTTGTGTTGGTATCAGATGTTGTGCCATCTGTAATTAAATTATGTTTAATAAAGTTTTCTTGAGTGGTTATAAAATTTTGGCCTGATTCCACTGAATAATCATATCCGACTGTAGTAGAGTCTGTTGGAACTGTTATCATTGTACCAGAAAAAGTCTCGTCAGGTTTTCTAACCGTGGCAGCAGGCTGTGGTACAGCGGTTGTTGTTTGTTTCTTAATTGTCTCAGTTGTAGCAGATACGGAATTAGTTGTTTGTACAGGGACATTATTTTTTGTATTTATTGTTGTGACGGATGCCTCGATAGTTTCTTGCACATGTGGCGAACTTACGACATAGTTTTCCGTTACCGTAACAATAGATTCAATATTCGTGGCTTTCGAAGTAGTAAATTCATTGAAATATTCTGTTGATTCGGTCGTTATGGATCCAATGTTTGTGTTTTTTGATTCTATGAAATCTTTTGAAAGTTTAGCTGTCGTCGAACTATCATGTGTTGTTTGCATGGGGTTTACTTTTTCCGTGACATCGGATTCTACGGTGGTTGAAGTCAACACATTCATGTTTTTTATTGTTTTAGTTGCATCTGTTGCGCTATCAGTAGCCTGGTTAGAAGTCAGTCCTTTATCAGAACCTTGTGTTATTGATGTAAATGATCCCACATCTGTTGCTGGTGAAGTATATATTTCAGTATTTTGAATAGTTTCGGATATACTTGATGCAGCTATTGTACTTGAAGTAGTCCATACATTAATAGTTGTTGCTGCTGCTGACTTATTAGATCCAATTTCATTAGCGGTTGAAGGGACGAATCCGTCAAGGTTCGTGACCGCACCAGTTGAAACTGCACTATCAGTTGTCTGGTCAGAAATCAGTTCATCATCAAAACCTTGCGTCACTGATGCAACCGATCCATCATCTATTACTGGTGAAGTAATTTCTATAATTTGAATAGTTTCAGTTATATTTGGCGCATCTGTTGTATTTGAAGAGGTAAAATCATTAATAGTGTTAGGTTTATGTGTGGATTCGGATCCAATTTTTGTGGCCGCTGAAGTAACCCATTCTGTGTTTTTAAACGTCTCTGTTGTAACTACACGATCAGTTGTCTGATTAGAAATTGGTTCTATGTCAAAACCTAGCGTTACCGATGTAACTGAACTATCTTCTAATACTAGTGGAGTCAATTCAATATAATGAATAGTTTTGGTTATATTTGAAGCACCTATTGTACTTAAAGAAGTAAATTCACTGATAGTGTTTGGGTCTTCTGTGATATTGGATTCAACTTCTGTGGTTGTTGAAGAAACCAGCTCATCCATGTTAATTACCGTTTCAGTTGTAACTGATACGCTATCAGTTGCCTGTTTAGGAGTCAGTCCTTTGTCAAAACTTTGTGTTACTGATACAACTGAACCCGCATCTGTTACTGGTGAAGTTACTTCAATATTCTGAATAGTTTCAGTTACATTTGATGCATCTATTGTACTTGAAGAAGTAAATTCATAAGTACTTTTTGGTTCCTCTGTGATACCGGATTCAGTTTCTGTGGTTGTTGAAGAAGCCAACACGTCAATTTTAATTACTGTTTCAGTTGTAACTGATACGCTATCAGTTGCTTGTTTAGGAGTCAGTCCTTTGTCAAAACTTTGTGTTACTGATGCAACCGATCCCACATCTGTCACTGGTGACGTTACTTCAATATTCTGAATCGTTTCAGTTACATTTGATGCTCCTGTTGTACTCGGAGAAGTGAATTCACTCATAGTGTTTGGTTGTTCTGTGATATTGGATTCAATTACTGTAGCTGTTGACGAGGACAGCACATCATTGTTAGTGACCGTTTCAGTTGTAACTGATACGCTATCAGTTGCATGTTTAAGAGTCAGTCCTTTGTCAAAACTTTGTGTTACTGATGCAACTGATCCCACATCTGTTACTGGTGAAGTCACTTCAATTTCCTGAATAGTTTCAGCTACATTTGATGCATCTATTGTACTTGAAGAAGTAAATTCATAAGTACTTTTTGGTTCCTCTGTGGTACCGGATTCAGTTTCTGTGGTTGTTGAAGAAGCCAACACGTCAATTTTAATTACTGTTTCAGTTGTAACTGATACGCTATCAGTTGCTTGTTTAGGAGTCAGTCCTTTGTCAAAACTTTGTGTTACTGATGCAACCGATCCCACATCTGTCACTGGTGACGTTACTTCAATATTCTGAATCGTTTCAGTTACATTTGATGCTCTTGTTGTACTCGGAGAAGTGAATTCACTCATAGTGTTTGGTTGTTCTGTGATATTGAATTCAATTACTGTAGCTGTTGACGAGGACAGCACATCATTGTTAGTGACCGTTTCAGTTGTAACTGATACGCTATCAGTTGCCTGTTTAGGAGTCAGTCCTTTGTCAAAACTTTGTGTTACTGATACAACTGAACCCGCATCTGTTACTGGTGAAGTTACTTCAATATTCTGAATAGTTTCAGTTACATTTGATGCATCTATTGTACTTGAAATAGTAAATTCATAAGTACTTTTTGGTTCCTCTGTGGTACCAGATTCAGTTTCTGTGGTTGTTGAAGAAGCCAACACGTCAATTTTAATTACTGTTTCAGTTGTAACTGATACGCTATCAGTAGCTTGTTTAGGAGTCAGTCCTTTGTCAAAACTTTGTGTTACTGATGCAACCGATCCCACATCTGTCACTGGTGACGTTACTTCAATATTCTGAATCGTTTCAGTTACATTTGATGCTCCTGTTGTACTCGGAGAAGTGAATTCACTCATAGTGTTTGGTTGTTCTGTGATATTGGATTCAATTACTGTAGCTGTTGACGAGGACAGCACATCATTGTTAGTGACCGTTTCAGTTGTAACTGATACGCTATCAGTTGCATGTTTAAGAGTCAGTCCTTTGTCAAAACTTTGTGTTAGTGATGCAACTGATCCCACATCTGTTACTGGTGAAGTCACTTCAATTTCCTGAATAGTTTCAGTTACATTTGATGCATCTATTGTACTTGAAGAAGTAAATTCATAAGTACTTTTTGGTTCCTCTGTGATACCGGATTCAGTTTCTGTGGTTGTTGAAGAAGCCAACACGTCAATGTTAATTACTGTTTCAGTTGTAACTGATACGCTATCAGTTGCTTGTTTAGGAGTCAGTCCGTCATCATAACCTTGCGTTACTGATGTAACTGATCCCACATCTGTAACTGGTGAAGTTATTTCTATATTCTGAATAGTTTCAGTTATATTTGATGCATCTGTTGTCCTTGAAGAAGTTAATTCATGAATAGTTTTAGGTTTGTTTTTTATATCAGATTCAGCCTCTGTGGCTGTTGAAGACGAAGTTACATCAATGTTGGTGTCTGTTTCAGTTGTAACCGATACATTTTCACTTGCCTGGTTAGGAATCTGTCCTTTCGATTCTGATGTAAATGACATTGTGTTTGTTGTTGGTGAAGAATATAATTCATTAAGATTCATTACTGTTTCAGTTGTTACTGGCTCAATAACCGTAGCTTTTGTAAGAACTGATCCCGTTTGACTACTCATTTTGTCAGTTGTTGTAGATCCAATCCAATTCGTTTTAATTGTTATATCAGTTGCACGCCAAGTATTTGTATCCTTCATATAATTATCAGTTTCCATTGTATCTGATCCAATATCGGTAGTTCGAGTTAGAATAGATTTTTCCTCATTTCTTATAGCTTCTGTTGTCATTAGTCCAACAATAGTTTCTTCTGACGGATGTGTGTTATCGTCTATCATCGTTACGACTTCTACTGAGTCCATGTTATGTTGAGCTACAGTGATGGTTTCAGGTTTATATGTATCACTTACCGTCGTGAATTTTGTTTCATCTGTTTGCATAGTACTCTTTGCATCTTCTGTCGTTGACTTAGCGAAATAATTATTAGATGTGCGTTGCTCAAAGTTATTCTGCAAAGTTGAAATAACTTGAGGCACAGTACTTGTTTCCACAAAATATTCTTTATTCGTGTAAAGTGGCGTACCTTCTGTAGTTGATGCAGAAAAGTCATAATTCACCGTGTTTTCATCAGAAGTTTGAGTTTGTGAAATGGGATTATTAGAATCTTCTGTTACCGTTGCAGTATTTTGTAATTCTAAAGTAGTCGGTATCGTTTCCGTACTTACATCTGACGTTTCGTTAAGATTCATTCTAAAAATATGTGTATTTTCTTCATCCAAGGTCGTTAACTTATTAGTAAAAGTTTTGATGGGTGGTGTGGTAGTCTTTTCTGTATGTAGAGTATTTACTAAATCAGATTTTAGCGTAGTAAAATTTTCAGGAAATACAGTTACCGTACTTGAATATTGTTTGGTTTCTGCAGTAGTTTTAGTAAGTGACACAGAACTGAGGGATTGTGTTGTGGATTCTGTAGTAGTATAATGTAAATTATTATAAGACGTCACATCGCCAGTCACAGCGATGTCTTCAGTAGAGGTGCTTTTAGAGTTAAAATAATCTATGTTGCTCTCTTCTGTTAGTTTTGTGCTATCAATACTAACATCGGGAGATGTTGTTGATTTTGTATTACCTACTTCTGAGTCAATTGATATTGTAGTTTTAGCTATGTTGCTGCTTGTATCTATAGTATGCTTTTTGAGGTCATAGCTAGTATAAGAATATGTACTAGTGACCGATGTGGAGGTGGTTATATTTTTGTAGGGTAGGTCCTGTATTAATGTGATCCCTGTGTAGTTGCTATTCAACTTCCGTTGATTTTCAGGAGTTTTGGTGTTTTTGTTTTCAGTTGACACTGTAGAGGAATGATTCTCTTCAACCGTTTTTTTGGTATACGGTTTCACAGTGCTCTCAACATGGATTGTACTACTACTTTGTAGTAAAACGTCGGAATCGATAGATGCATAATCTTCTATGTTGGTATAAGGTGTAGTCATTTGTGTAGTAACAACGTTCCTATGCTGATCAGTTATGTATTTTGATTCATTTGATTTATCAATAGAAGTTTTAGTTATATGCAACTGTGTCTTTGTACTATAATCTCTTTCGTCACTGTTTGTAAATGCTGATTTAGTTACAGCAGCAAATGAAGTTGTAATATCATTAAATTGTGAGTCTGTGATTGTGGTTTGTGTGTTACTTGATGAATCTTTTACATTTTTTCCAAAAGTGGTTATATCACTTGCATCTAAGGTATTAAAAGTAGTACTAGACGGTTTGACTTCCGATTTATCAGTAGTTAGTGTACTACTCGACTCCTCTGTACTGTACAATAAACTAGGAGTTGAATTTTCAAATTCGGTTGTATAATCGGTATGGTCATTGGAACTACGGGAGCTCATGGAAGGTTGAGAAGTTGTTTCTAAATCATCATGAAACGTAGTCGACTTTATACTAGGGTCGGTAGTATCTTTAATGTCATCGGCTGTAAAAATGACTTTTTCAGTTTCCGACGTTGATATTACGCTTCTCACAGTCGCTGTATAATCAGTGGTTTTGAATTCAGGTTCTATGGTGTCAGAAGTCGTTTGAGTTAAGTCATAGTCATTGTCAGTGGACTGAATTATATGATCAGTGGGCGTAGTCATGTCTAGAGTAGTGGCAGTTTCACTTTTTCCTCCTGATGTAGTAGTGTTTGCGGTTAGTGGGACATAAGTTCCATCTGTTAATAGGAATTTACAATACCATTATTAAACTTTTATTATTTCATTACATATTTTAACAAAACTACATGCGCACAAACGTGTATTTGTATGTGATCATTTATATTTTTTATTGTTATTAATCTACGGAAGAAGGAAAAGTAGAAATCCATTGAAGTATACATTATGTTTAAGCACTAACATAATATAGTAGAAAATCTATCTACGATAGTGAACTAATGCGTGCTAAGGTCTACAAACTACAGATAGGATAGAAAAGAAAAAGAAGATATTAAAAAACCACGAGTTTAGGCTTAGCAGACCAACTAAAAGTAAGAGAGATAGTACCAGTATATTATAGAGAGACTAGTTACATTTATTTACAAAAATAGGAACTAGAAGCATGTTTAGATCCTAAAATATTACTATTTATCATGGAGATCAATTCATTGTTTCGGTCTTTAAGCCTAAAGTCGTTTACTGGTGTCAAATAAATAAATAGTCCTGTAAAACTAACACCGTCTCAAAGTGTTTCGTAGAATAACGTAAATACCTTATGAAGTATAATAACGTATACAGAATTGCCTGTCGGGTCAGCCGAGATATCGTAGCCAGTACTTTGTGGCGTTTTATCGGACAAATGGTAGATATACTAAAATTATAGCAATGACCAGTTCATCTGGAGTTAGTTTTGCTATTCACATAATAAAAATAATAGTAGTTGCAGACTTGCAAGTATTACAGCCAAAGTCCACGAAACATCAATAATCGTGTGAAAATAGCATTTACGAAAGGTACGAAGTATTTATCGTATATCACAGTTAGCTTATTTAAAATTAGCAATGTTAACGTTATGATTAGCATTATCTGTATTTTCTAATATTGTGTACACAGCACTTACGTTCCATGCAGGCGCCAGAGAATGGGTCGCAAGGTACTCCCGGCCGACAGTGTGCACAGTTCGTTGGCAGACGTTGATCTTCTGTTTGACAAAACAAAAACATACTTTTATTTATTTTTCACCAGTTAGGGTAAATTCATACCATGACGCGACGCTGCCCGGTGTGAACCAACGCTTATGCAGTGAAAAATACCTGAGTTTTATTTATCCACTTGCGTCGCGTGCTTTGGTTAGTTCAAATAGATCACAGAGTCATTTGACACATAGGTTATTTGCAATATCATTATCTGCCTAGCCTATAGTTGGCTTATTATTAAAATATATCGATAAAAATTGAAAAGCTAGTATATTCTGAGCACCACTAAAAAATAGTGTTCTATTAAAAAATATTATTGACAATCCAAAGTTGAAGTTTGGGTTACGAAACTGCAGTGCAAGTACGTAGGATTCGATAGGACTGGATTAGGTAAAGACAGTTATTCTTGATAAAACGAGTTTTTGACTCCATAAAAACTCATTTTATCGAGAACTTAGTTTGCACTGCTGGACTGGATTAATTGATGATTTTTAACGTTTAGCATGTTACTATTTTTACTACTATTAATGATGATATTCTTACCTCGAATGCAAGCGCATCCGTCACAGACAGTATTTGGATATCTTGCACAATCCGATGATGTCTGACACTGACACACTGAACAAAAAGATTAATATCAATTATTTAATAAGAATAGCAGTATTCCAAAAAACTTTGAAGTAGGTTAATAGAGAAAGTTACCGACCAATGCCTTTGCTTTAATTAAAACATGTAAGTATACGTGATTTAGTTTTACTTTAGCAGCTACACGGTAAATTATCGTAATGAAAAACGTACCCTTTGAACAAACAGGTTGGTGATCAACTACAGCACAATGCTGTCCGTTGATGCAAGGTCCGCCGCGTGCGCACGGGTCGGCGCAGCGGCCGCCGATGCACGCCAGTGTCGGTGCGCAGTGCTCGTGACCGCCGCACTCTGTCGCTGTACATATCAAACAATGGCCTCAGTGCATTCAGAACTCTTGTTATAATCGAATTGTCTGGGCAGCCCTCTGTTAGGTGTGCATGAAGACACCTACAAGCTAAATGCAATTAACAACGTGCGTATTGCCAGTTTTATCGCACTTCATAATAATTATGTTATAGGAGATCTATATGATGAAAATCATACCTCCCTCTCTTCTTTCGGAAGTTTCTTGACCTAATTAGATGATAACTTTTAGAACAGTTTTGTAGATGCGTTTAAAAAAGACTTGTATATTTATTACGCATACAATTGGGAAATAGATAATATTTATAAATTGGGTTTACAACTAAGTATGCAGTTAGTGTGTGGCCTTCGTGGAAGGCTAGAAGCGTAATCCGCGGCACACGAAACAAACATCGATTTGTGCCGGCCTGAAACATGATTGTGAACTTTGAACTTGTCGAGTACTGGATTCATGCGCCGCGGATTCCGCGTCCGCGAGGCACCGTCACTCAGGACGCGCACTAACGTGTCAAAAGTCTAGGATACCGCAATAAATGGCTTTTGTTTTTAAAATATCTTTCAGAAATAGGGAAAATTGCAATAAACTGATTTCCCCTGTCAAGAGAAATTAATTAATTTAAGAGGTAAAGAGTAATTGTAACATCACACAATATTATTACAATAGATACGTACATAAGTAGTGTGTAGTAGTAGTAGGCATTCTAAATAATTCTGCAAACTCTGTCTCGTGGCGGTTTTGTTGCATAACGTATTAATGCCAAAGCGTTAAAAGCGTTAAGAGTAAATTTAATTATAGCAACCATCACCAAATGAGTGTGAAATTAATTTTAAAATGAATATTATGTACACTACAATATAATAACATGCAAGATAAACTACCTGATGCAGAAGAAGTCATACTGTGGAGTAAGATATATATTATGAACATGCTAGAAACAATAGAAAACAAAGATAGAAAAAGAACCGCATGAGAGTAGAAACTATAAAAAAATCCTGTAATAATGAAGAACAACAAGATTATTAAGATTCATATAAGACTCTAATATACTAAATGGTAGGTACACTAATATTTGAACTATTTGCTCACTATAGAATTACCTTTAATGCAGCCATGTTTTTCATCGTGTGTGAATCCATTAGGACAAAACTTGCAAACAGGGTGGTGGTCTTCTACTGAACATGGCGCACCACCACAAGCGTCTTTACATGGGTCTTTACATTGGAAATCTCTGCAAGCCAAGTTACTTGGGCATCCGCTATCTCTCAAGCAAATCGATAAAGATGGATTACATTCCTCAACACACACGCACATAGCGCGGTGGTCTACTACTTCACATTGTTTTCCCTTCGGGCACATGGGCTCCACAGACGCTTGGCATGGATTCACACACTTGGAATTACGGCAGGCCGCATTTGATGGACACTGTTCATCTCTTGTACATTCTGCATGTTCTGGTGCGCAAGTCAATTCTCCTTTTTCATTCAATGCAAACCCATTTCGGCATACACATATTGGGACATGATCCCGAACTTCACACTTCTGATTTCGTCTACAATTTTGATAACCAAGGCAAGGGTTGCGGCATTGATTAGTGCTGAGGTCACAGGCTAGTTTCGATGGGCATGATTTAGTTTCGGAACAGGTAAACGTGGCGTTATGTTCATTCGTGGACTTGCATGTAGGATCGAGGCGGCACGCCACCCGTGGCTGCCCTACATAGCACTGCGGGCAGGAGCACTGCGCTTTGTGCATCAAAGTCACGCAGAGGGCATCTTCTCCGCAAACACCACGCACCGTGCAGGGGTCCACACAGTGTAAGCTCAAGCACGCTCTGTCTACTGGGCAATCCTTGTCGCTCGTACATTCGATACCTAGGAAGATGTGAAAGAAGAAAGCAGAGTCGAAAGAGCGGTACCTTCAGCCGCGAAGAGGAAACTTTCTCACGAGACAGTGCATGCTCTTTGAAACTGATAGTTTATGACCAGAGATATGTATATAACGGAATATTATAATACAAGCGATATGTACATGAAGCCGAACAAAATGTTACTGACGATTTGATAACTTAAGCACGAACGGTGAGAATGCTTCCACTAATTAACATACCGTTATATACAGATATGTTAAGGCATCAATAGTTTAATGGCAAACATATTTGTACACACAGTATTTTTTTATTAGCTATAGGTAATTAGAATCATTCCTTCATCAAATGGGTCCCGAAGGATGTTTGCATTGTCAGACCAAAATTAAGTTATAAGACAGTATGAAGTAAACTATTAGACATTAATTATTATAATTCTAAATAACATTCATCATAAACTTCCTTTGGTACCCATGCCTATTATCAAATAAATGAACTTCATCCCATTGAAATACCATTTGTATATACAAATATGTGGTAGAAGACCTATGATTATGTTGGTATAATAAGGAACCTATATTACAATTCACTGTATTCTATATTTTTTATAGATGGAGCACGTAAACTGCCTGAATCGTGAATTCGTCTATTTCTTAAATATGACAGATCACAACTGAGAGGTACAGATAGTCTGTACAGAGTGCATTTTTACATGGTGTCAAAACGAACGAAAGTCTATGATATCTACTCACTGGTGTGACACTCGACATCAGCCTGTCCTTCTGTGCCAGGAATGCATCGACATACAAATTCAGCGCCTTCTCTCAAACATTCCCCATTAATTCCACAACCCGTTGTTCTACAATCAACTACACTCCGTTCCTGGGAACCTGAAAATTTAATAGTAGAAACTTAGTTAGAAACAGACATAATGTACACACATTATAACATTATTCTTGTAAATGGGAAAGTTACTCTGCCCGTCTCAGGCAAAAGCTACTTGTACCTATAAAAACGGTAGGAAAAATGTAAAATATATGTATTCAACAACAACAAATGAATCAATAACGAAATTAACACCCGTTATTTTTGTGCCACAGCTAGTTCGCCGGAAGAATACGGCTGAAAATTGCTTAGCAAGCCATGTCTATAGTTTGCAAAAATAATTACAGGATGTCATTTATTTTACAGAACTGGAAGTACTACAGCAAACTTCTTGTTGCTATTACCTGCCAGGCTTGATTGGAGGGACAATACTTAAAACAAATCAGACAAACTCAATCAATAGCCTATATGGACGACATAATAAAACAATAACTGAGAAACAGTTACTTACATTCTATATTGGGATCACCGTTAGGATAGTTTCGTGGACAGAAGCACTGTGATTCTCCGTGTGCACCGATATGACACTCCGCATTGGTGCCACACGATTTATATGCGCATGGTTCCATAGCGCCGCAGAAACATTGCTTATGAGGATTGCCGGCGCAGTTAGGCGGGCACGTGCACTCGTAGTTGCCGTCTTCCAAGTCACGACAACGCGCACTCACCCCGCAAGGGTTGCGCAAGCAGCTTCCGGCCGCTGGCTTAGTACATTCCGCCTTTGCATTTCCAATATAATTTGGTGGACACGAACATTGAGGACTTCCATTAACTGAACGACAAATAGCATTTACACCACATGCTCCTGCGCATACATTCTTACACTTCCCTTCAGAGCACTTCTCGTCTGCGTCGCAATCCTCATTATTGGAACATTCGTACGCTTTACATTCTTCAGCAGGATCACCGGTATATCCGCTAGGACACTTGCATACTGCACGATGTTTAATTGTGAAACAAGCTGCGTCTTTGCCACAAGTATCTTCCTGGCACGCCTTTTTACAAAGTTTCGAAGAACACAACATATCATCTCCACAATCTGCGTCGTAGTTACAGCCAGGAACACATACATTGTCTAGGCATAATTGCCTTTCAGGACACTTATTAGGTAAGGAGCATAAAGCTCTACAAGCTCCATTAAAACATTTGTCTCCGCATGAACAGTCCGGGTCGGCTTCACAAAGTGACACGCAGTATCCACTGTCATCGCATGGACAAAATCCGTCACATAACATTGATTTTCTTTTACACTCAACAAGAGGATTGCCGGTGTAATTGCTGGAACAACTGCATTGAGCCCTGTGATTTTGTACTTTACATTCGGAACAGATTCCACAGACCGCATTTTCACTGCAGGGATCTATAGAAGGTGAAAAAATGAGTTAATATTTATTTAAGCTGAATATTACAAATAATAACAAAGCAATTCATTACCTTTGCACTGTCCGTTCAAACAGGCTTGATTAAAGTCACACTCGTTATCGTCTCGACAACCTTGTTTGCAAATCCTGCCGTCACAAATATAGCCTTCGTTACATGCTTCATTGCTATTGCATACAACTCTGCATATACCACGAATGCATTTTTCGTTGGATAAACAAACTTTATCGCTGAAAATAAGAATAGAATAATAATAATTTATTGCTTAGAAATGTACAAACAATACATTGATTCCTGAGACTCTCACTAGGATTCCCTGAGTCGTGAGTTCCTGGCGCCGCCATCGCTACGTTTACATTTTATTGTTTTACAAATAGTAGGAACATCCGTTACAATGTATTTCTAAATCTAATATAATCAACTCGAAAATAAATAAGATAAACATCAAATCAAAAGTTATACAAGAAACATTAACTGTAACGATTACGGATAATAAGCAAAGGTTTATTTTCTTACCTTCTACAAGATGGTTGACATGTTCCTCCATAGCAGTTAAATCCATCAAGACAGTTCTCGTTAGCCTTGCAAGATGATATTTTTCTCCGACACACATTTTTCGGATCTCCAAATAATGTTGGCGGGCATGTGCATACCGGTTGATGGTCTTTAGTTGTACATAACGCGTTGGCGCCGCAAGAAGTGGGCTCGGAACAAGGATCCACACACTGTCCTGATACGCACGCTAGCTGATTCGAGCAATCGGAATGTGATCTACAACCTGTGACACAAATACGACCATCGCAAACTTCCTCGTCAGAACACTGTTCGTCTGAAGTACAGGCGTATCTACAAACACCTGAATCGCATCGTTCGCCTTGTAAACATTGAGAGCCATCAGCTGTGCACGCAGGGCGACAGCGGTCATCTTCACATCGCCAGCCGGAAGCACAGTCCGTGTGCATGCGACATAACAACGATGGCGCTCTGACACATCCGATGTTCGGTGTTGGATTGGGTATTAAGCCTTCTAGGCATGTACATGAAGCTTTCCTCTCCGTAACAGAGCAGGCTGCGTTGGGACCACAAGGATTTATATCGTTACCACAGGGGTTTTGACAAACATTGTTTTTACAAAATTCATCGGGTCCACAATCTTCATTGTGCCTGCATCCATACTGACAGCTATTTCCCAGACAGATGTGGCCGAGGAAACAATCATTGTCTACGCGACACGTTACTGTAAATAACAATACTTTCTTTGAAAAGATGTTGTCAGTTTCAGTGAAAGGTGAATTTTAGGTTTTCATAGTTTATCTAAAAACTAGATTTAAGAATGGTATTATTCAGTGAAAAATCTCACATGCAAACGGAATGAATGAAACCAAAAGAAATGAATAAATTGTATACTTACACAAACAAGTGCCTTTAGAACATCTTTCGTTCAAAGCACATTGTTCGTCGGCTGTACACGTTGGAACACACATGGAATCTTGACACATGTAACCGTTTTCACACTCACCCGCTGCACCACACAACCTAGGCACTAAAAGAAGGAAATACATATAAGTAAATTATTGGAATGGAAGTACTCTGTAAATGACTAATGAACGAATTCATGAAACTGATTCTTCTTACTTCTAACACATTCCATATCCTGATTTCCTGTAAAACTTTGAGGGCAACTACACTGAACTACGTGGTTGTCAGTGCGGCATATAGCATTCAAACCACAGGCTTTCTCCATTTGACAAGGGTTCAGACATTGCCCATTGAAACATTTCTCATTTGATCCACATTCTTCGTCCACAAGGCATAAACCTAGAGATAAAAGAGAAAATTGAATGAGTATTATATAACGTTGTTTCAATAGAGTTTTGTCAGATGTTAGATACAAACAAAAATACCACTGAAATAAAACTTACCTTTGCAAAGACCCTTGTGGCAGTACTGATCTTCACCACAATCACTTCGTTGGTTGCACGACACTTCACGAAGTCTACAGCCTTTATCACTACCAGCATTTCCAACATATCCATTCTTACATTTGCATTGACCAGTGTGTCTTGAAGCAACGCACTCAGAATTAGCGCCACACTTAACGGTTGCACACGCATCTATAAATACGATAGAAAGTAAAGGTATTAAATTTTGATTTGGTTTTATATTTTTACTTTATGTATTCTTAAACTTAACAATAATTAAAGTCATTGTTATTGTTCTTTTGAAAGTTAAACTTACCTGTACATTTCCGAATCCCATCGACTACTGTGCAACGGGCTACAGTAGGGCAGTCTCTGTTGTAACTACACTCTTGAGCTTTGCGACAACCGTCTTCGTACGGATCTCCTACATATCCCGCGGGACAAGCACACTGAGCTCGATCTCTTAGATTCTTACACTCAGCGCCATTACCACATGGATTGGTAGCACATCTATTTATTTTAACACAACCCTTTATAGGGTCACCCGTATAGCCAGGCTGACAGTAACATACATGTTTGTGTTTCTCTGAAGAACAGATGGAATTTTCGCCACATTTATTGTCCACCAGACAGGCAATTTTACACATGTTCTGATGGCATTGTTTATCATCGGAGCATTGAGTGTCCACGTCACATTCTTTTCTCTTGCATCCTTGTAGAGCATCGCCAAAAAATCCTGGCGCACACGAGCATGTGGGTTGATGGTTTTTACCTACACACAATGCTTGTCGCCCACACGGCTGTCTTTCACATACTTTCAAGCATTGGGGCACCCCTTTCCTTCCAACCGCACATCGCTCATCATCAGCACAATCTTCGTTTAACGAACATTGTACGTCTTTGGTACAAATCCTGTTTAAGCAGAACTGAAAATCTGGACAGGTACTATTAGAGTTACAAGTGACCCGACAGGTGTTTTGGATACATAGTTGGTCATTTAAACAGTCTCTTGAATTTTTGCACACACCTGAAAATATAAAGGATGAGTTAGTTATTGAAATAAAATAAACAATGTTCACTGATTTTAAAATGACGTTTTCACTTACCAACACATAAACTGTCGATACACTTAGTACCCGATGAGCAGCTTCTGTCGTCTGTGCAGTACTGGATAGGAACACAACCAAGCACAGGGTCTCCCGTAAATCCAGATGAGCACGAACAATGACCGATATGATTTCTTGAAAGACAGTCAGCATTTTTCCCGCACGCTCGTGGAATGCTGCAGGAGTTTCTGCATTTATAATTAACGCAGGCCTCCTCTGACGAGCAATCACTATCTTTAATACATTCAAATTTAGTGCACTTTTTATAGGGATCGCCTTGGCTATCAGATGGACATTCGCAGACAGGGCTATGATTTGAAACTGTGCATTCAGCATTTTCACCGCAAGGTGAAGATTTTTCACATGGGTCGATGCAATAATTGTTGTTACATTTTGTTTTTTCGGAACAGTCACTGTCAGAAAAACATTCACCTGGTGACCTACAATTTCCTGTGCTTGCATCTAATATCGTCCCATTTACGCAACTGCACGTATAGGATCCACGATTGTTTACGCAGTTGGCATTCAAGGGGCACGGGCTATCTATGCACTCATTTATATCTTCACAAATATTGTTCACGAAATCATACCCTGTTGGACATGTACATAGAGCGTTGTGGTTTTCTATAGTGCATGTTCCACCTTGACAATATGCTTCTTCGCATTTATCTGCAAAAAAAAAACATAATTATTTTAAATAACTCCTTAAAAGGAAAATTTCAGGAACCACGTTTTCGGCCGTTTGTCCAACTAAACTTGTTTGAACGTAATAAAAAAAAAACAAAGATTATATTTTGAAAAATAATAATAGTGTTTAGATATTAATCTTTATTTTTATAAATCTGACCGGGAACTTTTGGACCTCACCATGCATATTGTGCAAAAAAAGTACTTACCAGTACACTTGTTGTTTCTTGAGTTGCAAAATTTGTTGCTTGAACAATCCTGGTCATCAATACATTCCACCTTAAAGCAGCCGATCTTTTTGTCAAGTGGATTTCCGAGGAAGCCTTTCTCACAAGCGCATGCAACTCTATGTTTCACAACTGTACACAATGCATTTAGGCCACATGTTTTAATTTGACATGGATTTGAACATTTTCCTCTTATGCAAGCAAGTGATTCCTCACATTGGTTATCGCTTCTGCATTGATTTGGTAATAAACAGCCATTCGTATAAGGATCACCGATTGCACCAACTGAACAAACGCATTTATAAGAACCTGGCGTATCTATACATTGTGCTGATGGGTGGCAAGGGTTGTTAACACATTCGTTTATGTTTGTACATTCATCGCTTGTTAATTCAAATCCAGGAAGGCATTGGCACTGTTCTGATTTACACATCTGGTTATTCAAGCAATCAGACTCAGTTTTACAGCCTGGAATGCATACACCAGAACTACAATGTTCACCATGTAAACAGTTACTACTTGAATGACAGATTTTGTGACATCTACTATCACTGCATTTTTCTCCAATAGCACATCCAGAATTGTCTTGGCACGGTACTTGACACAGATGTCCAATGCACATGTGGTCAGGGGGACATTCTGATGTTCTCGAGCATGAACTTGGTTTCCTCACACAACCCTGTTGAGGAGCTGGTGTACCTTCAAACCCAAGAGGGCACTCGCATTTGGTGTTATGGTTAATTCTTGAACAAATTGCATTAGGGCCGCAAGCCCTAGTTGACAGACATGGATTTGCACACCTGTTATTAACACAAGCCTCCTCGCTAGGACAGTCTTCTTCACTTCTGCAACCAATCAAACATTGTCCTCCTACACAGGCTTGTCCTATACCACAATGAGTATGCTTAGTGCACTGTGTGATACAGAAATTTTTTGCACATGCTTCTCCGGGGTCGCATTGGCTCGAATTTCTACAGGCTGTGAAGCATTGGCCATTGGAACAAACGTCACCATTACAATCCAGTTCACTCGAACAAACCACCAACTTTTTCTTGCATGCATTGCCTTTTATATTTTCATAACCATCGGGGCATACGCAAATTGCTTTTCTATTAACTACTTTGCAAAGTGAGTTGATTCCGCAAGCACCATCACAAGGATTAACGCAACGGTTTTCAACACATGTAGTTTCCAAGGGGCAGTCAGCATCACCTCTAGCGCATTCGTCTTGTCTTTTGCAGCCCCCACTAAAATCTTCCACATAACCTGTTGGGCATCTGCATACGTATGATGAATGTCGCGGCTCGCAAATTGCTGTAGAATGGCAAGGGTTGGGATTGCAAGCTTCGATCTTTCTGCAGTTAACATCTGGTATGGGGTCCGGTCTATAACCATTGGGGCATTGACAACTCGCTTTATGATGTTCAGCGATACAGACAGCATTCTCGCCACATGAGTCTTCTCCGCAAGCATTCATGCATGTGTGTGTCAAACGGTTACATAATTCATGTGAGAGACAGTCCGCATTATAAATGCAAGGCACGGATTGACATCCTTTTTCTAAATCGTTCGGGTTTCCGGTAAACGGACCTGACGGGCACTGACATTTTGCAATGTGGTTGTTAGTAACACAAACGGCGTTAGGACCACAGACAACTTGTTGACATGCAGAAATACATTTCTTAACGTCTCCTACATGTTTACAAATTTCATTTTCCCTGCATTGCACATCATCCGAGCATTGATTTTTATTAATAGCTATACATCCGTCACGATCATTTGGATTTCCTACAAAGCCGGCCAGGCACTCGCATTGACTTTTGTGATTCTTAGTTACACACTTTGAATTTTGCGGACAAGTGAATAACGAACAACTATCTTCACATTGATTAACTCCAAGCACATCTTTTTCACAAGATCTATTGTCATCACAATCGTCGTCAGAATTACAGTTTGGAGTTGAGGGTTGTTCACAATTAGAATTAACAGGATTCCAAAGAAAGCCATCTTCGCATTCACAGCGTGGATTATTTTCCACAACTCGGCAAACTTCATTAGCACTACACGCTATTGTTGAGCACAGATCGAAACATCGCTTCGCGGTACCATCTACTGAAATACAGACTTGAGGTTTGTTACAATCGCTGTTCGCATTACATTCCGTCTCAGGAGTTTTTTCAGGTAAATGACAACCTGTTTTTACATCCGTTGGTTTTCCAATATATCCTTCTGCACATATACAATGGGCTTGGTGGTTAGCTCCAATACAGATAGAATTTGGCCCGCACTGTAGTTTACTGCATGAGTCAACGCATTTTCGAACATTTTTGGCCACTTGGAAACATATTTCTGAATCTTTGCAGTCCCCATCCATCATGCATTTATTGTCAGGGATGCATCCTCTTTGTAAATCATTAGGATTTCCGCTATGTCCCGGAAGACAATGACAGCTTCCTTCTTCACAGATAGATTTAGGGCCGCACATCATTGTCCGACAAATGTCAACACATTTAGATTTTTCACAGATATAGCCTTCAGGGCATGTAGCGTTACGAGAACATGAACAAATGGCGCCATCAGCGCATTTAGAAATAGGAACTTGGGAACATAATTCATAAGGATTTCCAACATATCGGCTTTTGCATATACAACTGAAACTTCCCGGTGTGTTTATACATATGGCATTTTCCCCACACGGTTTACTATTACATTCATCTATATCCGTACATTGTATATTAGGATTTCCTATATAGCCTGGTGGACACAAGCATTCAACATGAGATCTTGTTTGTTGACAAACTGCATTGCGGCCACAAGACGCTTTGGCACATGTCAATTGTCTTCGAGGCAAACACGTTTTATATGGATTTCCAGTAAAGCCTTTGTTACATTTGCAGGCATTATTTTGTCCGTAGACACAATGTGCGTTTTGCCCACATCCAGGTTCACAAGCTGGTGGAGAAATTGCTGTAAGCCAAAAACAATTTTGCATTACATTTCGTACTTTGTAAAGTAGTAAATATCTACGTTAAAAATTAAAGAATTCGTTACTCACGTGGCATGCACAGTAAATCAGGATTTCCGACGAAGAATGCGTTACAAACACATTTGCCACTCTGTTGATCACATGAAGCGCCAACACCACAGACCACTCCATCACAGCGCTGTCGGCACCGGCCCGCCACACACATAAATGGCTGTTCACAAGGCACACCGGGCCCGCAAGTATCTCTTCTGCACGCTCCTCCGGGGAACGGATTTCCCACCATGCCTTCAGGACAAACGCAAGTAGGTCCGGTCTTTGCTATTATGCACTGAGCACCAGATGCGCATGAGTACGTATCACATCCTAAAACATTACATCGGATATCACTTAATCAGTAATTAAATGATGAGACAATTTAAACAAAAACGTTTAATATGAATAGTTCTTACCAGAAATACATTTTCCACCTTCAGGTTTAGTGTAACCAGGATTACAGCGACACCAAGGTGCATGGTTGTCCACTTCACAAAAGGCATTCAGTCCACATGACAAAGTGGTACAAGGAGACAAGCAGGTACTATTCAAGCATGCGAGGGTATTGGGGCATTCATCGTCTACACTGCATAAACGCTTCTCGGTTGGGATTTCTTCGGCTGCACCTAATAAAATAAATGGGTAGTTAGTATCAATGTATTATAAAGGGTGTAAAACACCTCTTCACGAAGCCGGAATGCACTTGTTCTCCCCATCATTGCGATCATTTTTTTGTTCTACATCATACCTGGGAACCTTCTAGTTACGGAGATATGGGGGTCAAAGTTTTTGACAAGTTTTTTTTTAAATACACGTTTTTTTTGTAAGAATTTTACTTTTAACACCTCCACGACCCTCGTACTATTCAATCCATCTATCAGCACAATGTTGTAAGTGCGTCGCATTGAGTTCTACCACAAAACATGATTTATAACCTCAAAAAAGAAAGTTGTTTCCCAGCAATAATTTTTACGTTAAGTAACTTAGATTGATGTTCATAATATTTGGTTAAGGCCTTGTGATGAGGTGGTTTACACCCTGTACAGACTGGTTCAATTTTTTTCAATCTGAAACTGATAAATAATACTTACATCCACTTTTGTAGGGATCACCGATCATGTTTGGAGGACACTCACACCGATAGCCACCTTTCTGGTCGTGACAAATTGCACCAAAGGCACATGGTGTACTGTGACATTCATTAATATTGGTACATCCCGTGTACGGGTCACCTTCGAAACCAGTCAGACACATACATCGAGGCGGATCACTTGGTGTACATTTGGAGTTTATTCCACAAGTAAATCTTTCACAAGGACTTTTACATTTCTGTCCATCTGTTACGTCTAAATAAAATGGTGGTGGACACACGCATCTACCAGGTTGAATACATTTCTCGTTGGGGAAGCAATCGGAATCACTTATACATTGCTTTTGATTCAATGTACAATGTCCGGAATTTGAATCTTGACTATAACCGATAGGACATTTACAGGTAAAAGAGCCGATCGTGTTGACACATTCTGCCCCAAATCCGCAAGCTGATTGTCCAGACGTGCACTCGTTTATGTCTTCACAAGACCCATCAGCTGTTTGTGAGAAACCAACTGGACAAGCACAATAACTTACTCCGTCCGAAATTACGATACACTCTGCCCCTTTTCCACATTTATTATCTTTTGAGCAGCCGGAGAGAACACAATTACCATCTACTACTTTGTACGGGGGTTGGCACTGACAAGTTATATCGTTGCATACTTCACAGAGAGTGTACGGGTTTCCACTGTATTCCGCCGGACATTTACATTCGTAGCTACCTGGTAAATTCTTGCAAATGGCATTTAAACCACAAGGTGATCGGAGGTGTTGGGTACATTCGTTTATATCTTCACATAATCCTGTTTCTTTGCTGCGTGAAAATCCTTGTGTACAGACGCATACATTTTCCCCATCATGCAAAATACATTGTTCTCCCTGAGGACATGGATTAGTGTTGCTACATTCAATCGGCATTTTTCCGGGAACACAGCCGTCAACGTAAGGGTCACCGCTAAAAGTACCAGGGCATTCACACAGATAACGTCCAGGAAGGTTTTTACAAACCGCCCCTGTACCACAAGGATTATCAATACATTCATTTATATCTTGGCAACCAGTAGGAGACGATGGGTCACCAGCAAAACCGCTTCTACATGTACATTGTGCAATCTGATCATTCAATAGACATTCTGAATTACTTCCACACCGCAAAGCTTCACAAGGATCTGTAACAAATTAACATAATTATTTCACTACGATTGAGTATTAGTTTAAAAATGTACATCTTTGTAACTGTCAAATTACTTACGTCGACAATCATTCCCAACATTTGGCTCTGGGCACAGACACATTGAGTTAGGGTCACATACTGCATTACCTGGGCATTCATTATCTGTTCTACATGTAAGTATTTCAACGCAGCGGACCCTGGGGTCAGGGTCTGGTATGGTACCTTCTGGACATTCACAAGTATAGGATCCATCTCGATTTATGCAATCTGCTCCGACTCCACAAGCACTGTCAATTTGGCACTCATCGATATCTGTGCACTGTTTGTGAGCATCACCAGTATATCCCTCTGGGCATTGACAAGTGAAACTTCCTAGTGTATTAGTGCATCGTGCATTGTTTCCACAGCGTCCAACAGGGCCTACTGATGTATCACACTCATTGACATCTATACAACCTGCGCCTATATTTGTCGGATCGAATGTCCAGCCTGCTTCACACACACAGTATGCTTCTATTCCTTCTGGCTTACAATAGGCATGCTCGCTACACTTCACATCCTCACATGGAGCTCGACAAGCAACTCGTGGTGGAGCACCGACAAATCCGTTTGCACACTCGCAATTAAATCCGCCAGGCGTATTTATACAAAGTGAATTTTCCCCGCAAATAGAAGAATTTTTAGCACATTCGTCAACATCAAAACATACCGACCCGCGAGCGTCGAATCCTTCTTTGCAAAAACATTGATTATCTATGCATTCTGCGTTGTTAGTGCAATCGAAGTTTGATTTACACAACGTGTTAACGTCCACCTGAAAGTTAAAAGTTCGTATAAACTATTACAGACTAAAATCACCAATGCTAGGCATTGACCATCAACATTACCTGTTCGCAAGCAACTTGTGGATTTGGATGGGCTCTGTAACCCTGTGGACAGACACAGTTGTATCCTGGCGCCGCGTTCTCGCAGATAGCGTGGGTGCCGCAGGGACGCTCAAGCGTTACGCACTCGTCGATGTCGCGGCAGCCGCCTGCCACTCGCGCGTCTCCTGTGTATTCTGGCTTGCATGTGCACGCGAAGCTGCCGAGGGTGTTGGTACACAGAGCGTTTTCACTGCACACTGCTTCACTATTCTTACATTCATCCACGTCTGGTGTAACAAACAACGCAACCTCTTATTACAACTGCCACGAGCGCGATCACCCGTTATAAAACATACGCACGCAGTAGGTACGCCGACAGCCACTACGAAGAGGAAGAGATAGACACAGACGACACAAAAGGCGACAGAGAAAACGACGAGAGACAAGAAGAAAATACGGTAGAAAATGACTATGTATGAACGTTACAGTCATCGATGCACTGGAACACAAAATTGAGCCCGGTCGTCGTAAAAGTATAAAGTTGCCGACGACACGGATACGGAGACTCACTGAAAAGTTCGATTTATTTGTCCAATTTAAATATTTCGATTGTTATAACCGCTCGAATTAGTAAAAGCGTGAAGCTACCGAGCGTCCAAGTCCGGTAGTTTTCAGCTCGATTCATTAAACGCGAAAAGGTTAAAGTGTCACAAAGCGTTAGACCATAGAAAATGAAAACATGTTAGAGTTAGGTCACACCTACTGGCGTTTCAGATAAAGGCTTACCAGTGCACTGTACTTCTGGGTTGCCTTCGAAACCTGGTGGGCACAGACAGCGATAAGCGCCTGGTAGATTCTCGCAAAGAGCGGCAACGCCACAAGTAGCGTGTGCACATTCGTCCTGATCGCGGCAGCCGACGCGCGGGTCGCCCTCATAGCCGGGCGGGCAGCTGCACTCGTAGCCGCCCTCCATGTTGCGACACACTGCACCCGGGCCGCAGCTCTCTTCGATCGCGCATTCGTCGATATCAACGCACTACATACCAAACGAAATAATTACAGTTGAGGTGCAAGCATCAAAATAAATTGCGTCGCTCAAACTTACTAAGCACCTAGGTACTTAATAAGTGTGAGCGATGCAATTTATTTTGACGCTTGCACCTCAAAAGCAATTAAAATATTTAAAAAACACAGTTAAAAAAGACATAATTGTCGCGTTATGTTTAAAACACAATCATGTAGAATTAAAAAAGAAGTAATTTGTAAATATCGTGATTGGCCATATTATTATTTTTTCATAATAAACTAGTTTACTTACGCCATCGAATGCATTTCCAGTATAACCAGACTGGCATGCACACGTATAGTTTCCAGGATAGTTTTGACAGACTGCGTTCACTCCACAAGCACCAGGCCGTCGGCATTCGTCGATATCTATAACATTCAAGTAATTTGTGAAAAATCTATAAATATACAAATGTTTGTGTATTGACTGACGTGTGGTTAACTTAACCATACTTATTCTAACCAATATAACTAGTGTTGGTTTAAGTTCACAAATGTATGCCATATTAAATGTAGTATTGTGAAGTACCTCTACACTCTTCTTCGCCGTCGCCCTCGAAACCTCGATTACATTTGCAAATAAAATGAGCTGGCAGGTTACAGCACTCTGCGTTTGCGACGCATCGTGAAGATACCGCTGGATCTTCGCACTCATTTATATCTACAAATAAAATAACATGTTTTAGTTTAATTCGCTAATATTTCGCATGCTTTGACAAACTTTGCACCTTACAAGGGAGCAATCTATCGCTGATGAGGGTTTCTCAAACTCAATGAATCAATTCAATATGACAAGTTCGTTACCTCTGCAAGTGAAACCGTCGCCTTCGTAGCCTGGGAAACACGAACATTGGAAACTACCGACCGTGTTCGTACAGTGAGCAAAAACATCGCATGGTCGTTCTTTGCATTCATTTACATCTAAAACCAGACAACAGGAAAGTAAAGTATATGTTAAGTTCAGAAACAAATATGATTATTGTCAGAAGTAAGAACAGTGCATACCTGGTTCCTGGCAGTTGCAGCCACCGAAACCATCATTACAATGGCACACCCCGTTTAGACAACGACCATTTATACATTGGGCGCCATCTTCTTTGGTACAATCATCTACAACATTAATTAATATCCTATGAAATAAGCTTTTCCTGTTACTTTGCGGATTCAGCATAATAGTTTACTACCAGCACCATAACTACGTGTATTTGTTCGGTACTCACCTGTACATTTCAACTCTCTATCGAGTTCGTCGGATCCCTTGTAGCAATCCTTGACACCGTCGCATAACTTGGATAATTCATATAATTGTAATATTTGTGTCGATTCGTTTACTTGACAGCCAAAATAGCCGTCTTCTAAATTTAAGAAAAATACTTCTCGTTTTATTCCTAAACCTATTCCATATTGGCTTTGTGTCGCTACCTGTGAAAGACATATTACACATTCGACAATAAATCATTAAAAGACATATTCATTCCCCATTTCTGAGTATTATCTATACAGTTGATATACTACTAGTGCAATTATATTCTATTACTCACATTTGTCGTTGTGACTAAGAGCGTCCAAACCACGAGCGGTAAGGTGTCTATATACATTGTCTCTGAAACAAAAGAAATTATAATTATTATAACCGTTTTTTATTATAAACTCACACACATTTGTCATAACAAAACATTTATGAGTTAAAATTATGGTCCCAGCCACCGGCAATAAGGTCCAGGAAGACGACTCAAAAAGCGCTTTGTCTAAACTGCCTAACATGAACCTGTTCAGGTAAGCCTATTATAAATAGTTTGAGTTGTTCAGGAAGCAGTGTAAACACTTAGCTCTATGACATTTAAATTTCACGATTAGCGTAACACCAAAATGTAAAAGGGCTCTATGTAGACGATAAGAAAAAACACGTCTAAGTACGCAACATAAAAAAATGAAGAAAAAAACCGGACTCGCGCATGAAGGGCTCCGTACCATCGTAGTATGGGACCCCCCTTTAATTTTTAATTTTAATTTGTTGTTATAGTGGCATCAGAAATACATCAGCTGTGAAAATTTCAACGGTGTAACTATCACGTTTCATGACATACAGCCTGGTGACAGATAGACAGTGGAGACTTAGTAATAGGGTCCTGTTTTTACCATGAAATCCTAAAAACTGATCTGTGCAAATTCCTGTTGCCAGTATTCAAAATGATCACATTGTCACTTGATAACAAGACCACACATAACTGTTTTCCAAATGAGCTCTCTTGTGTTACCGAAATCGGCTTTATTTCACACTTCATACAACGCATGATCTTTGAAAGGGAAAGTCATTTCGAACTCATTCAATAATGCGTTAACATATCATTCACATTAGATAAATAAGGTAAAAGGAACCCCTTTTTTTAATCTGCTCTTCCATACGTTTTGACCGTGTAGGTATTGCAGTATTGTAGAAAACAGTAGTTTTTTTTTAAGTCAGAATGATGCACTGAAAACGTGATTACCGTTTTAGCATCGGGGCTACCATCCTGTATATTTACTAAATGTTATAATTACTTATTTAAAGCTGGGCTTATTAATTTAAATATTAATCATAATTTCAGTTCCGAACTCTACATTTTCTTTCACGGATGGTCACTATAATCTACACGGAACTAATTTCATGTTATTGGTTGATTTCACTTACTTACTTACTTACAAATTATTGGTATATAATTAATACATAAAAATAAAGAATCTACAAATAATAAGCAGTAAGTTGAAAAAAAAACAAGCACGAGTGGCATACCGAAGTTAAAGAAATCAGCACTCATGTCAACCATTCAATGCTCGACGTTTTGCTCAATAAACCTGTTTATAAAGAAAACGCTCTCGATCTTGTGTGACAAATCAATGTTGTTTTATTTCATACGAAGGTAAATACAGTTTTTTTCTTTCTTACTTGAACTGAAAATTCTGTTGCAATCTTAATCATTACGTACCTATACAATAGGACCCCACAGTGTCATAATCACGGAACAGATTATTTATATAGGAAGGGCTGTGTAGATAATAAGTTAGAATCAGATCATACAGCTCTTGTGCATTCAAGTTATTATTAGATATCGAGTAGTGTCAATGTGATAGTGGTACCATTAGAGTAAGTTTTCGTTTAATAATTACAGCCACGACAAAGGCGAAGGCTGCGGCGCGAGGTCATATAACTGTGTGAGCGGTTTATTGTCGTTTACTTACTTGTCTGTATCGCACCGACAAATAGGTACCTATAAGTTCAGCAAATACATTGTAGGTACGTAATATGAGTAATTTGGCGCTTGTGTTAACGATGTTGCGTGTTTAACAGTCTGCATGCCGATTTACGAGTGCGTTTGCACTTCACCTAAGCACAGACCTCACCGCAAATGTCGTTGTGCCAGTTGTCACAGCCGCTGCACTCGTCATTTGCACGCACATTATTATTTGTACTCGGTGATAAAAACAATAATTGCCACTTTGAAAGTGAACGCATTAGGCACGAACTAGCCATATGTCAACTTGACATAATTTTACAAAACATTATCTACCGGTAAATACCTGAAACTATCTGTGTAATTTTCGCGCTATGTTCATTCAGTTGAAGGAATTTGTTCATAAATACACAGCGAAAGAAAATTAAAAATGGAGAGATTTGGAAGAGACCTACACTCAGCATTGGGTGGTCACCCTTTACATTGAAGAAGAAGAAGAAGACACAGTGAAAGCAAAACATGTTACAAAAAAACTGCGAAACGCTGAAAAGTAGTCTTGTAGACTTTTTGTTCCTACTAGTTCTACGGTTTTGTACCATCTTAAATCGCAGTACTAGTGAAAAAAAAAACTATTATTTCTACCATAGAACTATCTAGTACAACTAGTAGAATGAACTAAAATTATGTGCTGAACTTTTTCTACAAACCGTTAAAGTAGATCCTGCCCGGCACGTCAGATGATGACTGACTAATTAAGTCAGCACAAAGTTTATTATTATTGCACCTTAATGTAACAAGGATCTATCGCAAATTACAAAATGAATGATGACAAGGCTTCTAAGATGATGTCACTAACTACCTACAATCCATTAAATTACACACTGAGGCCAAACCAGGCACTAAGATAAAGCACCTAATATTGTTTTCAATAACTGTTACCCTTGACACCTTAAAGTGCTCGTGACAAACGCTTATATTTTATTATTGACACAAACTAGCTATAAAATCTAGTCTTCAGTTCTTAAATCTGTTCAGAACGTGTGGGTAGCTAAATTATGTACAACTAGAAGTATAGCCCTTAACCCAATTTAATTTTGGTTTGCGCAACAGGTCTTTTTCTTGCCGATAATGCTCGAATTTCAGTTGTCACCTACTTTCATCTACAATCGAAATCTAAATAGCTTAAATCCTAATACCTACTGGGATTTTGGTTAACACTTTAATGACGCATTGATCGGTTCACGAAATCCGTTAACTTAGAAGTGATCGTTTTCCTGTCTATTTGAGGTTGACTAGCCATTATCCATTCTTCAAAAAAAACTAATTCGTTTATTTCAGATAACACTAGTGATCCATATTTTGTTAGTATTACACACATCTTACATTCTAATGTTAGTAACATTTGATATAAATATTTGGTACGTACTTCTGTTCTACTACTGGTAATATATATAGGGGGTACCTAACAGATCCTACAACTGAAAAAAATACCAATTTTTTATTAAGCCTGTATGTATAAAAGCGCATTATTTATCACTTGAATTGAAAAATTATAGCTAGATAGTACTGGTTCAGTACAATAATATGTATAATCAAATGCATTGTTGACTAGGCCTCTGTCGAAGATCCAACTTGATTGCACCCATAACAGTATGGCACGTAGGACTTATTTAACATTCCGGTCAAACAGCAAAGTACATAAGAAAAACAAGTGTTGACGAAGGCGGAAGTTTTTGAGATTCATATTTAAATAAATTAAAAAAATATTGAGATCACAGTAGTAGTTATGGTAGCAGATTTTTATTTACTACGAAAACGTACGTTTTATGTTTTTTATTTCATACAGTTAGGTATGAACCTATTTCAGGTTTACTCAGACTTTTCACAATATTTGTATTCTGTGCACTGTTAGAACATGTTCCACATCATGTGACCACATAGGTATATTTCATTCTGTGACGGAACCTTGGAACGGAACTAAAACAGCAGCACGAATTAATGCAATGCCATGTTGGGAAAGGTTGATGTAACCAATACATTTAAATAGATTGTGTTCAGGGATGATTTTGCAGTCCTAACGAAATAATTGAGAATAAGGGCCTTTTCACAAAAGTAATTTTTGTGAAGGTCAGATATGTTGAATCACCAAGGGAGAGTAAACGTTTTAAAGAAAGTGAAGAAAGTAGTTAAACCAATATTAATTCCGTACATTCATCAAAGTACGTCCGCCGCCATCCGCCACAGGCGCACACTCAAAGCATTAAACCTTACATCATGAACGAAGTTGCAAGCCGCCATGTGGCTTCGCGTGTACGAATGTGGTATCAAATCAGCCGTAAAATGCGTCCACGAGCTCGTGCGAGCCCGCTTGCGCCATTCACTTTCACGAGGCGCTCGCTGCCACTGCGTACATCACTCGTACTGAAAGTGGGCTGAGAGCGAACAATGCCTTTACGCAGTTTCTCTCCTCACAAACAATTCCATATCTGATTCCAGTTGCATCTTGTCAACTTCACTCGTTAATGTTGAACTGAATGGCGTGCTGGTTCTAGTTTTTACTGACCGTCATGGTTCCGTAGACTTTGCCTACCAGATTTACATATTCCTGCCTACGAGTTATTTTCATTGCTACGCCATAATTTCGTGGCACAAACTTGGCTTTATTTTCCCCAATTTTCGTAAATACCTACACATCTAGGCACTTACTAGCCTAGACAACGAGGTAAAATACTTAATTTTATATTTTGGAAAACCTGTTTAATTATTGATAAAGATTCATTATCTTAGACATTGGTGCCGATTCTCTTGTCACAAATTTCTCTAAACTAGACTAAAAATCACTAAAATTTAGTTTATTCCTGTCAAACGACGTTTCCTATTCTGAAATTGATTAAAATGACATAACTTAAATCAATTATAGTTTGACAGCACTAAGTTATTCAATTTAGTGAAAATGGCAATTTCGCCATTCTGAAATTGACGTTTTTCACCTAAAACTTTGATTGTCAAACTAAATCAGACTATTTTTAATCGAGACTAAAAAGATGTGGAATAAAATTAGTTGTCATGAACTAAAATTTACAAAGCAGATTTCTCTCGTTTTTCTTGAAAGTTTGGATGTGTTTGAGTTCAGAATGGAAGCTTATGTGATTGCAGCAGTTGTCGATTCGGCAGAAAGGTAAATTTAGTGTTATTTTATTATGATACAATACGAAATGCATTCATGAAAACTTACAAGGGAAATCCGCCGATAAGACGACCCACTGACCAGGATTTGCGTACTAAACATCTAATGCACATGCTACTTTACATACACTTCTCATAATCAAAGCCCCTTCCAGGTTTTGTGTAATAACTAATAAGAAATAACTATGTTTTAGAAACTATCAAGAGAGGATTCAATTGGAAAGATAAGAGCAATCCAACGCATTCCAAATGGCAGAGAAGAAATTCAATAAAAAGACACCTAGATCGGGGGCACTTTATTTGGTGGATAAGCTGAATCCTCGTTTGGATGAAGGATTTATCCCTAAACACCTAAAGGTTAGAACGGTTTTGTGTCCTATATATTATATGTATGCAGTAATTCACTTGCTAAAACAAGTTAATTACTGCATACATACAAGGAACTGTAATTCAGTAAGAATTACATTTCCTGGATTTTGTTTTTGTCATAGTGACTTTTATTACGTGATACATTACACCAAGGCATTACTTATTAAAGAAATAAGTTAGTAAATAGTAAATACATGAGGAAAGATCTCAGTGGCTTCTTGGTAGGTCACTTGTAAACTTTATACCTATTGGGTATATCTATTAACTAAGTACATATAAAGTTTTATTTATTTTAGGAACGGATACCCACTATACAGTCATGGCTCATGATTCCCATGGTGGTGCCACGTACGGAAGGGGATGCTTCATTATATTGAGTGCCACTCAAGGGCAAGAAATGTGGTAGAAATGTGTAATAGGCGCCTAGTGAACAGAACCAGAAAATGCTACAAAAATTATTCTGGCATATTGCACCCTGTACAATTGGAAAAATTTGATTGTAAGTGTTTGATTTGATTTATATGTAATTCTGTTTTATTTGTTTTCAAAATAAGAAATCTAATTAAGTGTATCTTTGCAGATGAAGAAGACTTTAATGTCACCGAGCATAGCGAGCAGAGTGCTATTGCGGAGGATACCTGCACAGATTTCCTTGCTGATGCGTGGAAAATTCAGCAATCACTTGTCACTTCTTTTAATTAAATGAAACATTTTATTTCTTTAATGTTAAAATATTTATTTTCTCCTTAAACCTTAATCAATCAATCAATCAATCAAAGCATTTATTTCAAGTAGGCCAGTTACAGGCGCTTTTGAATTGTCGAAACAAAGATAATAATTAAATATAGCTACAGTCCCAGTCACAAGACATAAAAACTGTGAAAGTACTGTAGTTGCCCATTCCCTAGCGTAGATCTCTATGGAGAAGAACGGGCAAGAAACTCCATGGACACTCTTTTAAATCATAATGTTGTTACAAAATCTTGGTTACATCATTCCTGTTGAGATGGTGCATTATGTGAGAACAATGTAGCAAGATGTGCACGATAAAAGTGTCCATAGGTAAAACTAACAAAAACAATTCAAAAATAAAATTATTAATTAAAAAATAAAAACAAAAGCCGTGGCAACCAAGACCAGACCAGTCCCAACCGACAGCGCCCGTTCACGAACATGACGCATGTATCAGCACCATTCAACTCAACCATTTTGAAGGGAACTAAATGACCCGACACACTCGCCACCATCAGCGGGACATTTGAGTGAGCATGACATACTCTTAACCGCCAGGGCACATTCAAGTCAAAAAATAAAAACGAAGGTTTCCAGCGAATGATAGCATTCTAGTACATGGCACTCACACAATATGGGATATGAGGTTATATAATACTAAAGATATTGAATTTATACAATGCAAAGATAGTTGTACAATCTTCAGCAGCTCCAACAATTAACAAAAAAGAGTAGCGATTATGAATCACAAAATTGAAACCGCATATTTAATACATGTTTCTGGATAACATGCGTTGAATGTCATTGGGATCTGCCCCTGCTGGTCCTCCACTAGTAGCCCTGATGGAATCCCTCGCCTTTCTTGCCTTTGTTTTCAATTTTGTCACCCACACACTCCAAATCTGTTGAAATTAAATAAGTTTAGAATACATGAAAATTATGCATGTTCTTATCCAATCCAGTATCACATTTCATCTTACTGAAACAACTTACATTGTTGCCACTGCTCTCAATACTCAATACGTTTATTGCATTCCACAATACTTTGGGATCAGCTTGATTTTCTTCTTGTTTTACCTTTTAGAGTATATACTAGTATAGTGTACACAAGTACCTATACGTTACTTTACTACTACTCGTAAACGAATCGAACATCAAAGAGTATTTATTTGTTAATTAATTATGTTAACCGACCAACAAAATAATAATATTATTGACGTGTGACATCTGACATGACAATCAAAACAAAGATAGGGCTTTCCTTCCAAACCCCGACGAAAATAACGGTTATTTTCAACTACAAAACCGAACATATTTTTTTAAGATCAAATTTTTATTTATTAATAAGCTAAAATTAGACTGAAATAAATAACAGGACAAATCATGCTACCTCATAGATTTTTAAACACGGCAGTTTTGTCGATTATGATAAAATCATAGGTTTTAATCATATTGAAAACCGAAAAGTTTCGCCAAAATTTTAAGTCATTTCCGATTTCCAACCCTAGCAGGATTACTATGGTCACAGATAATAAAAACTGAAAAATAAATATTTAACAACAATAATGTTTTACGCACTTATAATACTCCCTGTATTTCATTAATGATTATTGATAAACAATTTTAAATAATTGTTTGATTTCACTAGGGTTTTTTTTTTGCAATTCGGATCATTTCGTTCACTTTCATTCAGTTTTTATTTTAATCTCCGACAAATCTTAGTCTATGGTCTATTCAATTTAGCAATTGTCAAACTCGATTTTAATTGTGTCAAATCTAAAACTAAAATTAGAGAATTTTGTTTTCAGAATAACTTACCGAAACCAACTAACTAAAATTAAGAAATTTTAGTTTTAGTTTAAGTTAGTTCGGTGTACAAGAGAATCGGCACCATTGACGTGTATAGTTAAAGAACCTGACTTTTTTGTTCATCAAACAAATTCACTTCCCTGAGAATTATGACTCATGTACGTCTACGTAAAGTATCTAGGTACCTATCTAAGATGATACATAGCAGTGATCCCTGTGTTCCGTTTCTCACAGAATTCACACCATCACTATTATATTTATTTCCCACTAATTAAATACTTTCTCATCCAAATCGCGGCCAATGTATATCATGTAATTTAACTCTTCACTTAGATTTATTAATGAAGTGAAGATAGCTTGAAGTCATGTTATATTCCAGTATTATAAAACTTAAAAAATATACCCTATCTACATAATTACGCAGTTTAGCAATTTTAAAAGTTATATATTCAATGGTTTCTAACTATACTTATTAATTTGCAACCATACGTATTGTAACAGTACCTTTTTTCGATCTATAGTTTTTGTGGTTTCTTGAATTGCCAGAAGCCCTCGCAAAATAAAAAGGGGCTGATTATTCCAACGGTTTATTTATGTCAGAACAATGACAAAACCAGAAGTGCCATGTGTCAACGACAAATTAAATTAGTAACGAGTAACTTCAAAGCTATTTTACGTCGCCGTACACTGCCCCCTCGCTCGTAGGTCCCTAGTCCACAAGTCAAGTTATAAACTCAGAAGAGAGGCCGCAGACCACTGTCATAACCCTGGCTGAGACTCGTGCACGATGATTCTCCATCAGTACCCGTCGGTGAGTAATCAGACTCTTTGGCCACGAATTTCTAGGAGACTTTGGATCCATCATGAAGTGAATCAGCTCTAGGTCTTGCATACACTGGCGCTCGAGGAATTCTCGCGGTTCCAGCGGCACCGTTGACCATCTTTGGACTCATTGTCGGGGGCATGATATCTATCCGGAGATATACCTACATAGGTAGTTTAGTTGTGTGGCCGAACTGGCAGAATGATCAACAACGGATTATGAATTTTCTAGGAGGCCAAGTAAAAATATAACGATTCTTAAATGTAATTTTTACAACGGTGTGTTTATGACACAGTTTATGACAAGACCATGGTTGTACCATGGACAAAACAATACCCAGAAGCACAAGCTTAGATTTATATAATCTAAGAGCACAAGTGTCATGTGTGTCAACGAGTCAACGACATTAAAATGAGTAAAACAGTAAATTCAAAGAGTATTTACGAAGTCAACGGTTTTTGTTTCTAAATAATTTACAGAACGCCTTACGACTTCTCTGTTATTTAATTAACTTAACTAAACTAAACAAATATACGGTCAGAAATATAAATTGTTTCTTTGAACTTTAAGCAATCATGTTTACTTATAAAAGACGTGATCAAGAACAGTCGTGCAAGCGTATCGTAAGAGCACAAGCGGCGCGGCGCCTCGCAAAACTCGTAACTATGCCTGTGGTTATAGTGAATGTGTTCTGCTTAGATCTCGATAGCACAGCACAAAATTGCATTGGTATTATCGATAATAATCGATTGGAGTGAGTGGCGCGCGTATCATTGTGAACGGTACCGGTAGTAACACTAGCGGTACAATCCATCTGTTCCTACAGCAATAGCGGAATTATGTACAAGTTTACATTGTTTATTGGCCACACAGTCACGTCACGCGTTACTCATAACTCATACAGGTACTTGCTTAACATATTTAGCTATCTATTTATACACTTTTGATACAAATACGTGATAATAACAATAAGGAATTCGTAATGCTACGTCTTCGGTGATAATTTTACATAGAATTGACAACCCGGATCCGGGTTACAAATACCAGCTATTTGGCATTGTTCCGTCAAAAGATACGAAGGCGTAGGAGTATCATTCTGTGTGACATCACATCACACTCTTTTCTTCCTACATTACAATAATACGGGCATGATTTACAAGCTTGGGCAAGCCATGAAATTCATTAAAAAAAAAATTGCTTATTTTATAATCCGACATTATTAGACGTGACGGCATTGCGCATTGATAGCATCTATTAAAGGAGAAAGAGCGGTTAGGCTGAGACCATCAAGTTCCGGTGACGGCGGACGGCGGCGGCGAGCGGCGACCGGCGCGCTATGCGCTTCGCGTCAGGAATACTAAACAAGCCCCGGTTACAGTGCCCGAGGGACGGACAAGTGGAGCGACCGCTCGACCGCTTCAAACGCTACATTATAGTGCCAGAATCACTCGAGCAGACGATCTTGTTCCGTGTTGAATCCGTTCCCAACATAGGTTCATCGGAATTTAACATATAGCAGCTAAGGGCACGGAATTGAGACCTTAAGCAAGCATATAAGCTACTTTGTCTCCATCATTGATGATGATGAAATGATGGAGACGTGGAACGTTACGTGTTTAATAATACATAATTGTATAAGTTATAATATGTATTAGTTTATTGTTTTTGTTGTTTTGTTATTTGTGTATTTTATCTATGGGCCTTAGTTGCCTGATAATAAAATGATTATTATTAAGGAGCTTATAATGTGTGCTTGTTTATGATCCCAACATACGTTCATAGGAATTTACCACAATAGGTATTATACGAGAATGATATTGAGTGTGAGATCATAAACAAGAATTTAAGCTCCTTAATCTCCATTTGTCATATAATTGAAATGATTTAAAACAAAATACATATATTTTTGACACAATATTACTTATCGTTCAAACATCACAGATCCCGGAAATCAATCGCTATATTCAAGTTAAGACGGCATTGGCAGCATACCTACACTTTAAATATATAATTAAGTAATTTGCATACGCCTACCAGCACATTTAAATATACTGATTATTGGTGATTCAGTAGACGTGTTAACAATGTCTCGTTACACTATCTTCATTAACATAAAATAGTGTTTGCATAAACTCGACCCACATCAGCTGTATCATTGACAGTCATCCGGCATCGTGGATACGTGTAATCATGAGGTCCTTTATGTCTTTTTGAAAGATTGAGAATACTGAGATTAGGTAGACGGCATGTAAAAGCTAATCTACTCCCAGACTAGCTATCTAAGCGATGGCGATGTGAGCACATCGATGTAGTAAAACTTGGGAGAATACTCTCAAACTCAGGTCAGATATAACAAGCAGGTTTATCTCAAAGCGACTAAAGCGTTTCTTTCCCTTTCAAATTAATTTTACGCTGAATGTGCACCACAGTAATTTTGACATCTGTTTCCCGTTACTTTATGTTTGTCTATGAAAGTACTGTGGTTTTTTATGAGAATAAAGTGAGTGTCTTATCAGAGAGTTAATGCCAGTCAAATCGATAATAACAGTGCAATAATACTACTCAGGGTTACGTTAGCTTATACCTACGATATGGTAATTTTTCCTGCATATTTTATGGAGAGTATCAAGATCTAATCTGATTGTTAGAAGCATTCAATTTTTTTTCTGGGACTTCGTCGAGCTTCATTGTCTCAGCGCTTTTCTGGTGGTCGCCGCTATTAATTCTGGATTTCAAATCACTGCAATGTTTGGAAATAGTGTGGCGGGCTTGTCCCAAGAGGAGCATTAACGTCTTAACTTTTTTAGAAATTATAATCCTGCATTAGTACTTGATAATTTAAACTTTATACTATAATAAACTAGCTGACCCACGCAACTTCGTCTGCGTCACCTAAGAGAGAATAACGAAAGGAAAAAATATCCCCGTTTTTCCAACATTTTTCATTCCTGCTCCGCTCCTTATGGTAGTAGCGTGATCTTTTAAAACTTATAGCCTTCCTCGATAAATGGACTATCCAACACAAAAATAATTTTTCAATTTGAACCAGTAGTTCCTGAGATTAGCGTTTTCAACCAAACAAACAAACAAACAACCAAACTCATCTGCTTTATAATATTAGTATAGATTTGTAAGTATTTCTGTTACCTTTACACCATGTCCATGGCCTTATTTGGGCATGATATTTTATTTTATCCCGGTAGTGTGGAATCTGCCCATTTGGATGCTTCCGAACTGAAGGCAAGCGAAGCCTCAGGCAAAAACTATATAATTAACGTAGACACCACTTAGAAGAAACTATTTAAAAGTTTTGGAGAAACGATCGTATTAAAGTTCTAAAGGCATATTTTTATGACTATTCACAGACTGGCTTAATGTTTCCTTTACTCATTATTTTGTCTCTATTGTCAAATCTCTTTCCTTTCATATGTCCTTGCTTTGGCCTTATAAACCACTTACCGGTTATATTTGCTCACAAAATTGCTTTATAGTTATCGTTTTAACCAACTGTTGCGAAACTGTTGTCCTTCGGCGCTTACAAGGCGTATTCATTAGCAGTATTTTTGTTTTGAGGAAAGATACTTGAAAAATTAATTGGTTCCCTCCCAAGAGCGAAGGCTCATTTTCATCTATCTACATTCCGATGCCGGGGCTCCTTTAAACCCTTTATAAGCAGTTTTTATATTATAATCCTTAAAAGGTTTATCCGATTCTAAAGCTTACAGCAAGTAGTTAGTTAGAGGTGCGGTTTAACTGTTTGATTTATAAAATTCTCATGCTTTTTGAAAAAGTAAAAATAGCTTCATACTCAGTCAATCGCTTATCAGAAATAAATTCAACATCATCTTTTTCTTAATTTATAAAAAAAACACGTTTCAGTTCATATCTCCGAAATCACCCAGCTGATTTCGGTTTTGTAATTATGTATAGTTGGTTCCAGCTAGATGGAATAGTTTTGGACTCGATAACCGTGGAAAGAGTGAAAAAGAAAAAACAAAGAAACGCTGGAGAAACCTGGTCCCACGCTTCTTCGTCTTTTCCATCTTTTTCAATGGGGCAATGACTGGGACAATCAAATCTACTGATAGGGGAAGAAGGCATGGACTGCTCACCGCGGAAATGTTTCGGTCCTAAGACAACTCAAATTGGTGAAAGTACAACCAGTTTTCCCAAACTGCCTGCAACGTGTCGCGATATTCTTCGGGCACATTGCCCACACAGATAACATGGATCATCTGATAGTGACAGAAAAAATAGAGTACAAAGTGCCTAGAGGTCTAGAATCCCAAAACGGTGGTCTGTTTAATAACCGAACAACACGAGATACCAATACGTACCACACTCCACCTGGCCACTGAGCGTAAAAGCTGGAGAATAACCTCCTTTTGTTTTAGAATTCGGTTTAAACGATGTTGACGTTTCTCAGCATTTCGCTCAATGCGTAGCCAACCACTGTTGCGAGTAACATATTTAACTTTATATATGCAGTAATGAACAACCCAGATCCAGACAACATAATTATGACAATGGTTTTCTCCCGATCATCATATCTATATGCATCAGATGTTAATTCTTGGATCAACTTCTTGAATTTTAATAACTTACGCTTTGCGCAAGTTCTAGCATACAAAATACTGGTTCGAAAGTGGACGAATTTTTCGACAGCATTTTGGTTTGCAACCATTATGTAACAAGTGCTAAGAATTTGACTATCTAAATCGGACATAACAGAGTATTAAATTGCTAATTACCCAAAAATTACGATGTATGTAGTTCTACTTAATTAAGATTTCCGTTCATATAATATAACAATTCTCTAATCATACCAAACTAAACAACGCTACATCGAGTTGTTAAAGTTTTCCTTCTAATGCAATTCAAAAGGAAATTTAATCAGATCATGGAACATAACGAAAAAACCTTCGTCATAATAATCTTCGTTACAGGTTACTTAAAAACAAAATTGGAAACATATTTCATAATAATGTCATGAGTTTCATGGTTAAACTCGAAGAGGAGTGAGGACTGCAGTAGATGAGAATAATACTTGAGTTACAAATAATGTTTACGTGTTTGTATAGTTTATATCCACAATAATACCAACAACAATAACAACTACAACATACAACCCGCAATATGATCTCAGGGAAGACAAAAGCGTCATAAAATACAATAAACTTATTCAGAAAATGTCAAAGATAGCAGGAACGAATGCATGAAGAAAGAATTCTCAGCCATGTGTGGTTCCAACTTAATGGGTGGGTAGATACACAGTTCTCACAGGCAATGGGATATTGATGTGTTGTGTTGTTGCGTGAGAATATGGGATGAGTTAGGACCGTACATTATAGTTGTATTACGGAATGACATAACGGGCCAATGTCGCCGGTCGGCCGACCAGGGGCGGCGAACGGCGACAGGTGCGCACTGCGCTCGCGCATCTAATATGGCGCCACCTGCGTAGGTACAATACCGACGGGGCCACTGACGGGCCACTCTCTAGTACAGACTATCGAGTTACATTATTTAAACATTAAGACTCAATCCACACAAGCTATTTTCTGTAATGTACCTACCTGTCTTAAATGAGTTTTTAATTTGCAATTAAGATTATCTATGTGCATTTACCCAATTTAGATAAAAATGTATTAATTTGTTTATAAACTCATTAATCAAATAATCAAAATGCAGGTTTACCTTGGAAAAAAAATCTTATTTCACTTTCAGGTGAGAAGGAAGATCGTTCTCTAACCGTAAAAGATAACATTTTCTACGCTACAACGACTACAAATAATCAAGTAATAAAACACAAGCGTGCGTGTTTCGTGTATGAACTATCAGGCTACAAGGGAAAAAAATCACTAAAAAATAATGTAACGTTCCGATGTTGTTTTTAAACCGATTTCAATAATGGATGGGTTTGAAGAGAAGACGGACAGATCAACAATATAACGAACATAGCGAAATAAGTGGTATCTATTTCGAAACGAAATAAAAAACGTCTTGATCTACTGCTGATTACAATTACCGCTCGGTGGGAATATATTGCATTAAGAACAAAGGGGCCTTGAAGGAGGCGCTACGCTCGGGTGCAACCTCGTCTACTCATGCTGTGCCTTTGTTGCTATTCTCACTATCCTTCTCAACAATAACCCACGCGAATAATTAATGCAATAGGCCGAGGGCTAATGAACTACTGCAACTATTGTGAATTTTATTATTTTTATTCACAAAGTAACTGGCCACGGTTTCCAGTGGCTAAGGCTACTCTGTTACAAAACTATGTTTACATATAAATTGTTCATTTCGTATTACAATATAATTGTAGCAGTTGAAACACCCTTCCATTACTTACTATACACCAACGTGAGTATTAAGTCTGGGAATTTGAAAACAATTGCAGACACTTTCTGTTTCAGGCTTCTTAATTATAGTACGTCGTGTTCATGATCCATCTATGTTCAAAATTCTTCCAAAAAGTTATCAAACAATGATGTGAAAGGAATAGTCGTTCATATAAAAATCCCTTTCTGGACATATCACAGTGTGGCGTAAATAAAACACATATTATAGCATATGTACCTACTTAAATGCTTATATACCATCCCTACCCGTATTTACTACCCCTACACCTTATCTTTGACGTTAATACGTATCTAAACTCTAAGCAGCGTATACTAATAAAACCTCTAGGGCCTTAAATCTTACGATTAATGCCCTTTTTTTCTAGATAAATGTACACGGGTTGCAAAATTAATTGGTTGGTGATTAAAGTGCTAATCAGAATAAATGGTACCCGCGACGTCTCCACCAGCTGCATCAATAGTTTTGTTTTAGTAACTAATAACGACTTTAGCATTGACTTATAACACTGTTCTATCTTCTCAGGCATCTAAGTAAGTAATTAGACGTCTAAAAATAACTTATTCCACCAAATTGTTTCATATTAATTTAAGTTAAAACAAAGATAAGTAGTTTCAGAACGTTTCTTGAAATATGATGACAAAAGAAGTATGTATAAACGCAAGCAAAAAAAAAATCAAAATCATTACTAAATTCAATTTAGAAGTAGTGTTATGTTAAGAATGATATGTAGAGAGACAGGTAGAGAGCCTATAGACTACAGTAAAACTTACAATTATTAGATCTGAATGATTAAGAATCAATATTAAAAAAATCCTCGCTCTCTGATTGGCTCATCAACGCCCAGTCCAACATTTTGGACCTAGAAAGCAAAAATTTTGTCCAGTGGTATCCCAATAAGAAGTAGATCAGGAATAATAAGAATTCCACAGAAATTCCTTTAATAAGATTTTAAATTCCAATGGGATAAAAAATATAGATCGGTCAGCATCGTCGGCAAAGTACCAGTAACTTAACAATATTCGATCATATTAAGAGATTATTTATTATGTACGGCTATATTATAAATAATCTCTTAATCTCGGCACTCGGCTGTGATCATGTGACCTGCCGGGAGTTTATCAATCTGAACGTTTGAGTCGTGTGGACAGTAAACATACATGACTTTGCTCAAAGTTATCGGTTGTGGTCTGAAATTATACTCTAGTCAAGAAATTCAAACCAACCAATTAACACAGTCGCATGTGCGAGTATTGGCGTGAAGTTACAAAAAAATGTGAAGACGGTCGTGCACGCAAGGCACAGTCTATTTTAGTTTAGGAATATATTATATTCCCATAGTAACTATTCAACTTTAAAGTCTATAGTTGTCTTAAAATAATGCAAAAAAAATGTCCCTAGGCAAGAAGTAGTTTCCAAACACGTCGGTACAATAGGTGACACGAGAAGAGAAAACGTACCTATAGTGCTGCATTGTTGTCTAATTATTCAGTTATGGTAAAGTATGACGAAGGCTGACGACCACGTCATTTGTGTCACAGTGATTTTAATTGCCAAATCGAATTCCCTTGACTTTTTTCATTAATGAAAGATGTTGATCTTCGAATGGACAATTCCAAAGATGGCAGAAAGTTTTGAAACCGAACAAATTAGACGAACTTAACAAGTACACATTTTTTTATTGAACGCGTTGATCAATGCAATGATATGACAGTACGTGCACAAGTAGATAAACAAAGTGCTGGCAGAAGACTCGTTATTTGAAGAATGAAAGTTGCATACCGTTTCTGAGATTATTATCATCTCTAACGTCATGTTACTTGAAAATAAATGTTTTAATATTTTATTATAAAACCAACTTGACTCAAGCAAACTTCTACTTAAAAAAGTACGTGCTTTAATAATTCTCGGTCAAACCAAAGATTTTTAGAGACTACAAAAATATTAGCTATCTGAACGTTTAAGAGGAAGTCCGGTTTGACCAGTAAAGTTAATCACTGTGAAACCTGACACGATCTCTTGGCTGAACTAACGTTAAAAGCAGAGAGGTGGTAACGGTAATGATCCATGAATACACGCGATTTCGAAGATCTAAATAGAACGAATAAATTGGGAAGACAAGGTCGAAATATGTACCTAATTGACCATGAGCTTTGTGATCGGCACCCAGATATGTGAAGAATGTTAGCATTGCCAAGCAGCCAAATGAAGATATTTAAGTCTGGTAAAAGTGGAGATAGTGGGAGCGAACTTTGCTTCCACCATCTCCACTTCGTTCGCTCTACGTTTAGCGAAGCACTTCAGTAAACTTTGGCAAACAACCGGTTTGCTGAAAAGCAATCAAAACAAGGTCTAAATAAGCCAACCACTTTCAGACTTCATAATAAACAAGATATTTTTAATACAGTACTTAAACATGAAGTAAGGTCATAATATAAAGTGGATGGATGGGTGTTATTATTTCCTTATTGAAACTCTCAAAAGAAATATTAAAACAAAGTATTAAGGCTACTTCAATATTCAGATAAATGTCGTGCAGGCGTGGTACTCCTATAAAACATTGCAAGCAAGTTAGTTGTTGTACCATTCCAGTTTTGTATTATATCAGCCGATTGCATCACCGGCCATAATGTCGGTGTACCGGATGCAGTGGAAAATCAGCTTATCCTTACATGGAAAAATGTGCACAGAGCTTATACAATGGTGGAACTGTTATTTAAGATGAAACTTTGGCTCTCTTTCGTGTATGCACAGGAAAAGTATACCTTGGAAATGAATACTATTCAACTCAAAGGCGATGGCCTAGAAATTGTATGAACCTGCTCCCCGGAATAAAGATATGTAAACAAAATCTGTGTCATTTAAAGATCTTCTATTAGAAAAAAGGTGCATATTGCTCAGTAGTAATGGACAAAAGCTAGCAAGGTTAATTAAAGAATTTATCTACATAGGTAGGTAACGTACTAATCCATTACTTCATATTATGTTGCTCATCACACATTGAATCATCATACTACTTAGGTCATTATAAAAAATGTTTCGGTTTTTTATCTGTATGTTAGGTCACCGAGCAAAAACTCTTGGAAACGTCTTGAGAGGACTTTCACTGTTCGAAAGTTTCGTGTTCAACTTTTGGTCGTAAGTGATCTTTATGCAATATGTAAAGTGAGATTCAATTACAAAATTGAACCATCAATCAATCAAAGCGAACGTTAGACGAAATATTATTTATCTTCACAACCAGAAGACGTCGCGCCGTCTTTAGATGATGGTAGGACGAGCTGGACAAGACCAGCGACCAGTGGTCCACATTGACCCAGGATCGAAACAACTAGAAGACATGGCAGGCATTTGCCCAGCCTTTGGGATGGCGCAGGCTAACAGTATCAGTATCTTATTTCGCTAAATTATCATTCGGCAGTTGCGTAAAGTCATGTCCTAAAGTTCGGTGATCTCTCTAGCTCCTTCTGGTGGCATATTATATGTATGTCCTTGGAGAAGGCAGTCACTATGCAACAGAATCTAAACCACAAAGGAAGCCGGTCTAATGATTGGTTTAGAAACAGCAACTTACTTTTTTACCCGTACCAAAATATACGCTAATCTTTATCTGCATTCATACATGATTTCCTTGGAAACATCCGTATAAGGAAATTAGCATGTCATGAAATTGTAGAAATAAATAGATTTCTGTTGGGTTTTTTTTATGACTAAGTTCGAATTCGTTTTAGGATATTTTTGGCAGTTCTTTATTATTGAGAAGGTTTTACTTTTGTGTACTGCCCACAAAACTTCCTGCTTGCCACTTATCATTATGTATTTATATTTTCAAAGAACAAGTAAGTTTTTTTAAAGGAATCTAGATCATCTCGCCATCTCCGTTTAGTTCTAACTTCTGTGACTATTTTGTATGCTGCATATATCATTGGGTCATACGTGTGACCATGGCAACTTTCGGAATGATTTCATTTGGTCATGTTAAGTTAAGATCGTGTCTTTTAAACTCACTTTTAACATCCAATAGATTCCATTTATTTTATGATCACTTTAGTTCTTAAAAGCCGTAGTTCATTTAAAAATATCATAAAGTCAACAATGAATTATAAGGTTGCAAAGCAGGTCAATTCCGATTCTAATGTCTGGTACGTTGCACTTTTTATTTCTTTTTTATTAGTTGGTAACCCTATGCGTGCTTCCACGTAAGATCACTAAACCGTGTTGCAGTAAAACTATCTGGTTTTGCAATCCTTACAGTCACCAATAAGTTCCGATGTAGAACGCATTTATATAACAACCCCTTTTTAAAAGCTTGTGATACGCTTTGTGAATGTAATTTAAATATTACCGAGAAGTTGGTAGTTACGGCTGTTCCTAGAATAACTAGTCAAGACATTTACATAGAATTTCTCTACACTGTGGAAAAAGCAAGTTAGAAGGGTTTAGTATTATCATCGTTTTGAAGGAATCTTTAATTATTTGCGAGTACCTATGTCTATTGTATCTGATTATGTCGTTTGATTTGTATAAACAACAGTTAATCGAACTAATGAAAACGTATGCCCATTAGTCTTATAAAATTTTAATGAGAGAAAAAAGAGCTGCGAGTTCCTCATTAATTATATAAACTATGAACATTACAACTGAAGTAGGCAAGTGAACGTTTCACAGAAGTGAACACGAGCGAGTTAAAATGAATGTTAAGTTATTGGAATGAGATCAGAGTAGAGTGTACGTAGAACGCGAGCGCGGTCGCGGGGTCGAGTCAAGTCGTGCGAAATTGTGCTTGCGACAGTGCAGGGTGCATCGCCCAGTCATGTAGGGCGACTGTCCAGTGACATGAGACCAACCTTGAGATCATCGGTGAGTGCGGGAGCTGTGGTGTACGGGGCTCATTCCTCCCGGTTGATGCGATCCGCCTTCCCTCGCCGGTAGGCGAACAGCCGTTAGGCAACTCCGAGGAACTCGCCACACAGCGTAGACAGTAATACTTGTTAGCGATACACTTTTATGTTGTATAGCTAAAAACACACCATCACTTAGCACTACACCTACACTCCAAGGGTCGGAGTTAACTGTTCGTTTAACGGGCACTCGTACGACTAATGAAGTAGCGACAACGCCGGTCGATGTTAGGACGTACGACCGAGATGTTGGTCGAACAATGACTGAACGCCAAGTCGCAGGCTTCGGCGCCCGCGCAGGTTGCGCGGCTCCCCTTCGCCCGCGCCTCGCGTATCGCCCCGCGCCCGCTGCAACCTTACTCTGGAACGCGTTCCCAGTGGCCGAGCTTTTGCAGCCCTGCTCTATCTACACCGTATACTAAGGCTGCAAGGGCGATAAAGCGAGCACCAAACCCGTTCGCCCACTATTGCAAAAAGACAGAGGCACCCATGTAGCCCTCCGCCAGAAAGGTCGATGATTAGAATATAAGGGCACAGTAACATTTTTGACTAAATTTCCAGAACCTTCCGTTTGGATTTTGTTAGCTGCTTTATAAAATAAGAAAATCTATCGCAAATTACATACTTTTGAACATCTCTTATTGTGACAGTAAGTACCTACCATCTGGTATAACTGATTAAAGTTCAATATGATTACACCAGACAAGCTCAAAGCAGTTTACCTCAGACCATTAGCTCTACACAGTACGGGGCCCTTAACGGCGCTCACATAAAATGTATATAAATTCAATCACGGCATACATTCCTGCTAAGTCTATCTAAGAGATATAAAAAGTGTGGCTTCTGTGTGGCTATTAACATCCTCGTCGCGGCAGAAGGCGGGCCGGCTCGGAGCGCGGCGCGGGGCTCAATAAGCGATCTTCGTTTTTTTTCCATCACCAATTACGTCTATTTTTATAGGTCTATTGAAAAACACAATCGCAGTAATGGCTCTACAATTCGATTGTCCGGAGAATACGCCTCTGGTGATGTTATTCAAAGGCACTCGATAAAAGCAAAATTGAATACAAAATAACGTAAGCGTAGGTAATATGTCATTACATTGAAACAAAAAGACAGACTTCAGATACGCGGCTCTGTACCTGCCGGCTGTTTTCACTTTTGCATAGATTGTTGCAATTAGTCATCCATTATTTTTTACATTAATTGAATAAACTACAGATAAATGAGACGATGAATCGCCTGCATTGAATACTATATGACATAGTTCAGTAAAACTTTTAATTACATTGGCATTTTCCTGCATCGAGAAACGTGACAATAACATAAGAACAGTTAAGATTATTCCAACGTGAAAATATGATTATAAAATCGTAGAATAACAGTAATACTTTTATCTGATGAGCTAGTTAGTATTATTACACTAATTTCACGTTTAAAGCGTTTCATACAGCACTTATAACAGTATGGTCGAGTATGTAGAACAATTTTGTAGTACATTTCATTTGACCCATATATTAGACATCAACGCGCGCAATTCCCGAGTTTATTTTTACGTCGCGTTCGTGAGCAAGATTGAAAATGTGCAAACAAAGGTATTTCCACTTGTATAGGGAAGTTTTGTAAATTATGCCTTCACAATACCTGGAACTCCTTAGTTATAGTAGTGGAAACTAAGAGTGACGTGATGCTGGATGATAAGTTTTGCACTGTGTTTTTTGTATTGTTAAATCCTAGAATTTTGTTCCAGATATATTTTGTTATTAACGAGAAATAAATTTCCATTTATTGTAAAACATGAATAAATGCTTCTACATTAATTTAATCAATAATGTTCGTATGATGATGTCAGAAAAGTCTTTCGACTTATTCAACTTGAAAAAGTCGTGTTTGTGGCACAATCAAATGCTCGTTCTAAAACGTCTGTTATTAATGTTTGCTCTGACAGCATCATAATTAACATTTGAAAATATCGAATCGAATGTCTGTGTTGGAATTATATCATGATTTTAGTGCAAAACTTCAAACCAGTATAACGAACTAGATGTCTTAATTTTACAGTTTTTCTGAATGCAGAATGTCTTGCTTGACCTTTTTCGCAATATTTAAAAAAGGAAACATTTTCCTTCTAGTGTATAGTTACTTATGGTTACGCCATTTTAGTTTGAGTTATGAATAAAGGGTAATCCAAGAGTAGTAGCCCAGTAGTGGCGGCCACAACTTACGAACAGTAAGTCGTGGGTTCAAATCCAGACAGACGCATTACTTTGTGTAAGTTATTTCATCACCACTGCTCTCAAAATAGTGAAGAACATCATGAGTAATGTAATGTCCTAGAATCAAGAATTCGAAGACATATGACATCATGGGCCCGCGTGGTGGATTATACGCAAAATACGCGCTTTGATATGGAGTTGCGGCCACCAGCTCGTTATACAATACAATATAATACAAAGGGTAATCCCCGGGTATAAAGATTATACAGTCACACACCATTGTACAGTGATGGCGTTAATTTCTTGAATTTTATTACAGCATTTTATTACAGAATTTCTTTGGTGGTCATGAAAGATAGTATTCATTCACATATAAGACTATACATATAATAATTACAAACTTATATGCCAGACTGAGCTAACGAATGAAAAATTTCGGAACATTTTAATCGGAAAATTGCGACTGCTGTACATGTGGTTCTGATTTCCGAACGATTCTCGCATTGGGTTTACCCATCAGGAATTTCTCATTACCAGCCACAGAGTCTAGATTTTTACCTAGTTACTGGCAATAGGCTCGCTTCCCATGACATGGGACTTAAATATAACTGGCGAAATATGAGCGTATTATGTTCACCTCTACCTAACTCTTCGCGGATTACAAACGTGATTTTATGCTATTTCTGCATTTAATTCAGAACGCAAGGTACATGTAACATCCTTAGATTGCTTAGATTTGATCATATGACACAACCTTAAGAACTAGATTTGATAATATAGTGACGAATCCGGTTTTTTGTAAACTAATTTAATGTAAATTGGTATAAAATTTAAATTATTTCTATTCAGTGTATTTCAATCTTGAATACAATTAGCCAGAATTAAAATAAAACAACTATTAGTTTTTTTATACAAAAATACATTTTAAGCTACACATTTTTACCAAAAGTCCTAAAATCTAACTATAATCATATTACTATATCAAATAGCATCTTTTAATCATGAAAATTATTTCAGTTTCCAAAGATGTATCCTGTAATTCAAGCGAAAAACAATACCGTAGATCTAAAAAGATTATTTATTTAGTGCCCTTATTGAGGAGGTCATCTGACGCGGAACATTGATAGTATTAATTTATCGGTACCTTCGTATGTAACATGCAATTCGTGAGACTGTATCAAACGGGAGGTCCCTCGGAGCACGAGGTATCGGAACATCGCAGATCTTCACCGCACCGATAGTAGAGCTAAATATTCTCAAGGGCTGCGGCCCCGGAACGTAAAAGGCGAGGAAGGAACATGGATGGTTTTTAGTCAGTAAGAGTCTGACACTCCCTCCCGCTCCGCCCAGAGTGGGGGGGGTCATTTGATGATTTCCCATCCTTAAAAAAAAAAAAAAAAAAAAAAAAAAAAGGGCTGCTAAACCATTGAAAAGGTTTTGGGTTGCATTTTAAAACAACTACATAGTAACATGACCTTTTATTAGATCTCAATGAAGCGCTCACAGTCGAAGACCACAAAAATAGATTTTAGTGTTTATTTAATCAATTAAAGTGCCTTAGTGGTAAGTAGATATTTGATACAATATTTTCAAAACTCCCATTAATAGAGAAACAATTTAATTTCTGCTCAATATCAGGGCAAGTACAACCAATCTCTTTTTCCAAACCTGGCAATTACTAATGATAACACATAGTTTAAACCAAGTTTAAATAAAATGAATAAGTGGTTGTTGCTTATCTGAAATATTTTAATTATTTATTAGCTTCTGAGTTAAGTTTCTTCGAAGTTATTTTATTTATTTATTAGCTTCTGCCCGCGACTTCGTACGCGGATCCTGTTGCTTATGCCAACGACAATGGGGTCGTCAAAATCGAAGATCTGAAACGTCTGATGTCAAATTCTAAGAGCCCGGGCAAGGGGAAATAACGGATCTTTCCCACCTGACCAACACATACCTTTTGTTTCTTTTTGCCATCTAACAGCTTCACAAAAAGTACAATTTTGTACCATACCTCCGATGGCGGAAAATGTAGTGTATTCAATGATAGGAGTAGTTCCTTATCAACCCAAGGAAGGTCGCCATGCCCTACGGCTATATCTTGAGACACATCCGATTCTTCAGATGATATTGACATTCTGTTCAGAGAATGTCGAAGTCTTCGCGCCGTTCTTCTGTCTTCATGTCGTACTCCAGAAATTCTTACTCTCTCACTTTCTAACTGATTATGATTTTATTTTTGTGTGCGTGTTCGGGGCAATGTATGATAATCTCGAGCAGCAGTTAGTCGAGCATCACGTTCATCACTCGTTTCAAAGACCTGTCAGTAGATGTGCGAATACGCTGAGAACTAAAGAGTGATTCTGTATCGGTAACGTTTTCGATTCGCGAGACAATGCATGTTGCTCACGATCAGCGGACAGTCGCGCATCACGTTCCGCACTTGTCTCTAGAGACCTAGAAGCAGATTCGTAGATACGCTAAGAACTCAAGCGCGATATATTGCTCTATCCGTGAACGTCTCCGACTCGCAAGACAATGCATGACGTTCACGATCAGCGGTCAGTCACGCATCTATTCTTCACTGGTCTCTAGAGACCGGGATGTAGATGCGTAAATACGCTGAGAACGCAAGCGTGCTTCGCGATCCGAAGAGGTTTTCACGGAGCAAGTTGCAGCCTGATGTTCTCGAACAGCATCAAGTCTCTCCTGATGCTCTTCGGTAGATTCTTGTCTTAAGATCCTCAATCTTTTAGCTCCTTTGGAAAATTGGGAAAGATTTGTCTAGGCATGGTTATAGTATTGTTGTGAAGATTCATGATCAATTAAAATGTAAGTGACTGCTCCCCTGCGTTGCCGGGTAGGCTACCGAGTCACGAAGATAAATGGAAAAGGAAATTAAACACTCAAATAACATAAGCCCGGAGACATATTTATTCGATAAAATAAAATAATAAATGGAAGTTTTGGCCAGTAGAGTCAAATTTTCAATGATATACCATCGCCATCGAAAATCAGTCCTAAATTGTTACCGCCTTCACCGCGTGGAGGTGCTCCCAACTTTTGTTTTTATAATTATACAGTGAAATTAGTGATAGCTTTGCAATAATTTTCACATCAGATGTTTCTGATCTTCGATTTTTTCAGCCAACAGGAAATGCCCATCCGACCAAACGAATTTTGCTAAGACGTCATTCCTATATAAAAATAAATAAATAAATAAATATCGCTGGACATTAACACACAGCGCCACCTAGCGCCACACTAAGCAAAGCTTGTGTCGTGGTCACTAGATAGTTGATATACTACATATATACTATTTTCTTTGTAAATACATACTTATTATACATATAAACATCCATGACTCGGAAACAAATGTCCATGCTCATCACACAAACATTTGCTCCTACCGGGATTCGAACCCAGGACCCTAAGAACGATATGTGTTATGGTATAACTGGGCTCTTGGAGTTCTACAACAGGTGTCCCAGATCTTCGGCCAACAGAGACTGCCCATCAGATTGAACAACTTTGCTTTATTACTGTTTCTAAACTCCCCTCAATTTTTTTTCATATATTCAATGTACAGACACAGTTTTTTTACTCTTCTATTATATGTATGTCACCTTAAAATTGTCAAACACGTTATATTACAATATAACGTGTTTCTCTCTAGCGATATTGTAAACTTTCGAATTATTGTCAACTGAACATACGAAAGTATCTCTGCCCCCATAATCGGGATTTGGGGCACCCCCCCGTTAGGTAAGTTAGGTTTTTTTTTTTTCGAGTTCGTGCGAAGCAGGGCTTCGCCGACTACGATTTTTTGGGGGAATATAAAGTGTTTTAAGGTTAGGTTATATTAATCGATATTTCTCAGGAATGGTACAGTATCTTTTCATGAGAGTGGTGGGCAAGGGGGACCCCTCCTTCCCTCCACACCACGTGAGTTGACTACCATCGCATGCATTTCACGGAAAATAATGCGTTTTATTGTAAGCAGTATGTTCATTTGACAATAATTCTAGAGTTTACAATATCGCTAGAGACATTACAATACAACGTGTTTGACAATTTTACGGTGACATATGTATAGATTTCGTATTGAATATAACAAACTCTCCATTCACCTTAACTTTTAATTGAAACTATATTTTTGTGATTTAATATGTCTATGATCATCTGCTCCGACAGATACATATCGGTGAACTGATACATACCTTGTAAAAAACAAGTATACTTTGTTTGGAATGTGTCGGTACCCGAGCACGCAGCCATCGCCACTCGCCACTGTCATTCTTAAAGTGCGGGTGAACCACCATTTCCTGTAGTATTGCCGCAATCGAGTTAATTGTTTCAAGAGGTAATTGGCTTCTTAAAGAAATATCTTTACAACTCGGCTATAAACCCGAGTGTCTATGCGGAGTGATGTTGTAAACCAGCGATATCTGTTATGTATCTAACTAAACGTTACTTATGTACCTACGGACAATTAACTTTGTAACGGCACGAACATGCGATATTGCTACATTTTTAAAATAGATTTACTTCGAGGATGACTTCATCTATTTTCGATTCAGCCAAAAAGTTTGAATAGAACATGAATATTGAAAGCCTGCTTTGATTTCAGTACGTGCTTTTTCTCTTTCATGTACAGAAACAGAAAGCTTCTGAATAAACTGACGTTAATGAACTCTATAATTACTCGCGGTGGTCATAATTATGTTCGGTCTTACACTTTGTGCAAACTAAACCGTTCTTGATTCTAATTCCCAGCAACTTGAATGTTGTAGTCATTTTCCACGGCGTGGCGACGGCGGCGGGCGTGCGGCGTAGCGGTGACCGCGCGGATAACGGTCGCCGAGGTACTCACACTCTGAGGGCAGACACCGACTCCCAACTACATATTTACGCCGAATCTCGACAATAGTTGGTATACAAGTCGTCATTATCATAACCCGCGTCAGTGTCACGGTCGGCTCAGCATCGCAATCGTGGCCCGCCATCGCACAAGGTTGCATCGCATACGTGTCCGCACGTAACGTTATGCCATGTCGTTGTAATACACCGCAATCATATGATTTCCAGCTACAACTGTAATTCATAATAGAACCGTTTTGTACTATAACGAACCGAGCTTTAGATTCCTTAGCGTTTATAAAGTGTAACGGCGGCGGTAATATTCATTTATTTGACAGGATTAGGTTGTTACTACTTTGGCAATCTTGAAAAGTTTTCTAAATAGGTACATAAGCATATTATCCTGCTGCATAGAACAGGTTTATCAAAATCACACCTAAAGCCAAATAGTTTCTGAGCTTTACTTTGAAATCCGGTTGCTAAAACATGTGTAACTACCATGTCCTCTGCTAAGTAGGTATATGGTAATATGTACTGAAATAGGTTTTTACAAAATATTTCGCGGTTGGCCAAACAAACATTGGCAGTTAAAAGTAAACGCTTCATTATTGTACTACCTCACGTTATTTCATACAATTGTTGAAGCATACTAAAGCCCATAAAATACTTTTTGATAGCTTTTGTTGGACCGCGTAATTTATCGAAAGCTTTCGCTTATTGTATGTTATATTAACTAGCTGTATACGTTTACGATATCACAAAACTCGTGAATGTTCTCTGTTGAAGGAGCTCAATCTGTGTGCAACTAGAACGTTACTCGAATATGGGCTTCCACCATGATATTTGGGATTTAAACAAGTCAATTTAAATCATTATTGATATATTTTATCTACTGAAACTGTAGATATCTCCTTGGTACGGTATACACATAACACGATAAGTATTTATTTGCCTGCGAAAACAACTTTTACTGGCCGTCTGTTTAAGTTGCCATATATGTAGAGTAGAGAGGGGTACTCCGAAAGATTTGGCACATGCGTTGTGGGTGTGATTTCGCCAGACGAGTGCAGCTTTCTCCGTAGGTAGTGTTGTAACAGCGCAAGCGTCCTACTCCTGTCTGCACAAACAACTCGTCACGACGTGCGACGCGCTGTGACATTTTATCATTAGCAACCAAATATCAAGGCAGGCAACTTTTCACATATGTATTGGCCGTCTTTAAAACCTCAACAACCGGATAATATTCTATATTCGTTTAAAATGGTAAATAGCCTCTGATTCATATTAATATATGGAGGTGTTATATGAAATAGGAAACTTGTATATGAGTTTTTTCATTTAAGAGCTCTTTTAATATGGCGATCAGTGACTTTGTGAGTCAACAGTAATTTACACTAAATAAAAAATCGTAGTTAGTTACCATCTCTTAAAATTGATTAGCTTGCCCAAATAAAGACTATACTGTCCACCTTAAAAGCTGTAGTAATATATCACGCAGCCAATCTCAGATCATTAAAGACTCTCCTGTCCTGTTTTGGGAACCAAAAAATATGGCATCAATTTAGAAAATAACTAGTAATCAAAAAAGAATAAGGTAGAAATAAAATGGAAGAATATTATGGGGCGATTACTCAGATATTCAAAAACTACAAACTGTCGAGGTAACACTAAGGTCTAGGGCACGAGTTCCGGTTTGAAGCATGTTGATTTTTCTATGCATAAGTTCGTTCTGACATCATCAACACATCGTGATTGCGTGACTATGTGTGTATGTAGCAGCTTCCTCCAAATTGTATGCTCAGATTATTAACTAACTTTTCCCACGAAATCAAAAGTGTCGGTTTTATAGTTGCAGCACTTTGTACGTAATTAAGAGACTGAAGTAATATCTACGAATTGCAAAAATGCTTTAAACATGGTGTAATATGTGCAGGGCCGTGGGCAGAGTCCTCGGCGCCCGCGTGGGTAGCGGGGAATGGCAGCAAGTGGCAGCAGTCACCAGGCGACACCTAAACCGTGAGTCCGTAGGTGTGGAGCGACACCGCAATCGAAAGCCTTGACAAATAACTCGTCACTACCAATCCACGCCCGATATACTGTTACTTCACTATGTCATTGCGCAGTTCTGTGAGTAATCGATCTCAAATACAACCATTCATAAATTCGTGTTTGTTGCGTTTATGAATATGGAGGCACATTTTATTATAGAACGCATATCAGTTCCTGCGGTTAACCATATTTTTTTCTTGATACCTATGAAGCTAAGGAAGACGAAATAAATGGTTAGCGTGGTCGTCAGCTGGAAATCGTTCCATTTAGGTGATCTAGAAAGCAATACCTTTCAATCAAAATCAACAAAAAAAAACGTGGAGTATGGAAGTGGTCACACTGTTTTTATTTTTAATATGCACATACGTACGTAAATACTCTCACATTTCCTCATTGGGGTATAGGCAGATTTCAGATATTACAGAACACAATCTCACTGTGTATTTTTGTAACCAAATAAAATAAGTTTCCTTTTTTATCCAAATCTAATAAATAAGCAATTTATTAGGATTGGATCAAAACATCACACACACGATATCATTATTTTAAAGTACTAAGTTAACAACTTTTCTTCTCATACAATTTCATTTGAGAAACTCGAAGAAAATTACTTAACGACACGAAAACTTTTATAACGGAGATAAACAACAATCACGCGACACTTGCGGTGGAACCGTAATGTACGTAACAAATTGATAAACACAAGGCAACGGACTACGAACCACTGTTTTGCTACTCTAGACCTCGATAATACAGTGTCGTATAATGAATGTAGTGTACCTGCGTATGTACTAACATGCGTGTTCTTACATAACGCTGCATCTACATAAGGGCACAGCCCATCACATGCCGATGACATCATGTCGCCCGACTTACTGTTACATACAACTTTACACGTGATCGGAATAAAAAAAATACACGACTTCTAATGTGATTGCGACTCATTCCTATGTTACTTGTGAAAGCCGTGGAAAATGTTAACAAACGTGAGTTAAAAATGCAAATTACTATCGTAACGATGTCTTCTGCACAACATGATAATAAAGGCACAACTATAAAGAGTTCGCAACTCAGATTGCTAAGTCGTTCTAGGTACACATAATAATTACCTACCAAGTTTAAAGCACTTGCAGCGCATTGTTAGCATGCCTCATATTTTAATGCTAATTCTTCAACCACTGCTGTAGGTAAGGCTTTATTCGCATGGGCGAGCGGGGCGCGAGCGCAAACGAACGGTGACACAGCGCTAAAAATAGAGCTCGGACTCGGACTCAGGGCCGATACGGGCGGCGCCGCCAGACCTGTCCCGGCCACCCCCGTCCCTCCGCTAAACCCCCACGATCCCCCACCGCCATCTTGTTGATCCACAGACCGTAGCGGACAACAACTTAGGTCTAGATGGCAAGGACATCGCAGTTAACTTGAATACTTAAGCTGCAAGAGGTTATGATGGCACTCAACTATTAATAAAGCAAAACGTAGAGACATTGAACTCTGGGGATGCTTGCTTAAGTATGCGTTTATGTTTTAACACATAGACCATAGGAAATTGCATAATAAAATGTTGAACCGGTTTATTGGTTCTCTCACTTCAATAAATCCGATGAACCTTTAGATTCTGCTAATAAACAAGTTTTATATGACATGATAAAAAATATGCCAATCCTCCAACAAGAATCCATCTTTAAAGCTGATCAGATCGAGACTCGACAAAACGTACAACCGAATAAATGCGCACTGAGTGGGCATTTCATCGATTTGTAGAGATTTTGTTTTATTTAAGTTATTGCGAAAGGAGCAGTTGGAGCACGTTGAATTGTTGTACTAAGTATGCTCCTTAGGTAGACATTACCCATTGTGTGCACTACTTTATAGTGATATTCAATATTATGCTTACTATGTAATTACTTATAATGCGCATTGTTTTGTATTCTATTAAAGTACTTAATAAATGGAGTCCAATCAAGGTGGTTGTCTACTTCTTTAAGATCCTTAGGACCCCCAACATCACAGAAACATTGGCCGAAGTTAGCTATAAGTAGGCTATCAAAGGAGTTAACAACGTATAAAATGACTGCGGTCAGTATCTTCACCGGTGATTTTCAGTTACGAGAAACAAGTGGAGAAGTAACATCAATATATACCTATTCAATAAAATTTTAGGAATTTGCAATTTCCTTCAACAATTTCACACCAGCAGTTTTTTGTTTTGTTTAGCTTCTTCGTTTATCGAACTCATGCTTAGTGCATTTCCTAAGGGTCAGTACATGAATACTAAAGCTAGCGTAAACAAGTCAGATGGGCAGGCGCAGGAATTCATCCGTAGCGCTCATTGTTACAAAACCTTAAAAATAAACAATGGTCCTAACATCCCATCTTATCTTATTGTTTATGTAACATTCTGATTATTTTATTTTACACTACCTTCTGGCCGCGACTTCGTTCGCGTGAAGTTTTGATATCGCAACGCATCGCCTGCTCAACGGAAGCTTTTATCCCGCTTGCAACATTTCTTATTATAGCTCCGCTCCTATTTGTCATAGCGTGATGTTATATAGCCTATAGCCTTCCTCGATAAATGGACTATCCAACGCAAAAGGATTTTTTCAATTCGAGCCGGTAGTTCCTGAGATTAGCGCGTTCAACCAAACAAACTCTTCTGCTTTATAATATTAGTATAGATATGTATAGCGTGCGGGGGTGTTCGGTTGGTATCACGTTTTATTACAAAGAAGTTGTTGACCAGCGATAAAAAGGCCACAAAAACAAGTTAATCTTCAAATAACCCAGCAAAACAGGTTGGACTTATTTTCTACATACCTATTCATTAGCTAAAACGTTAAAAACACATAACACTGACAAAATCTATGTAACTTCGATACGAACTTGAAAACCATCGTTAAGTTTTTCACAAACAAAGAGTTTCGTTAATACATTTGTTCATCAACCGCAAAGGACACGGCTTCTTGCAGTACAGGAAGATGATGTCACTGCTCAACTGGTTTTGCTTATTATTCGATTGGTGTTGAGCAAAGAACCGAATACGTCGGCAAGTCAATCCGATCGTAAATGTTTGTCTAGATGTAGCTGAGATCATTGCTGTCTCGTCTACCTATCTTATGAAACGTATGAATAAAAAACCTTCGGGACGCGAGAACGCATAAATACATATAATATTAGCGACGATGTTCTTTAAGACACTCTATATTTGTTATAAGTATGCAAGTGCTCATTCAATTCATTCCATTGTTGGTGGGCGACGCGCCGACGGACGGTGAAGAGCTGCGGTGTGCGCAGGCGCAGCGCGGCGCGTCCTCCAACATTCCTGGAACTTTGTACCGACGGACGCTTGTCCTCCACATTGAGAACATTCTCGTTTGGATCCCAGATTTTATTTTATAGACTTGCAGAGAGAGAATCAATTCCATCGGTTATTCGTCTTCCTCTTTTACGTCGCCTACCTACTAGAAAACATGACCTTGACCATATTTTCCTCCACGGCTACAATTGCAAACTCCACAAACCTTGGGATAATCTCTTGACCATAACTAAGTAATTAGTTAGATGTGGCTGCATGCAATCAATATCAATTATATTATTATTCATCTAAGTGCCACTAGTTAACCGCGAGCTTCCATCAATCCTACGCCAGTAATGAATAAAAACTAATTGAAATTCAATAATATGAGAAGGTCTCCAAAAGAATGAGATCATCCAAAGACCTCGACTGATGACACAAGACATGATTCAACAATACTCATATCCTAGAAGATGGTTTCATAGAAGGTGTAGTCAAAAGTAAATAGCAAATACTTATACAATGTGGTGCCAGAAAAACCAGCATTAATTTGCGGTTTGCGCAGAAGACCTCATGTAGATAATAAGCGGCCATTATGCGTACCTAAAACAAGAAAAACGTTATTACACTAATTGCAGTAAAACGGCGTGATAGTTATAAGAACTTGAACAGCTACTGAAATTGGAGATATAAAATAATTTTATTCCAAGCATCAATTTAAAATAGTACATTATGGTACAAGTGTGTAATGTTGGTGATTACCGCTGAGGCGCTATTGAGACCCGAGCCGTTAGGCGAGGGTCTTAAGAGAGCCGAGGACGGTAATCATCAACACACACGTGTATCATACGACGTTTTTCAACACACTTGAGAATAAAATAATACTAAAATAGATATTTGTCCTTGGAGTTTTCAGGTAGTAAACTTTCCATAACGTTAAGGGCTGCACATCTTATATCGGGCGGTGTACAAAATAAATCATTTTCTTCATAACTAGTATTTGTAGACATTTGAATTAATAAATAACTATGATTTCAATAGTGAAAACGAGTTGTAATTTTTTTTCGCAATGGCGGGAATAATTAATCAGTTTTCCTATGCGCGCGCATCTAACAATGGCGATCGGCCATAGACTAAAAAGAATGAGGTTTCTTTTTTTTTGGCTTTTCGCGGATAGCGTTTTATCCACGTACGAAATGGGGAATTCAAAGTTTTATTTAATACTGAGAAAACAAAAGTTACATTTGAGTGAAAGTTTTATTTATTAGAAACTTATAAGTTGAAATTATCTATGTAGATACGAAGTTGCATGAAATGAGCAAGCAATAGGTACATTAATTTATTTGTACTATTGAACGCGATCTTTTTTGTATCGAAACTTTTTTTAAGAACAAAGCAATTCAACCAATAAAACAAAAAAAAAACCCCATAACTCACTTGTGAATAATAGCAATGAAAAAGTCACAGTTTGATTACAGGTGTCATTATGTGCCTAATTGCGGTGAAATTAGAGCCACTTTATGAGCAAGTGTGTTGAAAAATATGTTAATGCCATGGAAACCAAACTTAACGGCAGATAACATAAAGAAACGAAGCGCTAAAATGGATTTGTCAAGCTCAATAATGTTGTAGTGTCAACTGATAACGTGAGCCGGTCATTATACTGAGCTTGCGGTTCGTTTGTCTAAGCGTTTAGCAAGTAGTGTATGCAGGCAGTGTTGTTCAAATAGTTTGGTGTGGGTGTGGGCTACGAAAGAGCGGCCCCGTGCTATATCCGCCGGTCGCGCTGTCGAAATCGCCGCTTGCGCAATGCTCTTTGGACGAACCGGTAACATACACAAGCAGAGACGACCGCCGCTTGAACGAGTTATACTTCTTTAATATTCACACAACATGTTCACTACCCCCAAAAAGTTTCGATGAGCTTCCCTAGTGGCTCGTAGATCATTTCGGAGGAATTAATATCCATTTTTATTAACAAATCTATAGAATAATCTTTTCGAGCGCTGCGTAAATCAGAAACTTATATATATCGCAGATAGAAGCCTGTAAATCCCAGGACACAACGTATAAATAAATACCTTGCAAAATAATTACCAAGAATTTTTCAATCACTTACGTACATATTTAAAGATGGCAATCGTAATGATATGCGGGTGCTTAATTGTACCTAAATATAGTCACACTGTGACTCAACAGCCTTTACAAGAAAACATTTTAAGGAAAACTTGGCGTATTACACGCAAGCCGAAGTGTGTACATTATCTACAGACGACGGCCTGTCGCTAACATTAGTTATTCATTAGTAGAATCTTCGAGGCAACGCAAACGGTCAAGGTTGTCACAACACAAGAGACACACCACTCGTAAATACTGCAAAAATGAAAACAAAGGTCACATTGAGAACTCGTTTGCTGCTGTGTGCATCTTCGTTCGAATTCTCATTCAGCAACTTCAGCCTTTACAACATAAAATGTTTAAATACTTTTATCTCTACACGTCTATTTGGACAAACAATATAAAATAATTGAAATCGCTGCCAGCCTTACTTGTTTGTTTCAGAACTGAAAGAGATTATACAGTGCAAACGCACTTTGACTGTTTTTGATTTCATTGCTTTATAACTACTCACTTCCAGTAAATTAAAGCATAAGTGACTGTTCTCTAGATACTCGTATGGGGTATTCAATGTAAACGATAACTGAAACTAATTACTATGATATAACTAGATGGAGGGTATAATTACGAACCTACTTATAGATCCAGGCTGTAATGCATGAACCGGAGCAGAGTTAGGTGCAATGGCCGATGCAATCTGTCCGTAATTAGTTTAGTCTGCCATAGAAACAGCACGGTGTTGGCGGACGACAGGCCGAGCGAGATTTCTGCGAGATGAATTCTCACGCGACAGGGCACCGCATCCTTTCCACTGCTCCGCCCACGTTTGCATATATTGACCGCTTGCACATAAAAAAGAAATATAAAACTCGTTGCTAAGCCACGTTTTGGCGTTTCCTTGCGACCTTAGAAAACCCGTCTTAGTTTATTATCCCTGCTGTATAAATTCAAATTGCATTCACGTTACAATATTACACAGTATATTATGGGCATATTATGTTCCATTCCATCCAAGATCATACGTGATGAGATCACGTAGCGTCATTATTAAGTACTAGAAAATAATTACACAAGTTATTAAATGTGGTAGAAATTAATTCCACACTATAATGAGTAATCACTATGTATTTATTCTTTTTACAAAATAGCATTAGTTTATCACCATGACACAACTCGGAAAAGCTTCATAACGTAATAATGGATTTCATGTATTGCAGGATGTACGAGTAATCTGCTTCAGCGTTTAATCTTGAAATTATAAATAAGAGCACAAATATCACGTTCGTTTTGTTTCCTGTTTTTGTTGTCAATTCAGTTGGTAAGAGCAAGTTGACTCCAATATGTAACCTCAATTTAGTCTAGTTAAAAGGAAATACTAATGCACACTTAGTAACTTACAAAGTTACAATTAAGCACGAATTTGTTACGCCTTTCTTTAGTTTATTTTATGTTTACATGAGGTTTTACACCCAAATTTCAATTTAATTAAATTGGAAAATGTGAAATATATATATCAGCTTTAAATTCAGTAATATCTAATTTGAAAGTTTAAAACTGGTATACTGAGTGAATGTTACGAGTATGTTATGAATGTTATGTTACAATCTTCTTTAGTATAATATGTATAACATCCTGTACCTAAATAATTAACAATGACCATCTGTAAAGGGTATATATGTATTTGTATGCAGAAAGTCACGATGACGAGCTTACACCGTTTCCGGTTTTAGATTATGCTAGATCAGCTGAAAACAAGCTACTTAAGTATATCATAAAAGTCTTGTCGTAACTTCTCAAGCAAGTAATGGGAAAAATCAACCGGCAATTTTAATATAATTTCTTAGAAACCACAACACGCATAACGTTAGCTTTATGTTAGCTTTACATATCATGCATTTTAAGCATGACATCAGCGTCTCGCGCTTGGCTGCTCTCAACAATAAAATATAAATTCGTTCCGTTCCACACGACGCTGTAAAAACTCTTGAAATTAGGCTCAGATATTAAATATCTACGTTACGTGATGTTTGTCGGTTTTTGCTCCTACTTCTGGTGCCATGACGGTTATCTTACAATTAGTCAACAAAACAGTTGTGTTCAACATACCTACTCACACTTATGCTAAATAACTGGGCAAACATTGAATGTTCATATTCGGTACTCTATCCGCCCCTTGACCTGCTGGAGATATCAAAACACTTATGTGAATTCATTCAAATAAAGTCTATCAGCACATATGATCGATCAATATGTAAAACTCAATAGAACTTCAATAGTCGACGCATGAAAGTAGTAAACAAAACAACGAAAGGAGACTATTTATACGCCAATAAATATTTTAATTTGCTCGTTACTGCTCGAGCAATCGCATCAGATCTGCATGCGCAAGCAATAACAGTCGTCAACATTCCACATAACAAGACACCCATTACAGTAGAATATCACCCTGAGTAGATTCCGCAGCAGCGTTTGACCCGACTCAGGGTGTCTTAAAGGCATCATGATATTTATCTTGCATACCAACCGCCGCCACTTCGTGTACAGATTTTATTTTTTTATGTATCTTTTTAAGGTATAAAAGTAAATCCAATTCTGTACTTATTATATGTTATTACGCCCACGTAATGTTCTTAATTTATGTTATCGTGTGCCGGTTGATTCGGTAAAAAGCAACACTAAACGTGATCATGGAAAATAGTATTCTACAAACATAAATATGTTATTATCAACTCGCGTTTGTTGGGTGCAGTAGAATATTACGGAGATAAAAAATTGTTGTAGCAACAAAGTATTACCCTTAACAACGTTTGATTGCATTAAAAAATAGGTATTATAAACGATTGCCAATTAAAGTCACCAATAACAAAAAAACACAGTTGAAGCATCTATATAGGTTGTGCTGTATAATTTTATATTACAGTATTTTTTATCGACTTAATCATCTAATAAACCAAGATGACTGCATGGTAGCATCAGCCTATTAGTAACGAGAAAATGATGTAGGTACAGCAACCATCTTTAGACACGACTTCACGACTCCTTGTCAAGTTAAACTTGGTGATGTCACCAAAGCAAACGATGGAGTCGCACGCAAGGCTACGCACAGAAATAATAAGAAATTGTTTGATTCAACACACGGTTGCGGTTTGTGCATGTGTGTGAAGGACCTCGACCGCTATTTCGTGTGCCTGTCTCCGCGCGCCGACCAAATAAAGCTAAACTAGGTACATTGACTTGGTCTACTTACATATTGTGAAAGCATATCCAAAATACATACTTACTGAAAATAAGTTTAAACTACATGCATTGTTTTATTGTCTGCAAAATTTTTATACAGCATAAATAATGTTTAGGTCATACATTGTTGAAGAAAAATATTCCTAGGAGGTAGAAAACCCGATGCAACATAATATTAATAGCTGTACGACGACGCATCATAACCATAAATCATAAAGGCAATATTGCTCTGTTGCATGCACAAGGATACCAGCTTTAAAGTCTTGAAGTACTGAAAAACATCGTGATGAGGAAAATATACATAACCACATCCATGATTTCATTCTAACTACAATGACGAAACAATTACAGCACCCATGATGTGTCAATACATATGTACATACTTAATCAGTAGTTACTGTTTCAAATACGCTAACATTTATTCATGATGGGTTTACAGGTTTATTCATGTAGCTTTAATATCCTAGACAACAAATAGTTTATATGTTTAACCTTGTCGTACAATTAACGACTTAAATGTTTTTGTTCTGACCTTACGTGCATCTTATCCATCGACATTTAAACGAATTTCATTCCTAGAAAAGTATTTATTTATTAGTATTTGGAATTTGAGTGCGACCTCAAAAACGTCACCTCTGCTTCTTACGTAGGTAATATAAGAGAATGATCCAAAACAATACCTAAGATATTTGCATACCGGTTATACATAGTTTTGAGCAAGTATTAAAAATCACCAACAATATGTATTTGCGTAAGTTTAAAAACCAAAAGAAAATCGTAAAACAAGCAATAATGCGTTTATTCGAAGATGAGCCAACATAAATACCATTTTGCGTAGCTAACCAATAGCGTGGTTAATTGCACGCCATTTACCTACTTAAATCTTGTAACATTTACATTCAACCTTTTCTTATAACTTTCACTCGTCGTCATCTTTTAGTTACCTTTCAAAAAGTCGTGGGTATTCTCTGAAAGTTGAGGGACGTTTTAAACTCTAAATAAGTATACAAATTGGCACCCACATTAGGATAGGTAACATTGGTTTTACCATGCCAAAACAAGAGTTTGTCTCCACCGATCATAGTATCTGATCACGTTAGCCACGGATCACGGCGAGTTGTATCCACTGATACCGTTATCCGTTTCCATCGTTATCGTGTTACCCACTGATCACGATATATACGAGGATAGCAAGTTCTAAGAGTTTGAACGAGCATAGCAAGCTCAATAAAGTTAATACCCAGCCTGAGATAAGTTTTCTTTAACTATTCCTAGCAACGACGCGACTCCGGTAGAGCTTGGGAGCAGCATGAATAGTGGGGAGTGTGGGGACCTCGAGGTCAGTTTACCAAATTGATTGATTGCCTGTGCTGTATCGAAGATGTAGGTACATCATATCCTGGAGGTGTGTGATCGTGTTGGGGTCCGAAGCCGGCGAGCTTCTGTCAGTACTTTTTAAGTGGACTTCTATTATAGCGTTCTGGTGTCACCATTGTCAGATGAGGCTGGCACACTTGTCCAGAGCTTCCAATGGAAGACGTTGCCAGGCTTTCTCATAAAAATTTAAGTATTTAATTTGAATATTGGATTAAATACACATTGGAACAGTAGTTACATCAAATTGCCTGCCATTGCAGAACTGGATAAGTTGGTTATACAATTACCTACTTACGCAAACAAGCAAGAACAGTTTCAGTGAGTGTGAATTTTGGGAGAGTTCATTGATCGGCTGTTTGAGCAGATGTTACGACTTCTGTGTCGGTGGTGCAGACTGTGGACTAAACCACGCGCGGTTGACCGTGTCACGCAGCGCGTCACCGTCGCGCCTCCTGTGCTAATCACCTGCCCTACTTCAATTGTCATTGTGAATCACAAAAGATTCACCATAACGCACTTTACGTCAATATAAATGCTCGGTTTTGCCACACAAATACTACTGACATAATCTATCTATACTTATAATAAATCTGTAGAGAGGTCAATTCTGTACATGAAATATATTTACAAAATAACTATCGGGGGGTGATTAGTGATCGATACTGATGCCAAAAATGCAATCAGTAAAATTTTTGTCTGTCTGTCTGTCTGTCTGTCTGTCTGTATGTTATTTATAGAAAAAAAAACTACTCGACGGATTTTAACGAAACTTGGTACAATTATTCTACATACTCTTGAGCAGGTAATAGTATACTTTTCATCACGCTACCATTAATAGGAGCAGAGCAGTGAAAGGAAATGTTGGGAAAACGGGAGAAGTTACTTGGTTTTTTTAGCTTCCGTCGCGTGTGCAGCCTTAATGGTTAAAGCTACATAGAAATCATGTATAACGGAAATATTCCACATAAAATTATATAAAAAATATCCCAAGACAGCATATGTCTATCTTTTATAGTTGACTCACAATAATGTGTAACTCCCGATAGCTTAGCAGTTCGGAGATTTGTTATTATTATATTTGTTTACTCTTACGTTTATATCATCACGCTATGACCCACATAAAACATAGGATACATTTTATTCCGGTAGTAAGATCCCATGGGACAATAATCAAACTTCACGCGGGCGAAGCCGCTGGCAGAAGCTAGTAATATATAAGCCGTCAGAGTCCCTTGTCATATGCCAATCCCCATAAAAGAACACATTTTGATTCAGACTACATATCCGGCCATTTCCACAACTGTAACCGAATTATTGCCTTGTAGCATTAAGTCCGCCTACCACTCTTGTACATGAAGTTTAAATAAATAATAATACATAACCATATCATCACGTATGTATTTCCCCGAAGGGTTTGGCAGAGGCGTACCTACAGTACACCCACACATGCATTCACACATTTTGCACAAAAAAATAACCTCATGAATGCTCATGTTTCATCGCACATGCTCAAGTTTCAAGGGGTACCGCCGGCGGCGCCGCAGTCCCCAGATTATGTTGGTATGTTCACAATATAAAAAGCACAAGTGTTGTAAAACCGGAATCACAAAATTTAAAAAAAGGACTTGGCTTCATTATAACGCAATGCAATGTTTAATACGCACATAATTTTTGATTCTTTAAAAACAGGTCTGGCCGTGCCCTCAAAGTGGTGTTGAAAATCTGTGAATACTTTGGGTTACCCTCCGGCATTTTTAAATAACCTAACCTAACACTTTAAATAGAAAGAAATAACGATTGTCAGTATGAACACGTTCCAGTAGCTACATTGAATTCGTGCAGCACGACTAGCTAGAACAGGAACGTCCAATACATTATAAATCTACAGTCAAATAAAATAAATACCCTATACTGAGGAATACATCATTTTCTCTTTACGGGATGTATCAGAAGCGTATAGTCACGTAACCTAGTGCTTAGTTTTTACCTAGTATTATTCCTTACTAACTGAAGAATATGAGCCGATTTATAATACGAACACAATTTATATCACTGTTGTCCGAAATAAATGAAATTTAATGAAACCTGCGTGTATCTACGTAAGAAAAACTTTTATTCACTGACAGAAAACGCAACAGCCTTTAAGGCGACTACATGAGCTAAATCAGCAACTCTTTTTGTGGTGGTTCAAACAACGTTTGAAATTCTGTTAGAATAAAGTTCCAATCAGCTTGCACTTCAAAAAGGTTGTGACGTCAGTCACTGCGGGCCGTATAGTATGGCATGAGTGGTTTCGATCGATTTCCAAAACATCTATAGATACTAAAAGAATAAAACACTATGTTGCTTTGCTTGTTGTACAGTTTTTACTCGTTAAAATTTTTTTTTAGAGATAGAGTAAAATTAATTGTATTATGTTTTCAAAACACTAAAATACTAGCATTTATCCTGAAGAATATCATTACATCATCATCATCATTACTTTCAGGCATTATAAAACTCACGTTTAGCTCCTTTATTCGCCTTACGTCTCAAAGAAAATTTCAAGAATTATTCATACTAATAAAGGTACTTAGAAACTTCATCCCCTAAAGTGGTTGAATAGGGATGATAATTTGTGTAACAGTTCCAGTCATTTACAGGGCACTTCACAATGTAAACCCGACTTAGAAACAAAAGTTGCAGGAAATTGAGCAAGCTTTTGTCAAGTGCTTAGTAAGAATCATTCTTGGCGTCCTCCTTAAATAAATCTTTGTCAATAGCATAAAGATTATTCGTATGCCAACAGTTTCACTTACGACCTCCAACGTGGGAAAAACACAACAAGTCCGTCTTCTAAGGAAATATCGTAATGAAAATAAGATGTACCTATGTGTTTATATTTTAGTCGTTCTGAAGTGTAGGTACATTAAATTTTAACAAAAACCACATTCATTGAAAAAAAATAGCCAGCTACAAAAATAATGAATGATTAGAAATGACCTCTAAGAATTTTCTATGGGATGCTTTAATAACTACCGTACGAAGGCCTTCCCACTTGTAATACCGGTAGCAGTATGCTATTCAATGTAGTTGCCGTCAACCTTAGTTCTTCTCAGTGTAAATGCTTAATAGCATTAAGATGGCGCATAAAACTCGTCCAAGTAAAAATTGCTGTGTTCAACTAAATAATATAAAGGCTCACAAAATTTACAAATGTTTTATAAAAGTACATACATTAAAATCTTAATGTAAATAAGTAAGTTATTACTTACCTAAATATTAATGTATTTTAAACACACACCTTCCGGATTACATTCTCTAATGGTGTTGAAATCTGCATCATTATCTGTTGCACGAAATCATTCAGACAGACAAGAACAGACAGCAACATCAATATGTCTCGATGACATGTGACATAACATTTAAGGTACATCCTCTTTCGACCCATTTTGGAAAACCCTTTCAAAATTCAAAAACTCTGTTCCAGTACTAAAGCGAGTTCCTCGAGGCGCTAGACCGCTTGTAGCCCAAAATTTAGCTGGTTGCGTTCGCCTTGCCGTCCGGGAGAACTCGTTAAGTGCTTGGGAGCAGTTGCTTACCTTCCCTTATCGTATTCTACATGTGAAAAAGAATTTGGCCACAAAAAAAACTTTAACCGCTCTTATCAAAGATAACTGTAATATTTCGGCTCAAAATTTTGTTCCTAATATATCACAGGGATATACCTCTTCGAGAGGTATATCACATCTGGTTGAATCTAAGTTAGGGGAAGGTGACATTAGCGGTGCAGCCAGGATTCTCTTCAGTAGCGATGTGGTGGCACCGTGTTCTCCAGAAACACTCGCAGCTCTGGAGACCAAACACCCTGCCCCCGCGGATGGCCTTTCTTTTCCCGACCCTCCTGATTCGGATATTCACTCAATCACCATTACAGGTCGAGAGGTGGGCACAGCCGTTTGCTCCTTCCGGAGTGGCTCTGCCGGTGGCCTTGACGGCCTAAGTCCTCAGCACTTGAAGGACCTAATTTGTTCAGGCGCAGGGGAAGCCGGTGAGTTGCTCTTGAGGGAGCTTACGGCTCTGATTAACCTTATACTCTCCGGCAAGGTGAACGAGGCCGTCATCGACGTCTTGTACGGGGCCAATTTATGTGCCCTGCGCAAGAGGGATGGCGGTATTCGTCCCATTGCCGTGGGTACTACTTACCGTCGTATGGCAGCCAAGATTTGCTGTAAATTTTATGGTGAGGCTGTTTCGGAAAAATTTCAGCCCCTGCAGCTAGGTTATGGTTCCAAAGGGGGCTGCGAGGCTGCCGTACACGGTTTGTCGACCTACCTAAATTCTGGCAAAGGTGAGGTCATCCTGAAGGTTGATATTAAGAATGCCTTCAATTCAGTTAATAGGGACACCTTGTTAACAGAAATTAAAAAAGAATTACCTCAAATTTATAGTTTTCTTTGGCAGTGCTACAGACACCCGTCTAAATTACTTTTTCGTCACAACCTTCTGGAATCTGCTGTTGGCTGTCAACAAGGTGACCCCCTCGGGCCAGTGATTTTTAGCTTAGCTATTCACCCTATTGTTCAGCAGCTAAATTCAAAATTTTACGTTTGGTATCTTGATGATGGAACCTTGGGCGGCGATGTAGATACAGTATTAAATGATTTAATTTTCTTGAAAAATAATCTTCATTTCATTGGCCTTGACCTAAACCTTGCAAAATGTGAACTGTTTGTAGCGGACCATACCAACCGACAATTGACAATTCCTAAATTTAACGCAGTAGCTCCTAACATCAAAATTATTGACAAAAGTTCTCTTCGTCTCCTTGGGTCTCCAATTTTCGAAAACTCCTTTCCCGATTTCATCGAGGAAAAAATTCAAAATTATAATGATATTTCGGAAAGGTTGCTCCAAATTAACATGCATTCGGCCATCACCATCATCCGTTATTGCTGTTTCGGCCCTAAATTAACATATTTCTTACGTGCTTCTCCTTTATGGAAGCACACTCATCTTTTAGACAAAATCGATCTAATCATAAGAAATTCTTTATCATCCATTTTAAATGTGGCTTTGGACGACCGGGCCTGGACCCAAGCTACTCTACCCATTTGTATGGGAGGGCTCGGCGTCCGCAAAATTTGTAGTATTAGTTTACCGGCTTTTATTTCCTCGGTTCATGGCACTGAGAAATTAATCAGGAAAATCCTGGCTTCCACACTGGTTGATTTTGATGTGCCTTGCTTCGCCGAGGGTATAAACGCTTGGAAACTCGCTTGCCCGAACTCTGAAGTACCCGATTACCCATTTTCCCAGAGACGGTGGGACGAGCCGCTCTGCAGAGTAGTTCAGATCAATCTACTGAACACGTCTGCTACTACTGCTGAGCGTGCGCGCCTGCTGGCTGTGGGTGAATGGGAGTCGGGTCTTTGGCTTCATGCACTACCTTCGTCGAACACTGGCACATTGCTCGACGACACCACTTTCCGCCTCGCTGTTGCTCTACGCCTAGGCGCTCCATGTTGTTCTCCTCACCGCTGTCACTGTGGTGAAGTTGTCAACAGCCTCGGACACCACGGCCTGTCATGCAGCCGAAGTGCGGGCCGATTTGCGCGGCACGCGAACTTGAATGACATCATCCGCCGATCTCTTGTTACCGTCGGTGTTCCAGCTTTATTAGAACCCAAACGGTTTGGCACGCGACGATGGCAAGAGACCGGACGGTATGTCTTTGTTTCCATGGAAGATGGGTAGGCCTCTAGTGTGGGACGCTACATGTGTCGATACTCTTGCGCCTTCCCATCTTCCTAGTTCATCGTGCTGTGCAGGGGCTGCCGCTGCGGCTGCGGAGAACCTCAAGCGGCGTAAATATAGTAAATCAAATCAAATCAAATCAAATCAAATTAAATAACCTTATTGGTAACTACACTCAGCGGCACGGAATGTGGCCCAAGTGCGTTATGTTGTTTATTATCGAAATGAAAAGCGAAACACGGTTTTTTTGTTGTTGTAAAACTTAAATGTTTATTTAGATCTTATATGCTAACGATTAATTAACAAAAAAGTGAGTTAATTTTAATAAAATTTTACAAAACCAGAAAACGCATTAAGCTCGAAGTTTTCAAAAAATGTTTTTAAATTAAATTTTCAAATTAAAGCTATGATACTTAAAATTAATAGCGGGTATTTCCACCTCTGGCCCTGATGACCGCTTGCATGCGATCAGGCATGCTGTGGATTATGTTTTTAATGTCCACTTGTGGTAATTCGTCCCAGGCGGCCACTAGAGCGGTTTTCAATTGACCGATAGTCTCTGGAGGGTTAGGACTGGATCGGATGCGTCTTTTAAGCATGTCCCAGACATGTTCTATGGGATTCAGGTCTGGGCTTCGTGCTGGCCACTCCAATTTCGTGATTCTCACCTCAGAAAGGTAATCATCCACGCAACAAGCTGTATGAGGTCGGGCATTGTCTTGCATTAAAATGAAATTTTCGCTGCCGAGGAATGCCACGAATGGTAAAACGCGTTCTTGGAGGATCTCTTGAATGTATCGTACTGCTGTTAGACAACCTGGTATGACTACCAACTCTGTGCGTGCGTCTGAACAGATCCCTCCCCAAACCATAACTGATCCACCATGGAAAGTAACGGTTTGTGTGGTCGTAATTGGCAGAAACCTCTCCCCATGCCTTCTCCACACACGTTCGCGGCCATCTGGAGCTCTTAAGGCCACTCTGCATTCATCCGTCCACAGAACTTTGCTCCACTGCTCGTGAGTCCAATTGGCGTGTTCGCGAGCAAATCGAAGTCGAGCTACACGATGGTGCCGGAGCAATTCTGGACCTCGAGCTGGTTTTCGAGTACGCAGATTCCGTTCCTCCATTCTCCTTCTTATTGTCCGCTCACTTACGTTGACCCCTCTTGCCGTTTGTAGTCGCTGCCGTATTTCAACCGCAGTAAAGAACCGATTTATCAAAATTGCGAGAACGATAAATCGGTCGTCTCGTGCTGATGTAAATCTAATACCGCCACTTCCTGGCCTCCTTGTGTAAAGGCCGGTCTGATCGTACCTTTTTAAGGCATACCTTAGTGTTGTACGCGGTACATTTAAAGTTTCAGCAATCTCTCGCTGCGTTCGCCCCTGGTTCCGAAGCAACACAGCTTGAGCAACTTGAGCTGAAGTTAGGGGCATTATGTCTCAGTTCTGGAAGCATTAATTACTGCAGATTAATTAAAAAATAAATCAATAAAGATTAAAAGCACGATCATTTGAATATCGAAGTTTAACTTACCCGTGTTCTTTGCGTTCCAGTAACAAACTAACGTTAAACGTCACAGAAAATAAACAAATTAACTTTTTTGTGCTTACCCTCTTAAATTAACAAGAGCATTAATGTCCTGACAAACTGCCACTTGAAATTCTCATACGCGATACCAAAATCGCATGTTATCGGTCTGTTTATGTTTGGGCCACATTCCGTGCCGCTAAGGTATATTTTCGAGCCGTTTGGGGTTGAAACTCTAGGACCGTGGGGTCCGAGTGCTCACAGCCTTTTTAAGGAAATTTCAAAACGCTTAGTTGACACTTCCCGTGACCCTAGGGCTGGCTTTTACCTTGGTCAAAGGCTTAGCGTTGCCATTCAGCGTGGTAACGCTGCCAGTCTCTTGGGGACATTACCAGTTGACAGCGTAGAGGAGGAGTTTTTTGACGCCATTTTTTAAGATTTTAGTTTAAGTTAGTTAGTTTAGTTCATTTTAGCAAATTGTAAATTTTACATTAGTTTAAACTTAATAAACTGTGTGAGATCAGGTGACTTCAAGGTTACACGATCTTCAAATGTTCTTGTTTCAATTTAAATCCTTCTTACTAAAACTAGGCGACACATTAATCATTTTAATGCTGAAAAAACACGCACTGATGAATTTTCAACGTTCAGAGCCTAAAATGACTGCTTTAACAGAAGTTTAATGAATCACGTACAAATTCTTAAACTCACCACAGATGCTGTTAATTTTATGAATTGTTACTTTGATTATTATTGTAAATCTGTATTTTCCTACATTCATTTAAAGCAGTTATTTTAGGCAATCGTCGAGGATTGTGAATCAATCGGTGGAATAATATTAAGACGTGTGACTAGAGTGTTAGTCAGTAAAAACATGCATACTATTGCATACCTCATATTTGAAGGATTAAGGCAAGAATCTCATCCAAGCTAAGCTTATGAATTGTACCCGAGGACAATTTTCTGTCAAATGACATTCCTTTTAATTCAATGAAGGTATACGAAAAGCTTACTCCGACTATTAGGAGACACATTTTAATAATCTTAAAATTATAAGCGCATCCTAGAAATAAAATCTCGGCATGTTTATAGCTTTAAGCTCTTAAGAAAAAGTCGTTTATAAAAAAACATACACTTGGATGTAAAGGTCCCACCGACTAGGACTCCGCACGACTGCCTTCGTATTAAATGTACGGTCGAACAAGCTAATTGGTTTACAGTTTAACCCACAAATTACATTTTAAAGTGTAAACCAAATAGCTTATTCGACTGTAGGTAGACTTTCAGTATATAAAGTTCAATGATTTCACACAGATTTCATATTTAATGGCGTCATAATTACTCAAAATTGATTAAAGCCATAATAATTACGTATATCTTTCCACAGTTTCATATTGATTATGATATGCTTAAAATAATGAAGAGGATAAAAGTGAATGTAGTAATTAAATGTCCGAGTTTTATTTATGAGGTGCGCCTATATGTATAGTTCCCGTTGAACTCTTTTGTAGGAGCGCGGCGTACTGAGCGCGCTACGTGGAGCAGCGCCAGCTACAAAATAATGAATAAAATACCGAATCCGTCACACAACAATAGAGCACTATTGGGAAACTGGACTACGGCCACTATGACCGAACAGATCTCATCCCAAGATTGTCTCACCGGTACTTTAATCAACCGATAATTCATCTCGACTGCGCGGCGAACACAGAGTATGGTGGAAAGTAGGTACAAGATACGAATCATTCTCGCAACAATTATCTATTTCTTGCTTTTCATTGAACTCACCTGTTGAACACTAGTACTTATGTGCCTAATTGTTTATATAAAACTATTTTACAGGTTTTAGTTCGGATTTCTTATCGTCCCATTTCGACATTTAAGTTAGTAAACACAAGTAAACATGATTTTTCTGTTTTTCAACACGTAAATGTTGATAATTTGACTATATGTAACAAAATTTACCAAAATACAAATGCAGATCCGTTTCTTATTTCGTAACGGATTGAGAAAAGCATCAAAAGCCTTATAAATTGTGACATTTTAGTGGCTAATGGATAAATACTAAGTTAAAATTAAGAATGAAGTCATACGTTAATCCTGTCTGCTATGGTAGTGTGAATTACGTAATGTTGTAGTGAGATATTCAGCGAAAGGTCACAGTGCTCGGTGACCGTGGCGAGCAGAGGGTACCGGGGCGGGGGAACCGGCGGCGACCGGGGGGAGGGGGGCGCTGGTCGGCCACTGACGCACGTCATGACAGCGCCACCTTATAATGTGTGTTTAAGGAGACAGGAAATCATGACCGACTGCTGAGTATCAGTATAAACATCGACAGAATACTAACTGAATCGCCTCTGGCAACTTTAAGTAAACATTCGAATACTACATTTATGAAAATAGCTACTGAAAACAACAACATTATTCAGCACGTGGCTATAAAGAAACAGCGAAGGTAGCTTGGGACGTATTACACGCTGATTATATGCAAACGGCCATTCCGGCCGTGGCATTGCCCAGGATATGGCTGCTTCCGGTCCTCTTGCCCATGAGGCAACTACCTATTCTAACGGTGACTACTCAGTACGCAAGCCGCAATTTTCTTTCAAGGAAGAATAAATCTTATGACATCAAAACATGTTCCCACTCGCGATATTCTGCTTGCTATGCGGTTTATCGAAGGTAGGTATTTATTTGAATAAAATACTGTGCAACTGTGCAAGCTTAAGAACGCTGAGAATAGACGCTAAAACTTGTTAATCTTATAACATTTAAAATTGTTATGATCATAGGAGATCACATTAAATCCTAGACAACAATCTAAAAATACTGCTTGGACATACTTATCGTTAATACATAAGATTAATTATTTAAAGTCAATTGATACAAACTGCTTTCTCAGCGTATCCTTTCGAAGGTGAGGTCAACAGATCATCAAAGAGTTAATCATTAAAGAGTGACGATATAACTTCCTGATTCCTACGTCATTACTCTTCATAAATACCTCCTAGTATCAGATTGATACTATCACTCAATTTTAAGAACAACACTTAAGACGCAGAAGAGTGATGGATCGTTTTAGTTGGAGAACAATAGACGTCTTGCCACACTCTGTAACCGTTTTACTAAGAGGCCAGTAAAAGGCTGACCTATCTCTTCCGCAAAATATGTCCTAAGAGGTGAGTCGGAGACGGTGCATGTGCAACACTGGAAAATCTGTACAAACTCAACGCAGGACCTGTGCTAGCTTTTCGTTGGTGCTACGGAACTTCTACGCCGAGCCTTCGCCGCTTATACGCTAAGCCTACGCAGATTCTTCGCCGCAGTCAAAGCCTACGACGGTAGTACGGACGGCCTGCGACAAACCTGCACCGCTCTGCTACGCCGTGACAACATCATCATCATCATCTCAGCCGAAAGACGTCTACTGCTGGACATATGCCTCCCCCAAGTGTCGCCACACTGACCGGTCCCTTGCTACTCGCATCCACCGGAAACACGCTTGACCCAAATATTACCTACATTTGGAAAAACTGTAAAAACTAATTTCTTAGCGTGAAAACAGCTTGAAGAATTGAAAAAACTGGAGAAGTGCAAAAGAGAGCACTGTTAGAAGGGAAACATGGTCTTGACTGAGATTCCATTTTTTATTTTTGAGAAACGGAACTCAGGAAAAATTCAAGCACGTACCGACAAGCCAAAGCAAACTACCATACCCTACAGCTAAATCAATTTGCGAAAACGAAATCCTTTTATTTGAATGTTGAATACAAAGAAACAAATTGATATTCAGAAGGGATCACAGCCCGGTAGCTTTGTACCATCATGAGTCAGGCAAGCTTCGGACGCGACAACGATATTATTATGAAAAACCTTTTCGAAAAAAAAAGTATTCTAAAGATAACGAAAGCTCTTTATTTGTACTAAATGAATCCATAAAGCGTCTTCATTACGTCTTTCAATCAGGACACTCACCAAAATTATGATGCCGCTATCGCTTTATGCACAAACGTTCAGCTTAAAACTTACATATACTAGGCATAGGTTTAAGAAGGTAATAAAATATCTGTAGAATGTCGACGTAGTTGATTCGAGAGATATGATAGATGTGTAGATACGCTCTCCACGAGCGAACTCGCCCGCTGCGTTACTTATTGCGATGACATTCAACTCAGCAACACATTATTATTATTGACTTTGCTATGCTGTGCTTTTGTCCCCTATTGTTGCCACTAACTACAACGTAAAGAGTACAAAAACGAAATAACCTAAAATGCATTGATATAAATGAATAACCTACGATGCAGTTTTGATATAAAGTAAAAATAGTATACTCGTACATGTATCCACATGCCATTTTCAGTTTCGTTTGGTGTCGTAACTTTAATGAAAAATCCGAATGGCGATAGGATAAGGGTCAGGGGGGAACCCAGTTTCCTTATGAAAAAGTTCATAACCCCTCCTTATCAGCATTCATACATTGCCAAACTTGGTTACTGGCACATGCTATTCTAGCAATTCAATAAAAAAGAATCATCTGCTCGATATACAATAAAAATCCTGATAGCACTTTTACTTTTTAAAGAGTAGAAATGATATGTTTGCACTGAACTTAACACGTATGGCAGAGTAGGTAGAGCTTTGCATTGTTCTCGAAGCTTTTACACGTCCACCTTATATCTTATATTTTATTCGTTGGAATTAAACAAAAAGAGCTTTAAGAACTAGACAATATAGTGTGTTGCCCGAAGGAACTGTGAATTCGTGAGCACGAGGTAAGACGGCGGCGGCGGCGCGCGGCGGAAGCGCGGGCGACGAGCCGCTCGCCCGTGGGTCCCGCGGATGCTCGGGTTCATTACCCGCGCCCGTTCGATCACGGACCATCCACAATGGGGGCCACACCATACTTGAAAGTGGTAAACCACCATCTTGGAACCGTTCCGTATAAACAAAGCAATGCTGAACTATTTCAGTACTCAAAATACTTTTAAGAATATTTAAATGTAAGTTTGCAATCAACGTCAGCATCGCCATTCGGATCATAAAACGGTAGATTCGCGCGCCCACATTTAAGGCCACAGTCAATATTAGGCTTACATTATGTGTCATAAAGTGTGTGTTGGCTGTGTAGGCGAAATAATACTGACAATTATTTGTAATGCCGTAAAATCCTACTAATATTATAAATGCGAAAGTTTGTAAGTATGGATGTATGTATGGATGTTTGTTACTCTTTCACGCAAAAACTACTGAACGGATTTGGATGAAATTTTGCACACAGATGGTTTATAACCTGGATTAACACATAGGATACTTTTTATCCCGGTAGTAAGATCCCGTGGGACAGTTATCAAGCTTCACGCGGGCGAAGCCGCTGGCAGAAGCTAGTTTACTGTAAATCATTTAGTTTGTTGTCCAGATCAAAAATCACACACACAAAGTGTTGTCCCAAAACGGCCGCCTTTTACCTCGACTTATTTTTAGTGAATAAATGGTGCAACAAACTCCCTAGCAAAACCTAACTCCCCTTCCCACCCTGCTATGTTTAATGATAATTGCCTTTTTTTTTCAATACACTTCCTCAGAACTGGTTCTTTTCGCACTACGATTAGGTTCAAAATGCAGTGTATTTCACACACGTGCGTTTTTGATATTTTTTTCCACACGTGTGCGGAAAGTAAAATTGCCACAGATAACTATACCTATACTTAGTCCAAACTGGTTCAATGCCTATAGTCAGAGGTGTTTTTTTTAACTTCGTCAATGCAATCTACGTCTTTACGGCGTAAACATTTTTTGAATATTCAAATTGTGTTTATAAATACAATATCATAGATAAATATGATTATTTAAAACTAATATTTACTTTTATATACAAATTAACATAATTATTTGTGTTCTAAATTCAAAAATATATTAAAAAACTGTTTTTATATTACGCTGTTTCACGGTTTTCATACCTTTGCTTCTCCTTCAACCTGGCGAAAGCAAAGCACGGAAATAGTACACTGTTACCCTAGGGGTGAAAGTAACTTATTTAATGCGGAGGCGGGATTTGGCGCCCAAGCGTAGCGCGGGCGCTAATAGTTCGAGGGACTAAATCAATCTTTAACGCGAGGTAAACACTGTGCTTTTCATTACGAATACATGGAAAATAAAAATAAAAACACGAAACAACTTGAAAAATGAAGATCGGATTGCCGCTTTCCTGCCTATTTTGATTTTTTTTTTCTGTGGCTGGCTATTCAGCCTTTATCTTTCACTTTCGTCACTGAAAATATAGTAAATATTATGCCCAAATCTATGTTATTTTAAAGAAATATTTGTATATATTCTTTAATTAATACTGAATTTTATGTTATTTCTTACATCGAGCTGTAATTTAAAGGCTGTATAGAAGTCGGAACATAGTTCAATAGAAATGTGAAAATAGAACTAGTTTTTTTTTAATAATTTGACAGCTGTCAGTTGAAAGCGATTCTCCCTAGGGCTGAAAAGTGTTACTTTCTTCAACCCGCTCCTCAGGCAACTTCAGACCTACTTTCCGAGTATGAGTAATGAAAAAAAAAATTATTCTCGTATAATCTATACATATAATAAAATCGTTGAGACCAAAAAATCTGTACATTGAATATTTAAAAAAAAAAACCGATCAGGGTGACTTAAAATAAGTAACTGAACATATTAAAACCATTTTTAAAATTCGTGTTTGTTTGTTTGTATGTTTGACCGCGCATCACGTAAAAACTGCTGGACGGATTTTGATGAAAACTTCAATAATCTATTTAAATAAACTCAGAATAACACTTTGGCTATAGAAATTATGGAAAATTTTGGAAAAAGGGGGTGAAAGGGGGTTAAAGTTTGTATGAACAAAAAATTTTAGATTGTTCCAGATTCGTGAAACTCAGAGTAAATACTTATTATTAAAAATAAAGAAAAACCTGTTTCAGCATTTAAAAAAAAAAACATCCAGGGACGTAAAAAAGAGGGTTTTGTGTTTAAAATTAATTAACTGCATACACCTATAGAATAAAATTAATTGAAGTGGAAACCTTTAAAAGTTGCTGTAAATACTTCAAATCTAATACAGGTAAATGTAATTTCTCAATTTTCTTGAAATTTTATTTTTGAAGTGAATACACCCAAAATAGCGGAACCCAAGAAAATCGGCTTTCCTCGGTATAAGTAGTTGGTAATACAGGGTGGAAACGGTAAACGCAGTAAGGGGAGCTGCAGCTACACAAAAGTGGTCTTAGGTAACAATCCGTAATTTTTTCACGAAATGTTTATCCCCATTCACAGATTTAATAAAAAAATAAAGTACAGTTAGCAAGAAAATTGCCATTTTACTTAAAACATTTTTTTTTATGCCAATCGAACTTCTTTTCGACACTAATCAAGAAGTTCTTCCAAACCATGGTTTGGTTAGAGTACCTACTCAAAAAGTCAGAAATCGCAAAAAAAAATAACTTTCAGCGGGGTAGTATAGGGGAAATAGTTAGCCAGAAAATTGCTATTTTACACAAAACATTTTTTGATGCCAATCATTATTTTTTATTTTACATAAGACAGAAAGCCGGAAAAGTTACAAATACATTACAAACGAGTACAAATCCTACTATCTACAAATAAGAAATGCTTTGTCCTGAAGGACTATCTGATGGATCAACGCACAGCCTAAACCGCAGATTGTAGAAACCTGAAACTTGGAGGGTGTATTTTCTGTATAGCGTAGGCATACGATAAGAAAGAATTTTGAAATTATACACCTAAGGGGGTGAAAAGGGGGGGCAAAGATTGTATGGGAAAATGTGATTCCTTGGTCCAATCTACTTCAAACTTTGCAATCAACAATATTAACAGAATTGATGGACGCGTTTCATATTGCATTGAAATTCATCCCCTAACGGGGTTAAAAGGGGTAGAAAGTTATTTTGGCGGTGATTTGTTTCGAATTTGATATCAATACTCCTTCGAGATTTTGATATAAACTACAAGTTATTTTTATACATGTTTCAAAACCCAATCCGATTTTATTCCAAAAAGGCTGAACTCACATAAAAATTTGGTGCAAAATTGCAAATACTCTTTAAAATTGGAATGTCTCGAAAGTCACCGTAAAATACACTCGAGAGCAATGAATCCGGGTCACTTAAAGAATCCTAAAAATCTCGGAAACTAAAAATGCTAGGTTAATGCAATAAATTGTATTTAATAGACAATGTAATACTCCTTAAATGAAGGTATTAAAATTTCTTAGTTATTGTAAAGTTATATCATAAAAAAAATGGTTGCCTGTAAAGTCGGTTTTACGGGCGAAGATTTTACGTGACAACGTCATAGTTGAGTGGGAGAGAGACGCAAGGCATTCGGCGGGCCTCTCTCTCGTTCGGTGACTCATCGTAACGTTACCGGGCGTTACACTTTTTCATAAGTGACTCCCAGCCGCAACCTAATTTAAGACGTTGTCACGTCAAAATCAAATTTGAAAAAGGGCCACTTTCGAAGATGGAACTACGAAATTACAGCATTTGGTTTTGCTTTTGTTTGTAATCTGTCATATATGTGGGTACATAAACCATGTTGATAGTGCTCTATATTCATTATTCAAGCTGAAATTATGTCGCTTACGCCTGAAGAATGCACCAGAATACTTACAATGCTGGAAACCGGCCGGAGTCAGCGCGATACAGCCAGGACTGTCGGTGTGTCGCTGTCAACAGTACAAAGAGTTCTCCGACGTTACGAAGAAACTGGTTCTAACCTACGCAGACCAGGAACGGGCAGAACCAGGTGTACCACAGCACGAGAAGACCGATACTTGGTGAACACCATGCTTCGAAATCGCTTTCTCACAGGAACTGAACTCACAAATCAGTTTCGACGCCTCGGAGGAAGTAACCCAAGTGCATGGACAGTAAGACGTCGGCTTGCTGAATCTAACTTAAAACCCCTTAGACCTGCAAACGGCCCTAAACTGGAGCGTGGGCATCGTATTTCAAGACTAAGATATGCCCAGAGCCACGTAAATTGGAGTATTGAAGATTGGTCAAAAGTTATGTTCTCCGACGAATCAAAATGTATGCTCTACAAGCACGATGGAAGACACAGAGTGTATCGAAGACCAGGGGAAAGATTCAAGCAAGCAAAAAAGCATCGAAGAAAAAGTAGCCTACGGTGGTGGGTCTGTACTTGTGTGGGCCGGAATTTCTTCTGAAATTCGCACAGAGCTGGTGATCATAGAAAACGGCTCTTTAACTAGCGTAAGATATGTGGAAGAAATCCTCAATGATCACGTTGGTCCATTTATGGTCAATTTAGGTGAGGATGCTATATTTATGCATGACAATGCCCGACCTCATACAGGTAGGATTGTGAATGACTACCTTCAAGAGATGAACATTACTCGTATGGAGTGGCCAGCGCGCAGCCCGGATATCAACCCGATCGAGCATGCTTGGGACGAGCTAGGCAGATGCGTAAAACAACGAAACCCTCCCCCAATCACGCTTCGTGAGCTCAAAATTGCTCTCACAGAGGAATGGGAGAATATTCCCCAAAATCGTATAAGGAACTTGGTGTACAGCATGCCAAACCGCGTAAACGCAGTAATGGAAGCACGAGGAGGCAATACGAAGTATTAAAATTCAAGAAAATCGTAATAAAGTTCAAAAATTTCATGTTTCCTATTTTTGTTTTAAGGAGAGATCAGCAGTTTTTTTCTTTATGTTATTTTGTGTTAATAAAATGTATGGTGACTCATATTTTTTTTACTTTCATTTAAGGAGTATTACATAGTCTATTAAATACAATTTATTGCATTAACCTATCATTTTTAGTTTCCGAGATTTTTAACATTCTTTAAGTGACCCGGATTCATTGCTCTCGAGTGTATTAATACCGCATTTGAAGGTTTCTAAGCTTTGAAGAGGTTGTGCACTTTAAGACACGGCGTCATACCGTAGGGACGTAGAGTTTGAAATTTTAAATGGTAAGCAGTTGTAAGAGGTCCGCAACGGTTTACAACTATATCGTGTTGCGGCTCATTTAATGCATCTTGATGAGAACTGCAGACCTAGCTGGAGTATGACTGTCATCGAGTGTCTAAGTATGAAGATGTAAAGCTGTCAATAGAAGCCTTTAAAGCTGATTTTGTAAACATGGTAATTTATTCTTATTCAAATAAATACGTTGTTAATCTCAAGTATTTGATTTTGAACAAAATTGCCCTTGGGTACGTAAATTGACTTCAATGCATATCTTAGGAGATACACCGTTTTAAATAACTCCGCAACAAAATGATCATGTACCAGGCGCGCATTTTCATTATGCGGAAGGATATGTGTGATGTGATCTTTGAAAATTGTATTATAGGTTCTTACGACCCACTCTCTGTAACCCTCTCTTTCTCTTATGTGACGCAGACGAAGTTGCGCGGGTCAGCTAGTTATCTTAATATAATTCATGACACAAATATTTTACATTCTTTTTGACGACGACGACCCGAATGGCGTAGTGGTAGTGAGTCTGCCTTACGTTCTTAGGGTCCTGGGTTCGAATCCCGGCAGGAGCAAACGTTTGCGTGATGAGCATGAACATTTGTTTCCGAGTCATGGATGTTTATCTATACTTATAATAAATCTGTAGAGAGGTCAATTCTGTACATGAAATGTATTTACAAAATAACTATCGGGGGGTGATTAGTGATCGATACTGATGCCAAAAATGCAATCAGTAAAATTTTTGTCTGTCTGTCTGTCTGTCTGTCTGTCTGTCTGTATGTATTTATAGAAAAAAAAACTACTCGACGGATTTTAACGAAACTTGGTACAATTATTCTACATACTCCTGAGCAGGTAATAGTATACTTTTCATCACGCTACCATTAATAGGAGCAGAGCAGTGAAAGGAAATGTTGGGAAAACGGGAGAAGTTACTTGGTTTTTTTAGCTTCCGTCGCGTGTGCAGCCTTAATGGTTAAAGCTACATAGAAATCATGTATAACGGAAATATTCCACATAAAACTATATAAAAAATATCCCAAGACAGCATATGTCTATCTTTTATAGTTGACTCACAATAACACGTGTAACTCCCGATAGCTTAGCAGTTCGGAGATTTGTTATTATTATATTTGTTTACTCTTACGTTTATAATATTCTCACTCAACCCCAATTTTGAAACTTCACGCGGGCGAAGCCGCTGGCAGAAGCTAGTTTGTATAATAAGTATGTATTTACAAACAAAAAAGTATATAAAGGGTGTAAAACACCTCTTCACGAATACGAAAGACACTTGTTCTCCTTGTCATTCTGATCATTTTTTTTGTTCTACACTACACCTGGGAACCTTCTAGTTACGGAGATATTGGGGGTCAAAGTTGCAAGATTTTGACAAGTTTTTTTTTAAATACCACTTTTTATCGCATGATTTTTACTTTTAATATTTCTACGACCCCCATACTATTCAATCCATCCATCCGCACAATGTTTTGAGTGAGTTACATTGAGTTATACCACAAAACATGATTTATAACCTCAAAAAAAAAAGTTGTTTCCCAGCAATATTTTTTGCGTAAAGTTACTTAGTTTGATGTACAGAATGCTTGGTTAACGGCTTTGTGATGAGGTGAAATACACCCTGTATGTAGTATATCAACTATCTGGTGTCCATGACACAAGCCTTGCTTAGTGTGGCGCTAGCTGGCGCTGTGTGTTCTTGTCCAGCGATATTATTATTTTTTATTTTTTTTCTTCAAAAGTGTATTGAAAAACGTCGTTTGATACACGTGTACATTTGTTATTGCAGTTCTCTGCTCAAAAACGCCCTTGCCTACGGCTCGTGTGTTAATACCGCCTCGCCCTACAATAACAAACTTTCTCATCTTGTATGTACTATTTTGACGTTTATACGTATCATGTTTACTTATTGTTTTGTTAGGAAGGAACTGCGGAGTAATTTGTAACGTCGGGTTAGGATAAGCAAAGCTTCTCCTCGCCCTTAGGATAAGCAAAAATGTAAAAGGATACATGTTCCCCACTGCTGGGACACAAGTCTCTTCTCTATGAAAGGAATTCTCGGCTTCATTTTTCTTAAATTAAGGAAAGCTCATGATTTTGCAGTAATTTATTAAATAAATAGGAACCGATACTTATATGATAAATGAGCTACAGCCACAAATAAATAGATCTTATTGAAGTATCATGTTTATAAAAAATAATTAAAGTAACTAACTGCGAAAAGTTTACACAATAGTTTTACAAATATGCATCGGTGTCATTATGAAATTATTTCAATGCAAATAAGGAAATAGAGAACCAACTCAAATAAGTAACTACTTATAGATCGTAGAAAATAAGGACGACAGCAACGTTTTGTAATATTATGCGACCACTATTTGCTATTATATTCTTTGAATACTGTTGGTTCAAGTGAACATACTCATATCAACCCAACATATCAGGTGTTTTATTGGGAGCAAACTCTATTTGTAGAGATCTCCGATTTCGAAATATCTACAACTTTCTAATATTTTCAACAAAAAGTAGGTAAGTGTAGTGCATTTGTCACATCAAAATAATATAATTAGATTGAACCCCGTTTAATCCTTTGGGCGAAATTAAGAAATGAAAATGTACGCAATCAGCACTTATAAACCGCATATTTCATAGCATGGCGATACTGATACCGACTGGGTTCGTGCGGGGTTCAAAAGTTCATGGTGAAGTTCGCCCATAGTAAAATTTGTTCTCATGTTTTTTTTTTTGTTTTCGTCATGGCATCTCGCAAGTCAACCCACGAGGCCGACTTCTGCTAAACCGGACTACCCTGTGGATACCTTGAGTGTAACGCTTCCAGAAACGGGGCAAAAAAATTACTAACTAAGCGACAGCTCGCAAAGGGCATCCCCCCTATGGGGTACGAGCCTCGGCCTAAGACGTCGCTGGGGAGGGCAGGAAATGGACAGCCTGAATCTTAAGGAGATTATTTAGGGTCTGATTTAAAACTACTGTTCAGCATCATGGGCTGGTTAGAGCAAGGGTCTGGGGGAGTTCTCACGAGGTAGATTTTTTCCTTTTAGCCCTACCTGAATCTTGACGAAATCCATTCGTAACATAATTACATTACGTTAAATAATAAATGTGCATTGTCGGTACCTACCTACTTGTGTTTTAACAAACCCATTGTTCTGTGACCGACTTTCTCGTTCCCAGACAGTAAAATATATATTTTTTCAAAACTAAAATACTAGAGCAGAGTTGGTAAGTATACATATATGTACTTACAGTGAAAACGTTAACACGTTCACGGACAATATGATTTATTAAAAAAATACAATATGACACACGAATTCCCATACAACGGCTGTAGACGGATTGTCATATATAATAGAACATTATTATGTTTGTTATGGCAACATATGGCAACAACCGCCTATAGACGATAACGTCTTGATGTTAGATGCGTCAGCGACCGCGCGCAACGTGATGTCTCACACGGTGGCACTGGGCGACTGAAGTACGAAAATCTCACGCCTATGAACGTACTGTCACGATGGGGTGCGCGGGAGGGGGTGAGAGGAGAACTCTAAAAAACGACTGTATTTTGGCTTTCCTTATGGCACTAGCGATATAATAATTGATCGTGTTGTGACACAATATCTCGCTCTCCTTAAGAGTGTACGCAAAGCAACCGTCCACTGACGGAGTAGCGTTTTTTGTATAATTCATTGAAACGTCGATCGACGTGGTGTCACAACCTAATCTATCTGTATTACGCCTATCGACGGAGTGTCCGTGAACGTGTTAATATTTGTTAACTTTTAATAACGTAAGCGAGAAATATTTAAACAAAATAAAGATAAAGAAGTAAGTATAATGTTTTTTTCATTAGAACCGTCAGATAGTAACAACAGTTGTCAAGGTAACCACAGCTACATAGATATGTAGAGAGGACACACTAAAGAGGATGTACAGAGTCTTCACACCCTCGGAACTTTTTTAGAATTCTGAAATTCTCTTGAGACCAATCTTTCCGCTCAATTCTTCCAATCTTGGGCCAAAGAGCGGTTTGGTAAACATGTCCGCTAGTTGTCTGACAGATGGTACTTGTTTCACTTCAAGTTCACCATTGTTCACACATTCACGCACAAACAGATGCTTCAGCTTAATGTGCTTGGTCCGCTTATGGTATTCATATTTTGGATTTTGTGAAAGCTTTACAGCTGATTCGTTATCGAGATAAAGCTGTGGTTTTTGTAAGTCACTCAAGTCTTTCAACAGGCTAGTCAGCCACAAAATTTCTTGAGCAGTTTCGCTGGCTGCTTATTATCTCCGCTTCAGTCGACGACAGTGAAACTACAGATTGTCGCTGGCTTCTCCAGCTAATAGCTCCTCCTGAGAGTAGACACACCATCCCAGATGTTGATCTGCCTAATGTTTGATTTCCTGCGAAATCAGAGTCAGAGTAACACACTAAATTCTTTGGGTTCTCTGTTGTGTGCCTATATATTAGACCTTTGTCAGTAGTTCCCTGCAAGTAGCGCAGGATCCGTTTCACCAACATGACATCTTTTATTGTGGGTGTTTCCAAGTGTGTGGATGCTTTGCTAACAGCAAAGGCAATATCTGGCCTTGTTCCTACTGCTAAATAAGTAAGAGCTCCAACGGCCTGTCTGTACGGAAAATCTATCTTATTTTCAGCGTTTGTTTCCGTATCGTTGATAACTTCTTTAATTATCGGAGTCGGTGTTGACTTGCTGTTCATCATACTGAACTTATCAAGAACCTTCTTTGTATAGGCTTGTTGGCATATGGTTATTCTGCCTTTTTCGGCTTTTATTTCCATACCAAGAAAGTAAGAGGCTGGTTTAGTTGTGATCTTGAAACGAGCTTGTAGTTCCATAATAAACTCATCTCCAGCAGCATTTGTGTTAGACGCTACCAATCCATCATCAACGTATAGTCCAATTATTACTTTGGACTGTCCTCTGATTCTGGTGTATAAACAAGGGTCTGCTTCACTTTGTTTAAAACCAGTTTCTGTCAGGAATTCGGAAATGCAAGAATTTCAGCATCGTGGCGCTTGTTTGAGCCCGTATAGACTGCGGATTAGTTTGCATACCCGTTTAGTTCCGTCTTGGAAGCCTTCAGGCTGCTTAATGTAAATTTCTTCCTCAACTGTTCCATTCAGGAAGGCTGTTGTGACGTCGAATTGACGTAAGTTAAGATTTTCTTTAGCACTGATTGCTATAATTGTTCGTATAGTGCTGAGTCGAGCCACAGGACTAAAGGTTTTATCGTAATCGATGCCTTCTTTTTGTGAATAGCCTTTAACTACCACTCTGGCTTTAAATTTATCAATGGAGCCATCTGGATTCGTTTTCAGTTTGTAAACCCATTTACAAGATAGTGCTTTTCGTCCTTTAGGCAACTTCACTAAATCCCAGGTTTTGTTTTCATTTAGTGAGTTTATCTCGTTCTGCATTGCTTCGAGCCATTTATCTCTGTTAGGTGAATCTAATGCTTGTTTATATGTCACTGGATCTATCGGTAAATTTTCAACTTCAGCGACAGCTGCCAATACATAATCATCATACCTTTTAGGTAGTTGTATTGTTGATCTAGGTCTAAGATCGTGTCGATTTAGTTCAGAATCTTGTTCTATTTCGGCTACATTTTCATTGTCAATGTCTTCATGATCAGAGATTTCATGGTACTGTTCACTATCAGTATCAGGTTCTTGATCATTAACATCGTACTGAGTAGTATCTGCATTCACGTCGTTTTCAATAACGTTATTTTGTGGAATTTCATCAACAACATCGATATCTACTACCGTTTTCTTGATTTCTGGAGCCGAATCACCATTCTGGTTTTTATTGTATGTAAAGTTGTAAACATTACCTGTAATGTTTGCGTAGTAATTTGCCTTTAAAACTTTTACATCTTTGGAAATAATACTTTTGCGTTTGGATGGAACATAAACTCTGTATGCTTTGCTGGTGTCTGAGTATCCAACAAACATTCCTGGTATTGCCTTGGATGCAAACTTATGACCTCTTGGTCCTTTCTTCAGTACGAAGGCTTTGGATCCAAAGGGATGGAGATGATTAACACAGGGCTTTCTTTGTATCCATTTCTCGAATGGTGTTTTATTATCAATAGAACTGTTTATTGATCTATTAGATAAGTAATTTGCTGTATTAATTGCTTCTGCCCATAGGTTTAATGGTGCTTTAGCATCAATAAGCATCGCTCTGGCTTTCTCCACTAGTGTCCGATTTTTCCTTTCAGCTATACCGTTCTGGTGAGGTGTATAGGGTGCTGAAAAATGCCTGGCAATCCCGTGTTCCTTTAGATATGCTTGAAATTTCCCGTTAACATATTCTGTGCCGTTATCCGTTTGCAAATGTTTAATTTTATTTCCAGTAAAATTTTCCATTTCTTGTTTGTACTCTTTGAATTTGTCTAGTACTTCAAATTTGTTTTTTAAGAAGTATACCCGTCCATACCTACTGTAATCGTCAATGAAGGTGACGAAGTATCGGTTCTTAGCGTCAGAAGGTGTATGGATAGGACCACAGACATCACTGTGAACAATGGCTAGACGTTCATTAGTTCGAGGAGTAATTCGCTTGGGAGGACTTGTCACTCGAGTCATTTTCGATTCTATGCATGTTTCGCAATCTGAGAAAGTCTCATTTTTATTAAAGTTTAACCCAATCAGAGTATCATTATTCAGAGCTAGGCGGAGGTCTTGGATGTTCATATGACCAAGTTTCCTATGCCAGTCGTGTATGGAACCTTGCTCCGCATTTATTGACCTTTTTGCAGGAATAGCCGCAAAGCTTTGTTCAATGTTTGGCAATTTTACACGATATAGACCCTTTGACTTTGTTGCGGTCATTAACAACTTCCCAGTTTTATTGCGTACGACTGCTTTTTCTCTATCAAATTCTACTGATGCACCGTAACTTGTGATACTCGGTACCGATAGTAGATTTGTGTAAAGTGTGGGGTACATATAGTGTGTTTTCTAATGTATTTTCCCGAATTTGTTGTTAAATGTAACTCTGCCTTCACCCATAATTTCCGTAGAGTGAGCTTCAGATGCAAAGTTCAGTTTTCTTGAAACAGTCTTCATATCTTTGAAGAACTCACGATGAGACGTCATATGAGAAGTGCATCCACTGTCAAGTATCCATTCGTCCTCGTTGTGACGGTTTGAAGTTAAAAGGCACTCTTCAGCATAGTGAGAGTTATCATTGTTGTTTGGCTTTGACTTCTTTTCTTTATTCTTCTTCCAGCAATTAGTGCATATTTTGTGAGATTTCTTCTGAAAAATTTTGCTACCAGTCTTCTTGCAGATTTTACAAAAAGCATATAGAGCGTTCTCTTCTTCATGGTCATGATGTTGTTCACCAGATTCATAGTCTTTATTATGATGACGAGCGTCACTTTCTTCAATAATTTTAATTTTAAGTTCTTCCGGTTTTGGCAAGACGTCACGTGACTCTATAGCAACGCGGAAATTTTCTTATTCAGAGGAGAGGCTGTATAGCATCATTATAGTTAACAGATCCTCATGAATATCCACGTCCATATCTGCCAGTTTTTCCACCGTGTCCATGAACTTGTTTAAGTGTGCACGTACATCATTTCCTTCAAGTTTTGAAAGGATTATTTGCTTCAGAAGATATGCCTTACGTGCCGGTCCTTTACTCGCATGAATGTCTTTGAGTTTGTCCCACAAAGCCTTTGCTGAGGTGCATTTTTTAATTTCTCTTAGTTGAGAAGGAGCGATTATTAAAATCAATTCAGATTTTGCTTGTTTGTCCCCTTCGATGTCTTCTGCACTAGCGTTAATTTTTGGGGTACGCTCAACATACTTCCACAATTTGTTTTTTGTTAAAACAGCTTCCGCCTGTATCACCCAGGTATCATAGTTGTCCTTGTTTAGTGGATCAATGTGAATCGGCATGTTTGCAGCACAGGCATGAGACTTTAATACCAATCTGCTTACCGACGTTTTTTACTTTATTCGCTCTGCTACCATGTTAACTTTTAATAACGTAAGCGAGAAATATTTAAACAAAATAAAGATAAAGAAGTAAGTATAATGTTTTTTTCATTAGAACCCTCAGATAGTAACAACAGTTGTCAAGGTAACCACAGCTACATAGATATGTAGAGAGGACACACTAAAGAGGATGTATAGAGTGTTCACAATATTTATCTCAACAAACAAGCCAGGCAAAGAATGAAAACACTATGATGTCCAAAGAGTAAAGTAATATAATGGGTATGATGTCACTTATATCAAGTGTCTACTTTCTTAATTAGACATGCAGATAAAAAGCTTTGTGCCGTAAGGGTCGTAAATATTAATGTCAGCGATTTCAATCTGTCTGACTCAATCTATTCATTTTACTTCACAGTTTCCTATTGTGTAACGCTAACACTTTACTCACTTAAGTACTGCAAATATCTATGAACTTATATCGTCCCTTAAATACTAATATAACTATACATAGTTACATACTAACAAACCTCCAGAAATATGCACACAACGTAGAAGTGATCAACGTACAATATCCCAGCGATCACAGACTAATAAGAGCGACTTTTAAGCTACAACATTTGAAGAAGAATAGAAAATCTTACGAAAACAACACAAAGAGTACCTTAAAAAACGAAGCAGAAGTAAAAATATACAAAGAATCAGTTCAGGAATATTTTGAAAACAATATCACCTGGCAGCAAAGCCACACAGCCCAAGAACTCCACGATATAATTGTTGATGCAATAGAAATTGGTCTCAAAACGGCACATAACTCTTCAAAACCGAAAAACAGTCTTTCTGTTTTATCAGACAAAACAAAAAACTTAATGTCAAGACGGCAGCTTCTCCAAAAAACAAAACCAAAAACTAGAAGTATGAAAAACGAGCTTAAAGCTCTCTACAAACTCATAAGTAAATACATCCGGCAAGACTATAACATTCATCGTCAGCTGACCATTGAAAAATATGTACTTCAGTCTGGAAGTTTAAAGAGAGCCAATAAAGAACTTAGACTGCATAAAACTTGGATAGAAGGACTGAAAGCTTCAAATAAAACTACATGTAATAGAAATGAAATACTTCAAGTTGCAACAAAATTCTATAAAACGTTGTACAGTCGTGAACATGGTAGAGAGCCAGCTTCAGCTTCAACTCAATCAAAAGAAACACCGTCCGATATTGTAGACGTAGAGGAGGCTGAAGTACTGAAGGGAATAACTAGATTGAAATCTGAAAAAAGCCCAGGACCTGATAAAATATCCAACGAAGCCCTGAAGCTAGCAGCTCCCTATTTAGTGAGCCCTCTAACACTGCTCTTCAACCTCGTGCTGAAAGCGGCGACTGCGCCAAAACAATGGACAGAGTCTGACATCATTTTACTGTATAAAAAGGGAGATCCAAATGATATAAATAACTACCGACCAATAAGCCTTCTGTCTTCAATATACAAATTATTTTCATCAATTCTAGAAAAGAGAATCAGAGACACTATTGAAAAACAACAGCCCGTAGAGCAGGCAGGCTTTAGAAGAGGATTCTCTACTGTGGATCATATCCACTCTATTGAGATGATAATAGACAAATATCAAGAGTTTCAAAGGCCGCTCTACATTGGATTTATCGATTACCGAAAAGCTTTTGATACTTTGGATCATCAGTCAATATGGGAGTCTTTAGAATCGCAAAATATTGATACAGGATATTTGAAGGTAATACAATATCTATATGAAAACTGTAGCAGTAGAATTAGACTGGAAACGACTGGACCTTCAATACCTATAAGAAGAGGGGTTTTTTTTTTTTTTTTTTTTTTTTTTTTTTTTTTTTTTTTGTGCTTTTCCCCGTTCATGGGAACAACGGGATCTTGTTGGTCTACTTTTCTCATTCATGCCAGTTCTCTCATTTATTCCTCTCGCACTTTCATGCTTCATACTTTATCTTTCTGTCATACATCCTTTCATTCTTAGCCGGGTGGGACTCCCGCTATTCTAACTGATTTTTGTTTTATCTTTCTTTATTAAGGGTATTCAGTATACAACTCTTGTTTTATTTACAAATTTTTCTTAGGTATTAACAATTTCTTTCCTTATGTCTATTTATTACTTTCCTTATGTCTATTTATTACTTTCCTCTTGTCTATTTATTACTAATAATATACTTATTTGCTAACAATTTCTTTCCTTATGTATTAACAATTTCTTTCCTTATGTCTATTCATTACTTTCCTTATGTCTATTTATTACTAATAATATACTTATTTGCTAACAACATTTTAATACTATTAACTGTCTAATTTACATATCAAGCTTAATTTTAACTAATTAGTTTTACAGAAATATAAACTTCCTTATTCTACGACTTATACAATATAACATTTATCTTAATTCTTATTGATCTTGTATCTTCAAAAACAAAAACAATTCTTGGATATGGTTTTACCTATTAGATTTGTATCGGCTATTTGGTCAGATTTCCGAACCGTAATACGGGCTTATGTGAGTTTCTTTTGCGATTTTAACTATTTAATTTCCTACTTGTTGTGGCAATAATATATATATATACTTTATTATACTATATATATTGTCGTTTCTTGAACCGGGGTTTTACTTTTCTGAGCTTAATCAAGTCTAAATTGGAGTGTGTGTTTAGTGTTTTGTGTGTGTTTGTGATATATTCGTATATATTATTATATATTTTGTATATCTGTGCATGTTTGTGTACTTTGGTTTCCATGAATCTGTACTCCCAGTTTGTGTTGCTGTATTGGTGTGTTCGTATGTATGTTGTGTGTGTTATGTAAGCCCTAAGTAACAGTTTAGGCGTACGCCGTTGTCGTCCGAGCCAGATAGTCCCACTTTTTTCGGACCGGGCAATCCACGCTGAAGGCGTTGTGGTCGGTCCTCTGAAGCTTTGAGTGCGTACAGTTGCAGCACTGCGGTCCACTACCGGCAACAAATTCCGCGCACTTCTCTCGTAAGTGCGGTCCTCCGCAGTGGCTACATCTGTCCGCACCCTCAGTGCAAAATTTCCGACCATGTCCGAACGCCAGACATTTCGTGCATTGGATGAGCGGCGACTGGTCCTCTACCCTGACCCTTTGCAGGTCAAGGTAAAGGGCCCCAGCCTCCGTCATCCTCTGCCATACTATTGGTCTGACTTGGACGACAACGTGCGCAGTCTTGGGGTTCCTTGTTCTCTTTTTATACTTGACGGCTATTTCTTTGTCCTCTTGGCCCAAGTCCCGAAAGATGTTTTCGTTTTGTGAATAGAGCGCCTTCACTAGCTCGTCGTCGTCGCTGTCCAAGAAGACGTCTTTTAGGACGACGAGCGGGTTTTTGTTTATCATGGGCGCTACTATTAACCCTCCACCTCGGCTCTCAATTCTTTTCTTCACTTTTATGAGCTCCTCCTCTGTGTCGCACCCCAGTATGACCGTCTGGTTCTTTGCCTTACGGACTTTGTTTATTTTAAGGCCAGTACTCCTGGCATCGACCGCCACCTTCACCCTAGCAAGCACCTCGTCAGCAGTCTCCTGACTGCCTTCGAGGGTGACCGCCACCGAGTGAAGAGCCGGTCGACGCCCGGGTTTGGCTGCAGTCACGTTGGCGTAGGACTGCGAGTCAGGTTTTGGCTCGCATGCTACTTCCCTAATGGCCTCCTTTAGTAAGTCAGTTCTGGTGGCGATCTCACCGGCAACGCCATCGATCTTGTCCTCGAGGACAGCCGCGGCCCGACCAGTGACCTTGACCCATTCTGACGTATGGTCCAAGGTCGCCTGGACCGCGTCGACCTTCTCACTGACCCCGAGAACCCTATCGACGATGTCAGCACCGCAATCGTCATATCGTTCGGTCATGTCCTGCACTCCTTGTAGAACTCTCCCTTCGAGGTCGTTCAGGCGCGTGTTCAGGTTTGTCTCCACCTTTTCCAGCCTTTCCAGGATGTGCTCCGGTAATCCGGGTGAATTAGGCATGGTGTTGTTTTTGGTAGGTGGGACTGTTTTGGGTACAGTTTCCAGGCCCTTTACCCGCCTACTGAGCTCGAACAAGATCCGTAGGCTTTTGTCCGACTGGGTCTCCAGGAAGATTTTAATGTCTCTCCTCATCTGAGGGTATTCTTTTACCTTGGTCGGGATGTCCTCAAAAGTTTTCATAACTTCCTGGAGAAGTTGGTCATTTGTTAAAGCAGCGTAGTTGTTTGGCTGCTTTGTGTATGCATCCATGAGATCTACGGATCTTCGTTTTCGCTCTGGTCTGCGGATAAAGGTCCTGGCGGCGTCCAGCGCCTGTCTTGAGGGGCCTGCGGGGCTGGGACTGGTGGTGGGAGCGACAGCACCTGAGGTCCCCGCCGACGACGACAGTGGTGTTTCAGCTGTTTCCACTTGGGTTCCTCGAACAGCTTCCTTCCTGCCGTACGTCAGGGAAATCCCCTTTGGCGCTTCGCGCACTCCTGAGGGTCCCTCATTCTCTGGGTGGGCAGGTGACGCAGACCCTTGTGGTTGACTGGCGCTGGCTCCTGTCCCCTTCCCTTTTACTGGGGTGCGAATCCCGAGAACCATTTTGTGTGTGTGTGATGTTGTGTGTTGTGTGGCTCGTGTGTAAAGGGCACGGCGATGAGAACGGGGAAAGTTGTCAATATCAGTAAATATAATAAATAATAAAAATAAGTTATAATTTATAACGGCTGTGACCCGACCCTGTATAGTGGGGTGGGTGATGAGGGAGTCAAGACTGCCTGCGCTCAAGAGAGCGGGTCTTAGTAGTAGGTCGCGAAAAGAATCAAAAACAGTCAAAAACCGCGAAGTTGAGACACTTTATTGAAAAGACTCTATGTAGAGTCAGTCTGCTAGGTCCGTTGGATAGCCCTCGCCGAGCCCCTCCAGATGAACCCAAACTCGGTGCAGTTTGACCAAGGGGTTCCGGAGATATCCCAACCTAAAAATCTCGGTTTTTTATCCAAATAAAAAACCGAAAGTGGTTACAGAGGATTTCTCCGGCACCACCGGTCCAAAAATCCCGGTGTTTGGGCTCTCCGAACTTGGCTCGACAAGACCAATCCACCGGAACACTTTTCAGGCTGAAAAAACTTTCAGCCCTGAAAACGTCTGAAAGGCGTCTCAACCTATGCCCAAAGTCTCGCCAGTAAGCCCAGCGAAAACCCCAGCCCTCTGCGACACTCCGTTGGGAAGTTATGGTCAATTAAAAACGGTCCAAGATGGCCGCGGTCCTGTCAAAGTCAAAGTTTGACCACAGATAGCTTCCCTGGGGAGAGTCGCAGAACCCCCGAGTTTGGGCTCAAATAACTTGGTCTGGTCTCCGCTGTCCGCTGAAACCTCTTTCAGGAACCTGAAAATTTTTTGCTTCAAACCGCCTGAAAACGTGGGATAGGTGAGATGGTAAGTCCCTGAGTGTTACACAAAAAACCGCGATCTCCCACGACCTCTGGTTCGGGAGTTCTGGCGGTTTGAAACAAAACAAAATGGCCGCCGAACTGTCAAATGTCTTTTTGAATCGTCTGCAACTCGAGAACCCTTCGTCACAGAAAGACGGGGTTTTGGACGTACAGCTCGGCGTCACTTCAGGTTTGTCCTGAAAGCGGTTTCAGCGACTAAAAAGTTTTTGGCCTGAAATGGCCTGAAAGTGGTGGACACCTAATGTTGGCAGTACGTCACCGGCCCGAGTGGAAATCCGGTGTAAATCGGGCTTACGGTACCCGAGATATAACAGTTTGAAAATCTGAACCAAAAAACCAATATGGCGCGTTTCAGTCAAAATAGCCAAACTAAGACCTATAGGGCCCGTGTTTGGGCTTATATGAGTCCAAATAAGTTACCTAAATACGATAGAAACATAAAAATGTGGATATTTCCTATTTACAATGAATTATTTACAAAAAACATACAAAATTCGATAACTTTAAAACGGGTTATCAGAAAATTTTGAAAAAAATGTCTAAAAATACGATAAATATAGGGCTACAAAGAACGATAAATGAAAATTTGAAAAACTAAAACTAAAGTCAAAATATTTTGAAAAATGAGATTTTTCAGTAATTTTTCTTATAACTTAAAAACTATTTAAACTAAAAATCTAAAACTTAGTGTCTCTACTAGTCCAATGAGCGCGCCACGATGACCGGTTGAAGATTTTCAATATATCAATGGGGACCAGAGATATTGGGGTCCAAAGTTCGTGACTTTGAATTAATATATTAGGTCTCCCAGCAGCTCTAAAATTCTAGAAATAGTTGAACTCGCCTTAAATTTTAAAGGTCCAGGTTGGTGTCAAATTTCGTTCTTGTACCTCCACTCCTTCAGTCTTTTCAGGACACGTGCTTTTTTGAAAAACCTGAATTTCTCGGCGAGGCGCGATGTCAGGAAAGTTTTAAAAGTTCCAGATGGTCCGGAGACACGGTGTCCACAAGATTCGAGTAAAAAAGGAGGGGGTCGTCGATCGCGTTCTCGCAGCGTTCGCGATTTTGTTGAAAGCAGCTTCTACTTAACCTCCAAAAAGAGGGTTTTCAGCACTTTTCACAACTAGCACTGCAATCCGGTTTGTGATTTCACTATATATGGTGGGGGCAACTTTTCTGCACCTCCTGACACTTGTTTTGTTGAAATCCGAGCACTTTTTACCACTTTTTCGTATTTTTACGTGCGGAGCGGCTCTAAAAACGATCCAACCACCACGGAGGCTGGGGGGGTACTTAAGAAGAGGGGTTAGACAAGGCGATCCTATCTCTCCAACTATATTTATAGCAGTACTACAACGAGTCATTGGACAACTACAATGGGAAAAGGTCGGTCTAAATATAAACAATAAGTACATAAGTCATTTGAGATTTGCCGACGACATCGTGTTGCTGTCTGAGAGTAGAACGGAACTGCAATCGATGTTAAACGATCTTCACGTCGCAAGTCAACAGGTAGGACTAGAAATTAACCGCAGTAAAACCAACATTATGACAAACTACCGGAAGGACCCTGTGTACTTGGACAATGAAGCGCTGGAGTACGCCGACTCCTACGTTTACTTGGGAAAACAGTTATCGTTTGAGAAGCAAAGAAATGAACAAGAAATAGAAAGGAGAGTTTCGAATGCTTGGAAAAAATTTTGGAGCTTAAAAGAAATTATGAAAAGTAACATGCCGATCAAAATTAAGCAAAAAGTTATGGACACCTGCATATTGCCATCATTAACATACGCTAGCCAAACTTGGAAATTCACACATCAAGCGAAAGCAAAAATCAGGACATGTCAAAGAGGAATGGAAAGGAGTATGTTAAAAATCAAGAGAATTAAAAAAATACCCCATAGAAAGAAAGAAGACAAAAGTTTCAGATGCTCTAACTCAATGCAAAAAGCTTAAGTGGCGATGGGCTGGACACATAGCCAGGCTAACTGATAACAGATGGACCGCTAGGTTAACATCCTGGAAAGGCCCATCAGGCACTAGAAAGAGAGGCAGACCAGGTGCACGGTGGACTGATGATATCATAAAAGCGGCCGGCAATCAGTGGATGGAGACAGCGAAGAACAGAGATTCTTGGAAATCTCTAGAGGAGGCCTTCACCTTCGAGAACGAGGGGTTCTTACATAAACCGTAAATTATTTCAAACTCTAAATATAAGGCATAAACTCTAAACGTAGATACTAGTAGAAAATTAGGAATAAGTTAATTTTTGTATTAGTTAGTAAGAAATATAAGGCTTTTTTATTTTTATTTTTATTTTTATTTATTTAGTTACATAATTATGATGATTTTTTTAGTTATTATAGATACGTAGGTCCTTTTTTGAATAAATCTTTCCAGTTATCAAAATGGATGTAATATCAGATTTAAGTTTTTTCTTTGAATCGTTTATGGTGATAATAGCAATCGGACGTGGGATGTCAGGGAAATCATTCTAAATGTTTAGCGAAGACTGTGGGTAGCACCTATAAGGTCAGCCTTGCACCCACACACACCTTTAAAGTACGTATCTCACCACTAAACAAGATAATATGATTTATACAAAAAGTCAAATGTCGTCAGTCAGTTCCATATTAATTTACACTTTAAACACAGTGAATAAAGTTGCAAATTGTAAAGTTCTAATTCACGAGTTCGTTTTGTTTAACTGGTGGGCCATACGGTTTGCAACATTCACCTTTTCCTAAACAGGCAAGCGGATTTTAGAACGGCTGTTGTGGGCGACAATCGTGAGTGGAGGGAAATACTTTGGTAAAGAAACATTCATATTTAACGAAATGGTTTTTATTAGTTTGTAGGTGTAAGGCGAACTTCAAAGGGTAGGTTATTAGTTAAATATTTATTGAAGTAGCTGAATAGCTAACTTGTTGACTGTGGCCAGATATAGGATCCCAGATCGAACCAAACCAGACACAATTTACTTAATTAAATAAATTAAAACGTTCGCACGGATACTTACTTTTTGTTGTCAATTACTCACTTATTGTTTTTTACCACGTTCTAGATTTCGAACCTTATTTTGTCGTTAGTAGGTATATCCCTAAATAGAGTTCAAATAAATGGAGTTTTCTAGCATTTCATTATTTCCCCAGCCTTTTCCTAGCTATACAGGCAGGGTGTAAACAGACTCTTAACAAAATGAAGCAGTCCACTAAGTAACTTACACAAAAAATATTGCTGGGAAACGACTTTCACTTTTTCGCAAAGGCAGGGAGAACAAGTGCATTTCGGCTTCGCTAAGAGTCTTTTTAAAAGTGGGGGGTTGGCTTCCACTCTAATCCGATGCAACTGGATATCAATATTCCCTTTATTAGGGTTGGCTTCCATTTTAACCCGATGCGACTGAATATCATTCGTTTTACACCCTTATCAGCGTTGGCTTCCACTCTAGCCCCATGGCAACTTAATATCAATATTTTTACACCCTTTATTAGCGTTGGCTTCCACTCTAACTCGATGCAACTGAATATCAATATTTTTATACCCTTTATTAGGGTTGGCTTCCATTCTAACCCGATGCCACTGAATATCAATATTTTTACACCCTTTACTAGGGTTGGCTTCCACTCTAACCCGATGCAACTGAATATCAATATGTTTACACCCTTTACTAGGGTTGGCTTTCACTCTAACCCGATGCAACTGAATATCAATATTTTACACCCTTTACTTGGGTTGGCTTCCACTCTAACCCGATGCAACTAAATATCAATATTTTATACCCTTTATTAGGGTTGGCTTTCACTCTAACCCGATGCAACTGAATATCAATATTTTTACACCTTTTACTAAGGTTGGCTTGCACTCTAACCCGATGCAACTGAATATTAATATTTTTATACCCTTTACAGGGTTGGCTTCCACTCTAACCCGATGCAACTGAATATCAATATTTTTACACCTTTTACTAAGGTTGGCTTGCACTCTAACCCGATGCAACTGAATATTAATATTTTTATACCCTTTACAGGGTTGGCTTCCACTCTAACCCGATGCAACTGAATATCAATATTTAGACACCCTTTAGTAGGGTTGGCTTCCACTCTAACCCGATGCAACTGAATATGAATATTTTTATACCCTTTACTAGGGCTGGCTTCCACTCTAACCCGATGCAACTGAATGTGAATATTTTTATACTCTTTATTAGGTTTGGCTTCCACTCTAACCCGATGCAACTGAATATCAATATGTTTACACCCTTTACTAGGGTTGGCTTTCACTCTAACCCGATGCAACTGAATATCAATATTTTACACCCTTTACTTGGGTTGGCTTCCACTCTAACCCGATGCAACTAAATATCAATATTTTATACCCTTTATTAGGGTTGGCTTCCACTCTAACCCGATGCAACTGAATATGAATATTTTTATACCCTTTACTAGGGTTGGCTTCCACTCTAACCCGATGCAACTGAATGTGAATATTTTTATACTCTTTATTAGGTTTGGCTTCCACTCTAACCCGATGCAACTGAATATCAATATTTTTACACCTTTTACTAAGGTTGGCTTGCACTCTAACCCGATGCAACTGAATATTAATATTTTTATACCCTTTACAGGGTTGGCTTCCACTCTAACCCGATGCAACTGAATATCAATATTTATACACCCTTTATTAGGGTTGGCTTCCACTCTAACCAGCTGCAACTGAATATCAATATGGAGCGACTGCCTATCTGACCTCCATAAACCAGTTACCGTGTAACACCGCTTGGTAAGATTGGTTGCCAAATATTCAGGCTTCGACTACCCATAACGACTGTCAAAGATCTACGAATGATAGGCGGGACGTTCTTTCCGAGGCACGGAGAAAATTCGGTGATTAAAACATGGTCACCCATCCACCGACCTCGCAAAGCGTAACTAAACCTCTAAGGCTTTAATGATTTAGTAACTAGCTTCTGCCTGCGACTTCGTTCGCGTGAATTTCCCGCTTGCAACATTTCTTATTGCTGCTCCGCTCCTATTGGTCGTAGCGTGATTTTATATAGCCGTGATTTTATATAGATTTTATATAGCCTTCCTCGATAAATGGACTATCCAACGCAAAAAGTATTTTTCAATTCGAGCCGGCAGTTTCTGAGATTAGCGCGTTTAACCAAACAAACAAACAAACTCTTCTGCTTTATAATCTTTCTTAATATATATAAATCTCGTGTCACAATGTTTGTCCTCAATGGACTCCTAAACCACTTAACCGATTATAATAAAATTCGCACACCATGTGCAGTTCGATCCAACTTGAGAGATAGGGTAGCTTACATTTCAATTTATGAGACGCAGACGAAGTTGCGCCGGTCAGCTAGTATTAGTATAGATTTAGAAATATGAATTCGAAATCAACCCGGTCTCATATCTTATCACTTTTCGAAAAGTGGTGACTGGTGGCCCTTGTGGAAGAACCGGAACTTTGAGTTATTACCTAAGTGGTGGGTTAAAACCTGGACACTTTACTTTGTGTAAATTACCACCACCACTTTTCACAAAACGGTGAATTAAATCATCATCATCATCATTCTCTCAGTCTCAAAAAAGAAAACATTTTCAGCTGAATTATACCTGAATACCTATTACGATAAGTTTTTCCATCAGGAATTTCTCATTAGTAGGTAGCAACGGAGTATAGATTTGTGCCCGGTTGCTGGCAAGAGTCCCCCTATTACATGGGGCTTGAATATAACTGGTAAAATGTAAGTGTAGGTACTACAAGGTCGAGGAACGACAAGGTCAAAGACATGACCTTTATGAGCTTGAAGGTTTGTATTGATGATTAAAATTATGTAACTACATACGTCTTACAGTCGCGAAAGGATATTTTCATCAACATAATATAACCTAGCAACCTAGCCTGCAAATAAAAAAACACCTGAGAAAATTTGAATTTGGCGGGCCACCCTGGAGCATCAGCCACAGCTTACTCTACAAAAGGATTTAAAAAAAAATTCTCAATCGTTTATAATTTTTCATTATAATGTTTGAAAAAAAACTTTATTTAGGTAAGTAACTAAGTTTCCACAACCATTAGGGTCTCGCAGTTCGATAGTCGGCCCTAACAAGTTACAGCTACATAAAATACCGACGACTCACAGACGGGTTGTGGGACACGAACAAATCATAAATAGGGTGCTTGGTACTAATAGTGTTACCAACCTCTTTATTTTGCTCTATGGTCCGGGGATTTTTTCACAGAGTACGACACAGATCTACTATTATAATTTAGGGTTTTACTGGTAATTCGCTTGCAGGCCGTTTTATTAGGGTAATAATGTAAGAAATTATGCCATTTAGTGGCATAATTTCTACCGAAATTCAGTGGTTTTCAGTTAGGTCGATTTTTAGTTTTTACGCAAAATCCCAGATTAAATCATTTAAAGCCAATCTAAAAACGATTTACAGCGCAAATGTACTGTAATATAAATTTTTATCATAGCTGATGACGCAGCAAATTTTTGATAATGATTCAAAATATTCCAAATATTTCTAGCAATTTTTTTTTTGAAGTTTGGCCATTCCATAATAAAAAGAGGTTGTATAGTGAAAAACATAATAAGCCATAGTAAGCCTAGTACGTGTTGTCGAATAAAATTACGTCAAGACCTTCCAATATGAAGCTTTGTTTTTCTAGAAGCAATACCATGTTCAGTTGACAATATTTCGACTGCTCACAATCTCGCTAGACAGATGACAATCTTACGGTTTTTTGTAATTTTACGGTGCCAAATACACGTCACTTACGGGTTTTGGCCAACACTAATCAATTCGTTACGTTACGGTCGGGTTTACTGCATTTGAAAAATTGCATTTTTATTTTTAATCTGTAAATCAAAATTTAACGAAAAATTGTGGATCGTCTCCTAAGACCATTTTCGTGTAGCTGCAACGGTTAAGGTTCCCTTTACTATCCCGCTGAATGTTCATTTGTAATTTCTGACTTTTTGAGTAGGTACTCCAACCTGGGTTGTTCTGCAAGAACTTTCTGATCAGTATTAGAAACAGGATGGATCGGCATCCAAAAAAATTTTTGGATAAAAATCTGTCATTTTTTTGCTAACTGTACATTAGTTTAACCTTTTCACCGCCAACGTACACAAAACGCGATGCCTCCCCAGGCACCAAGCTATAAATGTTTAGTAAATGTCGCGTCGTAACGCGAATGTGAATAAAATAATTATAAATAATAGAAATTACATGGCAATACCAACGCATCGTTACTCTGTAATGAAGGCAGAATGTTTATCTGTGGTAAGGTCCACAGAGAAAGAGGTTATAGTAAGATCCCGCCAAAAAGCAAGTGCCGTTGCGTGTGATGCGATGATCTTTGCCGGCGTGTTCTGCGGTTTACAAGTAATAGTGGAACTGACGAGTCGCTCGTGAACAGAGTACTGTGTGAAAGCTAAGTAGCCCCCTAAGTTCCCCCTGAGTTGCGCTAAGTAGAGCTAAGCTAAGTAGCCATAAGTAGCTTTTGAGTAGTTGCTATTATGAGAGTAATATTGCATGAGGCTAAAGTTGTTAGCTGGTGGCGGTGCTTGTAGATCATAAGGTATGATGTAGAACAAGTAACGCTGTACTGATCGAGCCTGTGTCGAGCTGGCCTCATGGGTAGCACGTGGCAGATTGACAAGGCTAGTTTATGAAAGGCTCCCCCCTGAAGAGATATTATGGTACGTACCTACTGATAATCTACCGAGCGTGCAGCTTGGCAAGTCTGGCTTATGAAAGCTTAAATGCCTAGAGTTGGAATGGACGGCCATGAGGGTCAGATCCTAAAGAACTGTTAAGAGTTAAAGTAAAGTAAAGTAAAGAACTGTTTAGAGTTGGGGATTCCTAGGGGAGAAGAGTGCAAAGGTGGGCTAAGAGAGGGTCTGAACTAATGCAACTGCTAGAGTTGGGGAATCCTTGGGCAGTAGAGTGCAAGGGTTGGCCAAGAGAGGGTCTGAACTAATGCAACTGCTCAGAGTTGGGGAAGCCTTGGGCAGTAGAGTGCAAGGGTTGGCCAAGAGAGGGTCTGAACTAATGCAACTGCAAGTTAGGGAATCCTTGGGCAGAAGAGTGCAAGGGTTGGCCGAAGAGAGGGTCTGAACTAATGCAACTGCTAGAGCTGGGGATTCCTTGGGCAGAAGAGTGCGAGGGTTGGCTAAGAGGGTCTGAACCTAAGCAACTGCTAGAGTCGGGGATGTATGAACTAATCAACCCCTTATATCTTTAATGGTGCATGAGTGTGGCGCTAACGCTTATTTCTATTTACAGCTTGAGAAGAGGTGGCATAGTCATGGGCAGGATTGACCGCCCTGATGATGCTTCTTTCTCCCCGCCCACGGTACAGAAGTAGTTAGTATCAATGGGCATAAACACCTACAGATGGTGAACAGCAGCGGCTAGCAGCACTCTGAAAGGTGCGGCTAGAGATGGTGAACAAGCTGTGGAAGGAAGGTGAAATAAGGACGAGAACAATAAAGCGAGGTACGATACTCAAAGTATTAATAACCATGATGAGATCATTATATGTATTATTCGTGCGCCTGCTTATGTAAGCGAACCTAAGGCACAACTATATTACATACCCCAGATGGCTTACATAATAGAGCAGGGGCGTCACGACAGTAAACAGTAGTGATGAGGGTATCGTCATTTCGAAGAATGAAATTTAGTCGCGATATGTTCAGTTTTACTTATATTTTTATGGATTTAAATAAAAAATCATTAAATATTTCCACATTTACTTTATTTCACAGTATCCCTAGTAAAAAAATTCATGAAATTCTGTTTCCCATATCAAAATTTCATGAAAAATAATGGATGGTTTTCTAAGACCATTTTCGAGTAGCTGCAATGGTGAAGGTAGCAATGGGGGTAGTAAGGGGAATAACTGCCCCGTTTACCGTTTCCAACCTGTATATTTCGTAAAAAAAAATGTGGTTAGGGTTTCTGTTCAAGCGGCCGCTCTAAGGGAATTCCATCATCAGTCATCTGCTGATCGCTTTCACTGTCACTCTTATATTATTTTTAGAGCCTTATCACACTAGCGAGTTGAGAGCGAATGGAAAGCGGAGCGAGTGCGCAGCGAGTTAACAACGTGTGCGCGGCGAAAACGCCGCAGGTAGGTAGTGATTTCGCGGTGTGGTATTTACGTTTTTTGCAATCATTCCTTTTGTTTTTCTTCGCGGCGTCATCGCCACGCACACGTTGTGAACTCGTGGTGTTTGACCGTTTTTTAAGGTCAAAATCGTTCCTCGACCTTAGTACTGGCCTGCAAATTGCTAAAAAACGTAAGAAAATTGGAATTTCGCGGGTTACCCTGACGCTATCGCTTGACTTGAAAGCAGACGAAAGTGTAGCCTATGTGACGTGCGCAATGTTTTTATTTCCGAGCGTTTTAGCTTTGGCACTAGTAACGTAGTCAATTCAACGCCATCTACAGAGTTCTTGGAAACTGTTTTTTAATACTCAAAAAGATATTTAAAATTCCGCGGGTAACAGCGCACTCGCCTGTACTAAACCATAAAGTCAGTCTCAGTCAATCTTCTCTAATAAAAAAAATATATAATTGTCTATATATAAGATGGCGGGTGATGAAAGTGACAGGTTTGTAAATATTATAGGAAATTACTAAAACCTAAGCTTTATTTGAAAAAATACCGATTCACACAATAATTATAATCCTTTGCTTACGAAACTCATAATGTGATTTATTGTAGGTATCTTAATTACATAACTGTGCTTTGTTTACAGTGATCTAAAGCCATCCAGTGTCGCGATCATCAGAGAAGTTTATGATAGTGAAAATGCTCACATCAAATTTGAAATGGAACTGGAAAGAGCACTGGAGGCTGGTGTTAGCGTTATTGTAATAGAACCAGAGTCTTTGGGTGAAGAAACAGCACGTTGGATTTATGTAGGAAATCTCTTGCATAAGGTTTCTGTTTACAGTGGACTCTGTAGCATTGCATCAGGTGTGTATGTTTTGTAAATAGTACCTACTTGTCTCATAAAATTTACAATACTTTTAAATAATACTCATACAATACTGATATATTCCTGGTCATGATTAAAAATTGTTTTATAAACAATAATCTGCTTTACAACATCACAGTATATCCTGTAAAAGTTTGTTTACATTTACAAGACCATGTTGTTCATGGTTTAGGGTACTTGCACACATTTCACATGTTTTACACTTTCATCTTAACTTGTTATAATGAGGTCCACTAATAAATAAATTTGAAATTAATCATTTCAGGTGTTGCTTGGAGTTCACTAGCCTGTACTCCCTTTGGCATTGTGTCAGTGCTTTGTGCAGGTTGCTACACACTGTCATGGCAATGGGATCCTTGTTGCAAGTATCAAGAAGAAAAGAATCGCAGACATTTAGCTACATTACCTATGTTGAGTGATCTTACATCTGCATCACCTGTTGTACTTGTACACACAGACAATAAAAGGAAAATTTTGTTACATACAACAGTGTCGATGACAGCAACGGCTATATGCTTATGGAGACTATACAACATCTTTAAGTGAAGATTTAATCTGCAGCTAGCATAATAGTGGCATTGAGCTTAAATTAGGAAGTCACATAATGCTCCATCGAAAAGCATAAAAATATATTAGTGCTTTCTAATAAGTTGTTTTTATGTTGGAAGTCTAATAATGTAATTATATAATTTGTTGTAGGATGCAGTGTAAAAATGTTATAAAGTTATTAATAGTAGTTAGTTTAAAAGCCTGTACAAAAGATATTTTTCTTGTAATATAAGGATGCTTTTTAGTTAATCAAATGTGATAGTGGTTTATGAAGGATTCTGTTACAAAGCTAAGTTAGCAGTGATCTCCGAGATATAATATCCTCACTGTTATCATGTAATAAAACAATGATGCAATTTAATATGAATTTTATTCATTTTGGTAGGTTAGCAGTTGAGTATTTATTTTATTTAAAGTTAAATTAATATAAATATTTTATTGTGCCCATATTGTATAAAATGCACTTCACCTTTAAAACAGAACTGATGTAATCATTTTTTCCTACTTGCTACTATAAAATCCCCAAAATTATTCTGTCACCTGTATACATACACCTACACCAAAATAACAATTACTTGAATGAGCCTTCATGCTCATTTACTAGAAAGAGAATTGCACAACTAAATCCAACATAACTAAACTCTATTACAAAGACAGTAGATGTGAAAGTAAATCAGGTCTGGTTCAACAGCCATTGTCTACATTAAAAAAACCATTTTCATAATTAGGTATGTAAATAGAAATTAAAAACAACAACTTAAAAGAATAAGTTCATGCTTACATAGTTGGAAAAATTTCTTTCTATGCCCCCAATAATTAAATGGTCTCAAATGAAACTCGTTACTTAAGAAGAAGTCTTATTGGCCCTTCTTGCCATAACCCAATGGTATAAAGATGGTGCAGAATGTCTCAAAGTTATTGCTAAGTTAGGCACAAATTGGCTTATAACCAGATCTTTTTCATCATTGACTATTCCATCAAGTATCTTCTTTGCAGTATACTCTGGTGTAAAACCGGCAGCTGTACTGGTATCCATTACTGAAACAATATGTTGTTGTGGTATTACAAGAACATTTTGGTGATTTAATTGTTGTCACACCTATTTCTGAAAATTTGCTCACCTCCATGTGGTTCCCCAGAACCAGTATAAGCATTCAGAGATATAGCAGTCTTTATGTACCCAGGGCTGACAACAGTTACTTTGACATTATGCTGATGTATTTCAGCACGAAGTGAATCACCAAATGCTTGCATTGCATGTTTAGCTGCTGCATAAGCTGATCTATCTGGTATTGCGATGAGTCCTTGTACTGAACTCACAAACACAATGTGTCCAACTTTTCTCTCAACCATTTTTGGTAAACATTCTGTAAATAAATACAAATAAATAACTAAAAAAGGATATGGTCATGCTTCACTTCATTCACTATTTCACAAAACTGCACATGGCTGTGCTACCATTATAGTGTATGTCCAGCCTTTCATGAGATTGTGTTATTATTTATCTCTGTTCTGCTATTATTATTAGTTTTCCTTGTGACCTATTGCTATATAAATCAACAGCTGCTAAGAAAAAAATATTACTAATAATACCTTTGGTTAAAGCCACAGACCCAAAATAGTTAATGGCCATAATATTTTTGAATACATCTATCTTTGTATCCAATATAGATCCTCTAAAGGAGATGCCACCATTGTTTATCAAAATATCTATGTGACCACAAGCATCATAAACATTTTCAACAAATGAATTCAATTCTTCAAATTTAGCGAGGTCAAGCTCCAATACAACTGGTTCCAGAGTAGCAGTAGGCTGAAACATAAATCGTTAAGAATACTAAGACTGATAGTGTGACTGTTAAAAGAACAGAAAAAAATATTAAAAATACCCATTGTAATTTGCTAAGTTTGAAATTCTGAGAGACAGTTTGTCATAGTATGGGACAAAATCACATAATTGTGTCACATGTCTTTCCATTGGCTACTTTTTTATATTACTATATTTGCCATTTTCTACAAAATCACATTTAGTTTTCGTGATGCGCAAAATACTTTTTCTTATAAATGCTAACTACAGAACTAATATAATTATAGAGATTGATTGCTCTTGGTAAAATGTTTTAAATTTATTTAACAAAGGCACATACTGTTGACAACATTTCAAAATACTAAAACAAATGTATGCATACCAGATTCTTTGACATAAGGTCGTTTTTCACCCTCTCCAACTCGGATTTTCTGCGGGATGCTAGAATCACTTTGCTTCCTTGATCATAGAATGCATGTGCCAGAGCTTCTCCTATTCCTGAACTTGCACCAGTTATAACTACAACCTGCAAAATAAATGTCATTCCAGAGTATTACTAACAATAAGTAAAATAAAACAAAGATAATTAAAGTGTAAAGATAATTAAAGTGTAAATCTGATTAAAGGTCATTATTATGCACAGGGCAGTCTGCATAGACTAGTAATGTATGGCGTTTCACTTACATAATTTCTAAATCAAAGCACAAATCGCATGAAATACTATCAGTAGGTAATGCTATAATCAAAATTCTATAGTACAGTACCTTCCCTTGTAGTGCAGCCCTTCGTCTTTTAGTAGTAATACAATTGAATAATTTACACATTGTTACGCCAATTGCCAATGGTGCACCGATGTACTTAAGGTACCAACTAAGTGAGTGAACTGCAAGTCCATCGCTGCTATGCATTTGTAAGTACTTCATATTGCAAAATGTGTACTACTGACAGTAATTGCTTGAACACAGACAAATAATAATTGAGATAACGTATTATCAATTAGAACGACGAATTGTTATGTTTTGGCGATCCTTCACGAACAACTTTAACCTTGACTTAATAAATAAAAAAAATTGTAAGAACCCAAGAGTAGGATATTCAGGATACGGGCGAAATTTTCAAAAGACCCTAACGTAAATAATAATTGTGACAAGTAAAAACAAACAAGACGGAGTAAAAGGTGTAATATTGACTTTGACATAAGATTGACGCTGTTGCCACATACGATTTTTAAAAGTTCTAATAATATGCTTCTGTAAAATTCGTAGAAAAAACAAAACTAAAGAACAAACATCATATAATTCACACGGACGAAGCCGCAAACGGAAAGCTAGTGTTCTAATAAAGCAAAACTTAAAAAATCTGCTATAGATTGTCTACATAGCATTATTCGATCAAAAGTAATGACCAATCTCTAATACCTGACCATTATGAAATCAATGATCGACTACTCTGACACTATTGTAATAGCAGAATCGAGGCCTGCTGTATGGTTCACTATGGAACTGTCACGCCTGTCAGCTGTAGTTTTCAGGATGCTGTTGGGGCTGACGCGTACCCTGCGTGCTTTTAACATTGTTTTTGAGCCCATGGGCCTCCGCGTACCTTTCACATATCACGAGATCAGTGCCATCTATCCAGCGACTAGGGAAAAGTTGAAAAATAAAATCCCTCATTGGGGATTAATTTACAATCACAGCTGTAGGAGGTGGCATTGGAATTGAACCACGAAATTAAATCTTGATAGTCTATAATTCACACAGTTTGATTTGATGAATTTATTTATAGGTTATGTGGGTTTACACTGGCGAGAAATTCATATAAAACATTAGAGAAAAAGATTTGAACTAAGAGAAAACATAAATTTTGCAGTTGTATTGCACCGTTACGAATCATTAAACTCCAAATTTAATTAAATTAATATCAATCCATCATTTACTACACAGGCAGTACGACTACAAAAAAAATCCGATAACTACACTAAACTCGTAAGTCTGGCAATATTGCATGACAGTTCTTATGATAAGTTTTACAGTTTTACAGTACTCGGACAACTCGGCGCCGGCAATAGGGATGGGCAAGTGAAATAAATATATCGATATTTTTAAACAGTATCGATAGTTATCGAGTAAAAAATATCGATATATCGTCAGTTTTCGTATGATTATTCATACATATTCCCAAAGCATTAAAACTTCGTAAAAAATAATAAAAGAAAACAGTATTTTTATTGTTTCTTGACCCTAAATAATTATTTAATCAAACCAGTAGTCATCAGATATAGACACGAAACCAGTTGCGTTAAAAAAAAATCGCAGTTGATACAAATTTGATACTCTAAAATAAATATCAATTTTGACATAACGCGATGAAAAAATATCGAAAAACCATATTTCGATATATCGATATTTTTTGCCCATCCCTAGCGGGCATGGCGTCGAGTTGTCCGTTGCGTGGATTGGAGGTGCGTTGGATTCCGACCTTCTGACGCGTGTAAACTTTGGACCATGGCACAATAATCTTTGGACTGTGTTTCATAGGTCAATAGCTGCAAGATATTCAGTATGTAGATTTCACATGGATTAATCTTTTTGTTTTACAGTGAAGGAGGCAAACTGACTAATTTATAAGGATTTTTTTTATTTATCAGACTGAAAGAGGTCCACTGTGTTAGAATTAGAATCAATAATTATAACTTAAGCCTATGTTAGTACTTAGCAACTAGAACAATCGTGTGAGATTACTGAGATTAGTAAGCGGCCCACTCTAGCGGCCTATAGTAGCTTTGCGATACTTAAATTTATTTTCAAATAAAAATACTAACTTTCTCAAAGTTATACCTACTACCGGTTTTTCACCACACTTTAAAGAACTTGCATACCGGATTATACCCGTTATTTTCCTTTGTTTCTGTGAGCTCCCGATCATGATGCTTGCACAAGCGTCGACATATCGGGAGATCACAGAAACAAAGGAAAATCACGGATATAATCCCGTAAGTAAGTAGGTACTTTAGGTGTGGTGAAAAACCGTGAAAGTCTATAACAGTGCAGTAACGTAATTTATTTTTAATTTCGCGGGCTTGGGAAATATGCAAAAAATTACAAAACTCTTTATTTATTAAAAAAAGTTACCAATTTATTTCACAATTAATTGTTTTATGTACCTAGCATCTTTGAAACGGAACGCACTCGATAACGCCGGCAGCCCGGCACAGAGCATCTACATGTCACCGTAAAATTGTCAAACACGTTATATTACAATATAACGCGTTTCTCTCAAGCGATATTGTAAGCCCTCGAATTATTGTCAACTTAACATACGGAAGTATCTTTGCCCCCATAATCGGGACTTGGGGCATCCCCCGTTAGGTTAGTTAGGTTATTTTAAACCCTGCGCTCCTGCCGCGAAGCCGGGCTCCGTCGACAAAGCTTTTTATGGGAATATAAAGTGTTTTAAGGTTAGGTTACATTAATCGATATTAATAATTATAATCGATATTTCTCAGGAATGGTACAGTATCTTTTCATGAGAGTGGTACCACTGGGCAAGGGAACCCCTCCTTCCCTCCACATCGCGTGAGTTACCATCGCATGAATTTCACGAATAATAATGCATTTTATTGTAAGCAGTATGTTCGTTTGACAATAATCCGAGAGTTTACAATTACAAAGTTAACAATATAACGTGTTTGACAATTTTACGGTGACATAATTATACGCCGGTTTTCTTGTCAAAGTTCTTGTGTATGTGTCAAAATAACACTTTTATTTTTGAAAACATGGTTTGAAAAGTACTAAAGGTTCCACTTAGATTGTATTATAATATTTGTTAATTACATTGTTTGCTTGATTAAAGCACATTTAAAATGAACAAAAAATTACATGAAAGTAGTGCCGATTAAGGTAAATGACGTCACATCTTGACCGCGACAATTGCAGTAGTTTAAAATATAATGATTAATACAGGGTTATTTTGACGTGACAACGTCTTATAAATTGGTTTGCCGGGTGACATCTATGCGTGGCCTTTGTCGGAGCTAATGCCATCACATATTGCTCTGTGTGCCATCATCTGGATTGTCCAATGTATTTTGTATAGACAACGTGTTGACCGACTGCACCTTCCGTAGTCTATCTAACAAAATAAGTATGCTGCACTATTTTAGCTACGTACACACAGAGCATCTATAAATACGTGTACGTACACTTTCAACTTACGCGGTGTGGAGGGAAGGAGGGGTCCCCCTTGCCCAGTGGCACAACTCTCATGAAAAGATAATGCACCATTCCTGAGAAATACCGATTAATATAACATAACCTTAAAACACTTTATATTCCCCCTAAAAAGCGTAGACGACGGAGCCCCGCTTCGCGGGGCTCCGTCGTCCCTATTTCCGAGTGCAGGGTTTAAAGGAACCTAACTAACCTAACGGGGGGGTGCCCCAAGTCCCGATTATGGGGGCAGAGATACTTTCGTATGTTCAGTTGACAATAATTCGAGACATTACAATATCGCGAGAAAAAACACGTTATATTGTAATATAACGTGTTTGACAATTTTACGGTGACATATACCTATCTAAAGGGAGATTTTCTTTTTCAACTCTTCCCTTGTCGCTGGATAGATGGCGCTAGTCTGACTACGTTCCTGCAAGGAACAGAACGTCACTTATTATCACTTGGACCTGAATGATTATATTCGGAAGCTGATGCAAATGAAAGTGTCAGTCAACGAGCGTAAGTTAGGTACGTGTGTTTTTTCAAGCGTTTTGGCTTTGGTACCCAGTAACGTGTTCGAATCAACGCCATCTATCGAGTTCATGGAAACTATTTTTTTTAATTGTCAAAATGAAAACCTCTCATTGACTGAGGTTCAAAATTCCAATGCGAGATTTTCTTTTTCAACTCTTCCCTAGTCGCTGGATAGATGGCGCTGATTTTAGTATATTACTGTAAGGAACTGACAACACATAATTTCACTTGGACCTAATGGTTATAAAGTGTCGAGCGTATGACTGTGACATGTGTTTTTTCCAGCATCGTTTTGGCTTTGACACCAAGTAACGTAGTCAGTTCAACGCCATCTACCGAGTTCTTGGAAACTATGTTGTTTTAATTCTCAAAAAGAAAACCTCATTAGAACTAGAAATAAGTGTGGAACTCGGCCAGCATCTGCACCACAGACGTTCCCACCCACTGCTTTCAAAGCAAGAGTGAACAGGCATTTTCTGGGCTCGCTCGCACCATCGTAGACCTCATTCTTCGCTTTACATCAGACGTGATCGAGGTCAAGAGCATTCCGATTAAAAAAAAAAAGAGAAGTGTCAAAAATTATTGGGCAATAATTCTTAACTAAAACCCTATACATTCATTGCATCTACTTGAAATCTTGTATGACTTTTTCATGTATAAGATATTTTTATTGATGTTTCCCTATATACGTACGTGTTAGGGCTTCGACTCATTTTGTTCAATGTACAGCTTGGTACTGACCCGCAAGTTGCAAAACAAGTACCGTAAGGAAAACGTCAAGTTCGACGACTATTCCTGTACGAAGCAAGCATTATTCTGATCAAAATGCCTGAATCACAAAGATCTGTGTGAATGCTCTGATAATCTGACTATATCCTATGAGGTATCCTGTGAGGTCGTTGCAGCTGAAAAGTCGTTTTGTCTATGACCAAGGAAAATATTTTTAGCGTCATGTGTTAGGTAATTGGCAACACCAATTCATAATTTCTTGATTATCTAAATGTTGGGATTATGTTTGATTTGTCCTGGATAAATAAATTAGACATAGTTATCATAATGTTTCAGTGAGTATTTGCTACGTATTCAATCAAAATATGGTTTAGTGTCAGTTATCTCATTTCCTTAGTTTCTCATGGGAGTGTCGTACAGATGCGCTGACCTTCGTTTTGATGCACAACGCACAACAAAGCATCAAATTGACGGCTGCCCCATTTTCACAACAATCTTTGGATTCGATGTTACTTTAATTATTAGTGAAACAATCCGTTATAAGAAATAGTCAATAAGCTATGTTAAACCTTTCTTGTGTAAAGTGTTACGTGAGTGGAAAGTAAAATGATAATGGAAACTACGACTACGCAAACAATTTTGTATGGTGTGTTGTAAAGTACCACAGCAAAAGCTTTCTTTTTAACTTCTAGGAAAATAATATTGAACCTGAGAAAATAACTTGTGTAAATCAAGATGAATGAAAGGGATATCCCAAGTGTCCCTATTACAACATTAGCAGGAGTAGCCAGCTTGACAGACTGTAAGTATGTGAGCTACATCAGCTATGAGAGCATTTGACAACTAACATTTACATAAAATAAAACAGTTACTTATTATTTTTATATGTTTATCAAATAATGATAGTTTGTAGTGCTTCTTCAGTGTTTATTTACCTTGATCTCAGTGTTAAACACAAATAGTAATGTTTCATTGCTTAGAACATATTTATTTATTTCTGCATTATCTAAAATCTGCATTATAAAAAACTCATTTGTTGATTTTCAAAGTCAACGAAATAAGTTTTTTTTTTTGTATATTTGTTGTATTTATTTTCTAAGACATTAGTAGTTTACAAAATTGCTTGAATAAAACTAAATGAATAATATGGTAACTTTCTGTAAACTAAAAAAAAAACACTTTTTTTATTAGATTATGTCGTCATAATAATACAATAGTTTCCTTAATAAAGTTGAAGAGACAAAGTAACTTTTAATACTTCTGATTGTTTACACACAAACTGATTTGTATCAAGTAACCATTTTAACGTTTACCTTGTAAACCCCCGTTTTACATTCTACATTACTACTGCTCCTTACCAATTTTGGTGACGGCAACCCTTTCAAGCTATTATTTCTATGCATGTGACCTCATATGACTGGCCATATCGAATTTGCTTTTGAATACCCAGTACTTTACCTGCAATACTCATATGTATTTTAAGAGGAGACATGTATATCGCCACTTAAACATAATTCTGAATGAGTTTATCCACATATCTTTTAAGGAAAGTTTTGAGTATAAAATGTGGATGGGTATAGAACTGCTACAATCCCAAATAAATTGGGTTTATGGCAGGAGAATAATGATAATAATGTGTCAAATATAATAATTATTTAAAATAACTTTTAAAAATAAATAATATCGCTGGAAATTAACACACAGCCGCCTAGTGCTACACTAAGCAGGGCTTGTGTTGTGGACACCAGGTAGTTGATATACTACTTATATACTTTTTGTTTGTAAATACATATTTATTATACATGTAAACATCCATGACTCTGAAACAAATGTCCATGCTCATCACACAAACATTTGCTCCCACCGGGATTCGAACCCAGGCCCCTAAGAACGTAAGGCAGCCTCACCACCACTACACCATTCGGGTCGTCAAACCACCATTTGGGTGTGGTTTAGGGGCCTGGGTTTGAATCCCGGTAGGAGCAAATGTTTGTGTGATGAGCATGGACATTTGTTTCAGAGTCATGGATGTTTATATGTGATGCATTGCATCTTCTTAAATACATTTTGTAACTTGCATTAGTAATCTAATATATAAAATTCTCGTGTCACAGTTTTCGTTGCCATACTCCTCCGAAACGGCTTGACCGATTTTGATGACATTTTTTGTGCTTATTCGGTATCTATGAGAATCGGCCAACATCTATTTTTCATCCCCCTAAATGTTAGGGGTAGTCCACCCCTAAATTTTATTTTTTAGACAAAATTTTTAATTTCTATTTTTTATGATACAACATACAAAAATATATACAATCCTAAATTTTCAACCTTCTACGATCAACCCTTATTTTTTAATAGCCATTTTTTTCCGTTCGTTTTTGTCTCTTATGTGACGCAGACGAAGTTGCGTGGATCAGCTAGTAATTAATAAAATTAGCTATTTATTAATCATTTAGAAAATTTATTTTAGTTGAATGTGATGAAAAAGTTTTTTTTTTTTCAGTATTACCAGTGTTACCACTTCCGGCGCCATTGCCTTCAACACTCAACAACAAGTCACAGTTGTTTCATCCGCGTGTTGCTGAAGAGGCGGCCATTCTGCTCGCAACGCGCGATGAAAATTTAGTGTCGCTACTACTTCAATCACTTATGCAGACATCAGTATCTCACATGTAATGACCTAATTTTCTTCACATATTTTAATTTCCAAGCGATAGAGCTTTCTGTAGAATATTTTAAAATAATCCAATTTTTTTGTTTTTCAGAGATCTAAAAGATGACACCATGGCCAATTCATCAAATCCTCCAACACCACAGCCTCTGCCTGAGCTTTTGAGGGCAATATTAAATGTAAATCCCAACGTGTTTGAGCAGCAACCAAGAACAAATTGGAGTGCTAATTGCCATTCACACAATAAGTTTAATGGGATTTCCCCCAATACCGTACCTTCAAGCCCATCATCGCATGGTACAGCATCCATTCCGAACCAGCAGTTGTTAGCTACCCCCTCTCAATCCTCTCCCCATGTAAACATGGGCTCTCCGCCTTCTCAAGCCAGACCAGGGAACCAAGTAAATAATACGGCTCAGAATGTATCCCCCATTTGGACCAGTGGAAACTCTTCTTCCAACATGTTTCCAAGCCCACTGTCACTGTCATCATCCAATTCTAATCCACAAAATGGTGGTTTCTATAATAGTTTAGTACAAGACAGTAGAAGTTATAGTACTAATTTAAGTGATGACAAAGACCCACTCTCTATGTCACCAAGCAACCAACCTGATCAACCGAGATTACTTATGCAAGACAAGGCATTTGAGCAAGGTATTATTTTGATGTACTATTTGTTGTTTCAGCAGTTATGGACTGAACAAATAGTTTATATGTATTTGGTTGTGTTTGTAGATGGCAATGTAAGGACAGGCCAGTCTCCAGCACAAGCCAGCGTGGCTCCGTCGCCGCTACGTTTAGAACCGCAAGTGCCTCAGCCTTCAATGGGCGCGCCGTACACGCCTCAGCAACAAGCTCAAAATAGTAACCAAGATAAGCAAGATCCAAGCAAAAGTACAGGCGTTATAAATAACAGATACCCTGTTGTGAAACTTGGACGTTTATCAGTAAGTTCTTACAAATTAAATAATCGAAGTTATATGAGTTGCATCACAGATATCTTATCCAATTGGAAACCACGGAGTCAAAGATTCTAAATAATCCTTTAATGGGCTACAACTCAAATCTTCATCTTACGGAAAATTTATAATGTTTTTCAGTTCACATGATTATATTTTTTATTATAGGAGGGGTTATTGAAGAAGCATGATTTCACAACCGAAGAAAGATCTAGAAAAAATAGTGCACTTGAATCTGATTCGGATGATAATGTTCCACTAAAGACGAAATCGAGTAGTGGTACGCCGACTGTAGATAAAGAAAGAGAAGCAATAGACATAGCTAGAGAGAAAAATTGGGAAGCCGTGAAGAGGAAACATGAAGAAGCCAGCAAAAGGGAAGAAGCTGAGGCCGCAATAGGTACATACAAGCATTCGCACGTTTGTATTTAATAGGTCCACCCTTGTACAGGTATATAGACATGAGATGGGGGATTCATTAAAGGAATCTGCTTCAGTCACGACTTATAAAATCTTTAAACACAATATTTTATTTGGATGTTGATGGTTTCTACTCCAATATTAATTAACTGTATATTTTTCAGTGCGGCCAAAGTTACGAAAGGTGGAACGGAGACTAGTACCTGTGCTAGAAATGTTATCTGTAGATGAATTAATGGAGACAAATACGTATCAGCGTTTTAACAAATTGATTGAATCGGTATTTGAAGCTATTGACGATGACATATTAATAACTGACGAAATGGGTAAGATGCACAGCTTAGGCCAACTCACAAATACATCCTGTGTTGTAGTAAGTTTAAATAAATATATGTTTGAGTGATGTGACGTGAGTTGGCAATATTCTTTGAACTGTGAGTTCTCTTTACTATGCTAAAATGAACCTAACGCCACCAATTTGGTATATTGCAGAAGGCACAGACATACCCGAAGAATTATTATTACCGCGTTATCAGCTTCAAGAGTTATGCTCAGAAGCAGCTAAATTAAAGAACCTTGGTGCTATGGAAGCTATACCAGCAGATAGATTAGTTCGATTGTTAAACATATTGGAGAAAAATATCAGGGCGGCGGAGAAGATGTCGTTAGTGAGCGATCCTGTAAGTATCTTCGCCTTTTTTTTTTAGGATGGTAAATCATCAAATAACTTCAGAGGAGTGTCAGACCTTTACTGACTAAAACCCATCCATGTTTCTTCCTCGCTCTTTATGTTCCGGGGCCGCGGTATCTCTTTCGAACAGGCCCGCAACCCCGGCAGGCTTCGGCCCTTGCGGGCCCCTCCCCTTATGCTGACATCTCTTTGAGGCGCGCGTGGAACATGAACGCGCCGTCGACACGGCTTGTGGTCATTAGACGGATGGACGGCTAGCTAGCCCATAGCTAACCGTCCACAGGCCCGCGCCTACGGTGGCCGGTAGCCACCACGTGGCCCCCGACGCCCGGTGCGTCTCCCGCGGCGGCTGGGAAGATAGGCTCTCTCCCTCTTACGTTCCGCCCATCTCCTTCGCTAGCATGACTGCTTCACAGAAGGAGGTGACGGATCCCCATTCCGTTCGCTCCGGACCATGGATTGGACCAGGGCCGGACGCGAGAGGATCCTCGCAGTGGAAACACCCGGGCGTTTCCTCCCGCCCGATTCGGTGCAGTTACCTCCCGAAACATCCGTCAGGCGGAAGGTGAGGACGCCGTGGCGCCTCTCAAGCCACTCCTCAAAGTGGGGACTTACCGCCACTATCGTGGCGTGCCCTGCACGGGGTTGCGACAGTCGCTCTCTCAATGTCGCCATGAGATCGCGCCTGAGGTCTGTCCGCTGAGCGGCTATTTGCCGCGGCAGCGAGTTTCCCCCCGGGCGTAGCCTGGGGGCTACCCCTCTTACCGTCAGTGTGGATCCCGACGGTGGCGCATTCCGAAGCACATGAAAGCACATGACCTCGGACTTGTGCAATGCCACCTCGAGACCTAATGGCCGGATCCTCTCAACGACTATCACGAGGCCGCCGCCTCGTGCGACCTCCCCTGTGCCAGCACCAGGGTGTCGTCTGCGTAGCAAACGACGCTGACACCACTAGGGAAGTCCGCGCGTAGCACCCGGTCGTAACCGATGTTCCACAGGGGCGGTCCCAGAACCGATCCCTGTGGGACACCGCACGACATAAGTGTCTTCGCCTGACTTATGAACTAAACTCACATGTAACATTTTGATATTCAAACGAATTTTGTCTTTTCAGGAGGATAGTGAAGAGATGCGACAAATATGGTTGGAGTCGGCATTAGAAAGGGTCATGTGTGCGTCGGACGCAAGTCTAACGTCTCTGTACGTAATGACTTCACCGAACATGCCCAAGCGCATATTTCTAGAAGACGTTATAGATAGAATTATTATGTTCATAAAATTCCAGTTGAACAATACAATTTATTGTGTCTACGATCCTGTATATAGCATTCAAAGTACTTCTAAGAAGAAAGGTAACAAAATTGGCGATTGCCCCAGATGTTTAATAATCATTTAAGATTAAACACTGATCCACTTGCACTACAAATCACTTAATGCGTTTAGCGCTAAAAAGTGTTGAAAACATCTTTTAGTTTCTGCCAATCGTTTGAAGATACAGACATAGACGCAATATTACAAGATATGTTTAGCGGTAAACGTATTTAATTGTTTGTCATGCAAGCAGGCCTTAACATATAATATAAATTATATTCTGTTGTTAAAGTTTTTGTGGAAGAATACACCGCTAAAACAGCTGTAACGTTTTCGCGCAGTGGACGGCCGCAAGCGGCGCGGCGGCGGGGCCAGCAACTCGACGCGGCGCAGTGGCGGCGGCGGCGGCGGCGCCAGCGGCGGGTCTGCGCGCGCGGCGCGGGAGCTGTACACGCACGCGCACGAGAGCGTGACGCTGCTGGCGGAGCTGTTCGCGGCGCACCACCTCACCGACACCACGGTGCTGCACGCCTCCACGGTCGGCGTGTCGCCCTTCTTCGTCGAGAACGTCAGCGAGTTGCAGCTCAGCGCGCTAAAACTCGTTACTACGGTCAGTGCCTTTTGTAATGTCGCAACTTACCACGACCTCGACATTGTATTTATACGTTACAAGTGGTTCTCTATCGTATTACCTAACTTTTTAATCCATAATCTAAAATGACATAATTTTTTATGTCATAATCATCATTTGTCCGAATGATAATTTACCCGAACTTTAAATCACATAATATCATATTCCATAAAGTTGAAATCCCTAAATATAATAAGCCCTAAATCCGTTTGTCATAAGTATTACAATAAATAATATACAAAAGACATAAAATCGTTTTCAATAAAAGTCATAAGTCCTATTCTAAGTAAGTGTTTAATCGTATGTAGGCGTTGACCTGAAATGCAAGCATACATGCAGCCAGCATACGGCACGCATGTAGCAAGCATGCGGCAAGCATACAGTAAGCAAGCATGCAATGCAAGCAAGCGTGCAGCTAGCATGTAGCAAGCATGCAGCAAGAATGCAGTACGCATGTAGCAAGCATGCGGCAAGCATACAGCAAGCAAGCAAGCATGCAGCAAGCAAGCATGCAGCAAGCAAGCATGCAGCAAGCAAGCATGCAAGCAAGCATACAGTATGTAAGCAAGCATGTAGCATGCAAACGAGCAAGCATCATGCAGCAGGCATGGTTTCTGTCACGGCTCCGGCGCTGCGGGGCTCCGGCGGCCTCACGCAAGCTTATCGTCGCAGATGGGTTTAACGCTCACCACCGCAGCTTCGGCTTGCTGGCCGGCTTTGCCGGCCAGCCTCAGCCGCGGCAGCGAGTGTTACAACCACCTGCTCCTCAACTCGCGGCCCGCCTCGCCCCTCCGCGCCTACGCGATTTTTAATAACACTCTTGGGGTAGGGCAGACAAGACTGCGTGGAGTCGGCCTTACAGCAATTCGTTTCTGTCACAAAAATTTATTTTGCGATTAACTATTTATAAATGACCATTCGGAATCACATACATTATGTGATACAATACTTAGGACATACGACTTTATGTCATGTAAAATTAGGAGAATCAACTATCATAGTATTCGATAATAGGACAAAATAGTATTAGAAGTAAAGTTAGTTATGTAAAACATAATTTCGGTGTTTTGAACATTATGGTTACTGAAGTTTATAGCAAACGTGTTATGGATAATGATTTTCGGACAAAAAATTTTAGGACAATCAAGGGAGTACCGTTACAAGTAGCCTACTTTCCTAAAATATGATGGACACTTTTTTTTATTGCTTCCAGATTTTCACAAAATACGAACAGCATCGGAGGCTGTTGCTAGAAGATATACTAGCGTCGATAGCGCGCATTCCCAGTTCCAAGCACAACTTGCGATCGTTCCAACTGAGCTCGGACCAACAGATACAAATGCTGACGGCGCTGGTCCTGCAGCTGGTGCAGTGCGTGGTCACTCTGCCGGAGACGCTGTGCAAGTCGCAGGATAAAGATAAAGATCCTGAGTCATCTGACAGTAAAAAAGTAAGCTGCTCTCATACAATCCATAAAATCGAAAAAGCTGGTAGATTAGGCTGTTAAAATAAATCGAGCTCCTGATTTTTTGTTTATTTATACTGTTATTTAGATAACAATGTGTTTGTATTCATTTACAGAATGCGGTAGATAAAGATCTCATGATAATTTCTAAGTACGAAGCAGCAATCAGTGTGGGCGGTACATTCCTGACGTCATTCCTGAACAAATGCCGAAGTCGTAATGAGGAGGTCGACTTCAGGCCTCTGTTCGAAAATTTCGTGCACGATTTGCTCACCACTGTGAACAAACCAGAGTGGCCTGCGACTGAACTGCTGCTTAGCCTACTTGGAACTATGCTAGTGAGTAGTCACTATTATGATCTTTTTATTTTTACCAATATATGTCGGGCTTATTTTCACATCGTAAGTTTTTCTATACAATATGTTAGTCGTTTAAACTAACGTTCGAACCCGCAATATTCCATGCTTGATACTAATAAACATATGAACAAAAAAAAAAACACTGTTAATATACAAACACTGTTAATAGATCCATAACCAAAGTTTCGCAAAAGTCTCACAACGTGTGTATGTCACCGTAAAATTGTCAAACAGTTATATTACATATATAACGTGTTTCTCTCTAGCGATATTGTAAACTCTCGAAATATTGTCAACTGAACATACGGAAGTATCTCTGCCCCCATAATCGGAACTTGGGGCACACCCCTGTTAGGATAGTTAGGTTCCTTTAAACCCTGCACTCGGAAATAGGGGCCTCGCGAAGCGGGGCTCCGTCGACTACGCTTTTTGGGGGAATATAAAGTGTTTTAAGGTTAGGTTATATTAATCGGCATTTATCAGTAATGGTACATCCTCCCTCCCTCCACATCGCGTGAGTTGACTACCATCGCATGCATTTCAAAGAAAAATAATGCGTTTTATTGTAAGCGTATGTTCGTTTGACAATATTTCGAGAGTTTACAATATCGCTACAGAGATAACAATATAACGTATTTGACAATTTTAAGGTGACATGGTACACTCTTGCGCTTATCGCAGAACGGGTCAATGACTTTTATAATCCATCTTCTCTTCATACTTTAAACCTGGCTTAGGACAGGCAAATATCTAGGTACTACTGCTAGGTACTGACCGGATGTTCGTAGTCGCTGGTTGACACCTTGCATAATGAATGGCTCCTCACACACTATCATTGGATAACACTTAGGCATGAACCATAATCCCAATATTCTTCACTGGAATGATGACAAGGGTTCCGTAGCCAAATGGCAAAAACGGAACCCTTATATATTCGTCATGTCTGTCTGTCTGTCTGTCCGTATGTCACAGCCACTTTTTTTCCGAAACTATAAGAACTATGCTGTTGAAACTTGGTGAGTAGATGTATTCTGTGAACCGCATTAAGATTATTACACATATAACTGCAACTCATTTTTTTTTTTACTAAACCCGTTCGTGTGGGGTGTCTATAGATAGGTCTTTAAAAATGAAATTGAGGTTTGTTATATCATTTTTTTCTAAACTGAATAGTTTGCGCGAGAGACCCTTCCAAAGTGGAAAAATGTGTCCCCCCCCCCCCGTAACTTCTAAAATACGAGAATGATAAAACTAAAAAAAAAATATGCTGTACATTACCATGTAAACTCCCACCGAAAATTGGTTTGATCGAGATCTAGTAAGTAGTTTTTTTTAATACGTCATAAATCGTAAACCGGCAATTTAACTTTCATTTAATCTGCTACGGAACCCTTCATGTGTGTATTTAAGAACACATTTACATGACACACTTAATATCTCGAAGTAAACGGGGTTGTTTGTTTATGCGAAACGCGGAAGCGCAATATTAGACATGAGTAAGTAACGGCGCCCGCGCAAGCACTGCGGTCAGCGCGGGGTGGCGCAGGGTTGTGCCCTGTCGGTGCATCGGGACAACACAAACGAAAGGGAGCGGAGAATGCGCAAGGAACTTCGGATCGGCACGTGTTATGCCGCGTGACACCTAGAGTTCACTTCTTGCGCGCTCAGTGTCCACGAGTAATGTTTTTTTTTAGACAATTACGTCACAAATTAGGGTTATAGGTTTTTTTACATATTTGGGTTGTGAATCGAATACTGAATACCTTCCCTCAATATGTTCCTCGTTTAACCTAACATGCTGTATAATTACTGTTATTACGTTTTCCCGGTATTTACTCATCATTTGAAAGAAAAAAAAAAGTAGCCTATGTATTTAATTCCAGACTATAATCTGTATCTGTGCCAAATTCCATCGAGATATGTTCAGCCGTTCTGGCGTGATTGAATAACAAACATTCATCCAAACTTTCGCATTAATAAAATCACATAATATTATTATAATGATAATTATACATTCAACACTAACGTGAATCGCTTTACAGGTAAAGTACATGTCGGACAAGTCGATGGAGATGTCGGTCCGCGTGGCGTCGCTGGAGTACCTGGGGCTGGTGGCGGCGCGACTGCGGCGCGACAGTGTGCAGTCGCGCGCCAAGCTCTCCACCATGGACGCCGTCGTGCGCGACATCCGCGCCGAGGAGGAGAAGGATGGCAACCAGGGACAGGTGCGTCTTCTGATCTTCTATTGTGTCTAATAACAATGACTGTTCTTGTTCGTGATCAGTAAATCTCGACGCAAATTTCATGTTGTTTCTCTCATGTCGCGGCTGAACTGTTAAGTGGAATTAAAAATACGTATTCATTTTTATCTCAGCAGAGTGCGACTTCGGGCTTAGATGAAGACGAAGAAAGAACGGAATTCTTACAGCGGGTACTACTTGATTATCTTGCCATTAACGGGCAAAAAGATCAAGCTTGGAACTGCGCTCGCCATTTCTATATCACACAGTGGTACAGAGACATGGTAGTGCAACCGAAGAGTACATCGCCGACTAAGAAACCGAAGAGTAAATCGAAGAAACGTTACATAAAGGATGATACGAGTGATGAAGACTCCGATGCAGACGACGATAGTGACGATGAAGGACGTCGCCTTAAGGAATTGAAAGCTGAAAAGAAGCTCGCTTCCAGTGCGCTCATATCGGCTGAGAAATTTAAAACAATGGAGAGACGGAAGCATTTCTTTCTCGAGAAAATTCGACCGTTTAGGTATCAAGGTGGCACTCAAGTGCAAGTGATGCAGTCATACATTGACTACAGTGGAGCAGAACTTATATCTCAGTACTTAGCTTCGAAAAGGTCATTCTCTCAAAGTTTTGATAGATATTTGAGGAAAATCCTAGTAATTTTGTGCGAGAACACAATAGCGATCCGTACGAAGGCGATGAAGTGCCTTGCGATGATCGTGGAAGCGGACCCGGCGGTGCTGGCGCGGCCAGACATGCAGATCGGCGTCAACCGCTCGTTCCTGGACCAGTCCACCGCCGTGCGCGAAGCGGCCGTCGACCTTGTTGGCAAATTCGTGCTCAGTCGGCCCGACCTTATCGATAAGTATTATGGAATGCTCTCAAATAGAATATTGGTGAGTGCTATACCGTTTATAAAGCCTTTATTACATGTGAATAATGTGTTGGTGATCAAATTAAAAATAATGTTACATCTTTTAGGACACTGGTGTATCGGTGCGTAAACGTGTGATAAAAATTCTAAAAGACATCTGTATAGAGTGCCCAGAATTCCCTAAAATACCTGAGATTTGCGTAAAGATGATTAGGAGAGTGAATGATGAGGAAGGTATCAGGAAGTTAGTGATGGAAGTGTTTCAAAATATGTGGTTCAGTCCGTGCGCTAACACGACGCGGACGGCCGCGCTGGACATGACGGCCGCGGCCGCGGACCCGCTCACGCGCAAGGTTCTCAACATTACTGATGTTGTCATATCGTCCAGGGACATCGGTCTCGAGTGGTTTCAGCAACTCTTAACTAGTGTAAGTAAACACGTATAGGGTGTAAACAACCTCATCACGAAGCCGTCAACCTAGCATTCTGTACATCAAAATAATAATGCAAAAATTATTGCTGGGAAACGACTTTTTGTTTTGGGATGAAAATTCATGTTTTGTGGTAGAACTCCAATGTAACACACTCAAAACATTGTGCTGATGGATGGATTGAATATAGTACAATGTCGTGGAGGTGTTCAAATAAAAAACACAATTGAAACTTGTCAGTATTAAAAAAAAACTTGTCAAGAAATTGTAACTTTGACCAGCAGTATCTCCATACCTAGAAGGTTCCCAGGTATGGTATAGAACAAAAACAAAGATCGCAATGATGGGGAGAAGAAGTGCTTTTCGACTTCGTTAAGAGGTTTTTTTACACCCTTTATAATTATGTATTAATACCTATTGAAACTTTTGGCCATTTGTAATTTAATACATCATTCTATAACATTGTTGCAGTTGTTCAAACCCAAGGAAGATAAAGATGATTCCACGAAAATTATTTATCAACCACCTAAGTCACTTTTACTTGCTTGTCAGCAAATAGTAGACTGCCTTATTGAAAGTTTACTTCAGCTAGAAGAGACGAGCGCAGATGGTAAACAAATTATAAAATTACATATTATTATGTTTCTTTAAGGCAGTTTGTAAACAATAACATTGAATGATTTCAGGGACTGGTTCGTCACAGCGCATTCTAGCTTGTCTCTCCACGTTGCATTTGTTTTCGAGAATTAGGCCACAATTGTTAGTGAATCATGCATTAACTCTGCAGCCATACCTGAGCTTAAAGTGTCAGGTGTGTACTTTTGTATTCATTTACATTTATTGCAATAGGTTAAATACAAAACAAATATTCTAAAAAAGGCCAGCAATCTAAAATGAGAAATGTTGACTATTTGACAGAATCAGTACGAGCAGCAGATAATGTCGACGGTGGCGTCGACGCTGGAGCTGGTGGTGCCGCTGATGGAGCACCCCAGCGAGGTGTTCCTGGCGCAGTTGGAGGAGGACGCCGTGAAGCTCATCCTGCAGCGCGGACAGCTCGTCATTGCCTCCTGCATCGCCTGCCTCGCCGCCATCGTCAACAACCTCACGCACAACTACAAACTTATTAGGGACGTGTTCAATAAGTACCACGGTGAGGTTATTTTTTATTCAACTAACGTATACTGAAACATTCTCTTTATTTAAACCAGTGATTCCGAAAATGGTCCAGGTGGACCCCCAGGGGTCCACGGGAGACCCGTCGGCGGTCTACATTGCCGTGAGAAAAATATGGTAGTTCACCAGTTGTAAACCAGATAAACTTTCGTAGACCGGTCTACGAAAAGGGGTTGGAACTTTGTGGCCGGATTTTCTTCCGCCATTTTGACTTTTTTTCAAAGTAGCGGCCACACATAAGACCTATATTAATCGATAGCTGGTATCAATACAAAGAAGTTTTGCATGAGACAAAATGTTCTAAAGTGGCACGTTTCCGAGATATGAGCTATCATGGTTTAAGTCCATTCACTGATGGCATTTTCAGCACAACCTGGATTTGATCGGACACGCATAAAATTGACCGAGATTTAAGCAATCAAAGTTGTGCAAGGTAACTGTCACAATGTCATACCGGAAGGAAACATAATAATTTAGAACATTTTGTCTCAGACAAAACTTGTTTGTATCGGTCCCAGCTATCCATTGATACACGTTTTATGCATGTCCGATCAAATCCAAGTTGTGCTGAAGATGCCATCAGTGAATGGACTTAAACCTTGATAGCTCATATCTCGGAAACGTGACACTTTAGAAAATTTTGCGTCTTACAAAATTTGTTTGTATCGAATACCAGTTATCGATTAATATAGGTCATTGGCGTGGCCGCTCCTTTGAAAAAAAAACAAAATGGCGGAAGAAAATCAGGCCACGCTTCAAACAAAAATTTTGGCTTGGCTTGGTCTACCAGAAAAATAAGTTTGGGAACCTCTGATCTAAACTGAGCTCTAAAACCTAAATCTACGTTTATTTACAGGAGTACTTCTTCAATGGAAGCATTGCTGGCAGCGAAACCCTGAGATGACGAGAGGGTTGCATTCAAGGCCTTATTTTAGACGCGCCTTATTTATCGTCGGACTCCTGTTGCGGTATTTTGATTTTACGGAAGCTAGAGTCATAGATGGACTTCCAGTAAGTGTTACCACAATAAGTTTTAAACCTATATTTGTGGTTATAACCTATATAGCAGTGATTCCCAAAGTGGTCCAGGTGGACCCCCAGGGGTCTACGGGAGACCCATCGGGGGTCTACATTGGCTTGAAGAAAATGGGGGGGTTCACAAGCTGTAAGTGGAGATCCACGAAATTTTACCTGGGTTCGATGCCAAAGAACAAAAATGTTGGCTTAGCTTGATTAATGTAGCCAGATATTAAGCTAGGTACTAGAAAGAGTAATAAAGATCAAATGTTCCGGTGATGACAGGTTGTATTTCGGTAAAAAAGGTCGTGTTAAGTCATAAAAAAACACATTTCGAAGCCAGAAGATTACAATTTTCGGATTTTTGCCAAAAAAATATCTTGGTAACAACGATCCTCATGCAATCCTAACAGATAGTGCGAAAAAAATATTGTCTTGCTTTTCTTTTTTAGTTCACGGGCTTGAAAGAAAATGCTACAGGGGGTCCACCGACACCAAAACAAATTCAAAGTGGTCTACCAGGAAAAAATGTTTGAGAACCTATGCTATATAGTATTATCACAATTATCATTACGACTTTTTTCTACAGGCGGACATAAAAGAACAGATATTCTCAACGTTAATGTTTTTCGTCGGCCTCGAAGACGAAGATTTTGTGTCGCACACTCTCAAGGCACTGGGTTCAGTCTGTGTGAGGCATTACGAGTTCATGTTGCGACCTGAACTAAAAGAATTTTATCATCAACTACTCACGTCAGACCTAGCTCCAATAGAGATGAAAGCGGACGTGCTGAGGAACATTGAAATGTACTTACAAGAAGAAGAACAGAGGATGATAAGGCAGGATAAAGAATGTAAGCATTTTGCACCTGGAAGCTTTTTCGTTGCTTTTTAAAATATCTCCGATCCCTACTTGGGGTAATGTACAAAGTTAATTAAGAATGTGTGCTCTCAGGGTCAAAGAGATCAAAACACGAGAATCTCAAGGAGATGGGCGACGTATCGTCGGGCATGGCGTCGACGGTTATCCAGCTGTACCTGAAGGAGATTCTGGGCTCGTTCCTGCACCCCAGCACCACGGTGCGCTCTAGCGCCATGAAAGTGGTGCAACTCGTGCTTGCGCAAGGTCTCGTGCATCCTGTGCAGGTATGTACGGACGCGATTAATTGCCTTTTTTTCGAGTGGCGGCGCGGTTTTGTAGTTTACGGTGTACTGTATACATACAGGGCGTAAACAGACCTTCACGAAGCCGTCAACCAAGCATTCTGTACATTGAATCGAGTAATTTGACGCTCAAATGGCTGGGAAACAACTTTTTTTACGGTAAAACTCAGTGTACTCAAAACATTGTGCTGGTGGATGAATTGAATAATACGGGGATTGTGGAGGTTTTTACAATTAAAATCTTGCAATATAAACCTGTTTAAAAAATTAGTGAGTGGAGTCCCTCCGCGCGGAAGAAGTGACACTTCGTAATGAGGAAATGAAAATAGGGAGGGGCATAGGCGGGGGCTCCATGGTAGCGTTAAACGTTTAACGCAACCTTGTTAGAAGTCGCATTATTTAGAAGTTTCACTTCAAAAAATAGTTGTGAAAAAGTTTGACTCCCAATATCTCCGTAACTAGAAGGTTCCCAGGTATATTCCAGAACAAAAAAAAAAACCGCAATGACGTGCGTCTATAAGTGTGTTTCGGCTTCGTTAAGGGTCTTTTTACCCTTTATACTGGCATTAGTCGCTGTAAATCAAAGAAACTGGATGGCGACAATCTTTTTTGGTTTACATAAACTAATGCGACTGATACACGACTCGTGTTGGCAAATGTCAGCGACACATCAGCGCAGTATCGTGCGCGAATGCGAGTATGTAAAGCGGGCGTTGAATAGTAGATTGTTACACGAGGGTCGAAAGTAATCAATTCCCATACGAGTTATTGACACGCCTGTGTGCAGCGAGGGCGGCTATAGACCGAGTAGGCAGGAATTGATGTCTTTCACCGTTTTTTTTTTGTTATTTTTTAGGATGGTAAATCATCAATTAACTTCTCCCACTCTGGGCGGAGCGGGAGGGAGTGTCAGACTTTTACTGACGAAAACCCATCCATGTTCCTTCCTCGCCCTTTACGTTCCGGGGCCACGGTATCTCTTTCGAACAGTCCCGCATCTCCGGCAGGGATGTCTTTCACCCGAGTTAAGCATTCTACTTTTCATTTCGGATATAAGGAAAGTAAAAAAATAGTAGTTTTATTTTCTTATCTGCTCGCCACTTAATAAAGTCGTTGTATGTATTTTTACATTTCTGGCAAAAGATTTTCGATAACTGTATTTGCGTCGTCTTAAACAGAACCTGGGGTCAGCTTTTCAGAATCACTTGAACTCATTTTTAATAAGATATTGGAAAAAAAACCCAGATTTCGATACAGCTTACAGAGTTAGTATTCTGCCAAATTATTTATTAAATTTAAAATATGGAACACACCGCGTCAATGTCGCGGGCGGACCCGCTTATTTTTTGTTTTTAATTCACACTGGCTGTTTATACACTCACAAGACTGCAGGTTTTTTTTTTAATTATGATAGTTTTCTGCAGCCTATTGCCTGACCAAATTTAGTTCTATTTTTAAAATTTATTCCCACCCTAGAGCAAAAGTAATTAAGTTTTTCCCGCCCAAAGCCCTTTTCATTTCTCATACTCGGAAAGTAGTGTTTGTTTGATCCGAGTAGCGGGTGGAAAGTGCTACTTCCCACCTCTGCGGGACTGGCGGGAAAGACCCATAGTAATTGTGTCCCTCTCTAGGGTGTGAATAAATTTAAAAAAAAGCGGGCAAGTGCGAGTCGGACTCGCCCATGAAGGGTTCCGTAACAGCAAGTAACATAGTATTAAAGTTCTTGCAGTTCGTTGTAAATGAAAGGTACATTGCGGTTTACGATTTATGACGTATTAAAAAAAAAAATACTTACTAGATCTCGTTCAAACCAATTTTCGTTGGTAGTTTACATGGTAATGTACATCATATAGTTTTTTTAGTTTTATCATTCTCTTATTTTACAAGTTACAAGGGGGGGAGAAGCATTTTACCACTTTGGAAGTGTCTCTCGCGCAAACTATTCAGATTAGAAAGATTATGTTAGAAACCTCAATATCATTAAATAAAATAAATAAATATCGCTGGACATTACCACACAGCGCCACCTAGTGCCACACTAAGCAAAGCTTGTGTCGTGGACACTAGACACGACGTGGCATTTTTGAAGACCTATCCATAGATACCCCCCACACGTATGGGTTTGATGAAAAAAAAAATGAGTTTCAGTTCTATGTATGGGGAACCCCCTAAATTTGTTGTTTTATTTCTATTTTTGTGTAAAAATGTTAATGCGGTTCACAGAATACATCTACTTACCAAGTTTGAACAGCATAGTTCTTATAGTTTCGGAAAAAAAGTGGCTGTGACATACGGACGGACAGACAGACAGACATGACAAATCTATAAGGGTTCCGTTTTTTGCCACTTGGCAACGGAACCCTAAATATAGAACTGAAGGTTCGGCAATCGGCTGTAAATAAAATCTAACATACTTAAGAAAAAATGCTGCGGTCTAGTGACTGTATAAACAGCCAGTGTGAATAAAAAATAACTAAGCGGTTCCCCCTGCGGCAGCGACGCGGTGTTTCATAGTTAAATAGAATAATTATATAATTTGGCTGGATACTAACTCTGTAAGCTCCATTGAAATCTCGTTTTTTACCCGGGGTACTTACTGTACCATGTGTTGCAATGCATTTTTTCCTACCTGCATATCTACTATCTACCACTACCTACTACTACCTACCTAATACTACCTACCTGCTACTACCACCCACCTACTACTACTACCATTTTCGAACACCCAAACTCGTGACTAGTTTTTTGTTTCGGGTTCGTACGCGTATATCCAGGATTCGTCACCTGATACGATGTTGTATACAGCATTTGAGGATCCTGCTTGGAATCTTTCGAGAGTTCTGACGCACCAAGTAACGCGAGCCGCTATTTACTCTTCACAGAGCGAATGCGGTATCCATCGGGAAAACCACTTTTTTACACCTAATTGTTCATGCAAGATTATTTGTATTTGACTCATGCCAATGTCTAAAGTTGCCTGAATTTCGCGGTGTGTCACATGTCGATCTTCCTCAATCAGCTTACGCACAGCATCAGCAGCAGCGTTTTCTTGGGTGACTGCAGTTTTTGGACTACCTTGATGGGTATCATCACTGAGCTTGACACGTCCACGTTGAAATTCAGCAAACCAGCGATAAATTGTGGTTTTGGATAGGGCTTCATCACCAAATGCAGAAATCATCCGGTCAACACACTGTTTTTGTATTAAACCACTTCGAAAGTCATAATAAATCATCGCTCTTGAATTTTCTCGAGTCAATTCCATTTTCTCAACGACTAAACAAGTTTGACAAAACCTTGTGACAAGACCGAGAATTTTTTTTTAAATAAATAAATGGTATGCGCTTTTTAAAACCAAGGAGTTAACAATTAAAAAGATTTTAATATAACAGGAACAGTAGAAATATTCCATTCCCGATACTTTTAGTGCAGCCCTCGTACTAACTACCAAAAAAATTTTTAGACCCCAGATTCTGTTAAAGGCGAGGCAAATACAGTTATCGAAAATCTTTTGCCAGAAAGGTAATTTAATTTTTGACTACGAAACGCACACGAAAAAGATTAGTGCCAAAAAACACATGATAATTAAATATGAATTATCCACCCATACTCTTTATCTTAAAAGTACTTATGTAATATTTTAACGTAATTATAAATTTCAAAATGATTAGACTATGGGATCAACAAAACACCGGCACGGAAGTGTTGCCATTTTAAAAAAGAAACCAATTGATATCGATTATCGATACGTTTTTTTAGTCAAGTGACAGTAGTCGACATAAAAACAGACCATTTCTGACATGAAAAATTGGATGTCGCCTTTGACCATTATTATAAGTTAGAGAATATATTCATGATATTGTCATCAAGTGAAATCAAATTAAAGTTATTATCCTTCAAAATCAATTCGGTATCGATTTTCATGTAATTGCACTGGCAGCTGCTCCCTGATTTTAAAAAGTCATAGTTTATGCTGGGACACGGCCTCCTCTCATCAATGAGAGAGAATGGGCCACGCACCACCACCACCACGCGGGCCCAGTGCGGATTGGTAGATGTCACATGTCTTCGAATTTTTGGTTCTAGGTCATGCCCCTCGTGCCTCCGCATGGTTCCTCACGATGTTTTCCTTTTTTGCATATTATTGTTTACTTTCCTTATATTCAAAATGAGAAGTTGAGTGTTCAACACGGGTGAAAGACATCAACTCCTACTCGGATAATAGCGCTCTCGCTGCGCTCGGGTGTCTAAATACCTCGTATGGGAATTGATTCCTTTCGACCCTCGTGTAACAATCTACTATTGCTCCCTTGTCATACAATCTACTATTAGGTTTGACCATCCTTTGTTGTTCAATAAATGGACTATAGTCGATGAGGCCGTACAGCCGCCTCGTAGCCGTATGCTAACTAGACGAGACGCTTTAAACGCCGTAACCAGTTCTGAACCTTAGTATCTCCTATTGATAATTCTAACTTAGTAGTTTTCCATTAGTAGTGTTCAGTTGTATAGACAACTGGACACTACTAATGGAAAACTACTAAGTTATTAACGTTACTACTAAGTGTAAGCTTTCTATTTCTGTTCTAGATTGTTCCATATTTAATTTGCATGAGTACAGACCTGGAAGTGACTGTATCACACACAGCTGACAAGCATCTCCAAGAGATTGACAAGAAGTACCCCGGCTTCATTCATATGAAAGCACAACTTGGCATCAAACTCTCGTATCAGTTACAAAAAATATTACAAGTGAACGCAAACAAAGGAGTTATAAGAGGGTTTAGGTAAATATTTTACCTTTATTATATCTTGGGATAGTTAAATCGTCAGTATAAGTAACATTTTATGGTTGGTGTTGTTTTCAGGAAAAAGGATCAGGATGAGTTGCCAACTGCTCTCAATGGTTTTTTGTATTCATTACTTCGTAACACGCGGCCACAACGTCGTGCGTTGGTTTTGTCGCTACTTAAACAATTTGATGACGTTTCTGTAAGTATTTGCTTTCAATCAAATCTCTATTAACTTTGTTGTTTCTTGTATTAAAATATTATCATTTTATTTCAGACTGCTCCATTGGACCAGATGCTGTACTTAGCTGATAATTTGAGTTACTTTCCATTTCAAGTTCAAGATGAACCATTATTTATTATACATCACATTGACATCATTATATCCACATCAGGATCAAATCTTTTACAGCTTTTTCGTGAGGTAAGAATTCCGTTCGTTAAATGTTCATCCTATTATTAGCGCCTTGATAGCTACGACAGATAAATGAATTTAAACCGCAGACGGGAATGAGAAAAATACTCATAAATTATTTTATACAGGGACTTAACAAACCAGCTACAGAGGAAAAGACCGAGGAGCCACTAGACGAGGAGGAAGACGACGAAGAAGCGGAGACACTCCTCGCGCAGATGCCCGACAGTACGCGGCCGCTGCAGGACGCCATGCGCCAGGCGCGCGGCTGTCTGCTACTGCTCGTGCTCAAGCAACACCTCAAGCAGCTCTACGGCTTCACGGATGCGTTAGTTTTATTCCTCACCAATGGCATTGTTTCAAATCCTAAAGCCAAATTCTACTCTCTCTCACTTTGCGTGTTCAGGTTCACGTTTATGATTTGATTATCTACGCCCCTTATTATTTTAGTAAATATGATATCTTCTTTTACAGAAAAATCAACCAGTACTCACCGTCCGAGAACGTGAAAGTTTATGAAAAGGCCGTATCAAGGCGGCACGCGCCGATTTTCGAACCCAAGGCGACCATCGCACAACTACAGGACGCCGAACTCGCCGCCGAAGAGCTGGACGAGCGCGGCCGCCGCAGACTAGTCGAAGACTACCTCGAGGTGAGTCCCGCGCTCCACCGCGCCACTTACTACCAGTATCCAGCATGAGCCACTGTGAACTTTGCTTTATTGGCTCTGCTCTATTACAGTTCAAGCAGTTAATGCTCAAGTTCGACCCCGAGGAAGAGGAGGATGAAGAACAGACTGCGCAAGCCCCCGGCGCCGCGGCGGGCGAGCCGGCCCCCGCCGCGCCCCCCGCGCCCCCGCCCGCCACATAGCGCGCTCCCGCCCCACTGACGTCAGCGGACCCGGGCCGAGGGGCGCTCCGCGTCCACACACCTTACTTGAAGTTCTATATAAGTTGTATTTGAGAAACTCGATTTTGTTTTTATATTAAAGTCTTGTGTGTAGATAATTTTTATGAGAATATAGTACGTACTTCGCCTCGAGTCTTTGCAAGTTCGCCCCGCCCCCCGACCCGGCACGACTCGGAGAGTCACCGCGGTGTCCGTTCGAGTGATTTGTAATATTTGTACATATTTCATTGTTGAGGGTATTAAAGTGATCGATTACGCATCTTTTAAAAAATATAATTTTATATTTACATTTTAAAGAGTACAAAACAAAATTTATATGATAATGGTAGTTTTTGGCGTAAACCTATCATTAGAGGACGACCTTCTTCTGTCGCTCATCGGAAACGGCGAATTTATTACAAAGAAAGAAAATGAGTGTCTCTGGAGTCGGCTTCACTTTCCCATCGGCGATGAGCTTGCGCAAGTTACGTATACGTTGCTTATGTGGGTACTCTCCTCGAGACTGTGGTCGCGGCTGAAATTATAAAAATATTATTAAATGGAGACTGCAACATACCAGTTACAACCATGCTATAATAGTACACAATGTTTTGTTATGATTATAATATTTAACGAATGTATGTACATATTATACAATATATAATATAATTATAGAAAAAAAAACATTAAAGCAATTTCAACTCTGATGTGCAGTTCCTTTTATTTTATTCGTAATATTCCACTAAATACATACGCTCCAAAAATATTGTGTGCTATTAGTGTAGCATTTAAGTATTTGCCGTATGTTTTTAATTCCTTTTACATGATATAATTACGAAACATCAGTTGCGGGTGTAATAGGTGGTTTTCCTACTGGCTGACATAACTGCATTGGGTTTGATATTCATTTCTGTTCATGGGTTTGGTTTCATATTTTATAAATGCCATTCACTCAGCACTGAAAATAATTTAATAGTATTATAATGTACATATTCCCATCACACACGTCATGGCAAGAACCATGAACGTCAATACACCAAGGTTTTTCCTGTTTACGACTACACTCGTGCCGTAAAAAAGTAATATAATTAACTATTTTGTCTAATCCTTTTGCTTATACTACAGAATTAGAATGGTGTGATACACCATCTTACTGAACAACTTTCTTTATGGAACCACCGTTATAATCGCGAAAATTTAGGGCTTTGAATTATTTGACCTGCCTAATGTTTATTTTGTCATCAGTTCATCGAAATACCGTCCATGCAAAAACCACTGTCAGTGTGACGCTATAGAAGATTTTGTCTTACACAATACTTGTATGTATTGATGAGCTATTGATTAATATAGATTTTATGTGTGGCTGCAGTTTTGAAAATTAAAGTAAATGGCGGAACTTAGGCACGCTACGCTTCATACAAAAATCTTCCAACCCTTTTCAATACCCACTTGATTGAAATATCCCACACACTATTTTGACAATAAAGTTCTGATACATACTGTAAATCTGGAGCAAAGTGCAATGATACCAAAAGCTGCTCTGCTGCTCCCTCTTTCCAAGACCTGACCCAAATTTTTCAGGTGGGGATGGATCGTATCGCATATTGGCAATGAGTAACGATTTCTAATAAGCAACTGTAAATAATGCACGAGGTAGAATTTCAAAATGTTTATGTATGAGATGATCATGCTGATAAGTCTCAGCCCAGACAAAACGGACCGCAGCAGAGAACATTTTAGTAACTCACTTGAAAATAAACTTTAATGTTATTACAATAAAGTGCATAAATGCTTGAACCTGACAAAAAATCCTCGCGCGTCCTCGAAGATACGCTCGAGATCCGTAAAGAAAATAATGCCCGAGACCGCGCAGGGATTATTCCTCTCTGTCTGCGCTGACCCCAACGTTTCCGCATGTCAGAAAGTTTAAAGTTAATCTGCCTGAGCCACAGATCAGTCATAAATCGGGTTGACCGGTTGTCGCCGGACCTCCAGCTATTAATATCCATAATCATATCTCCAACATAATGTAAATAACAAAGCAATCTTTGTCTTAAACATTTGGCACGGTCACGTTTGTAAATCAACCATAACATGACGGGTGACATGCCTGTCGCCAGAAAATGCCAGAACTTCGAAATAATTTGTATAATCTTTTTTTCCTTTACTGTTCGAAACTCATAATGTATTTTGTTTTAATATATTCGAAAAATGCGTTGGCACACACCCAGTATTAAATACTTAACATAATGATTATCATGTTCTGTCCAACACCCAACTCGGCCAGTCTTTCATCGCTCTATCGAATGGTGACTACGCCTATAAATTCTTAAGTAGCACTGCAGGTGGCTGATAATAATAATTATAGTAATTCATTGATCTCAAATTATTATGTATCAGTCGTATGTCACCACCATGTTAATTTTTTTTTGGATGGGAAATCATCAAGTTACTTCTCCCACTCTGGGCGGAGCGGGAGGGAGTGTCAGACTTTTACTGACTAAAACCCATCCATGTTCCTTCCTCGCCCTTTATGTTCCGAGGCCACGATATCTCTTTCGAACAGTCCCGCAACCCCGGCACAGGCTTCGGCCCTTGCGGGACCCCTTCACTTTGCTGACATCTCTTTGAGGCGTGCGTGGAACACGAATGCGCCGTCGACACGGCCTGTCGTCATAAGACGGACGGACGGCTAGCTAGCCCATAGCTAACCGTCCACAGGCCCGCGACGTATGTCACCCTTTTTTTTTTTTTTTTTTTTAAGGATGGGAAATCATCAAATGACCCCCCCCACTCTGGGCGGAGCGGGAGGGAGTGTCAGACTCTTACCGACTAAAAACCATCCATGTTCCTTCCTCGCCTTTTACGTTCCGGGGCCGCGGTATCTCACGTATGTCACCCTTTTTTTTTTTTTTTTTAAGGATGGGAAATCATCAAATGACCCCCCCCACTCTGGGCGGAGCGGGAGGGAGTGTCAGACTCTTACTGACTAAAAACCATCCATGTTCCTTCCTCGCCTTTTACGTTCCGGGGCCGCGGTATCTCTTTCGAACAGGCCCGAAACCCCGGCAGGCTTCGGCCCTTGCGGGCCCCTCTCTTTTTGCTGACACTCTTTGAGGCGCGCGTGGAACACGAACGCGCCGTCGACACGGCCTGTCGTCGTCGTTAGACGGCCGGACGGCTAGCTAGCCCATAGCCAGCCGTCCACAGGCCCGCATCTACGGTGGCCGGTAGCCACCACGTGGCCCCCGACGCCCGTTGCGTCTCCCGCGGCGGCCGGGAAGAGAGGATCTCTCCCTCTCTCGTTCCGCCACCTCCTTCGCTAGCATCACTGCTTCGCAGAAGGAGGCGACGGCTTCCCATTCCGTCTCGCTCCGGACCATGGATTGAACCAGGGCCGGACGCGAGAGGTCGCCGCCGCCGATCGCCGCCACGAGGACACGGCGGAGCTCCGCCCACGCAGGGCAGACTTCCACCGTGTGCTCCACCGTGTCCTCCGGTCGATCCTCGCAGTGGAGACACCCGGGCGATTCCTCCCGCCCGATTCGGTGCAGGTACCTCCCGAAACATCCGTGTCCGGTGAGGACCTGCGTCAGGCGGAAGGTGAGGACGCCGTGGCGCCTCTCCAGCCACTCCTCAAAGAGGGGACTTACCGCCACTATCGTGGCGTGCCCTGCACGGGGTTGCGACAGTCGCTCTCTCCATGTCGCCATGAGATCGCGCCGGAGGTCTGTCCGCTGAGCAGCAATTTGCCGCGGCAGCGGAGTTTCCCCCCGGCGTAGTACCTCCGCGCGCCACTCATGCAGGCGCGCGAGGACTATCGCCTCCAGATCCCACGGCGGCAATCCGGCAAGCAGGCCCGCCGCCTCGCGAGAGATCGTGCGGTACCCACGGACCATCTTCACGGCCACCACTTTTTGGGGCGCGTTCAAATGGTGAGCGGCTCGCCGCTTCAACGAACGCGCCCACACTGGGGCCCCGTAGAGGGCCATGGACCGCACGACTCCCGCGTAGAGCCTGCGGCAGGAGGCGTTCGGCCCCCCAAGGTTGGGCAGGAGCCGCCTGAAGGCAGCCCCTGTCCGTTCCAGCCTGGGGCCAAACGTCGGAAATGCTCCACGAAGTTCCACCGGCTGTCGAGGACGAGTCCTAGGTACTTCAACGTCGACTCGACGCCGATGGATACCCCTCCTACCGTCAGTGTGGATCCCGACGGTGGCGCATTCCGAGGCCCATGAAAGCACATGGCCTCGGACTTGTGCAATGCCACCTCGAGACCCAGTTGCCGGATCCTCTCAACGACTATCGCAACCCCGCGTGTCATGTTTTCGGCCGCCGCCTCGTACGTATGTCACCCTTAGAATGAGTTTAACGTAAAGTTAACAAACAAAAGGGTTTCGTCGGTAAATAGCTTGTACGTGGACAGCCATCGCTCAGAACCGTCATTTGCTAGAGCGAGAAACAGAGCGCTCGGTAGCTTCGATGATTTGACGTCATGAATTGTAAGAATAATGCTCAAGACATGACATGATTATGGCACTCAGCGATTCTAGAACTCCGTTTGATATATAAGTGATCTGTGATGAGATCTAAATGTGGTGAATTCACCGACATGGTTTTAAGCATTGGGCTGACCATTTCTCTCTCGAGGTCTGTTGGATTGTGCGAGTTCTTGATTCGAACCTTCTCAGCTTCAGCAAAGTTTATGTACGGCGACCCCCAGCGTGGACGACGGTCGACCTGAACAGAATAGCTAGGGTAGACCAAAGTACTTTATAGACATGATGATGTTGTATCACTCATCGTAAGACAGCCGCACTGTGAGGCACTAGATCTTCTGCACTGATGGATTCAATCTACTGAAGGAAACGGGGTGTTAGTTATTTTTAATGGTTTTTTTATTCTACAACACTGTTGTACTTCGACATTAAATTTCGGTGAATGCACCGATTGTAGAAAATACCTGTAGGTAGGCTTTCTAGGTTTCTCTACCTATAAAGTTAAATTAATTTTATAAACTAACTAATGCGTATTCGATGACAGGGTTGACGTAGTGACTGACCACTGAAGGTTTGGCTTAAGGTGAAAGCGTCAGGGTGGCCCGCGAAATTCAAATTTTGTTGAGTTTTTTGCAATTTGCGGGCCAATGCTGAGTTGTATGTTGGTGGAAGTACCGTTCGCGGCTGTTGGGCGTATGTAATCAGAATCATCAGTGCAGGCCTCCCAAGTTCATGATGAAAGTCGAGGAACGAATTTTTCACGGTCAAAGTCATTCCTCGACTTTTATGAACTTTGAGGGTTGTGTTGATGATTTTGATGATTATAATTCTGTGACTGTATATGTCTTGCAGCAGCGAACGATGATTTCATCAGCGTACAACTTGGCACTGCCCTGCAAATTGCAAGAAACGTTGGAAAATTTGAATTTCGCGGGCTACCCTAGAGCATCCGCGTTAAGCGAAAGGGTTGCAGGTTTTTTCCGCATCACACATATATTTTATTGGTATATGTCATCGATCACTAATAAAGTATACATATTATGTAGATTGCACGCATTTAGTCTTCATGTTCTTGATGTTTATGCATTCAAATATTAGGCCAATAAAATTAGCTTAACCCGGACATAATTCTATAACTGAAATTTTCTTTTTCTATAACATAGAGCAGTGTAATTTATAATGTAATTTATAAAAATTAAACATTTTTGAGATGCGCGTCAATAAAAAAAAAACGAAAAACGAAATTTTAAGAAATTAAGATTTCTTGTCAACAGCATAATAGATAACTTTGTCTGAATACTTATTTTATGTTATATTACTTGAACTCCAGTTATAGAACACAAAATTAAACAAATTAGTCATCCGTGACTATCATTAATCAAGGGGGTTCGCAACATTTCATATTTTTCGGTTTACTTAACTAGGCATTATAGATAACTGCAGCCCAACAATCTATTTAGGGCAGTTCGCTATTTTCTTTAACCCATTTAATAAAATTAAACAAATTCTTTTTACGGATTTTTTTAATTAAAAATATTTGTATTTTTGGGAGAACCAAAATACGTAACTATTTCAAAAGTTTTTAATTTAAGCTTAAAAATTATTACTAATACTATGGAAAACAAATTAAACAATAATAGTCCACGGATATTTATTTATAGAATTATTTATTAAGTCACATTGTAATATAGACGTTATTACGTACGACATGAAACCGTAATTGGTTTGTATCGAGACGCGACGCGCGGATGGCTTGTCACAACGCCGCGCCGCCGGCGCCGTCACGTGTGTGTGCGTAGGGATGGCGATCTAAGATCGATTAATCGAAAAATCGATTTATCGAGCCAAGAAAATCGATCTTTTAAATCGATGTGTAGTACTGAATCGATTCATTGGATCGATACATAACCCTTTAAAATCGACATTCGATTTTTTTCGGTTTTTGTATTAACCATACAATTAGTTGTAGGCAGTGCTACCAGATCGTGGGTAAAATTACCCCGCACTTTGTAGGACGCTCTCGTCTAAACACATTGAATGTGGTAAAAAGTGGGGGAACATTTTGCCCACGATCTGGTACCACTGGTTGTAGGTGCCCGTATTACAAGAGTACTGCCGGTTAATTACTCAAAAACTCACGAGGTGGCTGTGTGTTTAGTCTCCTTTGCCTCACTACCTCACTTCTCTTCAACAGAAAATCCCTTACTTTGCTGATTAAAGATCGTTGATTATAATATTCGTCTTGTTTTTAATAAAATTGATTAATACTTACATTGTAATAGAAAATTTGAAAAAAGATCGATTTTTGGAAATCGATCTTTTAGACCTCGATTTTTTTGTGGATCGATTCATGAGGTCACGATTCGAATCGATTTAAAAATCGATCTTTTTCAGATAAAATCGCCATCCCTATGTGCGTTCCCGAGCGATTCGCATTTTCTATACCTAAAATGACGTAAATATTACCGTCTTGTTACACTACTTGGTTGAGATACGAACAACGAAGTATTTCATTATAGAAGAAGAATAAGATCGTATCTCGTTATTTTATTGTATTCTTTTATATTAGCACGTAGGTACTGATAAGTATTTTTACCTAAAATATTTACTTACCTCCAAAAAAGCAATCAATCTAAATGAAAGTGAACAACAAACAATCGAAATTCAATGTTTGGGTCTTAGAGGTGCTAACTAAAACCTACCTTTGTGATCTGCTTTCCATACGAAAAATAAAATCACTCTTACCAAATTAATATCTTAAAAAAACTATAGGTAGGCACTACTAGCAGTTTGTAGCAGCTGTTTGTTTACTTGATTTTTATATTGAGCCGTCGCCGTCGTTAGTTTTTTTATTGTTTTGTATTGTATACATTTCTAGTACATCAAAAGGGTACAGAAGTCAATTTTCATACAAAGCGCGCTCGAGCAACACACACATAGACACCGTTTACTTTTACGAAATCGGGGCTCAACGGGGCTCGCGGCTCTCGCGTCGCGTCGCGTCGTACCTACAGTTCCCGCTCGAACCGTTATTAGTGTGTGTAAACCGAGCGTAGGCATAAAAAAGGAAGTACATCATGAGATTGTCTTCAAAAAACATTCGACGCCCGGACGCCGCAGCGTGCACACGTGGTACGCTCCGCTCCCCACCGCCGACTCTCCGCGCACCCCGCGCCCCCCGTCTTGTTCGCCGCAGCTTCGCCGCTACGCCGAGCATCGAAGGCCCCGTGCCCGCCGTCCCGTAGTGCATAGTGGTTCTTGACGGTAAACCTAACGGTGCTAACGAAGTCAAGACGGTGGTGATCCAATCCAACCCGCCGGACCCCTTCAGGGTGAGGCATTCCATTGGCATCGGGAGCTAGGACCTTGGCCTTGGGGGCTTCCCTCGTCAAACCTAGTCTTCGACTTCGTTCACAGCTACACACCTAGTGTCGGTTGGGAGTGTCTACCCTTTCGCACTAGAGCTCCTTGCGGGACTAGGGCCCTGTCGCACAATAAGACTGGCGACCGGATTACAAGCTTAGGGCACAACTTAGGTACTCACCTCCCTGTTCGCACAAGTTCAGGGAGGCCACACATCCCCGGGCGCACCTACCCGGGGAGCTAGGTGTTAAGTGATAGGCTTTTAGCTATGTTCAGGCCCCTCTGGCCAATCAGACAGTAGTGTAGCTGGCGAGTTTGTTTGTGTTTTTCTTCTCGCACAGCATACGAGTAGCACTAGGAAAAACACTGGGTGGGTTAGTTTTTCGGGGAACTGTCTTCCCGAGGGGTTCACGTTTCGACGTACCTCCTCGGGATTACGATTTCTTAGGACATGAGCTTAACTCTCATCTAGTCCCCGCCAACAATGGCGCAGCCCAATAAGTGGGCCGTCCTTTTCGACGCGCTCATTGAAGTCCTCCTCAAGGACAACAATGAGAAATACGCGAAAATTCTCGCCCTCTCCCGCGAGGAGAGCAATCGACTCAAGGAAGCGGAAACCGTTGTCGAGGAAATACCCTCGACTCTTATGGAATTCAGCGACGCGCTGAATTCCCCCGCTGACCCCGCGTCCGCGTCCCAAGCCTCAATAGAGGCCCCTCCCAGCGAGGAAACTCCTTCCCCGATCGAAGAGATGGACACAAACATCTCTGATAACGAGGCGACCTCCGCCTCAAATGATTCGGATTGCTCCGAAACATCGTCGCCCACCTCATCCTCCGAAGACGATTACCAAATCGTCAGAAAGGGGAAGAGGAAGAAGGGCAAAGCCCCCGCCAGCAGCTCCGCCAAGAAGCCGGCAACTCAGGGCTCACGCTCCCCCAATTTGGCTGTAGGCTCTACACAGAGTCGTCCGCACAGCCCCTTGGCCTCAGCCACCCCGGCTGCCTCCTCATCGCAATCCGCCACCCCGGCGAATGCCCCCAAAACGGTCCGTCCCCCTCCCATCTACATCCATGAGAAGGGAAAATGGACAGAATTATCCAAATCGCTAAACGAGCGTAAAATCAATTACACAAACGCTCGTGCGGTGCGATTACCGCTCCCTCACCAAGCTCCTCCGGGATAGGAGCATCCTCTATCACACCCACGTACTGCAAGAGGACATACCTGTCCGAGCAGTAGTTAAAAATGTCCCCCTAGAAATCTCCACTCAGGAGATTAAAGACGACCTTATCGCGCAAAATATTTCCGTCAGAGAAGTGCACCGCATGCACCGTAAGGTTGGCGGTCGCACTAGCTCGGCACCATACAACATGGTGCTCGTAATTTGCGACCGTGTGGATGGGCATCACCCAATCCACAAGCTATCCAAAGTCTGCAACCTCTCAGGCATCCGCATTGAGAAGCCCGCCAAACTTGGCGAGCTTTCTCAGTGCCATCGCTGCCAGTTGTACGTCCACGCACAGAGGAATTGCTTCGGCAAGCCGCGTTGCGTCAAGTGCCTGGGTGACCACGGCACCACTGACTGCCCTCGCCCTAAAGATCGCACACTGTGCACCGAACCCCCCAGCTGCGTTTTATGCGGCGAGTCCGGCCATCCCGCCAACTACCGCGGATGCCCTAAGGCCCCCAAATCTTCTGGCGGGAGATCTTAATGCTAAACACCCCGCGTGGAATAGTAATGTATCAAACAGCAGAGGTAATGCCCTATATAATCTCTGCTGTTCTCTCAACTTCGATGTCATCGCTCCGATGAGTCCCACCTACTATCCTAATAACCCGGATCACAGACCCGACGTACTAGATGTCGCGCTTCTAAAGAATGTAAACTTCCGATTACATTCTATAGAGACGATCGACGAGCTCAATTCGAATCACAGACCCGTCGTAATAGAGTTTACCCCGAGAAACGGTCACTCTGACCCTTCTCAGCCCCCTCCCACCAAAGTGATCACGGATTGGAAGAAAGTAAGCGAACTGCTGAAATCCACCGAATCCCCTCACTTGGACAAAATCCCCGACAATATCGCGACTGTAGCTGACACGGAGGCCGCGATCAACTCGTTCACAGAGCACGTACAGTCAATCCTGAACGTTTGTTCAAGGGAAGTTCCAGCGGATGGCCACCGCTGGAAACTCCCGGACGATGTACGTGACCTGCTGACCGAGAAGAACGCGGCCGTCCGTGCTTATACTTCTTTTCCCTGTGCGAGTAGCAAAGTTTTAATGCGCCGTTTACAACGCAAAGTAAGCAGAAGCATCAAAAAACTTCGTGACGAGCAATGGAACAAGATCCTCAGCGAACTCGAACCGACCCACCAGGCATTCTGGGAACTTCAGAGGAAAATGCAATCTTCCTCTAAAGTTGCCTCCATGCCTCCCCTCACGCGCCCCGATAATACCGTCGCATTCGACGACGTCGACAAAGCCGAATGCCTAGCCGACAGTCTTGAAGAGCAATGCTCCCCCAGTACCCAGCCAGTAGACCCAGCCCACCTCGCCGAGGTGGATGCTGAAGTCGAACGCAGGACCTCGCTACCCCCCGTAGAAGACCCTGATAATCGCCTACCCTCAGTCACCCCTGAAGAGGTAGAGGATATAATCAAGGGCCTTAAACATAGGAAAGCCCCTGGCTCAGACGGAATCACCAATAGGGTATTCAAACTCTTCTCCCCAGCCCTTATAGTGCTAATGACCGCTATCTTCAATAGCGCCATGGCCAATAACGTGTTCCCACAAGCGTGGAAACAGGCCACAGTAATAGGCATTCCCAAACCGGGTAAGCCCAAGTCCTCGCCGAGTAGTTACCGGCCCATTAGTTTGCTCAACTTGTTAGGTAAAATCTATGAGAGACTTATTTATAAGCGACTCAAAGATTTCGCCGAAGCTAAGAGCTTAATTCCGACAGAGCAGTTTGGTTTTAGACCTCAATACTCCTGCGTTCAACAAGTGCACCGCATAGTCGAGCACATCGGTGCCCGCTTCCAGCGGGGACTGATGACCGGTGCCTTGTTCTTCGATATCGCGAAGGCATTCGACAAGGTCTGGCACAACGGGCTGATATACAAGCTATACCAGCTCGGTGTGCCAGATCGTCTCGTACTATCTACGAAACTTCTTGTCGAACCGCACATTCCAATACCGTATTGATGGTGCACTCTCATCCCCTCATCCGATACGTGCAGGCGTCCCACAGGGATCGATGATATCCCCACTAGCCTTCACGCTTTACACCAGCGATATCCCTAAGAGTAGAGCAGCCCAGCTAGCCTTGTTCGCCGACGACACGGCCATCTACTACTCTGGTAGGAGTCCATCCAACACCTGCCGTATTCTCCAAAACTCCGCCAAAGCCTTAGGCGATCGGTTCCGGAAATGGAGAATGAGAATCGAGGTCAACCCCGATAAGAGTCAGGCGGTACTTTTCTCTAGCCCCCGCGTAAGATTCCCCCCATCCCCTAGTCCGATAACCATGTTCGGCAAGCCGATCCCCTGGGAGAAGCATGCCAGATACTTAGTAGTCATTCTCGATAGGCGGCTAAGATTCGGTGAGCACATCAAGACGGTACGTTCGCGTGCCGCCTTCGCTCTCGGTAGGCTCCACTGCTTGCTGAATGCACGTAGCAAATTGTCACTCAAGTGCAAATTGCGCATTTACATCGCGTGCATTCGGCCCATCATGACGTACGCGTGCCCCGTGTTTGCGCACGCCAAACCCCATCTCCTTCATAGGATGCAGACCCTCCAAAACCGGGAGCCCCATGGTACGTTACCACCATCCAGCAGTGTATGAAGCGACTCACTAAGGGTTTTTTCGATAGGGCCGAAAAACACCCTAACCCGTTAGTCGTTTCAGCAGCTAGTTATGTCCCCTCCGCGATATCTAGGATCCGACGCCCAAGGTCCACCCTCCTCCAACCCGATGACCCCATCACTCTCTTGCAGGAAAGTCGTAGGGAATCCAGCACTCTTAGAAAGCACACAAGACGACACAAATACAAACCACGAATCCGGTCTCCGGTTAAACTTTTATAGAAGTATTTGAATGATGCGCAGTATTGGAGTGCATGCGTTCGCTGAATGAGATTTTAAAGACAAAATGAAAAAAAAGGCGTGTTGAGTGAAGATCTACCACCACGGATGCGCGAACATATGTGCGCGTCCTTCCAAGCCTTTTTTTTTTTTTTTTTTTTTTTAGGATGGGAAATCATCAAATGACTTCTCCCACTCTGGGCGGAGCGGGAGGGAGTGTCAGACTCTTACTGACTAAAACCCATCCATGTTCCTTCCTCGCCCTTTATGTTCCGGGGCCGCGGTATCTCTTTCGAACAGGCCCGCAACCCCGGGTCCTTCCAAGCCTTCCAGTCTCATTTATTTAAATTTCAAATCAATTAACAATGTCTCAAATAAAATAACCTACGTATACGTAACACTCTTAGTGTCACGTATAACTTGTGTAAATAAATAATATAATTAAAATTGGCTTAGAAAGTCATTCTCTCTCACTTGCACATTAAAACTGTGCGAGAAGGAGAATGACCTTCTAGGCCCTTTGTTGGTTTAGTTGGTTTTTCTCAGCACTAATTAGAACGTTCATTGGTATACACCGCTCTGCACTTACTGTGTAATGTTAAATTTTCTTCAAAAATTAAAAATATATCGTCCCTACGCCTTTTACTGGCAGCAATTAACTTTTTCTGTCCCTTTTCACCTACTTTAACTAGATCGAAGTTTAAAGCGCACTGGCAAATCTTGCAATTAGGGAACTCCATTTTTTCAATAGAAATCACGCGCGCACGCAAACGACGAAATGAAGTTATGATGAAGTATCGAGCGGCGCGCCGGCGCGCGGGCGGTGGCAGAACGCGACGCCGCTGTGTCTCCCCGCCCCGCGCCTGCGCCCGCCGCCCCGTTCACTCCGGTCGCTCGCGCGTATATTCAATATTTTTGAAAATGTCAAAAACGTGTCATTAAACTGTATAATTTTGATTAAAACATGATTGTAGAGCACAAAAAATTATAATTAAACAAAAATTTCACAGTTACGATTTTTAACTATTGAGAAATAACTTTTTCTTTAAACGTTAAAAAATAATGTTTAATTTTTGTGTTATGTATCTATAAATACTCCATTAAGCTTAGCACAAACATAACATCGTAGTTATTATTTTTGCTTAACGATATATATGCACAAAATGAATACTGGTAAAAAAAACACATAAACGAATTTAGGTTTTGTTTAATTTTCATATCAGGTGGTAGCATTTGACTACAGCTGAAAATTATACTAACAAGGTTTTTGGTTACGTATTTTACTTTTACGTTAAAGTTTGGCAATCAATGAAATCGTATGATTTCTAATAAAAAAAATGACCACCCCGGACTTTTAACGACACGGTATTCATTTACATTTGATACTCAACACAATATCCGAAAAAAAAGAAAAAACTTGCAGTTTATGAATTATGTCCGGGTTAAGCTAATTTTATTGGCCTATATCATGTTAACTTTTTCTCACTGATATATGTATACCATCTTTATGTCTTAGCACACTGACGTGCAGTTGGCTGTACGCGATAATATAATTTAGGAAAACTTATTCCCCTGATTGCACTAAAAAGAAGGGTAGTAAATGTTATGTAGGTCTCTAAAATGCCTTTGCCGCTTAAACGGATTTATAGTCAAATCGTGAAGTTTGATAAGTGTGATCATGGGATCTTTCTACCGGGATAAAAAGCATGTTTTAATCCAGGTTATACACTATCTCTGTGCTAAATTTCATCCAAATCTGTTCAGTTGGTTTTGCGGGAAAGAGTAAACATCCATAGTCACAAACTTCGCATTTATTAATAGTAGGATATTAATGCAGTTAAGACTTGGCTTAAAGGCCTATTACATTTAACGATTTCTAGGGCCCTGCCTTGCAAGTGTAATAAGAAACAGGGAGTCAGGATCCCTAAACAGGGTTATCGAGTAGTTTCGACTTTCGACCTGCTTCCCTGCCGCGACACGATAGCTAGACAGGTGGGCCCAAAGGACGTAAATGGTAATAGGCCTTTTAGTTGTAGCAATCATTAGTAGTGAAACAATGGGGTCGTGATGTTACATATAGCAAACAATATGGCGGACACTCCAACGACAAATAAAAAGAAATCTCGTAGTTTTGCGGGTAGGACTTTTTTTTGTTAGTGTTTATTGTAAACTCTAATGCCTCGTTAGTCGCAATCGCTTCTGCTGAGCATGGGTGCCTCAGCAGCAGCTCGGAGCGTGATTTGTGCCCGGTTGATGGTAAAAGGGAGTTCATGGGATTAACAATACGGCTAATAGGTAAACCTCGGGGATTCCATCGTGATGTTATGGTCGGTACTCTATGTTATTATTAATCGGCAAAGGGCAGTTAAATACCTCATCGTCTGACTCGCTGTGATCGGGCTGAGGGATGCCAACGAGCGAGTCGTCCCACATGACAGGGTGCCAGGGTCGACGCACTGCCTTCTCCGGCGGTATCATCGGCTGCGGGGGCCTTAGCGGCAGCGAGTTTACGTCTACATACACATCTTCTTCAAAATCCTCGTTCTGCATCGTTTCTTGTAGACTTTACTATAAACAAATAAAAAATTTGGTACTTACTCACAAATCACTAACTAGTCAAGCCCCTAAGACAACCACCAACCGAAAAATTATTATACATAGATGGTTCGTGATTTGTCTGATAAAGTTAGTATACGATATTTTATCATCTTGACCATAGAAAAGTAAGTACATACGTACAAGCAGTCGATCGCACGTCAGTGGTATGCACCTGTCACGATAATTCTAGTGACGGATGTTAAATCAAACATCGATAAAACTGAAATGCATCGATATTAATAGAATGTACGCAATAAGCCTTTGTATACCCGTGTGACGTGGGTTTAAATACGATAAAAATAAAGTCTCGCAGCCAGCACTTCGAGCCTCTGAAGAAAATCGCTGCGCAATAATATAACCCCGTTTTTTATTCAATTGACTTCTTGGCACAGCGACAATAATTTTTTTTCGACATCGGTAGTCGGCTGCGGCATTCTTTGTATCGGTAAAGTTCCTAACTACTTATTGTTTATCAAACGATACTATTTAGGTAAAGGGAAACCTTCCTAGTAGGTATGTACCCTTCATCAAGCAAAAATAAAGTAGGTGTAATGGAAATTTTATTTAGGTTAATAGTAAACTATTAGGTACTAGTAGTTATTTACTTTTTGTTTATTACTTGGGATTGGATGTTCTATGGGGTTTTAAAATACTTATTAAAGTATAAACTCCTTGAATAGCAATTTTATTGGTTATATTTTAATTTAATGAAATATAGAAATTCAGGCATAAATAAGTACTTACACAAACTTCAACAACACAAACTGAACAGTAACTGGCGTGCAATCAACTAGTGCGGTCACTACACAAAACAAACGAGATCTATCTCTATTTTATTATTGGCTTCCGATCTCACACAGCTTTATTTATATAAAGAACAGACACAGAATACTGTACTGTTGTATGATCAGCTTACGACTGAAATTAATTACTTTCTTCCGAAGTCTGGTAGCCTGCTTGTCTTTTGCGAATCTGTTCCTTAGTGACGCTCGTATCTTGGACAATTACCAGTAAAAATAGAAACATTAAAAACAGTATTGACATCTAGGACACTGACCGAATATCATGCCAACAATTGTGACCTGACGATACAGTTTCAATATAGTATTGGTACCTACATTATGATATGCCAAACCATATCGGCTGGTTTAACATTATAGGACCATGTCTATTGTCTTTACAAATGCTAATGCAATAGCGGTCACTTTTTTACTTCTAAATAATATTTAAAGAGTAGGTAGAAAAGGCTGGAAAGTCGGTATGTACTGACCACCTAAAGGTCAGAGATGACATTGTTTAATAAGATATAATTCTACAACTTTTCGACTCTAAAAAATAAAAAGTAGTCCGCGCTTCGCACCATCATTGGTGTAGTCGTCGCAAGCTAAGCGTATGGTTCTGGGTTCAATTCCCAGGTCTGGCAAAATTAAATATCGCTGGACATTAACACACAGCGCCACCTAGTGCCACACTAAGCAAAGGTTGTGTCGTGGACACTAGATAGTTGATATACTACATATATACTTTTTTGTTTGTAAATACATACTTATTATACCTACATATAAACATCCATGACTCGGAAACATATGTCAGTGCTCATCACACAAACATTTGCTCCTACCGGGATTCGAACCCAGGACCCTAAGAACGTAAGGCAGCGTCACTACCACTACGCCAATCGGGTCGCCAAATTTAAATCGTACGACTCTGCCTCATTGTTATAGTGGACTCAACCGCAGCTATTGATTGTGAAAACTTGGATTTGATCGCCCGGTCGAGTACTGGGCGTTTATTGTCCAGCCCTGCGGGTTTAAATATAATTATTTATTTATTTATTTATTTACTTGCTCTCATGCACATCACACATTTTACAATAATAATAATAATATTACTGTCGGTTTTTGTACATGAACCCTGTCAGGGCACTGCAAAGCACATGCTGATTTGCTGTTGATGTTTGATTGTTAAATTAATATAATAAATACATCGAGTCAAAACTTATTAATAATACAATTAAACAATATAATACATGTCATTTAAAATATGTCTAAAAGTCGTCTTGATGTCCGGTTAACAGTAAACACATTAGGTCATAATAATAACTGAGTCAGATTGAATAGAACAAAAATAACAATAACAATAATAGGGAATAGGTAATAATTAGTCATGTCATATCGTAAGTGATTAAATTGAATCGAATTAATGAATGAATGAATTATGGTGAGTCATTTTACAGTACAAAATAAAAAATAAAAATACAATGTCACTTAAATAAACAGTAATTATGTCTTGACCAGACCGGATCTTGCAGTAGAAATAAAAATAAGTTATAATCGTAATCGTAAATTATGTAGGTACACCTATAAAGTTTTATCATTCATGTATTGGTCTACCGTGTAATAACATTTCTCTATTAAAAGCAATTTTAGTTTATTAAAGAATGCATTTGGATTGTTCTCATCTTTTAAATGTTTTGGTAGATTATTATAAATCGTTGCTATTCTATAGTTAGGGCTACTTTTCATAATTCTTAGTTTTGGTGTCGGTGTAATCAACTTGTTTTTATTTCTTCGGTTATAGTTTTGGTTTGCTTCTATGTTTGATGTAAAGTAATTTCTGTGTTTTTGGACGAACGTAGCTATTTGTAATATATAAAGGGAGGGTAACGTTAATATTTTATGTTTTATGAAATGTGGTTTACAACTTTCCCATGGCTTAATGTTCATAAGGATGCGTATACATTTCTTTTGCATGATGAATATGTCATTAAAGTTTGTACTTTCGCCCCATAATATTATGCCATAGATAAACCATGTATAAGCATAAGCATAGTATGCTGAGAGCGCGGTCTCATAGTTAGTGTTGCTTTTTAATTTGCTTAATGCGTATATGAATTTGGATAATTTAGTCTTTAGGTGTTCGATATGTTTTTTCCATGTTAGATTATTGTCCAGTGTTAAGCCAAGAAGCGTTAGTTCGTCCCTTTCTGGGATATTTAAAGAATTACTTAGGTTATTTATGTTTAGCGGCGTTCGTTGATGTGTTCTGAATTGCAGTAAGTTACTTTTTTTAGTATTAATTTGTAGATTATGTTTCTCTAGCCATGATTTAACTATTTTATATGTGTTTTCGATGTTTGTCAAAGCTTCGGTGCTCTCAGTGCTTCTGAACAATAGCGATACGTCGTCCGCGAATAAAACGCACTTCGAGTCAATTGTTTTAGGTAGGTCGTTTATGTATATAATAAATAGTATACACCCTAACACACTGCCTTGTGGAATGGAGTGGTTTATAGTCTTTGTCCGTGATTTTATGTTTTGTACTTCGTTTACTTCTTTGTTGTGGTATTCTATTTCGACATATTGTTTTCTATCTTTCAAGTAAGATTTAAACCATTTATAAGCCGTACCCCTAATTCCTATGCCATATAATTTTTGTAGTAAAATGTCATGGGAAACCTTATCATATGCTTTAGTCATATCTAGGAACAAACCTATAGCATATTGTTTGTCATTGATGCAGTTATATATTTCTTGCACGTAGTTATATACCGCGAGTGTGGTCGATCTTTTTTGCCTAAAGCCAAACTGATTTACGTCTAAGAGACTGAATTTTTCTAAAAAGTTGGTAATTCTAGTGGACATTATTTTTTCGAATATTTTTGAGATAACTGATAGAAGGGCTATTGGTCGGTAGGAACTGGGATCTTGGGGCTTGCCACCTTTTTTAAATATTGGTCGCAGTTTAGCTTCTTTTAATTTATCCGGAAATATACCTTCGTCAAGGGATTTATTTATCAGTTTCGTTAAAAGTGGTGTCAATTCATTAATACATTCTTTAATTAGAAAAGATGGTATTTCATCCACTCCGGCACTACGTTTGTTTTTCATTTTGCGTATTATACTATAGATTTCACGCTCCGTGGCGGGTTGGACAAAAAGAGAATTTATTGACGAGGTAAGAATTCGGCATGTATCCGTCGTGTTGTTAGGTAACGGTTCGCCGACCGAGGCAAAGAAGTCGTTAAAGATATTAGCAACCGTTGTTGGTGAACTTGTAGTTTTGTTGTCATTATAAAGCAGGGTAACATTTTTAGTGTGGCATTTTGAATCAGGTTTACGGTAATTTTTAATAATATTCCACATGGTCTTGGATTTATTTTGTGACCGCTTCATTTCCTTAATATGATTACATTTTTTCGATAGTTTTATACACTTCTTCAAGATTTTTTCATACATTTTATAGTGTGCTTTTAAAAGTTCATTATTGGTCTTTTCTACAAAAATTTTTAGTAATCTTTTGTGCTCACATGATTTCTTTAAACCTACAGTTAAATATGGTTTCCTTTTATTAATTTTTATTTTTACGCGTTTTTTAGGTATATTTTCATTTAGTAGCTTATGCATCTTATTATGAAATTCTGTGTACATTTCGTTGACATTTTGATTTTTGCATAGTATTTGATTCCAATCCGTTTGTCTAAGGCTAAGTTTAAACTGTGATATTGATTTTTCATTAAATAGCCTTTTCGTCACGAAGTAAGTAGGAATATGTTGTTCTAGTCCCGGTGAATGTTGCGAATAGTTGAGGCTTTTATGGTCAGAAATACCAGTGTTGTCAATGGTTAATTTATATTGCCTTTGATTGGTAAATATTAAGTCTATGCATGATGACGTAGTCAGTGTCTGTCTGGTTGGTTCGTTGACGATTTGGTGCAAGTTGTGTTCTAACATTATGTTTTGTAGCCGTTGGTAGTCTTTGTTTTTAGATGATTTGTCAATATTAAAGTCGCCAGTAAAAATTATATGTTTTTTATGAATTTTGGGTTGCACTTTTTTAATATTTCTAAAATAACAGCAAAAAATTGTTCAATATCGCGATCCGGTCTGTAAATATTAATAATAATTGTGTTTGCTGATATGATTTCTACAGCGCAACACTCAATTACACATTCAATTGACAAGTTAGTACAGTCTTCTAGGTGCACGTATTCTATCCCGTTACGTAGGAGGATAGCTACTCCCCCTCCTCGATGGTCACGTCGGTGGTAGGCAGAAGCAAATGTGTACCCGCTTATTTGGATGATATCCTTTTGGTTTTCGTGTATCCATGTCTCCGTCAGACATATTGATTGGTAGTTCTTATCTTCTATGAAATCCTCGAGTATGTGTGTTTTATTATTTATACTTTGTATGTTTTGGATCAGTATTTTAAAGACGAAAGGGCTCAAGTCTGGTCTGGTTAATGGTGGGTGATACTAGGGTGTGTCTCGTTATGTTTAGATTGTCATAATTCTGTGTTGAAGTCATTCCTGCGCTATAGTCATAATTAGTATTGGCTTTACCGTTCTGTTGTACTGTAGACCGTCTTTCTCTTTGTTGTCTTCTTTTCTGTAATGATTCTTTATCAAAAAATCCCGAAACCCATAAGCCTAAACTTTTTAAGTATCCCGCATTTTCTAGGATATATTTAGTCATCCTTTTACTAATTAGTTCCACCCGTAGTGGCCGTCGGTGTCCATTTCGTCCTATCCGATTAAGATCTTCAATATAGCCAGTGAGGTTGACATTCAATGTATCTTGAAACGCAAATATAACCCTATCTTCAAGGTCATTTTCTGTTTCATTATAATATTCATTCAGGCCGTGAATTACAATTATTTTAGAGGTATCGTTTGTGGAAGTGTCGCTCATGTTCAGATGTATGTTTTTGTTCTTTAGCTCGACTATTTCTGTTTTAAGTTTAGCGTTTTCGATCTCAAGTTTCTCTATTGTTTCGTTTATGTGAATAATATTGGTATTAATTTTTGTTTGTTCAAGAGAAAGTTGTTCTGTTTTCTGACTTATTTCTTGTTGTAGTTTTAGTACTGCTATATTAATTTCGGATTGGATTGTACTTTTGATTTTTGACAAGATAGATCGTTGTTGTACTTCCAATTTTCTATCTAATAATTGGGCAATATTTTCTAAAGTAATTGACTCTGTCGGTAACATTATAGGTGGTATGATTGTTGCTGTGTCTATATTTGTCGGTGGTGTGTCATATTTTCCTGTGTCTCCCAATATACTTTGGTCGTCTTGGATCTGGTCGTCAATGGACATTGTTGTGTCGTCAAGTCTCGGTGGGGATTGTCTCTTAACAGGTGTGTCGTCATTTCTAATCTGCTTTTTAGTAATTTTACACGATGGGCAGCACCATGAGTTTATTAATTTATGTTTATTTTCTACATAATACGATGACGTCATGTTGATGCATCGGTAGTGGTGAAGTTTTTGGCAAGTACTACATCTTAGCAATTCTCCGCGAGCTATCGGGTGTTTACATCCAGCACAATTCATTTTTGTGGGTATATGATCAAAACTCTCCAAACGACTCACCTCAGCGGGCTTCGTGCGAGTTGTCGTAGGTCAGGGACACAGTTCGTTAGGTTGATTGTTTTAAAATGTTTTCACTTGTAACTTTTTGTTGGCTCAGTGTATCACTTTGCACTTTTGACCACTCGTTAGGTTATTCAATTCTCTGCACTTTGATGTATAGAACAATAGTAAATAGTTACTTTGGACCTTGTTTTTGATTAAAAATTAGCCATTGAGTTACCAAGTGGCATCAGACATTTTTTGAAGAATTTTACAAGAAAAGTACCTATCCTTCCTGTCCTTTTCTAATGCTTTATTTAATGCAGGACGATGTAAGATAAATTACTACTCTGCCAATCATAAAACAGATACTAAAGGTAAAATTAAAAGGCCAATATAATAACAATAACTTCAAATGTAATAATTTCATAACATCTATAACTAGTTAACAACGTAACATAAGTACTTCAAATAAAATGGACAGTCATTGTATAGTTCGTCAATACTATAATCCTAATCATATTTTTGTATTTACGCCTTACTGCACATTTCCACTATATTCATAATTATATTAAAATAGCCAACAAAAACACTATCAATATTTGATTTGTTTGCTCGGTGTGGCTGCGAACATATTTTGTTTTTCATATCTGACCCGCAGCACGTCAGTCTGTGAAATCTTATTTTACTATTACGCAACAAATACCCGTTACCTTTAGTTCAGGTTTTATCTAAAGCGTTGTACAACCGACACGCTCTACTAATACTGAGTTTGTTGGCTAACAAATCAAGCCTTAGATATCTTTTACGCGCTCGCGACAGTTTCATCAAAAGAAAGTTCGTGTTCCGACCTTGACAACATGTATTCAGGCAGTGTTACGCCTAGAGACGCGCTGTATCTTGGCATCGTATCTGCCCAGAAAGCTCCCCTAGAATCACTACCAGCGAATTCTTCAGGCTGGGCTATATTAGATTCATCGATGATCTGAGCATTTTTTTCTGCATCAGCCTCTGCACTTCTCTTGATTTTACGCGTATTAGCAGCTACATGCCCAGGTTTCACAGCACTGGCGATAGGATTGGTAGCAGCTGCAGCGATCGACTGCGGTGCCTTCTTACGCTTTAACTTTTTTCCGTAATTGGTGTTGTCTACGACATATGCAGCAGACTTCTGAGCTGGAGGGGCACTTGTAGTCACTGTTTTGCTTTCAGCACCCTCATTGCCCTGGTCGATAGTTGCTGGCTTAGATGTAAATTCTTTGAGTTCTTGATACGCTAAATGACTTCGTTTAGGCGCAGATTCTGACACGAACATACACTCTTCATTTTTCAAGCCGTTTTTGTCGACACATTGAAAACAGGTCATTCCATTTTTCTGTACTTTTTTACACGAAGACCTATCTTTTTTCTTAAATTCCGCTAAAACGTGTTCCACGTCTTTTTTGGGTTCATTGTCAGTATAAAAACCAGGCAAAGATTTTTTATAATCGTAAGACTTGCCAGAAGAACTGTCTCCTTCCTCTTCCGAACTTTGTTTGTCATCTGCCGCTCGTAAAGCTTCACTCGGAGTGGGTTTTGATGTATGTTTGTAGTAGGACTTGTACTTTTCACCGGAATCGTCTTCTTGGCTTGATTTTGGGGCTGCAGATAACTTAGCGTACTTATGTTCGCTGCTGTCATCGTCCTGGGCATATTTTTCAGATTTTTGTGCTGGTTCTGCTTGTTGGGGTGCATCGGCTTCATCGGGTTCATCATTGCTATCAAATTTCCTTTCCTTTGAATATGCATATTTGTTGTTTTTAGGCTCTGCGACATATGCACAAGACTCAAAATTACCACCTGTTTTCGGATCCTTGCAGGTCGTGCACGTCATACCGTCTTTTTTGACTTCTTTGCAGTTCTCAGGGTTTTGTTTTATATCAGCAGCCTGTTTCTCTGACAGTTCCTTAATTCTCTCGTACTCTTTATGGTCATAGCCTGAATCATAGCTGTAAGGATACTCATAATCTTTGTTAGGGTCTTTTTGTTCTTTGTAGGCGCTGCTATACAGCGAGGTGTCGAATGCTTTGGGTTTAGAAATATATTCGGCATTGTAGTTATAGGGATCATCTTCGTCGTCGCTGCTCTTCTTCAGGTTTTCTCTTTGTCTTCCACTAGTGTATCGTCGGATACGTGCTGGTCCTGGAATATAAGCATTTGGCTTGTAGTTCTGTTCAATTTCGGAATTTTCGTTTAGTTCTTCCTTACGGTAGTTGATCGGATGGGCTACTTCAACATTGGTTTGTGCAGGTTTAAAATAAGCGGCCACACTAGGATTTTTTCTCAAAGCAGCTAAAATCTCTTCCCCCTGTTCTTCCTCGGGCTTGTACACTTTATAGTCAGCGTCGTGTACGGTGCGGATATCATATCTTAAGGGAGAAAGCTGTTGCCCAATAGGTATCGCTTGAAGCTGACTATGCTGCTGTTGTGGTTGTGGTTGCGCCACTAACTTGGCAGATCTCCCCGGTGGTGGTAGAAAGCCTTGGCTCGCAATTGGGTTAAAACCAAAATTGTCGGCAGAAAAAGCTCTTTCTATTGGCGCTACCCTTCGCAAATTATCGATGGAACTACTAACAAGAGTATCAAACAGTTGGGGATATTGGTTTTTATCTACTTTTAATACTGCTGCCGCAATAGGTTCTGAAGCCAGTGAAGAAACGCCTGAAAAGACGATAACTGTGATATGAAATACATAAATAAAATAAATATTAGCGTGCTTGCACAAGCGGTTTGTGATATTGTGTAACTAAGTTCTAAATAATAATGTAAAATTAAGCCGAAACGAAAATTACCTGAATCGAATAATGGCCCAAAGTCTAATGGCTGCACGAATCCATCTTGTCCCTCACCGGCAACCACTCCTTCACACACCGCCCAGACTAACAACTGCAAAAAGGATTTAGGTATGAATAAAACTCACGAATTCCGTTGCACATTAAATAAAATTAAAATCAACAAGAACATACCAAACATCCGAGTTTGGACATTTTGAAAATGGGTATACACCCAAATAAGATTTTTAAACGAAAATTATTTTTCAGCTGGTCGAGTTGTATTCTTCGTTTGTGTTGGAATGAAAGTAACTTCACATTATTGAAATGACAAGGTTTTATAGGCGTCAATATTGCGAAGGTGAAAGATCGGTGCAACAGAGCGCGCACCACTCAAGCGTGTCTTGCCGGACAATGTCCGCTTACTCCATCCGGCGACCAACTGTTGGGGTCACTCGGCTGCTGCGACTGCCGCTACCGACCATCTGCTACCTGCCACGGCGCATCTCACCTACGTTCATTTAAAAAGTAAGGAGCGTTCACTTATTCACAAACCACCACCGCCACGCTTACGTCCGCAAAAGTTGAACGTTAAATGCACTTATAATTTGATAAATACCTTGCACCTTAGAAAGTGTTGCAAGAGTTAACTAAGATCTTAACAAGCGTAGGTAGCACATTTTTTTTTTTTTACTTTTCTTCAATGAGGTGAAATTTATGAAAGGTAAGTTCAATAAATCTTATTGCACCGATAACTGCACTTAGGTACCTGTTACGCTCAGTAACGCTCAACTACTCAACCCATTATCGACAGGTTTATAATTTTTTTGTAAACTATTTTGGACTTTAAAGCATTAGATAACAATCAACTAGTAAAATTAATTAATGATTAATTATCAGATGTCCAGTAATAAAGCACGGAAGAAGACATGAAAATGCATGATGATAAAGGAAACATTTTAATGAAAAACATTCGTAATGTTTGATCTCAAAAACGCGAACTTGACAGGACTCAAAGGAGAATTAAACACACGCAGAAATATGAATCTATCAAATTACGTTTATTGGCAGTAATCATTAATACATGATGCACCTATTATACACTTAATTATTATAAAGTAATCGTAACTATAAATTAAAATGGAATGATAAAAATAAACCGCACGTCTCACAAAAACAACAACATTAATTATTGAACCGAGATTTTCTAATTGTTATGAAATTAACGGCAATTAAAGTAATTACAACACTTCCATTAAATATTGGCCGATACCACTGTGACGCCACATTTATAGAAAATAGACACTTAGTGCGAATCTTTCGAAATTGGCATGTAGTTGGCAAACTAATTTCTGTTTAAATCGACTAGAGCAAAAACACCTTAGCTTTGTATCAAGAAAATGTTAGAAGAAACATAATCAAGTTACCTTTTTGTGACTATAAACTTACAATAGCACTCACAGAGGGGTTTCATAGTCTTAAACTTTACACAATATGTTCAACAGATCTTGATAATTTTACGAATTTTTTACGCCTTCTTCCAGTTTTTGTAGCAAGCTACGAATATTCGGGTTGGTTTCTTTTTGTAATGCCGTTAAAATTGCTTTCTGTAACAAAAGATGCGCTCAAATTAATTTTGTATACCGATTATTGACGAAGCAATACCGCGATTTGCTATTCTCATTTATTTATAACAATAAAAAAGTAAGTAGTTTCAAAGGTTTCTTACACCAAGTTTATTATTGGAGTCTTGTGTTTTCTGCGACAACATCCAAAGATTCCCCGCGAGGCTCATCATGGGGCGCTCCGTGAGCTCCCCGCGCTGCGCCACCCGCCAGAACAGCTCCAAGGACAACTGGTACTGCTTCTTAGTTTCCCTGTTGTCGCCGAGCATCTTAAGCACAACTAGAAGTTCTTGGCAAATGTTCGTTGCGTATCTGTTTAACACTTCTATGAATTCTGAATCGCATCCGTATAGTTCGTCATTTGAGAGCACTGGAAAGAAATAAAATAATTAAGAGGAATAACGCCTTGGCCACACTGAGGCGAACGACGAACCGCTAACCGCGCATTTTCAGAGATTATGCTCTAAAAACCGGTGATGTTTGGAACCATACTTCTGATGATTACATTGTGATCTCTGACCGAAATCAGGCAGATACTCTACTTTTTTTTTATTTCTTTTATCGTGATGTATAAAAGCTGTAAATAACAATTCCTTGGTAGTCGTGTAATAGACCCGAAGCCGAAAGGCAGATGTACTCCTTTTAGTGTTCTGGACCATACCTGGGAACCTAGTTACGGAGATATAGGTATAAGTTGAGTGGAGAGCAGCGGTGGCCCAGTGGTGGCGGCCCCGACTTACGAACAGTAAGTCGTGGGTTCGAACCCAGACAGGCGCATTACTTTGTGTAATTTATTTCATCACCGCTGCTCTCAAAACGGTGAAGGAAAACATCGTGAGGAAACCGGCATGTCCTAGAACCAAAAATTCAAAGACATGTGACATCTACCAATCCGCACTGGGCCCGCGTGGTAGATTATAGCCCATTCCCTCTCATTGAGAGGAGGCCGTGTCCCAGCAGTGGGAACATTATAGGCTGTTGATGATGATGATGATGATGAGGTATAAGTTGCAACTTAACTTTAAATAAGTACCTCCATGACCCGTTTCCTATCCAATGCATCCATCAGAACATTTTTTGGAGTGCGTTAGATTTAGTTTTACCAAAATTTTGTTTTATTCATCAAGTCGTTTCCCAGAAATAATTTTTACGTAGGGTTACTTAGCTCGATGAACAGAATGCATGGTTGACGGCTTCGTGAATGGTTTACAACTTGTAAAATATTGGTTCAGTAACAGAACGCAATAATTGGAGTAGTAAGTCGATAAAAGTTATGTAAAATTCGCCAACCTGATTCTAAATGGTGCATGTAATTATCCTGTGTCATTTCGCAGAGCAGATCTAAGGTCCGAAGCAGAGTGTTATAGTACAGCGGCTCCGTCTTCTTCCAGTGTATTCTTTCCATTGTTTTTATGAAGCCGCTGAGTATGTACGCCTTACAGTTGCTGTCCACGTTGTCCTACAACACCAAGTTTGATTGTTTACTAGTCTAGGGGCGCGCCAAGACGAGAATTTGCTACGTAAAGAGGCTACAAGTACTGCCCCGATTTTTGGGCTATAATTATAATTTACAAGATATTGTTTTTTTTTTCAAATAAGGATTGATGTCATTAACTTGTCTAAATTTGAATCAAAGATTTGAGAAACCTCTAATCTAGTGATTTTTAAAGCTGATACTCACTGGTAATAATAATAACGTCGATAAGAAATCGGTTAATATCCCTGCAACTTTGACATGTGTGGGTTTCTTCTGTCCGTCTTCTAATATGTAATCCGGTATGTCCGGTATCAAACCAATGAGAGCTTTGAAGTTGGCTTCCGCTACAAACAGAATTTCGTTACATGTAGAGTTGGAAATCTGAAAAGCTCTGACAATAAACCCAGACTTTTGCAATGAAGTCCAGACATTTTAGGTTTTCAGTTTATTTTATGAATGCCTAAAAACGCAAGGTCCAGACAAATCACAAGTTCGATCAAAGTTTTGGCGTGTGTCGCCATACAGCCTCGATGTACCTTGTCCAATACAATTGTTGAGCAGCGCGACCTGTCCGGACAGCAGGTACAGCTGCGTCTTGGTGAGCGTGCAGTGCAGCGAGGGCACGGTCACGAAGCAGTACGCGGCGCACGCGCGCTGCAACCACTTGCCTCGCGCCGGACTTGCGCGGGCCGCTAGTGTGTTTACAGCCTAAACAATACAGTAAGCTTTTACTAACTGATACTAAGAGACACTACTAAACCCTTGAATATTATTGCACCAGTGTAAATTTCATACTGAGCGTTAAAGCGCCTAGGTGAAATTATAGCTAACAGATGCAACCAGAGACACTTAAGAGACACCAAGTAAAAAATAAGAGGTCGCATTGTGATTTGTGAGCTTTGCAGAATGGCTTACACCGTTCACCAGTCGGTTTTAAGTCAGTCTCATACAACAACCTATATGTATATTAGATATTCATACATCCAATCCAATATCGAATCCTTTCTAAAGGCGGAATTTCATTACGTACTTACAGCGAAAAAAAAACAGACGTACTTTTTGGCACAGAATATATCAACATTTATGAAGTATGTCGGTCTAACCCAGAATCAATTTATAGCGAGCATTGACGTAGCAATGTGGCTCAACTATTTATCGTCGGAATTACACTAGCTTCCGGTCTTATAGATTAGTTTTTAGAAGCTTTTATTTAGCTTTAGGTACATTTTAGTCTCTGACAGCATGAATACTTGTAAGCTATTTTTGGTACCAAGATGAAACTTTAAAAAGACGAGGGGGTAATATCGAAAGATGATCTGACTGCAGTCGGTACGTCTTTCACACTTGAAAAGATACTTTGGTTATACTATTAAATGACAAAACGATCACGATGCTGATTTTCTAGAAGCATGTTTCAAAAACCAAATTCTCAATTCTTTATTGTGTTTAATGATGGAAGGAAAGAAGAAATACGCTTTTTCACTTCTCATGCTCTAAAAGAACGCCATTATAGCCCTACGAAGCGGGATTAAAGTGACCGTTTATTCCCTAGGGTGTAAAAAGTTATTTAAAAATGGAACGATCTTTTACTCCGAAACATGGTCACAAAAGATTAACTTATCAGGTTTTATTTAAATTTCGAACGGGCGTGCAAACAGAAAGCGGTTTATTGAAAAAAAAAAACAAATGAACTCTTCAACGCGAGAAAAAATTATGGTTGTTTGTGTGCATCATTGATTTTGAAAAGTATGTGCAATGCCTCTGTTGCTAGCCGCTGCAGTAATGTAGGTACTAATTATCTGTGGAGTGTGGATCATCTTCATTGCGAAAATATTGAGTTTGTGTTGTGTTTTAAATTGTTAATCTGTGTCTGACCTGATAGTAGAAAAAACTGACCGCTCAGTTCAGAATTTTTATTCTGTTTGAAATGACTATTTTTCTCGCACTCGAAGAGAAAAGTACAGTTTGCAACTCGAGACTAAACGCCAATTTAATATACCCTCGCTTTCATTGCCTCCCTCGCAAGCTCGGGAGTCAAGACACCTCGGGTATATAATGGCTTCGTTTAGTCCCTCGTTATAAAATATACTATATACTTACATGTAGCCGACCCCAACATATTTGGGAAAAGGGTAGACAGACAGATTATGATTTTACTTACATGCACCAAAGTAATGAGTACAGCGTCCAGTTTGATGAACGAAGAGCGACACTCCACGTAGAAGTTGAGCTGCCTTTCTAGATCATCTTGGTAGGTGACAGCTTGTATAAACTTGTTGATCAGCTCGCCGCAGATTTTACTCTCGTCTTCGACTGTTACCGCACTGAAACATACAATAACCATATAGTATCACGCATGCTTATAGCCTACGCTGAATTAAACGACCAAAAGTAACATGGGACATGGTTCTAGTCGCAAGGACAGGAAGATGGCTTGAAGTTCGTCTGTGACCGAGAATTGAGATCTAAAGAAAAGCCTATAGCTGCTTTCCAGACTTGACGACCCGAATGGCGTAGTGGTAGTGAGGCTGCCTTACGTTCTTAGGGTCTTGGGTTCGAATCCCGGTAGGAACAAATGTTTGTGTGATGAGCATGGACATTGGTTTCCGAGTCATAGATGTTTATATGTATAATAGGTATGTATTTACAAACAAAAAAGCATATATGTAGTATATCAACTATCTGGTGTCCACGACGAAAGACTTGCTAAGTGTGGCACTAGCTGGCGCTGTGTCTTAATGTCCAGCGATACGTATTTATTTAAAAAAAAACATTTTGGGGAGTTTTTGTATTTTTTTTCTCAGTATAATCCAACATCAGTAGCTGAAGTTGCACTTGCAGCATCCTCAATCAGGTTTTTTCAGAAGCAAAATAATCTAAATAAATCTTATTTATTTTTTGTATCAGAAAGTCTGCTGTTTGTAATACTACAAATAGTTTTTCTGCCAACTATTTCAAAACTTCCTAAAAGAAAATCTCCAACTCGGTACAAAAACATCAATCTGTTTCTCAACCTGATTGGATTATTGCCACTAAGTATATGATAAGCTTATGAAAACCTTAATGCCTTTTAAGGGTTCCGTTGCCAAATGGCACAAAACAGAACTCTTTTAGTCGTCTGTCCGTCAGTATGTCACAGCAATTTTACCCCAAAACTGTTGGCCACACAATTGGGATTTGGAGAGCAAGTGTAGTGCTATAAACCGGTCCGCTACACAAAAGTGAAAAAATGTGCATGTAAGTAACTGAAAGTCGTTTTTTTTTGTATAAATATATGCTGAATTTAATATAAAACACCATTCGATAGCGTCGCTATTAAGGATTTGATCCATGCGATGTTCTGGGTAGTAATGACATACGGCATCTATCGACGATGCGACTGCTCTTGAGATTGAGATTCTTATAAACAATTTTTCAGACAATGGTTGATGAGATATTCACTTCCAAAGCCAAAAAAATTGCTGGTCAGTGTAAATAGAACAATTAGTCCGGGAGGTACCGTTGCAAATAAAAAAGTCATAGTAAGCCGGCTGATATTGTCATCGAAGGTTGATTTTACATTACCAATAAATAACCAACCGGCAGCTGCCCAAGTAGCGGTGGGTGTAGGATTGGGAGGTTACGAAAGTTGTAAAAAAAACAAGTTGTAGTACGCCGCCGCCGGCTGAAACTTTTTTCATAAATAGTTTACATCATAACGAGCTTAAAAAAAAACGTCAGCTGTATAGTGGAGGGGGAATTATACGACAGCCGCTCGCATGAACTTGTAAATGATACAGGTCTGATGTAAAACTAAAAGCAATCTACAACCAAGAAGAGAGTGTGTGATACATTGCTATTAGTTTTTTATCAGTTGTGGTGGTCAGAGTAATACTATGTAGTAGCGAAACAAAAAGTACTTGATGGAATCGTGTAGGATGCAGCAGAGCCTCATGAGACTGGAGATAACGATGTGGTCCTCAATGTGCACGGAGTTGTATCGCGAGAAGAATATGGACAGCACTGTCTTAGCCATCATTGTACGTGCGCTCGATGTTTGTACCAGCTCCACCAGAGGCATGAATGCGTCCTGTAACCAAAAGATTATTATACACAGTCGCACACGAAACATGTTCTAAAAAGTCGCTAAAACGATACAACGATAAATAGATGCACTCAAAGTGGTGAAAATTTGTAGAAAACAAACTCGAAATAATTCGCACTATCAAGATTAAGCATAAACAAATAGCTCCTAAACAAATTGAGATATGACACCCTATAGAGGGAATACGTTATTATAATCCACCACGCAAACCCAGTGCTAGTTGGTAGATATCACAGGCCTTCGAATGTTTGGTTGTACGATGTGTTCCTTCACAGTTTTGAGAGCACTTGTGTCAATTCGCAAGCGGGGCCGCCACCACTACGCTCACTGGGTCACGACTGCTCTCAGTCTCTTGAAATACCGATTGCGCACAGTTTTAAAAGGCCGTTCCCGTTTATTAATTATTTAATCTTAGTTTAAAGCAAGCAGTTTATCATAGTTTAAAGCAAGCAGTTTATCATAGTTATATGATGCATCCTTACCATTAGAAACAGCTCTTCGACATCAGGAATGGACTTGAGCATTCTTTTGATAACGAACTGGAAGTTCCCGCAGAACTCGTCGGCAGGCTTGCCGCACTTGATCATGTAACGGATCGTGCCGCGCAGGATGACGTTCACGTGTTGAGTCTGTATAAAATACATTAATTTGTAGATAGATGAGTAAGTATACATGTAATACAAATAATACAAGACATCTTGGTTGTTCAATCACATAAAATATTAGCTGTTATCATGTTTGGCCTTACCAGACAAATCTGTGTGTTCCTCTGTGGCCGGACCACAGTTTAGTACTCAGATGCTATAGTTCGAAATAATACCTACCTAAAGTCTATTTTCATCGGAAAATATATATATTTTTAGTACCTCAAGAGGTATCTTTTTAATTAACAATTTATGTGGTCCGACCGCCAGGCAGTGCTCTCTGGCCGCGCCACCTCAAATTAAATAGAGTATATTGAACTATTAATAAATCAATATCCCGAAAAAAACTACCTAAAGAGTACCTTGCATGCGACAAATATGGTCCAATAAACCATTTTAGTTAAAGTGTTATTGGTCTTAGGGTGTGGTCCGGCTGGAAGGTATACCCTGCAGCAAGTCAATTTTGCAATATTTAATATTAACTATCCTCGGATCAATTTATATAATAGTACCTTTTCTCTACTCTTCGTTGATACTTTTATCTCTCAAGAAACTAAACGCTTAGATTAAACTAAATCTTTAAAGTATGTGGCGCGGCTAGGGAGGATTACTTTCGGAAAATATAACGAAATATGCTTTATTTCTTTAGGCCAACGAAAAACCGCATAATAAGTACTTCATAAAAAGACCTGGCCTTCATCTTTAAACTTTTATTTTTATTACCAACAATGATTTTGAAAAAGGTGCACTTTTTGGTTTTTGTTTACCTATCTACCTAAGAATAGGTAGTTAATTTGACGAAGTAAGTGAAAATTTTGGTTTAAAATAAATAAATAGTATACAAATAACAAATGTATTTTCATAATCAAATATTAACAATTGTTAATACGAGTACAAGGTTTTGTAAATGACGGAAAAGTGACGGGAAATTGTGTTTTAACAAACTAAAGTCAATAGATTGAATTTAAGCATTGAACCCTTTAAACAAGAAATAGCAATGAAAGAAGAGTGTACCAAAATCGCATATTAAAAATATAGTCAATCAGTGTTACAACTACAGGAGTTTTGAAGTTTTTGTCCAACTTTAAAATGCAAGGCCTAAATTACGGAGATATTAGGGGGAAATTTTGATGAGTTTTTTTTTTTAATACACGTTTTTATTGTAAAAAACGTACTCAAAAAACTACTTACTAGATCTCGTTCAAACCAATTTTCGGCGGTAGTTTACATAGTAATGTACATCATTTATTTTTTTAGTTTTACCATTATCTTCAAGTTACGGGGGGGGGACACATTTTACCACTTTGGAAGTGTCTGTCGCACAAACTATTCAGTTTAGAAAAAAATGATTTTAGAAACCTCGACATCATTTTTAAATACCTATCCATAGATACCCCACACGTACGGGTTTGATGTGTTTTTTTTTTAGTGTCAGTTCTAAGTATGGGGAACCCCAATTTTTTTTTGTTTTTTTCTATTTTTCTGTGTAAATCTTAATGCGGTTTACAGAATACATTTACTTACCAAGTTTCAACAGCATAGCTCGTATTGTTTCGGAATAAAGTGGCTGTGACATACGGACGGACAGACAAACAGACATGACGAATCTATAAGGGATCCGTTTTTTGCCATTTAGCAACGGAATTCTAAAAACTAATAAATTATCATAAGTTTAAGAACAACAGAATCGTTCTATCTTGTGATAAATACCTACACTGCGCGTGGCCCGAAACGCACTTGGCCAGTTTTTTTGTTATATTTGAGCATTAACTCAAAAATAAAAAAGGTCCCAGCCGTAATACATTAATTTACTAAAAATAACGCAATCATTAACAATTACCGATAAATGTGTACAAGCGAATTGCAGCCACGGTTCCAAAACTTGCAGGAAATGGTTGGTAGATTTCATGCTGCTCGCTATTTTCCACCACGTCTGAATTAACGACTCAGACGCCAACTGGCGATGATTATCAGCTTTGCACAAATGTTCGCCCAGGGAAGCCAAGACTTCGTTCATCATTACTGAAACAATCAAACAATGACGCATGCGTTTTTATAGTCACAGTGTTTCGTCAACTTCGAACCACTAACAAGCACTGACAATATGAATCGCCTTTGGGTAAATAATATTTGAACAGTGCATGAGACTTACATAACATTCCATCATGCCTGTGATCACCGAAGTGGTAGGCAGACGTGTACAGTCATGTCTAATAATATGTATGTCATCGTAAAATTGTCAAACACGTTATATTGTAATATCGAATTATTGTCAAACGAACATACTGCTTACAATAAAACGCATTATTTTTCGTGGAATGCATGCGATGGTACGAGGGCGGGTCAATAAGTCCGTGACTTTTTGAATTTCTGACCTCTTAACTGAAAAAGCAACACTACTCCTGTCAACAGGCATCTGTCAGTTGACTCCTGTCGAAATTTGAACTTTGTGTTTGACAGCTATCTTTATCAGACTACCCAGTAATTTGAGGAAAAAATGGAAAAAAGTGAATTTCGTGTGCTTATTAAGCATTATTTTTTGCGAAAAAAAACCATTACCGAGACCAAGGCTAAGCTTGATAAATACTATGGGGACTCTGCACCATCGATTTCAATGTTAAAAAAGTAGTTACTGAATTTCGTTGTGGCCGTACAAGCACTGAAGATGCCGAACGTCGTGGACGCCCAGTTGAGGTCTCTTCACCCGAAACAATCGAAAAAATTCACGATATGGAGTTGGCCGACCGAATATTGAAAGTGCAAGAGATTGTGGAAGCCGTAGGGATCTCGCATGGCTCAGTGGTTTCAATTTTGAATAATCACTTGGGCATGAGAAAGCTTTCCGCAAGATGGGTGCCGCGTTTGCTCACAGTCGACCACAAACGCAATCGTGTTACAACTTCACAAGAAGGTTTGGCGTTGTTTAATCGCAATATGGAGGAGTTTTTGCGCCGTTTTGTGACCGTGGACGAAACATGGATCCATCACAACACACCAGAGACCAAACAACAGTCAAAACAGTGGGTTTCTAAGGGTGAATCGGCGCCAAAGAAGGCCAAGGTGGGTTTGTCAGCCAATAAAGTTATGGCGACTGTTTTTTGGGATGCACGCGGGATAATCCACATTGACTACCTTCAAAAGGGAAGAACAAGCAATGGGGAATATTATGCCAACTTATTGGACCGATTCAATGACGATTTGAAGAAAAACCGACCTCATTTGGCCTAGAAAAAAGTTCTTTTCCACCAAGACAATGCAAGGGTGCACACATGTGCAGTTGCCATGGCAAAAATCCATGAATTGGGCTATGAATTGCTCCCTCATCAGCCCTATTCTCCAGATTTGGCTCCGAGTGACTACTTCTTGTTCCCAAACCTGAAGAAATGACTTGGTGGAAAAAGATTTGACTCCAATGATGAAGTCATCTCGCAAACAGAGGCCTATTTTGAGGACCTCGACAAATCATATTTTTTGGAAGGGATAAAAAAATTGGAGAACCGTTGGACAAAGTGTATAGAGCTCAAGGGAGACTACGTTGAAAAATAAAATGATTTATTTATCAAAAAATCTGTTTTATTCCAAAAGTCACGGACTTATTGACCCGCCCTCGTAGTCAACTCACGCGGTGTGGAGGGAAGGAGGGGTCCCCTTGGCCAGTGGTACCACTCTCATGAAAAATTACTGTACTATTCCTGAGAAATGTCGATTAAAATAACCTAACCTTAAAACACTTTACATTCCCCTAAAAAGCGTAGTCGACGAACCCAGGACCAGATCGCTCAGCAGTTGTGCTGGCGACCATTCGAGTTAACTCGACCAACGAAGCAGTTGAAAAGTTGCATGAGACTTGTTTGAAGTTTTTAACTGTGTACTGAGCAGGTGGGTAAACACAAATTACAGTTCGGAGAGATGTTTTGGGGCCGCTATGCAAAATATATTTACCCATTTTATCAGCATAAGTGTGAACCAACTCCAGAATTTTTGGTGCCTTTTTAATTATTGTCGTAGAATCGAAGGCAGATACAACACAACACAGAAATAATTCACTGAAAAGAAACATCGAATTATCAAAAAAAGAAAAACACCAACTTCAACACAGCGCCCATTAAAAAAATACATACTTGTTTTCTATTTGTTCGCATTTTAGTAGGAACTCTTCCAAAAGATCAGTTTTACATTTATTAGAGTTAAGTGTCCCAAACAACAACCAATCCAAGGCCGGTACGAAAAGATTTAAATATTTGTCTTGTGTGAGAAGTTGTGTCTCATATTTCTTCCTCATAGCTGTTAGGAAAATCTGTAATTCATTTTTGTTTAAAAATAGCAGAGTTAGAAATTAAGTGCACAGTCAAGGAAATAAATACACTCGGCGTCACAAAAATCGCACCTCTTTATGAATTCCCTTCAAAGTAATTTTAACCCTATTAATAAATGGAAGACATATGACTATAAGGTATCATTGGAAAGGCAATTTATTTAAATTTCAGAATAAATCAATAGATTTGGTTTTTGTTTACCAGGGAATATAAAAAAGCAAGCTAATGCAAATTATTGAAAAGTTAAATTAAATTTTATTTTTTCATCAAAAATCCACACAAAGTCCTTAAAAACAACTTAAAAGTGTTACCCATCCTAGCCCTGATGACTGCTTCCATGCGTTCTCTCATGGACCTAATTAATGTGGCAACAGTCTCTCGAGGAATGTTGTCCCATTCTGCAGCGACATCATCTTGGAGGTCTTGGAGAGTGGTAGGGGCAGGATCACGTGCCCATACTCGCCGTTTCAGTTCATTCCAAAGGTGCTAAATAGGGTTCAGATCTGGACTTCACGCCGGCCAGCGCACAACAGGGATCCCAACTTCTTGTAAGTAGTCTCTTACAATTAAAGCGGTGTGACAGCGTTATCACCCGCATAAGGGCAACCTGGTCCTCTAAGATCTCTCGTTATCTACCGAGGAGCAGTCAGCGATCCTTGCCCGCGAGCACTTCCAGTCCAAGAAACACACACAAGGTTTGTTTTGCCGTCGATTGACATGCCATGCCGCCCCTGAACATGCACGAGCCACCCCCGTATACCACTGTCTCTTGAATACAGGCTTGTGCGAATCGTTCCCATTGCCTCCTGTTCACTCTTCGACGCCGCTCGTTCGGAAAAGACACCTTCGTCTCATCCGAGAAGAACACAGCCCTGCATTGGTCTGTTGTCTCATCCACATGGTCACAGGCAAATTGCAACCGGTCTTTTCTATGCTGTGCAGTTTGTTTTGGCCCTGTAGCAGCCCTGTGAGCTGCATTTTTTTTCTGCCGCATTCTTCTTCTAATCGTGGAGACGCTTACAACAACAACAGGCATTAGAGAACCGATTACGTAAAGACAATGAAGCGATCGTCTCTTTCGGATGAGCACCGTTGTCTTCCAGATCCACGTCTTCGGATTTAGCTACCAGTCTCTTGGAAGCGTAGGAGCACTCGTCGAACGGAAAAAAACGAGTCAAGTTCAACATCACATTACCGCATCCCTGACTGCAGTAGTCCAATGACTTGAGCGGCTTCATCTGCAGTGGTATAATCATCTGCTGGTGTATTTTTCTTGCTGTAGCTGTTCACATGATTTCACTTCAAAGGTTGAATAGCAAATAACCACATTTAACCCGGGTCGCCCGATTTATAGCCTTGGTGCAATTAGTGGCCGTTGTAATGCGTATTTTGACAGCATTTTTTTAACGTTACGTCCTAATGAGATCTGTTGCGTCTAGGAATTCTAACTGTTGTTAATTTAAAGGTCGTTAAACATACTTTCAATTGATACCAATATTAATTGGGTTTAATGTATTCGTTGCTGGAAATAATTTTCAAGCATGGGACAAAATTTTCGCATTTTCGAAGAGGTGCGATTTTTGTGACGCCGAGTAGACCTCTTTAGGAAAAATGTCACTGTGTATGAGACAAAACAGCTAGCGAATAGGCTAGTTTTCACCATCAATCAATTGCAAATATATTTAGACCGTCAGTTAGAGTATTGGAAAATAATATACCTACACGTAGTTTTTGTTTTTGTAAATCGATGAATACTGACAAAGATAAAACGCATCAAAACTCGGGAGTGGGGGCCCGTGACGTCACAACGCACTAAAAATTGTACCACGGCGTGACGTATTGCGAATTTTAAAAGCGTCGTATCTTTGTCAATTCTGGTTTACGTAACAAAAGAAAAAATACAGGCAAAAACTTTTTGATAATCATCTGACGCACTAATTAGATTTTTTCAGTTCAAAATCCTATAGTACGAGCTGTAACGGAGGAACGGGAATGAAACAGGGATTTTAGAACTAGTACTGTCACTAAAGTTTAGAGTCTTACACATTATCAAATAAAGGGGAGTCAAGTTAGAATTTATTGAAGTTTCCAGTATAGTGAATTTTACAAGTGGGAGTGGATGCTTAAATCCAAAACTATGAGGAATAGCGAAAAATCCTCAGAGGAGTATCAGGTCCGATTTAGATTCAAAATAAAACAGCATCTTTGGTTTTTTTACAAAAAAATACAGGGGGATTTAGCATAACAAATAAAAGCTTTTAAAATAAAACAGGATTTTGTTATTTGCGACTACAGGAGCTAAACGCGGATCGGCTGCGGCAAATTCTCGCGTCCGGCCCTGGTTCAATCCATGGTCCGGAGCAAGACGGAATGGGAAGCCGACACCTCCTTTCTGCGAAGCAGTCATGCTAGCGAAGGAGGTGGCGGTACGCGAGAGGGAGAGAACCTCTCTTCCCAGCCGCCAGGGGAGACGCACAAGGCGTGCCACCGTAGGCCGCGAGCCTGTAGACGCTACGAGGACACGGTGGTGCTCTGCCCACGCGGGGCAAACCACCTTGTCCTCCGGTTGATCCTCGCAGTGGAAACACCCGGGCGCTAATTTAGCCCCTGTAGTCCCCTTAACAATCAGCTCTGTCCTTTAGTTTACCTTATATCATTACTTCCGACAATTTGATTCATTTTACTATATTATAAAGGTGTAATAAATAGAGTATTTTTTTCAAATTCAACTGTATTGATCCCTGGCCAGTAATATTGACTTTTCAAAAATAAACAATAGTTTTAGTTTTCATCAAATCGGGAACGAAAATCCTTTAGGTATTTTTCGCTATTCCTCATAGTATCAGAAAAGGCCATCCAGGCCCACTTAAAAAAATCACACTAGCCACAACATTAACAGTTGCAAACAATTCTAAAGTTGCAATATTTAAAACACAAAAAGCAACCATAATTACCTGCTGATATTCATTCAGAAATTCTTTGAAATTCACATAAAAATATTCCTCACTCTCTTTACCAAGCAGTTTAGAGGCATTGTGACATAAATATACTCGTAAATATGCAGCTACCAAGGGATTCCCTATTCCTCTTATCATTGTGGAAATTCTCGCTATGGCTGGCTTTATTTCATCTTTAGATATAAACACATAGCATTTCAGCAAAGCCATCTCCATGTACAGGCGAGGTAATAATTCTCTGATCGATGCCATCTTGTACATCCAGTTTTGGCATGTCTCTTTGGCTGACTCTGGAACTGTCCTTGGATCAATGTTGTGAATATTTATGAGATTATTGTTTCTGTAAAAGATATATCAACAAATATTTTAGAGTTGTCTTAAGTGAGTTTGGAACAAGAGCAAAAGGGTAGGGAGCTAAAGAGGTACTCACCCAAAACTCTTTTCTTTGAGACGGTTGAACACCAAGTTACCAAATGTGTCCAGTGTATCAGTGATCAATATAAACTTGCTTGGATAAAACTGCATTACACTAATATCAGACAGTAGTTTTGAGCACTGGATTCCTATTTTAAATGCTTTCACTCTTTGTTCTGATTCCCAAGCCTGTAAACAGAAAATCAATATGTAATTATGTATGTCACCATAAAATTGTCAAACACGTTATATTACAATATAACGTGTTTTTTCTCGCGATATTGTAATGTCTCGAATTATTGTCAACTGAACATACGGAAGTATCTCTGCCTCCATAATCGGGACTTGGGGCACCCCCCCGTTAGGTTAGTTAGGTTCCTTTAAACCCTGCACTCGGAAATAGGGGCCCCGCGAAGCGGGGCTCCGTCGACTACGCTTTTTAGGGGGAATATAAAGCGTTTTAAGGTTATGTTATATTAATCGGTATTTCTCAGGAATGGTGCATTATCTTTTCATGAGAGTTGTGCCACTGGGCAAGGGGGACCCCTCCTTCCCTCCACACCGCGTAAGTTGACTACCATCGCATGCATTTCACGAAAAATAATGCGTTTTGTTGTAAGCAGTATGTTCATTTGACAATAATTCGAGACTTTACAATATCGCTAGAGATATTACAATATACTTAACGTATTTGACAATTTTACGGTGACAAATGCATGCATCCACTTTCTGACATATTATATTTGTTTGATCATAGAGAGCCAAAAATTGAATATTCCCAAAACATAATGAAGTAAAAACATTAACTGCAGATTTACCAAATTACCTTTTTAATTTCATCATTGAGTAAGTTAATTTTTGTAACAAATTCTTGTTGGCTTAAACCCATTGTTTTTCTGACTGAGCCTTCATCAAAATCATCCAACTGCTCTAGCCTGTGTTTAACCTTCTCATTCAAATTGGATACCTGTCTAATAAGAGCTGAAAAGGAACTAACTTAAAAAAAAAAAAAAGCAAAAAAACAATTGAAATTAGTTATAGGTACATTTACCAAAAATCACAATAACAAGCAATTAGGTAATATTAATTATACCATGCAAATAAACCTGTTTCATTTTAATGAAAATTTTGGTTGGTACATACTTTTTTCTCCACCTGGTAGGTAGCTGCTAACTATTGTTAGTTTTTCACCAGTTGTGTATTTACTGAGAATACCACTACGTCTAGTACTCCAAGCTTTAGAATAGTTTACACCTTCAGCCATTTCTACCTCCAAAGGATTAAAATCCTAAAAAAATCATTGCAAAATGTTATGTTCAATAGAATCCTGACAAAAATCTTAGAAACTAGAGCTAGGTACTTACTTCCTCTAAATTCATTTGTTCAAATCTCAACAATGGGTCCACTTCTTCAAAGCCTGAACTCCATTTATTGATGTGGTCAATAATACTAGATGATTCTTTCTGCAACATACAACAAATATATAGGAGAGAATAGAAAAGCAATGTGAATATAAAAAGGCGAGTTGGCGGTCCAGTTTAGAAATTAACAAGTATAATACAAAAAAGATGTACTGGAAAATTCTTATTCCAAAAAGGTCTGGATGGTAGTACCATCAAGGTGCGACACCCTGCATTCAAGCATTCAACTCTTAGTTAATGGCTTTTGTGGAAGAGTCACCACAATTTTGCCAATATCCCGTACATCTAATGATAGACCATCAAACGAAGGAGATAGTACAGTGACGAAATTTGGACAGTATTTTATTAAAATCTCAAATCTGAGTATCTGACTAATTATCAAAATATTAACTACTTACTATTGTCATAACATTTGTCTTTAAAGGATAATTTGTCACTTCAAATCTGGGAGAATCATGTTTAATTCGATTAGACTTCTTTATAGACGTCCTGAAATAGAAAATTTTACGAATTAAAGAAGTTTTCGGCATTCGATTATGACCATTGTAAAGATTAAAATTAAAAAATAACCATTCGTAATATATAGGCATAGTTCTTTACTGTAGAATTACTGTAATTAGACCGTAAATCTTATAGTTATTTCAAGAATTGTAATGTAAACAGTACAGTCGCAAAAGTTATGTTTTTTTTTGGGAGGATGTTCATGTGATGTTTTTGTGCCAAATCTGTCAGTCAGTCAATGTCAAAATCTGACAAACACAGGCCGCGTTCCGAATTAGGTTGTTGGTGATTTTAGCGTGCAAAAATCTGTTCCGGATTACTATGAGCACGATATCGATGTCCTTTGAATCGTCATAGATGACGTCATGACATGCGCCAACTAAGCCAACTTGCGATTAAGGTGAATGCCTAGACAGACCTCGCCATACATTTTCCAAGCTCTGTAATCTCCGTAAATAAACGGTTTCTGCAGAATAAAAGCAAGTATAATGGTACTTTATAATGTATTATGGTCGCAAATCGCCCAAATTTTATAAAAAAACAGTATTTCTAGGAGAATTTGACCCAATAAAAAACGAAAAATCTTTACATGTGTGAGTGAACTGAATCGCGCCATCTGACAGAAATATTTAGAACCACGAGAAAAAGTTCGTAACTGTTGTAATACGAGTTTACGTTCGGTAAACATTTATTATTTATAGATGGCGCTGTCCGAAAATTCGAACAAGCGCCAAGGTTATATTACGCGAGTAAACGCGAATGCGACGTTGCCGTTACTCAGACCAGAGTCACCCGCATTGTTGCCATTCTTCCATGCGTTATAATTGTCTTGACATCTTGCGAATCAAAATTGTGTTTATAGCAAGTTTGCGCTAGCGCGCGGGTTTGCCCGCTAATTTTACATTTTATGATTGATAAAATGATTTTTATTTGGAGATGAGAGAGAATGCCAGAAAGTGAAAAAAAATATATGCGACGTGCCTTTGGTTCACACAGATACAATACTAATGTAATTATTGTATTATCTACTTTTAATTTAAAGTAGGTACCTAAGGATTTAAAAAACTTTCTACTGTATGTAAGTAAAAAGATTACATCTACATCATCATTTTCATCTTCATCTTACATCTATTGATTGAATCATATTTAATTCATGTGAAACCAGCAAGATAAGTGAATAGGTACACAGACAAACCACTTTGGTTTTTCATAACTATTGCAAATTTTAATATTATTAGCACACAAAGTGCGTCAAGATAAATTGGTCTTGCCATTTAAGAAGTTTACCAAGAAAAAGGGGGAACGTAGGGCAGTATTTTTGGTCAGTTTTTTTAAATATCAGAACATCCTACAACTTGTAAATCAGAGACTGCTGTACATCGTTTATTTATGTTTCGGGGTTTTTAACTGTCAGCAAAATGTCGTTCTCAAAATGGTAGCTGTAGTTCAAATTTCGCTCGTCTGAACGGCTAACTGAGTACCGTAGTAAGCACCATTCAGGTTTAGCATATTTGGCGACTCTACTACTGAGAACCATTCAAACGTCCGTGAAAGAGTTTTTATGGAAAAGTGAAGTGTTTTTTTATTGACGGTAAGTGTTATTTTTATGTACATAAAAATAACACTTACCGTCAATAAAAAAACACTAATGGATACACACACAAACACACACTAATGGATGCTTTTCAAGGTGATGTAGAATTATATTTAGTAATTACCCTTAAAACTTTAAAAAGTATAAGATTTAGAAGAGGAAATACAAAATCAAACGTTAGCAACACTCGTTGATTGTCATGTCATCACATCACATACCGGTATGTACCTACTCTAAAGGGAATCGTTCATTTTATGGTTGGACACTGACTCGGTGTTGCCACATTAATTATATCTGTGATTATTCTTACAGGAAAGATACTAATCGATTTCGAAAACTTATAAAAATACGATTACGTTTTCTTAAAAATCTGTAATCAAGTGATTTTCAAACGGTGTTATATTTATTTTCTTTTAATTATATTAAAAACAAATAAAACACTCATTGATTTTGGCCTTTTAATCATTTTACCTGGCTACACCAACTGTCAATAATGTCAAATGCATACAATGAAATGAAAATAAAAACATTCAATGTGGTTTCGATTACTACTTTTGCGAAGTTTTTTTCATTTTGTTATAATGGACTCCTATACCGCTTTTATTGAAGACCCGGCTTTACCCTTGGACACTCAATCTGCTCATGACGATGACCCTGGCGCTATTTTGTTAAACGTTGAACCGGCTTTATATGACAACCTAGGCATGAACACTCCTGCGCACGATCTTGTTGCCCTACTAGGAATGAGGATTGAGGAACCAATGTGATGCGGCAATTGCGGCTTTGATATTATGCATCGCAGGAGACGGCCTCTGAAACCCGTTGAAATACTATCAGAAATTCGACTGTGGACTGCTAGTGGTAAGCTAATGTTCTGTTTAGCAGTTTTTAAATAATCTTTTCTATTATCCGTACAAACTGAACAAAAATAAATATGCATATGTCTTATTTACAGTTTACAGCCCAGTGCTTGGTCTCTCATTCTTGCTGGATGTTGGCTCTCAACAATTCAGGGATTCGAGAAAATGAACAAAACACAAGTAGTGGTCACCAACGACAATTACTATTATAATTATTACTACGTATTAAACATCATGTTCTGCATACAAATTCTGAAAGAGAAACACATAGGAAATGTAATTAGCGAGTAGATATTAACACGGCAGGTACAACCAGTTTTTTATTTTTTATTTTATGTTTGTGTTTAGAATATAATTTATATGAAATAGAACATTGAGTAGAGAGCAGCGGTGGCCCAGTGGTGGCGGCCCTGACTTACGTTCAGTAAGTCGTGGGTTCGAACCTAGGCAGGCGGGCAGGCTCTCACAGAGAGGAGGCCTGTCCCAGCAGTGGGAACATTAATAGGTCGATGATGATGATGATGAACATTGAGTATAGAATTGAGCACTATAGAAACATTGATCTGTTCAATGAAAAGTTGTTTCAGCCATTCTTTACACTTTAATGTGCAGACATAACGTCATATAACTTCAATTAATTAATAATGTCCAGTAGTGGGATATTTGGAAGTTTTATAATTAAAAAACCTCAGTTTCTTCTTAAATAGTCTTTATATTGAATATTGAGAATAAGTATAAAGGATTGCTTCCACACTCGACGTGGACGAGTACCCAACATAAAAGAGAAAAAAAAAACAAAATGTGCGGGTGTGTGTAAAAATCAAACAACTGATAAAAAAAACTATGGCACAACTCGCTTGTGCAACTTGATGCTATTGAAAAGCATCAGGCGTAGATTTGGCGCAGACAAATAATAATTATATTATTATGATATATTCGTAGAAATGAATGTGCGATCAATAAAAGAGGTTCCAGTTTGTATTCCAACACTACTAACTATGAATTAGAATTGTTTGTGGTTCATGGATTCGATCGCATCTACCATCCATGTTGGCAACGAGCTGATAGAGTACCAGTTCCCGCTGTACTTAATATCTGCAAATCTACCAGCATCAACAGAAACAATAACCTTACCGAATTATACTCGAGCACCTGATACACAAGCTTATTGTTTTGGTCCAGATTGTGACGCACTACATCGACTCAGTGTCCTGACATGGCTAAGGGTGAAGTTGTTTACTGTTTTCAAATTCAAAGCAGGCACATAAGCCTCATATCTAGAACTAGCTTCTGCCAGCGGCTTCGCCCGCGTGAAGTTTTAAATTATCCCACGGGATCTTATTACCGGGATAAAAAGTATCCTATGTGTTAATCCAGGTAATAAACTATCTGTGTGCTAAATTTGATCCAAATCCGTTCAGTAGTTTTTGCGTGAAAGAGTAACAAACATCCATACATACATCCATACTTACAAACTTTCGCATTTATAATATTAGTAGGATAGTAGGATAAATCGTTTTCACCGTATTTTTACGCAAAAGGATTTGCCCGCGAAATACATGCTTCGTAATTTTGGTCAGTAGGGTCGTCTTAGGGGCGGATTTTTAGGAGTTGGACTATACGCTTAGGGGCACTATGAGCTGCAAAGAATACCAAAAAACATTTTTTTTTGCTTTAAATATTTTTGGCACTTTTTTCGTTTTTTTTTTCAAAATTTTAACAATTTTATTGCAGTATCAGATTGACCTAGACCATAGAAACCATTTAGCTTCTGAGAAGCATGGTCCTACGACGCACCGTTTCTGGGTTAGGAGGTTTTGAAAAAACTAGCAAAAATTAAAAAGCTCCTAACTCGGAGACGGTGCGTCGTAGGACCATGCTTCTCAGAGGCTAAATAGTTTCTATGGATAAGGTCAATCTGAAACTGCAATAAAATTGTTAAAATTTGGAAAAAAATAAATCTAAGTCCTCGCGCCATAGCGCCCCTAAGGCTACACTCCAACCCCTGGATCGATTCAGTACTAGATATCGATTTAAAAAATATTTTTTCGAAAAAATTGATTCTGTGCTCAATCGATCTCAGATTGACATCTCATGGACATCCCTACTTGCACAGTTTGGTCTGTTCAGTTGTTTTACGCAACATTCAGCCAGCTTGACAGTTTGATTGATGGTGACAAATGGTTGTGTTTTTTCAGACTAATACTCATTTCTTGAAGCATTTCATAAATAAGATACATTTGCTGTTGTGTTTAATTATTCTTTTTGATTACAGATTGAATTGCAACTCTGCCTAAGATGAACCCAACTAATAAACTTGCATATAAACGACATATGTATTCAGGGCCGCGAAAATCACGGAAGAAGGTGCAAGCAACATTGAAAAGATATCATAAAAGTCCTTCTAATGATATAAAGTGAGTAAATCAGATTCCCATAAGATTTCGAATCAGATTTACGTGAATGTAGGTACCTATGAGTGTATTTGATACTCGTTGGCTCGTGTTGTAGTTGTCTTCGTTTGCCGCCATTTCTTCTTTATTAGGAAAAAATGAAACGTCTGGCTCGTTATGGTTAGTTTCAAATAATGTATTGAGCAAGTTTAAATTAATTGCAGCCGCGCGGAAGTATGGCGTAACAAGAAACAGAAGGTAGTGGAAGAAACCGCGGACTGCCCTGTTGTGTTTAGGTAAAGGCATATCAATATTTTTCTGTCTCTCAACATTGTTTTTATTAACTGTACCTATTTCATTTATTTATTTTTTCATTTCAGTCCACATACAACTCAAGATCATCATCAGCTGTCCAACCTTTCCACAGCTCAAGATACGCCCAAAACGTATTCGCGTGGCAAACCACAAATTCGTTACGAACCCATAGCCTGCAGCTCTAGCTCTAATACAGTTGAATCTGTTATAGAGCAAGTAGAGACTGTTGATTTTGATTGGCCGCAACCCGATCCAGAGACTGAAGCTTATCAACTTACTGTGGAAAGAACATCAAGTGACAACTTATCAGGTTTGGTAGGGTACCGTATTGTTGACTTGAAACATGTGATCCAATGGGCATTTCAAATGGAAAAACATCGTCAGTCTTGTGAGTCATCTCAAATTGAGTATATTAGTGAACACCGGAAAGGATTTCACAGCTTGTTAACATTTAAATGTAGCATGTGTAATAAAACATGGCAGCAAAGCACAGAGAAGAAACAGAAAAGTAACACCGCATTTGTATGGGCAACTGTGACTGCTGGAAGTTTCTACACGCAAGCAGCACACATCACAAGTTTAATGGATATACCAACAATGACTGGACAAACATTCCGTTCAATTGAAAAACAATTGGGCAATGTATGGCATGAACATTTGACCGAAGAAATAAAGAAAGCTGGTGAGCAAGAAAGGTCTATTGCCATTGGTAAGGGAAATGTTTCTACAGACGGTATTCCATACATTACTGTATATGTAGATGGCGGATGGTTGAAAAGGTCATATGGACACAACTTTGATTCTTCATCTGGAATGGTAAGTCCCAACTTGATACTATATTTTTGTATTCATTTCATTAGTACTCTTTTGCTTGTTCATAGTGATGAAGTTTATTTTTGACAGTACCAAAGTACAACATATTTTACACAATGTTTAGTGTTTTGATTTATGAATTCTTACAATATTTGAACTAAGAACTTTTATTTTAGGCCTGCATTATTGGAAAGGAAACCAAGAAATGTCTTTATCTCGGTGTCAGGAACAAATATTGTTATACATGCCAGTATTATGAGCGAACAGGTTCAGACACTAAAAGTCATGGTTGCTGCAAAAACTTTACTGGGCCATCTACTGCAATGGAATCTGATATAATTGTTGAAGGATTTCAACAGAGTGAGAATATGCATAATCTTCGGTACCTAAGTTTTATAGGAGATGGGGATTCTTCAGTGTTTGCTAATTTGAAAGAAAAGGTGTCTTATGGAAACCAAATAAAGAAAATTGAATGCAAGAATCATGTTATAAAAAACTACACGAGTGCACTTTACAAGGTATACAACCACTTCTTAGTGTTATAAATAATTCTTTTACACTAGCTTTTACTTGCGACTCGGCCCGCGTTAATATGTTTACCTGGATAAAAATTATAGTAAGTCCAATGTAGCGGTTATAAAATATCTGTGTGCCTAATTTCATCCATATTCGTTCAGTCATTTTTTAGTGCTTGTTTACATATATTATAAAAAAAACATAATACTTTCACATAAAGTAGGATTTAGCAACTATAAAATAAATATTTCTCTCTTTTTCAACCGACTTCCAAAAAGTAGGAAGTTATCAATTCGACAGTATTTTTGTTTTTTATGTGTGTCCACCGATTTCTCCGCCAATAATCGACCAACTTTCAAAATTCTTTGTCAACGTTTTTTGTTACGAAATGAGGATCTGATGATGGGATCCCAAGGAAATTGGGGGTAACCTCAAACTTTATTGGCATTTTCAATGTTTTTTGTTGTATTTGTTTAGAAGTCGGTTGTTTTTTTTTTTTTCAAAAAAAGGTTTTTATCGTCCTACGTTTTAATATTTCAATTTTTTTTAAGATTTTAGGTAATACGAAACTCCCTCTGTATGGACGAAATATTTTGAGGCCTAAATTGATGAAATTGACGCTAGTAGCGCGAAAGATTATTGTTCACAATAGCAGTCAGCCAGGTTCAATGGCTGATGATTTAAGGAATAGTCCACTTCATGTATTTGGACAGCACGACAAATGTAAGGAATATTACTGTTCAGTGAAGCAATTACCACCTGACGAGAATAAACAGCAAGATAACCAAGTAGAAATCCTAAGAAATACAGCACCAGAGGTCTGGGCTCTTATTTATGCTGCAAATGAAAGAATTGCTTTGAAAGCTGGACGGTTGTCTAACGAGACAACAAACGTTGCAGAAAATTTTATGAGTGTCATTAATAAATTTAACTGTGGAAAACGACTCAGTCTTGGAAAAGGAGGCTCTTATCAGCGGCGTGTTCATGTAGCAGGTAAATAAGTTTTTTCATAGATATTTTAAAATAATAATTATATAACATCTCTAGCAACCCAGATAATCTATGACTTCTTCTCTCCATAATATACGAGGCTTTTCTTAACTTTTGATTACTAAAAGAACTTTCAATGGTCATCAATGAAAACTTTTTTGGTTTCAAAGAGACAATACATGTATGTGACTGTGATTTGTCTTTTCAGGATTGTCTCATTCTGTAGGACATAAATGGCATCAAACTGCGTGGAAAAAAAAGACAACACAGAGCCCTGGACAATATTTTAAAAAATATGTCAATCAAAAAGAGAGAAGTAGATTGCGCCAACAGAAAATGACTCGAAAACGGCTCTTTACTGAAAAAACTAACACTCAACCTGATAAGGACTATGGCCCTGAAGCAAGTGACCCTGTCGATATTAATGAGGTAGAATTAAAACGGCTCTGCGAATTGAGATTGCTTAAATTCCAAGTAGATACACAAAAAATAGTACTAATTGAAAAGCAGACTGTGGGTCAACATGATAATGAAAAGTATCTCTCATACAGATCTGACCGTCTCACAGCAAGTCAGTTTGGAATGGTAAGATATCAGCCATCCTCTTATTGTTTCTTAATTTCTAAGAAGCCACAGCACATGCCAGTACAAGAATTATGATTGTCACTTTGTTCATTTTAGGTTTGCAAACGTCGTAATGCCACACCATGTCACAATCATGTGAAATGCATTCTCTACAAAAATAATATTTGTACTAAAGATATGATGTATGGACAACAAAATGAACATGTTGCAAAGAGCATGTTTATGCAACAATATGGCAAAATTGTCAGGCCATCAGGTCTTTTTATTGATGAAGAATTTGGATTCTTAGCAGCTAGCCCTGATGGTAAGATTATTCAATAATAAAAATATACAAATAACTAGCTTTTGCCTGTGGTTCCACCCCCATGGATCTTGTGTGTCACGTGGATTTATTAACCTTTTGGACGCCATTGTCACATATATGTGACAAGCAAGCGCGTGCCCTGTACGCCAAACGACACAAATATGTGACAAAATAGTAGATGAAAGTGTGGCTTGGCGTGGAGGGCACGCGCGTGCGTTTATTCTGTGGCGGTCAAAAGGTTAAATACGGTTCAGTGACGTAGGCCTCACAACCGTTTTCTTTTTTACAGGTATTATAGAAGCAGAAAATACTATTGTAGAAATAAAATGTTTTCCCTCCTTGCAAAGGAAATCTCAAAATATTAGAGAAGCATCAGAAAATAGAAATTTTCCTATTCATTTGGAAAATGATGTTTTAGTTATGAACAAAAAGCATAATTATTATTATCAAGTAAGTAACAAATATCATTGTTTCTTGGTTCATTTATGTAAATAATGTATTTCTTGGATAGCAGCGGTGGCCCAGTGGTGGCGGCCCCGACTTACGTTCAGTAAGTCGTGGGTTCGAACCGAGGCAGGCGCATTACTTTGTGTAATTTATTTCATCACCGCTGCTCTCAAAACAGTGAAGGAAAACATCGTGAGGAAACCGGCATGTCCTAGAACCATAAATTCGAAGACATGTGACATCTACCAATCCACACTGGGCCCGCGTGGTGGTTATATGTATAGCCCATTCCCTCTCATAGAGAGGAGGCCCGTCCCAGCAGTCGGAACATTAATAGGCCGATGATGATGATGATGATGATTTCTTGGATTGTTTCTTTTTAACAACTATTATTATTTTGATTCTAGGTCCAGGGTCAATTGCGAATTACCAAAATGAATAAATGTTATTTCATTTGCTTTATATCTGTCACCCAACCATTGACTGTAATAGAAGTTAACCGGGATGAGGAATTTATCAACGCTATGATGCCAAAGTTGGTAACTTTCTTTAAAACATGTGTACTGCCGGAAATTATTTTGAGACGAGTTGAAAAAAATGCCAAATGTCTAGACATCAAGGAATTAAAAGGTATGAAAAATATATTATGTCTTACTCATTTCCTAACTTATTCCTCAGGTCTCTGAGGTGTGGGTTCAGTAAGTATAGTCTAACAAAACTGTAAATTCATTTGTTGCAGGGCAAACTGCTTCTTCCAGCATTTGATTCAGATCGCACGGAAATTATATAAATGGAAGTAAAAAGTGACAAGTAGAAGATTAATACTGCACGGCGACGGCAGCGAGACCAAAAAGTAGCGCGTAGAAGAGAAGATATTTAGTTATAATATTTTTTATGTACCTACTTATCTTTGTCTGGTGGTACCAGTCGATGGTTCGAACCCAAGCGACTTTGCTTTGTGTAAATTATTTCATCACCACTGTTGAGAGGAGGCCCGAGTCTCAGCAGTGAGAACATTATAAACTATTATTATGCTATTTTTGAACGTAGCGATGTATAGTTTGTGTTATTTGTTAGTTTATAAGAATTTTCTATGTAGATATGTTTCACTCATGTATTTAGGTACCAGTCAAACAATTCAATTGTAAAAGAATATTTATTGAAGTTCAAAATTGTATAATAAGTAGGTATTCTTGAAACATAAATGATATGGTTAGCTAGCAACCACTTGTGTGTTGTTGTGTAAGATACTTACATGTGCCGTTATATACACTTACGTGTGATGTTATATAAATTGTAATCTACGTACATAATTCTTTCTAATACTAAATTCAGAATCATAATTGTAAATATCAAAATATTTAAAAAAACTATGTTATCTTTGTATGGTGGTACGAGTCGATGGTTCGAATCCAACCAGAAACTGAGAGTGAATAAAACGATTATTTGTATGAAAATATGAACCATAGAAAAATATTATTAATTTATAGTAAAGGTACTTACAATAAAAAGCTTTACAATTGAATAAAATATCTTTTATTTATTTAGTACATATCACAATTTATTTACACGTTATGTACTATTTAGGTTCAGTCACATAACAACCTATATAGGTACAACGTACCTTTATTACCCACAATAATTTATCTGAATAATTTGTTATGGCACAGATATTATAATACTGTTATGGTGAAAGGTATCGGATATCGAGCCTAGAAACAAAAGTATGCATATAATGGATTGGAACATAACAATTTAACCTCTAGTAGTATATAGTATGCTTAGTAAATTAATTAAAATTTGTTTGCTATAATGTAAGGACATTCATATTTTATATAATTTGGTCCTTTCCAACCATGTTTGAATAAAACGACATCTAGTGGTGTCGAAAGTTACTACTATTTACTTTGCATGTGTGTGTAAAGAGCATATTCAATCGGCTAATCTTTATTTTGATCAAATATTTGCATGATACTAGTTAACAAGCACAGTGATTATCTAAAAAAATCAAGTTAATGCCCTAGGTTTCGCATTTAATAAAGTTGTCTATTAAAAATATCTATGTTAGGTGTAAAAATTGAAAATGTTCGAAACTGTGGATGTGTCGCCATCTAGCGACAAAATGGCAAAGAACTCGATCATCCATTCACCTTAAATGACAACTTTCAGATTTCAATATCGTGAATACTAAATCGGAACGCAAAATATTGATGCAAGCACTGTAAGCAATTATTTTCTAATACGGAATGCCAATGATTTAAAAAGTAACTGCATCTATGAAGATTCGTTTGTACATGTGCCAACATTTAAGCAATAGTCAGCTGAGCCGCTGCCGTCACAACCACACGGTGTGAAAACACAACACTACCCAATGTACTGCGATAGCAATGTATAATTACCTACGAAACTAACACCACTATGTAGTTTTTTCAATAGAATTTACAGCAGACCATTTTGCTGCTTACTTGCACTATTTACCTCTTCTTTCTCTTTCAGCACATACACAAACAAGCAGTCCTTTCCCCTATGGTTTTTTCCCGCCACGGAATTGGTATTTTTTCCAATGGCAGCGCTTAAACGTCATTGTCAGCTGTTTTCTATTGATTGTCAACAGTGTCACTTGTCTTTCAGATTAGTTGTCATTCATGGTCAAAGTCAAGCTCCGATTGTTTTGGCCTTCATGATGTTCCGAAGTTTTAGTTTTATCTAGAACCAGCTGTAGTTTAGTTTTGTGTGGAAGCGTTTTGTGTACTTTCATCAACTTTATTTATAGTTTCTATATTGGCATTCTACCAGGAAATTTCGCAGAGCGTCGTTTCCTTGTCTCGACTGTTGTGTTTATGGAATTATGAGCTTACATAAGAACAACTTCTTGGTCTGTTATTTGTTAAAGAATGGGTGCTTACAGCAAATTTTTCAATGCTTTCAAAAAATATCCTCTCCTACGAGGAATGGCATCTTATAGCATTATCTGGCCTGGTTCTAGTTTAATTCAACAAACCTTTGAAGGTAAAACAGTTGGTAAGTAAATTATTAATAATTTAATTGTTTCATTTCCAAGTGTAAAATTGAACGCTGTTTGATAAGCATCATTAATATCATATACCTTAATACAGAAAATTATGACTTGTGGCGCTGTGCTCGTTATGGTTTCTACGGGTCCTGCTATGTTGCTCCGACTTTATATAGTTGGCTTACAATTGCCAATATAATGTGGCCAGGGAATTCAATAAGAGCCGGTATAATAAAGGTAAAATATAATTTATTAGTACCTTTTTCATCTTCTACTGACCAATGAAAACATCCTATAATGATGCAAGAGTTGTTGTAAATTATGTTATATATTACAGTATAACTATACTGTAATATATAACATATTTTTTTTTAAAGTACCTACTAATGGCTTTCTTGCACCATCATTCTCTTGCCCTTATCTCATATACAATATCCTGAGTAATGAATGATTTATAGTTTTTCACATGAACAACCCTTATTTATCTGCCTAACCTATTCTCAAATAATGTTTGTGTTGATTTCCAATCTAATTGGATGCCTTTGTATTTTACATAAAGATAACAATCATTATCTTTATGTCACACATGTATGATACACATGTATCTACCCTCCACAACCCAGTTACTGGAAAATATCCCCTTAGGCTGCGTTCCCGCTTTTTCGTGACAACATATAATTGTGTAGTTTTAAAAGTTGTGGCTTGTATATTTAAACTAGCTTTTGCCCGCGACTTCGTTCGCGTGAAGTTTTGATATTGCAATGCATCGCCTGCTCAACAGAAACTATTTTCCCACTTGAACATTTCTTATTGCTGCTTCGCTCCTCATGGTCATAGTGTGATGTTATAATAGCCTATAGCCTTCCTCGATAAATGGACTATCCAAAGCAAAATTTTTTTTTCAATTTGAGCCGGTAGTTCCTGAGGGTAGCACGTTCAACCAAACAAACTCTTCTGCTATAAAATATTAGTATAGATGGAGGTGTTCACATAAGATGACGCGATTCCTGTCGGCCATGACTTTTGTCAACTAAAAACCAATGGTACATTAATCGTCATGACATAGTGGGAATACCCTTTTGTAAGGCTGGTTGCAGGGTATTTAACTTGCTGATGAAGGCATATCTAAAGTGCTTTTATATGGTTATTAATTTAGATTTATTAATATTCCTTTTCTTTTTAGACATTTGTGGAAACAATTACCTATACACCATTTGCAATGTGCAGCTTCTATTTTATTATGAGCTTACTTGAATCAAAGCAATTTCACGAAGCTGTTGCAGAAGTTGAGGCAAAATTTCTGCCAACTTATAAGGTAGAAAATTATATTATGTACACTATAGTATGTTGTGTTTATTTCATTAAGAATATTTTCCAATTCATTGTTTTCACATGCCTATTTCTATGTTTCAGGTGGGTGCTTCCATTTGGCCAGCTATTGCTATGATTAATTTCTGTCTCATTCCTCCAAGAAACAGGGTTCCTTTTATTAGTTGTTGTAGTCTTATATGGACATGCTTCCTTGCATATATGAAGCACTTAGAAAAAGAAGCAGTTGTTGCAACAGCAAGTGCAAATCCTATTAAATTAATTAAAGCTAATTTATAATTAAGAAAAGTTAGCCAATTTATTAGCCAAATTGAATCTTTAACACACCTTACATGGTATTATTATTTATTTTAGTTCAATTAAGTATTAATAATTCCATCTCAAATATGTGTGATATTTAAATAGTCTATAGTTGCTTTGTAAAGATCTTGTTATTATTTATATCAAATGTTTGAAATTAGATTATACATTATTTACTTCTGACAAGAACTATTGGGTTTACACCATAATATATTTTATTGAATTTTGAAACAAAATATTTTTAAGAGAAGGTAAGAATTAAGTGGCTACTTGATTACTCACTAGGAAAATACTAATGAAAAATAATTGACTCATTGTAAAAACCAAATACATAGTTTGTCCCTGGAAAAAGGAAATTCAAATTCTCAGAGTTTTGCTGATAAATGTATTTTATGGTAGGTATAGTTTTAATACTTGATAAAAGTTTCTACATGTTTTCATACAATGAAATTATGTAAGAGATCATAAACAGGGTGATAAAGAAATACATTTCATTTAGATCTAAACATAGGATAAGGAAATGTGTGATGGACCTTTACAACTTGTGTGTTGAATATATTTTCTATGTTATTGTACTTGTTTACATTTATAAACCTAATTTGTTTCTATTCAGTATCTACTTAAGTATTCTATTATTTCATTGACAGTGAGCATGTGCCCACTGTTATGTGACTCACGAGTTACGATTCATGGTCATGAGGTACACGTGGCAGTCGTATATTATTAGCATGTAGCTAAGATGTGAAATAAAGCTCACACCGGTGCCAATATTCTACGTAATTGGCTGAATACAACACACCATCGTCATTCATTCTCTCAGATCGAAATATTCAACTCCCGCAGACTTGGTAGCGTGACTGGCCGGTCGGAGTATTATAAGAATTGGTACAGACTGGCGTATGTATTTAGAGCATTTTATCTTGTGTGGCCAAAAGTGAGAGGTCTATTGTTCAGCCCGCGTAGCATGGCTTGAGCCGCTTATTTCTTGAACCAAGACCTATATACCTGCTTTTTTTAGGTAAAGCTTGCCGTATTTACTTGATACAAGCACTATATTCTCTTTTAGCCTGCCGGCCATTATCTGCCTTCCATAATACCTGTATTAATGACCAAAGAAAACGTAATATATCCTAAGCGAGTACCTACCTACTATTTTTTTTGCTTCTCTCACTCTTTGTTTTTATGGTGGCTGTACACTTTCCCCGAGAAACTTCGAGACAAGGCGAGTGGAGAATATAGTAGGTAACACTAGTCAGTCAAGCCTCTGTATTCCTTACCTACTTGCTTCGTGTGTGTGGAGATGTCTCGGGAAAGATAGGTATTCCATCCAAGTGTACCTATTAGAGCTCTGTGTTCCTCGCTTGCCCTCGGTCTTCGGTCGGGTTTGTTGTGAGACATGTCGCGAGAGACGAGAATAAAGGGAGCTCTCGGTCGGGGGTCGAGCTTTACGCACTGCACCCTGTACCTACATTAGATAGGTACAGTCAGCAACAAAAGTTTCTAAATCAAATAAGAGCTGCTGCGCTAGAGTACTCCGCTTAATTCAAATTTTCTTTCGTTTTTAGCAAATTGCAGATCATCATCAGATTGCAAATATATGCATTGGTTGTTTACAACCAATGCAATAACATTCAACCTTTCAGTGCTCTACTAATATTGCAAAAAAGGAAGAAAGCTAGCGCATTAGCAAGTAGGTACAATAAAGATAGACCGGCCTGTCGAGTAATGTTACCAGTAGGGGCAGTAGGTTTTAACCTAGCTACGAAGCTAGGTAGGTTGCTGCAGGTACAACTTAGACCGGTATGGGTCAGACGAAATAAAGCTCTATATGGTCTGTGGTTATTACAGAGCTTCAGAGGGTCGCCATTGCAATTATCGGAATCACATCATCACTACATATTATAAAACAGTCCTCGGCCGCGTCCCAACCCCTGCACCAATTTTAATTAAGTGGTTCTCGAGGAAGGTTTTAGCGGGAACATTATCGAATTTCACGAGGGCGAAGCCGCAGACAGACGCTAGTGATCATTATTATATTGCGGGTACTCCAACAAATAGGTATATCGGTTTTCGTCGGTTTCAACTTTCGGAAAACTTAACACCACTTACTTTATCTTTCCTGTTAATTACCCAAAATCCTCTTTGAGGTTCTCCTGGGTTTTTCCAAAATGGTGCATCCACACCGCTTAATTAATGAGGTAACATTCTATAACAATGTATCAATTTGTTACCACGTGTTTCCAAAACCAATATTACTTATATACCTACCTATCTACCTTACCTATTTACCTATATTAAAAAAATAACACATGGAAACTGCTCTACAAAATGTAAATACGGTGTGGATGCACTATAACACAATCCTTTTTGTAATACTAACTTACTAATTCCATGTCCCAATCACATCAATCTGTCATTGTCATCATGATCACACTCATCACTGTCGACATCTGAGTATCCCTATGTTCCGAATTGCAAAAAAAGTGATAATATCGCGAGTCCGATCCTGAGTAATAATAAATTGTGACATTGCGCGTTGGTCGGATTCGCGATATTATCACTTTTATCGCAATTCGGAACGCAGGGTATATGTGTTCTGTGGTCGACATGACATGGTTGTCAATGTCACATAAAGTCATAATTTCATAAACTCAAAAAGTGGCAATTTCGCGAAATACTGTGGTTCTTTGTCCTATAGAAATAATTGCACTGATCGAGGTATTTAGAAAAGGGGAGGCGTGTGAGTGGATGAAATAAAAAAGAAGCAACGCGGACATCAGAATATGTTAGAACAAACAGATACCGGCTTATCGAAGTCAAACTGCTAGACTGTACAATGAATTAGAACAGTTATTTTGTAGATAATGTTTTGGTGGATGTAATAATAGTTCGTAATGTCCAGCAATTCTTTATTGTTTTCCATTAACAATGAAGGCAAAGTTTACGCCTTGTCAACTAGTGGGTCATGTTGGAGAGAATTCATGTATCTAGGTTTAGAATTCAAAACTTTGTCTGCTGTTCCACATTTTCTGTGGGCTCTAGGAGGTGACCGACAGATCTATCTCCACGTGCATGGCCTGGAAATACCAATACGTGTCAAAGAAGAATCTTATGAAAACGAAAGGTGGTTACCACTTGAAGGCTTTAGTGGAAGATTGCTTCCCACGGACAGATATCATTTTTCTTCACAAGATGGCACAAAGGACAGAGCAATTGATCGCATTAGGTTACCATCAATGGCCTGGCAGTGGGAGGGTGATTGGCAGCTTGAACTAACATTAGATGGTCAACCTTTGGATCATGATGGATGGACATATGCAGTAGACTTTCCAGCACAGTTTGGCCCCTCAAAACAGTGGAAGTCTTGTGTAAGAAGAAGAAAGTGGATAAGGTACAGAAAATTTAGTGCTATGAATTCATGGTGTGCGATTGCTCCTTTACATAAAGATCCTACACAGGAGCCATTCATAGATGTCAGCATTGGAGGTAATCAAATTCCATATGCTTCCCCAGGAACATTGTCTGTGTGGGCCATAACTGCTCATGGACGTGTTATGTATAGGGCTGGTGTCAGTACTACTTCTCCTGAAGGTTTGAAATGGATTAACATAAGCATTCCTCCTAATTGTGATATTAAACAGATTTCTGTGGGACCTACTGGGTTAGTATGGGCTCTGTTGTGGACAGGAAGGGCAATTATTAGAAAAGGCATAACCAAGGACTGTCCCACAGGTGAAGGTTGGATGGAAGTTAAATCACCTAATGACACTAAACTAGTATCGCTTTCTGTTGGATTCAATTCCATTTGGGCTGTGAGTTCTGATACCAGAGTTTGGTTTAGAAAAGGCATAGATGGAAATACAGCTGGAAATTCTGAAGGAGCTGCTATGGGAAATGGATGGCTAGAAATCACAGGGCATATGAGTTATATTTCAGTTGGCATTAATGATCAAGTGTTTGCTATTGGTGATTCAGATAAATCTATTTATTGGCGCAGTGGTATCACCCCAGCAGAGCAAACTGGCAAAAGATGGAGAATGGTGCAGGCAAATATGCAATTAAGCCGGACATCTAGCTCAGCAAGTGTGGTCTCTTCAACATCTAATGCCAAGCATCACAGTCTTAACATGCTCAATGAAACAACAACAGAGCTGAAATCAAACATAAATTTGCACAATTCTTGGGAAGAGTCTCATTCAGCACCAATTGAACACACATTACCTGTGAAACCAAAAGAAGCTCGGCAAAAACGAAATGAACAAGTAGACAATATTGATTATACAGGAAAAAGTTATGAAACAACATTAAAAAACCCAAGAGCATGGAGCCCTGTAAGAAGTGTGGGCTCTGTTGTAGGCATGGAAGCTCAGCCCGATAGTGACAGTAGTGTATTTGATGTTGACTCAGGAATGTTTTTTGATGATGAAGTGAGCCAAACAGCATGGGGTACTTGCGAAACTACTTGGGCATTTGTAGAAGCTGGGGCTTGTTCTGTAGATGTAATGCAGGTGCCACACTGGTTCACAGACTCCCATAATGCATTTAATACGGATCTAACTTCTAAATGGCGAATACAGATTTTAGATTATCTGAAATCTAGAAACAAAAATGTAACATTAGATGTATCAAGATATGGTGTAGCTGTGGAAGAAAAAGGTTGGACACGGAGCTGTGAGTCGAGGCTAATTAATGCAAATAATTCCTGTGAAGACTGTATATTGTCTTTATATTGGCATGACTTGGAAAACATAGGAACACTGTCGGTTTTTCAACCTGATGGCACCATCAAATTTATTTTAAATCTAGGAGAAGTCACCAGTGTTATAACATCGTCAGAACCTGGTAGTCCCAGAATAACTTTGTCTGTTCCTCGTCAAAACAAGAGTCCCATAAAAGTTCAGTTTATATCAGAAATGGAACAAGAAGAATGGTTTAATGTTTTAGTTGATATCACATCACAAATCAATGGAGTTACTGGTAAACCATCAGCCAAGTCAGTATGGGCTATTGCTAGTTCTGGAGATATACTAAATTGGGACCCTATGCCTGCAAAACTGAATACTTCAAATAATGGCAAATACATTAAGGAATTTCAAGTCTTCGGAAAAGATATAATATCTGGTTTTACAACACCTCTGCATAATAATTTTCCTCCGGGGAGTACATTAAAAGTCACAGGCTGTTTAAATGATGAACTCAATAGATTTCACATTAATTTAGAAGGTCCAGAAATTAAGAAACAGAGACATAAAATTGAGACAGAAGTAACTGAAATACCTTTGCACTTCAATGTAAGATTTGAAGAGCGAGTGGTTGTGTGTAATTCAAAAATATCTGGTTGCTGGGGAGTTGAAGAAAGACATGAATTACCAATGTCCCCAGGACAAGAGTTTTGCATAACCATTATATGTGACATCAATGCTTTTAAGATACTAGTAAATGATAAGCTTTATTGCTTTTTTGACCATAGACTCAGTCCTAAAACTATTACATCAGTAGCCGTACTGGGACCATTAAAACTCTATTCCATGGAATATTCAACAACAAATGCAATAATTGGATCAGAAGAAATGTATTGGCGGATTATGGGGGGTTACTTGCGGCGAGTCGAGTCTTGCCAAAATGGGATCGTTTGGGGGATATCTCATGATCACCGCGTTTGGGTGTATACAGGAGGATGGGGAGGTGGCATTCTCAAAGGTAACCATCAATTTTATTGGATTGTACCTATATTCCTGAAAATGAGTACTATAGAAAGTAAACTTGTTTAATTTTAGGTATAGGAAGCAAAGAAGGTCTTCATTCTATGACCGATACTCAAACTTACTGTGTTTACGAAAACCAGAGATGGAATCCTCTTTCTGGCTACACATCTACTGGCTTGCCCACTGATCGTTACATGTGGAGCGACGTCACCGGAAAACACAAAAGAACTCGAGAACACACTAAACTTCTCAATCGTCATTGGCATTGGGTAACATATACCACTCATTTTGTTATAATCTTTGAAGTCATGTGGTCACTAGCGGACGAATGACCTATGACACTAGTGTCCACAGAACACGCGCAAGTTGAACAATCACGTCACATGCCCCTGTGCAACAACTATCAAAAACAACGAAAAATGTTGGGAGACATCAGATTGGCGACACCTAACGGCCAGCGCACACCAGGGGTAGCGTAAATTCAAATGTGCCGCGAATGTCCAATGCCGCGAAATCTCCATTGATGGATCGAACTAAACATTGGAATCTGTATTTTGTTACCTTTGACTAAAGATAAAATGCTCTGCCCTGCCGTCCTCGGTGAGCGCTGACCCTAATGTAACGTGAATTCGCGCGGCATATCTGGAGGCCCTAGTGAATTAATGACTTGCCATAGTTTGTTCTCACCATATAACTATTAATTGACACTAACACCTGTCCTCAGATATCCGAATGGATGATCGACTACAACACACCTGGCGGTGTCGATTCTGATGGATGGCAGTACGCAACTGATTTCCCAGCACCCTATCACGGGAAAAAAATATTTACCGATTGCGTCCGTAGACGAAGGTGGTATAGAAAAGCTCAAATTTGTACAGAAGGTCCATGGATTCGGGCCGGAAGTACTGCATTGTTAGATATTTCTATATGGGTAAGATTTTAAGACTTATTATTTACCATCTAGCTTAGGCTCGCAGTTTCACTCACTCGCATCAAGTTTAATCATTTTACCTAAGTAATCATCACTGGCATAGAATGTATCTTATGAGTTCATTCATGTTATAAACTATCTGTGTTCAAAATTACATCCAAATCCGATCAGTAGTTTTTGCGTGAAAGAGTAACAAACACACACATACAAACTTTCGCAAGTAGGTATAAAATTAGTGTGATGAAGTCTGATGGGATGTATGTTATAGTAAAGACATGTTTATGATGTGAAAATACTTACGAGTTACCGAAAATAATTATTAAAAAAATAATATTTGCAGGCTGATGGCGATGCCGCATCATTATGGGCGATAACTTTGGCAGGTGACGCCATTTATAGAACTGGAGTCACAGTTACAGCGCCCACGGTAAGAATTACATGAAATTTATAAGTCAAAGTTTAATTACTAACAGATTACCTATATAAATTTCACGAACGCGCATTTCCTAATTTTATACCTTAAAACAAATTTTGTAAGAGTCACATGACGCGTTTTTATAAAATGCGAACACATTTTTATGGTTTTTCAGGGTATGCTCTGGGAACACGTTAACAACCCTCAATCACTCGCAGCAATTAGTACATGCAATAATGTAGTTTGGGTAGTTGGCCGAAAAGGAGAACTCTATTACAGGGAAGACATTACCAAAGAGAATCCATCTGGAAGCAATTGGAAGTTAATAGAAACACCTAAATATAGCCATCCTTACAACCACAAGTCTGGCGCAGGCGCCAAGGCTGTATCGTTGACTAAAACATCAGCATGGGTATTACTATTGAATGGTGCTATTGCTGTTAGAACTGATATTTCTAGAAATCGTCAAGATGGTAAAGAATGGAAGCATTTAACAGGTAAATATTAAGTATATGATAGTACACAGCTCTAAACACATTACAGCGTGAATTAGCTGTTTGGGAATGCCTTTGAGCAATTTGAATGTGGCCACAACAAACTCGTTGACATCAGAATTCCGTAAACGGAACAGGTCCACACAGTTGTTGTGAAATATAATTCACCTCATAAATGTATGTAATTTTCAAGTAATTTTAATAATTTAAAAAATGTTTCCAGAATGTGATTTGACATTCAAACATGTCTCAGCCGAAGAACACGAAGTATGGGCGGTTACCATAGACGGATTTCTTCAGCGCCGACTCGGTATAACGGCAGACAACGTCGTCGGCTCGGCATGGCAGCCAATATTATCAAGCAGCTTAGCTCATGTGACCGCTAGGGGAGGTTGCTTACAATGAAATACTCGTCTATCCCTCTTCATTAATCAATATTTAACTCATAAAGTCACTCTATGTAACAGGCTATGTACGAATTTATCAGGCCTCTATGGAAACGCGGAATTTTACAAAGCAAATCTTCAGAAGCAGGTTGCTTGAAGCTTTTGTTTTGTCGCGAGCTTGTTTGCTCGGAAAAGTTTACGTACAGTCGTATAAATTCTATTAAGTTATCGATCTCATATTATTTACTCATTTTATTAGGTAAAGTGCTCAAATATCCATCATCTTTATAACATCGCAACTGACTGGCAGACTTCAAGACTTCGTTCAGCATAAACATCCTTTGCGATTGCTATCTCATTTAGTACCTACTGATAAAAACTAGAAACTAAATAAAATATAATGAAAATGTTTATTACATAGTAAGTAGGTACTATCTTACGTCAGCATTACATAGCTTTTGTTCTGTAATTTTAAAATGGATGAAAATTGTTTTAAAAGGCATGAAATAGTTGGGATTCTTGTTAATAAGTTCAAGCATTATATAAAAAACATGCAGCCATCCCACGTGTCTCTAAGTGGCCTGCAAGAAATTTGAAAATAGGTATTTTAATGAACTATTGCCGTTGCTGCGTCAAGCCTGCCCCTGTAGAGTGCGATAGGGACAACTGCAACTCAAACCGATTATATCACAAAAAAGTGACGAGATTGACGTTTCGTATTCCCCTTTTTCGCCTGGAAAACTGAGCAAAATTATTCAATTATTTTTGGCAATAAAATTTTAACAAAGGGTATGTGTAGGTTTCTTCTCTTTATCAGTTTCTTCTAAAAACTTTTCGAATTTATCTGGTAGACCTCTAATCGCGGCCGTAAAAATGGGGTATTTTTTGTCATTTCTGGAGGGTCATAATTATATATTTTTTATTATTTAGCCTGTACTGTCCCACTGCTGGGCAAAGGCCTCCCCAATTCCTTCCATGAGCTCTTTTCCTGTGCCGCCTCGGACCAACCCTCGCGATGCGCGTCTAAATCGTCTCGCCACCTTTTTCTGGGTCGGCCTTGCCGGCGCTGTCCGTCTTCCGGCAACCATCGTGTGGAGACCTTTGCCCAGCGGTCATCATGCGACTGACGTGACCCACCCAATCCCATTTTAGCCTAGCAGCCTTCATGCCAACGTCCACTATGCCCGTTTTGGAACGCAGCGTGGTGTTTCAAACCCTATCTTGTCTTTTGACACCCAAAATGCTGCGTTCCATTGCTCTTTGGCAAACTCCAAGGCGGAGCTTCTGAGACTCGGTGAGCGACCAGATCTGAGCACCGTAGGTTAGGACGGGCAGGATGCACATGTCAATGAGTTTGCGTTTCGGGACATTGGAAGATCACCCTTCATTAGCGTCTTCATGGACCAGTAGCTTTTCCAGGCACGACTCTGCGATCGATTTCTCTTTCTTCCCTGTTTTCGAAAGATACTAACTGGCCTAAGTAGACATACTGTATTTCCTGCCCATCTACCTCGACCCTACGCTTAGTGCTGTTGGTCATGAGCTGGGTTTTGGAACGATTCATTACGAGTCCCACCCTGAAGCTGGCTGTGCTCAGTTCTTGGAGCATGGTCTGTAATTCCAAGGCTGTGGGGGCAAAAAGGACTATGTCGTCAGCAAATCGGAGGTTTGTTAACCTCTTATTACCGACTGTTATGCCTTTGGTTGTCTATGAGGCTGCTAGCGATCTAAATATCTCCTCAAGAGTCCTTGCAAACAACTTCGGAGAGAGCGGGTCACCCTGTTTAACACCCTTTTGTAATCTAAACAAAGGTCCTATAGTATTCAGATTAATGTTCGCGGGGCTGTTATGGTAGATATTTTTAAGAGGTATATTGCTGTTCTAGTTCCTGATTTCTTGAGAGATTAGAAAATTTCGGAGTGTTTTATGCTATCGAAGGCCTTCGCATAATCTACGAAGGCTAGGTATAATGGTTTATTGTATTCGGTATATTTTTCTAGGACTTGGTTCAAGGTGTGTAGGTGGTCGGTTGTTGAAAAACTAGCGCGAAATCCGGCTTGCTCTGGTGGCTGATGTTTATCCAGTTTCCCGTCTATGCGATTGTAAATCACTTTAATAAGGGTCTTTTAAGTGATTGAACGGTAATTACCAATGTAGCTTTGTTCGCCTTTTTTAAACAGAAGAACTATATTGGATGTACACATTGATTTTGGAACTTTTCCTGATTGTAATATGGTGTTAAACAGTAATTATTATTAGTCTGAAAAAAATAAATGACAGAGACGTGCTTACAGCGGACCTTGATTTTACGAAAAAATATAATGATCGGTCTAGGTTTAAAGGAATTATTCAGGAAGAAAAAAGGGAAAAACCATTTGTATGCAGAATCGCAGACTCAATCGATTTTAAGTTATCTACACTCGGCGGCGTCACAAAAATCGCATCTCTTTAAGAATTCCCTTCAAAGACATTTTAACCCTAATAATCAATGGTAGACATATGACTATAAGTATAAAGTATCATTGGAATTATTTAAATTTCAGAATAATTCAATAGATTTGGTTTTTTGTTTACCAGGGAATAAAAAAGCAAGCTAATGCAAATGATTACAAATTTAAATTTTATTTTATCAGCAAAAATTACAACAAAGTCCTTAAAAACAATTAAGAACCTAGTGTTGCCTTTATTGTACTGTACTGCATGCGTTCTCTTATGGACCTAATTAATATGACAAAAGTCTCTTGAGGAATGTTGTCCCATTCTGCAATGACGGCATCTTGGAGGTCTTGGTCTCTGTTATGTACCGGGGAGCAGTCAGCGACCCTTGCCCTCGAGCACTTCCAGTCCGAGAAACACTCACAAGGTTCGTTTTGCAATCGATTGACATGCCATGCCGCCCCAGAACATGCACGAGCTACCCCCGTATACCACTTTCTCTTGAAAACAGGCATGTGCGAAGCGTTGCCTCCTGTACAGTCTTCGACGCCTGTCGTTGCAGAAAAGACACCCTCGTCTCATCCGGGAAGAACACAGCCCTCCATTGGTCTATTGTCCAATCCACATGGTGACGGACAAATTGTAACTAGTTTTTCCTATGCTGTGCAGTCAATTTTGGCCCTATAGCAGCCCTGTGAGCTGCAAGTTTCCACGATTAGGAGAAGGATGCTTCTCCGCATTCGTCTCCTAATCGTGGTGACGCTTACAGAAGCTCAACAGCATTGGAGAACCGATTACGTAAATAGGTTGAAACATTGAAGCGATCGTCTCTATCCGATGTGCACCGTTGTCTTCCAGATCCAACGTCTTCGGATATGCTACCAGTCTCTTGGAAGCGTAGGAACATTCGTCGAACGAAAAAAAAACGACTCACGTTCAGTTTTCGAGCAACATCACATTGCCGCATCCCCGATTGCAGTAGTGCAATGACTTGAGCGGCTTCATCTGCAGTGGTATAATTCACCTTCTGGTATATTTTTCTTGCTGTAGCTGTTCACGTGTGTTTCACTTCAAAGGTTGAATATAGTTATTCAAGCTGGACAGCGCCCTTTGTCCCGCAGAATCAAATTGTACCCGTAGACGTACGGGTACCATCAGTGGGATGGCCTTTTAGGCCTCGATCAATGGCGAGCGCGAGTTGCCGCTCGCCTGTATGTTGGTGTAATTTTGTGTAGAGGGCGCCACGGTGTTAATCGTATCTTCCCGGTGCCCCGGGTGAAGCCTAGCGGAAGATGACCAGCCACATTTAACCCGGGTCGCTCGTTTTATACCATTGTAGGGAGGTGCAATTACTGGCCATTGTAATGCGTATTTTGACATTTGTTTTAACTTTACGTGCTAATGAGATTTGTTGTGTTTAGGAATTCTAACTATTGTTAATTTAAATGTCGTTAAACATACTTTCAATTGATACCAATATTAATTAGGTTTAATGTATTCGTTGCTGGCGGGACATGCTTGAAACTTTTTTTCGAAGAGGTTGCGATTTTTGTGACGCCGAGTGTATGTATACTTATTAAGGGGCCGGCGGAGCGTGCGTCGTTCTTACAAACGTAATACCAAAAGAATTTGTAAATCAAACATATTCTTAAGAAAGTGTGTATTATTTCGATTGGATTACATATCTAGGTTCCCAAATATTTATTTTGAAAGGACAATGATATGAAGACGAGATATGAGGAATTTAAAATTTCTATAGAAATTTATTTTTCTCAAATCTCTTGTTTAGTCCATACAAAATATATATTTGGGAACCTAGACATAATGTAATCCAATTCCTGAACATAACAAGTGATATTATTGTAAATTTGTAATGTTAAATTGTAATTTTTTGATGGCGGCTATGAAGAAAGGGCTTTACTATATCTACGTTTTTTGAAATAAAAATCATGCTCGACTAGGTATTAGGGTGTTTCTTAATATGAGTAATAAATTATTTATTTGGCGGGAATAGAGTATGATTGGTTGGCGCGACTTTCAACATAGGTATCTGATATGATTCCATTTCATTTAGAATGTTAAGATAAGTAAAGGTTTATAAATGAGTATTTGTGATTTTCCTAAGAATTTTTAAAATAGACTGAGGATGTTTTTTTTTTGTTATTTTCAATATTAACAACATTCCAAATAAGTAATTTTTCTATTATGTAAGTAATGCGTAAGTGAATAAGATATTATTGTCTAGTCATTGGTGTTTATCACATGTAAATCAAATACAGGGTGGGCGATATTGTCACCTGCATCCTTCAAGGAGGCGACTTTTATGATCTTACAACTCTCCAAAGAAACACAAACCAAATTCGTAAAAAAAAATCCTGTACAATTATAAAGTGGTCAGACTTTTATTTTTTTCTGATCTTCGATTCTTTTGAGTTTTTTGGGAAAGTTATTTAATATGACACCCTGTATAAATACCAAAAAATAAAGCTTTCGCTTTACTATAACAGAGATACATGTAAAATAATAAAATTGCTATGTAATTATAATGCCTTTTATTCATAACTGAAAACCTGGTTTATTTCAATTGAATGTAGTTCTTTCTTAGAGCAAAAGCCATACTAACATTTGCTCATTACACTAACGACCAGTCGATGGCTGTCTAATTAGCTATAATTATGTTTACTAAACTATTGCACTTTTGCAACGAGTTTTTAAATTGTTGTGATATATTGTAGTAGTGGCTCTTGTTCTACAGTAGAACAACATGTTTTTATTTTTACTATGACAATGAAAGAAAACGTGTGCGTACGCGCAGCGGAATGTTGTTGAATTTAAAGATTTTAATAATGCAGATATTTAGTGAATGACGTCGTATAATTGTGTATGGTAAAAAAAAAATTGTGCACGCAACCATTGTGGAGAAATTCACCAATAACTGATTCCGCTGGGCGAACGTTGTCCTGGCGGAACTTTTTTTAATCCATAGACTTTAGAAGAAAAGAGATGTGTCCAAAAATTAGTGTGTATTTGTGTGTAATTGTGTATGTATGAATAAAACTAGTGCATGCATAAACTTCGGAGAAATTCAAGTTTCCGCTACGCGAACGTTTGGCCATTAGCTAGTTTTCATATAAAGCGCTTACATAGAGAGCTGTAGATTTTTACATACGTTGCTTTGAATTTGTTTATATTTAAAAAAAAAACAGATTTAGAAAAAATCGTAGGGCTTAAAAGATAAAAATATAAACGTAAAATACGCTTATTCGGTCTTAGTTCTTAAAGTATGCACTTTGGGGTCTAGATTTTCACGTTTATATAAACCTTGTAAGTGTCTGCAACATGTTGCCAAGTATCAATGATGTTCCGTTAGTAACTAAAGAGTTATAGGACAAATTTACCATGAACAGATCACTGTTTACAAAGCAGTCAAATATCACGACGTTCTAAATGAATTGCATGGTAAAATGTATGCCAATAATTAGTGTATTCATTCAACTATTCACATGCAAAATTTCATGTCATTAAATTCAGTAATTAAAGAAAAACAATTATAATACTGACGAAGCATCGAAAACCTACATAACCCGACCAAGTTCGGATGGCTACAAAAAAGCGGCCGTGCCATATATCTAAGAAACGTTCTTAACCTTCCAATATAGTATTTATTAATATGGTACAGTTGCGTACACAAGCGTTAGGAAAAAATAAAACAATTGCATTTCTTGAATGAAAAATATTTTTTTAATAATAACGCCACTATCTACGATAAAAACAAATCTTCAATTAACAAGTACTTCTCTATTTAAATATCCGCGTACAAAAATATTTTTAATTACATATAATACTTAATTATGTAATTATAATAACGTTAACAAACGCTTGCAATGACAGCAATAGACTTAAATGTGTTTTAACTAAAATATATTATGAACTAGCTTTTGCCCGCGACTTCGTTCGGGTGGATGACGAAACTTAGGGTAAGTATAATATTTCGAGCTTCAATAAAAATTTTCCTACCTACCTACATACTTTCTGTCATAGTCAAATACATTTAAAATAGTAGGTGTACAAAAATAAATGACCTATAAATTATATCGAAACAACAATTGTGTTATCACCTATACCAATCCAATACCGGTATTATACTGTAAATTTTGGGATGTTACCTAAATATATTGCACGGCCGCTTTTTTGTAGCCATCCGAACTTGGTCGGGTTATGTAGGTTTTCGATGCTTAGTCAGTATTATAATTGTTTTTCTTTAATTACTGAATTTAATGACATGAAATTTTGCATAAGAATAGTTGAATGAATACACTAATTATTGACATACATATTACCATGCAATTCCTTCAGAACGTCGTGATATTTGACTGCTTTGTAAACAGTGACCTGTTCATGGTAAATTTGTCCTATAACTCTTTAGTTACTAACGGAACATCATTGATACTTGGCAACATGTTGCAGACACTTACAAGGTTTATATAAACATGAAAATCTAGACCCCAAAGTGCATACTTTAAGAACTAAGACCTAATAAGCGTATTTTACGTTTATATTTTTATCTTTTAAGCCCTACGATTTTTTCTAAATCTGTTTTTTTTTTAAATATAAACAAATTCAAAGCAACGTATGTAAAAATCTACAGCTCTCTATGTAAGCGCTTTATATGAAAACTAGCTAATGGCCAAACGTTCGCGTAGCGGAAACTTGAATTTCTCCGAAGTTTATGCATGCACTAGTTTTATTCATACATACACAATTACACACAAATACACACTAATTTTTGGACACATCTCTTTTCTTCTAAAGTCTATGGATTAAAAAAAGTTCCGCCAGGACAACGTTCGCCCAGCGGAATCAGTTTTTGGTGAATTTCTCCACAATGGTTGCGTGCACAATTTTTTTTTACCATACACAATTATACGACGTCATACACTAAATATCTGCATTATTAAAATCTTTAAATTCAACAACATTCCGCTGCGCGTACGCACACAAAGAAAACTATACCACGACATATATCATACAATTTTAGTTATAATATATTAGAGCAAATAATCTAGTTCATATCTCAAATAGTGATTATTTGGATCATTCTGTATTCTTGGGTATCCAGCGACCAATGCGTCTTGTCCTCCTATGTAAAGGGTGTTGTATATTTTCCAGTACACGTCGCGGACTTTTCTTGCAGGGTGAAATAGTCCCTGAAACAAAAGTATAATTAATTCTCAAGTTATGGAATCAGGCGTCACCACTAATCTCGTCATTCATCATCATTTCAGCCGGAAGACGTCCACTGCTGGACATTGGCCTCCCCAAGTATCGCCACATTGACCGGTCCCGTCATAAGTCATTTAATGATTTGTTAACACAAGTGCAATAAATTTAAGAGATTAAGCGCGCTATGTTGTGCCCTTGAATATTTTTAAGAGGTCATTGACATTAAAAATTGAGAAACCTTTAAATTATACTACTGGAATGCAAAAAGTAGTAATTGATTTTGACAAAAAAGTAAAAACAAAGAAAAATATATAAATGTCAAAACTAAGTGTCACTTGTATCCAACGATGATGTGATTCTCTTGCGGATATCTATATTTCTGATTCGATCACGCAAGGAAACTCCGAGCATAGGCCTCTCCATTGCCCTTTGGGTGACTTTAAGCCTTCTGATAAGGCCCATTGTGAGCAACCACGTTTCAGTCTTCGAGTCTAGTGTCTCCGATCTTGATATGAGTGGTGTTTCATGGGCATTCGACTTGACCTTGGTTGTTCATTTTAGACCCACTCTTTCAGAAGCTCTATTGAGGTCATCGAGCATATAGTACTGATGGCCCTGAGCCATGACCACTATACAGTCGGCAAACCAAAGGTAAGTGATGTATTCGCCATTGATGTTGATGCCTAGCCCTCTCCAGTCCAGAACCTTGAAGACATCCTCCAGTGCAACGGTGAACAGTTTCGGAGATGATAACGACTCCCTGTCTCACCTCGTTGCAGAAAGATAGGTTCCGAGGCTTGGTCCTGAAGACGGACTGATATGGTGGCGTTTTTGTACAAGCACTTCAACACCTCACTGTACCGGTAGTCGATTTGGCGCCGTTGGAGAGACTTGCAGTACAGCCCAGATCTCGATCGAATCGAAGGCCTTCTCGTAGTACACACACGCAAAAACAAACAAATCTAAACAGATATGCAAGTCATACTCTTACATCTTCTGTATGACCTGCCGAAGCGTATGTATGTGGTCCACGGTGCTAAAGCGAAAGCCGACTTGTTCGGGAGGCTGAAAATCGTCAAATATGCGCGACGATTCTTGATAACAACTTTGAAGTGTGATGGAGTATGACGGAAGAAACTTCAACATACATACGATACAATCAAGTGTAAATACAGCAACAAAGAACAAACATTACATACCTGTAGAGCATACTGTAGAATCTTAACGGGACCAAGAGCAACCCTCATGCCCTCAACAGCGTCCATGAAAGCTTGCACTAAATGCGGGGAAGTTTCGAAGATGTTCGGCCACACGTGATTGAGTAGATGCACTAAAGCATCTTCGCATCCAAATCCGTATACGCCCAAAGCCATGTGTTTTATCGCAGCACATGCAGTCTGCCGATGTACCAGATCCCTGTTTTTAAAATTTTCAAAAATTAGTCTAAGTATCTTTATTGATACTTCGAAACAACAAAACAAAGGTTAAAAATAATTTAGCAATACCTGTCCATAAGTGCATCTTCTAGCAAAGGACAAACTGCGTAAATGTAATCCTTGCCCATTTCTCCAATGTACTCAAATAAGAATGATAGTGATTTCAGTACTCCATTCTGTACGTTTAATTCTGGTACCCGGTATTCATTCATGAGGGCTGGTAATACTGTGAACGGCGAGCAAGTTTCCGCTACTATGGCGATAGCAACTGTTGTGCACACTCTAAAATAGAAAAATACATTTGTCATTATGGAATTAACATACTTAAGACTAAGAATTAATTATACTAGCAATAAAGTTCATTTCCATTACCGATTCTGTCTTTCCTGTACTTTCAAATTGTTGAGCAAAGTCGCCAGCACATCGTGTGGTCCAATGGCCTTAGCAATATAACCGAAGGTATTTACAGTTGCTCTTCGGATAGCCTTTTTGTGGGCTTTTAACAGTTCCAGCAGCTCAAAGCATATCCTCATCCATTCTCTTGCAGAGACGAACTCGGGTCCTCTGTCTGCAATACGTCCAACCAAATCGATACAATTTTCTTGTACTTTTTCGTGCCTAAAACAGACAACAGAACAATGTCATAACAGTGTATAAATACGCAATAAAATTAACATTCTAATAAGCCATTTCCCAATTGAAGCCACGTACCTGTTCTTTAGAATCGGTGTAAGCCTAGGCAGTAGATCTTTAATGGGAGGTGTCATCTTCGTCATGCCAATCACATTAACGATAGCTTTCAGAGCGCCCAGAATTGATCCCAGCACTTCTGGATATTCTTCACCCAAGTATTCATAAAGTACCACACCAAGATGTCCCATCAATTTTTCCTGTAAAATAAAACATTCAGACAATTTTTTATAAGACACAGTGAAATGGAATCAAATGAAACTAAAATGGTTGAAAAAAAAATTGTTTCAGATTAGATGAGTACTGACCTCTTGGCAAGTTTTCATGACGACAGCAATGCGAGAAATAAGATCGGCAGCTTGTTGGCGGACTTTGGCGGATTTATTGTTCATACGCCATAATATGATACCACAGATCTGTGGTAGGTACGGCTTAACGCGTTTGCCCAACTGGTTAACTATGGTGCCGAACCCGTTCAACATTACTACATCCTGTAAAACGAAACGAAACTTGTAAATTTACTTGTTATACGATTATAGAAATTGAAGGTTAGATCGAAAATAAGTACAACCTAACTTCAAATTGAAAATTGTTTTTTCTCTTACCTCAGTAGTCTGTTCTTGGAATGCGTACAGTATACCGTCGATAAGAGCTTCTTCCAACTTGGAATCTATGTCAGCTGCGCCTAAATTGGCGAGAATCTTTTCAATGGACTCCATCACCATCTTTCTGTATTGCTCATTGTCATCTTTGAGATCATCCACGATTCTGTTAATTATTTCAGACGCTCCAACCTGTGGAATAATTTACAAGTGTTATATAAAGAACTCCATACTAATATTAAAACTGAGAGTAACTGTCTGCCTGTTACCTTTTAACGCCTACTGACCTCTATAAAATTTTATAAATAGGTAGACTGGAACCTGAAGAAGGACTATTTGCATTAAAATATGAATATAAAATACACGTAGATGAAGAGCAGCAAAAGCTTGTCAAAATAAAGAAGAATGTGTTTTCTGTACTTACCTTGTTGGCGATTTCAACAGTAGTGTCCACAAGCTGGCGGTAATTACGTCTATCGAGGGCCATGCGGTGGTTCCAGAAATGTTTGAAAAAGTGTGGCAGAATCTCATCCATTATGTACTGAGGCTCCACACCGTCCGTACCGCAACACTGCTTCACTACCTGAAAGTTGACACATTTTATTAGAATCATGATGTTTTATCGGAGTCACCTAATTATTACACTATTTTCCACATACCTTCAAAACGATCTTCTTCATTTCCTCATCTGGGGACTGGAACTCACGGATAAGAATGAGCATCACTTCACGCGTATAATAGTTGGCGTATTCGGCGTCCATGAGCGGGATGAGATAACCGATGGCCTTCAGGAAGGCGGCCAGACCCTTCCCTCGGTGGGTCCTGATACCTTTCCAGAGAGGCTTGAGCACGGAGTCGAACGACTCGATACCGTATGGAGTAGCAGCTTCAGCGAGGGCCGCACTGGCTAAAGCAGTGATGGTACGCACTTTTTGCTGTTCGTCCACCAATCCTGTAATTTAATTAAATTATTACCTTTTTTTCATACCATACAAAGGCTCAAATTGCAATGTAGATGGAGCCCCACATGGCACTCACTATGATTTAACCAAAATTAGAGAAATTAAAAAAAAACATAACTTACCGTGTTCAATAATTTCCACTAAAGATTTGAGATGGGGTAATATAGCACACCCCATAAGAATAGCAATTTGCTGAACAATTTTTATTCCAGTGTGTCTAGCTTGCCAAGATTTCTTTGATCTACACACGGCCTTTAAGAACGGAAGCAGTGATGGTATACCTGTAATTAACGGTTATAGATTAGTTTAATAAAATCCTGGATTCTTATTTTATATAATTATGTCACCGTAAAACTGTCAAACACGTTAGATTGTTATCTCTCTGGCGAGGTTGTAAACTCTCGAAATATTTTCAACTGAACATACTGCTTACAATATAACGCATTATTTTTCGGTACATTGTAATCTATCGAAGTGAAACCGTAATATTGTGAAATGCATGCAACAGTAGTATCTCTGCCTTGACTTAGGGCATCCCTACGTTAGGTTAGGGCTCCGTCGACTGCGCTTTTTAGGGGAAAATAAAGTATTTTGAGGTTAGGGTATATTAATCGATATTTCTCAGGAATGGTACATTATCTTTTCATGAGAGTGGTATCATGGGGCAAGGGGGACCCCTCCTTCTCTCTCCCTCCTACACACCGCGAGAGTTGATTTCCGTCGCATACATTTCACGATATTACGGTGTCACTTCCATAGATTACAATCACCGAAAATTAATGCGTTATATTGTAAGCAGTATGTTCAGTTGACAATATTTCATGAGTTTACAATCTCTCTAGTTATATTACAATCTAACGTGTTTGACAATGTTACGGTGATATATATATATTTTTTTTGGTACCTACCCAAAGCAGATGCGACAACAGCAAAGGCTCTGGCAGTTGTGTTACGAACGTATTCATCAATGTTGTCAATATCAGGCCGCATTGTGGAGATCATAGTGGCCAGACCAGCAGCTTTAGCCAAGTTCGATATAATCTCTCGACCTTCCACTCGTGCATAGTAATCTTCGTCAATCAACAGAGGTTCAATCACGACAAGGATCTGTGTAAATAAATTAAAAAATATATAATTAGAAAAACTTTTTGAGCGTTAAAAAAGATATTCATTTCATTTCCATTTCCTATTTCCACATGAACTCTCAAATGATTAAATTATAAAGGTATAATACTCTGAAGTCATACTTCTTACCTTGTGTACGTAGGGCCGGACCAAATCATCCAATTTGTATAGAATCCTATCAATAACTTTGACAAGCAAATGTCTCTCCTGATCTTCTAAAGTAGGACTCATAAGTAGTGGTAGGATTTGGTTAAAAAGGGGTCCCGCGCCGAATTCACGAGCCTTGTCTGTTATTTGACGCAGTGCTGCTTTGCACATGGGTGGAGTCCCGTTCTGAAAACAACAACAACATTTTAAAACATCTTTACTGTGTCTTTTAGCTTGACTCACGCTAGACCGTGTCGGGTTCGAGCCGAGTGTCGACTGTGGAATTTTCTATGGAACCACTCACGCTTCCGAGCCGCTACCGAGCAACGGACAATGGATTTTGCTACGGCCGACAATCGGCTCGGTCTAGCGTGCGTCAACGACGACGGTCTTGTACTAGTCGTCTTATCATCGTTTATTTTTATTCCACAAAGTAATAGACAACTATAACATACTTTTATTTTCAACAAAAGCTTCATGATCTTCCTCTCTTTGAGTTCTTCTGGGGAGAGAGTGTCCTCGTCGACATCAATGAGCAGTTTATCAAAGTACTGTGCGTCTTCTGGTTTCATGAAGGGCAGTTGCTGGCTACCCTTGGGCTGCGGGTCCAGCAGGCGCGCGGCGGCGGCAGCGGAGCCTCCCAGTTCCTCCGTCTGCATGAAAAAGCCGATAGGGGTACCACCCAGTGGAGTAGGAGTTGCGGTCAGCTTTCGGGCCGGGGTCCGAATCGGAACATAACCTGGGGTAACAATGCATCAAGTTAATAAATTGCTACAGTCGTATGCCGCAGTGAATACTATTATCTTGTAAACATGCAGTTTAACGAAGTACACAATCAGCAACTGACAAAATATTTAAGCTCAATCTGGCAGTTTATCCAACGGCATGAGACTGTAAAGCCATATTGTCATCATTCATCTGAAAGAAAAATTGAGTATTAAAACGTAGGTATTTTATTCTATTATTTTAAATTTGATAACACATGTAGTGGACAACACTTAGTTACGTCGTTAGATTTCCACATGTTGTAGGCTTTGTATAATACATGTGTCCTGAAACTAAAGGGGTTATTAATAACTATGTGTAAACCCTTAATATTTGTAAGTTTTAAACATAGCAACTTAATTAGCGTAATCCCGCATCAACATGTACATACCGGCAGGGGGTGGTAAAACCTTGTACCCAGGTGGGAACATGGCATCTAACTCTTCATCAGTGTAAGGACGGTTTCGCTCGTCTATTTCTTTCTCCCAGCGGTAGGCTTGCAGCTGCTCCGGGGTCATCGCGGCCACATGTCCAGGTGTAGGAGTGGCCATTGCCATAGCCTTCATTCCCACCGGTGTTGACTGTAAAACATTAAATGTAAGTAATGATGGTAGATGCAAATTTCGTCTTATAAGCATTCTACTTGGTTTTTAATGTTACAAGACAACAATGGCGAAGAACAGAACGTTACTCACTCCTCCAGGTGTGAACATCGGCGTATGAGGGGTATGAGTTGGCGTCGCGTGTGAAGGCGTGGCGTGCGAGGGCGTGGTGTGTGTGGGCGTCGCGTGTGACGGCGTGGGCGTGGCAGCGGCCGGCGTGGCACCGGGCGTCTCGTCCCAGCGCGAACGCCGCTTGGTGCCAGGCGTCGGCGTCTCTTGGATCGTGTCCACACCAGTGCCGCGGTCGGTGCGGGGTGTTTCAGCCCAACCGCTGTTATGTCCGGGAGTTTCTAAACACAAAATGACATCCCTAAATTATTATTTTCATCAATTTTGAAGAAATTACGTAACTTTTACTACAAACATGCAATTATTATGATTGTCTATGATGATAGATCAATTACCTCTATCAGTTTTCGGTGTCTCATCCCAGCGGTTCCGCCTGGAGGCATGTTGCGCCGGAGTGTCCCTGCCGGGCGTGGCGTGTCCCGGGGTGATGTGTCCCGGCGTGGCGTCCCACACACGTGCTGATGGCGTCGCTCCGGGAGTTTCCCCTCCACGTCCCGGTGCACTAGGTGTTTCTTCCCATGCACCTCTCTGTAATAAGTTAACATTTTCCATTAACTGCCACAATTTAAAATGCGGAAATGAATAGGCCTGTCATTCTACGCAAAAAAACACAATACCTCTTGATCCCAGGATGGTGTGGTTTGAGAAGTTGGTGTAGCTGAAATAGTCTTCTTAGCTACTGGAGTGTCTTCTGAGCTCTGATCCCAGCGGCCCTTGCGCTTGGAAGTAGGTTTCACAGCTTCACCATTGGATTGAGCAACTGGTTTAAGAGTGCCTTCTCTAGCTCTTTCTAGCAGCTTTTTTCTTAACTGTAAAAAAGTATAAACGTTTGAAAATATACTTGATATGTTTAAATAAGATATATATGTATATAAATTAGATAATGTTTAATATACCTCTGTTTCTTCAGCTCGCAAATACTGCTCTCTCATAATTTCGGTGTATGTTCTAGATCCAACATCTGGCGTTTTTCCACCTGAAAAATAAGGATACATTCAGAATACTGTTGGAGATCAGGAAAGCCAAAAATCTGCTAATATATTTTTTGGCAATCTTTGGTCCCATAGTAAAAGTTGTTGGTTATCATGAACACAATCACATGTTTAAGTGTCGTCAAGTGTGGTTAGGTTTAAACTATAACATGGCAGCTTACTTCAGGCTTATTACAGGTGTGGGTTCAAGTTTTTTTTGTACAATGGTAGCTACGTAAATAAAAAACCATCCAAGTCGGAGTCAGACTCGCGCACAAAGGGTTCTGTAGCACCAAACAATATGTTTAATGCTCGTTCATGGGTCAATTGATAGACATCCCACACGGTTATAAGCATATAAATCTTCTAGAATATTGTTTTGTTCCTGAAATTTAACACTCTAGAAGATTTTGTCTAATACACTACTTGCTTATTGTCATGCCAGCTAATTGAATAATACAGATTTTTGTAAGGTTTTTGATGTTTGAGCATCATACATAATAATGTCAATATGGGTATCAATCCAGAAGAGTTGAACTAGTCATTTGTATACTACTATAAGACTAAGTAATGTGCTGAAAAAATAAACAGATGTTGAGGAAACTCAAGGTTTCATGTATAAGTCCTTTTAGAAATAATGTAAAGTTATTACCTTCTGCAAATGGATCTGAACGCTCTGGAGATATTATCATCCTACGCCTCTTACGACGGTATTCATCTTCTCTGTCAGCAATTGTTGGTCTCCTTTTATCAGCAAATGGGTCAAAATCCTTGTCGCTCTAAAACAATAGTTTTATTTTTATTTTATACAAAAAGAATAGGCTGATAAAAAGAAAAACATAAACAATAAAATTCTTGTTGAAGAATAAGAAATCAATACAATACTAACTTAAAATAACCTTTTTAGGTAGATTTCCTTTTTTTTTAAAAAAAAAAAAAATCTACCTATTGGTCTCTCACCTAAGGGAAAAAATATGTATACGTATGGTGACAAGCAAAATTTAGCCACACTCTACAGGTCGCAATTATTATTATGAACCGATTGCTTTCAAACTTGGCCAAAAAATCGAAAAGGTCAAAACTTAGGCTAAGTTCGTGAATGGGCGGAATTCGTCCATGGGGGGCGGCGGGGGTGCGGATTTTTTGGCCATAACTTTTTTGTTATGGATTTTTTTTGAACCGTTTTCATTTTTATCATTCTGGTAAGAATACGGATAACTTTAAATTAACCTCTTGTATGCCGTAATTATAGAAACAATTAAAAAGCCATGGTGTCTCGCGTGGATCTACGTTCCGGCTCATGAAGGGTTAAAACTTGTTTGATGCAACCTCTAAATTGGGGAAGAGGTTGAAATTTCCCAATTTTTTGCGAAAAAAAATCATATCTCCGAAACAGTAAACATTTTGAAAGTAGCAAATATATTTTTTTGAAAGCAAATTGTTTACCCTACAATTGTTACCTGTGAAGTTTAGCGATAAAACTTATGGTTTTCGCCTAAGCTCTTATAAGAGGCTTTAAAAAGGGTTAACTTTCCATTACAGGACAACTAAATGATAAATGATATTTATTTTGCAAACAATTGGTTTACAAACACTTGTACACGTCTTTATTTTTTAAACTAGATGGGGCCGGTGTTTCGTACCTGACTACTCTGAGAAGAAACAGCCGAAACAAACTCAGAGGTCATAGTCTCTTTTAAAGTTCAGACAATCTTGTTCAACTTACATGAGAACTATGCAGATTAGTGTCTGAGATGGTCTTTTGAAGAAAGAATCATACAGATTTGAGTGGACCTGTCCAGTCAGTGCAAGCATTTGTCAGTTATCGTGTAGCTCGATTTTTAACTCAAGGAGCTCAACCAAATGACGAACAATACCAAAGAAAGGACATTTGGGTAGGTGGCTTATAGTACTCAACTGCCAGACAGCCGTGGGAAAAAAAACAACAAAAAGTGACACACAAGGTCCTCACATTCACAATTATTAAATAAAATAAAAATATAAAAATAAAAATCTGCATAAAAAAAAAGTAATAAGATTGAGAATAGTTAGAGACATCCCCAAATCTGTGCCATTTATGAGCTACCAGGGAAGCCGCATGCGCAGAAGGAACTATAGCCAAACTTCTTTGCCCTCAACGTAGTCCTTGATTTTGTAATATGCTTTGATTTTGATTCATAAGGACATACATTTAATTTAGTTTTTGAACTTTCCATCGGTGAGTTCTATACTGACTTTGGCAACTTGTTATAAAATATTGGCTTATGTTTAACTTACCACCAGATATAGTAACAAATAGCAGACAAAAATAGTAAATGATCACCAAAATGAAACTCGCATTTTAATGTAAAATTATAACCAAAGTTTTAACACTTTGCTATCCTATTTAAGTAAAATGACTCCAAGTAAATCATGAGTAACCCAAAAATAGTAAATGATCACCAAAATTAAACCAACATTTTAAAGTAAAATTATAACCAAAGTTTTTAAATTCTGCTATCCTATTTAAGCAAAATGAGTCCAAATAAATCATTCTTATCCCAAAAGTAGTAAATGATCACCAAAAGTAGTAAATGATCACCAAAAGTAGTAAATGATCACCAAAATTATACCAGCGTTTGAAGATAAAATTATAATCAAAGTTTTTACATCTTCCTATCCTGTTTAAGTAAACTGACTCCAAAAAAAATCATTATTTTTATGTGCCATAATAATTATTAGACATAATATTTAAATGTCATAACAAGTATTAGACAAACTTATTTATTCTGTGCATGGTTTTATTTTCTGTGCATGGTTGATGGTGGGCTAGGTCGACGGAGCCCCGCTTCGCGGGGCTCCTACTTCTGTGTGGTTTATAAAAAAATAACCACGAAGGGGATGGCGGGGTCTATTCGCTCGCTTTGCTCGCTCACACGACCCCGCCATCCCCTTCTAACCTAACCTGTCCGAGTCGGGGTGCCCTAAAGTCCCAATTGCAACCAATTTCTCTTGATATAAACAACCGTTACACACCCAATGTCGATGGCAAATTATGTTATGGCATATCATAATTTGTGGCATGTGATAATTAGGGCATGTGATAATTAGGGCTTACAATTATTATGACAAACGATGTTATGGTAAGTGACTTTATGGGAAACAATGATTCTGGCACGTGACTAATATGGCAAATGAGAGTAGGGCAAATGAGAATTATGTCGTATGATATTATGGCTGTTGACTATTATGGCAAATGATATTAGGGCAAATAAAATTCGGGTAAACGGCGGTATACCCTGGGGATCGTGTCCGGGCGAGCGCAGCGGCGGCGGCGTTTGCGGTGCGGTGCGGGAGGGGATTGCAACCCGGAGACATAACTATCATAATACTTTATTTGATAATAGGTATGCCTACATTTTATGGCAATCACAGTGATTTATTTAGGCAAAAATAATACATTAATTTGGTCATCAAGATTTGGTGATCATTTACTAAATTTGGTGGTCGAATACAATTTAAAGTGGAGTCGTGACTAAAATAGCTGGTACTATTGTATTTTTAGACTTTATTTTTCTGGTGTTAGGTAGATATTTTTGGTTACAAAACTAAGGGTATCAAAGCATTTTATGGTGGTCATTATATTTATCCCCTAAAATATTGTATTATATTGACGAGTTATGCGAACATAAATGTAGGGAACAGCTGATTTTTTTTTAGCGATTTCAAGTTTTGTCCCATAGAAAAAGTTGTTCAAAATGATGAGTACAATGACCCCTTTTCGGGTTTAGTATAAACAAAAAATAATGTTGTATAAGACTTGCTAGTTTTTGTTAATCTGATGTGTAGGTATTACAATTTCATGTTTACTGCGTGTAAATTTTATTATGGAAGTCGTTTCTCGAGGACCCATTTTATAGATCGCGCGGACTGCCCTCTTTTTGTGTTTGTTCTAATGTGCATCAATGTGCACATTAGAAGGCCTCTGTGTCCTTAGACATTTTTTTTACAGACATTTAAAGTTCATATAAATTAAAAAAAAACCAGAAATCATTTTTGAAAACATTATTTAAAAAAAAAACGAAGGGTTTTTGTTCAAATAGTTTTGAAAACATGCGTGATAATGATGCGTGGTAATTTCTAGTCTTTTTTTTTCATTATTGCACCTACTGTGTATTATCTCTGCATCACCCTAAGGTAGACTGGTAGAAAATGCCTTAGGCATTAAGTCCGCCTTTGTACAGTTTTAATTGTGCATAAAGTTTTAATAAATAAATAAATAATCGCTCTTTCCTTTGAGGTATCATTTACGAGGATATTTTCCAAATTATTGAAATTAGGATCTACAAACCAATTTGAGGGAGAAATTTTAAATTTTAGGCAGACTAATTAAAACAATTTTTTTGCTTAAAAAGCTTACGCTAAGCTTACTTTATGTGTTCGAAATGATAATCAGGAATATGCGGATATCGTATTTATGTATGGCAGAGCAGATGGCAATGGATCCTTGGCGCGACGGATGTATCAAGAACGCTTTTCGAATCGCAGGGTACCGAATGTGCGAGTGTTTTACAACACTTTTCGTCGACTTGCCGAAGTTGGGTTTCACCACGTGGAACCTGGAGTCAACCCAGGCAGACATGAAACTGACGTCGAAGAAAACATTTTGGCAGCATTTCAAGCAGATCCTAATACCAGTACCAGAGCCGTAGCTCAAAATCTAAACATTTCACAATGGACAAATATCCGTTCCATGGTAGGGGTGTGCAAGGTCTGGAAGAGCAAGATCTCCAAAGCAGAATACAGTTCTGCCGTTTCCTCCTCAACAGAGACATCGAAGATGCGTGGTTCCTGAAATCAATCTTGTGGACGGATGACAGCCAACTTTCATAACCTCCATGAATGGGCCGACAGAGACAATAATCCACATTTTAAGAAGCGAGTGTCGTTTCAGGGAAAATTCTCTGTCAATGTATGGGCTGGAGTAATTGGCAGGACATTGATTGGGCCCCACTTCTTACCGGATAATTTAAATGGTGAAAATTATTTGCACTTTCTACAATTCGATTTACCAGTTCTGATAGAGGGAACCGGTGTCCCGATATTCGAAAGAGACCGAACAGTCGTCTTTCAGCAAGACGGCTGTCCAGCGCATTGGACGTTAATGTAAGGGAACACTTACATAATTGCTTCCCTGACAGCTGGATCGGCAGAGATGGACCCATCCCTTGGCCCGCTCGCTCACCAGATCTGACCCCGCTGGACTTTTTCGTGTGGGGCCGGGCCAAGGAACTGGTATATACGAATGTTGAAATAAACACGTGAGAAGAATTGATGGAGAGAATTAATTCAGCGTTTGAAACGATCAAACTGGAGATGATGTTGAAAATAACAACAACAGAAGTGAGAAGACGTAGCCGTGCTTGTATTAGGAATCATGGCAGACTTTTTGAACATGAACAATAAATAATTTATATTCAAATGTTGTTTTAATTACTCCGCCTAAAATTTTAAAATTTGTCCCTCAAATTGGTTTGTAGGTCTTAATTTCAATAATTAGTAAAATATCCGCGTAAGTGATACCGCAAAGGAAAGAGCGATTATCACACATGTTTTCAAAAATATTTGAACAAAAAAAGCATCCTTCGTTTTTTTTATTAAATAAGGTTTCCAAAAATGATATATGATTTTTTTTTATTTATAATTATGAACTTTAAATGTCTGTAAAAAAATCTCTAACGACACAGAGGCCTAAAATATGTTTTGCTATATTGCTTACACATTACTTTAATTAAATAAAATAAAAATAAATTCATTTATCATTCAATTTAGCTATAAATAACCAGTTTAGTTAAAATTTTGGCAATTTTCGAAAAAAAACTTAAAAATTCGGTTAAAAAAAAATGTTAAGACTTCGTCTAAGACAACCAAGGCTTAAATTGTTCTAAACTGTCTGTACTATCTTCGCCTTAAAGCTTTGCACCCATCTGCCAATCACCTTGTATATTTAAATAATAATAATATTAGGTATGACTTTTTGAAATTTTTATGCTTAAGAGTCAATTTATAGCTATACGTATCACTATTTTATACAAAAAGACACTTGATTTCCGGAATCGAAATACTGAATATCGAAACCCAATTCCGGAATTGAAAAAGCGTCCAATATTCAAGGCCTAGGTCGGATGGCCCAGCTGCTCAATTTAAAAATAAATTCGTTGCCCAATGCATTAGCCAGCTCGAAGAAAAACATAGTTTGCATCTGAAATAAAACTACTTTGCTACGTCACATGGGAAAGGTCCTGTTGATGGAATTGGAGGAGCATAGAAGAGGCTGGTGAGGAGCAAAGTTCTACAGAGGAAAACGATTGCAAGTATTAAATGCCGAGCAGTTTGCAACAGCTGCCAGTGAAAGATCTCGTAAAAAATGATCAACTTGGAAAGTGATCATAGTTCCAACAGCAGAAATCGAAAAGGGCATGACTTCTTCAATAGTAAAAATGCCATGCCAAGGCTCCTGTCGTTCCAGGAATAACTAAGCCATACATAAGTCTTATTTCTAATGATTGTGAAGAGGACACAAATGCTGCCAACTCTTGGAACAAGGAAGATAACATTCCCTTATCTGAATGGAAAAATAAGAATCAGGAACCCTAAAATATTTCTGACCCTTCTATTTATGATGAAAGCCTTATTTATTTATTCAGTAGTGAAAATTATCTATAACTAGCTGACCCACGCAACTTCGTCTGCGTCACATAAGAGGGAAAAAGCTACCTACTACTACCTACCTACTACCTACCTACCTACTACTACCTACTACCTACCTACCTACTACTACCTACCTACCTACCTACTGCTTTTTTTCAACCGACTTCCAAAAAGAGGAGGTTATCAATTCGTCTGTATGTTTTTTTTTTTTTTTTTTTTGTGTTTGTTACCTCAATACTCTCGACTGGGTGAACCGATTTTTATGGTTCTTTTTTTGTTTGAAAGCTGGTGCTTCCCGTTTGGTCCCATTTTAGTTTGGTGAAGACCTGATGCTGATCTTCGGAGATATACAACGGAACTCTTCAAAAATACACAGCAAATCTGCAGTGATTGCTGCCATCGCTTGTAGGTTCATTGTTTATACTATATTATGACGTAACATCACGCCTGTATGCTCTGAGGGGGTACGCACATGTGTAAAATACACCCGATTTCGAAAATATTTGTTACCTCAGTACTTTCTACTGGGTGAACCGATTTTGATCGTTCTTATTTTATTTGAAAGCTGGTGCTTCCTGTGTGGTCTTATAATCATCAAATCAGTAGCTGATGATGGGATTCTGGAGAAATAGAGAGAATTCTTCACATTTTATAGGCACACTAGAAGCGGTTTGGGTAGTTTTAGGAATTGTACTTTCTCGAAGTGATCCCAATTCAATTTGATGAAGATCTGATGAAGAACTTCGGATATGCAACGGAACTCCTCAATAAATGATAGCATTCATTGATCGATTTCGGCAATCCCAGTACATTACTGGGATTGCCGAAATCTCATATCTGTCTATTGTTTACACCAGTTCATAACCTAAAATCACGCCGGTACGCTGTGAAGGGGTAAGCACATGTGAACCACTAAAAAGTGAAAAATAAAAACTTTTTAACAAAAAATAAAACCGACTTCAGAGAAAACAAAAAAGTGAAAAATAACTTCAGAAAAAACGCTTCAGAAGTCGGTGACAAAAAAACTAAATCAATCAAAAAAAGGTCACCGACTTCTGAAGCGTTTTTTCTGAAGTTATTTTTCACTTTTTTGTTTTCTCTGAAGTCGGTTTTATTTTTTGTTAAAAAGTTTTTATTCACAAGAACCTTCTGCTGACAATAACAATCACAACGAAAAAAGAATCAGCCAAATCGGTCAAGCCGTTTTCATGCTATGTCGTGACAACGGAAAACGGGTTTCATTTTTATAATATAGATTATACTATAATATAAAAATAAATCGCAAAATGCGTTGGTAAGCGCATAACTCAACAACGACGCCTGGACCGATTCACTAATTCTTTTTTTGTTATCGTCAGAAGGATATTATGAAAAAAAAAAAATTGTAGGTAGGTAGAAGTAGGTAGATAGTAGTAAGTAAGTAGTAGGTAGGTAGTGGTAGGTAGGTAGTAGTAGGTAGGTAGTAGTAGGTAGGTAGGAAGTAGGTAAGTAGTAGTAGGTATTAGGTGACATGACAACGTCTGTCGGGTCGGCTAGTATTTTACACATTTAAGTTGGTGCCAACATAAACTCATTGTTTTATCGTGCACCAAGATCATCAACTACATAGTTTAGAATTAGATCCACTTAAGTAGATAGGTACTTAGTCAAAAATAAAGAAACAAACTACAATAGTTACGAGTATTTGGCGAAATAATATCAACGAGCGAAAATCGGTGACCAATCCAATTTTTAGATGTGAATTGCTCGTTTATATTGAAAGTAACGCAAGTTACCGCTTGCGTGTAACGTAAGGTGCGGGTCAAATACAAGAGGCGTATGGTGGTGGCGCGGCGAGGGCGAGTTGATATGCAAGGCGCCACATCTTTGATATTTTATACAAAATGTCTTCTATATGTCACCGTAAAATTGTCAAATACGTTATATTGTAATATCTCTAGCGATATTGTAAAGTCTCGAATTATTGTCAAATGAACATACTGCTTACAACAAAACGCATTATTTTTCGTGAAATGCATGCGATGGTAGTCAACTTACGCGGTGTGGAGGGAAGGAGGGGTCCCCCTTGCCCAGTGGCACAACTCATGAAAAGATAATGCACCATTCCTGAGAAATACCGATTAATATAACATAACCTTAAAACACTAATATATTCCCCCTAAAAAGCGTAGTCGACGGAGCCCCCATTTCAGAGTGCAGCGTTTAAAGGAACCTAACTAACCTAACGTGGGGGTGCCCCAAGTCCCGATTATGGGGGCAGAGATACTTCCGTATGTTCAGTTGACAATAATTCGAGACATTACAATATCGCGAGAAAAAACACGTTATATTGTAATATAACGTGTTTGACATTTTTACGGTGACATATACATTTTGTATGAAATATCAAGGTGTGGCGCGACACATACTGAGAAGGCGTGGCCGTGGCAAGGGCGCCACTTCCTCGCCCTCGGCGCCCCCGCAGTTAGTGGCATGCACAGGGCGGGAACAAGACGGCGAAAATGCGTGACAATTTAGACTTAGACTTTAGTTTAGACTTCAGACTAGAACGCACCCGCGCCTCGCCATTCCGAGACCGAGCGCGCCTGTTTTGCGCTGCGCCGACGTCGCTCCATAACCTCGCCCGCAACGTGCCACCGCCATACACCTCTTGTTTTTGTCCCGCGCCATAGTTACCATGCCATGGTTTGGTTTTTTTTTAAGTCGTAAATACGAAAAAAAAAAATACTATATTAGCGTATTTTGAAAAATATTTCTAGCCACAATAAATACTTTATCTACTGATTGATTTAATTTTGATGTCACAATTGCCCTGAAGTCAATTAAATCAGAGAATTATCAATTTACATTAATATCACAAAACATTGTGGCTGTTTTATGTAAGACAAGTTACCAAATCATTATACATATTGTGTTGCGGCGAGGACATGGTAACATTTTGAATTATGTTCATTGTAATTGAATGATGGTACAATATTAAAGCAAGATAAAATAGTTGACTATGTGTATGTAATGTCTTAAAATATGTCATATCGTCATCATTCTCTTGCCCTTATCCCAATTTATTTGGGGTCGGCGCAGCATGTCTTCTTCTTCCATACTCCTCTATTTTTCGTCATCTCATCAGACACTCCTTTTCTGAACATATCCGTCTTAACACAGTCCATCCATCGTTTCTTTGGTCTTCCTCTACTCAAATACCCATCCACATTCATGTCTTAAAATATGTATGTATTATAATCCAGCTCTCAAATTGTAACGCAAGTTACTGTGTAAATACCTTTCTAAATAAATAAGTAATCCTGGGTTCCCAGAATTTAACAATTTTATTTATTACTAGCTGACCCACGCAACTTCGTCTGCGTCACATAGGAGAGAAAAACGAAAGTAAAAAAACCTCCCCGTTTTTGCAACATTTTTCATTCCTGCTCCGCTCCTTATAATTGTAGCGTGATGTTATATAGCCTAAAGCCTTCCTCAATAAATGGACTATCCAACACAAAAATATTTTTTCAATTCGAGCTGGTAGTTCCTGAGATAAGCGCGTTCAAACAAACAAACTCTTCTCCTTTATAATATTAGTAAGTATAGATAGCAGTGGTTATTTTAATTATAGTCCATATTGTTCTTTCTTGGGTATAAAAGTGGAGTTTTGGTATATTGGCACCCGATTATCAGATCTTTGATCATAGTAAACTCAAATTTCCTCAGTTATAAGTAATGTGGCCATGTGTTAGGGAGCAAGCCTGTTGCCAATAACCAGGCACAAATCCAAATTCCATAACTGCTACCAAGAAATTCCTAAAGGAGATTTTTTCCAGGTCAAAGTCGTTCCCAGACTTATGTGAGCTTGGAGGGTTGTATTAAGATTTTGATAATCAGAATTCTGTAACTACATACGTCTTACAGTCGTGAACAATTTTTTCGTCAACACACAACCTAGCACTGGTCTGCAAATTGCAAAAAACCTAAGAAAAATTGAATTTCCGCAAGCTACCCTGACACTTAACCCGTAACAAATAATACTACAGTGAAAGGCTCAACTTTTGCATTCAAACGAATAATGTACTCAAAAAACTGATTCCAGTCTCTCCATAATTTTCTTGCCATAATTGCAAGAAAATCGCTTGTTGTGGGCCAGTCCCTTGACACATTTCGGCTGATTTGGTTACTGTGACTATCATGTTATTGAAATCTTAACAAACCAGATAAATATTAGAATTTACAGTTATTCTGAAGGATGAATCATTGATAATGCTTATTTTGACTGCATTTCACAATTAAATGAAATATAATAATAATGCATTGCTTTTACCTGTGCAATATCATTTAACAATGAAGCTGGAGCAGTATATCCTGATCGTTTTTGTGTAATTGGAACATTTTCCACATCATCGTCTTCCACTTCATCATTAGCAGCAATCGATGTAACGTAACCATCATACCGTGACTTCCCTCCTTGTCCCGCATTGTCATAAATATCACTGTCATAGTATGTTTCACCTAGAGATACACCTTTATTGGCACCATTTTCCGGTAATTCATTTTTCTTTGACTGGATTTCTCTTATCTGAGCTTCGATAGCTAAAACAAAACAGTTATATTTGTCAATCTTAGTTAAACAATAACTTTAACACAAACACATAAAATATTATGAGTGTTGATGCATATGATTATTATAATTGGTAAATATCAAAATGAGAAGTTGTTACATTAGTACAAAAACTCAAAAACCCAACAAATATTAACAAATAAGTTTGGAACGCAACCTACATCTGCTGATCACATTACCACATTTCAACTCCCGCAATTTTTAATGCAAGCTGAGGAGAGTTAATGTATGCAAAAGATCAATAGTTAAATAAACAAATTTAGAGCAAAACGTTTGCAGAGCTTATCATTTCACTTCACTTCCAGCCCACTCTTCGGAAGGCGTGGTAATCACGGTAATCAATAACATTGGTCAAACAACAAATAAATATGATTAGAAAACCCCAAATAATTGGTTTCTTTAAAATATAGCATGTTCAAGCTTTAGTCAATTAGAGGCAATCAAATCGGATGTCGTAAATTGCAAAATACTGTACACAACACAACAAAATATGGCTACACAACAAAATGGCATTATTACCTTCATGTGTCCTAGGAATCTTATCCATTATTCAAGTGATAACATGAGGAACAAACATACGAAAATAAATACTAAGTAATGAAGAACGCTCTTGCTAAAATTCAATATTCAATACGAATTTCAACAAAACCTCAACCTCAATCAAGCTAAAACCATCGAATGGGGTTACCATATTGCAAATTTACCAATTTACGATTGTTAAAAAGTGCAACAGGAATTAGTAATTACTTTCAGCAACAATTTACACATTGACAAGGCAATCGTTATGTAAAACTAGTTCTTTTGCCATTTGTTCCAATCCGGCCTGGCCTGTCTCTTGCTGGGTGGGGCCCTACAATTTTTAAGAAATTAAACAACAAGTTAAGGCAGCCTAATAACTTCTATACTACATGGTTTTGAATGCTGATTTTTAGAAAACACAATGAATTTTTAACTATAGTGCATCCATTTTTTGTAAATACTTGCTACACAATAAACGCCAAAAGCCAGTGCCGTGTTGAATTTTAAAAATGTTACTACATTGTAAAAAGAATTATGCATGTCTGTATTGTCTGTTTAATTGATCTGTATAATCTGTGGACATTTCTCTCGCTACTGCAGCTGGGTACGTGTGTGTCCGTCTACAGAAATTTAATTTAATGCTTTTATTATTAGTTCTTTATTAATAATGTTAATTTCTGCACAGGAGAAAACAAAATCGATCCTGGCGACTAAAGGATAATCTTCCAGATTGATTAGCTACAGTACTTTCGGTGAGTGTTATTGTATTTTGCTAAGACGAGTTCCACGTCAAATGTGCTGGAAGGTGACACGTATTATCAAAATCGGGATGCCAATTTTTTAGGTCTTTTTTAAACCTATATTTCATATTAATTTCTACTTAATGCGACGTGTAAAATTAAATGTTATCCATAATTTGTGTCTGTTTTCGTTCATTGCACATAAAAATGTTGAATAGTTGCTTGCACTTGTACATGTGTGATAAAGTCTAGACACATTACAGACAGAAGACCATGCAGGCTCTTCTAGAAACTAATAATTTATATATATTAGTACTCTTACTTTATTGCACATTTTTTGGTAGTATCAATTTTAGTACAATAAATAATATTTGATCATGATTCTTAGTCAGCTCACTACTCAGCAGCTCTTTATTGTGATTAATAAATACCATTTCAGTCAACTCATGTTTAAATCTATGAGTAGATTTACTACTCATGGATGGTTTTCTTCTAATTGGAAAGAAATAGTATAAACTCTTGAATACAGCATTTAGAAAAGTAGTTTTAAGTAGGTACATTTTTTTCAGAATTTAATCATCCATTCTCACTACAATAAAGCTATTTTCTAGCGCATAGTTATGGAAAAACTTAGCATATTTTTATTTTCAAATTCTATATTATTAAATATTTTTTGTGTTTTGACATGTACATGTTTTTCAAATAAGAATGGAACCTTAACATGATCTAAAAATGTTATTGAAATAAATGATAAATTGTGTGACTGTATCCAAATTCATTTTTAATGTTTTGCTTACTGACAATAATTATTAGTTCAAATCTAAAAAGTGTAGCTTCTTAAAATAATTCTAATTGGAAGGAACATTGATATTAAGAAGAACCTCCTTACACAATTGTTAATTGATCCCTGTTCACAACACAATATGATTTTAAATAAGTTCTTGCCTAAAGATAACTTTATTTGGCTCGGTCTAGACCTGATGAATACAAAAGCTTTTTTATTGAAACACTAGTATGTCGCACGCGTCTTCGTCGCAAAAAAAAAAGATAGCTTAGCTAATATACATGATATATAATTTATAGTCTATAGCATGCACACATAATGTATCTTTAGATCAGTGAAAACAATTTTGAAATTGGAACATTGGTTACAGAGATTACACCCTACATACATACAAAGTTTAGCTCCTTATCTTAATATATATAAATCTCGTGTCACAATGTTTGTCCTCAATGGACTCCTAAACCACTTAACCGATTATAATAAAATTCGCACACCATGTACAGTTCGATCCAACTTGAGAGATAGGATAGTTAAATCTCAAATTATGAGACGCAGACGAAGTTGCGCGAGTCAGCTAGTAATATTAGTATAGATGTGCTCATTTTCTACAATTAGGTATGCCTCTGCCTAAGCCTTTGGGGATTACTGGCGTGATGTTGTGTTGTGTTTGTTTATTTTTCTGCTATCAACAATATACAATAATAGTATATTTTCTGACAAGGGATTAAACGAAGCCATTATATACCCGGAGCTTGCGAGGGAGGCAATTAAAGCGAGGGTATATTAAATTGGCGTTTAGTCTCGAAGTGCAAACTGTACTTTTCACTTCGTTTGCGAGAAAAATAGTCATAAAACTGAACAAATTTACACTCGACAAAAATTCTGAACTGAGTGGTCAGTTTTTTCTTCTATCGGGTCAGTCACAGATTAACAATTTAAAACACAACACAAACTCTCAAAATTTTCGCAATGAAGATGATCCACACTCCACAGATAATTAGTACCTACATTATTGCACATACTTTTCAAAATCAACGATGCACACAAACAACCATAAATTTTTCTCGCGTTGAAGAGTGTATTTGCTTTTTTTTTCAATAAACCGCTTTCTATTTGCAAGCCAATTCGAAATTTAAATACAACCTTTGACAAGTTACTCTTTTGTGACCATGTTTCAGAGTAAAAGATTGTTCCATTTTTAAATTACTTTTTACTCCCTTGGGAATAAACGGTCAGTTTAATCCCGCTTCGTAGGGCTATAATGGCGTACTTTTAGAGCATGAGAAGTGAAAAAATGTTTTTCTTCACACATCAATTTAAACTTTTTTACTGGCCCTTATTATGTTAAGGTAGTAATTAATGTCTGTTTCCACTAACACTTATTGATATTTCGTGCTTAAATATGATTGCGCTGTTAGACATCCAAAGCAGGGTAAATTTATGAGAATTACTGTCACTTTAAAACCAGTAAATGCTGAAATAAAAACATTGATTGATGAACAGCTCTTCTACAAAACAAGTTAATAAAAACACAAGTGTTTTCGAGTTAGACCCATAGATGAATACCTCTATGTTAATATCCTGTGGGATTAACATTCCCAGAAATCACGCAGGATAGGGATGTATGGTATGCCCAGCAGTGGGACTTGATGTAGGCTAGTAAAAATAAGTATATACTTATTCCATAAACATGTGGTTTGCAGAATTCAAACAAATTGTATTTATGCTTTAATAATGTAGTTTTTTTATATTGTAAATTAAAATCTATTTCATTGCTGTTCTTTTTTTTCCCAGGTTTATATGATATTTTATTTCCAAGGTTACTTAATACACAATCAAAATATAATATTGTTCATTACTTATACCTACCGTGATAGTAATACAGTTCAAGTCATTTTGTATTCAATAATGTACTTATTTAATGAACACAAGTTTAGAATGACGGGGTTTTAAAACAATTGTTCAAATAGGTGATAATGCAAATAAAATTAAACAACTTGTAGCTATTGTGTGAACTGACTTCATTATCAGTAAAAATGTGCTCTGTTTTAATTGTTTAGTACTGTAACGACTTGGCGCGAACAAGGACTGCTGGAGGAGACGAAAATGATGCATCAGCAATCCATGATGGTTGGAGATATGATTCCTGTACACTCTGAGATACCCGCGCATGTTGAGGAGATGAATAATGTGAATGTGACCTACGAAAATAATGCTTCCTACGCGTATGACGATCTGTTTCCGGCTCTGCCGCACTCGCAGCCGCCGGTCCAACGTAGCATTCAGCAAGCTACCAATAAGCTTCGCGTGGGATCGTCGCTGCATACCCAGGTATTACAATAAGCTTAAGTAGTCTGTAGTCATACTCCAGCTTTATTAAAAAAAGATATCCATGGTCCAGAGAAGTGATTCTTCTTTGAATTGAACACCACCCAGATAATATTAGGTATATACACGTGGACGCCACATGCATGTATAAATCTTACGTAATCAGTAATGGCTAGTGATAAGTATAATGTTGTGTAATAATATTTTAGTTCTTTCAGATAATAAAAAGCAAATGGGTTGATAACTTACATTATATTATCGCTAAACAGTTTTCGCTGTCATTAAAATACCAATTTTGTTTTTGTTTTCTAATAAACCTTATATATAACTAATCATTTCCAATCCAACATTTTAAAATAACCAAAACTGTCTAGCTGATTTGTGGTGGATATCAACTATACTTTGGTAAACAAACAATCTTCATCAAAATAAACAGAAACGGTTGATCTTGAGCTAATAACTTACACTGTTTTAAGCTTCAACAGTTTAAAACTAAACTTATCACTTACGGGATATCTTCCGTGAAACATTCATGGATCTGTCTATCTGATAAATCTTGTAATAATAATATAATCAACAACAGGAGTTATTCCTTAGCACTTCCACCAGTCTTTATAAACACTTGACTCACCACCATACACATACCAAAGTCTTCAGAAAGCCGCAATCCTTAATACATGCAGGATTGTCAGAATGAAAGTGAATATGTAGTCACCACCACAAATACACAACCTCACACATACACACACACACATAGAAACTCATCATCGCAAAATTCCATCATATCATCATCTCGTCACATCACTACTTTCTTGGGGTAGTACTTGGCTTCGGCCCGTACTAGTCCATAAATCCGGCAATAAAGCAGAGATACGTAAAAGTATACAAACAAATAATAATAATATATATCTATACTTCTATACTAATAATATTATAAAGAGGAAAACTTTGTTTGTTTGTTTGTAATGAATAGGCTTAAAAACTACTGGACCGTTTTTAAAAATTCTTTCACCATTGGAAAGCTACATTATCCACGAGTAACATAGGCTATATTTTATCCCTGTAGTCCCACGGGAACGGGAACTACGCGGGTGAAACCGCGTGACGTCCGCTAGTAATATTATAAATGTGAATGTAAGTTTGTTTGTTACGCTTTCACGCGAAAACTACTCAACCGATCAACATGAAACTTTGTACACATATTCTTGGAGGTATTAGAAGTAACATAGGATACTTTTTATCAAAAAAAAAACTAACCCTCATTCGCAGACGAATTCGCACGGGTCAGCTAGTATTTAATAAGATTGCCAGGTTCTTTAAAACGAGTGGCCAACTTTCTGAAAATTGAATGCAGTTTATTTTGTAGAAAGGGTGAGAGGGGGGGTTTGAATGCAAAGTTCAAACTTTGCATTCATGCCCCCCCACCCTTGTTTCTTTAAATAGAACTTTTTTAGCAATTTACTGATTTTATATCTTATTAATAAATATTAATTAAACTCAATCCTACAAGGTTTTCCATGTGCCATATGAAGAGAGGAAATTGGACAACGCCAACACTTTCGGCGAGGGTGAGTCCCTAAGAACCTGTCAATCCATCACTAAGGATACTGGAGCGCACATCGAAATTTCCACCAGCAAAGATGGCAGCTTGACTTTCTTGATAACTGGCAAACATAGTGCAGTGCTTGACGCAAGGCGCCTGATTTTGACCCATTTCCAACAACAGGTAAATATAAGTTTTTTTATTTTTATTTTTGTAAATTCTAAGTGAGATGTTAACCGCCTATATTTCTTTAATTAACAGGCCAGCAAGCAAATTAATATCCCAAAGGAACACCACCGTTGGATATTAGGAAAACAAGGTCAGAAGTTGAAAGAGTTGGAAAAATTGACAGCTACCAAAATCAGTGTGCCTGGTATTGCAGATAATAGTGAAACCCTCACTATTACCGGCACTAAAGAGGGCATTGAGAAAGCTGAACATGAGATCCGAGTGTGCTCTGAAGAGCAGGTAAATAACTTTTGTAGCTTTCTTACTGTCGGATTATTAATTAAAAAATAGGAAGATTATGATGATGACTTCAACTTTGACTTTCATTGGTTTCCAGTCGCGTAAGGCAATGGAGCGCGTCAAGATCCCGAAGATCTATCACCCGTTCATCCAGGGTCCGTACGGCGAGCGTGCAGCTGCTCTCACCGCGGAAACAGGAGCGCGCATCCACATCCCGCCCGCGTCCACCCAAAACGATGAAATCGTCATTGCTGGCGAGAAAAACGGTGTACTTGCTGCCAAAGCCCAAATAGAGCAAATCTATGAAGACATGGTAAATAATGATGTCAATCAATCAAGCAAACCAATTGCAGTTTCTTTATAAAGACATTCACTAACATGATTTCTTTTACAGGTTAAGAAATGTTCAACTGTCCGTGTTGAGGTCCCTAAATCTCAGCACAAATACGTGATTGGAGCTCGCGGAACAACTATTCAGGAAATTCTGAAGGAGACTGAAGTCTCTGTAGAGATGCCTCCTCCAGACTCTCCCACTGGCACTATTACTCTCCATGGACCCCACAATAAAATTGGCCTGGGTTAGTAAAAATAACTTTCATTTTCTCAATATTTGAAGTATTCTATATTTTGCAACTATTATTAATTGCATTTTTTTTCCACCAGCTCTCTCAAAGGTATGTGAAAAAGCGAACTCTGTGAAAACTGCGACTGTGGATGCGCCTACTTGGATCCATAAATACATAATCGGAAAGAACGGCTCTAACATTAAAAAGATAACTCAGGACTTCTCTAAGGTATGAATTATTTTAGTAAAAGACCTTTATTTCAAGTTATGTTAAAGAACCTAATTCACGAGGTCGCGTTTTTTTTAAATTGCATTGATAACCATATTATGTTCATATTACGACAGGTTCACGTTGACATAACTCATTCTGAAGACAAGGTGAAGATCGATGGTCCCCCAGAGGAAGTGGAGCGCGCCCAAGTTGAGCTGGATGACTTTGTTAAGAACTTGCTAGCTACTCTTACCTATGTTGAACTGTCGGTTGACCCCAAATTCTTCAAGCACATTATTGGCAAGAATGGAACTAACAGTAAGTTTGATCTTCCATGTCATAAATACTATGATTTATATTGAAGACGTTAACTGTTGCTCGCGACTTGGCCTGGGTATATTTTTATTTCATTTTTTTCTATTTTTTTTTTTCAGTTAATAGACTGAAGGATGAGACTGGGGTAGTTATTAACATTATTGAAAATGAAGGCAACAATATTATTCGCATTGAAGGCAGCCATCAAGGTGTAGCTGACGCTGAAAGAGAATTAAGGGAAATGGTAATGAAATTAGAGAACGAAAGGACAAAGGAAGTCTATGTTGACCATAGATATATTAAATCTCTTATTGGAGTTCGAGGAGAAAAAATAAAGGAACTCCGCGAAAAGTTCGAACGTGTGCTTATTTCTCTACCCGATCAGGGACAAAAGAGGAGTCCAATTAAGCTAAGAGGACCCCAGGAAGATATTGAAAAATGCGAAAAGTATCTTCACAAAATCATAAAAGAAATAGCTGAGTCGTCTTTTGTCCAGGAAGTGCCGATTTTCAAACAATTCCATAAATTTATTATTGGCAAAGGTGGTGCGAATTTAAGAAAAATTCGGGACGAAACTCAAACTGTGATTGATCTTCCAGCAGAAGGTGATGATAGCGACGTTATTACCGTACGAGGTAAACGTGAGAATGTTGAAGAAGCAGTCAAAAGAATTCAGCAAATTCACAATGAAAAAGCTAATGTAGTAACAGAGGAAGTCACGATTGCTCCTAAATACTATAATTCGTTGATTGGGGCTGGGGGAAAACTCATTCATTCCATTATGGAGGAGTGTGGTGGAGTACTGATTAAGTTTCCGCCTGCGGAAAGCGACAGCGACAAGGTGGTTATTAAGGGTCCCATCGAAGATGTTGAGAAGGCTAAGCAGCAGCTACTTGCGCACGCTTCCGAGCGGGAACTGACCTCCCACACCGCTCACGTGCGTGCCAAGCCGGAACACCACAAATTCCTGATAGGCAAAAATGGTGCTAACATTAAGAAAATTCGCGAGCAAACTGGCGCTCGTATTATCTTCCCGACTGAGAAAGACGAAGATAAGGAAGCTATATTTATCATTGGTAACTATTCCATGCTGATATTATAATAATTTAACACATTGAAGTCAAAAAGGAAACATGATTATGATTTTATCTTAATTCAGGTCGCGAGGAGCAAGTAGAAGCAGCTCGCAAGCAGCTAGAAGCAGCAGTAGCAGAGATCAGTAACGTCTCTGAAGGTGAGATGGCGGTGGCGCCGCGTCACCACCGACACTTCGTGGCGCGTCGCGGCGAGGTGCTGCGTCGCATCGCCGACGACTGCGGCGGCGTGCAGATTTCCTTCCCCAGGCAGGGAGTCAACAGCGACCGCGTGGTCCTGAAAGGGCCTAAGGATTGCATAGAAGCAGCTAAAATTCGTATCAACGAAATCATTGAAGATTTGGAAGCAAAGGTGAGAATTATTCAAAAACTTCGTGGCGACTTATCACATTGTATGTTGCAAATCATCTCAGTTACATCCCTAAGTTTTAACACATCATGCAAAAAAGAACACGGTACTATTTGATTTCATGATTGACTTCTAACTGAGCTGTATTTACACAGGTGACAGTAGAATGCGTGATATCTCAAAGGCACCATCGTACAGTGATGGGAGCCCGTGGTGCTAAGGTAAAGGATATCACAGCTGAGCACGATGTTCAAATCAAATTCCCCGAGCGAGACACGACTGAGGGCGCAGATGTTCCCGTAAAGGAAAATAACGAGAACGGTGAGCCCGGCCCGAACGATATCATCAGGATTACTGGTCGCCCAGAAAATTGCGAGGCAGCTAAGAAGGCTCTACTCGAGCAGGTAACATGTTTACTTATTAAAATTAAGGTCCATCTCTATTCACAAAATTACACTATTTAACTATACATATTATTCTTTACTAGGTGCCAATTACGATCGATGTAGAAGTTCCGAATGAATTGCACCGTCTGCTTTCTGGTCAGAAGAGGAGGGAACTGATGCAAACATATGATGTGCACATTCTACTTCCGCTCAATGATGACCCTAGTGACTTGGTTAAGGTATGAAGAATCCTAATGTGGAGATCTTATTTAATTGCTGTTAAGGTTTGATTTATTCATATTTATAATTTTATTAAAATGACGATATTTATAATTTTAATTTAGGTGACAGGCACCCCTACAAATGTTGAAAAGGCCAAACTTGCTCTTGCTGACAGAATTGTTGACATGGAAAAAGAGAAAGAAGACAGACTTCTCAGGTGAGTCTAACATATCTTTAGAATGAACGTTTTCATTTCCAGGTTTATTTATGTATCTGTCACAGGATAGTTGGAAAAATGATTTTTTATTGTGTTGTGATTGGAAGCCCAGTCCGTTTAAGGGCTCCTACACATAAACACGTTACAACGTCGCTTAGTGCTACGACGCGGCATCGCTTCACGATGCGATGTCGTATCGTGAGAATCGACAATGAGCAAGCGACACGGCATCGCAACGTGCCACGATTTCGTCGTGTGGTAAGACGATTAAGTAAAGAAGAAACAGATACACAGAAGATACTGGATATGTCACCGTAAAATTGTCAAACACGTTAGATTGTATTTTGTAATATCTCCAGCGATATTGTAAGCTCTCGAAATATTGTCAACTGAACATACGGAAGTATCTCTGCCCCCATAATCGAGACTTGGGGCACCCCCCGATAGGTAAGTTAAGTTCCTTTAATTAAACCCTGCACTCGGAAATAAGGGCTCCGTCGACTACGCTTTTTAGGGGAATATAAAGTGTTTTAAAGTTAGGTTATAACGGGTGTCTGGTGGCAGATTTATATTTTCAAAAATTAATAAAAAAATAACTATTTGACATATAGTTTATTTAAAAGTTAAAGTAGATAGTGTAAACGTGCGGAAATTATTTTTTAAAGATAACATCATCCAAATGTCTTCCATCGAGTTGCACGCATTGTTCAAAACGGAGCTTCGTGTTTCGCGCCACACGCTGCAGTAAGCTCGGTTCAATTGCACCGATTTCTCGACGAATGTTTTCTTTTAAATCCGCAATATTTTGCGGATTGTTAGTGTATACTCTCTCTTTGAGGTATCCCCACAAAAAAAAATCCATTGGGGTCAAATCGGGCGATCTCGGTGGCCACGGGATGTCTCCAAAGCGACTAATCAGTTTGTGAGGGAAAACTTCTCGAAGCAAATTCATTGAAGCTCTGGCCGTGTGTGCAGTCGCACCATCCTGTTGGAACCACGTGTGTGATGAAAACGATTGATGTCTTCGCAGGTTCGGCAAAAAGAAATCCGTAATCATGCGACCATAATTCTCACTATTGACATTTATCGCCTGGCCCCGGGCATTTTCAAAAAAAAAAGGTCCAATAATCCCATTCGTGGATAAAGCACACCAAACAGTTACCTTGGGGCAGTGCAATGGTCTTTGGTGTTTCAGTCGAGGGTTACGGGTTCTTGGAGACCAGTAACGGCAATTTTGCTTGTTAACGTGCCCGTTTAAATGGAAATGAGCCTCGTCGCTCCAAAAAATGGAATTCACCGTGCGAAAATGCTCCAACATCGTTTCACAAAAGATTTTGCGATTAAGAAAGTCACTTTCTTTGAGTTCTTGAACAATTTGAATTTTAAAAGGATGGAGCTTCAGATCCTTTTTCAAAATTTCGTGAATGATGGCTCTTGGAAGTCCCAATGAGGCCGCCCTTTTCCGTATTGAAAGTCGTGGATTTTCATGTAAACTCCGTTCCACCAGTTCAATGTTATCGGGGGTCCTTGAAGATCGGCTAGGCCCTGGCCGTGGGGTGTTTAAAGCCGAAGCACTTGCGCGGAACCTCTGCACCCAGGAACGAATTAAATTCACACTCGGTCCGTCACTTATCCGCCGAATACCGAAGCGTGAGCAAAATTGTCGACGAGCAATCACGTAAGAATCGTTACTCTTGAAAAATGCCTCGATGGCGAATGCGCGATGCTCACCCGACCACTGCGGCATCGTGACTGAGAAATCCGCAGTGTCTGTGATTCTAATGACGCCACCCTCCCCCCGCACCGTTTATTACTTTTTAGAATAATCGTATTTAAAAACATAAATCTGCCGCCAGACACCCTGTATTAATCGGTTAACTATTGGACAAGGGGGACCCCTCCTTCCCTCCACACCGCGTGAGTGACTACCATCGCATCGCATTTAACGAAAAATAATGCGTTTTATTGTAAGCAGTATGTTCGTTTGACAATATTTCGAGAGTTTACAATCTCTCTAGTTATTTTACAATCTAACGTGTTTGACAATTTTACGGTGACTGATACATTCATTTCTTTTAATTATGAATGATGATGATTTATGATCGTAGCACGTTGCGATGTCGTGTCGCTTGCACGTCGTACCATTCCCACGATACGATGTCGCATCGTCGCGCGTCGAAGCACTATGCGACGTCCTATCGTGTTTATGTGTACGAGCCCTAAGACGATTCGCTATGTGGTTAATTTAAGTAAATTCATAATTTATTTGTTCTGGTGGGAACAAAACCTTTTTTTTTCTATTATCCTGCAATATATCCAGGCACATCAGTTCATCCATACTTGAATAATGCGAAAGTAACGTCTATCTGTTACTTACACGGCTATACGGTTTTCCCCATGATAATCCTGGTAGTACAAACCTGTGATCATAAGCTAGAACTATATTATATAAAATAAAATTTACAGGTCATTTGAATTGAAATTCAAAGTGGATCCCGAATATCATCCTCTAGTTATTGGTAAAGGTGGTTCAGTCATCACAAAGATTCGCACTGATTATGGAGTACAAATAAACTTGCCTAAACGTGGCGAGGTTGATGATGACATCATTACAGTCCAGGGCTACGAAGACAAGGCATTGCAAGCCAAGGAAGCTATTATGGCTATTGTTCATCAGCTGGTGAGTTCCTATTATTTTATAATGTTGCCTGCATTATTTCGGTAACTCCTAATGCGTTAAATAACTAAGAGGTAAAGGGTTCGATGAGAGCACATGTACACGATACAACGTTGCATCTTCAGCATTTACAAGTCGCGACGTTTTCGAAACGATATACGTAACAACATCACTCCTGTAATACCCGAAGGGCTCAGCCGAGGTGTACCTAATAGTACTAGATAAATTAAAATATGCTTTATTAATTTTATGAAACTGGCAAAAATATAGTTTTTTTTTTTTTATAAATGTACGTTGTTGCCACAGGATAATCAGTGTCGAGAGGAGGTCGATATTGATCCACGAGTTCACAGGAGGTTGATTGGTCTCCGAGGCAAAAATATCAGACGCATTATGGACGATTACAAGGTCGACATACGTTTCCCGAAGCAAGGCGATGACAGCATCGTTGTCATTACCGGAGACGAGGACAACGTACTAGACGCGAAGGACCATCTCCTCAACTTAGCCGAAGAATACGTAAGTATTTTAATTAGAGATGCAACGAATATTCGGCAACTATTCGGTATTCGGCCAGATTTTCCGGAATACTTCAAACGGGAATAAAAAAAGCAAATTAATCGAAACATTGAATTATCCAACGATCATTAATTGCGAAAACTTCAAAATATTTCCAAATAGGAGACTTTTTATTGACAACAAAAGCCATTTTAGACAAAGTACATTTAAAACACTGCACGTTGTAACACGACTTGCCGGCTACTGAGCTAAATACTTCCTGGCGGTGACGGGGCGGGAAATTCCCGACCCGCCGAATATTCGGCGGCCGTATATTCGGCATTCGGCCAAATCACTATTCGTCGTTAATTTTAATATTACCCACACATGTGCTGATTAGTGCGAGTGTGTTCAGCTGCTAATTTAAAATCAATTTGCAGATGCAAGACGTCGCCGACCGCTACACGAGACCTGCGGCACCTTCCCTGGGTGACTTCGGTGATGTACTCGGCGAACGAGAACAAGCAAACACCAGCGCAGGGGCAACTGGCGCTGCCACCGCAGCCGGTGCCGCTGTGGGTCCCGCGGGCTTCGTGGTGAAGGGAGGCCCGTGGGAGCAGCGCGCGCCCGACACGGCGTCCACGCAGGAGTTCCCCACCATGCCGGGGGGCCCGCGCGTCGTGCAGCAGCCCGCGCCAACTCCTACGGCCGCATGGGGTCCACGTCGCTAGTACTACTCGACCATGCGTCCTATGTACTCGCATGCGAGCATACGTTTAAGCCTATAGTGTATAGTTGAGTGCGCCGCGTTTTATTTCGGCTGATTCGTCGTGTTGAGACGTCGAATGCGCCTACTTAGATCGTATTGTTGATGCTTTGCGGCATCTGCTAATCATCCTTGTAATATTAAAAACTGCAGATATATCTCTTATTCGCTCTATTATTGCGAAAATAGGGTGCCACCTGTATAACGATTTACTTGTGATTTGTCGGTGAGTTCGTCGCTGTTTCTGGCGATCTCTCTGAATTATAAATAACGCGAGGTCGAGCCGAACGATCATCATATAAGTATTCGGTTACGCCATTTCGTTATTTTTATGAATTATTATTATGTATCTATGAGTATAAATGCCATTCTATTAAGTTGTTAATTACTTTGATATTTATAATGAAATACATGCCGATGTATTTTAATGTATGCATCTTTATAGTGTGCATAATAAACTGATTCCGTGTACTTATTTAAAATTATAATGAAATTTCTATTTTTCATACATAATAGTTTTCACGTTTTTTTATCATGTTTATAATGTTGCCTATAAAATAATGAATCAATAAATGATAAGACAAGAATGAATATTTTTACAAAGTAATGTGTACATAGTAAATAAATTGTGTTTGAAAATATTAATAAAATCTTTTACATGAATACACACTATTTAGTGTTTTTTCTTTATTCAATTGTTGGTAAATGTATACCGTGATGAACACTAATTATGTAGTTGTCAATGCTGCAGAATCCACACTTGCACCTGCTTTAGAGCTGCCACTCGTCCTGATACCTTGGGTCAAGTCCCTGGTCAATAAGTCGGTTGTCCCGGTTAGGGCCTAGTCACACGGAATGGCAGCGATTCGACGAGCACTTTCAGTGTGAAATAATTTTAAACTTTACATACTTAAAATACCAGTATCGCTTGGCGGTGGTTCTGCCCGCGATTACAGCGGCGACGTGAGGCATGGCGTCCTAGTATGTAGATAAAGTTTTAAATAATTTCACACTGGAAGTACTCGCCGCGCACCGCGTCGCGTCGCTGCCGGCTGCTGCCAGTTCGTGTGACTTGGCCCTTAAAGGTTGTAACTGAATTTCAAACCAAGTTCCCCTCAACTAAGCCATACAATTATCGAGTGAAAATATCGCCTGTTTTCGGATGATTATTGAGACATATTACCAAATCATTCAAACTTACTAAAAAAGAATAAAATATTTTGATTGATGCTTGAGCATAAATAATTATATAGGTACAATTAAATCAAACCAGTAGTCATCAGATATGGACACGAAACCAAAGTCGCGTTTTAAAAAAAACGAATATGGTACTCTAATATAAATATCGAAATATCGCGATTAAAAAATATCGACGATATACATCCATATTGTATCTATGTCACCGTAAAATTGTTAAACACGTTATATTACAATATAACGTGTTTTCTCTCTAGCGATAACGTGTTTGAGAATTTTACGATGACATCTAAATTTCTATTTATCGATTATACTTAACTGTTTTTTTCATGTTATGTCCTACGGCCCCGTTCCCACTATGTCTTGTCTTGGCGATTAATTTTATCATTGGTGTTGATTAAAATGTTCGCGACTGTAAGACGTGCGTAGTTACAGATTATTATAATCATCAATAGGGCTGATTTTGATGATTAGTTCAGTTAGTTTCGAGGAAAGACGACATTAAAAATATCGTTTCTCGATCTTTATGAACTTGGGAGGGCTGTATTGATGGTTACAATTATGTAACTACACACGTCTAACAGTCGCAAAAAACATTTTACTCAACTTAACCCTTTACCGCATGGATTTTTTGATTGAGCTCATATTAATTTACATGGGTAAATTTATTTTTTAGATCATAGGAAAAATAAGAAAAAAAAATTAAAACTGGGAAAACCGAGAAAAGTCCCAATAATATCAATGCACCATATTTGGTACAACATGCGGTAATGTAGCTCTAGCTGACTGGTCGAAAATGGTACAATATGCATTAGGGGTTATATAGGAGTGTATATTTATGTATATATTTCGAATAAAAATGTATGTATGTCTTTTGCATTAAACTTTCACTGTTTTAACAAAGTATAAAATTTGTTAGAAATAATAGAAAGATAATAATTTTACAAAAATCAACTTTATTATGAGATCTTTAAATATAAACTTCTAAAGTATTTAAAAATGCCGTATTTTACGTACCTAATAATATGAGCAAACTAAATAAAAAAATGCCTAAAAACCAAATACGCCAAAGAAAAATTACCATAAGTACATGGTGTCCCAAATTTGGAACAATGTTTGGATGGATAAAAAACTGTCTTTTAGTTGAGTATATGTACTTACATTTTTTGTTGGTTATATGTAAAAAGAACGTTCTTCTTCAAAATTCAGAAAAAAAAAATTACTCCATAAATTTCACTGAAATGATTTTTCTTCCGATCCGAATCTCAAAAACGCACTTTATCCTGCATTTTCAACTTAGGACTGAATAATAAGCAATGTGAGGGTAAGATTGGAAAAACTTTTGTGATCATGACTTCAGATAAACTATATTTTATACAAATAATTAATATCTGGCATGAAAGGTGGAGTGGATCTGAATATTTCAATCAGTAAGTGCAAAGACTACAATATATATAATGAGAAGTAAGTGAGTTGTACCAAATATGGGTCTGTATGCGGTAAAGGTATAAAATCTAGCACTGGCCTGCAAAACATCCATAGAATGATTTGACGTTGACAAAAACTGGTTTAAACGCCAAGTAAGCAACGAGATCTCGCTCGGTTTTTAGGGTTCCGTAGCCTTATGGCAAAAAACGGAACCCTTATAGATTCGTCATGTCTGTCTGTCTGTGTCCGTCCGTATGTCACAGCCACTTTTTTTCCGAAACCAAGAACTATGCTGCTGAAACTTGGTGAGTAAGTAGATGTATTCTGTGAACCGCATCAAGATTTTCACACAAAAAAAAAACCATACATGTTGGGGGTTCCCCATACTTAGAATCGAAACTTTGTTTTCTTTCGTCACCCACACGTTTGGGGTATCTATAGATAGGCCTGGAGAGGTTTCAATTAAATCATTTTTTTCAAAACTGAATGTCCCCCCCCCTCCGCTGTAACTTCTAAAATAAGATAATGATAAAACTAAAAAATAACCATGTAAACTTCCATCGAAAATTGGTTTGAACGAGATCTAGAAAGTAGTATTTTTTTAAAACGTCATAAATCGTTAACCGCAATTTACCTTACCTTAACCACAAGAACTTTTATATTATGTTACTTGCTGCTAAGGAACCCTTCATGGGCGAGCCCGATTCGCACTTAGCCGCTTTTTTTAATAATTATACCTACCACTTCTATGTCCATAACAGCGCTGCATAGTGCTTTTGGCGCGCGGCCATAATCGAAACTAACACTGCCATCTTGTTTTTCAATCGTAGGTCCTCACTCATTTTTCCAGCAGCGCCCCCCTGTTCTTGTCAAATTTAGGGATAAATTTCGATAAAAAAAATCTCGATAATTTGATTCGAATATTTTCGAATCGAGATTTTAAAGTATCGATAATAATCGTGTGAAAATACGATGTTATATCGTCAGTTTACGCATGATAATTCATTTATATATTCCTAAAGCATTCAAACTTCGTAATAAAGTATAGAAGAAAATAGTATTTCAGCTCGAGCCTAAACAATTATTATGAAATTTAATCAAATCAGTAGTCATGGATTTTTTAAAGTTAACGATACGCGAGGAGCAAGCAAGGAGTAAATAGTAATATTAACCCTAAAAGAAAAAATCCCATCAAAACCCAATCCCTTAAATCAAAGTTGCGTTAAAAAAAACGACTTTGATACGAATTCGTTTCCTTAAATTAAAAATATCGCAGATAGCATTAGCATTTTCGATGATTGCAGTGGAAAATTTCGACATATCGATATTTAGTTGCCCATGCCTAACGTCAATTAAACGCCAAAATAACCATGTAATATGTATCACTAGATCTAATCTGTGACTTTGTCTGTCTGTCTGTCTGTCGGCCAATCTGAAAATAATTTTAAAAGTTGTACATGCGTTATCTTTCTTGTCTTGCAAATTCCCATTCTATGAGAATAAAAATAAACAGTCAACCCATAACCTACAAAAGACAGCTTCGTGCTGATGTGATCTTGTGTTCTGAATTAAAATGGATATGTGAGTATCAACTTTAAGTTTATGTCCTAATAGATATCAGTAAAACATATTACCTACTAATTAATTATTAAACAGGTATTCGATCAGGCTTGAGTCTAATTTCTCTTACTTAGAAAATAAACTACTAACACTTAGACTCGAGTTGTATGTGTAGTCTTAAGCCAACCATACTATAAACAATGTACCTAAACATAAAATACTCATGACTGTATCTTTGATTTCAGATGTGTGACTATTCCTTTTCTTTCACCTGAGTCAGCTACATTAGCATATGATGTTCTAAATGTGGATAAGGAATTAAAAAGAAGTGGTGTGCAAAGAAAAATAGAAACTGTTTCAGAAAACCTTATAGTGTAAGTTATTAACAATCTATCTTCTGTGTTTCGTAATCGGTTGTACAAAATAAATATAGGTTGACCCAATGCATATTTTTTAGAATACTAAAATAAATTTAAGAAGATGCCAAACTGGTAATGACTACATTCTCTATAAATATTAGAAGTCAGCTTTGTGCTTTAACAAATCCAAGGCCAATTTTATTATTATTGTATGTAAATTAACAGATTGACATTTATCCCTGCATGTTTGAATTTAAATTTTGGCCCGATGTTATTGCCCATCTACATTGTTACAAATTCAAATGATGTTGATCTGCTCTTGCCACTATTAGTAGCATTTTTCAGACCTGCACCTGAGCCAGACTGTGGTATGAACCCACTAGAAATACTTACAATCTTAAAATATTATGAATAAATTAATTAATAAATATTTAATTTCATCTGTTACAGAAATTTTCATGGAGAGGATTTGAAAAAACTTAGAGTAGCAGTAAATGGGTTAATTCAAAACATTTTATTAGTAATTAAAACAATAGATCAGTTTTAGAGGTGCCTTAGAGGTTTTCAACATGCCAGAGCACACTCCTGCCCCAACCCCAGCAAGATCTTTGTATGGGTTTTTCATGTATTTGTTTAGCAAGACAATGTTATTTATGTATTGCATATGGGCAATCACTCCCGATTCCTACCTGCATTACTTTAATATTTATTACTATCCACAAAAATATTGGTCAACAGCAATTCCCATACAATGTTTAGTTGCATTAACAATTTTTGCATTTTTAATATATCCTAGTTCTAACTTGATGTTAACTGCTAGTATAGATAGTATCAGTACAATAAGCGATCCTCACGCTCATTATACATGCGAAACAAATGAGACCAACAATAATATAATGGAAAATTGTATTTGTACTGATGCTAATAAGTGTGTTAAATACTCTCATGTGACTTCGCAACAAGAGTTTGAAGATAATACAGTGCCTCAATTGCGTGATTTAAATATACGCCTAGTTTGTAAGAAATTATACTTTAATGGTTATAGTACATAAAAAGTTTAAAGTTCCATAAATTACGTTATTTTATTGTGGTCATAGAACATCATATTGTTTATTTTAACCTGAAAGGTACCTTTATCTTCCATTTTCTAAAAGCAGTCCACATCCAGCAACATAATTATGTATGCTTAAAAATAATACCAAGACGTCTAAAAGTGTTTTGAAAAATACCGCCGCGCGGTCTGGCTGCTTGCGATTCTGCAAGCATTATAATGTTGTGATGATTTGAAGTATTGAGGTAAAATATAGAAAAAGTAGGAATTATGGTGGTGGTGGTAAACCTCCCTGTTTGATTTATTGAAATATTGAGGTAAAATATAGAAAAGGTAGGAATTATGGTGGTGGTGGTAAACCTCCCTGTTTGATTTATTGAAATATTGAGGTAAAATATAGAAAAGGTAGGAATTATGGTGGTGGTGGTAAACCTCCCGGTTTGATTCTTGAATGAACCATGGTTGAGAAATGTCCCATCCTGCCGGTGTTACTATACCGATCGTATGAGGGTACTCCATTTTAGGGAGTGACTGGAGCACACACGCAGCTTTAAGGTCTCGGGTGGGTCATAGTGCAATTCCACCAAAAAAATTGTGTGCAAAATGTAATGGGTTACGCCTGCTGCCAAGGTAGGTAGATACAGGGTGTAAACAGACCCTTCACGAAGCCGCAAACCAAGCATTATGTCTGTACATCAATCTATGTAACTCTACGCTAAAATGAATGCTGGGAAACGACTTTTTGAAGTGAAATCTTTTTTAAGCGTGTTGAGCCCTTTTTGGGTGAACGAAAATCATTGAATTCGCGTGACTGTCACGTACGCTTTTCAACCGACTTCCAAAAAGAGGAGGTTATCAATTCGTCTGTATTTTTTTTTTTTTTTTTTTTTTGTGTTTGTTACCTCAGAACTTTCGACTGGGTGAACCGATTTTGATGATTCTTTTTTTATTTGAAAGCTGGTGCTTGTCGTTTGGTCCCATTTTAATTTGCTGAAGATCTGATGCTGATCTTCCGAGATACACAATGGAACTCTTCAAAAATAGACGGCAAATCTGCAGTAATTTCTGCAATCGCTTGTAGGTTCATTGTTCATACTACATCATGACGTAACATCACGCCTGTATGCTATGAGGGGGTACGCACATGTGCAAAATACACCCAGATTTCGAAAATGTTTGTTACCTCAGAACTTTCGACTGGGTGAACCGATTTTGATGGTTCTATTTTTATTTGAAAGCTGGCACTTTCTGTGTGGTCTCATAATCTTCAAATCAGTATCTGATGATGGGATTTTGGAGAAATAGAGAGAACTCTTCACATTTTATAGGCACACTAGAAGGGATTTGGGTAGTTTTAGGAAGTGTACTTTCTCGAAGTGATCCCATTTCAATTTGATGAAAATCTGATGAAGAACTTCGGAGATATGCAACGGAACTCCTCAATAAATGATAGCAAATGTACTGGGATTGCCGAAATCTCATATCTGTCTATTGTTTACATCAGTTCATAACTTAAAATCACGCCGGTACGCTTTGAAGGGGTAAGCACATGTGAACCACTAAAAAGCGAAAAATAAAAACGTTTTTACAAAAAATAAAACCGACTTCAGAAAAAACAAAAAAGTGAAAAATAACTTCAGAAAAAACGCTTCAGAAGTCGGTGACAAAAAAACTAAATCAATCAAACAAAGATCACCGACTTCTGAAGCGTTTTTTCTGAAGTTATTTTTCACTGTTTTGTTTTTTTGTAGCATTTGTAGCCAATCCGCTATGACGTACCTAACACCACACGCATTCGCGGGGCACAACCCGTAGCAGTGCTACGCCTGGGGCGGGGCCTGAGCGGGGAGAGGGGAAATAGAAAATAAACACAAATTAAAAAATATGTATTGCACACAGCTCGACGATACAATTCACAAGTTACTTAGTTTTCACTACTATCGACAGTCTCCAAAGACGTAAATTAATATGTAGATTTTTAAAGTTAAGTTATGACCGTTATGATTTTATTTAAACAGGAGTTATGAGAAAAATATTTTTTGCTATACAAAATATGATGTTGTTGTATGATGTTGTATGTTCATTATGTTACCCTCGCGCGATTTGTAGTGACACTCGCGCCACGAAGACGAATCTTACGACGCCGACGCATAATTTATCCAAATCGGTTCATCCGTTTGGTTACGAGGTAATAAAGAAATGGACAGGTCAAACACATAACCCTCCTTTTGGGCTTCGCCGCAGTCGGGTAAAAATTAGTAGACTGCTTTCATGACGCAGAGATTTAGATTTTGAAATCCGCCTAGAACGATGCCCGCGCGCACGGTGGGCTGAAATCAAGCTTTCATAGACTTTGGGATGCACGAAAATTAATGAGCAATTAAAAAAAAAATATATAACGTCTTTGCAATCTACCATTAAATACGAGACATTTTTCTTCTGCAATTTTTGTATATACCTAATATTTTTAAAGTTTAACGATTTGAATTTATTTTTGTATGGAGAAATTTGATTTTATATGAATAACTTTTAATTCTCATGAGTTCTCAAAAAACGACTTTCGGTATTCGATTGTGCTATTTTTTAGGCAAATTATCCGATAGGTATTGTTTTTCATTCTCTTTTTCACACCATCCTTGAAGTAGAGAACTAAGCGCGTTTTTCTATCAGTGGTGTCCCCAGGAGGCCTAATCCACTCATACGCACACTCTTACTCACACACGCACTCACAAAATTATCACTTAGACAATTTCATCAGATTCTGATTCAGATTCATTCTCTAAATGTTCCACATTTTCAAATTCTATATTTTCCCGCTCATCATTTTCAAATGTTGGAGATAACAGAAGTATGCCGTACGCTTCTTCTGAAAATAGTTTGTGTTTCCGTATCATTTTATGACGTTTTGATGATATTTACGGATCTGAACTAATTATTAAATTATTCAAAATATCCTCATTATTAGCTCTTCTGCAGAATTTTCTTGAATGGTGTTGGCGATATCGCTTCAAGTCTTTATTTCTAAATTCAGCCGCTTCTTCCGATAACTTTCCAACTGGAATGAATCCCAAGTTTCCAATGATAGCTGCTCCATGAACAAGAACTTTATGCACACTGGAGGGGATGTGATACCACTCATATAAATCTACGTATAATGGACGACGCGCTAATAAGGGTTACCGCACTATTGTTAAAAACAAATGAAGTCATAAGGGTGGTGTAGAATGCTTACCAATAATTTGATTCTTTGTTTTTGCTATATTGCTGTAATACAATATGAAAACATGTCAGATTAAACCAAAAACCGATTAATATTTCATACAAAGTTTATAACTGTCTATAACTCGAAAAATACTAGGTATAAAAAAATTACAATTAACAAAAAATATTTGTATAAGTACATAAAATTCAAAATACTCATTTGAATCCTTAAGTTCCCACTTGACGATTCCAGCCCACCCACCGTGCCGCGTGGCGTATTAGTGTTGCCCAACTTGTGCATCATTTATTAGCACGGAATCGCATTTTTTATTTCTCATACTCCGAAAGTAGTGTTTGATCCGAGTAGCAGGTGGAAAGTTTTACTTCCCACATTTCGGCGGGAAAGACTCATAGTAATTGCTTCCCCTCTCTAGGGTGGGAATAAAAAAAAAAAAAAATAGAACTAAAGGTCAGGCAATCGGCTGTAGAAAACGTAACTATCATAATTTAAAAAAAAGCTGCGGTTTATGGGTGTACAGCCAGACTAAGCGGGTCCGCCCGCGCAGTGACCCGGTGTGTTCCATATTTAAAATTTTAAATAGATTATTACAGTCAGGGCCTGATTAACTTTTAGGCTGCAGCCTACGGCGCGAGAATTAGGGGGGCTCGCTGAAATCAAATCTACGCATGCACTATTAATCTAGCATCATTACATGTACCCTCAGGCCCGGGCTGGCCGTATGGGTAAATCGAGCAAATGCCCCATGGGCCGAATGCTTGATGGGCCGGTGTGACCGAAAAAAATCCTCGCAATACTTACTACGATTAAAATAACGTCGTCTACCGTCAAGCTGAGGACCTAATTCAATTTACTTATGGACTCTTTCTATAGCAATGGTACCCCGGCTCAGATTTGTTTAAAGTTTACGTATTAAATTGTAACGTAGAGTAGAATCAGTCTCAAACTAAAATATTTTAAGGCTTCTTTGTTACTTTCTCGTGTGGTTAGTGTGTGGGTAACGTGTCAGAGTTTTTATGCTGCCCATGGGCCTTAGACTTGGCTTTAAATGCCGTCGCGAAATATCCCTCAGCCTAAAAATTATCGTACTAGATAGAAACTTACGCACTCTCTATAAACCAACGCGCGCGGTTTGTGCTGCCGATAACTTTTAACATAAAGATTATTTTATTCTGCCTCTGCATTGGCACTCTTAGTAGATTTTCAAATGATCGACCGGTATAGACAGAGGTTGAAATAAATCAGGAGCCCCTTGCCCCAAGACCTTAATAGGCAATTGTGGTAGGTATGTATATGTCACCGTAAAATTGTCAAATACGTTATATTATCTCTAGCGATTTTGTAAACTCTCGAATTATTGTCAAACGAACATACTGCTTACAAATAAACGCATTATTTTTCGTAAAATGCATGCGATGGTAGTCAACTCACGCGGTGTGGAGGGAAGGAGGGGTCCCCCTTGCCCAGTGGTACCACTCTCATGAAAAGATACTGTACCATTCCTGAGAAATATCGATTAATATAACCTAACCTTAAAACACTTTATATTCCCGTAAAAAGCGTAGTCGACGGAGCCCCGCTTCGCGGGGCCCCTGTTTTCGAATGCAGGCTTTAAAGGAACCTAAGTACCTAACCTAATGCGGGGGTACCTCAACTCCCGATTATGGGGGCAGAGATACTTCCGTATGTTCAGTTGACAATAATTCGAGAGTTTACAATATCGCTAGAGAGAAACACGTTATATTGTAATAAAACGTGTTTGACAATTTTACGGTGACATAATTATACACAATAGCAGTTTATGCGACTGTGCATAATGAAGGGCATTAAAACACGAGTGTTGTAATGCCTAATTATGTATAGTTGCATACACTACTTTATCTACCCAAATATCATAAGGGCTCTATGATGGGTTCAGGAACCATAGGGAAATGACCAGCATTGTTACCAGTGTAATGCAATAAAAAATAAATTGAACAGAAGCAAATAGTTGCATTCGTCACTGCATTTACGATATCTGCCGGAGTGTTCATGTCAATTTTTGAGTCATTCTCACTCATTTTCGACAGAAATAAAGAACTTATCAGAAAATTTGTCTACTCGTAACTGGAAATAAAAAGCTAACGAACAGATGACAAGTCGAAATGGCGGCGTTTCGGATATCTGTAATTTTTTTTTAAAAAGGCAAACGAAAAAAGTCACTATTCTTGTGTCACTCGAGATCAAAATGTCGTGCGATTTATAATTAAAATCATACTGAATTGGGGTTTCGTATCGATATCTGATTTAATGTAGATACTAGAATAGCACACTCACTTGAATTTGACACCTGTTCCAAATTTAAACTCATAACCTACTGTTTTCAGTAGGTTATGAGTTCATTACAGTTCCGTTTATTTCTGCAGGTTGGTAATGCTGGTCATTGCCTATGGTTTTTGAACGCATAAGAGAGGGTTTATGATATTTGGGTAGATAAAGTTGCATTAATAGAGCATGTGGACATTTTGATCTCAAATTACATAATTATTACTAACATCTGAATTTAAACGAGGCAACATGTCAAAATGTTCGTGTCTAGTATAAGCCGACCAAGTCACTCGAATAGGTCAAAGCGATTCAAGCCTGTCCAAGGCAAGGTGACAATTTTTTTCGAGCCCGCTTTGCGTTTCAGGCTACTTCGTCTTGAAACTTGGCTTTATCTGCAAGACATTTTTAAAACCCCCGACACACTGTACTAAAAGTTAAATAGAATATAATTCGATTATTTGGTGGCGGCAGTCTTGAATTTTTAATTTATCATAGTGTACTTATAGTATTCTACTAGTCAAGCCCTTTCATTTGATACCCATATCGAGGGAGTTGTTGAATAAATACATATTATGTGATCCGCCATTTTGTGGCGGCGGACCGATTTTTATCAAACATAGCTAAGAACACTCCCGACTAATTTACTTTTCATACAAAAAAATAAATCCAAATCGTTTCATCCGTTCGGGCGCTACGATGCCACAGACAGACACACACATACAGGCCCGTCTAACTTATAACACCCGTCGTTTTCGCGTCGGGGGTTGAAAAAGGTTTAAATAAATATAATTTAAAAAAAAAATGCCATTCGTTGTTACAATACCTATAGGCTCATGAGATTAGTTCTTAGTTTACTAGACTAGACCCCGTATTCACAAACGTTCGACTCGTTTCCGATTCGAAAACTCGTATATCTGTCTTCTTCTGGCATTACAAAAACGACCGAGATAGACATACGAATTCCCGAATCGAAAGCGAATCGAAGCGTTGTGAATACGGGGGTAGGTATCCATTAATTTGTATACTTATTGAACTGATCAGATTTAAACAATATGTAAATTTAATTTAAAGCGTAACTACCAATTTACAGTAGGTAGGTACTTAAATAATTAACCGAACTTTATTTTCCTGGTTTCTGCACAGCAATAAGCTTCACATTAAACCCAACAAATACCTATACTTCTTATCTTTTAAAACTAAATATAAAAATGCCATGCTAACTAATTATTAGTTATTAGCCATTGCACATTGATACGATTATTTTAGTTACATTTTTTATAGATTTGATGAACGGACTGTGGCGATGGGTCTATTTGTACTCACTCTCTCTTTTATTTAAGCATAATTAACAAAAGTAGACATTTCTCATTCAGGTAAACAACGTAGGTCTATAGAAATACATACCTAACTAAAAAATAATGTGCCTCTCGTTAAGTATTATCTACATAGGTAGATACATACCAATTTTTTATTTTTATTTTATACTAGCTGACCCGCGCAACTTCGTCTGCGTCACATAAGAGAAAGAGAGGGTTACAGAGAGTGGGTCGTAAGCACCTATAATACAATTTTCAAAGAGCACATCACACACATCCTTCCGCATAATGAAAATGCGCGCCCGGTACATGATCATTATTTTGCTGCGGAGTTATTTAAAACGGTGTATCTCATAAGATATGCATTGAAGTCAATTTACGTACCCAAGGGCAATTTTGTTCAGAATCAAATACTTGTGATTAACAACGTATTATTTGAATAATAATAAAGCTTAGACACTCGATGACATTCATACTCCAGCTAGGTCTGCAGTTCTCATCAAGGTGCATTAAATGAGCCGCAACACGATAGGTATAGCTATCAAATTCGAAACAAATCACCGCCAAAATAACTTTCTACCCCTTTTTAACCCCGTTAGGGGATGAATTACTATGCAATATGAAACGCGTCCATCAATTCTGTTAATATTGTTGATTGCAAAGTTTGAAGTAGATTGGACCAAGGAATCACATTTTTCCGTACAATCTTTGCCCCCCCCTTAGGGGTATAATTTCAAAATGCTTTCTTATCGTATGCCTACGTTATACAGAAAATACACCCGCCAAGTTTCAGGTTTCTACAATCTGCGGTTTAGAATGTGCGTTGATCCATCACAAAGCATTTTTATTTGTAGACTAGCTGACCCGCGCAACTTCGTCTGCGTCACATAAGAGGAAGAGCGGGTTACAGAGAGTGGGTCGTAAGCACCCATAATACAATTTTCAAAGAGCACATCACACACGTACATCCTTCCGCATAATGAAAATGCGCTCCCGGTACATGATCATTATTTTGCTGTGGAGTTATTTAAATCGGTGTATCTCCCAAGATATGCATTGCAGTCAATTTACGTACCCAAAGGCAATTTTGTTCAAAATCAAATACTTGTGATTAACAACGTATTTATTTGAATAAGAATAAATTACCATGTTTACAAAAACAGCCTTAAAGGCTTCTATTGACAGCTTTACATCTTCATACTTAGACACTCGATGACAGTCATACTCCAGCTAGGTCTGCAGTTCTCATCAAGGTACATTAAATGAGCCGCAACACGATATAGCTGCTGTAAACCGTTGCGGACCTCTCACAACTGCTTACCATTTAAAATTTCAAACTCTACGTCCCTACGCTATGACGCCGTGTCTTAAAGTGCACAACCTCTTCAAAGCTTAGAAACCTTCAAATGCGGTATTAATATTTTACGGTGACTTTCGAGACATTCCAATTTTAAAGAGCATTTGCAATTTTGCACCAATTTTTTATGTGAGTTCAACCTTTTTGGAATAAAATCGGATTGGATTTTGAAACATGTATCAAAATAACTTGTAGTTTATATCAAAATCTCGAAGGAGTATTGATATCAAATTCGAAACAAATCACCGCCAAAATAACTTTCTACCCCTTTTTAACCCCGTTAGGGGATGAATTTCAATGCAATATGAAACGCGTCCATCAATTCTGTTAATATTGTTGATTGCAAAGTTTGAAGTAGATTGGACCAAGGAATCACATTTTCCCATACAATCTTTGCCCCCCCTTAGGGGTATAATTTCTACAATCGCGGTTAAGGCTGTGCGTTGTTCCATCAGATAGTCCTTCAGGACAAAGCATTTTTTATTAGGATTTCTGAGTACAAATCCTAATAAAAAATGCTTAATATAAATTTTCTGGCTAACTATTTCCCCTCCTACACTGCCCCGCTCATTTTTATTTGTAGATAGTAGGATTTGCTGGGTTCGTTTGGAAGAACTTTTTGATTAGTGTCGGAAATCGATTGGCATCAAAAAAATTGTTTTATGTAAAATGGCAATTTTCTTGCTAAATGTACTTTATTTTTTAATTAAATCTGTGAATGGGGATAAACATATTGTGAAAAAAATTACGAATTGTTACCTAAGCCCATTTTTGTGTAGCTGCAGCTCTCCTTACTGCCCCATTTACCGTTTCCACCCTGCATTACCAACTACTTATACCGAGGAAAGCCGATTTTGTTGAGTTCCGCTATTTTGGGCGTATTCACTTCAAAAATCAAATTTCAGAAAATTGAGAAATTACATTTACCTGTATTAGATTTGAAGTATTTACAGCAACTTTTAAAGGTTTCCACTTCAATGGATTTTATTCTACATAAAGGTGTATGAAGTTAATTAATTTTAAACACAAAACCCTCTGTTTTACGTCTCTGAATGTTTTTTTTTTTTGTTTAAATGCTGAAACAGGTATTTCTTTATTTTTAATAATAAGTATTTACTCTGAGTTTCATGAATCTAGAACAATCTAAAATTTTTTTTTCATACTAACTTTACCAAAATTTTCCATAATTTCTATAGCCTAAATGTTATTCTGAGTTTATTTAAATAGATTAGTGAAGTTTTCATCAAAATCCGTCCAGCAGTTTCTACGTGATGCGCGGTCAAACAAACAAACGCGAATTTTAAAAATGGTTTTAATATGTTCAGTTACTTATTTTAAGTCACCCTGATCGGTTCTTTTTTTAAATCTTCAATGTACAGATTTTTTGGTCTCAACGATTTTATTATATGTATAGACTAGTTGGGCGTTAGTGTAAGCCTACCTACCTACTTGTGTGTAGGTTGCATGTAATGTTTGTTAACAGCCTCGATAAGCCTAAGTTTACTCAGGAACACACGGTGGTTCTTGCTTTCTGTTGACATAATTTTATTCTAATCTTATGCCTTGGGTCTAAAACATTATTTATTAGTACCTATCTATCAAAGAATGATATGCTAGTGTTACTAAGGGGCGCATTTCACCGTGATTCGTGAATGCAGAGACGCTCCAAGGTTTTTTCTCTGTGAAGTCTCTTCGAGTTTTTATTTAAAAAGTTAAGATTTTCAACGAAATGGTAGTTCCGGTACGTGCACCTGGCATAAAATGATGAACCCCTTGTTTCCCTGCAGCTGCTATAATTTTTAAATTAAAAAAATAGTAGGTAAGTACTGCCTAATAGCAGTACCTAGAGCGCTTTATCGCGCAGGACGCAGCAGCCGGCGGGCGCGGGCGGCGATACGATACGATAAATATTTTATGTAGCGGGGGAAGTGTGCTTCGCTGTGTGCGCTTTCTGATGGCTGCGACCACAGCTGCGACTGATTGGGACCTCTGAGAAAGAATAACACTCCAGCAGCTTCTCTCGATCGACGACAGGTCATCGTGTGTGATTTGTGGTGTTCGCGACAGCCGGAACGGAACGCCTGCTGAGTGAGACGCGGAGGGACTCGGTGCTGTCTTCTGTATTTCCGAAGATACAGGATTTCTAGTTTCAAACTGCATACTGTATGTGACTCAGGCTGGCTGGACAAATCTTCAAAATAGCTCGCATTTAACTAGGTCAATAGGGCACTTTATGTGACGGCTAACTAAACACCCTTATTTCAGAATTTGTGACGCTACAGAATCTTAGAAAATCGATCGAAAACGTCTCCAGCCAGCTTGACTGATGAAAAAAAATTGATGCGAGCTATTTAGAAGATTTTTCCAGCCAGCCTGAGGCACATCATACTATTCTTGAAGATATAGGCTCATAACTACTATTTCCGACAGCTTGTTGGATACCTACAGCCGAAGTTGAGCACATAAAATGATAGGTGGTAATATCAAAGGTATTGTTAACGGATATGAACCGTGCTTAGCCAGACATTTTAATTTATCTATTGTAACAGTAGTGTACATAGGTATCTGTCACCGTAAAATTGTAAAACCCGTTAGATTGTAATCTGTCTAGCGAGATTGTAAACGCCCGAAAGATTGTCAACCGACCACACTCCTTACAATAATTTATATCGCATTATTTTTCGGTAGGTATGTTATAATCTTTCGATGTGCAACAGTAAAATTGTGAGATGCATGCGACGGAAATATCTCTGCCCCCATAATCGGGACTTGAAGCACCCACGTTAGGTTCCTTTATAGGGTTTAAAGGAACCTAACGTCGGGGACAGACAAAAATACAAGCTAAAATCTTTAGAGGTTAAGTTACATTAATCGGTTTTTCTCAGGAATGGTGTCGTATTACCTTTTCATGGGAGTGGTACCAGAGCGCAAGGGAGACGCCCTCCCTCCAACCTCAACAGCGCGCGAGGTGAGTTCCGTCGCATACATTTCACAATTTTACGGTACCTTTGAGAGATTACAATCTAACGGGTGTTAAAATTTGCGGTAACATATCCTTAGCGCCTTATTTATTCAAAGAAGGTGGGTAGGTAGGTACCTACCATATAGTTTCTGAACCTAAAAAGGTGTTGTGTGGTAGGTGATAATAACACAACATGTATATCTCCTTAATCAAATATAGGTAGGTATTTAGATTGCATGTCAGAGAATAAGTAGATCATTATTTCTTGTGGAATCGACACCAACGATTTCTGGTTTAAAACAATTCAAAGGGTCAATAGGTATAAATAAATAAGTATGTAGATCGGAAGTCTTCACTAACACTAGCTTCTGCCCGCGACTTCGTTCTCGTGAATTTCCCGCTTGCAACATTTCTTATTGCTACTCCGCTTCTATTGGTCATAGCGTGATGTATATAGCCTTCCTCCGTAAATGGACTATCCAACGCAAAGAGATTGTTGCAATTCAAGCCGGTAGTTCCTGAGATTGGCGCGTTCAACCAAACAAACTCTTCTGCTTTATAATACTAGTATAGATTAAGCCAAGCCCAAATATTATTGCACTGTTGAAATTGTTTAGACATTCATTTAAGTTTGTTAGAGTTAGACGAAACTAATGAGCATTATTGGCTTTTTTATTCTAAGTGGCATTTATTTTGACTATATTATAATAGTACTTACCTAAGCAAGAAGACATGCTGCGCCGAACCCAAATAAGTTGGAATTGAGTCAAGCGAATGACGAAATTTAGGTAGGTACTAAATATGTTGTATTATTCCTACCTAGAAGGACCTAGCCGAATTTAAAAATAAAAGCATTTTTTATTACACCTAATTTAAAGCTGGAAAACAACTAAGCACCGATTACGGTGATCAGTTGGTGATAATAAATCACTGCAACGTTAACCTTACGCCAATCGCCATAAGTTCAGAGAACGCGCAATTTATCTGATATGGGTGCCGATTCTCTTGTACACCGAACTAACTTAAACTAAAACTAAAATTTCTTAATTTTAGTTAGTTGGTTTTGCTAAGTTATTCAGAAAACAAGATTCTCTAAACTTAGTATAAGTTTTGACACAATTAAAATCGAATTTGACAGTCGCTAAATTGAGTAAACCATAGACTAAGATATGTCGAAGATTAAAATAAAAACTGAATGAAAGTGAACGAAATGATCTGAATTGCAAAAAAAAACTGATTAAAATTTAATAATTCTTTTTAATTGTTCATCAATAATCATTAATAAAGTACAGGGAGCATAATAACGGCGTAAAACTTTATTGTTGTTTGTAATTATTTTTCACTATTTTTTATCTGTGATCATAGTAATTCTGCTAGGGTTGTAAATCGGAAATGATTTAGAATTATATTCGGTTTTCAATTAGAAAAAAAAACCTATAATTTTATTATAATCGACAAAAATGCCATATTAAAAAAAACTTCAAGTAGTATGATTTGTTCTGCTATTTATTTCAGTTTATTAAAGCTAGATAACCAATAAAAATGAGATCTTGAAAAAAAACACCGGTTTATTGTTTCGTAAGTTGAAATTCTCCGGTATTAAAGTCGCCGTTGGAAAGCCCTATCTTTGTTCTGTCAAGCAAGTGTCATGTCAATATTATAATAATATTAATACATTAGTTTGGTACTCGTTTTCGTTGGCTTGCGAGTTGTAGTATTTAAGTAATATATTAAAAATCATCGAGGTGATAAACTTCAGCATGCAGGCACGGAAACGAGCAAATAAACGGCAGCAGGAGCTCCTTGTGGAGCGTTTGCACAATAATAGGCAAATGGCCAGAGGTAAGAAAATTTCAAGAGTAACAATTTTACCTTTAAGTAGTACCTGCGTTGTTTATATATTATTCAAACTATGTCATCTTTAACTTCACCGGTCTACTATTGTCAATTTTTTTTTTTTAGAAAATCAAGCTGATCCTGAGGTACTTGAATTTTAGGCTACCGTGAGTAGCGAGCTGAACCAACTGGGTTGCAGCAGGACTATAGAGCAGTGGCAACATGTAAGTTGTTTCAGTCAGATGAATATAAATGTTAAACTGGATTGCATGCATAATTTTCATGTGTTCTAAACTACTTAATTTAATTTCAACAGATTTGGAGTGTGTGGGTGGCAAAGGTGAAGACGAAGGCGAGAAAAGTGAGGGATTCACTCACGGCTACTGGTGGAGGACCAGCAGGGGCAGATCTCAATGATATTGAGAAAAAAATTCTTGATATCATTGGATCTGCATCTGTAGACGGTTTTGCCAATTTAGAAATGGTAATTTATTTCATAATTATACACCTATTACTAAGACTGGTTTTCAAATATTTCGTTTAACCTCAATGCAGTGTTTAGTTTAACGGCACTGATATAGTTCTTGTCATGTAAGTTTGCTGCTCTGCAGTAAGTATGCTACAATGTAAATTACTGCTGCAGCCATGCCATGTGCATTGGAAAGCCCGGTTTCAGAGCGAATGAATGTGTTGCAAATGATAAATGTGAAAATCAATCAATACTTATTGTTATTGGAGCTCAATGAATTAACTGTTTTTTTTTTCATTCCAGGGTATGCCTGTCTCTTCGCCACTGCCCGTGTCACCTGCCCCAAACGTCAGTATGTCGCCCTCTCTACAGCCCGTACTGGAAGAGCAGCCTGTGGAAGTTGCTGGCGGGAGGCAAGCAATACTGCAGCGGCAGTCAAGCGGTCGAGTTTCGCGTCGTCGAAGACTGCCGAGGGCGCCCCGCCCGCCAGTGCACCACAACTTGGTTCAAGCACTAAATGAGAATAGCCGGTTACTCCGGGAGAGCATTGTGCAGGCAGCAGAAATTTTGGCAGCTGCCATTCGCTCTTCCAGCTTCCAATATATAGTGCAGCATGCCCAAGACGAAGATAATGGGAATGGAACCTGATAGGTTCCATCATCATTACTTCGTCTTGGAGCTTACTCAGTGTACGTAACCCGCTAGTCTCATTAGTGCTTGTTCCAAGCTCTCTCAGCTCACTACCAACGTTAGCCCAATTTACATGTACTAATTATTAAATATTAGGATGATTATTAATTATTTTGTTGATTTGTATATTTTGTTGATTATTGTATATTGTTGATTGTTTTATTTCGTTAATTATTTCAGAGTGGTGATCAGGTATTGATTATTGTGTTGATATTTTGTAAATTATTTTTTTATACTTAACTACAGTTTGCTTAGAGTTTAGGATAGGTGTAAGGATAAGAAAATTAAAATTTGTTGGTTTTTTTATATTTTGTTGATTATTGTGTTTTGTAAATTATTTTTTTTATACTTAACTACAGTTTGTTTAGAGTTTAGGATAGGTCTAAGGATAAGAAAATTAAAATTTTACATTAAAAAAATAAAATGTTTAATTTAATTAAAATAATTGATTAGAGATTGCTGAATTTCCCTCGCTTCAGCCAGAAAATCTGTGCTGGTATCTTCCACAATTTCATTCGCATTCTGCTCGCTATCCTCAGTTATATCTTCTTCATCTGCAAAGATACCCTTAATTAGATTTCTTTTAAAACTGAAGAAGGATTACATATTTAAATTACGTAAGTTAATAAAATAGGTCCACTTACCATCAAATGTTTCCAAAAACATATTGTACAGGGTACAACATGCCAGAATAATTTTTGCTGCCTTTTCTGGTTGGTAGTGGAGACAGCGATGCCTGTGCAGGCACCTAAATTTGTTCTTTAGACGCCCATTGCACATCTCTACTACATTTCTTGCCCTTGAGTGGCACTCATTATATGAAGCCTCCGCTTCACTAGTTGGCACCATAATAGGAGTCATGAGCCATGGCTGGAGTGGGTATCCCTTATCTCCTAAAATAAATAAAATGTGTTATATTGTACTTAGCTTATTGATATACCTGGTAGGTACAAAAGTTTACTAGTGACCTACCAAGAAGCCACTGAGATCTTTCTCCACGTACAAACTCGTTTCTCAGGAATCTGTAAATTTTTGATGCTCTCCATATTGCAGCATCGTGGGTGGAGCCTGGAAAATTTGGGTTTAACCCAATAATCTTCCCCCTCGCACTGCATATCTGAAAGTTTTCTTTTTATTAAAGCAAGAGTTCAAGAGAAGTATGTGTGTTAATATTATAATGTAGTTTATATACTCACAATCTGGCAGTTGATGCTATAATAGCCCTTCCTATTGTAAAATAGGTTGCCAGGCGCAGTAGGGTGATTAAGAGGAGGTTTTGCTATTGCAACATGGGTCCCATCTACTGCACCTAATGTGTTGGGCATATTAAATAGGTCTAGAAAACTGGAACAAGCAAAGTGTTACATGAATAAGTGTGGTGCAGTTTTCAGTTTTGTCAGAAAGTTTTATTTTATCTTAAATTCTTCTTGGGTTTGAAAAAATTAAATTAACTCACTCTGTCTTGGCCGCCACCTTTTCTTCAGGGGTTACAGGAAATCTCAAATATTGAGGTGATAAAACTCTCAAAATTTCCTCTGCCGTAAGAGTCAGGCACCTGCTCACTGATGGCTGGCTGAGCCCCAGTATGTTGTCTTGCCCAACAGCTGTTTGATAACTGCCTTGGGCAAACATATTTAGTGCAGCTAGAATCTGAAAATGAGTTCTATTAGCATACAGGTAGGTGGGTAGATTTTTAATTCTAAAAATGCACGCCCCTCCACTGCTTGTGTACACTTTTTGGTCAGTGAACCATTCAAATTTTTCTAAAGAAATTTTAGTAGGGGGCGTGGAGTTTCTGACTGAAAGACCTGTTTTAAATAATGCCTAGGTGTAATTTCTACATCAACCTTAAATATAATAAAAGTGAGATTACCCCACACTATGACAAAAAAATCACAAAATTCAGGAACTTGAATTCTTACTAACTTGTTTTAGCAAGTGAATTACTGCATAATATGTATAGGGCACAAAACTGTTCTAACCTTTAGGTGTTTGGGGATAAATCCTTCATCCAACCGCGGATTCCTAAGCATATCCACCAAATATAGTGCTCCCGATCTAGGAAGCCTAAAAATTTTTTTAAATTTTTCCTCCGCCATTTGGAATGGGTTGGATATATCTCTCAACCTTTCCAATTGTACTCGCTCTTGATAGTTTCTAAAACATAATTAATTTCTTATTTGTAATTTCTTAAAATACGCAGAACCTGGAAGTGGCTTTGATAAGAAGTGGGTTTATCCACTTCATTTCGAAATGTTACAAGTGCATTGAAGTACAAAGCAAGCAAGTGTACAAAAATCCCTGATTTTGCATTTCGTAGCTTGTATCTTAATAAAATAACACTAAATTTACCTCTCTGCGGAATCGACAACAGCTGCAATCACGTAAGATTCCATAGTTTACTCAAAATACTTTTAACTTTCAATAAATACGAGAGAAACGTGCTTTCCAAATTTTAGTTATTGACAACTAATTTTATTCCACGCCTTTTTAATCACGATTAAAAATAGTCAGATTTAGTTTGACAATCATAATTTTAGGTGAAAAACGTCAATTTCAGAATAGCGAAATTGCCATTTTCACTAAATTGAATAACTTAGTGCTGTCAAACTATAATTAATTTAAGTTATGTCATTTTAATCAATTTCAGAATAGGAAACGTCGTTTGACAGGAATAAACTAAATTTTAGTGATTTTTAGTCTAGTTTAGAGAAATTTGTGACAAGAGAATCGGCACCAATATCATCTAACACCAGTCAATTATCTACCAATCAATAATTTCGGATTTAGGATTCGGAAATCAACATAATCGCTCTATGTACGTAACCGTTTAATTTGGATTCATCTGCTTAAGTATACTATATGTAGACATTTTGATTTTTATTATGTCTGCATACCTGCCTATAGGTCTTTTAGTCGGTGGTACCTTCCTATCTCAGAAGCCAAAAGCACGTAGTTCCTGTTAGCCACAGCGAATTGAACATAGGTAATTCTACAGCAGATTACAGAAATAGCAGAAAGTTTTGTTGAAATTACATTTTTTTTTCAAGTTGATTGATTTGACCAGGTTTTCTTAAAATATTTTTTGAATTAGGTGTGTACACAGCCTTAGCAGTCCTATAGACGTCTCAAACATACAGTGAGACTGGATGATTCAGGGTAAGAGCATGAAGAAAAGTTTTCTGAATACACGGTTATGAAATGTGTGGCCTCATTAAATCATAAACCACTACAGCGTGATTAGTTACACGTAGAACAACAACCGGCAACCGAAACGAATAACTAATTTTTCTAAGTTTCCGCCATATACCAAACCAATAAAAATAACTAATGTAAATGACTGCAAACGATGCTTAACATAACAACGGTCTCCACCGTCAAGGTTACAGCAGCGTTAAGATATTCGCGCGCTCGCATTTAAATCGTTATTGTCCACATTGCCCTGCGCGGTTGTTAAATCTTACTGTACGCGAGACATCGTCCGATTATGTTAACGAGTCACGATTTATGTAATAGTAGTAGGTACCTACTACTACAATATTCAAATCCTAGAAGATAAGTCAAGTATAGCGACTACTAATGAGATTTCTCCTTAGCACAATATTTCGATCCCTTTAGGCGCCTACTCGCTAGCACTATCTCATCTGAATACATACTTTTATTTAGTGTTTTTGTATTTTTTACGAAGGACTTATTGAAACCATAATATTATGGAGCTCAATGTTAATATATTTTTAAGGATAAAACAACACTTCCCATGATTAGTACAAAATAAAATTAAATATATTGTTAGTTTTTTACATAGGTAAAATTTATTTAAAAGTACAGAACATATGAAGGACTACACACTGAATTGAGATAAAATACTTAGTACTGACTTGAAAATGATGTAAGCCACTTTTAGTATTCACAATATGAACTTATTGCATCAATTAATGATTATTTGGCAGACCAAAAGAGATTTTCCAACAGTGCATAGGTCATTAAACCTTATTATTATTATATAAGTGAAATTTGGAATAGAAGCTGTAAGAAAATCTGCAATTAGACCAGCCACTACACCTTATATACCGAAACATTATTTATGGCTAAGAAACTTTAATATGTGATGTTCCAGCATACAAGTTCAGCTGCATGCAGGCAACAAGGGGCCAGCATACACCCAAATATATTATTATAAATTAATTTTAAGTAATATTTCATAGATAGTAATTTTAATATATTTTGTACAATAAAATACAATTAAGTACAACTTGTAGCAAAGATATTAAAGAGAGTAATATTTATCTCAAGTGTTAAAGCTGCAATAACGTGTGTGTACGCACAAGGCATATTTACACAGCACACACGCACGGCAACAACACACCATGTGCTGCACACTATAGTACATAATTAATTTTATTACTTAATAGAATATAAAGACACGCCCAAGCTGAGAACTTCTCCACTTATTTTACAGATTTCAATGCATGATTAGCCAATGAACATGCCTGTACTCCACTAGCAGATTGCTATTAAATAATACATTGATCGTCGCTTAATATCACAGCTAATTATGCTTTGAAAATTATAGACATGTCTAATTTTCACTAATGTAGATAACAATGTAGAGTATAAGTAGACAATCTGAATTAATTTACATTACAATATCATGTCTTTTCATATGAAAAATTTAAAATTACATTACCAAAAATTAAACAGTGCAGCGCATTATAAATAAATGTGCATACCTTAATATTTAATTGACTAAATAAATTTGTTGCCTGCAGATCTGACATATTATTTTATTTAAATATCGAGAGGTAATATCTTAAGAGAAATTTTAACTTCAACTATTGAAAAAAAGTTAAATCCAAATTTAAAAATATTTTGTATTTATTACGACAATTCCCTTCAAATCCACCTAGTTATTATGAATGTGAAATATCATTCCAAAAGCTGAGTCTCCGTCACACATATTTCACTACCACTATAATTGTGGATCAAAATGTAAGGATCGAAGAGAAGTAGATGCTAGCACTTCACGAATGTGCATTGCTGTTCACATGCGCCTTCTTTTCCTGCGCATCTGGCGTACGCTGGCCGTCACGCCTAGGAGGCATGCGCTCATTGATGGCATCCAGCCCCTTGGCCTCAGCAAACGAAGTAATCTTATGATTTGGAGAGAAGCCCTGCAGGGCGTTCTTGAGAGAAGTTTTACCACCAGAAAGAGCACCCAATGGCAAAGCACCAGTGGGTGTAAGCCCTTTGAGCTGTAGCACAGATTCACTTTCCTCGCGAAGCACTGAGAACACATGAGCCATTTTGCCAATAGCACGAATCTTGTTACGGATGACTTCTTTCCTGAGATTTGCTTCCTCCAATGCATCATCTCCTTCAGACATCAATTCATCATCAGAGCAAATGTTTAGTACATTGACCAGCATTTCTGTAACCTTCTCGCCCACAAATGGAAGGGACCAGGTAAAGACGTCCATGAAGTTGGGCAACCAGTAAGGGTGCGGAGAGCAGTTAAACTGTCTAATGTTCATCACATTGTTCTCATACTTCAGAACAGCAGCCTTGTTATTATAGACATCCAAATAGTTAGGTGCAGAAAAAATTGTAATGAGACTGGGAAATCCAGTAGTCTGACTTTTACGATACATCCGGTAGCCAGCATCTTGAGCTTCATGAGCACGTATGATGGAAAGTAAGTTGTTTCTTTGTAGAAAATCACAACAAGCTGCATAGCTATAGAAGTATGAACAACCTCTGACCGAGTTGTGCGAGAAATGTTCTGCATTCTTTTCATTCCCAAAGTCTTCCAATGGATCAGACCAAAGCAGGTCACACATAGCTCCAAATGCAGGTGGTTCTTTGAATCTATCTAGTTTACGAATATCATCTAAGCTGTTGATCTCAGGAGACAGCCCTCCATGCACACATAGGAACTGCTGGTTCATAAGAGCAGCAAGAGGTAAGCAGTCAAACGCATCCATACATGCATCATACACCTTCTCAGAATATTTGATTTTACATTCTTGTTTGAAAGTGAAATACTCTGTCAAGTGTCGGCATTCATGATTACCGCGTAATAGGAATAACGTCTTCGGGTAACACAACTTCAAAGCCCAGAGGTAGAGAACACATTCTATACTGAAATAACCTCGATCCACATAATCACCTAAGAATAAATACTTGGTACAAGAAGGAGAGCCTCCCACCTCGAACAATTTCATCAAATCATAAAACTGGCCATGGACGTCTCCGCACACAGTCACCGGTGAATCGATCTCGATCATAGTTTTTTCTGATCGTAATAAGGTGGCACCATCTTGGATGATTCGTAAAGCTGCATTTTCCTCGATCCGACCTTCTAAGATAAAATGTTGCTTCAACACCTCAGGTAGAGGCTTTGCACTTTTTTCATCGAATACTTCCGATACAGTGAGCTTGCGACTGGGAGGGAAAGCAACACTTTGAATCATACGCTGCGTAGTCGACACTTTATCATTGCTCCCGGACATATTTGTCACATAAAAAACACTAGGTCTAATCCATACACGCCACTATTTTCAAAATGGCAGAATAGATATAATACTAAAACAGAATCCCGATTTCACGACAGAGAAACTACTGCGCACTGGAAAACAATGCGCAAACATCTGGCGAGTGGTCAATAAAATAAACAGGGATATCGAGCGCGTTTTATTACTTTTGAAAATATCATTAAATAGTAACACTGGCAATTTAAGGAACAGTTGCCAGTACGGTCTTTAAATAAACTATTACAGGCACACGTTTGTTTATGTAACACCAACAACAAATTCGAGAAAAAGCAAAGGAGATATAATTGTAAATAATTTTAGGAAACCCTTTTTTTAGTAATAGCTTTAAAATGAATTGTTTGTCTTGTGAGCCGATTCGTTTTTTTTTAGTAATAAAGTATTAATCATTATGGTATATTTTCTCGAATATTTTGAACCTAAAAAATAGTAACCTTATATTAGGGTGCAACCAGACTACGGTCGATCATCGGTCGCCATAAAAATTCTTGCTCTCGAGTTCTCGACTCTTTAGATAGCGGTTTTTTAAAGGTACCTCTATGTGCTACAATTATTATTGAACCGTTGCCGTACCCGCCCGTACTGAGGAAGTAACACAATTCTATGTAAAGTGACAAGTTCAATCAGTTTTAGCCTACCAACAAGGCTGCCTGTCATTTGGCCAGTTGTATAAGGAAGTGACTCGATCTAATTATGTGAATCACGTCGTTGATCAACTTCGGTGTGGTTGCACCTTAATACCACGCATTCGCTTATGTTTAGTGATTTCATTAAAGGGGCTTGTACAAAGCACTGCATGCAGGGACACTGCCAAACATATTGTGTGTATGCATGCAGGGCCGATATTTTAAGGCCCTGCGGCAGGGTGAACAATTAAAATATCAACCCTGAATGCATACACATATACGATTGGCAGTGTCCCTGCAGGGCGAAGAGCCCTGCATGCAGTGCTTTGAGTAGGGGCCTTAAACGAGGCCATATTGTTTATTGAATTATGTTTCCAAAATTACTTTTTAAGTACGAGTTTGGTCTGAATACCGCTTAACTCTTGATAAGTTTTGGACTCATTGTTTTATCGAAGACACAACCTTTGAAAAAACAATTATTTATTGTAGAAGTACATTCTAAAAAAACGTTCGTGTATTTCAAAACGTGGTGTTGAGAGTTCTGTTGGGGACATATTGATTCCTCATCGATTTGATTGACTTTATCTTTGGGGCATAGGCACATTGAGGCAATTAAGTCTAGATTAAATAAACGCAGTGCTACAAAAATGATGCGCCGATGTCTCTGAAGCAGACTTATTAAACGCTCTAGCTAGTGAGAATATAATAAGCCAGAGTAATACAACTAAATTTTATTGTGAAAGCATGTCGAGAAGAATTTTGCTCACCCTTGGAGAAAAGTGGTCTAGGGGGCCATAAACCACTTAAAAAACATTCTAGCGTTTCTGTTGTATGTAGTTCAATGTTTTAAGATGTTTTAAATGTACTAACTGATTGATTAGAAATGCAAATGAGCCCCATCATGTAAAAATAAAACTAACGCGAGGTGTCTAAAATATAGCCTGCTACATTTGCGTGTTTTTTTTTAATTTAATGTCTTGGTAGTGCTTGCAAATTAAAAATAAGCCAGTTTTAAAACAAGAAACTGATTAACTACGCAAACTTATCAAATACATGTTCAGCGATTTTCAGAAATGAAACTGCCAAGACAATAATCTAATAAAAACTACACGTTCTAATAACTCGTGGTATCCTATTAAATAGTATTACTAAATAAATATGTTCTTAGAATTTAAAATAATACAATGCTTATTTTAAAATTGTTTCATCTATGGTTTAACCTCTCTGACCTCAGAATCTGAAACTCGAACCCTCATTCATCCCTTTCGGCAACGCCCTTGTACCTTAGTGTTGCTATTGTAAAAAATAAAAAACCTGAAAGATGCTCCACCCCACTTTCTTATATTTTGTGGGTATTCGTTTCAAATGGTGTTAGTGGGAAAGGTTCAAGTTACATTTGTTTTAAAAATAAACGATGTTGTTTATTCAAAATAGAATAGATTTTTTTATGATTAAATTCAATTTTTTTACTACCTTCCTGTTCGCCAGATAAACCCTGTCTGTATGTCAGGTAACACTTGCATACAGATAAGAACAGGAAGTAGGTTCACCTCAAGAGGGTCGGTCTGAGTTCGAAACTCTGAAATTACGATCTGTGCCTTGCAAGTCTAACTCTTTCTTTCCTACTTGTGCAACTCACGCTTTTTAATCAATAATCATACAAGTTTTGCTTGGTTAAATGAGAGCTAGTCGAAATGAACTCTAATTTCAATAATACAATGCAGTGTTTAGTTCAATAATATTGCTCTTATTACTTAGTAACTTCAACAGTATATAACCACCTTCATTTATTTTTTGACTATTGATACTGACTCTTATAGGTAATGTGGGTCAGTCGCAAGTAATGAGTACTATAGTTAGTTGGTAATCGGGCTGCTGCCCAAACAACAGCTAGATACGTACCTATCTACTAAAATTATTTTTATCGCTGTAGCGACTATTTTTACATTTTATTTCAGGGGTATGTAGGTATTGCATGTACCTAACAATTGTTTGGTATTATTAACTGTCAATGTCTATTCTTGTCACTAAACTGGGATGATACTGGGTTACGATGTTAATTTGCCAAAATTAGATGGGCATGCTGGATAGCACCGTAAATTATTATGACTTCCATGGTACCTATGGCTGTGTGGTTATTTTTGGACAATTGTTCCCTGGACGTGTAGTTATTATCAGTTTTGATTAGGCACCAGAATTACCTACCTGAATATTTTTTGACAGTGGAGAAGATTCTGCAAATAGCGACAAATTGATTTGTGGGAAGAACGGCATGGCAGTGCTAATGTATCAATAATCCTATTATGTACAGGGCGATTCTGCAATGGCTCTTAGTTACCCGCTAGAACGACTACCTGAGTAGGAGCAGGTGCTTTGAAATTTTCCTTGAACAATGGATTGCCCTACTGAAGAACAACGAAGATGATACTAGTTATAGAGATTAGGTGAAAATCGTTTAAAAAGGCCGTTTTTTTTATTAATTCGTGTAATTCACAGCCGGTACATTTAGTGGGGCACTTTTAGACAAGTTTTTTTCTAAAGTTTTACTAAGAGAAAAACGTGTCTATGAAATAAATATCTATGCATTATAACAAATCATACTTACCGTCGTTGTTCACGATTTACGATTTTGCGTTTTTTTTAGTCCCACCCCACGATAAAAAAAAACATTTTATCGTGTTCAATGGCGTCGCCAGCTTTTGAGTTAATGGGGCAGGAAGATGAGAAAAAGAACTGCTTTTTAAAGGTCAAATTCACGCTCTACACTATCTAAAAATCTATAATTCGCCTCGAAAACATTAGCACCTCAGATTGGTTACATTTTTTATTACTTTTTAACCGACTTCCAAAAAGGAGGAGGTTCTCTATTCGACTGTATGTATTTTTTTTTTTTATGTATGTTCACCGATTACTCGAAGACGCCTGAACCGATTTGAAAAATTCTTTTTTTGTTTGAAAGGGTATACTTCCAAGTTGGTCCCATAGCCACCAAATTGGGATCTGATGATGGAATCTTGGCGAAATCGAGGGAACTCTTCAAATTTTATCTGAAAACGTGTTGCGATTTTGGTATTTTCTACAATAAGTGAAGCATTTGCGTTTGATAAGAACCATTCTACCATCAGATCTGATGATGAAGCCAAGAGTCACGGATAGTGATTGCAATCCGGCGTCATTATCAGTCCGGCCGGATACGACCGGATTCCCATCAATCCGGCCGGATCCGGGCGGATCCGGCCGGATTGATTAGATCAGGATGATTTTCGCTTTTTAGTACAAAATAAGTGAGTTAATCAAGTGTCACTGCACTTATATGTCGGTAGTTTATAAAAAATAAATCTCAAAAATATAAAATCGACTTTATGTCATAACCAATGTTAAGACAAATAGACAACAAGAAAACAATTAAAATTTAGTAGGGTAGGTAACTAGTAATAATTTTACGACGTAACGAGTAGCTGAGTCTTTCTAGATTTCACTTTCACAGATAGATCAATTTATGAGTAACTATATTAATTATCAAGTAACTATAATATCTAATAGATACAATTAACCTTACGTAATTAACTGAAATGAGATCATAATCATTATTAAAGTATTTGAGAATGCTAACAAACAAGTCATATAGGTATTTATGATTATGACAGATACCATCATGATTTGATGAATCTGTCGAACGAATAAATGGCAAAAATTATCACAATAATGAGTTTAGAACTCTTTAGTTTAATCAACTTACGATAAATAATTATTTTAAGTAATAACTGTAAAAAAATATAAGTATTAAAAGAAAATCAATATTGATTTTGAAAATAAGATCGTAGAAAACAAATATTGTTAATTGTGTCATCAGCTAAACGACTTCTAATAGAGCTGTAAATATAGCCTGCGGCCGAAAAGGCCCATTCAGCTTCTACACTTGTCGGCTTTATTGTAGCAAATAATCATGAATAGCAGACAAGTATTCTCCTCGGACTCCATCGCTTTCAAATGTCGTCATTTCATGCAACAGCTATATTATTTTCCCAAAAACGGCTAGCACCGGATCCGGTCTTCGGATCCGGTATATTGGTACCGGATCCGGTAACCATTAAATGATGCCGGATCCGCCGGATTACCGGATCCGTTTTTCCGGATTGCAATCCCTAGTCACGGAACTCCATAATGAGACAATGTACCATAGTCGTGTTTGGGCTTGTTGTAATTGTAACGGTACGCACTTTCCATGTATCAAGCACCTGTGAACCACTAAAAAGTGAAAAATAAAAACTTTTTTGCAAAAAATAAAGCCGACTTCAAAAAAAAAAAAAAAGTGAAAAATAACTTTAGCTTCTGAAGTCGGTGACAAAATAACTAAAGCAATCAAACAAAGGTCACCGACTTCAGAAGCTAAAGTTATTTTTCACTTTTTTGTTTTTTTTGAAGTCGGTTTTATTTTTTGCAAAAAAGTTTTTTATAGATTATTTTTAGAGAAGTAAAAGTTACTATTCTTGACGAGTTATTGAACTAAAAGAAAAGTAAAATCTCCACTTCAGAAAAGTTGTTATTCATAAGTCCTTTTATCAGACCAATAGAAGTTACTTAATTGATTTTAAGGTGAAAGCGTCAGGGTAGCCCGCGAAATTCAAATTTTCTTACGGTTTTGGTTTCTTACAATTTAAGCAATTTGCAGGACAAGTGTTTAGCACAGAACATAATTACATACCCTAACGGTGTTTAGGTAGTGGGCGCGGCTACGAAAGTCGATTGAATAACTTTTTCATTTCTCGTATTCGGAAAGAAGTGTTTGTTTGATCCGAGTAGCGGGTGCGATGCTACTTCCCCACCTTTGGGCGGGAAAGACTCATAGTAATAAAGTATTATTGCTTCCCTTTCTAGGGCATCTTTTTTTAAATTTGAAGATTTTGATAGGCAATCAGTTGCAGAAAATATAATATTATAATTTTATTAAGAAAAATGCTGCGGTCTCATGAGTTTATAAACAGCCAGTGTGAATTAAAAAAAAACTAAGCTGGTCCTCCCCCGGTAGTGACGCGGTGTGTTCCATAGTTAAAATTTTAAATTGAATAACAGCGTCTTATTTGAAGCTAAACATAATATAATCATGCGAAGTATATTATTGTACCATGAATATAATGAGATAGGCCTATCTGTTTTCCGCTCGTCTTACCTCTCTGTCTACCCTCGTAGCTCCCTCTCGCTCTCGCACACTTCCATTCACTCCTCCACCCCGGCGCGGCCGCTAGGCTCGCTCTCGTCATTGTGTCAAATTATACCAGGCAGAGGATAAAAGTTAAGCTTCAAATAAGGTAGGTATTTAATAAGCGTTTTATTTCAGGGTAAAACGCTGTTATTAAACACCTGACCGGTATTTGAATAAACATAATGAGACCTGTTTGTTATCGCCTGGTGGAGGAGGACACCAATGTGAAGGTATGCACGTCGAAAATCAGGTCTGTACACGCCGGCAAAAGTTGCCATTCGGGGGGGGATCGGTAGCGAGACAGATGATCTGCGTGTGAGTTGAATCTGCCGGGAATGTGATGAGCGGCTAGCTGAATTTGATAATGATCTAGACCCTTGAAAATTTCGATTGTCAAGCCCAAGAGAGCTATTGATTTCGTGCCGCCTTCCTTGCGAATGAAAGCAACGGCTGTTCTGTTGTCGCACTGCCATAGAACCGTGGAACGACACAGAGACTGACCCTGGTCCTGTAATATCTTCAGTAATGCTAGAAGTTCCTTCTGGTTGCAGTGTATCGGTTGTTCTTGTTCGTTCCACGGCCCCGTGAACGAACGGTCGTCTAGTTGCGCTCCCCAAGCTAGGTCTGAGGCATCGGTCGCTAGGAAATGCGTTGGAGGCGCGAAGTGAATCGGAGAAGGACAAGTGTGGTTCTGCAACCACCAAGTTAACTCTTTCAGGGCATGTACCGGAATCATGAACCGTTTAGCAACTGGTATCTTGGCGACTGTATTCAGGAAAGAGAGGAGTGCTCGAAAGTGAAGCCAGCCCCTTGGTACAACTAAACTTGCAAAATTTAATAGACCTACTAGGCTCTGCAAAGCTACGACAGCCCTAGAAGAGAGCTCTCGATTTGAAATCGAGAGCTCTCTTCTAGGGCTGTCGATATCTTGGACTTAGATTCAGCCATTTTTTCTTTGGACGAGACTTTTTGTTTACCAGAGTGTTCCACTGAACACCCAGGTAAACTAGGCATTGACAAGGTGTGAGTGTGGACTTGTCGAAATTCACCAACCAACCGAGATACTGCAACCTCTCTACCGTGATTTGGACATGGGTCGGTAATATCTGTGGGTTTTGATGTACAACCAGAAAGTCGTCTAAGTAGACGATTATTCGAATCCCTTGATCCCTGAGTGACTGAGCTACCCAATTGGATAGGGAGGCAAATACCTTGGGAGCCGTGCTAAGACCGAACGGGAGGCACGTCATTTCCATTAATTTCTCTCCGTATAGATTAGACGTAGGATCCGTCTGTGAGATGGAGCTACGGGAAGGTGGGAATAAGCCTATGACAGGTCTATTTTGCACATCCAATCCTTTGGTTGTAGGAAGTCTGGGACTCGATGAACATTTATTAATCTGAACCTGCCGGTGATTACGTAATTGTTCAAGGCAGCTAGGTTGAAGATGGGTCGGTGCGTTTCGTCGTCCTTTGGCACAAGAAACATTGTGGACACAAAACTTGGCGAGGCCTGACATCTAATATACCTTGGTGTTGCATTTGGGTGATTATGGACGTCATTGCGTCCGAAGGAACCGTGCTGAACTGACTTTCGTTTAACGGTGGTACCAAGTGGCGGTCGATGTAAAAAGGGTATGCGATACCCTTTTATTATCTTTAACAGATAACTTGGGGCACCCAGTTCCTTCCACCGATGGTGGAAACGAACCAGACCCCGCTCTGAATGTTCGGGATCGATAGTCAATACTTACGTTTTTTGTTCCGGTTGTAATTCTCAGAGGGCGATGCGGCTCGCTTGCGGCTATTCTTGCTGTCATGCTGCCTGTAGCCTTGCCGACCTCCTCTGCCTCGAAAGGAACCTCTTGAACGCCCGAGAATGACGGGCGATTATCGTCGTGATTAGTGCCATGACCCTGCGAGGGTCGGGCATTACAGTAAGCCTGCGAGGGTTGATTGTAAGCATGTGAAATATGCGTAAGCGCACAACATCCATGAGCAGTACCCTGCGAGGGTACGTTACGTAAAGCCTGCCCCTGCGAGCGAAACGGAAGCAGAACTGCTCGGCTTTTGTAAAGGCAAGAACACTGTTCGAACACCTGGCTTCTCTAGTGCTGTGGCTAGTGACTCCGCATTTAACACGTGCTGGCATGACGGAGGGATCTTACGTAACACAGCCTTGACAAGGGGATCACGCACGTGGTTTATAATTCCATTCTTTCTCATCTGAATAACCTCCGCACGGCGACCGCAGGTTAATTGCAAAAGATCGGAAGAAACTATGAAAAATCGCCCTTCAAAACTAGCTCGTTAACTTTTTCGTTTATACTCTCGTAAGACAAATCCAAACCTCGCGCCCACTGTAAAAAAATTCTGACAGAAGTTTGTTAAGCTTTGCGCTGTTTAAGAATGCAGAACGATAGCAGCGAAGGCCCTGTCAGCGTGCGCAAGATGTCGTGACGAATCATACGGCCCAATTTCTTCATTCATCTCCAAGTCGATAAACCCGGGGGTAGAATTATAAAGTTTTTGGGTTTCCGCATAACGAACCTCGCACTGTGTAAATGTTGCAAATCCTTTAACGTTTGAAGAAACTCCTGAGGAGTCTTTGGAATACTAGGTTCTTTCAATTTCGTCTCGATCTCAAAAGTAAAATCTGACTGAGCCACATTTACAATCGGATCTTCGTAAAGTTCGCCACTTACGTTTCCGTCAACTAGATTCTCATTAGAGTGTACCGCCGCGGCACATGGCACAGAATTATTGTTGCAAAAAATTAATTGTTTTTTGACGTGTCACCTGACGTATTAATTTACGAAATTTCCGGGAATCGTGTCGATGCCGGCGTTTGCCCCCCCTTTTTTTGTTGCGGTGACGCGGCGTGGATCTTCGAGGACTCGAGTCCGAAGACGACGAATTCGAGCTGCTAGAGGAGTCGGATGAGTTACTATTCGACGAATGAGACCTAGCTCGCGACTGACGACGAATACGCGATCGTTTTTTATTGTAACTATTAGCGGGAGCACTAGCACTAGCACATGGAGCTTTAGAGCCTGGATTTGAAATACTTTCGTCACTTTCCATATTAACACGAGCTGTAAAATCTAGGAAAGAAAACCACACAACACATAATTTAAAAAAATATGTAGGTGGGTACCAAAAAACGTACCTCGAACGGTAACACCGTTTGATTTAGGTAAAATTATTTGATTTACATTTCTTTTTGAAAAAGTAAAAGAGAAAGCTTTTCAAACACTTACGTGTAACAGGAATATTTATGTACCTACATGAATTTGCAAAGATTTATGCGAAATAAAATTTACCGAGTCCTGAGTACGATCGTGCGCAGCGGAAAAACAGGACGCCAATGACGAGAGCGAGCCGAGTGGCCGCGCCGGTGGAGTGAATGGAAGTGTGCGAGCGAGAGGGAGCTACTAGGGTAGACAGAGAGGTAAGACGAGCGGAAACAGATAGGCCTGTAACGGTCAGGTGTTTAATATATAATTTGGCGGGATACTAACTCTGTAAGCTGTAACGAATCTGGGTTTTTTCCAATATTATAATAAAAATGAGTTCAAGTGATTCTGAAATGCTGACCGCAGATTCTGTTAAAGACGAGGCAAATGCAGCTACCGTAAATCTTTTTCAATACACTTCCTCGAAAACTGGTTCTTTTCGCACTACGATTAGGTTCAAAATGCAGTGTATTTCACACGTGTGCATTTTTCATATTTTTTCCACACAATGTGCAGAAAGCAAAATTGCCACAGCTATTTATACATATAGGTACTTAGTCCAAATTGGTTCGTTGCATAATTAATCTTGTTTACTTATACACAAGACAAGGTTGTTTTATTTCTCAGGAACTATTCAACTGTGTGTGTGTTTTTAGGTACAATTTATTGGTGTAATTAAATTGTATGAATAATGGTTAAATAATATAATATTATAGTACACTAGCCATATTGACGTCAATATGGCGTAAATTAATTTTGTTCTGAAGGAGGAACAGATTTTTTAGACCGAAGGAGGTACAGAATAGTACATTTTAGGTAAATTTGTTTGGTAATTGGTATAATTTGATTCGCTATGGTCACAGGCGCCTCAGTGAGCTTGCCTCGCACACTCAAGACGGACCTCACTTGTTCGAAGAATACGGAATCACGAATAAAGAACAGTGTCTCAAATTAAAACAATTATATGGCAAATATAACTGACATAGATATACTACTTTGGGACGCGGTATGTCCTGATTATACCAAGTTTTCTTTTTTTGTACAAGTTGAATGGCAGTGGTGGCGATACAGGCGATAGTCTTCCGAACTTCATGGCTTCATGACAATCTTGAGCTGAATATTCGCTACGCTCGCGCGCTCGTGTGGCGCGTGTTCGACTTGTGAGTCAACAGCAACACTGAGCTTTCGAGTCGTTCGACTTTGCCTCAGCCTTGCTCCGGCCGCGCACGGCAGCCTCATGCACATTTAAATACAGACCGAGGCTGCCTCGCGTGGCAAACGTCCGAGGCTGCATGCTCGCTCAGTCAGTACCTACGCGGCAAGATTTCATTATTTTCCATTCATTTAATTTATCATGTTTCTTAGAGAGATTTGATATTTATATGATTGCCCCTATCGATTAATGTAAAAAAGTACAGGATGTTAGTTTGTTTGGTTGAACGCGCTAATCTCAGGAACTACCGGGTCGACTTGAAAAATTCTTTTTGCGTTGGATAGTCCATTTATCGAGGAAGGCTATAGGCTATAACATCACGCTATGAGCAATAGGAGCGGATCAGCAATAAGAAATGTTCCAATCAGGAAATTCACGCGAACGAAGTCGCGGGCAGAAGCTAGAACCTAATCTGTATAACATTTTGTTCTTTTTCAACCGACTTCCAAAAAGAGGAGGTTCTCATTTCGACTGTATTTTTGTATTTTTTTTGTATTTGTGACCTCAGGACTTTCGACTGGTTCTTTTTTGTTTGAAAGCTAGTACTTCCCGTGTGGTCCATTTCAATTTGGTTGAGATCTGACGCTGATCTTCGGAGAAATGGAACTGTTCAAAAATAGACGGAATATCTGTAGTGATTGGTGCAATCGCTTGGTTGTTTATTGTTTATACAACATCATGACGTAACATCACGCCTGTATGCTCTGAGGGGGTACGCAGAAGTGCACAATACAACCAGAATTCGACAGTTGGGTGTGTTAAGTTCCATTTATTAGGGATAAGCCTATTACTGTAACATGTATGGTATTTTGACGTGACAACGTCTAATAATTCGATAGAGCCGGCTGTAAAAAAACATGACTCATGCGGCGTTACCTCGCTGATCGCTCTGAGGCGTTCCATCATGTAAGGCTTGAAGTGCAAGCGAGAGCGCGGAACGAGTGACAAAGAAGCACAATCGGCCTTTGCGTTCGGCAGCGTTCGACATCCGTCTCTCTCCTACTTGAGTGAGCGATGCGTCTGCGTGGACAGCTGCTATACTATAGTACATTTACATGTTTTGATCGAGTATCAAGTGTAGTGAAAAGTGAATGTGGTGTCATAAAATGCTACCATTCCATCAGTATTTTCTTAAGACGTTGTCACGTTCAACTATCGTCAGTAAACCGACTTTACAGACAATCAGTTTTTTTTTTTTTTTTATTGAAAAGGATGTACTCCAAGGGTAGTTTGATGAGAATTTGGTTAGATTCTGATTACCTCTGATTAGACTTCGGAAAACGCGGCAAAACTTATATCTGACTGGCACGTATCCAACGAGCCTTCCTGCTCTGACCATAGAAGAATCCGCTTCTCACTAGTGGCCAATATAAAAAAACCCGAACCCAGACGCAACCCACGCCGTACCAACGTACCCGGCTACAAAACGACTACTGGCCTCCCTGCTAACGCAGCACCAAGCGCCCCAAACTCTAACGGACCCTGAACAACTTGAACACGCTGTAACAAAACTCTCGGAATTCATCATTGAAGCCTACCACGCCTGCTGCAAACTAAAAGACCCAAACACCAAGACAAAGGGCAACTCCTGGTGGAACTCGGAACTTAGTAAGCTCAGGCAAACCATGCGCAAACAATTCAACAAAGCAAAAAACTCCAGGCTACCAGAAGACTGGGATCTATACAAAAAAACACAATACACCTTCAAAAGGCAAGTCAGGTACGCCAGCAGGGCGGCCTGGCGAAGGTTCTGCGAAGAGATTGAATCGAACAGCGAGGCCGCACGCGTAAGAAAAATCCTGTCTACCGATCAGGATCGCGCCCTCGGGTCGCTGAAAACCCCAAACAACACATTCACCAAGTCGGATCACGAGACAAGTAGGGTTCTCCTGGAAACCCACTTTCCAGACTGTGACCTCTGCGAAGACAGAACCTGGGCAACTGAACCAACGCACACACCAAACGACCAAGACTGGGACAGAGCCCGCACTATAGTAACAGCAGAAAGAATAAAATGGGCAATAAGAACTTTCAAACCATATAAATCTGCAGGCTTAGATGAAATCTTCCCCGCCCTCCTACAATGGGGACTGGACGTCTTAACGCCATGGCTGACCATCATCTATCAAGCCTGCATAGCACAGAGATATATACCACTTGCATGGCGAGAGGTGAAAGTAATTTTCATCCCTAAACCAGGCAAATTAGACTACACACAACCCAAGGCGTACAGGCCAATAAGCCTAACATCCTTCCTACTGAAAACTCTCGAGAGACTCTGCGACCGACACATTCGGGACGGACCTCTTAGAGAAAGACCACTTCACAAACAGCAACACGCGTACTCCACAGGAAAATCAACAGAATCCGCGCTGCATAGTGTGATCTCCAGGATCGAATGTGCAGTGGAACACAAATGCTCGTCACTGGCCGTCTTCATCGACATAGAAGGCGCCTTTGACAAAACCATCTTCCATAGCATCAACGCAGCCCTCGAGAAACACGGGGTGGACCCAACCCTGCGAGGTTGGATCACAAATATGCTCCGACTGAGGGCGGTTCAAGTTACAGTAAACGACACCACTAGGGCCATAGTGGCGAAGGGCTGCCCCCAAGGTGGTGTCCTCTCGCCACTACTGTGGAACCTCGTAGTAGATAGCCTCATCAACCGCCTCAATAGTAGAGGCTACTACACGGTGGGCTATGCCGACGACCTGACTATAATAATAAATGGGACACATGAAAACACACTATACAACCTCATGCGTCAGGCTCTAAGGATAGTAGAAGAATGGTGCAACGAACACAAGCTAGCAGTGAACCCCACCAAAACCGAACTTGTCCTCTTCACAAGAAAAAGGAAGCTGGCAACGTTGCACCTACCAAGTTTCTTTGGGGCAACCCTAAGCCTATCGACTGAGACCAAATACCTGGGTATCTATTTGGACAAACAGCTAAACTGGGCAAAACACACGGATTACATCACCACAAAAGCTAGTATATCCCTCTGGCAATGTAAGAGACTCCTTGGGAGAAACTGGGGCCTAAGCCCCAAAATCACCTACTGGCTATACACCACAGTTATCCGACCAATTATCACATATGGGTCTTTGGTATGGTGGCCCAGGACCAACCTAAGCACGACCCAAAAGGACCTTGAGAAACTACAAAGATTTGCCTGCGTGGCAATCACCGGCAGCATGAGAACATCACCAACTGCTGCCCTACAGGTGATGCTGGGGCTACCACCCCTACACCTCGTCGTGAGAGAGGAGGCGGCCGCAGCGATTTTCAGACTCGAATTAGCCGGCACCCTAAGCAACGACTCCAGAATAAAACACACGCGTATCAAAGGAGATTCAATCAGAGATCAGCCGATGATGGCATCACCTATCGACAGATCTCTGAAAACTCACTGCTTCAAAAAACACTACAATATAGTGCTCGTAGAGGAGTTGTGCGACTACTCAGGCACGAAAGAGCTAAGAATCTACACTGATGGATCCAAAACCAAAGATGGGACAGGCGTCGGGGTGTTCTCCGACGACCTCAACATTAAAATATCAAGATCTCTCGGAAGGCTCAACTCTGTCTACCAAGCAGAGTGCGTAGGCATCATCCAAGCAGCACACGCCATAGAGGCCAGGGAGGTTACGGACACCAACATTCGTATACTCTCCGACAGTGCCTCAGTCCTTCAATCCCTAAAGAGTAACCAGATCACGTCGAAACTAGTACTAGAGTGCCACAGGGCCCTAGAAAGAATCACGGTGCTGAACCACAACACGGTAACGCTGCAATGGATAAGAGGACACAGTGGATCACTCGGCAATGATGCGGCTGATGAACTTGCCAGAAGAGGATCCAGCACAAAACCCTACGGACCCGAACCCATTGTGCCCATTCCCTTCAAGCAGCTGAGGAACTGGTTAAAGGATCACACCCGATTACAAGCAGAGAAATGGTGGGCCTTGGCACCAGGTTGTAGGCAATCCAAGGAAGCTATGCCATCCTTGGATCCAAAGCTGACCAGGCGCCTTTTGCACCTGGACAGAGATAGCCTGCGTCTGGTGGCAGGGACCATCACTGGTCACTGCTCGCTGAACAAACACTTCCACACCCTAGGTATCACCGACAGTCCCCTGTGCAGAGCGTGCATGGAGGCGGAGGAGACGGTAGCGCATGTTCTCCTGGAGTGCACAGGCGTTACCAAGATTCGCGAGGAGACCCTGGGAACACCAGGATCACTTGCAGATATCCTGAGGAGACCGGGAAGTTTAATCTGCTTCTGGAGGGAGGTGGGCTGGTTGGAGTAATCGGCCACCATGGCTCACGCACAATGGTCCACTTCAAGGACTAAGTGCGGAAACCTAAACCCCATGATGATGATGATGATGACCTCTGATTATGGGATCCATGACGAAGGAACGGAACTCTTTAAATTCTTAGGAGCTAAGTACTCGGCCGAATCTTTTATAGGCTATCCGGATATTTGAGTCACCTACCATAACGTCGTTATTAACCGACTTCATAAAGGAGGAAGTTCTCAATTCAATGTTCCCCGATTACTCGAAGATGGCTGTACCGATTTTGTTATTGTTAAAAAGGGCTTACTTCCTAGTCAGAATCTGATGGAGGGGTCCTGGAGAAATATAGAGAACTCTTCAAATTTTATAGGCACACCAGAAGCGATTTGGGTAGTTTTAGGAAGCGTACTTTCTCGAAGTGATCGCATTTCAATTTGGTGAAGATCTGATGAAGAACTTATTAATTAATTTATTTAACGGAACTCCTCAATAAATGATAGCAAATGTATGTCTGTCTGTGCATGTCTATCTAGGGTCCGTTCACACAGACCGGCTCGGAGAGCATCGGCGCGCATTTTTCTTTTCACACAGACCGGATCGTATGCGCATGGAGTTAGTTGGAGCGGAGACGAACTATTTCATATAGACCGGCTGGAAGCGATCTGAAAACGGATACGCTCGGAGCCGTTCGGATGCGCTCGCAGCCGGTTGGATGCACTCGCAGCCGGTCGAATGCGCTCAGAGCCGGGTGGATACACTACAAATGCAGTACCAGTATTCCACGCAGTCCAAGTTTTATTTTCGGTGTTAACGTGTGCGTAAATTGTGCTCTCCTCTCCGAGCCGGTCTGTGTGAACGGACCCCTATTGTTTATATCAGTCCATAACAGAAGAAAATCACACCGGGACGCTGTGAAGTGGTAAGCGCATGTGAACCACTAAAAAGTTCAAAATAAAAAGTTTTTTACTAAAAATAAAACTTATTTGTAAAAAAAGTTTATAAATAAAGCTTTAATACTATTCACAGCGGTTTGGTGTCATAACAACACTAGTTCAAAATCATCATCTTAACAAGCTCATATTTTCACTTTTTTGCCAGCAGGTGAAAGATTTTTGTCAAAAAAAAGTACTTACGGAAAACTATTACAACCCAATTAAATCTACTGAAGGAATGGTTGTAGAGACTTAAGTGCTGTAGTAAAATATACTCAGACTGATGGTGACGATTTTCCGTTGGCTTTTGGGCTGAACTTTGTATGAACCGTGAATGGTCTCCTTTATATTTTATGGTGTACAACAGGGTTACCAGAGTGTAACATCTAAAAAAATATGAAGGAGAAGATACTGGGTCTCTGGATCTGTTCTATGTTGTTGTCATAATTCAGTTAAATTGTAAAAAACAATTTGCGAGTGTCAAACCATTTACTTAACGTATAATAGAAATAACTTAAACATGAGGAAACATACAATAAAAACTGTATTTCTATTAATATTTGCATACAACAGTTTTTAATTTAATTTAACTAAGACTCTTCAAGGTTCTTAAGTTTATACACAATCGTATTTCGTCAGTTCACAGTAACTGTAGAATCAACAGTTTTGTACTTTGGTTTGCTGTGAGTAAAAGGTAGATACCGGTACTTGATCATATGCTGCGGAGAAAAAAAAACATGTTAGTTAATGCACTTCTTAAGAGGAAACAGTAAGGGCGAGAGAGTTGAAAAATTGCTACATATTTATGTATTGCTGTCGCGCAGTGCCCAAAAGACCGAGCGCAGAGTGCGAAAGAGACAACAGCAGAAAATACCAATAAATAAATGTAGGTACACAAAAACAACGTTTATTCAAATCTAAGGGGACTACCTCTGATCACTACTCCAAAACATGACCGATTTAATTATATTTTAAATTAAATTTAAAAACAAAGTTTAGCTCGTGTTCCTTTGTTTTCCTATTTTTATATGGGGATAAATATAATGACCACCATAAAATGCTTTGATACCCTTAGTTTTGTAACCAAAAATATCTACTTAACACCAGAAAAATAAAGTCTAAAAATACAATAGACCAGCTATTTTAGTCACGACTCCACTTTAAATTGTATTCGACCACCAAATTTAGTAAATGATCACCAAATCTTGACGACCAAATTAATGTATTATTTTTGCCTAAATAAATCACTGTGATTGCCATAAAATGTAGGCTTATTATCAAATAAAGTATTATGATGCCATATTAAGTTATGTCTCCGGCTTGCAATCCCCTCCCACCGCACCGCAAACGCAGCTTCTCGTTGGATTGGCGATTCGGCTTAAGCACGTCCAGCCACCTTCAAAGGCCAGAACTATTCCGATTGGCATGAAGCGCAAAAGAGGACGACCAGCCAAAGCCAAAAAAGCGTTAATTGTGCAGTAAATTGTTACAGAAGACTGATTCTTATTAAGATTTTAATATTTGTTATTAATTATTAGAGGACTAACTTTTTATGTTTGTTTGTATAATTAAAAAAAGGATGATTAAAATTGTAAGAGTTTTATTTTTTTCTTTGTTCAATATGTTTTTCAATACACTCCCTCGAAAACACACTCTTATCGCACTGTTTAGAGGCATGCAATGCTCGGGTGGATTCCGCTTCGGTCGCAATGACAAACTTCCTGCATTTGTATCAAAATGTTCTATATTTTGCCAAGGGTAATTTATTATTTATAATTATAAATCGGATAAGAAATGTAATTTTTTGCATGTCATTTTAAATTGAAATGTGGTTAATAATTTGATTTTCATTACAATTTTCATTATCTTTGGGTTTGATTTTTTTGGAGTCAGTTTACTTAAATGGGATAGCAAGATGTAAAAACTTTGATTATAATTTTATATTAAAACGCTGGTATAATTTTGGTGATCATTTACTACTTTTGGGATAACAATGATTTATTTGGACTCATTTTGCTTAAATAGGATAGCAGAATTTAAAACTTTGGTTATAATTTTACATTAAAATGCGAGTTTCATTTTGGTGATCATTTACTATTTTTGTCTGCTATTTGTTACTATATCTGGTGGTAAGTTAAACATAAGCCTTTTTATATAATCTAGTCAAAGGAGACAATTTTTTTTGTTCGGCGATTAGGCCACCCACATAAATTGTAGCATTTAATAATGAAACTTACATGGATTTCTTTCTTATAACCTTTAGATTCCAGTGGTTAAATTAGCTAAGATCTGTCTAACCGGAATAAATGTGAAAAATCTGCAAAAACACTTACGAAAACCAAAATAAACAGAAAAAGTCAATGTCAAAATAATGAAGTTGTCTGTCAATCACTAAAAAAGTGGGTTTATAAATTTCCATGCCACGTTGATTGTTTAAACCATCTATGCGATTTTAGTGCAAACCTCTAAAAGTAGCATTAAAATGCTCACAGTTTAAAAATATTTATTTTTAAATTCTTTCTGATTCAATAATTATTATAGTAGATATGATTATCAACGGGTAGGTACCGTACTTTTTTTAGTAAACAGAAAAAAATGCCCCTATTCACGTAAGTGTTTGCTGTCAAATGACATTGACCACAACAGGAATGCAAAACAATATCATAACATAGCTTATTTATTATGATTTTAAGATTCCGTTTTCATAGTTTCCAAAAATAAGTAAATAGTTACTTATTTTTGGTGTTACTAAGAATAATAAATGCAACGACCAGGTGGGCCCAAAAAAAAAATCTCCTTTGTTTTCGGGATGCTCGGACACAGCGGAAAGTCTGGCCATTTTTTTAGGTTTTAGAAGGTTGCTATCTCTTTTTGATTAATAACTTACAAAAAAAAAAAGAAAACAGGGACATGCCAATTAGACAGAATTTTTGAAAAAAAAAAAAATATTGCTCTACTGGCATTATCCTGGGAGGAAACAGGGGACTACGTTTGTGTGGAAAAATAGCCGGGTCCTCTTAGAATTATAAAAATGTAATGGCAGCTGTACACATTTGACAGAGTGAATCAGGCCCCTTATTCACAACCATTCGACTCGCTTCCGAACCGAATCGAACGTCTTAGATGTCGAAGATGTCATCCAAACGCTATTCACAAATCCGCAATCGAATAATTTTGCCAGTTCAATTCGACAAGAAGACTCGAATCTTTCCGACAGCTGTTTGCTGTCGGGAGTCATATCGAACAAAATTTAAACGAAGAAATAAACCATATTTCCAGATTATTTCAGTAAAATAAAAAATACCAAACCTGCCTGAAGTAAGTAAATTAAGTTTAATTATAATCCGGTGTTGTTTGTGAGTTATTAGTTGTTTTATTGACCGTATTTCATTGATGGATCCGCATTTACATAAATTCAATGTGTTTGCAAAAATGTGTAATTCGTTCTAGATTTTAGTTAACAAGCAAGAATTGTATACCACTGATATTAAACACTTTTTCAGTCATTTTTCCTTTTAAGAAAAAATAAAATTTTACTTAAAAAAAAAACACCGTTTCCGCTTTGCCAGTGTGACAGACGGCTGTTTACAAAGCTGGTATTATTCGAAATAAAGTTTATTTGAAAATTTGTATTATTTTATTTCAATAAAATCATTTTGTTTCGTTTGCTGTCCATTAAGTAACTACCTGTATATTTACTTTATAAACAGAACGAAATATTCAAATAAACCAATTTTATTTACTATTTTTCATTTTCTACCACGATCATCTATTTACTACCATTTTATAGCGATCCCCATAAACACAATCTCAATCGGATAGAAAAAACGCATCCGTTCGGATCTGTGAATAGCGTTTTGACAGTTCTTCGGTTCGGAAATGAGATAGTCGAATACGATTCCTTACCGACACGGAAACGTATCGAATGATTGTGAATAAGAGGCCAGGCCCCTTATTCACAACCATTCGACTCGCTTCCGATTCGGAAAGTCGTATATCTGTCTTCTTCAGGCATTACCAAAACGACCGAGATAGACATACGACTTTCCGAATCGGAAGCGTGTCGAATGGTTGTGAATAAGGGGCCAGGTCTCGTAAGCATATCTCAGAGAGGCTTGTGCTCGTGGGCTGTGCGTCGCCATGTACACTCTCAGTTGACTCAGTATTCAATGTGAATTCCGAAGAAATGGACAAAGATATTGATCTTGCTGTATGTGCCATAAGTTGTAATATAAACATAATATTATGTCCCAACTGATCCATAGTCACACCAAATTGAGACTATGGGTAATTTTATTTATCCTTTTATTTATTTTTAACAGACTTTCAAAAGGAGGAGATTCTCAATTCGTCGGAATCTTTTTTTATGAAACTGATCCGCAGTCACACTGGTGTGGCAATTTGGTGTGACTATGGATCGGTTGGGACATATTTACGTACTTTGTATACTAAAAAAGATAAAAAAACCATCCGTAAATCGAGATGTTTTGTTTCCTTTATGTACACATTTCCATTTGTGCAGTTACTCATGCATAATTAGTTAAATATTTTACTTAATGTAACCGTGACTAGGATTCCAAAATATATTCCGAAAAGAATAATTCTGCTTTGTGTTCCTCATTTTCCGAGCTTTGTGCTCGGAAAATAACAAAGAATCTTGTCAAACAGTTGGCGTAACACTGCACAAACACATTAACACGAGCAAGTGTACAGCAACAGTGGTGTGGTGTTTTCTATGGACTACTTGAGCTGCATAAGTGTAGTTAGTCCGTTACGCGAGACCCTTGAATCGGGCGCAAAAACCGACACCGTAAGACTCTCTTTGAGTGTACAGCCACCATTAAAACACAAAATGATATTCATATAGCGTTTTAGCACTTAAAGCGCATACAAAATGTTAGGTACGCCTATCTCAAAATACTAAAATGACTCTTATTTGAATTAGGTATTACTGAATCAATTATTTTCGAAGATAAAATGCAATATCCTCTAACTATTGAGGTATTGCAGGATATGATAACATAACATTTTATCACAGAGCACGGAAATATCTCATGGTTTACTTGCGGCGCAATCGACGCATAGAAAATGACGTCTTTCAGTGATGGTCCGTGACAGAAGTGAGCTCAACATCCATTAGCAAGCGCTACGAATTTAATTAGTAGTGTCGTCTTTAGACGCAGCCGTCGCGGCCATTCCATGCTCTGTGAAAGGGCTTTGGGCTTTTTATTTGGCCTGCCTAACTTCCGCCATTTTATTTTATTTTCAAAGTAGCAGTCACGCATTAAACTTGTATTAAACAATAGCTGGCAATCTGGCATCAATACAAACAAGTTTTGTATGAAACAAAATCTTCTATAGAGTCACATTTCCGAGATATACTTAAGCCATCAAAGTTGGAATCTTTGCCATGAGCAAAACTTATGAGTATTATACTAGCTATTGTTTCATAGACTTTTTATGAGTGGCCGCCATTTTGAAAATAAAATGACGGAAGTTAGACAGGCCACATTTCTTGCAAAAATTTTTCAACCCCTTTGACAAGAGTTTAAATATTGTATGGTTTCAAAGTTAAAAGGATTTTAAAATTCTTACCTTGATTTGTCTCTTCATGGTAATACAGAACAGGGTTATAAAATACATAACTAATATAGGCCAAAATACTGGAATATTGAAAGCATCTATGAATGTACAGCAGAAACCGACCAATGTGCTCTTGGTAACAGAAAGCCAAAATTTAAATTCTGGCAATCTTCGGATAAATGGTCTGAATTCTTCAGTAGCTCTGGTTGGTAGGGCAGGGCCATTATCATCATCACCTAAAACATTGCCAAATTATTAGTTACTGCTACCTGTGTTGGTTTTACATGTATAGTGAATTAGCCACATTTTTATTACTTTCGTCTTGTGTTTTATAATAATTGTGATTATTTTGAAATAAATTCTATTATGTTTTCTTATTAACCTATCCAAGCAAAATAGTATGTGCAAGAAGTAGGTTCACTTCAAAAAAATTGGCAAAATATTTGAGGTTGAAATATACTATATGCTTGGAATCAAACTGTCTTAATCAGTAGACTAGTGCCATTTACGTAAATAGAGAATATGCAAGAAATACAAAACTTTTTTTATTTATTAAAAATGCCTTGTATTGGCGCTTAAAAACGTAATGGTAGGTACACTTGTTTATGTTTAGAACACATCACTTATTTTACAATTTATTGTTTTATGTAGCATATTTTTGGTGAAACTCAAAACACGTCGTTCTCAAAAAACGGCGGTAGTGCCAATGTGTCAAAAAACACTTAAAACACTTTTATCTGAAATGTAGGTAAACTTTACCTACATTTATTTTATTTTTGCTTGAATAAAGCACATACAATTAGTAAAATTTCTTTATTAGGAGCCAAAAAATAGATGTAAACAAGTTGTGATAAATTACGTCACATTATGGCTGCGCCAATCACGGCATAGACGATTGAACTGTCATAGAAAATTGCTGGAGTTTAATATTATTTTTGAGCGACAAGCAGTAGCTGAAATTAACTTTGAACACTTTTCTTGGGTTGATAATAGTGTATTTCATTGATTTAAGTGAAGAAAAAATTACATGCATATTCCCTATTATATTAAATTTAAAAATCTTACCATCAAAGTCCATAGCAGGATCAATCTTCGGTGTCAGGAATGCAATAAACAAGTTTAAATGGTAAATACCCAATGCATATGTGACTATGTACCAACCCTGGAAAATATAGAAACATGAACTTGTATTTATTTTATTTATTTATTTTATTTTAAAGAAGGCTTACAGACTAATAAGAAAAATGTTATATATAAGTGTAATATTATAAAATCGCTAATTACAAGCCTCCACACGTATTAATATTACATTTTGTGTATAAATTCAAACGAAATGTTTCACATAAACCCAGACATGGCGCTTGAATTGGAATCCAGTTAAAATGAATATTTTGCATGTTTTATGTGCCCTTTTTAATAAATTACAATAATAAGCATTCATTATATTTTTACATTTCATTTCATTGAAGATGTAATTGATTCTTATTGCTAAAAAAAACATCTTCATTTAAATATTTACTATCTTTAATAAATAATCTTATTTGATTTAAAATATTTTACCATAAAAATAATATTACTAGTAACTAAACAGATATTTTGTAACCAAACCAATATGAATACAGCATGGTAACAGTAGTCTTAAATATTATCAAGATGTTGATTTGATTAATAAACACAATCATGAATTGTCAAATGTAAGCTTCAAGTGGCCTCATTGTTAGTCTCAATAAAGAGGTGCCACACATGACATTAGTGTGGGCTTATTTTGTCATCTATCAATAGCAAAATAAATGGAATAGAAAAATGGGTGAAGAGTAACATTGTGAGGAAACCGGCATGTCCTAGAACCAAAAATTCGAAGACATGTGACATCTGACCACATTGGGCCCACGTGGTCAATTATTGCCCATACACAAATTTACTCACTTTGACGTGGAGTTGCGGACACCAGTCCGTTGTACAATACAATACAAATGGAATAGAACAGAACATTTACTTTATACATGGCCACATCACATATCTAAATAAAACCTATATTATTCTTATAATTCTTTATGGCAACCATACTTTGATTCATATTAGTATTGCTTTATTGTTTGAGCCTAGTAGGTGACCACACAGATTGCACTCTCAGTTGCTATCTTTAGGTCATTATGGCAAGTGAACTGGCATTGCAATTAGGAGACTTAGACTACCTTGCCAGGTCTTATCTACAGGAAAGAATCAAATTGAACCGTGCATCCAGTTTCTTAAATTTCATAAGTCCTATTATTAGTACAAAACCTATGTTTTGTGAAATTAATGTCATATTTTAAATTAAATTTAACTAGACACCTAAAATTATTCCTATTTTAACACTATTGATAGTCCAACACAAGTAAAGTTATGTGTTCACTCAAGTGTTTCTTAGTATTTGTAAATATAGGCATATACAACGAGTATATAACCTATAGAGTGGTAAAGTCAGACCAGCCGCCTCAGCAACTATTATATGATTTGTCATTTATAAATATTGACGCTCGCTGTCAGTAAAACAGTACAAAACCAGTACGGGCGTATATTTTGTAACATTATAAAAAAAATAATGACAATAAGGATTTCCTCATTACAATGACATCACATTTATCAGCATCAGTTGGCTGGTTCATGTTGAAACAATACTACAGAGATAAGATAAGCCCAACTTACTTGCTTTGTGAATATTCGGAGCATAAACAAAAGTAGGAGAACAAAACTTCCGACCCATCGAGACCTTGTGTGGGGTGTCCATCTATCTAGTGTGCCTTGGTAAACCTGTAATCACGAGTTATAAATTATTTATCATCAGTATGAAAATATAATGTATGTAATCAAATTCTTATTGGCTCCTGTGTCATTAGGCAAGATCTCAGAGGGTGAAATGGCAATTATTCTACTTACGACTGTTTATTGAATTTCCTTGACATTCCTACATTCCACATAAGAGGAAGAGAGCTATTTTATTCGTAATTCGCGGCATCGATTCATGACAACTCACAAAAAGATTGGTGTAATGTAAGAGTGTTCTGTCATCAACTCAACATAAATGCGATTAAATTAACCCCAAAAATTAATTACCTGAGAAATTCGTGTCCACGCTTGTGAAATAATACCTTTTCTTGAAGGTTCAGTAACTAAATCATTTCCGTCCATCATTTTATATCGTATATTTCCTGCTGCTTCTATTACTCGATGTACATTACTGACACATTAGATTAAGAGCGAGTTAGATGATAATATTTACACGTAATTATAGTTTACAAGTTTTAATTACAACCAAAACTTGTATTTTTAGCAATAAGTTTCCTTTTTTTCTAATAAAAGTTAGAAAAGAAAAGACTAGTTTGTTGGAACCTTAGTTTTTTTCTGTGGCCGATAAGGATGGGACACGTGTGAAAATAATCGACATTCAGTAATCGATAATTCCAAAATCATAGTATGCAATGGGGTCTTCTATTTTTATTAGCCTACCTTGTGTGCCAAAGCTGAGCAAAGACATTATTATGCGTTTCATTCTGCGTTCGATCTTTTACGTTGTTCATCAAAGGTAGTAAAACGCATGGTATATTTTTTCTTTATGATTTTGTTATTGGAGCCTACACAGTTGACAGCCCTCGGTTGAATAGACTTACGTTACTAAAGAAATCTACTTTTATAAAAACAAAAAGTACACTTAGATGTAAATTGTTTAAAAATGAAGGATGTATTGTATTAAAGAATATGTATTTTATTATTTAAGTTTACGTAACTCTTATGCCTTCTCCATCAAATACCTAATCGCTATGCGTTCTGTGTTTCTCGATTAAATATTTTTTTAGTACACACACAACACTAGTAGTTTTACGCGTTGACGTCGACAGGTTCTACTCGACTTGAGAAAAAGAAGACGTATATTATTAAGTGTTGCCATGAATACATTTTTTTTCTGGTTTCAAGGGGTCAGTATAATCCTCATAATGCTCTTGCTAGATAAGGATTCAACTCACGAATCTCTCAACCATCCATCTATCTTTATTGTCGGCAGCACGATCTGTGCAACTTGTTTTACATTACAGCTTGAATGTCGCTTGGTAACTGAGCCTGCACCGTGAACGTAATTAACCCACCATGCAGTGGCATCGGTGTTTAGAGCACATACACACACATACATCATAGTGACACAGAATCGCAGATGCATGCCACTGCGAATTCGCTATAAATTGCAGCGGCGCAGCACGTTCACGCCACACCAGACTTTTAGTCAAGGTCAACTATAAAATCAGTAAGCCTTAAGCGGCGTCCCCACTAGAGTAGTGCGGCTCCGTTAGGCCAAGACGCGTGGCCCCAGTGAAGACACCACTTTAGCTGACGGATGCTCATGGGTAGCCCGCGAAATTCAAAGGGCTTGGAATATTTTTGTATGAAGCATGAAATGAAATGCATGAATTAATTAATTTTATTGGAAAAAAATGGTTTCAATTCTTTAGAAGCTGTAAAAAACGGGAAAAATAATAAAAAAATAATTTTTAATAGGTATTTTATAGGTTTTTAATCCTAAAATCAAGTTGATGCATTTTTGGGACATTATGCAAAATATACTAAAAAAATGCTTTTATTAATTAACTGTGGAATAACTTGAAACAATCGTTTCTTTTCTTTGCGCAAAGGAATACATTGCACTTTGTGCATTTTACTAGGCTCTGTAGCTTACAGCCAGGTCTCTTGCACCTCATGCGTTGGTCGGTTTTAATTTGGCTGTGACCAAGATTGTCTAACTGAACGTCAGATGGTGGAAGAACCTGGCACCCTTTCTTTTTGCATCTGTGGTATCAGTGATGCTGCTGTTGCTAGGACGTCCTCTTGTTGGCTGGGTCGTAATACCATAGGTAGGTACATAAGACATCAGCCAGCTCTGACCTGAATTCTGACAGATTTTTCAGCTTCTTTGGATCTGCTACTTTTTTAGTATCTGCAGTTTTGTATAGAACCCAAGAGTTTATAATAGTTAAATCTAGAAGGTGGTAATAAATCCTCATATTATACCATTTCCTGGTCTTGACTTTTATTCTATACTAGCTGACCCGCGCAACTTCGTCTGCGTCACGTATGAGACAAAAACAGAAGGAAAAAAAAACCCAGTTTTTGCAACATTTTTCATTCCTGCTCCTCTCCTAATGGTCGTAGCGTGTGATATAGCCTAAAGCCTTCCTCGATAAATGGACTATCCAACACAAACATAATTTCAGAATTTGAACCAGGAGTTCCTGAGATTAACTCGTTCAACCAAACAAACTCTTTTATTTTCGAGAATTTTGTAACCTTACATTAAGTCATTCGGTTTATTTTTTACTTTTTATTTACTTGTTGGCCAGTTGTTATTGCATAATATTGACCATCACCACAGAATAACTAAGTTTCAAATCTCGCTATGTCACAGACTTCAGTTGCAGATGCCTCTATCGGTCACTGAGGTTAACATTTTCTGGGTAACCAATAGCAATAAGATATACCTACACGCACCAACCAGCGTTGTTCACGCGCAGACGCGCAAATTCCGAAGAATGCGCGCGTCTTTTTAAAATCCCGGAAGTAGTGTGTGCGTTACCAACAATGGGAATCATCGACACCATGGTACAATAATATACAAAATCAAAAAATCAAAATCAAAGCATTTATTTCAAGTAGGCCAGTTACAGGCACTTTTGAATTGTCGAAACAAAATTGAACATTTAAAGTAGCTACAGTCCCAGTCACAAGACATAAAAACTGTGAAAGTACTGAAGTTGCCCATTCCCTAGCGTACATCTCTATGGAGAAGAACGGGCAAGAAACTCCATGGACACTCTTTTAAATAAAAATATTGTTACAAAATCTTGGTTACATCATTCATGTTGAGATGGTATATTATGTGAGAACAATGTAGCAAGATGTGCACGTTAAAAGTGTCCATAGCAAAACAAAAATAAAATACAACTCAAAAACAAAATAATTAATTCAAATAAACCATGGCGACTAAGAGATGACCAGTCACAACTGACAGCGCCCGTTCACGAACATGACGCATGGATCAGCACCATTCAGCTCAACCATTTTGAAGGGAGCTAAATGGTCCGACACACGCGCCACCATCATCGAGACATTTGAGAGAGCATGACAGTCATACTCTCAACCGCCAGGGCACATTCTAGTCAAGAACTGCCGTAGGCTTTCAGTGAATGATAGCTTTCTAGTACAAAGTACTCACACAATATGGGCTATGCGATTATATAATACTAATATTGAATCTATACAATGCAAAGATAGTTGTACAATCTTCAGCAGCTCCAACAATACCATTTAATGCTATCAATTTTTGCGCCCCTGTCCTTGTGGAGCAGGACCAGCACTGAGCCAAGCATTTTTATCAGCGACTAGCGGACGTCACGCGGTTTCACCCGCGTAGTTCCCGTTCCCGTGGGACTACAGGGATAAAATATAGCCTATGTTACTCGTGGATAATGTAGCTTTCCAATGGTGAAAGAATTTTTAAAAACGGTCCAGTAGTTTTTAAGCCTATTCATTACAAACAAACAAACAAAGTTTTCCTCTTTATAATATTAGTATAGATAGTATAGATATAATCGCTCAACTTGTAATATGCTTGCTTACATAGTGTGCGTTTAATGCATGTTTTAAATTTTGTCTCATTCAGTTCAAGAATACTTTGTGGAATTTTATTATAGCATCTCAAACAGTACCCCATGAAAGATGAGTCTACTTTAGCGAGTCTAAAGCCTGGCTGAACTAATTGTTCCCTATTTCTAGTACTGTAGTTATGTCTGTCACCTCTTTTACCAAAAATATGCAATTTTTTTCTGACGTACGTTATGTTTTCGTAGATGTATTGACAATGTACCGTCATAATGCCAATATCCTTAAACAGCTCTCTTAGAGAATCGCGCCTACGAAGATTATATATGGCTCTAATGGCTCTTTTCTGCAGAATAAATATAGACTCAATATCTGCAGCTCGTCCCCATAGCAAAATACCGTAAGACATTATACTGTGGAAGTAACTAAAATAGACCAGTCTAGCGGTATCTACATCAGTAAATTGACGGATTTTTCTAATGGCATATGCTGCTGAACTTAGCCGCCCCGCAAGAGATGTTAAATGAGAACCCCATTGTAGCCTTGAATCAAGCGTAATCCCCAGGAAAACCGTTTTATCTACGAATTCAAGTTTCTCATTATTCAATAATATATCACAATCACTACCCTTAACATTCGGTAAAGCAAATCTTATGCATTTGGTTTTCTTTTCATTTAATACCAAATTGTTTGCTGTGAACCAATTTTGGACCTGCAGTAGGGCATTATTCACGTCATCTAAATTTTGTGCCCGTCTATTTATCTTAAAAATCAGAGAAGTGTCATCAGCAAATAACACCATATTTTGAGGTTGGTTTTTCAATAAATAGGGTAGATCATTGATGTATACTAGAAAGAGGAAAGGATCCAATATTGAGCCTTGTGGAACCCCCATTTTTATTTTTAAACCCTGTGAGTTAACACCATTTATCTGAACATACTGTTTTCTATCATTTAAATATGATCTTACCAAACTAAGTGCAAGTTTCCCCAGTCCGTAATGCTCAAGTTTCATAAGTAATGTGTCGTGGTTTACGCAATCAAACGCTTTGGAGAGGTCACAAAAAAATCCTATAGCGTCTTGGGACTCTTCCCACGCAGTAAATATGTGCTTTAATAAGGTTACACCGGCGTCAGTTGTACAACGTCCCTTGGTGAAACCATACTGTTGATAATGTAAGATTCTGTTGGTGTTAAAGTGATAGAGCATTTGATCAAGCATTACTTTTTCAAAAACCTTGCTAAAAACTGGCAACACGGAGACAGGTCTATAATAAAATTGTTAGTATCTTTACTGTCCCCGGATTTGAAAAGAGGTATGACTTTACTGTATTTCATTAAATCAGGGAAGACTCCTTGGTCCACACATAGATTAAAAAATAAAGCTAAGTATGGGGCTATAGTCTCAAGTATGGATGTACAAACTTTGATAGACATTCCCCATAGATCTTCGGTCAGTTTGATTTTTATTTGCCGGAAAGCTTTAATAACTACCATAGGGTTAGTAATGTGTTTAAATTTAAATTCAGCCAGGCAGCCAGACACATTCGCCTTTAATAAACCCATTGAGACTTCAGGAGAGGAATTAAGAGCCTCCGTAGTTTTTAATGGTATCTCTGTAAAGAAATTTACAAATTCTTGAGCCTGATTAGAGCTTTTAGGACCACATGCTGTGTCTAATGTGTAGCTGGTGTTGCGTATTTTCTTCCTGTTAGTCTCGTTATTTATGACTTTCCAAACTGTCTTTATTTTATTTTCTGCTGTTTTGATCTTGTTGCTAATGTGCAGGGCTTTAGCAAACCTGCATGTATTTCTAAAAAAAAATGAAAACTTAGCAACATACTTGTTAAAAGTTTCAGTGTTAATAAAAGGCTTAAGGCCATAAAGCTCAAATAGTCTTTCCCTACTTTTTCTGATACCTCTAGTTGCCCAATCACTAAATATGAATTTAGGGCAAATACTTTTTGTCTTCTTTTCAAAAATTTTGTTGAATTCCGTGTGAACTATTGAAAAGAAACGATTATAAAATTGATTTATATTAATATCGTCATGGCTTATAACACTTAGCTTGTTCTGTAGGGAAATATTAAACCCATTTAATTTGCTAGAAGTTATGGGTCTAAATTTAATCTGTACTTTTTGCAATGGTGTATTACACCTATAAGTTACAGTTTGTCCGCTATGGTCGGACGGCAAACAATTTACTATGGCTTTATCTAAGTAATCACAATCGCAGAAAACATTATCTATACAAGTAGCAGAAGATGCTGCGATTCTAGTAGGTTCAATAAAAACGTTAGTCAAGTCAAATGATTTAAAGAGATTTAATACTAATAATACTTCGCCAGGTATAGCATTCCGAGAGACAGAAGTCACGTGGGTGACACGTATCTACGTCATAACCGCTATCAATGGTTCTCAAACTTTATAATCTGGGGAAATTCAATCTAGTAAAACATTGATGTAATTATTAAATTCCTACTAACTTTTGCCTCTAGCTCTACCCGCATTGTAGGTTTTTTTTTTACACCAGGTAATTGCTGTACATCGTCGCGGAGTTAACTCGACTGTCTTTCGGCTCCATCATTAGATCCACTCCAGATCTTCATTAAACTAGTAGTGCTTTAAACTAGGTACTGAAAATATTAACGAACGCACTAGTCGCCACTACAATTTTCGAAGGTTTCCCTCGATTTCATTTTCTGATGGACCACCCTTGGGATATCTCCTTTCCAAAAAAAAGAATCATCAAAATCGGTTCATAAACAACGAACACTCATAGGACAAAAAAAATAAGATCGAATTGAATACCTAACCTTCTCGTTTTTGAAGTCGGTTAAAAACAAATTTGTTGGAAGTCCACAAAATAATATTGGGAATCACTGTTTTAGTGGCACTGAGCGAGACCGGCACATATGTTAGAAAAGAATAGCGATACACGACGAATTGGCAGAATGTCAATGAGACAACCCGTTTCAGTGTTACCAGTAGTGTGAAAGAATAACTCCCTAACTATCTATAATCCCTGTGCGAATCCGATTAAACCTTGAAGTTTTAATCAACAATTAAATCGGTATATGATTAAATTGAATTATTTTGTTAGGTCAAGCAAACGAAAATAACAATTTAAATTCAATTTATATTTTTTTAACAGAATGGTGACTGAAAATGTTTCCATTATTTCGTGTTTTGTTGCAATAAAGTGGCAACTGAATAGTGACGTCAGCACGTGTCGCTCTCGGAATGCCAGACCTTGTTTTATTTGACCATGATCGACACGAAGCTGTGGAGTTAGGGACTACGCACACTTATTCAGCTCTATTCCGCTTTTGCCCATAGAAAATAAACGTAATGATTATATACTCTGTGATAGAAAACAACGATTTTGTTCACGACGCGTACGCGTCTTAAGGTTGAATTTGTTGTTGTTTTGGATAGACGCTTCAACTCTCGGTCGGACAAGTCTGACCTTAAAAATGTCGTTCCTCGACCTTTATTAATTTGGAGGGTTGTATCAAAATATATAATAAAAATTCAAAATGCAGTTAATGCTGTTTAAGAAATTTAATGGAATCACTTTTCTAATTACAATTTATACATTGTTATATCTTACATTTTTAATATAACTTTTATCTATATAAGGTAGTTCTAATGAGACTACTAAATAAATAACAGGAAATAAAAAAAATGCCTTATGTAGTCTCTACGTCTACGTCTATTATTGCGAGTGTTTATTTACAATTACATCACTATATCATAAGGTATTGGACATACAATAAAACGTATTGTTATCTTAAAATATTATCATCGCTTTGAATATAAAGAAAATTTTGGTCCAGCTAAATCCTATGATACTGGTGTCGATTCTGTTGTGCACCAACTAAACTTAATTTAGGCTATTACTATCTTTTTCTCACTAATAAAACGAGAAAGAGACGGACGTAATTTAGAGCTGTCAAATTTAATTCGAACTAATATTTCCGTACAAATGAAGGGTGCACGTAAAAACATGTCGACTAAAAACACGGTGAAGCGCAAGGCATAAACTAATTTGACATCTCTAACTTAGTGCATAGCTATAGCCGTCCTTTTCTCGCACTGCCTTTTAGTAAAAGATAGCAATAGTCTAAATTAAGTTTAGTTTATGCACAACAGAATCGACACCACTAAACGCAATTCCTAGGAGAAATGGGTAAATATTGCTATTAGGTTCAGAGTTAGAAATTTACAATGCAATAAAGTATTTTATGTAACTTGCTAATTATAACCATAATGTTTTTACTTAGTTTACGAAAAATACGATACAATCGCAAAATTTATCGTCACTATCCATATTAACCATTATTGCTAATTTTCGAATCTAAATCGGCGTCCGTTCTACAGATTCAACAACGAATTTTAGATTGCCCTTTAAACATTTTTTAAGAAGAATAAATGCTAGGTATATTTTTAAAATAATAATTTAACAATGCTGCAAATTAAAAAACAAGTATAATTGGATAAAAAATGCACCGCCTTCTGGATTCTGAGCGACTTATTTAATTACACTAATATTTTAGAATAAGTATGAAATTAATGGAAGTATTTTTTAGCACTCATTAATGACCGTTATTGCATTCAATTCATAATATCGATCTATTTTAAATGTAAGAGTATTATTTATGAAACATAGTCTTATCTAACAGTCCTTTATTATATGTATATTTCGGATAACAACCAAAATATTTCCAGTTTAAAAAAATATTTTACACTTTCCTATACAATTACAGTGCTTTGTATTTTAAAGCAGTACTTTGTTGAAATAAGATACCTTTTTAAGAGATTCATAACGAGAATATCTATCCAATTAGTAGAGCTCTAAATGTGGTGGGGTGTCATACTTTGTATTCATTGTGCGGGAAATTATTCAACACAGTACTGCTCATAAGTGTTACCAGAAATGTGTAATTTATAATATACACAAGTATATATTATTTCCTTTATTAAGTTATATACTATTTGCTGGCGTTCCAATATTCCACATCCGCCGAATGTTAATGAATTTACTAATACTTAAGTAAATTATTAGTTCTACCGAATTTAGCAAAATTTACAATACATAATTAGCATAAAACACTGCTCCAAATGAATGTATGTTAATAACAAATGGATCATAGAATTGTATCACAAAATATAAAATTAATAATACACTTAAACAATAAATTCAGGATTCTTATAGAGTAAAGATTTATTCCGAAATTACAAATTACAAGAGTTGATTTATTAAATTTGATATGTACCTATATTTTTACGTTGTTTATTTCACTGCTGAGAAATTTTGGATTTGGTTACTGTTATTGGATGCCACCCACGAACTGAAGACGTCTCTGGAAGTTACAAAGTAAATTAAGTTATAGAAGAAAGTAAATTAAATGTTACAACCAAGAGTTTTTGAGTAATTTTAGGGATAGGTTGCATAATTTTTATCAATGTTTTAAGTCAAATAGTTTGCTATTTTTTGACTGTACTATAATCCAAAACTATCAAGTAGCCTTCCATATGTTAAGTATTATATAATATTACCTGCAGTGGCTAACAACACATTCATTGGAGCAGTATTCGTCTTCCCATTCACTGTTTGCTATAGCTGGGTTTGTGCACCCCTGCCGGATGCATGATGGTGGACTTCGGTTTTCATTTTGCTGTAATCACATATTTTTGTTAATTCAAAGTGGATTAATTCTTTCTTTTTGTGAAACAACCTATACCGATAATACTTTGTATGACAATTATGATGATAATTGGATTCTAGAAGACTGCATTTGAATGTCTGTTGAGGCCTATACACAAGTCACTTTAGAAATGTATGTTGGCCCTGTGGGCCCCCTCTTGTAATTTGCTTTTAGGTAATAATTAAGATAAAATGTTACATATAAACCCGTGTTAAGAGAAAGTTCTTTACATCAGATGATTGTTGTGGAACACCCGAGTTTCCATTGCTATTAGAAGACTGCTGCTCCGATTTTATAATTTGATTCTGCTGTTGTGATGGTTGCTGTGGTTGCTGCTGTTGTTGCTGCTGCTGCTGTTGTTGTTGTTGTTGCTGCTGCTGTTGTTGTTGCTGCTGGTGGAGTTGCTGCTGCTGTTGTTGTTGCTGCTGCTGCTGCTGCTGCTGCTGCTGTTGTTGTTGCTGCTGCTGTTGTTGTTGTTGCTGCTGTTGTTGATACTGCTGCACTTGATGCGCCTGTTGCATTTGTTGATGAGTTTGCTGGATGTGCTAAAAATAATGCAGAAAAGTATTTAACACTAGATAGTATTTGTATGAAAATTATAATAAAAAATCATTTATTTGTTGACTTGTACACCCTGAAACATTAATATGAAGTTTCTCAAATCAACAACAATATTTGAACACAAGCTACATTTGTGCAGTCAGTTACATACCTGCTGTGAGTGATGATACTGCATTGCAGCATGCACTGAGCCCATTGGAGGCGACTGAGACTGCACTTGTCTATATCCAGGAGGTGATAAGGCAGAGTTAGCAGTGTAGTTAGTAGGGGATTGCGCGGGCTGGTAGTTCCTTGGTGACTGGGCAAGATTAGGCTGGCAACCTTGGGGTGAAGTAGATGGGTTCACTTGGTACCCTTGTGGGGACTGACCTGGTGCAGCCTGCTGAAAACCAAAACGTGTTTCAATAAATATTAATGTAACAACATAAATTCGCAGACAGCTCGCTTACAGCAGGCTTACCGCCATCAATGCCAGTGTGAAGTATATCTAAAGAGAAATACTTAAAGACCATATTTGAATTAAATTATTTTTGCCGGGTTGGAGCAGAGTCATTTGTGGGCTAAGACCTTAAATTGTATTCAATAATTTGACAGTTAATTGAAGGGTTACTAGTTTCAAACACAAAATATGTAATAAGTTAAATGGAATGAACTCGAATTTATTGATTTTATACTTATGCTTATAAATTCAATTTGCAATATTTCAACAGTAAAAAACTTTTTTTTACATAAATACACTATTTCAATCCACTATTTATTAGTACAAATTCAAATATTTTATTGTTTCTTAATTTTGTATATTCATTCACTATTGCAACAAATACGCTTAAAAGTCGTAGTATGTGACTGCTTACCTGGTATGTTTGTGGAGACATAGTCATGTTGCCCTGATAATTTTGAGGAGACTGTTGAGGGTTAGGTGGGTAACCCTGTGGTGTTTGTGCAGGATAAGGGGCTTGATTCTGGCTTCCCGAGTAGTTTTGTGGTGAGTAGCCCTGTGGTGCAGGGTTTGGCACATACCCTTGTGGTGAATGGCCATTTCCATATTGTTGTCCTTGGTAATAATTACCATACGATGAATTGGCACTGTTGGTGTGATTATACATTGGTTGGCTCTCCTGTTCTCCTCCCTGAAAAACAGTATGTTTGTATAAGACAAATTCCTTAAATCAAGTATTTATTGTACAACTTATAAGTAGTAAAATTGATAGGTGTATGGTAGGAAGACGTACGCTCTCAGTAAAATTATAAAACAAATAAATTAATGACCTTACTCTCACATCTTGAAGAACTTTCAAAACCTTGAAAACATACATATTGTAATAACTTGAGATTTCAAAAAGACAAAATAAACTGAATTGACTTCTGCCTTTGATGTTAGAGATTGTATTTAAATTTTTTCCGACAATTTCAAAGTACGCTATACGCATTTGAACCTTTGTATACAAAATAAAGCTCTCACTCTCATCGATAGTATCTAACCTCAAAATATTAACGTAAAAGCTCTCGAGATGTTAACAATTGATTCTTACCAAATTTGAATGAAAATGATGCGACATTGACGTCCACTTTAGTTTTTATTATTAAATGAAGAAGGTAAATGGTCCAAAAAGGTTAATGGAGCTATGAATACGAATAAAACTTGACGAGAAATCCGCAATGTAAAGCTACCGAAAAGCTCAACAAACAACTGTCAAATGTATTTGGAATAGCGCCATCTACATTGAAATGTATGAAACACGTTTTTATCAAGAGTTTACAGACTGTTAGTAGATGGCGTTACTCTCTTGAAATAATAGTTTTTGCTAGAAGTAACTAATTCAATAAAAATGAATAAAACATGAAATGTTTTAAAATAATATTGGAGAGTTATCATAATTTTAATATTGTCTTGATAGTTTTTAATCTATATAAATAAAAATGAATTGTTGTTCGTTAGTCTGATTAAAACTCGAGAACGGCTGGGCCGATTGAGCTGATTTTGGTTTTAAAATGTTTGTCGTAGTCCAGGGAAGGTTTAAACGGTGAGAAGTAGACAGGTAGGTAGGTAGGTAGTAGGTAGGTAGGAAAAAATGCATTGCAACGCATGCCGGGTACAGCTAGTATAGAATATAATATGAAATTATTACAATCGTCTCTGTCACAACTCTTTCATTATTTTAGTTGCAATTACATTGTAATAACATTTATAACACATTTGCTTGTAAAGGGTCTCTTATTTTACCAATTTCAATATCGTAATGTATCTCATTACGTACTTGTGCGGTAATGTAAAGTAAATCGTAAGGTTTATCAGGATGCTCCATCTAAAATGAACGGTACTTTTTTTAAATCTAAGCAAAGAGTTTTATATCAGAAAAGTGGTCAACATTTTCTGAATACAATTGACTTTGGTAGATAAAATATACTAAATAAACATTGAATTCTTTAATTTAATTAATTTTGTCAATAAAATACAAACATGTATCTGTATCAAAACACAAAAATATTTATTACTTAGTTAGTAATACTGGCTGTTTTTTGTGCATTTGCCTTAAAAAAAAGGGCTGATACGCGCGCATCGCAAATTTGTGAACGAGTAAAAATAATTCCGCGCGCTTTTTCTTTTCGCTGTGTTATTTTATTTATTTCCTCGGAAATATGTTATAAAAGGTCGTATGACATACGTGCGCTTTGATAATTACAGCTTCTGCTTTCTTTTAGCCCTCGCCTACGGCTCAGGCAAGCAATATCGCCTCGGCTGTAATTTTCAACTTACCGCACTTATATCATAATGTACTATTATATTCTTACCAACCAGATATTAGCACATAATAGCACTATAACGTACGATCGTAAAACCAAGTTTTGGCTGTTGATTTCGATGCAAAACTTAATTTTTGTCTTTCATCACAATTACGAAAATTTATAATAAAGTTAAGAAATTACCTTAGATACTAAGCTAGCTCTGTAGGCAGCAAGTGCTTTCAGATATTCTTTCTTCGCTACTTCAGTTTTTTGTTTATAGACCTGTAATAAAATGTTTCTTATAGCCATGTTGCAATTTTACTACTTATTGAAAAAGAACACATTAAAATATTTATAGATAACAGAATACTTACACTTTTGTGTTCAGAGTCTAATCCATCCCACATGGACGCTACTATTTTGGACACTTCACCAAAGCTTGCATTTGGGTTTTGACCTTTAATTGCAGCTTGAGTGTCCCGAAAAAACAAGGCGTACGCCGAAACAGGCCTGTAATGTTAACTTTGTTTAAAACAACTATATTTTATAGGTCTTTTTTTAGTACTGTGTGATAACAATAAATTGTATCCCTATTAAGATTTTATTCTTAAACTTACTTTTGAGGTTCATTAGGATCTCGTTTTTTCTTCTTTTTCTGTACTTTAGGTTTTTTTTGCATTTGCCCACGATTTATTCCATTATCTATGGGCTCAGGTGATGATCTTTTTACGGCCATGTTACCTACGCCCATCTATAACAACAGATTAAATTATAATTTCGCTCATTACATATAATACGTGATACAATAATATGATACTAAAATACAGTTCATTGGCAACAAATATGTAGGTAACAAAAGTGTAAATGTTCCTAAAGATATGTAGGGTATGTAAAGCGATAAAATTTGCCTATACCTGATGAAGCGTAGTTTGTTGCTGCCGGCTCGCTGAGCAATAATGGATAGGCAGAAGGCTTTCCGCATCACCAGGCAACTACCAACAAACAACCAATTCATTAGAATTTTATACAAGTATGACTACTGTTTGATTTGGTTAATTTTTAACTACAAATAAAAAAAATGCCAATGAACTATATTTCTATGAAAAAGACTACTAAATCAACAACAAGAATTTCGAATAAAAAAGGAATAAGTAGTCCATTTAATTGTAAGTGTCGCAAGTTAATTGGAAAAAACGAATTTTAGCAAAAGACCGGATTTTATAGGAAACCAAGAAATTTGTGGATGGAATGTCGATTGTTATTTCTTCGAATTATTTGCTCTAGGACATGCTGGTTTCTTTTTAATAGCGGTGGAACCGAAATTATTTACACTTAATGTTTGCCTAAGTTTGAACATCTTGTTCGAACTCGTAAATAGCTTCGTAGATCTTTCTAAGTTTCCGATAATTCTTTCTTTTGCAAATATAATTTTCGTAGAGATTCCATTTATTTGAGTGATCTTGCGATATTATTATGTGGAGGATGACCTTGACCAAAGTCGTCAAAAACGACGTTTTTTAAGCTTGTTGCTAAGGCTGCTCAAAACACCCTTGTATATGTTCATGTTAAAATTCATAGGAGTATTTCAGAAAGCCTTTGAAGAGAGGCTTCTAAAACATCGTTTTGAACCACTGTCAATGGGCCGAACTGTTTAATTATGCAATCAATGAGATATTGGATGTTAAAATAAAGTAAACTATATTTTTCAAGATAGTCTGTTTTTAGCATAGAAGCAGATGTATTTTACTGATCATGCTGATATGCTGTTTTGAATCTAAAATTTTATCAAATATTAATCCTAAGATATTTCATCATTAAAGCATAGTTTCAGTGTTTGTAAATGAGTGATTCCCTTTAAATTATGAAATTCTGTTAGAATGAAAGTTCATCTTCTACCTATCATGAAGTGGGTGTTGCTTGGACTTCAGCTTACTCCACAGAATATAATAAAGTCAAAACATACAAATTATTAATGTTTCATAGGCACATGCAAAATTAGTAAAATTAAATAAGTATATGAATAAAATAATATGTACACACATTATGCTTCTACAATTTGATTGGATGATGCATGCTGCAACAAATAGCTTTAAAAAGCACACAATTTACAGTAGACAACCAACTAATTGTTTAAATTTGGATTGTTTGAGGATTTATGAATTAAACATTTATTTTATAAACAGTCCATCTAATCTAAACAATTAATTATTTTTTGCAATTTCTTTTATGACATTCCAAGAAATATTATGAGCTAGCAACATTCCCAGCAACTACAAAAACAATCTAAATGAATACATAAGAGACATATGAAAAAAATTGAAAATACTATGAAAAACAACCTTTGTAACACAAAATAATATTTACCTGTGAATGATGTGAAGGCACACTATCATCAGAATCATCACTTGTTGTGCCGGGGGGTGAGGCTCTCTGGGGAGAGCCGTACACGGGGCCAGCAGGCTGCGTGGGTGTGCTGGGTGTTGGTGGGCCACTCATGACTTGAGTTGGTTGTAGCATCAATAACCTCTGCTGTCCTCCAGGTTGCTGCTGGATCATGTAGTTACCTGCAGGTGCACCCGCCCCACTGCAAGAAAATATTCTTGTTATCATTTTTAATTGAATTTGAGCAAAAACACAAGGACTTAAAATTCAAATAAGTAGTATGTATGAAAGTCTGTGAACTTACATTTTAATCATGACATTGTCTGTGTGTTTCCATGCAGATCTGGGAATTAAAGAAAAAAACAGTGTACCCAATACATAAATAAAATATTATTTACTATAAGTACTAAAATATTTTACAGAAGGATAACATTGATTATTTTTTTATGGGGAAGTAGAAGTTAGTTCTATGAGTAGCAACATTACTGGAAGCATAACAATTTTTTAGGGAAATTATAGAAGACGTAATTCTTGAGAAAAAGGAAAGGTAACACATATTAACAGTTTCTAATACTACTCACAGTTAAAGTAAAAGGTTTTAAAATAATTCTTTCCTAGTCTTGAAGTGGCTGGTTAATAAGATGAGAGGCACTATTTTTTCTGTTGAACTTGAACAGACTCTAAATAAGAAGTTAGTTTTTAAAATAATAACACGAGGCCATTGTAGCACTACATAAAATAGGAATCATGATAATATTGCAAAGATGTACAGTGAAGAAGGTTAGTGTTCAAAATGCAAATGATTCTCATATTGCATTCTTTGGCCTGCCTTCCATCAATGATTTTCTTTAAGTCCCAGATCATAATGGTAATGTGCATGGTACTATAAGATCTTGTTACGTAGCCTGGCTAATCCAGTCAAAACCATTTGATTTGATAAATACATAATAATTAAATAATCTAGGAACAATGGCTTGTGCATTTTTGGTTGCATTGAACAAAAAAAAAAAAAACATTTTAGCTTTGGTTGGATAAAAATAAGCTGAGTATTCGTATATGTTCATTAGTTTACATTTGAATGATTGGCAAAACATAACCTTAGTTTTTACACAAAAATAAATACTCACCTATGTGATGTGACAGGGGTGTGCGGTTCTTGTAAATAAAGCGGCTGTTGGTACGAGGGAGCTCCGCCGGGAGGTGCTAAGCCATCTTGTGCTGGGTTGATCATACCAACCTAAGATACACAATGTTTTTCTATCATATCTCCCAAATTCAACATTTCTCTTGTTATCATCATTCACAGTCTGTAGACAGTCACTCAATAAGAATGAAAAATAAGTTAATGCTTTCACAGTCCTTCAGTGTTTTAAGTTAAAACTAAGATTATATTAATGTAATGTGAAATTAATTGGAACAACGTGCCTATGAGAAATGATTGGATGATATTTTCATTATGGAAGACGTTATATTGAAACCCTATTGTAATTTTAAACTTTTTTCTGAACAGAATTAAGTTTAACAAAATTAAAAAAGGACAAAAGAAAAGAAGAAAAAAGGAACTAAAATGTAGCAGAAGCTACAAGCTACAAAAGGACAAACTTCAATTTTTGACTTTGGGATTGGTTGCAGTGATTTGACACTGACAGCAACACCGTAGTGTTGCCAACTTAATTTTTGAGAAGATACCCTACGCTAGAAAAAAAAATAGTACGTATTGAAACAGTAATAAAATATAGTAAACGATTGTATCGATACGTATAATTATAACTTCGAATGAAGAATCCTATTTATTTAATTCAAATTGTCATATAACTCTCTATTAGAAAGAGCAAGAGCGAGAGCATTGAGCACAGCAGTAATAAATATAGTCCGAAGATTGGCGGCGAATTAATGCACTGAGCATTCATTTAATTACATAATTTAAAACTAAACTGCACCACACAAGAAAAGGGAAAGGGGCAAGGGTGTAGCTAGGATTTTGTCAAGGGCGTAGACAAACCAAGAATATTATATTCTAAAGTAAATGCTGGATGAGCGATGGGACAGATAACCAGGGCCGGACGGCCCTGGTTATTTTGCCCTGGCATTGCCCTGGGCATTTAAGAAAAATGGGACCCTTGTAGGATGCAAGAGCGAGCGAAACGACCTTGAATTTTGCACCCCACCTCGGATAAATTAGTTTTTCAATAAAAATATAAGGGGTTTATTAAATTCCCTTTATTTTTGCATCAAGTGTCTGTGAACTGATAGCGGTGGAGAATCAGACAAATAGTTTTGATATCCATAAAATTGATATTTATTTCTGCGTTCGCCTTTAAAAAGGCAAGCATCCATCTATAGACCATTCAGCCTCTGCCTGGGATAAATTATTCTTTTGCAGTTACTGGTACTTTTGGAACCCCAAATTCCTGTGACTGTTAAAATAAACCTTGTATCGGGGGCCCTAAGTGCCCAGAGGACCCAGTGGGAAAGTGGGCCCTGCAGATGACGTTAAAAACGAAAAAGAAATCCATATTCAACCGTTCTTAAAATTCGTCTAAAATTCGCCTGTCGATTGGATCACCTTTGTTGTTGTTTATCAAATAGGCTGCTTTCGTAATATTACTTTACGGGTTGTGAGCATTTCTGCATATTTTAATGGGGCAGCTGCCCCCCTCCCCCTGCCCGTATCTCGCTACGCCCTTGAAAAGGGGCAATTTATATTCAGTCCTACCAGTAAGAATATACCAGGCTGATCAAATGGCAACCCCATTCTAATGACGATTTGGAGGCTAGCGGCAACTTCGAAAATTATCTGTTTCGAATGTGTGTAATTTCAAAGTTTATTTTCTTGCATGGGGTTGAAAGATGATCATATTCGCTTTTACGTAAGTTCCTGTTCATTGGTTTGATTCTTCAACAGTAACTACACAATTTATAAAACACATTGAGCTACAAAAGTGAATGAACGCATGCGCGTCATTCAGTTTAAAGAAATACCGGAAACGCAATATATAAAACATAATTATTTTTACAAAAACGTAGGTAAACCTGTTTTGGTTGCTATGCTATTGTTAATCTGTGATGAGGTACGCAAATTCGTAACGTTTAACACGTTATAAGTTAACTTAGATTTCCCATCCTAAAAAAAAAAAAACTACCATCACATAATATATGACAAAGTCTCCCGCCGCGTCTGTCTGTCCCTAAGTATGCTTAGATCTTTAAAACTACGCAACGGGTTTGATGCGGGTTTTTAATAGTGATTCAAAAGGAAGTTTTTGATTCAAGGCCTCGGTTTTCGTAATTTGATTTAATAATCATAACTGCATAATAAATGCGTATTCCTTTTTTAAAAAGATGTTTATTGCTTTATTTACAAACTCAATGGTGTGAACATGTAAGTATTCCAAATTTAAATCACATTCTCCCCCTAGAGGATGAATGAAATTCAGTACAATTTTCTTTTCCTGTTTTTAACAGATTAAAATTAACTATTGTTGTGTTCGCTTTTTGTGGAATAGAATGTCACTTTTTGGAGCAAGTGGTACGAAAAAGTGCTTCGATGCCAACTGCTACAAAACTAGAACATGATCGGTGTCTAAATAATAGTAATTAAACGATTCATTATTTTTTCAAACTTTCTCAAACATTTAGGAACAATTGTGGTTTTAATTCTTTCAAAAAACTAGTTAATGGTAAGTATGAGTACCTATTTTAACACTTAACAATTTAACTGAAGCCCGACTGTCGAGCTTCAGTTTTAACCGACGTCTAAAAAAGGGGGAAGCCATGGATTTCTCCGTTATCTCTCCGTATACACCAATTTCTCCATGATTACTGCTCTGATTTAAGTGATTTTTGACTTCTAGTTACAATGTAAAATTGATACTTGACGAGGATTTGTGTGAGCTATCACAATTAAAACGCTAAAATAAAAACGTTAAAAATTTTAACAATTCAGGTAAACATATGACTACACATTGGAATTCAAGCAACATAATTAAAAGAATAATCTTGCGAATAAACCTACATAAGTAAAAACTTTAATTTGGGTTTTTTTTTGTGTAACTAAACTCGCACACACACTATTTGCTCCAAAATATTTTATTTTTCTTCTATTTTTAACCGACTTCACAAAGGAGGAGGATTCGTCGGAACCATTTTTATTTTTTATGTATGTTCCCCGATTACACGAAGATGGCTGGAGCGATTTGAATTATTCTTTTTTTGTTTGAAAGGGTATTCCAGGTGGTCCCATAATCATCAAATCGGGATCTGATGATGGGATCCTGGAGAAATTGAAAGAACTGATCAAATTTTATAGGCACATTTGATGTGATTTGGGTAGTTTTTGGAAGAGTACTTTCTTAAAGTGGTCCCATTTCAATTTGGTGAAAATCTGACGAAGAACTTCGGAGATAGGCAACGGAACTCCTCAATAAATGATAGCAAATGGACTGGGATTGCTGAAATCTCATGTCTATCTATTGTTTACACCAGTTCATAACATAACATCACGCCGCTACGGTGTGAAGGGGTAAGCACAACTGAACCACTAAAAAGTGAAAAACAAAAACTTTTTTGCAAAAAATAAAACCGACTCCAAAAAACACAAAAAAGTGAAAAATTACTTTAGCTTCAGAAGTCGGTGACCTTTGTTTGATTGATTTACTTAGTTTTTTGTCACCGACTTCTGAAGCTAAAGTTATTTTTCACTTTTTTTGTGTTTTTTGGAGTCGGTTTTATTTTTTGTAACATAGATTTTTATACTTTTAAATTTGTTTTATCGGGGTCAGGATATGGCTAATTTATAAACTAGTGAGATTCCTGTTCATTACTTACGTTATACATATATTATTTGTCATAAATAATGCACTTCTTTGGTAAACGGTTATCCGTAGTAGGTAAGCAGAAGTCAGAACTACAGAACGCCTTCTGCACTACGATCTTCACGTACCCACTGGAATGCTTTACAGTCCGTTGCCATAATTATGTGCATCTTTCATTGGAGACTGGGGGATCAGCATAGTTATTCACAAACGGTCGATTCGATTTCTATACGGAAAGTTGTATGTCTATCTCGCTCGATTACGCAATGCCAAAAAAAAGACACACATATGACTTGTGGAATCGGAATCGAATCGAGCGTTTGTGAATAATTATGCTGTTCGGAATTCATCCAAACTGCGACTGCCAATTAAGGGTGTTGTAGTTTTTAGCAGTATCACGGTAGCCTTTACCGTGTTATGATATGTTAATTTAGTAAAATTATTGGTATCAGAAGGTAGTATCCGAATAAGACTGACTAGTTGCTATTATTGCAAGTACTCGTTACGTTTAAACTTGATAATGAAACCAGACAGAACCAGAACCTTGGCTATCCAGATTCTTGTGAAGTAACTGCTTAGGTAGGTACTAACCTGAGGAGCTGAATGGTGTAATTGCGTATACTGTATATGTGAGTTTTGCACGCCGGCGTTTGTGGCATGCTGCCCGTGAATTAGTGGAATGTCAAACTCTTCGTCGCCAAAGGATGGTGTGTGAAATGTCTGAAACAAAGGACGAACACATTCATGAGTTATTACTGAACTGGTAATCTGTCCGTTTTAAACTAATCTACTACATACAAAATGGGCCAACATATTTCTTTAAATAAACTTTAGGATATAATTACTTATGATAAGTTGAAATAAAACATTTTTTTGCTACTCGGGCTCCATTTTCGGATAAATACTGTTAATATTTTTGATCTCACTTCTACTTAGTTCGGTTTTGAAGTCGTTCTGATTATCATGAATGATTTACATGAACACATTTCACACATCAGTATACGCAAATACACAATTCTTTGTTTTATCTTCCTCTAGCTAGATAGAGCTTGTGCATTGTGAGTTTGCCGCTCTGGTGTCACTGCATTCCACCCTCTAGGTTTTCGGGTTGAATTGGTTTGTCGAGTCTACATTCGTGAACTGTAGCATACTTTTGATAGACGATCAGATGCCCTGGAATGGTTTAGATAAGCATAGTTCAGTGGTTCCTCCAGAACACAACGAAGATAGAATTTGAATTTATTTATTTAAGGGTTAATCGAATTATTCTTGAAATTTCGCAAAAAGGTCGACGCTCTTAAGATTAAGTTCGTTGACTTTTCCTTTAGTTTTGTAAACTGCGTGCTGTGAACCGATTTAAAAATAATGACTTTGTTTTATTTTTGGTCAGGCTACTTTAAGATTCTTGTAGCAATTTTGATTTCAAGTAGAAAGTAATATAGTATAATGAGGTGTCTTCAGGGCCTTCTACTGAAAAACGAAATATAGCGCTGTGCAAAATTCTGTGTAAAAACGTTTTTAAGGGAAAACTCCTTCAGGCGTGCGATGCATGATTTTTATTCAAACTTTTTGTTTGAATAAAAATCATGAACGTCATCGATCAATTTTGGTTAAAAGCAAGGTCTTACAGCAGTAAAAGTTAAAAATTAAGGAAAAGTTTTAGTTTTCACGAAAATCTAAATTTGCCCATATCTTTTTGACTCGGAAGGACCTTGATTTTTATACACCTAATGGGACTATAGACCTTAGTATCTGGTATAAATTTCACTTGCTAGATCCACCCATTCCTGACAAAATCGGTGGTGTTAGACAGACAGACAGACAGACACGGACCAGAAAGTGATCTTATAAGGGTTCCATTTTATCTTTTGAGGTACGGAATCTTAAAAAAAGCGGACAAGTGCGAGTCGTACTCGCCCATGAAGGGTTCCGTAGCAGATTTAATGAAAGGTAAATTGCTGTTTACGATTTATGACGTACTAGCTGACCCACGCAACTTCGTCTGCGTCTCATAAGAGAGAAAAAGCTCACAAAGGGAATAAATCCCCCGTTTTTGCAACATTTTTCATTCCTGCTCCGCTCCAATAGGTCATAGCGTGATGTTATATAGCCTATAGCCTTCCTCGATAAATGGACTATCCAACGCAAAAATAATTTTTCATTTCGAGCCGGTAGTTCCTGAGATTAGCGCGTTGAACCAAACAAACAAACTCTTCTGCTTTATAAAATTAGTATAGGTAGCTTAAAAAAAACTACTAACTAGATCTCGTTCAAACCAATTGTCGGTGGAAGTTTACACGATAATGTACATCATATATTTTTTTTAGTTTTATCATTCTCGTATTTTAGAAGTTACAGGTATAGTTTTTTTCTATTTTTGTGTGAAAATCTTAATGCGGTTCACAGAATATATCTACTTACCAAGTTTCAACAGCATAGTTCTTATAGTTTCGGAAAAAAGTGGCTGTGACATTCGGACGGAGAGACAGACAGACATGACGAATCTATAAGGGTCAGTTTTTGCCATTTGGCTACGGAACCCTAAAAATGGTAGCTAGTGTAGGTAAGTGTGTGGGTGCTATAACTATTCTTTTCTTGCTTGGGTGCCAGTAATCTGAATAAAACGCAAGTCGAGTATAATATTATCCTCAAATAATATGGGTAATTGGATACCTACTTGTACAAACAAAACTGATGACTGTCAAGCAAGTAAGAAAAGAACAAATAAATCACCCACAGACATTTTTTTAGACAGTATTTTATTTTAAAAAGGCATTGAATGCCAGCTCCGCCTAGCAAAAAAATACGCTGCTTTTTATACAGCGCCATCTTTATTTTTTTGCTGGAAGCTGGCCCAGAAAACACCTCATTTCGAATGAATAAATATTCAGTATAACTCATTGGTCGATTATTACTTGACGTACCTTGAACTAGAATGTTAGAAATCGACAAAATACCTGCTATGGGTTTCCTACACCTGTCCTTGAAATATTCGCAAACTTTATGGCTGTTTTCAAAACGAATAAAAAGTTATTGCTTTGCCTTCGTAACTTTAAGGCTGGTGGTAACTACAGCTTTGTGGGAAAGACAAGTAGTGTGTTGGTTCAAATCACTGCGAGCTTAGAAACCAGAAAAAGGTCGAAACGAAAATATTTGTTCATTTTATAGGTTCGAATGAAGCTTAGAGCTTTTAGATGTGAGCGATAAATTAAGGAAAGCAACGCTTCTTCTTGTAGACTCCTCCTGATAATTCAGTCCACATATCTTCTCTGTCAGATCTGCTACTCTACCAGACTAATTAACACCCCGTGAGGAAACCACATGCCTGAGAGATATTTCTCGTAAAGCCAAGTTTAGAGAAATGGGCGGCATAAAAACTGTGACACCAGGTTAAGCACTTAACACACGTGACACGATAAAGATAGAATATTGACACCGTGATTAGGTACTTATACCCTTTTTTTTTTTTTTTTTAGGATGGGAAATCATCAAATGACTTCTCCCACTCTGGGCGGAGCGGGAGGGAGTGTCAGACTCTTACTGACTAAAACCCATCCATGTTCCTTCCTCGCCCTTTATGTTCCGGGGCCGCGGTATCTCTTTCGAACAGGCCCGCAACCAGGTACTTATACCCTTCCGCTTTAAAAATAAATAAATTTGAAAATGATTAATTAAGGTTATTCGTTTTAAACTCAATTTTTAAACCAAATGTGACGGTGCGTGTGGTACAATAATGCATTATTTTGTAAGGATTTGAACAAGTTGTAACTAATTTATACCTTATTACACTGTCTTGTAATATTCAATACGTAGTTGAACATTGTAAGAAAGTCTCTGAGAATAACAGAGGGCAGCAAGAAGTTTCCATACAATGTTAATGACTATAAAAAGCTCTTCGTGTAATTGTACCATTGTATGGTGTTTTCTTGTCGTCGTGGCTCGTTGTATTATGTTGTTGTATTTATTGTTTTATAATCTAACATTTATTTTGATATTACAGTATTTGTTTGTACGAATGAGACACCTAATTCGTATTTTATAAGTTATAAATGTTATTTGCTTATTACGACGTATTATTTTTGTAACGAGGCTTTCATTTGGGGCCGTCTCCACGAGCGAGAGAATCGCGGCGATTTGACGTATTTCTATAGGAAAATATCGCTGCGATTCTCTCGCTCGTGGAGACGCCCCAAAAGAGTGTATAGAAAAACGTGGCAAGAACGATACTATCGCTGCGATTCTCTCGCTCGTGGAGACGGCCCCTAAGTATTTTTTAATTTAAATGGGTAAAATGTAGTATGTAGGTAGTGTAGGTACCTACAAAATCAAAGTAGTAGAAAATGCCATTGTAGAGAAACCTGGTTAGTTTAAAATTAACTAATGTTTTAAACTGACGAAGTCTCGGGCAGAAGCTTGTAAATTATTATACAGACCAAAAAAACCGGTCCCAAACGTGGAAATAAAAAGCAAACTTTTAATGGTTCCGTAGCCGGTATGATCCTCAAAAATAATTCCTATATTTTCGATGTCTGGAACATTTTCGGTTCCAACCGCAAAGTTGCGTACTGCGTATGGAACACACTTGATCAAAAGTAGGTATTTTCTAATGTGGAAGTAGAAATTGGAATGTTTTTATTGATTATTACAAAGCTGAAACTGTGGCTAATGTGTGTGTTGTGTTGATTATGATTTATTTTAGTCAAAAACTATATTATTATATATGGAAAATGATGTTAGGACTGGAAATAAAAACCATGAACTTTGTTCAGAAACTGTTTCAAGAAATTTTTATTTATTAGCACTACCTACACCCGCGACTTTGATTGCAAAAACTGTGATAATTCGGCTAAAATGCATGGTTTAATATTATTGATATCCCACGAATAATGCCACTTATCTGTCTATCAGCGTTTGTTTTCTTAAGAATTGGATCATTTGTTCCGGAGATTACCCCTACATACCAACTTACAAACAAATTCATAATATCAGCATAGAAGAATAAGTATAGATTATTTATGCAAATGGCAAACCAACCTGATCATTCATAATGTAGATGCTGTTCTTTGTGTCGCGAGGAACAGACAGCGGAGATTCGAGGTTTTCTGGTCTCTGAAACAATAAAAAGTACTGATGTAGTAATAATATTGACATTCTTGTTTGATGATAGGTATTTGGTTGAAAATGGTTATTATTGCAGGTAATTAACATAATTCATTTTAAAGTTATTATAATAATTGTAGGTACACCACATAGCAAATCACTGACTGCCGAGATCATACCCAGTTTAAGAAAATAAATATTCTGAAACTGAGTTAGTAATTTATAAGCTGTTTTTTGTATACAAAAAAAGGAGATAGTTTTTTTTGGGCCCACCTGGTCGTTGCATTTATTATTCATAATAACACCAAAAAAAAGTAACCATTTTACTATGGTTTTAAAGGAAATATTACGTAGAAATGAAAACGGAATCTTAAAATCATAATAAATAAGCTATGTTATGATATTTTTTTGCGAGTCAAATCATTCCTGTTGTGGTCAATGTCATTTGACAGCAAATACTTACGTGAATAGGGGCGTTTTACTGTTTACTAAAAAAAGTACGGTACCTATCCGTTGGAAATCATATGTGCTATATAATTATTATAGAATCAGAAAGAATATAAAAATAAATATTATTAAACTATGAGCATTTTTAATGCCATTTTTATAGGTTTACACTAAAATCGCATAGGTGGTTTAAACAATCAACGTGGCATGAAACGTTATAAACCCACTTTTTTTGTGATTGACAGACAACTTCATTATTTTGACATTTACTTTTTCTGTTTATTTTGGTTTTCGTAAGTGTTTTTGCAGATTTTTCGCATTTATTCCGGTTAGACAATGCTAAGCTAATTAAACCACTGGAATCTAGAGGTTATAAGGAAGAAATCAATGTAAGTTTCATTATTATATGCTAGAATTTATGTGGGAAACTAATCCTCGAACAAAAAAAATTGTCTCCTTTGTACGTCATATTATGGCAGGATATGCTGGAACCAATATTGTAACATCTATTTTGTACCATATTCTAACAAGTAAACATTTTTGATTTGATTTGATTTGAATAAAATATAAGATCGATACATTAAGTTTCTGATGATAACTTTCACGTTTTATACCTACTTAGAGTATCTAGGTAGGCTTAGAGAAAACAAGAACGATATTCAAGTCGAAATGATTATTTATGATTTGTTTACTTTAAATATTTTTTATAGTGAAAGGCCCGGAATGATAAAATGACGAATAGAGCCTCCAAGACCAACCCCACACATCTTATTTAAATATACTATTATAAATGCGACATTTCGGAATGTTAGGATGGATGTGTATGGATGTTTGTTACTCAATCACGCCAGAATGGCAGAATGGATTCGAATCAAAAGACTTGCCCCAAAATTGTGTGAGCCTGTACCCCAGTTAGAACACATTTAAAACCTATGTCATTTAATAGTAAAAATCTTCTATAGCTAAATTAGAAAAGGTACTTAATGCTCAGCAGTTTTGAATAAAAGTTATAAAAGTTTTAAGTAGTTGTTACTGTAAATAAAACCGACTTCTTGTTTGATTGTTTTACTTTTTTTGTCACCGACTTCTGAAGCGTTTTTTCTGAAGTTATTTTTCTCTTTTTTGTTTTCGCTGAAGTCGGTTGTATTTTTTGTAAAAAAGTTTTATTTTTCACTTTTTAGTGGTTCACATGTGCTTACCCTTTCACAGCGTACCGGCGTGATTTTAGGTTATGAACTGGTGTAACCAATAGACAGATATGAGATTTCAGCAAACCTACATTTGCTATCATTTATTGAGGAGTTCCGTTGCATATCTCCGAAGTTCTTCATCAGATCTTCATCAAATTGAAATGGGATCACTTCGAAAAAGTACACTTCCTAAAACTACCAAAATCGCTTCTAGTGTGCCTATAAAATGTGAAGAGTTCTCTCTATTTCTCCAGAATTCCATCGTCAGATCCTGATTTGATGATTATGGGACCACACGAAGAGCACCAGCTTTCAAATAAAAAAAGAACTATCAAAATCGGTTCACCCAGTCGAAAGTTTTGAGGTAAACAATGAACCTACAAGCGATTGCAGCAATCACTGCAGATTTGCTGTGTATTTTTGAAGAGTTCCGTTGTATATCTCCGAAGATCAGCATCAAGTCTGCAGCAAATTAAAATGGAACCACACGGGAAGCACCAGCTTTCAAACAAAAAAGAACCATCAAAATCGGTTCACCCAGTCGAAAGTTCTGCGGTAAAAAAATGTGAACCTCCTCTTTTTGGAAGTCGGTTGATTAAGAAAGTATTTTTACCTATTTTGTAGTGAATTTCATGTATGTATGTCTCAGGTATTTAGTGAACACAGTATACTGGTAAAAATACTTGGATACAAATATTCTTCAAACGGAGACAATCTATTCGTTTGTAACAATAAGATCACCGGTGAAAATGCAATTATGCAATCTATTTGCTTTACACAAAGAGATTAAAGTCTGGCAGAAATCAAAGTACATTAAAATTATAACAATTTATTATCATATGAAATCAGGTTACCAGCATAATAAAAATCTATACCCATATTTTGGTACTATTTCAAAAAACTTTTTCTGTTTAGAAACCCCTAAAAAGTTACACTGACCGTATACTCAATTATGGACTTTGGAAACTAAACTATTCATTCAATAATAAATGATGACTGTTGCATTTAAAATTACGGTAATTTACGAATATTTTACATTTTAGGCCTGGTATGAATTTAAATTGTCCCTATTTTTTCTTCTTTGTTAATATTGTATGGCAACGTAGAAGTGGTAAGTAAATTCGACTTTTCGAGTGAAATAAAAAAATAAAAGACCTTTTATTATGAGTTCTTTTCAAAATCTGGTGTAGTACGTTAAACATTTTTCGTTCTTATTTTTTTATATTTTGTTGTAATACTTTTCTCACTTGTTCTCTCTTGCTGTTATCTTTGTTCACTTGGGGCAGGATTTGTCCATCTCCGATCATAGTCTGGAATTGCACGTAGGCTACTTTTTATCCCAGAAGTATGAACTTGTGGGTAATTCCCGAACTCTAGGCGGGTGATGCCGCGGGCATAAACTAGTATTCAATTTATTTTGAAATCAGAAATGTTATTTTGAATATTGGATCTTTTCATTAAACAATTTATAAATAAACGCATTCAATGACTGACACGTCGACAAACAAACTGAAAAACTGTAACCTTGCATTCAACTTTTGTTTGAACACACGAAGAAAATCGTCGCTTTAATTGCGACGATTTAGCGTCGCGACTTAGCGAATACATGTAAGGGTTTTCTATTAATATTCAGCCATTCAGTGGCTATTCTTCTGCAAATCTTCTGCAATTCACTTTTGTAAACAATTATATGTGACGAGCTAGTATTTTAAATCTTTTCGGACCTGACTAAAACCTCTGATAATAATTTAACGTATAATTATAATAGGCAAGTATGTTGTTAGGCATGGCCTCTAGAGATGTTTCCTGTGCTATGATGAGCGGGGCGGGTACAATTTCGCGATCACAAGTCTAATACCAATAACCGTGGTACACAACAAGCTCGTTAGCTTCCCAGCATGATAGTTACGATCAATTTCATTGCTTTTTACTTTTTACACAAAATTAAGTTTCCTGCGGCCCCTATTGGGTAAATTGTTGATTATAATCTGTATGGGTTCAGGAAAGTAAATTATTCTAAGCTTAGATTGTGGTGTAGCTCAGTTAAAATTCCTCGTTGAACATTATATAACCAAGTCGACTCGATCTCAATTACCAAGAGGAGTAAGAACTAAACGTTGTGCAATTTATGATTTCTTTTTTAATATCGTGGAAAATCTGTCTAAATTAATGCTTTTTTTTATAATTCTAAATCTATCCGCGATTTGAAAAGTATATACTTAGTAATAATATTTATTTCATATTACTTATTGCAAGTCGGTGCGCCAATTCTTGATCCAGTTACTATTTCTTAACATTGCGATATTGAATGGCGAGAGTTGCGCACACAAATGGCATTCTCTGTATTAAAGCATTTGTTCGAACTGTAACCCATTAATTAAACTATCTGCATCACTTTTATCCCATTATATTATTTAATAAAACACAACGTTTAGGGAACTATTTGATATCGATATATCGACAATTATTAAGTGGACGACTTAAGATATATGTAGACTGGCTAGTTACTGTTACTGCTAGTCTGCATCCCACTGCTGGGCAAAGGCCTCCCCCTATGATTTCCAGTTGTTTCGATCTAGGGCTAAGTCGAGTAGGGCGAGTCTCGCCATCTGTGAGGTCTGCCGCGACGCCTTCTGGCTGTATCAGGGGCTCCAGAAAGTGGTTATTTTGGCCCACAGCTCATTGGGCATGCGGCAGACGTGGCCAACTGGCCAGTCCAGTCCCACTTCAGCTTAGCGGCTATTTGAGCAACGTCAGTAATTTTTGTTTTGGCTAGTAGTACCTAATGGTTAATGACTAGAATTTCAAAAGGTATTAGGGCTACAGCTTTGTTCGTTTACTGTTTGCAATATTTTTGAAAACTGGTATTTTCAGTGGCTCTTTTTACCTTTTATCGTTTAACTATTCGATATTTTCTCGGTGCGGTTACCGATGCCACCGTCTTAAAAAACTGATGTATCGTGAAACAGGCCTAGTTTAAAACGAGACGGTTGCTAAAGATAACTGCCAGCAGTAACCAGTGCTCCTAACGTAAGAGTACTTAATTCAATTTCTTTACGTTGACCACAAGTTAAATAAGAGAATACTACTAAAGTGCCAAGAAATAACTTTAACGTTTCGTTGTCTGAGTCGAAAGCTTCAGAGAAGTCGACGCGCGCTGCCTTGCGGAACCCTTGAACTTTTTAGATGTATTCATTCATACACTATAATATCAGAATTGTATCACGATAACCTAATGAAGCTTGTGCATTACAGTTTGTAGGTTTAGTGCTGTACAATTTTAATAGCGTGTGGTCATAATTGCATTGGGCGTTACTTTTTTTCAAGTATGGATTTACATTATATAACTGTCTTGTAGCTACGGCCGGATAAGTGACAGGAATAAATTGATAAACGTATGTATGTAATGTTACAGCAAGTAAAATAATGCTTCCGGTTCTATTCAAACAATTTGATCAAAGGAATTTATAAGTAGACATTGGAATCTCTTTCTTGAATAGGTAACTATTCTTAATATGAGAACCGTTTTAATCGTTGTTCCAAAATGAGATTGATCAACATTGTAATAGTACCTTGAGCCACAAGTCGGTCTCATACCTCTCGGACCGGTTTCCGTAGCACACCGGCTGCGGTCCCATTGGGCCTGTATACACACACCACTATCAACGAGTAAGTGAAAGGACACGCCGATAATTGCTTTCTGTACGATTCGATTTTGTAACAATTTAGTTGTAACTATCAATAAAATATTAATGATACCACCACCCGGTGACAAAGCTGCTGCCTAAATATTTTGCATCTTTATGTTCCTAAAGACTGTAAAAGTTAAAACTAACAACTACCAATATTTTGTTTTAATTATCTCGTTAAAAGTAATACATAAATACCAATAAACAATTTTCTAGCTGATAAATCTTAGTAATGGTCGATTATAATGTGGCATCCATAACGATACGATGTTTCTAATATGTTTTTAGAGCGTGGAAAGTAGAAAGTTTTAAAAGTAGGCAAGAAGTTAATACAGTTCGAAAAGTACCTACCTATTTACTTATCTAGTGTATTTGTTTTTAATATTTCATAATTTAACGGATCTGAAAAAGATTTCTACAATATTTTAGTGTAACAATAATCTATATAACTTTATATTTGACCAAGTCCCATTTGTCTATATTTATGTTTGTATCCTTTTAAATGTAGTTCTTATTCGGTAAAATTCAAGATTCACATAACTTGTGTTATTACAATGGTAAAATGATGATAGTAAGATTTGAATCCATTACTGTTATGGAATGGACGAGTCTCTAGGAGGACGTAATTGCTGGTCACTGACCTCGTTTTGTTCCTTCCACTAAAATAGCATTAAATCAATTGATGTTATTACAATTGGAACACAACTCTCATCATAACTTACAATTTGTGGGGGAGACACGTCTTAAAATAAAAGAGCAGGTGTTTATATTTTGATTGAGTCTTTTTATAGAAATATGTAGTGTTTGGTTCCGGTTATTTATTCACAGCCATTGTTTATTCAAAGCAACCGTCTAAAAAACTATATAATGCATTCAGTTTCCGACATTTCAATCGTTTTTTATACTAAGTAGACATATGCTTCAGAATTATTGGCATTCTTAAACTATTTTTATTTATCGCCGGCTCGCAAATTACCGTTATTTGACTCGCTGACGGTGCCTTCATAAGGTTTCACCATCGCCGTTCATTGCTCTTGTTTTTAGGGCAACTTACTGCTCAGGTATGGTTCATACAGTTTTTTGTTCCTGTAAAGTGTAACCCCATCGACTAACTTACATACCAGAATTGCCTGGTTATGAAAGAAACAGAACTAGGAAGGAAGACCATTAACTGATTTACAGAGATTACAAAATACTATCTTCTAAAGATTTATAAAATCGAACTTTTATTTTAAACTCTTTGTTTAATTTCTGTTTCAATACTATCTCCTTCTATATAGCTTCTTCCTAAGACAGTTGTCGTAGTTGTTCTGAATCTGCTAATTATATTGGCCTCCTTTTCGTGATTTCAAACTGTCACCAATAATACCCTACACATATTTGACGTGTTGTAGAGTCTCGTAGCTGAGCAAAGTTATGCGGAAATATAAATTAGTATTTTGCTTCTTCTTTTATTTATGTATGTATAATTGTATACTTGTATAGGGTTTGGAAAACCAGAATAAAAGGATCTTACGTGGTGAATGTGGCTAAAGATATACTATACAATATTTGTTAAGCCCGATTCCTGTTTTTTGCTTCGGTCCGCTCTGTTTTTAGGGTTTGGTCGACTACAAAACTTGGAGGTCATGGGGACTGAACGTTTTTTTTTGTTTTTAATGTTATTCCAGACAACTCTCTAATCTAAGCTTTGGTTGTTAGTGGTTCGTGCAAACAAGTCCTCAAGTCCTCTCGGGAAGCTGGTTGTATTATTCTTATAATGGAAATACGAATTATAAAACTATTTATTTTCGGCTTTATTATAGGTATCTGTTAATATTAAATATGCAAAATTTCTGTTTACTGAAATACGGTTTATTCCGATCCTGACCAGAAAACCTAACCTGGTCGCGGGTTAGGTTAGGAACATGAAAAAGAAAGAATTTTATTCCGAACCTTGGCGTAAGGTGTAGGTACCAAATCCAGGTTGAGTTGGTACCCAAGCCTGGCTGCTGGTAGGTACTGGTAGGGAAGATTTAGCATGGTTCCAATTTTTGCTTCAAGGACAGGCGTTTTCTCACGATATTTTATTTCACCGTTTCGTGAGCAGTCGCGAAGATTTAAATTATACAAAGTAAAATACCCATCTGGGTTTGAACCCACGCGGCCACGATTCGTAAGTCTGGCACATTATCACTGGGGCACAGTGCTTCATTTACTTTATGTTTTTAAGAAATAATAAACATTAATGGTAGGCATAAAACAAGCAGCCAGTGGGCATGACTTGCACTTGTAAAAAAATTAAAATATAGTAATCAAATCTAATGTGCAACGTAAATATTAACGTAGACAGATATTTAGTTGTAAAAGTAGGTCGGTAATATCTTCGCTATTTCTGTCAGTTCAGAAATTCCCTTTTTTCTAAAACATACGCGTGTGCCTCATCTGAATCTGAATGATAATAATTATAAAGGCTCATCTAAAATGTAATCAGATAGGTCATGTTTATTTTGTTGTTTTGATTTTTGAAACACGCCATCTGTCGGTTAATGGCAGAGGGCTTTCGGAGTGTTGTTAAGGTAGATGGGGAACTTGAATGTTGTACACGTCCCTTGAACACCTTCGTACGGATAAGCCGAATTCCAATAGTTGTACTAAAATTCTTAAACATTTTCTATAAATGTTTTACACTGACTATTAAGTCGGTGGTGTTAAAAGGTACCTATGAGTAGGAAGAAATCGCCAAATGGATCAACATTTTATGGGTATTATTGGTGAGTTATTAATTTTGGTAATCTCCACAGTACCTACTTGTCGAGCATTGTTAATCGAATATTAAGGTAAACAACTAGGTAATTTTTGTTGGCCTCTAAAGGACTCTCAGGTAAACCTGTCATGATCCACATTTGTCGAACAACACATAAATACCACCTTCTTACTTTTATGAAATCCAATAAACCAAATCTGCAAGGTTTGTAATAATATACTTAGTAAATAGGTACCTTGAGCGGTCACATAGTAAAATTCCTGATCCGTTTCTTTAGGGTTGCCTGGTGTTTCTCCGTAGACGCTTTAATGTAATAATACGGAAAAAGCTGCACTTAGAACCTTATTTTTGCCCTAAAATGAACATCTAAGCAAACAACATTTAAAATACTTAATATAATACACATGTGTTTTTCCGAAACAAATAAGAAATTATAATTAAGAACGCCCTATGACTCTATCTTATCTTTATATCAATATCTATGCTCCAGTTTGCTTCAGATAGTATAAACTTATCAACCATAGAATAGCTTTATAAATATTATGAATTGTTATCTAAGAAACATTATCATTTAAAAACATATATAACAACTTTTATTTTGAAAATAGCGCCATAAAAGACAGCAAAATCTCATTTTGTAACATTTTCAGAGATATAAGTAAAGACAGTTTAGGTATCCTTAATAGGTACCTACGTAAGAAATTCCCAAAACTAAAATTTTCGCACCCAACTAAGTTATTTGCCCAGGAAGAACTTTTATTTAGAACGTAGACAAACGAACTCTCTTTTTCGTAATCGGGTTATTCTAAAACAGGCTTCGCTGGGTCCGATTGTATCAGATTTGAAAATACTTCCGCAATCATTTAAATATGTAGGTCTGTACACTACAAACGCACGATGCGATGAAGCAATGTCAATTATCTTAAGTAACATAAGGCACAATTAGGCAATATTAACTAATCAAATAAACTTTAACGATAGGACGAGAGTAAAATCTTCACAGAGTTACAGTACTGGAAATCCAATTATTACTTTCAGCATAGTTTTAAATAAGTTAAGAATTCATACAAGTATGTACAGAAAGTTTGTACCCACCATTTAAATATTTAATTAGCTGCCATAGACAATTCCATCCAACGAAACGAATTGGGTTTAAACATACATTAATTTGTACGTTCCGGTCCCATGTAAGGTCTAATTAATCTACGGAGGAAATGGAAAATAATACAATTTCAACTTTAATTGATAGAGCACTGAAGTCATTCATTCATTACACAGAAAGTACAAGTTAAACTACCGGAACGACAGATTGAACTGCTCTGGTCCTGCACGAAATAGAAACACAATCAATTTCTGTTAATATTAATTTGTTCCACTTGAATATAGTCCTATTTCGAGTTCGTACGGAAACATTTAGTAGAAGCACGATAGAAAGGCACGCTAGACGCACGTGCGGACCGCGCGGGAAGACTGCGTGGCGGTCGTGGCGCGCGCTGCGGTGGGGCGCCGCTCCGCGCCTCGCCTCCACCTAGTACAGACAACCACCGCACCACGCCGATGGCGCTACGATCATCCTATTCCTAAAGCAACATTGTTTTTTTGCCGTCTACTGATATACGGGACCACGAGAGTTCAAGAGAACTACACCATGTGAAATTCAGAGAACAGAACTTTCAAAATTGATTCTACTAAAAAGAGTTGAACATGTTGTGGCGCTTTATTATATTGTCTGCGACTCCAAAGAGATTCAGTAGAGTCAGTTGTCTTCACTTCTGAAATTATTTGATATAAGTACATATTATAAGAAATGACTAAACATGATTCATGAAAATAAATTGTTGTTTGTGGAGATAGAGGGCGAACCTTACGGGGAAGTAAGGTGCATCCCTTTATGTTTACGCTAAAGGCTAACGTACTTTAAACATCGTCTACCCAAAAGTTCTACATGGTTTTGTTACGGAATGGAACATGCCATATAAGAGAAGTAAAACTAAAGTGCTAATAGCAATGTTGAATGACGGCATAAGACCAAAATTATAATAGGTATAATATTGAAATAAGCTTCTCATGAAAATAACCTCAATAACTTTTGATGACAATTTGATTTGAATGTATCAGGGTGACATTCCGAATAAGAACCTATTTGAAATCTCTTGCTTTTTATTCAAACCCAATAGTTACGTATTAGATAGAACATGGGTTGCCGCAAGGCTCAATATTTTATTAATTTGCCCCTATTCGAAAATGTTTGCCATGTTGTGCAAATATTTCATTAGTTTTGTTTTAATCCTGTGTATAACTTACCTGACACCATGGTAATCTTGTAAACATGTAGTTCGCAATAATTTACTGTTATTTAAAGCCTGGTTTATGTGAAAGCTCGTGGACTGTGTCGTCGTTTTCCTAAAATCCTCTTCGAGGCCAGCGCTATCATCCAGGCCACTCTTGTATAAAGTTAGTGTCCTCTAATCCCTTGCCAAATTCTTTGATGATAACCAAAGAATTTGCAAGCTTATGATTCAGATTTATGTAAGCTTAATATGAACAAATTCTGTTGACACTTCTTTTGAGATGCACCAAAACAGATTATATGTTAAGCAGTAGCGAAGGGTTGATTTTTGTAACAGGTAAGCCAGTCCGGTTCATATTTTTAATAATGTTTGAAAAAAACATACATAGAACCATTTGTAGTTTTAGTTATGTTTGGTCAATGTCCTACATTTGATTGATAACTAACTGAATTACCTACATTGTTTTACTTTTGGCAATAGAAGACTCCAGTACAGTGGTTGTTCCGAAGGGAAGCCGGTAGGTTTCGAGTTGGATGAACCCCTCGCCACTGGTTTAGCAAGATTCCGACCTGTACGAAATTCTGGAACTCAATTTGATAAAAATAAATAATATGATATGTTTCGATTGGCTTTTGCTTTATTGGCCTGCCTGTATTCGAAGGTAGTATCACAGAGACTGAGGACGAAGGTGTTTTTAAATATTCTAGAAGAATATGCACTGTCTCTATAATAAATTAGGAAAGTCTTGATAATATATTATTTAGGGTTCACATTGGTAGGGAGGGGCCTGCAAGGGCCGAAGCTTGCCAGGGTTGCGGGACGGTTCCAAAGAGATACCGTGGCCCCGGAACGTAAAGGGAAGGAACATGGATGGGTTTTAGGGTTTTAGTCAGTAAAAGTCTGACACTCTCTCCCGCTCCGCCCAGAGTGGGAGAAGTTATTTGATGATTTCCCAACCTAAAAAAAAAACAAGCTTCACATTGGTATGGATCATCGTTAGCTTTGGCTCCCGCATCATGTGGCAGTTTGGGGGTTTCATGTTAGCTTACCTTTACAGTCTTACGGAGTTACGGCCTACGTCCGCGTTAGGTCGTATACAATCAGTATGGTCGTATTACTTGTATTATAATAAATAGAAGTGGTAAAAACTATTAGGGAATCTTGTTTTGACATCTTGATTAAAGCAAATTATGTATTTTTATTATTAAAACTCTTTCATTGCGATCAAATCTTTTCACAACTGTTGTGCAAGCATTTGTAGTATGCTTCAGTGACTGAACTTACCTAAACATTTTACATTTTTTGTCCGTCTGCAAAAATCTTTAAACATGTGGCTGTACGAGTAGAATGAAAATCTTACTTTATTATAATGACAGATTAAGTAAACTGAGATAAAGGATAGACGTTGAAAGGCGTATGTCTAGCGGTGGACGTCTTTCGGCTGAAATGATGATAATGATGATGAAGGGCAGGAGTATAATGACGCTTGTTTTAGGTTGCAATCTGGACTAAGTACATATATCTAAAGGTACTAGATATTAACCGGCTAGGAAATACATATTTCTGTGAGTGACCAGCAAAGCCTCACATGGAGTAGGTCTGAGCAATCATTATTCTTGCTCATTGCAGGCACTGGTTAAAGGTTTACTTCACTTTTAGTGAAAGATGTTGAACGTTAAATTAGAAAGTGCCTATATAACATAAAATTGAAAAAAGCGGGTATGAGTCGGGTTTGTATCCGTATCTTATACTCGAGAAGCGGTTCCGGTTTCCGGTTCCGAGGTAAGCCAAATACCAGTCAGTTCTGGTGATTTTGTTATCATTTGATGTTGCCTCCAAATAGATTTTAAAATTCATAGGTATATTATAAGTAAAGTATTACGTGTATTTGTCAAGTGCTCAAGGCATGACCGATTTTTCGGTTTCATGTGCGCGTTGTATATTATATTACTTCCTTCGGTTGAAGAACCTCGTGAGGAAACCAGCATGCCTGAGAATTATTTCTTGATGACTTGTAAAGCCAAGTCAGAAGCTCATGGGAGGCCTTAAACCTCTGATATCAGGTTAGGCACAAGCCACACGATACAGATGAAAGATTAGAAAAATGGGATTTATGGCTTCCCTAAACACAATTAGGGTAACTTCGAACGAGTGTAATTGCAAACGAGATCTCAGGCTACACTTATTGCGCTAGAAGTGATAGTGGTTTTTTTCCTTTTAAATCCAATTCAATAAATTACTAACTAAACACTTTTAAATGGGTAAATCGGAACCGATCTAAATGGTTAGGGGTCTTACCCGAGTCTGTAAAATGCCGCTGACCCGAAACCGTGTTTGTAACGCCTCATTGAAACATTATTTTAGCGTCTATTTTAGTCATGTTAAACGTTTTATGAACATCGATTAAAAGTCCTGTTCAATAAAACACACAAATATTAGTACACAAAGCTTTTTAATACTTACCTTCCGGTTTAGGATCTTGCGAGAAAAATGTAGTCTATTGATAATTATGTTTTAAAGCACATAAAAGTAAAATCTTCAGAACAGAGTCATACTTGTGGGCCGACCTATTACCGGGTCTATGGGTTTTTTTAATTACCTACCCGTGGTATCAAGGCATGCATTAAGGATTGTTTCATAAAGCTCTAAGCAGTAAATTAACGGAAAGAATCAGTACAGGCAAGTAACAAGTAACCCGCTTATTGTGTTTGAAAAGCTTACCTTGTACATATTGTAGAGTTTGTAAGCTCTTTCTTGATCGTCCGGAGTAGCTTGGACTGACTCCATGCTGTCTCATCGACTGCGGAATGGGGCACTAAATCCAAAACGTTATTATGACGGTCCATTTACTGCTTTAAACAGATTTCAGTTCTCGCACAACAACTTTCGTCTCTTCTCTTCTCTATCTTGTCGTTCTGAAGTATTCGCATAAAGTTATTTATTGTTAACGATCTATACGACTATTCGGTCGTAAATGTCTTTAATAACAATATTATGATTGCTTATGCGGTAATTAAATTATAATAACATTGTGATTGGTGTGAATTAGATAATTAATTTTTATTACTGGAATGCGTCCATCTTTCTGAGGATAATATCTAAGTAATAAGATCTTATCTATTTTTAATCTACTGGTTCAAACCAATAATATTAATTTAAATACAGTAGATATATTATGATTAGTTTAATACTAAAACATTCATAAATTAAATTGCTCTATGACTATGTATAGCTATTTCCTCATCAAAATACTTACCTACGTTTTTCTTTAAATATTCTTCAAATACTTGCCTTTTGAATCCGGGTAGAATTTTAAAAACTAAGTTTAAAATTTGCAATATATGATTAGTTTCTTTACCGACGGAAAAAATCCCGAATTTATATTCACTGTGGTAAATAGTTCAATGTTAGATAGGGACCAATTCCTAATTCATATTATCTCTTTTACTCAAGGATCATTTAAAATAACAACGACTTTTTTGTGTCGACACTACTTTGCTTATGTTTACATTAAGTATGAAGGTTTATAGGGCCAATATTTGACGTATGTAAATGTTTAATGAGGAGTTATAGCACTATTATAGAATTTAATGATTGCGTAATATTAACTCTTATTTTTAATTTATAAATAAAAAGTGCACGAAGTACAAAAGTGTGGTTTACTTTAATAGCCGATACTTAATTAGAAGTATTTTATCAATGGAGTGCGCGTAAAAAGCGGGGTGTCGCCAGTAGGTGAGCGAAGGCCACGTGGCCGGCACGCGGGCCCGGCGCGGCGGGATACACTTGCGAATCCGCGAGGGAGCACCCGCCGGAAACCGAGGTGTACCGGGGCTCCTCGAGTACAGAGAAGTGGCGGCCCGCGGCGCGCCTGCCCGCGCCCGCACCCCGCACACCCCCGCGCCACACACCCGTACATGCACTGACTCCGCAGCCTTCGTCTCCACACCACCACTCACCCCGCGCACTATGTTTGCCTTAATCGCGAATTAAGGTTCCAGTAATGTTTTCTGTTAAGCTTAGAGCTTAATTTGACGTCATTCATTAGAGATCCCGTTTGTGAAACAGACGAAGGGATTGCGGTACCCACCGAATGTATGATCATGTCTCTCTTTTAATGCAAGATGATGAAACATTCTTCATTTATGTGTTTTTCAGTATGCATGATTTATGCCTTATTATATTTATTACTTAAAAATAATCATAAAACGAAAATGGTTTTTAACGGCATAATATAATAAGTTAAAAGGTCAAGGTTCTGAGAAACATGGCTCCTACATGAGTGTGTAGGGGAAAGAAATATTTTAGATTGTTGTATTGTTTCAGGTTTCCCACAAAAGAAATGATTCAGTCATTATAGTAATCATAAATATATTGTATGACTGAAACAGGTTTTGACTTAGTCAGACTTAAATGAGCTTGAATTGTTAACCTGAATGATATGTGTGTTGTGTGTGATTTGAACAAAATTTAAAAATTAAGGGCAATTTAAATTCTATCAACCTAGAACTGAGTTTGGTGCCTTCAGTAGTGTCCATCAGTTCCTGCAATGACAAACAACAGGACACACAGGACACAATATTAAGTGGCCACTCGTTTATGGAACATTACCACATTTACACTCCAGATCCACTCCATTAAATAAACTAACGACAAAACACAAACATACAATTAAATAATTATTAATATAAATTGTTTCCCCTTAACATAAAGGAACTGATCTTTAAGTAACTTGGTACTGAAATCCTGAAGCCAATTTTGAATTTCCGCAGTTTGGATTTTTCCCCTGAAAAAGCATATTTCAATTCGATTTGTGTGGGGTTGTTATAGAGCTTAATATAGAAGCCAGATGAATGATTAAATTTATTTCGGAAGTGTTGAACTAGAGAAACTGCAATTTTTATCCTTTTATTAGTATCTTTCATCATCATTAAAGTCGAATAATTTTTGTAATAAACTTTGAATCAGATCCGTATTTAAGAAAGATGTAGTAATACAAAGTAACTGAAATTTTCATTTGAAGTATGAAAAGAATATTACCTAAGAAAATAATGAAACGTTGCAAACGTTAAGAGCATTGAAGAAAATTAATTTCCCACGGGCATAAAGCATGTAATTATGTACCTAGTCTTATCAAGAATGTATATTAGATCTTTTTTAATTTATTTTAGTACAAGGACTACCTTTTGATTTAAATGTTGCTTGAAGAAGCTGAAGAAGCCTTTACACCTTACACGAAATGTCGTTTCAGTTGATCACGGCCAAACTAAGATTGTAGATTTTGCTTTTTGCTCGGGAATCTGACTTTTGGATGCATGCTTGTGTATGTTGTCTGCTATTCAAGATCCCACTCCTGAAATACATGAGCGGTGTTTTCATGTAGGTATCCTACAATACATGAATGTTCTTGATAAGTCCTTAGGTCCGTGTACCCGAAGTTATATAAAGTGCCTATGAGTAATGAGAAAGTTGCGTAAAATTGATCTTACATAACAATGTAATCATGCTTTGTAGATCAGTTGAACTTAGGAGATTTATGTCGAAATTGATTGTCGTACAAATTGCAACGAGCAGCTTTAAAATGTTGCTTAATCACTTTATGGTGTGGTGGAACAAGTGTGTCCTGTCTCCTACGCCGAAAAAACTTGTCCGGCGCAGAGCCGGCGCTGTAGTGGGCTCGTGTCGAGTTGTTGCGGTAGATCACAGTGGTGTAGAGTAGGTCGGTCTATTTGTGGTGACAGGAGAGGCGTGGGTGCCGCGTGTACTGAGCTGGAGTGGCAATGACCTTGACACTAAGCGAGTGGCCTTGGGTAGCACGTGGCGGCTGACACCCGCTGTCTGTTGTCGGAACGCCGCCGCCGCCTTTCCCAAGGGAGCCTATTGTGGACATGCCCTGCAACAAATACCGTTATTTGCTACTGGTTTTGAGTGCATCTTTGCGAATAGTTTTCTTTATTGAAAGCTTTTGCTTTTTATTGGAATTTAATTTTGGATCTTATTGCATTTTGGTTTCAAACTATGTTAATAGTACCACATTGTTTTTAATTGAAAGTCGTGTCCTGAAATACGTTACGGTCAAAATGCTTAAGAAAAGACACCTAAGCTACATTTTTGGGAAACTAGATTGATTCGAAGATCTGTCGGTCATTAGAACATGTGTAGGTATATGTATACATAAAAATATAAATAATTGTGTCTGCTAAGTTTAAATAATAATCATCATTCATCATTTCAGCCGAAAGAGGTCCACTGCTCATAGGCCTCCCCCATAGTGTCACCACATTGACCGTCCCATGCGACTGGCATCCAACAATCATCACCAGGTCATCGGTCCACCTAGTAGGAAAAAATAATGGCAACTCTTATTTCGTCATTTATGCGTATGCTATAACGCGGGGAGGCAGAGCGGTGAAATCAAACTCGTCATTCAATTCAGTAAATATCTAGTTGGCGTATCCACAGTAAAATAGCGTGTGAATGGGTGCGATTCAGAGCGTCGGCGACGTGCGGCAGCGTGTCGAGTGCGGTCGCCGCGGGGCGGCGGCGGCGGCGGCGGCGGCGAGCGTTCAGTAGCCCCCGCCTGGCCGATACGTTTACGAGCCGACACTAACTTTAAGTGACCCCGCCCGCACTCGTGCGCCACAGCCTTGTTTATATCCCATCTCAATGAAAATAAAAGCGACGTCATTTCCTTGACTTTTCGTAACATCGCGAGATTTGACGACATCCATCCAGCTTTTGCAAAGTAACTACGAAAGCAATGAAGCTTCCCAATTTTCGACATTTCGTGCATAGTATGATCTCTCAGAATGAGCATTCATAATCATATTATGTTCTAATGGGTCGCAAATTCATTTATATAAAATCATTCTGTTATCAAAACGAAATGTGCTAAAACATGTTGCAACAACATAAACATATTCTGGTAATGTAATTCTTGTAATTCAATATGTATTCCAGAATATATGCAACAACTCGTTCTAAGTTTAACAGTACTTTCAGGAATAAATCAGAGCATTAGCTTGCAAGCATCTGCTATTGCAAAAAATGTCAATCATACGTAGGACAAACATTTTATGGGACGTACCTTGGCGACTACAACCCAACACATATCGACAGGTTTTCATAATTGAATTGCGAGCAACTATTCCAGTTGGTAGTGGCATTTGTTGTAAAGAATGCAAAGGTAATCGACGAGGTAACAGTTGTCAAAGAATGCGTGTGACGTGACACGATCTGTGTGCAGCGAGGACGCGCGCCGGCACGCCGCGCTCGCCGCTCCAAACATGAATGAACGCGCTAACTTGCTTTTTATCGCCATTTCTCGTACCGAAAGCGATGTTTTAGCTTCGGACACCTGTAATTTGCTTGTTTGTTTATGCCAATCATTTTGATTGACGACTACTGCCGGTAATTAAGGCGTGAAGCATACTTTTTATTTACAACAAATAACCTGTGAGCATAAAGCTTATTTTAAGCAGGTTTTTCTATTTAAAGATTAAAAACATGAACAATTGAATTACCATGTGAATGATATAATGTTCTTAAATTGTAATTGCCATGGATATTAGAAAATATTTTGCTACGTATCATTTCCCATTTAGTTTCTCTGGCATTTTCTAATATTGTTCCATGGAATTACTATACTAAACAGCCACAAATATTATGAATGAAGAAGAAATAATAGTCGTGGTCACAATCAATTAATAATAATAATAATAATAATAATAAACCATTTATTTCAGGTAACAAAGACCCATACATAAATACCTTAACCTAAATATACATATTAATAACATTTTTTGTTAGTATATATAGTAACTTAAAAACTATGTTAGTACACGATGCACTTCACTTGCACGATCTTTTGTGCGTTCTTGTGGAATCTGTCCGCGGAAACGACGGAACACCACATCCTGCGGCCAAAAACTTTCTTCCATCACCAAATGGAGCATACACGTTGGGATACGCACCACAAACGCCTTGAAATTGACGTTGCGGTGCGACTCCAGTAGTTGTACTCTTGGCGTGTACTTTAACTTTCGGCGCACGTACTCCTCGATGTCCTCAGCCTCCGTGGTGTAGTGTAGGCGAGAGATGTACACCGGGGTGTTCGGCTTCGCTGCGCGTAGTTTAACGTTGGGCTCTGCAGGAGCCTTGCCGGAGCGGTTCTTACAGCTTCGCTGACGGCGTTTCCTCCGCTGCACCGTCACGAAACCGACATCATCAGCCAGGTTCGTTACCTTTGCAGGCATGGGCTTTGCGGGAAGAGCAGCAGGGATGCTCGAAATGACCACTGGTCCAGGTGGTCGCGTCGGTTTGGCAGCGCTGCGGGGAGGAACTGCGGGGACGGGGGCGGGGCTGCGAGGGACACTTACTGTGCGCAACGCAGACTCAGCAATCGGCGCCGGCGACAAAACTGCTGACGCGAAACTTGTAGCTGACGCATTGAGGCAGCTGGCTTCACGACATGTGTTTACGTTGCTAACATCACGTGCCGGTGACGGCGGTGACCCAGTTAATGCCACAGAGTTGCGCAACTCAACTAATTGTTCGCGCAAGTCTGCAACGGTGTTCTGGGATGCAGCCAGATTTCTCTGCACATCAGCCAATCTAGCCTTAAGGAAGACAATGTCCTTCAGCAGGCTCGTAACATCGACGTGGTCGAAAGTGACTGGAGGTAATTTGGTTAAATCCCTCGCCACAAACGTCGGCACGTCGTCAGGGTCGGTCGCTTTCAGCAGCGTGATGATATCTTGCAGGCTTCTCTTTGTCCCGTCACGCCTACGGGACACCATCTGGTCGATTTTATTGAGCGACCGAAACAGCAGCAGCTTCGCAGCAGCAATGTCTTCTTCACTGAAGCTCGATCCACAGATCTGGATGGCGGACACCTCGTCCATCACGTCCAGTTTCTGTTGCAGGAACGCCAGCAGCTCGTTTGCCACAAGTGTGTCACTCATGGCAACAAAAGTTTCGAGCGACGGCTTGCGCCGCGCTATACTATAATAATTATATTATTACGTATCACCAACGTCCGCCTAAGAGCGCGGAACACACACGAAAAATACTTAAAAAAAAAAAAAAAATTACGCGCGCGGAAATTACTTTACAACAGTAATTAAAACACATCGCAACAGCTGCTTTTTCCTGGGTCTACGCCGAGTGCTACGAATTAGCTACGGCGTAGTACTGGTCAAATATATTTTGTAATTTTTTTATTTTTTTATTTCGCTACGTGATGTGTCAGGGTGTGTTACATTCCACATACATATTTGTTTTAGAGTACTCGAACGCTTTTAAAGTGACGGAATTGAAGTGGCATTTCTTAATGCAACAGTAATGGCCATGAGCGACGTTTATTGCCCGTGGTACCACCAGTGTTACCACCAGTGGTATCAAGCTTAAAAAAAAACATGCGGTGCAGTTTTGGGGACTGCAGATAGTAGCGAAAATTCGTAGCCGATCCGTAGCGGGTAGCTACGAGCTATAGCTACGAGATGCTACGAAAAGCGTAGGTGACGGTCACACGAGTTCCATGATTTTTGTTCACTCAAAACGTGCTCAACGCGCCCAAAGCAGTTTTCTCTTAAAAAAAAAACCTGTAGCAACAAGCAATCCAGTGTTGAGACAATGATTGTTGATCTTATACTTTACCAATCTCAAATATGAACTAACTAGCTGACCCACGCAACTTCTTCTGCGTCACATAAGAGAGAAAAACGATAGGAAAAAAGTCCCCGTTTTTGCAACATTTTTCATCCCTGCTCCGCTCCTAACAATCGGAGCGTGATGTTTTATAGCCTAAAGCCTTCTTCGATAAATGGACTATCCAACACAAAAATAAATTTTCAATTCGAGCCCGTAGTTTCTGAGATTAGGGCGTTCAACCAAACAAACAAACAAAGAAACTTATAATATTACTAGCTGGCCCACGCAACTTCCTCTGCGTGACATAAGAGAGAAAAAGCTCACAAAGGGAATAAAATTTCCCCCGATTTTGTAACATTTTTCATTGCTGCTCGGCTCCTAGTAGTCCTAGCGTGATGTTATATAGCCTATAGCCTTCCTCAATAAATGGACTATCCAACGCAAAAATAATTTTTCAATTCGAGCCGATGGTTTATGAGGTTATCGCGTTCAACCAAACAAACAAACAAACTCTTCTACTTTATAATATTAGTATAGATAGTATAGATATATTTTTTACCTTTCTCTGTTCAGGCATAAAAGATCATCATCATCATTACCATTATTATCATTATCATCATCATTATTATGTTAAGGTATTCTCCTGTCCTTATCCCAATTTATTTGGGGTTGGCATACCATAATGTCTTCTTTTCTCTTTCCACACTTCTCTAAATGAAATGACGTTTTGATATAATTCATGAAGACACATTTATGTGTACCGATACCTGTACTATATAGCGAATAAATGTTCATAAAAGCTAGATTGAACCAGTCTGTGTCTCTGTCTCAGTGTTGACTGGTTTTATTATAACAGACGTTTTATAGCAATGTCGTGCCTGATGACATTATGACAGCTTTTTTCAATTTTGTTTCCAGGGGAACAAAAACTTGTGTGCTTTGGGATTCCTTTACAAGATTTGTAATCGATCGATCGTTAAAATCTTTAGATAGATTATAGACTATGGTTTCGATCAGTTTTGTAGTTTGGAACATCATTTTGGTTATAACTAAATGTTGAGTCCATGTTATTATGGGACCACGTAAATTAGAGAGAATTTAATGTTTCTAAATGGACAACAGTTTTCAGGTGTGCAATAATAAATTTGGTCTTGATAAGTCCATCTAATTTCAAGTTTATTTTTCCAATCTAGTTTGTTGAGTTGGTTTTTGGCTATGCATTTTGGATAACTGCTCAAGCAGCTTTTCACGAGTCGAGTTGTGTAAATTTATTGTCAATACACTTCCTCGAAAACTGGTTCTTGTCGCACTACGATTAGGGTCAACATGCATTGTATTTCACACACGTGCGTTTGTTGACAGTTTTCCAACACGTGTGCGGGAGTGAGAATTGCCACCGATAACTATACCTATATGTCTAGCCAGCAGTGAATGTTTTTTTTTTAATATCGCCAAAAATATGCGTCTTAACAGCGAGCGTAAACATTTTTTGAATAATCAAATTGTGTGTATAAATAGAATATCATAGATAAACATGATTATTTTAGACAAATTTTATAAGACTAATAATTCATGTTTATTTGTGTTCTAAATTCAAAAATAAAAAAAATAGTACATTATGGTACAAGTGTGTAATGTTGGTGATTACCGCTGAGGCGCCATTGAGACCCGAGCCGTAAGGCGAGGGGCTTAAGAAAGCCGAGGACGGTAATCATCAACACACACGTGTATCATACGACGTTTTTCAACACACTTGAGAATAAAAAGTTTTCAGGTAGTAAACTTTCCATAACGTTAAGGGCTGCACATCTTATATCGGGCGGTGTACAAAATAAATCATTTTATTCATAACTAGTACTTGTAGACATTTGAATTAATAAATAGTATATAATAGTAATAGTAATTTCAACAGTGAAAACGAGTTGTGATTTTTTTTTCGCATTGGCGGGAATAATTAATCAGTTTTCCTATGCACGCGCATCTAACAATGGCGATCGGCCATAGACTAAAAGAATGAGGTTTCTTCTTTTTGGCTTTTCGCGGATAGCGTTTTAGCCACGTACGAAATAGGGAATTCAAAGTTTTATTTAAACAAAAGTTACATTTGAGTGAAAGTTTTATTTATTGAAAACTTATAAGTTGAAATTATCTATGTAGGTAATGTAGATACGAAGTTGCATGAAATGAGCAAGCAATAGGTAGATTAATTTATTTGTACTATTGAACACGATCTTTTTTGTATCGAAACTTTTTTAAGAACAAAGCAATTCAACCAATAAAATAAAAAAAAACCCTATAACTCACTTGTGAATAATGGCAATGAAAAAGTCACAGTTTGATTACAGGTGTCACTATGTGCCTAATTGCGGTGAAATTAGAGCCACTTTATGAGCAAGTGTGTTGAAAAGAACTTTATCTACCCAAATATCATAAACCCTCTCTAATGCGTTCAAAAACCATAGGCAATGACCAGCATTACCAACCTGCAGAAATAAACGGTACTGTAATGAACTCATAACGCAACTGTAAACAGTTGCGTTCATCATCATCATCATCATCAGCCTTTAATGTTCCCACTGCTGGGACACGGCCTCCTCTCAATGAGAGGGAATGGGCTATAATCTACCGCGCGGGCCCAGTGCGGATTGGTAGATGTCACATGTCTTCGAATTTTTGGTTCTAGGACATGCCGGTTTCCTCACGATGTTTTCCTTCACCGTTTTGAGAGCAGCGGTGATGAAAATAACTTACACAAAGTAATGCGCCTATCTGGGTTCGAACCCACGACTTACTGTTCGTAAGTCGGGGCCGCCACCACTGGGCCACCGCTGCTCTCAAAACAGTTGCGTTATGAGTTTTAAATTTGGAACAGGTGTCAAATTCAAGTGAGTGTGCTATTCTAGTACCACCTACATTAAATCAGATATCGATAAAATAAATCGCACGACATTTTGATCTCGAGTGACACAAGAATAGTGACTTTGTTCGTTTGCCTATGATTTAAAAAAAATGACAGATATCGGAAACGCCGCCATTTCGAGCTGACATTTGTTCGTTAGCTTTTTATTTCCAGTAATCCAGTTACGAGTAGACAAATTTTCTGATAAGTTCTTTATTTCTGTCGAAAATGAGTGATAGTGACTCAGAAATTGACATGAATACTCCGCCAGATATCGTAAATGCAGCGACGAATGCAACTATAATAACCTGTTGGCACAAAAATCAAGGGCCAAGTAACAATGCAGGTCATTTCCCTATGGTTCCTGAACCCATCATAGAGCCCTTATGATATTTGGGTAGATAAAGTAGTGTATGCAACTATACATAATTAGGCATTACAACACTCGTGTGATGCTATTAAGAAACTCGCCTTCGGCTCGTTTCTTAAACCCACACTCGTGTTGTAATGCCCTTCATTATGCACAGTTGCATAAACTACTAATTTTTATATTAGACTGTTTAGCGGCTTCATACCTTTGTTTCTCCTTCAACCTGGCGAAAGCTAAGCGCGGAAAAAAAAGAAAATTGAAATCATAGTTTCGTAATAATTCATTACAAAAATATTTTTCATTCTTTCATTTTATTTCTTCTTTTCTTCTCCTTTTTCTATTTCTAAAATTTGTTATTGCAATTCTCGGCTCAATAACAAATCTCTCTCTTCTCTCTTCTACGGCTCGTGTGGTAATTCGACGTCGATTACAATAACAAACTTTCGCCACTTGTGTCAAAATGTACTATTCTAGCACAACTTAGTTAAAAGATTTTACAAATATGTGCAATTCACAATGACATCTCGAACACGTTTATGATGAAGCATTTCCTTCATGTTTATTGTGGAGGTGGTTTTTTGAGGCGTTTTTTCAACCTTTCGAAGCTCTAAGGAACCTCTAATGTATAAATGTACTCGTATATTCTTGATGTAAAAAAACCCGGTTCATTTACAAATCTATTATAATTAGGTAAATAATGAAAGAAAGAAAGACAAGCATTTATTAGCTCGCCAGTGGGAGAAGTCATTTGATGATTTCCCATCCTAAAAAAAAAGGACAATACACACAAAAATATAAAATGGTTAAATTGAAATTATAGCTTATAAAAAAAATCATCAAAATTGCTTCACCCAGTCGAAAGTTCTGAGGTAACAAACACAAAAAAAAAGAATACAGACGAATTGATAACCTCCTCTTTTTGGAAGTCGGTTGAAAAGTAAACATATAGAGAAAACCACTGGAGCCTTGACTGAGAATCAGGCAAAAACTGTCGCGGCAAATTTCGAAAAAGATGGTACGATGCGGACAAGCAAGTGGTCCACATCATGGATCAACAGAACTAGTATGCTCTAGTAAGTCATAGGGAGAGAGGCATACATAAGCACATAAGTTCGATAATACAGCGTAACAGTAAGAAAGTAATACTAAACTAGCACATAGTATTGGTAGTGTTGGTCTGATTGTCGGACGGCACTGTTTGACGCTTAGTTGCACTGTTTGTTTGTGGCTTTTGGTCGAATAGAATGTTGTGCAAGTGTTCTGCTTCATGTTACTCTGTCTGTGAGCTTCAATTGAGCGTTATTGTATTATTTGATTTTCATTAATCTTGACGTGCAATATTTGATCAGAATATCGTGTAAAATAAAAATTAAATCGCTTTATTTGCTAGGTGTTCAACGATATATTCTCCAGAATATGTTGGTTACACGTTATTTCACCGGTAAATGTTTTTTGAAAATTGTACAGCGTTAATATTTATTTTATCCTCAAAATCTGTCCATATCTTGACTTGGTGATTTCAACTACCGATTATTGGATTACAATAGTACCATATACTAGAATCAATGTTTCAAAATGATTTTAGTTCGCTTAGAAGTTTTACTTCACGTAGCGTAGACCTTGCTACGCCGCGCCTACGACAGCGTAGACCCTACGCCGTAGATGCTCTCTAATTTACTCAAGGTCAAAGATATGCAAATACATATAAAAAACAAAAACATGTAAATGTTTGAAATATTGTTTCAAACATTTACAAACTTAAATACGTTTTTTTTAAACCAAGAATGGTGCAGAAAACGGACAGTTAAAAATAGCTTTGTTTGTGAATAAGCTGTAATATTTAATGACTACTATGTGTCATGAACTAGCTCCAAGAAAACCTTCCATTGAATCTCTCCTAAATGATAGCGTGACGTTTGAATGGGGAAAATGGAAGAAAAAACGTGTTGCGCCGACCTCAAGTAACACGGAACATGGACTTGAAAATGAGGATGGCTCTTAGAAACACATCAACCATTCCATGGGCAAAAAACCTAGTGAGTGGTTGATTTCTGATAGAATTGAAGCTATAAGAAATTGAAGGGAATATCAAGAAATAAGTTATCAGTGACGCCAACCATTGGTGCAACATGTCAACTTCGTGTGGAATTAACACATCACGTCTTGTGGGTTGTAAAAATCAGATAACTGTTGTAAATAGTGATGTATGCGATGGATCGCCCAGCATCTCAAATTATTGTATTTGCGCCGTTTGAGGTTTTCAGCACCTGCAGCAGCCGCCCCAGCGCAGCACACGTGCTGGGAAGATGGGATGGCGCAAGGATGGTCCCACACCAAAGGCCTTCCTTGGCATTATGGCCATACCATCTGATCTCTTGCTATGACGTTACAAGAATTACTTACAATTCTAGATGTACACAATTTAACTTAGTAACAACAAAACTATGTTAGTATTTACATATACTGTGTTACAGGACCCGGTAACGGCTGTCATTTGTAGATCTTTGACAGTCGTTACGAGTAGGCAGAAGTTTGAAAGTGTGACAATTGTATCGATCGAAGTGTATCGTATAACCCAGAAACTGGATTGTGGGGATAAGATAGGCAGTTGCTCCACGAAAAACACTAGTATTCAGCTGCATCTGGTTAGACTGGATGCCAAATTTAAAAGAGTAATTATGATTTAAAAGAGTGATTATGATTTAAAAGAGTGTCCATGGAGTTTCTTGCCCGTTCTTCTCCATAGAGATCTACGCTAGGGAATGGGCAACTACAGTACTTTCACAGTTTTTATGTCTTGTGACTGGGACTGCAGCTACATTTAATTTTTATCATTGTTTCGACAATTCAAAAGCGCCTGTAACTGGCCTACTTGAAATAAATGCTTTGATTTTGATTTTGAAACCCAACATCGTAGCCTTTTCCAGTTGGGAGAAAGGCTAGGCAGATTATGATGACGGCCCGGCCCAAAATAGGCTTTACATACATGACAGCGAAAAAGTCATTAGACTCGTTTTTGTTTGGAGGATGCGACTAGACACCGCGCCCAACTAAGAGCCACAAATGAAAATGATATTTGATAGGCTCCATTCCTGGCCAATCAGTTGTCACTGCCTAATAATAGTTTTTGTGAAACACCATAAAACAGTTTCAATTGAAGGATTTATTAGGGATTCCACTTTCCTTTTCCATACTGTTCCAGATTAGTTCGAGATAGATTATCAAACATCGAACAACCCCTCGAAGTTCCCTTTTAGAAGCGCCCCTTCATCTCCACACAATTAAATGTATACATTCGGAATTTTAATTCGTATTTTTTACGGATTCCACAATCTAGAATGGATCTCTTTTTCTATGGGGAATACGTTGCAACCAAAATTACTTGACGCTAGTTATATATGCTACCAGATTTTGCATGTTTTTCGTGTTTTCATGTTTTTGGGGACAGGTTTTTTTTAGTTCTAATTCGATGTGTTTATGTTACATTGTTATGTCAAGGTATCTTTGATTCAAGATTTATTTTTTAACTTAGTTATGTATATTTTTTTCTTGATTTATTTTGTCAAAAAGTTGAAATTAAAATAATACTATCATGAAATTAAAATAATACTATCATGAAATTAATTGACATTTCCTATGACAAAATTCATTTTATAATCATAACATTTTCACGCGCATAAAAGAATTAGGTAGGTAAGCTTGGACTACCCAATTACCCTTGGTTCCATGGAGCCTCAAGGCAAGACAAATTAGGATTCTATCCAACAATTTTATTTTCGTAATGTTTCCGTCAGAAAAACTTTAAAAGGAAAACCTTAACCGGATACTATGAACTAATACAATACTATGTATGGTTTCATGAGTATTCTTTCAAAAGTCTTTGCCATTAGTCGGTACAACAGACACTCCCATGCAAAGATTTAAATGGTTCGATGTGCCCATAACGCCTACTTATGTTGCGCGAAACGGTATCCACACTGAGAGTTAAAACGAACACAAACACATCCCGCATGGAACGATATACACGTTTTTCTAAAGAGTGAAGGAGACAATTCAAATGTCATTGACAACGAAACAGAACGTCAACTTTATTATTACGATGCGATAAGGCGAATTTATCAATTTAATGATTTAGGGTTACTCCATATCTATTAGCACGGAATCGCATTTGTCCATGCTCCTATCCTTTCTGTCGTTCAGAACCGTCGTTTGCCAGAGCGAACGCCGCTGCCGAACGCATCGTCGATGCTGTCTCGTGCGATAGCACTCCCGGTTAGTTATCCTAGCTATAGTTTAGTTGGCCTTGAGCGTGGAGACTGAATCCAGAAATTCCGTAACGAAAATAACCTAACACCCCCGTAAAAAACAAATGCAATAGCTTTACCGCGACAGACCCCGAGTACCACACGCTTGTTTTAGAAATGCGTTGTAGCTCAAAACATTCGGTAATTAATTACATTTGTAAATAGGAGTTGAAGTCATCTTTTTTAAATTAAATAGCAGCTTCTATTTGATTTTATATGTGCCTGTTTGTGTTTGACCTTATGACCTCATTAACAGTAATTAGTCTGAAAAGCGCTTTCAACTGAAACTCAAACTTACAAGTCGCTCTTAATCCTAGTGATTTGAAAGTTTTGATGGATATTGGCTTCCTAAAACTTTGTAGCTACGCTATGCTGTTCTAATACCTACCTCTTTCAAGGCTTAGTCATGATTTTGCAGAAAAGTTAAATGTTTTTAGGCAAACTGAATGTTGAATTAGATACAGTTTATTTAAAAAAATATAGATAAAATATTTCCCAAAAAGTCGATAATTTTCAATATGCCATAATCTGGTAGAGCCTTCAAGGTTTCTATCAGAAGCAGCATCAATAGGACTGATATTAATTTTGATTAAAGATTCTTTAACGAGTTCTATAAAACGTGACAATAGAATAAACACACTTATAAGATACAAGTACTTGTTTCTTTCATCTAAATATTTTGTAAACCAACTTCTTCTCGACTGAAGTCGGAAAATTGTGATCTTTGCAATGCAATTGAGTTTAATATTATTCCCTTCCACGTTGAGAGCTTTAAATTTAATTACATGGGGACAACAGCGATAACGCAGACTTGGCAGAAAGAGACAAACTTCTGTTGTATTTATCCAACGGAGATTTATATAAAAATGGTTAAAATGAACTTCTATTACGAGTTATGAAGAATATTTTAATCTAATTAAGCCGAAGAACGTCATTAGAACGAATTCAATTTCATCAAACATATAGGCGTTCTCTACCTACGTGTTGATACAGCGATACACATAGAGAGCACTCTAAATGTGATACAGATAATATAATAAAATAAAATTGCGATACGAATTCGTGAGAAAATTTAAATAAATGACTTTTCTGTTTGCACATAAAAAGAAATATATTGCGGCACAATGAATGTTGGGGGTGGTGTGGGTAGTGGGGACAGTCGCGAGGCGGACGAGAGACGGCGGCGGGGCGGGGGTCGGGCCGCTCTCCCCGCTAGGGGGTGACCCACTTTAACGGGACAAGTAATATTACTTTTTACTTTTAGGCAACTATTTCATGTTTTATCGCGATAATAACATATATTACCTATTGTATAACCATACCCTTTTCACTTGTATAATATGAATGTAACATCGCATCACAAACATCATATGAACGACGGAAATATTGAACAAAACATATTTCCGGTTTTCATGACCGTGACGTCGTTTTCCTCATATCTTATAAGAAACTTTTTCAATTAGCGCTGTAAATCTGCTTTAAGGAAAGGGTTTTTTATTTTTATTTTTAGAACATAATCTCTACAAGAGGTTTTTTCAATTATAATCAAACCAAACAATCAAAAATCGAAACTAGCAATGCGCAGGAAAAATAAGAAAGCATTGAAAGCAATCGTACGTGTGATCTAAACGAACACAATGCCTATACAAATTGTATGCTTACTTATATGAGCTTATGTGTTATTGACGTAGCTTGTTTTCATACGTACGTAGTATAAGTGTATGTATGTTGGTTATTCCACATTCTCTTGTTTTGCGTAACAGGATGAATATTTGTTTGAATTAATTAATATCAATTATTACGATCGCCTGGGTTTCCATTTCCACCAACGGAATTTAATTGTCGATGTTTCTTGCTGTAGAATAAGAATTGCTTTTTAAGAAACAAAAAATAAATTAAGCCTAAAGTCAGTTTACCTAGTTTCTTGGGGGATAAGACAGCTGATTGCTAAATTAACACCAAAGTAATTATTTTTAATAACCTATCAAAAATTAATGTCAGCGTCTAAAAATAATTAACAAAAACACACGTTTCATAAATTCAGTAAATGGACATTAAAATCTTGCATTCGTGTAATGGATTCAAGGAAGGGTCCCTTGTGTCTAATCTCAGAGACGGGACTTAAAGCAGCTTTTTAATTTTCAAACAGTTTTGGGGAACTTTTTGAGGGTCTCGAGGATATTTGATTTCATTTGAAAATATTTTACAGTACAGAAGAAAACGAACTCGGGGTTCGTTTTCATGTAAAATACGTAAAAGCAGTTATAACGAGAAGAAATGTATATACCTCCGCAAAATCAATTACTGGGAGATTCCGATATCCTAGACAGACTTTCGGCCTTCGGGGTTTAGACTGCTATTACCAATTGCTACTTGCAGGCAACACGCCGTGTTCACAACACAACTGAGTAGACGATATACCTCGAGGAAAGTTATCAATCCAAAAGTCGTATTTAGGTACCATTTGGTTAAATAGACCTCAAAAGTTTATTTTATTCAGTCTGTGTCTATTAATTTGTCTTATTGTAATCACTTTATAACCTACTATTTCTTTTCATGTCTGATTAATTCATTTAAAACCGGTATTCCTAGAAGAAGAAACGCTGTAATACAATTTTGTTTTATTTATTTGTGGAAGGGTAAATTAATTTAAGACGAAATTAAGAATCTTATTTATTTGTTTAATTTTCTAACTAAAGGAACTTAGGACTTTAAAAGGAAAACCAATTTAGAAATCTCTTACTGCAGTTTAAATAACTTACTAACATCTATCGATAGGTTGCTATCTCTAGCTGTCTGACATTTAGCTTACAGACGGTTCGAAACAAAACGTCACAGAAAATCCTTTTTAATTTTTTCTATGAATCAAGTGACAGGTAGGTGACGCGGATAGGATATTTCATGCAATCAGCTAACTTTGTTTTCAGAAAATCCGATGGCTACGAGACGTAGGCAAATTAACTGACAGTTATACAGGGTGTATTTCACCTCATCACAAAGCCGTTAACCAAGCATTCTGTACATCAAACTAAGTAACTTTACGCAAAAAATACTGCTGGGAAACAACTTTTTTTTTTGAGGTTATAAATCATGTTTTGTGGTATAACTCAATGTAACGCACTCAAAACATTGTGCGAATGGATGGATTGAATAGTACAGGGGTCGTAGAGATATTTTAAGTAAAACTCATGCGATAAAAAGTGGTATTTAAAAAAAAACTTATAAAAATCTTGCAACTTTGACCCCCAATATCTCCGTAACTAAAAGGTTCCCAGGTATAGTGTAGAACAAAAAAATGATCAGAATGACGAGGAGAACAAGTACCTTTCGTATTCGTTAAGAGGTGTTTTACACCCTATATGTAAGTAAGATATAGAAAACGGCCTTTAAACAAACGTTAACGGCTGTATCTGAGGATAGAGCAGTTGGCGATCTGTGGTTTCGGCCCATAGGAAAACGACATGGGTTTATGTATGCTTAACAGTATAACTCTGTAATAGGGATTTATATTAAAAAAGTCATGCTTTTATAATGAAGTGAACACCAAAGTTGCCAATCGGATAAGTTTTACATTACTATAAAGATTTTGTCCTCAAACCACTAAATAAATATAGACAGCCCGCAGCTAAACCGCCTATCGCTATAGGTAATATAATTTTATTTTATTTCTTTCCTTATTCCTTCATACTGGGCAAAGCGTTTAAGCTTCCAATATTACAGTAATACATACAGTTTGCCTTAAGACTTTATTAGGTTTGCTGAAAAATATATCAATGGGTTACATTGTTTTGTTAGAATGAAAGGTTTACGCTAAAAACAAATGGATTGAATGTTCGCGCGGATGTCCGGTGGTCGAGGCAGAGTGTGCTGGGTCATTGCGTTTCAACCTTTATAATTGATCCAATCATAGCGAATCGAAATGTGTAGGTAGCTGTATAAACTGGCGAGCTCCTGCTATCTTTAGGGACTGCTTGGCATGAAGTATTTTATTCCACATTTTTGAGGTTAATAACTTTTTTCCTTTGTGATTATTTTCGACGTGTTTTGCTAATAAGCAGGCCTGCCTGCCTACTTGAATAGGCGATAGTATTACATTAAGTTCGTACTCACTTCTTTTTACTAACTTGACTAAATCCACATTCACCCAACAAAGTATATACCACCTTATTGCGACAGCTTTTGTCTTGTCGCGAAGTTGACCTTTTTTAATTAATTCCACTCAGCTCGATTAATGAGATCAAAGGGTTCCTGCTATCAGATAATCGACACCAAAGTAAAGCAGTATATTTTGTCGGTACGACAATGTTTTATTTATCGTGTGCCTGCTATAATTGCTGCTCTGAATACTCGGATCTTTATCTCGCTAATAGAATTTGTATCTGTGTATACTAGGTTGTACATTACTTTTTGTTCCATGATAATACCGGGGATATTTAAGTTATTTTATCATTTACTGTGCTGCTCTTATAAGCCGCTCAGTTATTCATAACTCATTCCTCAAAAACCCAATCAAGTTAAATTTAATAGAAACCCTAATTTAAAACGAATTCTGAATTCTAATACAAAAAAATCTTATCTCAAAGTCAACAGACCCCTAGTTTGTTTCCCCAAGGGGAAGAGTTTGCTCACCGAGAAAAAAGGATTAACCTACTAAATGTCAGCTTTTTATGCTTAATTATTTTTCGACTGTTAACTGTGTTTACTGACTAACTTTTATATCTTAAGGTTAAAGTAATTTCTGCTTCATAAATTAAAAATATTAAACCCAGAGGCTATATTGGAATTCTCCGCAATTTAGAGAGTAGGGTAACATACGTATAATCACGCTGCTCTCCCGTTATGAAATGTAAAAACTATCCATTAAATAAACGTACTACAATAAAACATAAGGATCTAAAATAGTGTGGAAACACAGTGATGTGCTACATAGATATAAGTCTACGGTGCGTAGACAGTTCAACTCCTATGTTTTTGTCGCTTGTACACGAGAATTTTAATGAAAACTAAACTCGTATACTTTAGCAATTTCAGGAATGAAACGAAGACGAGTGCTCGTTTATAAGCGTGATTTAACAACTCCAGCATATTGATTTTTACGTCGCCGTGGGCCCACCCCCTCCCCCGCGGGAAGAGTTGTGCACGGGGGTAATGCTAAAATGCTTGTTCCCCTATTTGAGAGTACATGCTGGAGGGACGTTCAATTGCAACCGCGATAATGTTCAGTTTTTCTTATTCATTTAATACATATTTTTTACTTTATCGTGAATACTTTACGTAAGATTTACGACCGGATGCGTCTTCATTGGAACGTGAATGTGACACACTTTCTATCGTACACTCTTATCTGTATTGTAGTTTAACAACTAGTTTAGTGGCGCTATTGTAATGCTTTGTTTTTACAATAACTGTATTTAGAAAGAATACTCAAATCGCTATTAACATTATTATTAGCATGGCTATACAACATTTGAATGTGTTAATGACACAAAGTGTTGAAAATAGACTTATTTTTATCCTAGCCTAGTAAACTATCTTAATTTCCAGTAGACACAGTTTTCATTTCTGTTTTACAGTTATTTTTATATTACTCAGATCATCGTCAGTATATGTGTAGCGACAAAGGTAACCATGATTTGCTAGTAAAACCTTAAAAAGAGCCTTTTACACCACCAGCATTTCCTTTTTCATTTGAATGATATTTGGTATCGATTCAAAGCGTATAAGATATTTGAAAGTCGGAAGCCGCAGTTGTATGTCCCCGCGAGTTTGTTCAGCCCCACCCGCGCACTTTTCAGTGGGCCGCCCCGCGCCGCACCCTTCACTGCACCCCATGTGTTATTCTCCACTCCGTCCCGCGCCGGGACGCTCCTTCATTTTACTCCAATTTACAACCAAAAGAATTCAAACAAACATTCCCTAAATTAAATTTAATATTAGGCCTGGGATTGAATCTGATGTTCTACTGTACGATACTGAAACACAATATTAAGTTAGATAGGAGTATTTCTTGAAAGCCTCCTTATCTTGTAGTCTTTCAGGCGTAACTAATTACTGGCGCTGTCAAACAACATTTCGTTCCGTCAGTATGCTTGTAATTTGTTACCACATTTGCGACACTTGCGGGATTTATGTCAAGTTATAAACTTGTCCAGCGGTTGGTCTTTTATTTAGTACTATTTCAGTGTTCTGTATTTTACTGAAATGGTTACCGTTTACTTTTATAGTCATCGTCTTGTAAAACTGAACGGTTTTCACGTTTTATTTTTAGTATCTCGCATTTATTGAAGCTACCATTTTATTATTTCATAAGGAGTTCAAGCAGAGGATGTCTTTAATTTTAACCATCTTAACCTCCATGTACGGAATCCAAAACGTATAATATCACAGATATACACAACTACAACGTACAAGTACTCAGAATGGAATATATTTTAGTTTGGTAGGTATAATAATTGAGGGGCGCCACCCCAACCCTACCGAGTTTGAAAAGGAAAGCTTTTAAGAGCTTTTTGTTTTGTAATTAATTATGTTTTTTATTTATTTATAATGTTTTAGTACGGTTTTATTGGAAACAGTTATAAAAAAAACCTTAATATGGTGACTTTAATGTACCATTTAAAACAATGTTTCTATAAAAATGTGGTGAATACAACGAAATTAATATTGAAGTACAATATTGAGGTTCTCGTAGTTTCCAGTGAATGGGAAATCATAAAATAGTGATTTTTCAAAGATTGCATACAACTTACTTATTAACTTGACTGTGCCTTCAGTTTAGCACCCATGTAACGAACTGCTAACTTGTAACATAGCTATCTTAGGATCGATTTCTCACCCCATAAAATAATACAACAATTAAAAAAGAACGAAACCGGTCAAAAGCGAGTCCACCTCGCGTGGAGAGTGTTCCGTATGAATATGGGTCAACGGTAGACCCACGCCGTAAAGGGTAGACCGTTTACCCTTTATAGCAGATTTTTTTTGACATACAATTATTTTGCATACCAGCTAATAGCATAAACTTCATTTCCTAGAAAATCGTTTTATCATACGTCAGAATTATCTTTTGGCATAAATTTCATATGCATAAGATTTAAAAGTAGAACCGTCTTATCGCAGAAAGTTCACAGTCAGAAACATCTTTAGGCATAAATTTCATATGCGTAAGAATTAAAAGTAGAACCATCTTATCTCGGAAAGTTAACAGTTACAATTATTTTTTGGCATTCATTTCATATGCATAATAATGGAAGGACAAAAAAAAAACACAGAAAATTCATAAAATCAGTTGATTGTGAACACTTGGTTTTTATTTCCCTGTAAGAAGCAGGCAAACATGCAAACATGCAAACAAGCATACATCGTGCATGTAGCAAGCATGCAACGGCATGCCAACAAGTTGGTTTTGGAGCGATTCGTTTCTGTCACTAACTTTACTAGCCCAACCTAATGACTTTTTAAGACAATATTTTTATTTTAAATTAAGGTTCAAAATACTATTTTATAGAAATGGCAATAATACCGAATAAAATAATTCCAAATGAAATTCTGCCATCCTCATAGTATGCCAAGTGAAATGATATCAAATACTCGTCGCTCTAAATAAACATTATTCTAAACGAAATTATGCGGAATTTGAACACTGCCAAATAAAATTCTGCCATCTTAAAAGCGCATTTGTAAATTCGGACTTACAAAAATTCGGTCAAACAATAATAATATTTATAACAAAATATGCCTTTAAAATATTCTTTTAAAGAAAATGATGCCAGTTTTCTCGTTTTATTACATTTAAAATGTTTTATTTTTATTTTGTATTACTTGTTTTCCTAAAGGTATCACATAAATATAATCTAATATCGATTCATACGAGTAAATAATTCAATTCAATTCAATTCAAATTCCTTATTGACACAATTTATGTTACATTATTTGTTTGAAGCCTCTGACCCCCGAACTAGGTTTACCTGTATGTCAGGAGTCAGCGCCCTCTCCCATTTTATTTGGCTTAGATACTATGTCAACATAGAAATAGACAAATGTGTGCCACAAAAACAATTTTAGAAAAAATACAAAACCATTACAGAAACAAAAAGTATGAAAAAAAAAAATAACAAAATTAAAAAAAATAAAAATAATATATAATTCAATCTGATCTTCAGTTAATATCGCCTTGTGTGTGTGTGGGAAGTGTGTACGTGTGCGTGTGGGTGGATTCCCGTTCGTGTTTGTGTATGGTATGAGTAGGTGTATGAAGGAAAAGTATGTTCAATGTACGAGTTAGAGTGATATTAATTAATTTATTATTATTTTCTCCTCATAATCAAGAGTAAAGAGCCAGTTCTTTAGTATTGGTTGGTTTACATTCATGTAGTGTTAGCGGATACAAATTTAGGATTCTCTTAATTTTGTTGTATAAATATACAGAAAGAAATGCGTTTTGTCGTCTTGCAAAAGCCGTACGACATTTAACAGATTCAATTACGTTTGGGGTTGTTTGCTTGTTTTGAAGTTTACCTGGATCATAGGGGGTGGATACGTGTTTTTTGATAATTATCTGGAAAATAAAAAGTTGTCTTACCGTAAATACCTGGCACAACTCGTATAATGTCTTCGTGGAAAATCTGTATGGTTTGAATGACATTGTTTTAAGCAGGGACCGTTGTGCTCTTTCCAAGCGTAGCAGATGCGTTTTACATGCACCTCCCCAAACCCCAATACAGTAACCAATAACTGACTGCCAATGCATGATAAACTGAGCGGAGGAGATCACTGTCAGCTACATACCTCAGATTTTTAAACACCCATGTAAGTTTCCTGACTCGTGACGAAACCATCTTGATATGTGGTTGCCAGGATATTTTCTCGTCTAAGAACCCCTAGGTATCTGACCGTCATAGATTTGGTCAGAGTTATACACGAGCAGTATTGAGAGAAAGGTCATTTGCATGTGTGAATCCGGACAGCCACATTCGGCTGTTTCATGCGAGCGTTACTGAACTGTACGAATGTGGTCTTCGATACATTTAGTGTTAACAGGTTAAGTCTCAACCACGAGCAAACTTTATGGAGCCCGATTTCTGCATTTTGTTGAACGGCATCCCAAGGCTCTGCCTGAAACACCAAGTTTATGTCATCGGCGTAGGTAAATATTTTGCCTTCATTCAGTGTCATTTGACACAGGTCGTTAATGTAAATCAGGAAAAGACTGAGGCCGAGAACGCTACCCTGCGGGACTCCATAGGTGACTGCGACATCCGAACTAACAGCACTACCCACTCTAACCTTTTGTAGACGTCCAGTAAGAAAATCTTTATAGATTTTAAGTACCGTTCCCCTTATTCCACACCTTTCTAGCTTGGCAACAAGAGCGGAGATCGAGACAGTGTCAAAAGCCTTGGCCAGATCAATAAAAACTCCGACACACTTCTGTTTATTATCTAGGCATATCTTTTTCAATACTTTTTCTAGTAGTTTAGAGAGCGCTGGCAGCACAGAAATGACAGAAATGAGTCTGTACACTATCTCGAGCTCCACTCTTGAAGACAGGAGTGATAAGTGCCCTTTTAAATACACTAGGAAAGACGCCCTGCTTTATACAAAAAATCGAATTCGAAATAGAGTCCCAGCCCGTTGCAGAGTCGTTTTACGTAGTTTTTTTTTTTTTTTTTAATCTTCTTATTGGTCTCTCACCTACGGAGTTATATATGTTTACGTATGTATATGGGTGACAAGCAAAATTTAGCCACACTCTACAGGTCGCAATTATGAACCGATTGCTTTCAAACTTGGCCAAAAAATCGAAAACGTCAAAACTTAGGCTAAGTTCGTGAATGGGCGGAATTTGTCCATGGGGGGCGGAAGGGGGGGGGTGGTTTTTCTAAAATCAGTTTGTTTGTCATAACTTTTTTCCTATGGAAAATTTTTGAACCGTTTTTCATTTTTATCATTTTTATTATGAGTAAGAATACAAATAACTTTAAATGATTTTTTTTTGATGCAACCCCTATATTGGCGAGGGGGTTGAAATTTCCATAATTTTTGGGAAAAAAATTCATATCTCCGAAACAATAAACATTTTGAAGGTCACAAATATTTTTATTTGAAAGCAAATTGTTTACTCTACAGTTGTTAAGTTTAAAGTTTAGCGATAAAACTTAGTTTTCGAAAAAAAAAAAACTAAAAAATTGAGGGCGTTTCCATGCTAAACTCTTATGAGAGGATTTAGGGGGGGGGGGGAGTTATTTTAAAAACATTCGTTTTACAAACACTTATTTGGCAAATACTTCTTTTATCAAAGGCATCAGATGATATTTATTCAATTACAAATTTTTCATTTTTTACTTAGATACATTTGGATATATCACGTTTCAACAAAATAATTTACAGGCTGGTATTTTTTATTACTCTTTTTTAAGAAAAAAATAAAGAAATGTATAGTTTTTTCGGAACGTGCAAACAAGCATACTCTATGCATGCAGCAAGAAAGCAGCAAGCAAGCAGCAATCATGCAGAAAGCATGCAGCAAGCGAGCAAGTTTGACGACTCGACTGGCGTAGTGGTAGTGACGCTGCCTTACGCTCATAGGGTCCTGGGTTCAAATCCCGGTAGGAGCAAATGTTCGTGTGATGAGCATGGAGATTTGTTTCCGAGTCATGGATGTTTATATGTATAATAAGTATGTATTTACAAACAAAAAAAGTATATTATATAGTATATCAACTATCTAGTGTCCACGACACAAGCTTTGCTTAGTGTGGCACTAGGTGGCGCTGTGTGTTAATGTCCAGCGATATTTATTTATTTATTTGTAATCATGCAGCATGCATGCAACCAGCAAGCAGCAAGCATGCAGCAGACATTGTTGCTGTCACGGCTCCGGCGCTGCGGGGCTCCGGCGTCACATGCGAGCTTTGAGAGGGTTTTGATGCTCACCACCGCAGCTTCGGCTTGCTGGCCGGCTCGTGGAGTCGGTTCTGTAGCGATTCATTTCTGTCACAAAAGGAGATAATTTTTTTTGGGCTCACCTGGTAGTTGCATTTATTATTCACAATAACACCAAAAAAAAGTAACCATTTTACTATGTTATTAAACGATATATTACGTAGAAATGAATACGGAATCTTAAAATCATAATAAATAAGCTGATCTTTTCGCGAGTCAAATCATTCCCGTTGCGGTCAATGTCATTTGACAGCAAATACTTACGTGAATAGGGGCGTTTTTTACTGTTTACTAAAAAAGAGAGAAATTTTTTATGAGATAAAACGAAAACATATTGTGGTGAATAAGAAGAAATCAACTCGTATATAAGCGAGCGCTGCCTTCAGCGCCCCCCTTCTGTTCGAGAGCTGTCAGACCGTCAACATGTCATCGTAGCGTCCGACATTTATTTTTCCCAATTTTATTTCTGTTTAGCTAATCGCTTAATTTATTTAATTAATAACTGTGGCTGTAAGATTTTTCTTTTTAAAAAGTAACTTGCCATCTAATTTACAACATCAGAAGTGGGATTAGTTTCAATTTCTGTTTTTGTTCATTGGGTTTGTGCCTAAATAAAAAAGGTCGGATCGCTCTCGTAGTCGTCGCCATAGCCGTGAGCTAGGCCGGCGACATAGCAGACGTTGGGTTGGTACGCAGACTCCGGAGATTGACCTACAGCGGGAATTGAAGCAGGCTCAATCGACTGGAAAGTTGGACTCCTGTATGCGTGGCCCCTACCGCATCGTGAAGACGCTGCCACAAGGGCGCTACGAGCTCCAGTTCTTGGCCGGTTCGTATGGGAAGTACACGCAGGCGGCTGCGGAGTACATGATCCCTTGGCGCGGAGAGTGGACTCCTGAAGTATGTGCTGCTTACTTCGATGGTGAGTGCTTTATGCCTCTCTTATATATGAAGCTTCATATGTGTTTGTGTTTTATTCTTGTGTGTTCCCTGAGGCGTGTGTCTCCAAGCGCATGGGTTTGTTCCCTGACTGAAGCGTGTGTCTCCAAGAGCATGGGTTTGTTCCCTGAGGCGTGTGTCTCCAAGCGCATGGGTTTGTTCCCGAGCGCGCGTGGGCGCGCTGCTGGGGCAGGACGCTCTGCTGGCGCTTGATGCGCTGCTGGTGCTGGACGCTCTGCTGGCGCTGGTTGCGCTGCTGGAGTTAAACGCACTGCTGGCGCTGCTTGCGCTGCTGGTGCAGGACGCACTGCTGGCGCAGAACTTGCTGCGTTGCTGGCGCAGAACTCGCTGCGTTGCTGGCGCAGAACTCGCTGCGTTGCTGGCGCAGGGTGCGCTGCTGGCGCAGGGTGCGCTGCTGGCGCAGGGTGCGCTGCTGGCGCAGGGTGCGCTGCTGGCGCAGGGTGCGCTGCTGGCGCAGGGCGTGGTGCTGGTGCAGGCGCGCTGCTGGCGTAGGATACACTGGTGCAGCACGTGCGCCTGTCGCTACTGGTGCAACACGTGCGCCTGTCGCTGCTGGTTCAGTACGCGCTGGTTGTGGTATACTGTTGGAAATCTAGACTTTGTGTGTTGGGACAAGCTTCACGTAGTGCCTCTATCCTGAACAAATCTAGACCTTGTGTGTTGGGACAAGCTTCACGTAGTGCCTCTATCCTGAACAAATCTAGACCTTGTGTGTTGGGACAAGCTTCACGTAGTGCCTCTATCCTGAACAAATCTAGACCTTGTGTGGTGGGATAAGCTTCACGTAGTGCCTCTATCCTGACCAAATTGAGTTACGAGTACGCTTTACAGCTAGCCTCTGACTCCGCTAAGCCTTACCCGTTAATTTATCGAGACAAGCTTCACGTCGTGCCTCTATCTCGATGGCTTAATGTGTGCCTGACCACAATCAATGATGTGCGTATGCACAATGTGTAGCGTTGTGCATGGAGCACTTGGTTCTCTATCCTATACAGATGCAGACCATGAAGATGAGGACTACACTTGTCACGGACGAGTCAATCTCGCCAGTCAGCCAGTCTGTCTCCCAACCACAACCTAGTACCTCCGGGACCCAGGCTGAAGCGCCGCGGCATCTCATCGAGTCCGAGCCACTGCAGCATCTCATCGAGCCTGAGCCACTACAGCTTCAGGCTGAGCCTGAGCCACTGCAGCATCACACTGAGCCTGAGCCACTGCAGCATCACACCGAGCCTGAGCGTCTGCAGCTTCACATCGAGCCTGAAGAGCCTCCAGCAGACATAGCCTCCTTGTCTATGCTGGAGACCGACTACCAGAGCTGAAGACATCATGATGGAGCCCGGGACGGTCTCCTGTCAGGAGAGGCCGTGTGGTGAATAAGAAGAAATCAACTCGTATATAAGCGAGCGCTGCCTTCAGCGCCCCCCTTCTGTTCGAGAGCTGTCAGACCGTCAACATGTCATCGTAGCGTCCGACATTTATTTTTCCCAATTTTATTTCTGTTTAGCTAATCGCTTAATTTATTTAATTAATAACTGTGGCTGTAAGATTTTTCTTTTTAAAAAGTAACTTGCCATCTAATTTACAACAATATTGAATTGTTTGTCAAATAATACGTTATTAAATAAAAGTTTTTCTGATAATTATTTTAAGAAGTGAATTATTTGTTAAATTTGTTGTTGAATAATAATGAAATAACAAATGATATGTTTTCTAATCGTTCTTTGTCAAATAGAAGTTTTTGAATGAATTTTTGGTGAACTGACTGGTTACCCTGTGGCAGTGTGGCCCAAAAGACTGACAAACAGTCTTATACTCGTAGTATCGGATTACCCACGTATAATTGACTGGGCCATGGAGGTTAGATAGGCAGTCGCTCTATGTAAAATACTGGGACGCGGCTGCATCCGATTCAACTGGAAGCCGACCCCAACATAGGTAGATGATGCATTGGTTCCAGGTTTAACCCCAGGTGAGGTTAGGTGTGATTGGTTATTATCATTTTAGTACCAACCTGTCTTGGGTTGTGACAGGATGATAGCAATAAGAGCTCGCCACTATAACTCGTTACTCCGAAATAGGGGAGTACTATGTTAGAATCCCTTCTGCTTACTAATTCGAGAAATTTATACTGATGTAATCTCATGTAGGAATTTGAAAATTTTCTTACGAAGTCATTCTGGTCAGTGCGTTAGGTACCTTATATTTTTTTTTTAAAGTGGAGGTCAAAAAGTTCACGGAAAGGAAGTCGAAATTCTCTTGTTTTGTATCATGAAATGAAATTGCTGAGTAATTGAATGTTTTTTTGTGACAAATGTGATAACCTATCAGCACTTTCTTCATCTATATATGCTCATGGTGTTGCTATTAACCTAACGTTGTCTGTCTATACAGATTTGTATCTTTAAACCAAAATAGGTAACCGGCTGAACTGTTTCAGAATATTATATGTGATAATTGAAAAATCTGATTTGATGACAATTTTGAACGCAGACGCGTGCGGGTTTGATTCGCGCGCACTACTTATACTATAGCCAGAGGGCGACGGGCTCCAGTGAGTTAGGTATGTTTTCTCTTTTACAATGTTAAAATTATCACAAAAGTAGTTAGACCCACCAGCACAGTCAAGGAAAAAAATGAAGTGGGAATCAAATGATAAGAAATATAACTGCGCTCCTGACGAAGAAACTTAGAGGCTTCGTCGTGTAATGTGATTACTTGGGAGAGGTCATGGATCAGGGTTAGGTATGATGAAATCTGCTTCTGCTGAATAGGCAACCACTAAGATAGAGATTCGCCAAAAAAGTAGTATTATTCTCTTATAGACATTAACTCAAGCTCAAATAAGTAACTTAAATCTGTTGTATTGTTTTGCTAAGAGCGATTCTGAATTCATTAACCTATGGTGATTAACTTAGGACGAAAGAAGCTGTGGTTTTAAGACCGGTGGTATATTAAATCTTATCATTGAAATTGTTGCGGAGGAGGAAATTAAATTTGATTACTTATTGTTCTTTCGGTTGTTCACACGTCAAGTCAAAAGTCACAGTAATACCTGCGGAAAAATAATAAGGTGTTCAATCACACGAACTCTCAGACTCACAGTTTGCAGTTCCTTTGAAACTGGAGGAGTTCTGAAAGCCATTAAAAAAAGTCTCAGTGTGTAAATGTGTAGCAGTAGAGCAATATGATGATAAGGATATAAAATCATCATTTAGTAAATATGATGAGATCCTGCTATAATCAGTATAGTAGTAAACAGAAGTATTCGACAAGTAGTGGACTTGGACAGAAGCATTTGATGTTGTAGTCAGGCAGGTATAGGTAAGTCGTTTGATGATTTCCCATTCGAAAAAAAAAGGCAGGTATTTACAGCTTTTGAGATTAGGACCAAGGTAATTAATTTCGTCATGTTCTTTAAATTCTGATTATTGAAGTCAAATAAAACACCAATACGAACATTTTTGTATAGTCCAGACACTACCTTTATTTCGGTATTTGGTAAAGGACTTTTTAGGGTTCCGTAGCCAAATGGCAAAAACGGAACCCTTATAGATTCGTCATGTCTGTCTGTCTGTCTGTCTGTCTGTGTGTCTGTCCGTCCGTATGTCACAGCCACTTTTTTCCGAAACTATAAGAAATATGGAGTTGAAACTTGGTAAGTAGATGTATTCTGTAAACCGCATAAAGATTTTCACATAAAAATAGAAAAAAAAACAATACATTTTGGGAGTTCCCCATACTTAGAAGTGAAAGTCAAAATTTTTTTTTGTCAAACCCATACGTGTGTATCTATGGATAGGTCTTCAAAAAAAAATATATTGAGGTATCTAACATCACTTTTTTCTAAACTGAATAGTTTGCGCAACATACAGTTCCAAAGTGGTTAAATGTGTGTCCCCCTCCCTGTAACTTCTAAAATAAGAGAATGATAAAACTAAAAAAATATATCATATACATTACCATGTAAACTTCCACCGAAAATTGGTTTAAATGAGATCTAGTAAGTAGTTTTTTTAATACGTCTTAGATCGTAAACAGCAATTTACCTTTCATTCAATTGGCTACGGAATCCTTCATGGGCGAGTCCAACTCGCACTTGGCCCGTTTTTAATTCCGTAAAACTGTGTTTAAAAACGTGTAAGGAAATTATTTGCTTTCATAAAAGAAAAGAGTGTAGTGTCTGCGATATATTCCTGGAGACTGTGTATTATTTACCTTCGAGGTCAAGGCTAACGCAGGTCGTTGTTACCTATATTAAAATTATATTTTCTATAAGCTTGTTATTGCAGCCTTGTATATAGGCATTATTAAAGATACGATATTGTCTACTTCTTGTGCATTAACGGTGATTAATCTAATACCACTAAACAACTTAAGTGATAATTTTAAATGATGCAATCGACTTTACATTAGGTAATTACTAAAAACCATTATTTAAAAAGCATTACAATTTATGAGTAATAATAACATGGCATGTTTAGTCGTTGTAATAATCTGGTATCAAAAAGGTTTCCCAAAACCACTTTACTTCAATTACATTATGATAATAAAATACACGGAATATTAAATTAGAAACATTAAAAGCGTATCTTATGGGCGCAAGCAATAACTTTATAATAGCATAAGTACATTTCCATTCATCATGAATCGCTCATGGGCCGTCTAAAGAAAGGGTTTTAAATTGTTTCTCGATGTTAATAAATTTTAAACAGATAAACCTGTACATCTCGAGCTCGCGGCTTAAAAAACGAGTATCGTGAGTATAGAATCCAGACGAAAAAAGTAGTCGTGCAACATTTCACAAGGCACAACGGCCCGCTGCACTCGCATTGTGTGCCTTAACAATATCCACAGGCCCACAGAACACTACACAATAAATACAACACGTCTACGACGTCATTTCAACAAATCAAATACCCTACGCAAACAAACTCAAATCGACAATTCCAGCCAATTTAAATTTTATGCCCTCCCTATAAGCAGGCACGGCGACGGGAATAACATGTTCATATACAGATATAGTCGGACATTTTGAAACATACATATATTTGTATCAACACAATAACATTCGGTAAATCCGGTATGTCAATGTACAGGATAAACTTATTGGTCATCATAAAATTGCTACGAGATTTCGGTGTAGAAAACAGACGTAGCCGCTTGCGCTTCTACGCACGTTGCGGGTGATTAGGTCGTTGTTGTGAGCATTATTGGATTAGATAGTAGGTACCTATGTGACGTAGTTTTAATTGTAAAGTTCAAGAAATGTCCAGCCCAAGGAAATATATTCTGATACATTTTTTTTGTTTGCTGGGTTTGTATTTAGAGTTAAGAAGTAGTTACCTACAGAATACCTATCGTCATGAAAGTCAATGTCCGTTTATAATTAATCTAATGCGTTAAGCTTAACTTAGGTATAGCTTTTTTTTTTTTCGTTATGGTTAGTATAAAGAGGCTTCAAAATAAATTATTATTTTGATTGTTCACCAGTTGGAGCCCGGGTCACTAGAGTACACGGAGCGCCCGCGGTCCCGCAGGGAGGGGTCGCAAACAGGTTATGACCCCGACAAGTTACTTGTTCGAAGCCTCGAATGTAGCCACGTTTGAAAAGCTCCTGCGTCTGTTGAAACAACCCCGGAGACGCCCACGGAGTGCGGGTTGCGCGGGGGGCATGCGCTCCGTCTAGTCTGGCCGCAGCCACCGACTGCGATCCTTTCTGTCCCAAACCAGGATAAGATAAAAAATATCTTGACGTTAAGTGTTGATTTCTGTCACACGTACCTTTGATTAAACAATTAGCAACTTCAGTTTGTATTTACACTTGTGTGTGCATTGTTTAACACACATTTCCCTCCAGTTTTACAAATATAAAAGCTCTGTATCGCGGATGATGATCGGGTGGTTGAAATTTTATGAAAAATGAAAAATGGTTTGCAACAAAGGTATGTTTGTTGATACGCATTATTCACATGTATATGGTCTCGACCCTGTCGAGTATAACAATGCTGCGATTTGTTTAGATACTTTTTTCCACGCATAAGCAAACGAATATATTTCTAATATTACCACATAATACTCCATTGTTCTCCAGTTCGTTGATATTTCTCCAGCATTTCCAACGCTTGGGCGCTATTTAAGTGATACACATACCTAGCGAAGCATGAATACCATAAAACAATATTACAGTTTGCAATTAAATGTCTGACCATCGTTTTACGAGTACGTGGCTACTTAGCGAGTTTTTGCTTGCATTGAACATTTTGGATATTTTATCATCAGGTATTTGTTTATTTATCCTGTGGTCTTGCGTGCAATCAAACCTGATTGTGTTACCAGTAAAAGTGTTCTATATTCAAGTTGATCTTATTCGCATTACAGATCTCTTACTTCCCGATAGTAAACGAGTATTATATAATAGGGCTGGTTTAACTACATACTTCCGTTTATGTAACAAGATTAGAATTATAATGTAAGTTATTTTTGTTAGCTTTGCAAATTATAGAGGTTAGACTGGCTTACTAAATTAGAATGAAGCAAAACGTACTTTGGTTTGAAGTACATACCTACATAATGTGCATAGGTATCTCGAATGAGTTTATATGAGATGATGCTCTTTATTCTGAAAAATATAGGTTGTCAATCAGTTGATTAACAACTACTCAACTACTCAGAATAGGTATCTATATATTTGTGATTGGGTTTTGTGAGATAATTTTTGATATTGACACCAATTGGTATCAATCTACCTATGTATACTACTTATGTATCTGATCCTAAGTTTATATGATATTATTTGTGTACTTTATTAATTTAAGAGTCGTAAGCACGGTTTTACAGCAGACCCAGTGTTTAGTTTATTTACTTCACGTTCTCCTAAACCGTTCAAAATCTGTCAATCATTAACCTATGTAGGTATATCATCAACCAGCATAAAAGTATTACAATAAAGAATTTTTAACTTAAACAGGCCACGAGATTCAATAAGGCCATAACCACGTTAGGCCCTCTCAGAATGCCTAAGAATGCGTCGGTTGGGCATTCAAATTTCAAATACTGGTCGGGTCCGAAGCGTACCAAGCGAGCTCTAGAGAAAAAACGTTATTTTCGAACATACATGAACGGATGCTTCACTAACTTTGCTCTCATAAGTTTATACCTAACTGACCTAATCATCAGATGATTTGCAGAGGAACATCAGATCAACTAAGCCACAGCACTCGAATGGAATTTTCCACGAACTTGACAGTTTTTGACTGTGCTCTGACTAGGATTGGCACATTTTTGATCTAAATTGAGTCAATCCAAAATTTGGCCAAGACTTTGGCACCCCTCCTTCAGCTAAGTGTCCCATCGTTCGTGGAAGAATAACATTTTCGCTCCAGGACAGACTCATCAATGAATCTTTACCTCATCAGGTTTTCCGCACCTACTTCGGTCAACCAGGGTCCGAAGACCTGACTTCCACTTTCAGTTTTGTCAAAGTAAGCTACATCAATAGTTCAGTATGGTGGAAAATTAAATTTGAAGTTTCTGACAATGCTCGGCTCCGCGTCGTAGAGAGATTACAAATACCAATGCAAAAAAACGGCTCTTCCTACTATATTTACGTCGAACTGATGCGTTTTAAATGCTCAACAAATTATGCATTGTTATTTTACACGACCTTGTAGTGAGCACTTATGTACGATTGGTGGAAAAATGGGGTGTACGTTCAAATATTGGTGATGTCATAAGTGACAATTTAATACTTTTATGGGGGTGAGGTTTAAAAGACTTGCAGTCGAGTACAAAGTGACCTCTTAGCGTGATTCCCTAGAGTAGTGTTGTGGTTAATAAAGCGAGTTTTTGACTAAAATCACTTATAACTTGTGGGATTTTTTATGACAGAGTTTGACAGGGAAGTGTTTTGGTACCTATATAATCTTCCAACTTCTCAAGTGTTATTCTCATAAATATATCCAGACGGTGTTCCAGACGCCTACTTGAAGTAAATAAATATCTACGAACATGAGGTTTTGTGGTTGAAGAATGCGAACGAGGTCATATTTAAACAACGCAACCGTTACAATAGACACTGTTTTAGGCTTTCACGGTTTAAAACTAAACTTATATTGTCACTTACGGGATATCTTCCGTGATTATTTTTAATGTTGAGCACCCGATATTTCGACGCTGTTGCAAGCGCCATGATCGCGGGTTGACTGGAGTATGTGGGTGGATGGATAATAAATTGTTACGAGCAGACAAATCTGTCTACCCTCTTTCTTTGTCTTTTGCTACGCGCACTATTGGAACTCGACACTAAGTCACGACAAAACGCACTCACGGTATCACCAAGTTTTGTGGAGTTTTTTGTATGATGCCGGCTGCTACTTTTGAGCATACTCAAAACTGGATTCCACGTACTCGACAATTTGAAGCCATCCTCTCGATTGAAATTTTTGTACTTCCTTATTTCAATTGCTTCTCTTGTCAGCCTTGGTAGGTAATGTTTGTCCTTAGACAAAATACGTGGCTTGTGAAATTCGATCCAGTGATTGGGCCCTGACTGCAGTAGATGCTCCGCTATGGCAGACTTTTGCTCATCCTTATTTTTCACAGCCTTTATGTGTTCCTTGATGCGGCATGCAATGGTTCGCTTAGTTTGGCCGATATATGAACTGCCGCAACTGCAGTCAATTTTATACACACCAGGATGTTCAAAAGGGATCTTGTCCTTCGGGGAACGCAGACTTTGCGCAATTTTCTCATGAGGAGTAAACACGGTCTTAATTGAGTATTTACTCAGTAAACGACCTATCTTGTCCGTTACCCCTCTCAGATATGGCAAGAAAGTTGGTTGACGTTCCACTGTAGATCTGCTGGATCGGTTCTTATTTGGTCTTCCTGCTCCAGTATTGGTATTGTAGCCATTCCTATTTAAAACCATTTTCACGTGGGATAATTCACCAGTGAGATGTTGGGAATCACACAGATCAAATGCGCGATTAGTGAGTGAGGTGACTACCGACTTGAGGTGACATGGGTGATGATTGGGTGATGAATTTCAATCGAGAGGATGGCTTCAAATTGTCGAGTACGTGGAATCCAGTTTTGAGTATGCTCAAAAGTAGCAGCCGGCATCATACAAAAAACTCCACAAAACTTGGTGATACCGTGAGTGCGTTTTGTCGTGACTTAGTGTCGAGTTCCAATAGTGCGCGTAGCAAAAGACAAAGAAAGAGGGTAGACAGATTTGTCTGCTCGTAACAATTTATTATCCATCCACCCGCATACTCCAGTCAACCCGCGATCATGGCGCTTGCAACAGCGTCGAAATATCGGGTGCTCAACATTAAAAATAATCACGGAAGATATCCCGTAAGTGACAATATAAGTTCCGTTACAATAGATTGAAAAAGTACCTTTCTACTAGTTGTGATTTACTATGTCAAATTCCTAAAAGTTCAATTTAAAAAAGAAAAGCAGTTTAATTTAAGATTAAGTAGCTTTTTTTTAATTCAGTTCAGAACATGTGCTTTGATTATATCCCTTCAAATCAAATTCAACTGGTTTTCGTACCAATTTGATTTTTCTTGCAGTTGTTAATACATTAATTTGATTTTATAATTACACCGTCCGCATCAAATTATGCGACATTAAATGAAACACAGGTTTGAATACACCTAGATCCGGCAGATCGATTATTTACTATATTACATTTGAATTCTTCATCATTATACTTGCCAAGTTGCCACTGTTAAATGTATTTTTGTTATACTCGTAGTTTACTTATAAGCACTATTATACGACTGTATATGAAATAATACTACTGTGCCTAAATGCAAACTTTTTGTAATACTTACTTTTTAAATTAACTTTTTCTTATTCTCTAGAGACAGGCTTGACTGTCAGGATTAAAGGATCTGAATATTATTATAAAACTTTGGCCCAGGCATAACGCGGTTTTATATAAGGAACTCTTCCAAAAAGTTGGCTTTGTTTAGTGAACTATAAATATATAAATTGAAATAAACTTATATTGTCACTTACGGGATATCTTCCGTGATTATTTTTAATGTTGAGCACCCGATATTTCGACGCTGTTGCAAGCGCCATGATCGCGGGTTGACTGACCAACCCGCGATCAACCCGCGATCATGGCGCTTGCAACAGCGTCGAAATATCGGGTGCTCAACATTAAAAATAATCACGGAAGATATCCCGTAAGTGACAATATAAGTTTAGTTTTAAACCGTGAAAGCCTAAAACAGTGTTTATAAATTGAAATGCCCATAGTAGGTAATAATTTGTTTCATGATATAAAGCCACTGACTTGCCTAAGATTTGCAATCAATGAGAAATATAAAATTATTTAAACACAAAATTAAGAATTCTTTTAATAGGTTACTGAAGCGGTTATATAAATTCTAAAAAACATTTCTTTATACAAAAAGTAATTACATATGTACATATATTTTAATAATGTTTTCTATGTTTGCCCGTTTCATTGGGAAAACCCCACAACAATCTCAACGACTACATTTGTGTAAATTGTGCGGCTATTTACAGTCTGTGTGTGTGTAAAATTCCATAGCGAGAGGAGAGGGTGCCATGTTTATAGCTGTTAAGAAATGAAACCATACAGTATCCACGGCGTGAACACACTGAACACTATAGCACGCCATCTGGTGGCCATCAACCATTCCACAAAAAATAAACTTTGAGTAAAAATAAATAAACGCCGTAGGTATCACAAATAGACAGAGCTGTTGAATTTAAACAATTTCTATATTTTGATTTATTACATTTATGAGCATAGTAGACAGGAATATATGTTTTGTTCTAACAATATATAAGATGTGTTATATAGGCAGTTCAATAAAAACGTAATTGTCGATTCATGTCTTTATTGAAAAAAGAGTTTGCATTTTGAATGGGTTAAAAGATTTAATAACCATCAATTTATTCAATCTCGAGCAAGGTGTTAAATAATTCATGAATAGGAGGATTTATACCTAGATATCGGGACTATAGAATTCTATATTGAATCTTGAATGTAGGTTGTAATAAAATGTAATTTTAAGCTCAATAACATAAAAAATCATATTAAATTATTTCAGTTGACCACGCAGTAAAAGTTAATTCGAAGCTGACTCGTATAAACATTGTTTAGTCTCAGCGTCGTGTATACAAAAATGAAAATAAAAAGAGACTAAAAATTGTAGAACCGGTCCCGGGTATCGTGGCTCGGAGAGCGTCGGAGGACTGACCTCACTTGGCCTTGACAGCTGCGCTCACTCCGTCCAACGTGAGCCTCTCGGCTGATTCAACCACTAATAACTTCACTATAACATTATAATGCTCTCGATGCAACTATGCGTTACATTATATTACTTGCTCACATCCTCATACACGCTTGCGACTGAGCGACTGAGCGGCTGAACAGTCAACCTCTCGTCTAAACATGATTTGTTGCCGTTCATTTGTCTTCAAGATAAACTATGCTGTTGTATTGTACTGTGGTGACTGTGGTGAGGTACTAGCTCTCTTATATATAAGTCTTTTATCCGACTTGCTTGTTGTTAATGTTCGGTATTACGTACCTTTACATATAATTGTTTACATGTGTTCACATTTTACAGCAGTAAACTATGAAAATCACTGTAAAAGAGCCTATTAAAACCTATTAGGGCCTACTTAAAACCTATTTTTGACAAATGACTGATTTTATGGTTCCGAAGTCAGTGGGAAGCCTTGTGATTTGTTATATCGGTAAGACCATCTGCGCATACACAAAAAACCTGTAAGGCTTTTTAATTTTTTTAAATTGAACTTGAGACCCGAATCTGATAAAATCTTGTTAGACATTTGTTTATCTCGTCTTTGGCTATCTATTAATTTTAGCTTTTGACCATAATATATTATAGTAAATACTAGTTGCCCGCGACTCTTGTCTGCGTGAAATTATTCTTAAAATATATGTCACCGTAAAATTGTCAAATACGTTATATTGTAATATCTCTAGCGATATTGTAAAGTCTCGAATTATTGTCAAATGAACATACTGCTTACAACAAAACGCATTATTTTTCGTGAAATGCATGTGATGGTAGTCAACTTACGCGGTGTGGAGGGAAGGAGGGGTCCCCCTTGCCCAGTGGCACAACTCTCATGAAAAGATAATGCACCATTCCTGAGAAATACCAATTAATATAACATAACCTTAAAACACTTTATATTCCCCCTAAAAGGCGTAGTCGACGGAGCCCCGCTTCGCGGAGCCCCTATTTCCGAGTGCAGGGTTTAAAGGAACCTAACTAACCTAACGGGGGGGTGCCCCAAGTCCCGATTATGGGGGCAGATATACTTCCGTATGTTCAGTTGACAATAATTCGAGACATTACAATATCGCGAGAAAAAGCACGTTATATTGTAATATAACGTGTTTGACAATTTTACTGTGACATATACCTAAGCAAGACCCTTTGGTTTAGGTAATTTATAAATTTTGTCAAAATTGATAAATTAAATAGTACAAGGATTTACATTTTTATTTTCGTTTAGGTAATTCAAAGCTCCTGTAAATGGGCTTACTATAACGTAGAACTTACTTTACTAGTTGATAAGTAGTGTAACAAAATGATTGAATACAACTGAGGGCAGGCATATTACGTTAGCAAATAATATGCAGGACGATCAGTCTTTATTAAAGCCGAGGAACTACATATAATGTACAGTAATGCGTGCTCGACACGCACTTAGCAATTTTCTTAAATTGTTGTCAGTTGTACTACAACGAGTACAAAATATCACAGCTAGATAGAAGAGAGCAAAGCAGCAATTGCTGTTCTGTAAGGACATACTAATATCAATATTTTTTCTTAATTAAATTTATTTATTTTTAAATTTCATTGTGCCTTTCATTTTATGAAAAAGTAATGTATTAATTTAATTTTCAAAACAATTCCTCGAAAACTGTTTTTTATCTCACTACGTTCGGTTCAACATGCAATGTATTTCACGCGTATTCTGTCAATTTTCCAACACGTGTGCGGGAATGAAAATTGCCACATACCCAAATTGGTTCAATGCCTAGTCAGAGGAGAATGCTTTTTTGATATTATTTTGATGTTACATTTAATTATAATAGTTTTGAGTAGTGTGTATGTGTTGTGAGGCCTGATTATTTAATTATTAACGTTAATTTGAAGTGTATCTACTTAAAAAAATATGGATCGTTGTGTCTAAAATAAAATGAAAATGTTTGTTTTTCTGATGAGATTTTACTTTTAAATTTTCCGTATTCGTGTGTCATGTGTACGTGACGGAGTGAGTTATTATAATTATAACGTCTCAAATCCGTTTTGGGCTGAGTTTAATAATGTTGGGCTTTCCAAAAACCTTGAGAGAAAACGAGTTTTTTAGTAAAAATGTTAAGAATGTTTAAATTTATAAAATTCATAGTTCATACAAACAAATGTAGCTATTGACATAAGTGGCTTGGCAATACTTGGCATAACATCATATCGACGGGACAATGGGCATTCCAGCGCGGGCGGGCAAGGGGGCCGACGGCGGGCGGAGCGGGGCGCGGGGAGGGATCGACGTGTCCCGTCCTATCCTATTGTGCAAGTCGACGTTTCCCGGACACCAACTTATTAATTAAGTACATAATGTTAATAACAACAGTATCTGCCTTGCTTTATCTCTTGCCGTTGCTCAGTGATGTCGATGCAAGTTAAATGCGTAGCATAGAGCGTAGACAACCCCTAACGTTTCGTAGACTATACTTTCTAGTAAGAGTTTTAAATCGAGATTACTGGTTATAAAGGTGATACATTTGTGTTCATGTTTTATTTAATAAAAGCGTCCTAGCCATGAAAAGCACTTTTCCAAACTAGCTTTCAATACCGACAATATCTGTAGAGCCAATATTTTCACATAAACTTTCATTGAATAATTTTTAAATATGGAATTTGAATTTGGTACGTTGATGACGGGTGCGATCCCGCGCAGGTTTCTTAAGAAACTCGTTCAGCGATGTTGGGAACGCGCCCAACTCGTAATAATATGTAGGTAAGTGGGTATTCAACTAGATTGAGTGCGCGTGGTTCATTAGCAAGCAAATTGTCTTTTAAATTCCTATAAGAATTCTGTGCAAGGTAGACAAAGATGTCGTAAAAAATATTGACATGATACATGATAGTTACAGTTGAAGTAAATATTTTAACTTTGCAGCTTACTTTGGTGCCCAATGTTTCAGTGATATTGAGTAATTAGGGATTCAATTAGGGTAGTTTTTGGCATTCAAAGGTGTTTCTTGGTGAGTAAAGTGTTTCTACATCGAGACAAAAGTACCCATTTCAATCTTAACCATTTTTGAGGTAATTATTTAACAATCAATCAAAATTCAATTTTACACAGTTTTAAATGTTAAAGGTAGGTCAATGAACATAATAATATCTTTATAACTTACTTAAAATTAACCAGTCCCAAGTCATAAAGCGTACATAAGTAAGTTTGTTCAAACTTAAGAACCGGTCCGTAAGAGAAATTGTTAACTGTACTTGATGACTTCGTAACTAAACACATATTACGGAGTATTGTATAAAGATTATTATAGCTCGTTGTTTTGTTTAAATATTCGTTTCGTATTCTCCTCTAACGCATAAAATAATGGTTTTAAAGTAAGATAGATCTAAAAGAAATTATTTTTTTTTCAGAGACAAACCCACACTTCTAGTGACATAACTTAAACCTTTTCCACACGAGTTTAACATCAAATGCCATTTGTCGACCTATATCTACTTGTAAAGACGTGTTGTTTATTAATGGTTTATATAATATATATTTCGCTTGCAGTAAGATTATATGTACGTAATAATGCAGACTAGTGATTTAGTACAGGTTTTGCTCGCGAGGATCTATATTTCTTAGTTCGCATCGAGGGAAGACGTTATGACTGAAACTTAAATCGGTAGAATAGTGTTTCACTATTTTCGTTTTGGGTAACTATTTTTTCTTATCAACGGACTTGTGTAATTTATTAGGTTTATGTAATGTGATATCAGGTAAATCGTGTATAAGAGAGACCTAGTGTTTGTAGAGGGAGATCCCTATATTTCGATAACATTATGCATTTTGGTGATGTGTTTTTTCTCTCACGATTAACATTTATAATTATCAAAGCGATGTATAAGTTAAGCTTACTACGAAATATTCAGTGGTTATGGTGCACCATCATCCAAAATATCAAATATAGTAAATAATGTTGAAGTAGTAACTGGCAGTAATCCGTGCTTACCCAGATGAGTATTTATCCCATTTCAGAAAGAGTTCTATCACCATAACAGGTATTACACTATACAAGTCTTATGAGAACCTACTATATTCTCAAAATTATGTTGGCAACATAAGCTTAAATTACCTAAGGAATAAGTTCTGAGTCGTTTTATATTAATATTTCATGAATCTCCAAGGTTTCCCTGTTCTCTTTGCAAAAGTAGGTTTACTCACACTAGAGAAAATCCAATTCGCTGTGTCGTGCACACGCTCGCACACAGGCGCGCGTGACTTGAGGGAAAAATAAAATTTCTCGCTAAGTTTATAATGGGAAAACTTTGAGAACCACTTAATTATGTTAATGTTTGAAACAAAATTTTAGAAGAGACGTTTAAACACGACAATGATTTAATTTAAAAATAGTAATGTATTGGTATTACGTAGGTGAGTGTATATTCACTTTTATTTCATATCGTGATGATTTACATTGTCTATGTGTGTGTAGGCACCTTTGAGTCTTGTTGAAACTGAAACACAGTTGTTCCGGTTTAAAGTTGTAGTGGTATTTGGGTGTGGTATGAGAAGTTAATGATTTGGTAACGATTTTACGAAGTATTATCATTTATGTAAAGAATTATGTTGTTTAAGATATGGCACTGTAGTGACACTTGAAACAGTTCTCTACAGAGATACGTACGATCCATTACATTACAGTTTGGAACATTTCAATCACAGTGTAACATACATAAGTTAGTATATATTGCATGTAACTCACATAAAATACAAATACGTCAAGCTGAGGTAACATTGCACAGCTTTAATTGCATTTTAGTATAGAAATTAATATCTCGAACTAATCAAAGTTTAGTCGGTGTTTCCGAAGCACGGGCCGTGTCTAACTATCTAGTTTGTTTTCTTATTTCTAGCTACCTACTACGTATCCTTTTGTTTTTGTGGAGATTGCTTTTATTATAGCTTCTGGTCGTGTTTTGCTTGCGTCTACCTCTGCCTTTTAATAAATATTGCAGTTTCTTGGTACTAAGTATTGAATTAGATGTTGTCAATGTAACGTACACGACTCTCTGGAATCACAGTGTTTGCATTCCGACAGCTCCTTTTGAACAAAAATCCGAGGACTTGGGCTCATTAAGACCATGTAAGGGGGAAGCTTAAACCACATATGCTTTAAAGGAAAAAAAAATCAGGAACCTCATTTTCATTTTAATGAAAATATCATTTCCTTCCAAGGAGGTATATCCAAAGTTTACATCCGTCATTTTGCATGGGCCAACGGTCGAGTGGCGGTGGCAGGGGTGCTGGGGGGTCGGCGCGGCGGGTGGAGCGGTGCCACCCCGCGAGCACCCCCCGACCCCTCCGCGGGATCGATACGTCATTTGAGCTGGTCGCCATGGAGACCGCGAACGGAGCGGGGCGGCGCCGCGGCTTCGGGATGGTGGGTGCACGGCGCTCCGCGGAGCCCGCGAGCCCTCGCCAAATGAAAAAATAGATACAACCTTATTTGGGACAAATCCCTCTATAAAAATTGCCATTTTGAAGATTCCTTCAAATTATTTCTCGTGTTTGTATTATTTCATCCAGAGGGTATTAGTGTTCCTGAAGTAGAATCTTTGCTTATCGTTCTAGTATAGAGTTAAAGTTTATGTTAATGTAAAGCTATTAAAACTTACTTATACACAGACAGACGTAATTAATTCTTGCGATGAAAGGTTCTCTTTGATATATAGTTTGGATATAAATAACGAGCAGAGTACATTCATTTGTGCAATATTTTTGGAGGTAATATTTGCTACCGTTTAATTGAGTTCAGTTAGCAAAAAAAGTATGAATCTTATTTTTGTTGTCTTCAATAACTATTTCATTTTAGGGCCAACCGCAATATGGCGACATTCATAGCTCTACATCAGACGAGTAGACATTACAGTCTGCAATGTTTTTTAAGTTGTGTCATTGCCCTTTGGAAATATCTACGCAAGAGGGTAGTTGAAATACGCAAGTACAAAGTCGTAGTTTTGCATCATTTACGATTTTGTATTTCCTTGGGCTGTATTTTGGAACTTGTGTAGTTTTCATTTGTATATTTTTGTCTGTATACCTAGACAATTTAGTTATCAATAAGTGCGAAGGCAGAAGTTGCTTTAAAGTGATAGCTATAAGAATTGAAACGGTTCGAGTATGAGCCGTGGCCCGTGATATCGCATAATTCGGGTTAAACCTTAGAGCGGACACGTGTTCCGAGTGTTAGAGGTTGGGATCTAAACATATTACGGGTACCATTCCTGCTCCATTACATTGTACAGGTTGTAAGTTTGTTTGTTTTCGGGTTTTAAATAGATAAGTAGTTTGTGCTACTATAAAGTAGTAAGATAAGATTTATTCACAATTATATGAGGTGCTTTTAGGCAGACTTGTCAAGTAGACGGACTCATCAGTGTGAGCCATACAAGTCAGTCGATGGTTGATGGGCTACCAATACTTTTTTATATTACATTGAATCCGCTTCATTTCGATCAGGGACATGAAAATGTATAACATTGGATTTTAATTAGTGTAATGACTATAAAAGTAAGAAACTCTGTAGTCACCGATTGATTTGTGTGTTTTGTCAGTATTTGGATGTTATTTTTGGCACGTAGGGATGAAACTAAAATGTTTGTTATTTGTTTGGAAATTTCTTGAAAATTATTCGTAACGCGCGTCGTGTCTTTAATAACTGTTTTCGTTTAAAAACTTTAAAAATTACCGACTACTATATGGACTCTTGTTTATCATTTGAAAAAACGTACCTATCTAATATGAACAAAATATTTTGTTACTTTTTAAATGAAATACATTTAAATGTTTTTTGTTTTACTTGAGTACAATATTTCAGCGACTTTGACTTATAAATAAAACATAAGTTGATATTTAAAGCTCACTGAAAGATTAGACACAAGCAGATAAAAGCCTGTTCCACGGTACTAAGTTATCAATACGTAATGAGGGAATACAAAGCGAGGGAGAACTCTGAATTCAAAGTTGCTTATTTTTCCTTCATGTTAACATTTTATGTGTATATTCCTGCCGTTACTTTTAAATGTTTCTTGAATGTGGAATTGGTTTTTTTTGCGTTCTTGTGCACCAATAAGTCTGTTTTGATTGCAGACGCAAATGTCAAGATATTAAATCGAGTAATTCACGCCATTAGCCTGTATTGTAGCCATTTAATTGTACACCAGCTGTTCATATCAGATATCTAAGGAAAAGTCTAGAAAAACTGATGGGTGATATGTATGAGAAAGCTGTTTACATTATACAAGATTAACTTAGTAATTACCTACCTTAGTCAGCATTTATCGGAAAATCGACGATAGTTATTAAGTAATCCAAACTACTTGCCGGTATTCTTTGAGGCGATGACCAATATAAGCTTGTGTACTGAACTCATCAAATAAAAGAAAGCCATTGAACTAAATAGTCTAATAAAACATTGAAATCTTTAAAACTGTACGTACCGACCTCTACTTATCATTGTACAATACAATCTACAAATATACAAACTTTCAAATACGTGTATTTGCTTATACAAACAAGAAAGTTAGCGAACAATATAAAAGTAATGGGATAGAGTGAGAGGGCACGGCCAGGCAGCGGTTGTGCAAGAGAGATGGAGTTATTCAAATTGAGGGTACATATTTCTACATAGGTAACAAATAGCTTGTTGAGAAAAATATGGATATTCCATTTGCGGACTTTCTGTCTCTAAATATGAATTATAAATAAAATAACCTACATTTTATTTATGACTCAAGGTGAGTGCTAGTGGCGTTCAGCCCTTTCTACGTAGTTCTAAAAACGAACGCCTTGGCGAGTGTTCATACTACTTCGACGTTGAATCCTACTAAATTCCTTACAAACAGATGTCTGATGATGGCATGCAATTGGTTTTAGTGCCTATTATAGACAATAAATATTTTTTTGATTCAACGTTAAGCATCACATTAATGCGGTACGGAATAATAAGCTATTATCACGCGGAATGAGCCCTCCCACCGACAACGTCTATAGAGAAAATATTTATCCATCTACTTTATAAGGTTTTACTTGTACTTAATCGATTCTATTTGTTACAACGTCGTGGACAAGTATATTCATTTTGTTTCTTACTTAACTTTATCAAGCAATAACAATTTATTGTGGAGTTAATTGATGAAATTCTGGAAAATAACGTACCTACTTATTTGTTTCCTATTTATTGTATTTTGACTATGCATTTTCGTACATTATATAAACATTTCGTACCTAATGATTATGAATGGTATGGAAATATTTATGTATGGAAATTGATAATGTGAGAATAAGTACTAACGAACCAAACACCAAATATTTCATAATAAAATGTGATCACATCTAAGCTACAGAGCGGTATTTCCACGTTATGATTATTGAACAAAAAGTAGAAAAGTTGAAGAGAGTTGCAGGAGCAACTTCAAGAACAGGTATTTACACTGTTTGAATATGTAGGTTGTGCAGGTAGTTTGAAATTATTTTCTATAAATTTTGTCAAAGGAAAATATGATTTAATCTTTTGAGTGTTTTGATTGTGGAATATAAATTGGATTCGAAGGAATGTACAGTTCAAACAATGAATAGGGAGGAATGAATGTGTTGCCGTATTTCCAATTTCTCCCTTATTTGCTGCGGGAGAATCGACTTTATTGATATAGCGTTTTGTAAGTACTTTTTGATGGATCGTGGTTAAAATTATGTGGGTATTTTTCTATTATGAGTCATAATAACCCATTGTGGATAAGTTTGAGTAACTGAGTAATATCGTAATTATCACTAAACCGTTTGGAATCGCTTAGAATAAAAACTGAACCGTTTTTTTAATTGAGATTCGACAAATTTCAGAGAAATAATTGTTTTGTAGACATTTTTAACACTAAGCATTGCGTAGAGTTGTAAGTAATGATCTCATGATGGTAATTGTCACTAGTAACGACATTTACCACCCGTACACTTTGTAATATTGAGTCTGCTATAATTTAATTACCTCAGTAAATGCTTTAATTGTTTCAATTACTCCTAGATCACTACATCGTTCTAGCACTTGTTAATATCAATTTTAACGAAATATTTCGAATGCAAATTACAAAAATAAACTGCTTTTAATAATGAAGATAATAAATACATAATTTAAAATAATAAAAGCCGGCTGCCGCTTATAGTATCTTTGATTTTATGAGATGTTGAGCGTCACCTACCGGTCGGTTGGTGGAGTTACATTTGGAGAGGAACCTACCAGACGGTGGAGCCATCTATGTTTAAAATGCTTTATTGTTTCGAAAGGGACCATCGCTATCTCCTCCAGGTACCTCTCCTGAGTTTTAAAAGGACCTTTGCTAGTTACAACGCTTCGTGTGATGGTGGCATTGTAAGTAGAGAAATTGTATGTAGTTTCTCACGTCTGAATTAAAAGAAGAGACATAAAATATAATAGAATGACTAGCGATGCAGTTTAAAAAATACAGCTGTTTTTCGTTTTAAGCGTAAAATAAAGACTTTTCTCCTGCGGGAAATTTTACACGTAAGCGCGTTTTATAGAAATAATCAGACTCATCTATTGTTTATAACTTTGGGCATCACTGTGTTACTAACAAAACAAACAAGGGGTTTTATTCTAATTATATTGTGATTCTGATATCATATTGTTTACTTCCAAGAGATAATTGATAAATTGATGGATTTTTATAATTGCAAGCTTTTTAACAAAGGTTTCGAAAGAATATCTTACCGCTGTCCAATATAAATGATTTGTTTTTGTAATAACTAATATTGACAAAAACGAACTCTGTTATAGGTACTGCTTGTTAACATTGGGGTGACTAGATTCGGTCGCTTTGAATCGAAGCGGGCCCCTTACAAATACGCTTGAGTGCATGCGCAGGGCCCTTGCTCTGGCAATTCTGGCAGGCGAACTTGAATGAAATATTTGTTCCTAACTCCTTTTTTGTACTTTATTATAAGGGAAGAAAAATTGTAGGTGTGCTTATACATTTTTTCAATACTTTCCTCGAATACTGGTTCTTTTCGTAGTACGATTAGGTTCAAAATGCAGTGTGTTTCACACGGGTGCGTTTTTTGAGTTTTTTTCTACACTTGTGCGGGAATGAAAATTACCACAGATAAATATACCTATACTTAGTCCAAATTGGTTCAATGCCTATAGTCAGCGGTGATTCTTTTTTTTTTTAATCTCGGCAAAGGGATATGCGTCTTAACGGCATTAATTAATTAATATTTAAATAATGTTTCTAATTAGAATATCATCATAAACCATGATTATTAAAATTAAAAACAATGTTTATGAACAAATTAACATTTATTTGTGTTCTACATTGAAATATATATATATCTCTTCGATGATAACTCTTCGACGTCGTACGGTACACGTGAACATTTGTTATTGCATTCTCTGCTTAAAAACACTCTCCCTTACGGCTCGTGTGTATATTCCGCCTCGAACACAATAACAAACTTGTATCAAAATGTACTATTTTGCATTTTTTTCTAGCGTTCAATGGTAACGATTCAATGGTTAATTGGGTATGTATAAGAATGTACCAACAAAACAATGTTTTACTATTTGTTTTCCTGTAAATGCGTATAAGGTTTTCTGTAATAAATAAAACATGTCTCTTCTTTAAAGCATAAATAAAAGAAATGGTGACGTTGTTAGAGAAGAACATAAGAATTAAAGTAGTAAAAACAAATTAACAACTTTTGGGCAATAACGATGCAATAAAGAGGATGTTCATTTGTATTTTATGCTGGGGTGATTGCGAAGAATGCGATTGTGTACCCGCAACCCAGCCAGAAGTGACGAAAAGAAAGACCGTGTGGTTTTAGTCAGTAGGACTCTTCCCCCACGGCGGATGACATCGACGAGGATTTCCACACAAAAAAAGGGTATGAAAGCTTCGTGGACGCTACAAAAATACTACTTTAGGAACACGCTACGTACACGCTTCATTGACTCTATGGATACGCTACTGAAGCGCGACAAATAGCAACACACTATTTGCAGTCACTACGATAGTCCTACCTCTCTCTATATGTTTACGAATAGGCTTTTCCGCTTTTTTTTTGTATTTTTGCTCACACCAGGAATTTCTCCTGTGGGTTTACAAACATTTAAACTCACATACACAAACAGCCAAACCCAGAAAAACTATTTGTAGGCAAAACAAATTAATGTCTCCCCGCGACCACGGCTGGTGCAATCCGGTCGAAACGTCGGGATTAAATTAAAGGTAAATTCGCGATAAATACCCGTCTTCATATGTTTGTGTGTGTGTACAGACCCCCAAACTATCAAAACTTTTCCATATTTGAATCAATAATGGAAGATGTCCTGGCAAAACTTGCAGCCAGTAATAAATCTACAATAATTTGTGGTGATTTCAATATCAATATTTTAGAAGAAAATTCACATAGCGGTCGGTTATTAAATCTCTTTAAATCATTTGACTTGACTAACGTTTTTATTGAACCTACTAGAATCGCAGCATCTTCTGCTACTTGTATAGATAATGTTTTCTGCGATTGTGATTACTTAGATAAAGCCATAGTAAATTGTTTGCCGTCCGACCATAGCGGACAAACTGTAACTTACAGGTGTAATACACCATTGCAAAAAGTACAGATTAAATTTAGTCCCATAACTTCTAGCAAATTAAATGGGTTTAATATTTCCCTACAGAACAAGTTAAGTGTTATGAGCCATGACGATATTAATATAAATCAATTTTATAATCGTTTCTTTTCAATAGTTCACACGGAATTCAACAAAACTTTTGAAAAGAAGACAAAAAGTATTTGCCCTAAATTCATATTTAGTGATTGGGCAACTAGAGGTATCAGAAAAAGTAGGGAAAGACTATTTGAGCTTTATGGCCTTAAGCCTTTTATTAACACTGAAACTTTTAACAAGTATGTTGCTAAGTATTCAAAAATTTTTAGAAATACATGCAGGTTTGCTAAAGCCCTGCACATTAGCAACAAGATCAAAACAGCAGAAAATAAAATAAAGACAGTTTGGAAAGTCATAAATAACGAGACTAACAGGAAGACAATACGCAACACCAGCTACACATTAGACACAGCATGTGGTCCTAAAAGCTCTAATCAGGAAGTAGCTCAAGAATTTGTAAATTTCTTTACAGAGATACCATTAAAAACTACGGAGGCTCTTAATTCCTCTCCTGAAGTCTCAATGGGTTTATTAAAGGCGAATGTGTCTGGCTGCCTGGCTGAATTTAAATTTAAACACATTAACCCTATGGTAGTTATTAAAGCTTTCCGGCAAATAAAAATCAAACTGACCGAAGATCTATGGGGAATGTCTATCAAAGTTTGTACATCCATACTTGAGACTATAGCCCCATACTTAGCTTTAATTTTTAATCTATGTGTGGACCAAGGAGTTTTCCCTGATTTAATGAAATACAGTAAAGTCATACCTCTTTTCAAATCCGGGGACAGTAAAGATACTAACAATTATAGACCTGTCTCCGTGTTGCCAGTTTTTAGCAAGGTTTTTGAAAAAGTAATACTTGATCAAATGCTCTATCACTTTAACACCAACAGAATCTTACATGATCAACAGTATGGTTTCACCAAGGGACGTTGTACAACTGACGCCGGTGTAACCTTATTAAAGCACATATTTACTGCGTGGGAAGAGTCCCAAGACGCTATAGGAATATTTTGTGACCTCTCCAAAGCGTTTGATTGCGTAAACCACGACACATTACTTATGAAACTTGAGCATTACGGACTGAGTATACTTGCACTTAGTTTGGTAAGATCATATTTAAATGATAGACAACAATATGTTCAGATAAATGGTGTTAACTCACAGGGTTTAAAAATAAAAATGGGGGTTCCACAAGGCTCAATATTGGGTCCTTTCCTCTTTCTAGTATACATAAATGATCTACCCTATTTATTGAAAAACCAACCTCAAAATATGGTGTTATTTGCTGATGACACTTCCCTGATTTTTAAGATAAATAGACGGGCACAAAATTTAGATGACGTGAATAATGCCCTGCTGCAGGTCCAAAATTGGTTCACAGCAAACAATTTGGTATTAAATGAAAAGAAAACCAAATGTATAAGATTTGCTTTACCGAATGTTAAGGGTAGTGATTGTGATATATTATTGAATAATGAGAAACTTGAATTCGTAGATAAAACGGTTTTCCTGGGGATTACGCTTGATTCAAGGCTACAATGGGGCTCTCATTTAACATCTCTTGCGGGGCGGCTAAGTTCAGCAGCATATGCCATTAGAAAAATCCGTCAATTTACTGATGTAGATACCGCTAGACTGGTCTATTTTAGTTACTTCCATAGTATAATGTCTTACGGTATTTTGCTATGGGGACGAGCTGCAGATATCGAGTCTATATTTATTCTGCAGAAAAGAGCAATTAGAGCCATATATAATCTTCGTAGGCGCGATTCTCTAAGAGAGCTGTTTAAGGATATTGGCATTATGACGGTACATTGTCAATACATCTACGAAAACATAATGTACGTCAGAAAAAATTTGCATCTTTTTGGTAAAAGAGGTGACAGACATAACTACAGTACTAGAAATAGGGACCAATTAGTTCAGCCAGGCTTTAGACTCGCTAAAGTAGACTCATCTTTCATGGGGTACTGTTTGAGATGCTATAATAAAATTCCACAAAGTATTCTTGAACTGACTGAGACGAAATTTAAAACATGCATTAAACGCACACTATGTAAGCAAGCATATTACAAGTTGAGCGATTATATCGCTGATAAAAATGCTTGGCTCAATGCTGGTCCTGCTCCACAAGGACAGGGGCGCAAAAATTGATAGCATTAAACGGTATTGTTGGAGCTGCTGAAGATTGTACAACTATCTTTGCATTGTATAGATTCAATGTTAGTATTATATAATCGCATAGCCCATATTGTGTGAGTACTATGTACTAGAAAGCTATCATTCACTGAAAGCCTACGGCAGTTCTTGACTAGAATGTGCCCTGGCGGTTGAGAGTATGTCATGCTCTCTCAAATGTCTCGCTGATGGTGGCGCGTGTGTCGGACCATTTAGCTCCCTTCAAAATGGTTGAGCTGAATGGTGCTGATCCATGCGTCATGTTCGTGAACGGGCGCTGTCAGTTGTGACTGGTCATCTCTTAGTCGCCATGGTTTATTTGAATTAATTATTTTGTTTTTGAGTTGTATTTTATTTTTGTTTTGCTATGGACACTTAACGTACACATCTTGCTACATTGTTCTCACATAATATACCATCTCAACATGAATGATGTAACCAAGATTTTGTAACAATATTTTGATTTAAAAGAGTGTCCATGGAGTTTCTTGCCCGTTCTTCTCCATAGAGATCTACGCTAGGGAATGGGCAACTACAGTACTTTCACAGTTTTTATGTCTTGTGACTGGGACTGTAGCTACTTTAAATGTTCATTTTTGTTTCGACAATTCAAAAGTGCCTGTAACTGGCCTACTTGAAATAAAGGCTTTGATTTTGATTTTTGATTTTGATTTCATAAATTAATATTTGTTCCGTGCGGGAATCAAACCCGCAACCACGCAGCGCAGCAGTCAATTGCTGAACCACTTCGCCAACCGTGCCGTCATAAGTTATAGAATCGATATGAAATCGCGCAAGGAACACTTCATAAAATTTAAAATTCTAACAGTGCCATGTCTCTATATTCTTGTGTTGCTAACTAACTTTGTTAAGAATTTGCACAGATTTGAAACTGAAGAGCAACAGACAAGCTAGACATATTTATTTATTTATTTATTTATTTATTTATTTAACAATTTATGTACACACTAAATATAGAGAAGAAGAAAGGAACAGAAAATAGTACAAAGGTGATGCTTATTTCTAAAGAAATCTCTTCCAGCATACCTGCGAAAGGAGATACTAAAAAAGAGATGTAGACATAGTGTGTAAAAGAAGGAGAGAAAATGGAATACATACAGCATAAAACTAATTAAATATATACATACTCATACATACTACTATAAATATACTATACTAACTATACAAACTTACTACTTACTTACTTACTATAAAAACAATAAAATAACAAACAATAAATAGGTACTTATGCAATTATGACGATATGGATAGGTAATGATCTTTCACTCTTCTCTTAAAAACAGCAACCGTTTGGCAGTCTCTAATGTCAGGTGGAAGTGAATTCCACAACCGGACGGCGTGGACAGTGAAGGAATAGGAGTAGAAGTCGGTAGAGTGCGGAGGGGATTTGAGGAGGTTCCTAAGATGCGACCTGCAAGGTGCATCGGAGGGACGAGAGTAGGAAAACCGTTCCCGCAGATAGGATGGCGTTTTAGGGTTGTGTAGGATGTTAAATAGCAGACACAATATCCGAGAGTTCCTGCGAAGTCGAATTGGGAGCCACTTGAGCATTTTGCGAAAATGAGAAACATGATCGTACTTTTTAAGATTAAAAATGAAACGAATACAGATGTTTTGTAAGCGCTCAAGTTTATTTAAAAGCTCCTCGGTGGCATCCAAATAACAGGCATCAGCGTAGTCAATGATGGGTTGTATGAGAGTTTGCGCAAGGGAGATTTTGGTGTTCAATGGCAAGAAGCTCTGGAGGCATTTCAATGAGTGAAACGTGTAGTGCACTTTGCGACTAACCTCAGCCACATGTGCAGTCCAAGATAAATAAGAATCTATTGTCACCCCCAGGTTTTTAGCCTTGATTGCGTAATCAATCTGAACTCCATTCAGCCAGAGTGGAGACAGCGACGCAACATCGAGCCTGTTCCGCATATACCTGCCGCCAATGATTAAGGCCTGAGATTTCCTAGGATTGATCTGCAGCCCGAAGGACCGCGACCACTCACTAATCAAATCCAGATCCTTATTCATGGCAGACACGGCGGCTTCTGCATCTTCCCTCAAGAAATGATGGTAAAGCTGCAAGTCGTCTGCATAGAGATGGAAGAAGGAGGAAATGACTCTGGTGACGGAGTTAATGAAAACAGAGAAGAGAAGAGGAGAGACAACGCCACCCTGAGGCACACCCGCGCTAAGAGGGCACCAATCAGAGAAAGATTCATCCAGATGAACACGCTGGGAGCGGCCTTTGAGATAGGAGTCAAACCAACTAATGGAGGAAGAGGAGAAATTGAGAGATTTAAGGATCCCCAGAAGGATGTCGAAATCAACTGAGTTAAAGGCGCTACTAAAATCAAGAAGAACAAGTAAGGTAAGTGACTTGTGGTCCATAGCCCAACGGATATCATCAGTAACCTTTAAAAGAGCCGTTACAGTACTATGGCCAGGACGAAAACCAGATTGGAAAGTACTAAGAAGGTCATTCCTAGAAATGAAGGCCGAGAGTTGCTGATGGACAATGTGCTCAAGGACTTTAGAGAGATAAGGGAGGATGGAAATGGGTCTGAAATCGGTTGGTTCAACAGGATTAGAGATTTTGGGTAAGGGGATGATATGGGCTAGTTTCCAGACATCAGGAACAGTACAAGAAAACAAGGAATAGTTGAAAATGTGAGTCAAAACTGGGAGTAATGTGGAAAGGATAGGAGTAATCATTCTTAAGCTGAGATTGTCATTACCAACAGCAGAGGAGGAGATAGTAGCAATAGACTTTTGGACCTCAATTTCACTCACAGGCCTTAAATCAAAGGTAGGACATAGCGGCAAAGGCAAACAAGACAGTTTATTTAAAGTTACCGACTTGACGTGCGGATCCAACGTAACAGGAGGGAGTGAAAAATGTTTGTTAAGAGCACACACATCAATGTCGTTACCTGAAACAACTAGGGACTTGCCAATGCCAACAGATTTTAAAAACCTCCAGACATCAGAAGAGTTGCGGTTATCGAGAGATTTGTGAAAGTAGCGTCTTTTGGCATCTCTACACATACGACTGCAGCGATTACGCAGCAATTTGTACGCAGCTAGATTGCGCTCGGAAGGACAGCGTTTCAGCCTTCTCTTGGCTCTGTCTCTACTTGCCATCGCATCCTTAATGGCAGGAGTAAGCCAAGGAGCCGGAACATACTTAACCTTTACTCGACGAATAGGGGCGTGACGATCATATAGACTAAGTATAATGCTGTTTAAAATACGAACCTTTTCGTTGATACACGAACTCTCAAGGATTTCCGTCCAGTCGATGCTACTGGCATCTTGCAATAATGCCTCCAGGTCTATGCCCTCATAGTTCCGGAGTAGAATGTAGCGCGGCTTGCGCTTAGGAGGGCGTAACTTATATGACAAGAAGACGAGATCATGATATGAAAAACATGCAGTAAGTTGTCCGTGGATAGAAACATTATTCGAATTGGATACAATTATCAGGTCCAAGAGAGAAGGGGTACAGTTAGGAAAATGATGAGTAGCAGACAGAGGCAAAATACTGAGATTAAAAGAAGAAAGGATAGATTGAAGTTTGTGAGTACGCGTATCATTTTTAAGAAGGCAAGTATTGAAATCACCCATCAGAACTACGTGGTCATATGCTGGACAAAAGTCATTTAAAAGCGAATCAAAAGAGTCAAAGTAGTCGATGCTGAGATTAGGACTATACACAACCCCCAGGAGCATTTTAACACGATGTAGTGTTATTTCCAGAAATAGATGTTCCGCTGACCCAGAGTACGGGGATGGAGATATGCTAACAACCTTATAAGGAATATCAGCACGCAAGTAAATCGCTACACCGCCACCACCCTTACCAGTTCTATCATTACGAATAAGAACAAAGCCTGGAAGGGCATAATGTACTGATAAAAGAGAGGGTTTAAGGAAGGACTCTGAGATCAGCAGAGCATCTATATGTGCACTGTTAAATGAAGCCAGAAGATCGGAGTAGTGGCCAGGAACACTCTGGGCATTAATGTGGGCTATGTTGAGATTGTTAGGGAGGTGGGAAAGCAAGGAGGAAATCTGATCACTGAGGATCAGAGGGGGGGAAGAACCACTTGCCGCACTGAGGAAACTGCTGGAAGAGGAAGAACAGGAGAAAAAATCATCATCAAGGTCGATATTGATCATAGTTTGCATAAGCAATAAAAAACAAAAAAAAAATACTAATAAAATATAGTAAGGATGGTATTAAAATTACTTAACTAAATCACTTAACTAAACTTGGCTATTATTGTTTGCTTAAACAACAATAGACGAAAACACAAATAACTGATAAAGTCACCTAGTCGCCGTAGCTGGTAGAGCAATAGTAAAAATAAACTGTAGGTACGTAAAAATGTGAAGGAGGGCTAACAGAAACATTAAAAGAAAGAAAAAAAAAATATTACCAACTAGTATACCAGCCACAACATTTGTAGGCACATAATAATAAAAGCAGAAGTGGAATGGAACGTTAACTTGCAACAATAAAAATGACATTTGACACTGACAGTGACAGCGATACTTTAACAAACCTCACGTCATTACAACAAAAACACAAAACATCTACCGGCTAGTAAATTTATAAACTAAAGTAGTAATAAATACGAATTATAAAAAAAAAACTATGGGTAGATCAACGAACATTTAAACAAGTACCGACTATAACCGTTGTAGGTGTAGCGATCTAAGAAAAACATGGTACCAAGTTTATCGACGAGCCTTCCTCACAAGCTTCCTTTTGGGGGTTGAGGTGACAGGCGACGCAGATGCCGCTGCTGGCGATGTAGCATCAGCAGGCACGGGGTCACGGGGAGAGGCAGCACGGGCGAGATCGGGATAAAGCGCAATTAAAGTTTCAAGCTCACCCATAGATGATATCGTCCGGCGTGACTTGTCAGGTGCCAGGACCATGATCTTCCCTTCAGCAGACCAGCAGTTGTTGATACTGAAGTGCTTGCGGGCTGCCATAAATACCTGGTGTCGTGTTTTGGTTAGGAACTCCGAGATAGTGATACCGGTGCCCTTGAATGTAGTTTTGCCGTCCCAAACTAACCGACGATACTCCAAACCACTGAAACGTACCAGCACCGGTCTAGTTTTACCCTGGGAGGCTCCCAGTCTGTGGCAAACTTCTAGATAGTCCGTTTTGAAGTCATCTATCTTCAGTTGCTTGGAGATGATGTCGAGAATTGAGTCACTAAATTTCTCATTAGGTTTCTCTGGAATACCGTGAAACAGCAAAATCTTACGTCGCATCGCAGTCTCATGCCTGTCCAGACTCAAAGATAGCAGTTCTATCTGTGTCTTGATGTGAATAAATGTTTGACAGACAAAGGACTTGAACTCTGAGAAATCCAGTGAAAGCGAAGCAAGATCTGAGTGCACAGGAATAGGTCCAGCTGTAGCTCTCTGCAGCTTATCCTCGTACTCGCGCATGCGAGAGCTGAACAGCTTCTCCATTTGCTCCATGCTGTGCACAAGTTGGTTGTCCATGATGAGTTGAAAATTTGCAGTGTTGTGGTTGATGTAGAGAGAAAGTGAAAGGATAGTAGAAAGCGAAGGTGGGTTTATCAATTAATTAAAACATTAAAATGGAAGAAAATAACTATTAACTATTTTTAAATAAAAATTAAATAAGGAAGCAACAAAAATACGTTTGTATGTACAGCCTACCCACATGGGAAAAAAAACATAGTACTCGCAGGAAAGACTTAAGGTCGTGGCTCACTTGATAAGCACCGCACCAGCACCGCTCCAACCCAGCAATTTACTTGCCATTCAAATTAGAGCCTTAAATCGTGTGTCGCATAACATTTTTTTGAATGTACATATGAAAAAGCTTACGGCGGGTGGTCAACGCGCTTGCCGCTACCATACGCCTCGCCGCGCGGGCGGCGCGGCGTCCGCGCGCGGGCGCCGCGCCGCAAGCGAGGAGACCGCGCGCGGCAAGCGAGGGGACCGCGCGCGGACGCCGGGTGGCCCGCGAAACAACGTCACTGCGCCGTCGTGCTTCTCCACGTAGTGGGTACTCTTTGTTTAATGTATGGCCAGTTACAAATTTAGTTAAAGAGCCCACGACACTAGACCTAGTTCGGTTAGACTCCCAGATAATATCTATATATATAATTGGTCACGATGCTGCAATGCATAAAAACCATTACTATTATGATAAGACTCCCGAGTTATGTGAAATTCAGTACAAATCGAAAGCTTGTTGACACCCAAGTAACACAAACTAGTTGCTTAAGAGCTCTGGAGCCAATCCGATTATTCCCAAAGGCGCCAAGCTCAAGTGCTAGAGCGTGCACTGCAGACCTCATGTAGCCGCTTTGCAGCCAAAGGGGCACAACTTTTTGCAACCTACAGTTCCGTTAGAACTTATATTAGTAGCATGCAAGCGCTACAGCAGCTGCAACTAATAATTAATACAACACTAAAGCTCTTGTGGCGCTTATTGAATGAATGACAGGTTTAACTGAACGAATAAAAGATCACAAATCATTCACCTGTCTCTCATTTATTAAAATACATCTGTTGTTCCTGAGTCAGACATTCCTGAATACAAATATAAATAAATAATAAGTGAATTTATAGTGTTTTTGAGCTAAATATGCAAGTGGCTAAAAACGCAGATCAGTTCATCGTGCATACTCGTATAGTTGATATTATTGGAGTATTTTTAACGCGTCTCAATAATTGTCTTGTAAACCGAGACATTATGACAACGTACAAGTCCTACGCGTGTTCAATCACAAATGCCTTACAATTTTGTTCGCGGTGACAGCAAGCTCGTAGTCCGGGAGGTAGCGGTGCAAATAAAAAACCCTAATAAAGTCAGTCAGTCGTTCGGTCTGTAACCAATCGTTACAGTACACCGGCTGAAACTATAAAATATAAAATAATTTAAATAGAACTTTAAAAATTTTCAGAACTGCAATGGAAAGAAAAATTAAACCACGAATCCACAAAATATAATTACTAGAGATAATTCCCTAAAAAACAATGCTACCTCCCGGACTATTACTACCAGCGCGCGGACTGCGAGCTTGCGCCTTGCGGACGGCGAGTGGACCACGCGCGGCCGGCGCGCGGCCCGCGCGGCGCAAGCTGGGCGACCACGCGCGGCCCGCTCGGCGCAAGCGAGGCGACCGCGCGGCGCAAGCGAGGGGACCGCGTGCTTACACCTCGCTTGCGCCGCGCGGGCCGCGCGCCGTAGCCTATATTCGAGGCGGCGCCGGTCAGGAGCTGTGCTGGTGCCGTGCTGGTGCGGTGCTTGTCAAGTGAGCCACGACCTTTACCCTACACAATTCAACCTAGATCGAAAGTGGTTCGGCATAGCCCCAGACATCAATCAGTCTTTTAATCAGTTGTATATACAACAAGTTGCCGTTGGAATTTATTATAATATAATATATAACCAGTGCAAATTTATTCAAACACAAATTAAGGACGTATTTATTGAGGAAAGGCTTTTACAGTATTGAGGAATTCATCAATGGACAAATGACAATCGTGTATTTATGTGATATTATAGCTATTATTGAATTTTATTATTATTTGTATTGCCTTAATCTATCCAATTTAATTATCTATAATTAATTACCGATAACCAAGCTACCCTAAAGTATAAATATATCAGCCATTTTATCTAATTATCACTTATTTTTCGACTTCTGAAGTGAACACATCATAACGTTGCGCTCGCCTTTTCAGTAAGTCATTAGCAATACTGTTTGTTTAACTGTGAATTCTCAGAATTGCATTGTTTTTGATAAACATAAAATATTCTCACATATATCTTATATTAAAGATTGAACTGTCTATTTTGAAAATATAAAAGGTTTGTCTGCATCCTGTTGCATCTTTAGTTGCTATATAGCCTCTACGACCGCGTAGGCTCTGGCGTAGCACGGTCTACGAAACAAACGTAAATTATTAATTTCTTTTTTTCAGGTACTTTGATTAAATGCTCTTTCTCAAGGATGCATATCTTTGAGGTTTGGTCTGCCATAGCTGGAACTGTTCCTCAGAAACATCAACAAATATTGGAAACTATTCTATCTTCACTGGATGAGGTCGAAAATGTAGACATTAGTAAGTTAGATAGTATAATATAGATATTGGCAGGTTAGGTCGGATGAAGAGAAGAGACAAGTAGCAGATGGGAAATCGTATGTACAGAATGAGTTTAGACGTAGACTAGGTTTAATAGTAGACAATAAACCACGAAGTGGCAGAAGTGGGACTTCGAACAATGGAAATACGGCACGAAAATTTTTCTCTCATACTACAGTTACAGGCTTAAAATAAAGATTTGATTGAACGTTGTTCTACAATTTTACAAGCTTTGTCGTTGGGTTTTAATATAGATTCAGATAAATTTAATATTCTTTGGAAACCGCGCGACTTATATCCGTGGTTTAATCTCCCAGCTTCCGTTCACAAAGTTCTCGTCCATGGTGCTGAAGTAGCACAGTATGCTTTATTATCTATCGGGGAATTATCCGAAGAGGTTATAAGACCTTCAGATGGGATCACACGAGAAAAATGTTGCGAGTACTTAAGGATACGGACTTACTTAACAGACTTTCACTCCGCTCAGACCCATTCATTACTGGTCTTCGGCAACTTCCCCGTAAGAGAAAGAGCGTTATGTCGAAGCAGGTATTAGATATATTAAGAATTTAGTTTGAATTGAAATTAGGTTGGTTGTTGTAGTGATTTAACTTAGTTGTAACGTTAGTAAATAAATTGTAGTTTAAGGTTAGTTGTCTTTTGTTGTACATAATATGTATAATATATAAAATAATACATATTTAATGATAACCCCTTCATGAATAGCGTTAAAATCAATAAATCACAAACATTGACTATTTTATTTAACAGTACATATTGTACAGTTTATTATATATAATGTATTATATTATGTAAACAAGCATTAATGTACATTCGTGAAGTATTTTTTATAATTTACCCTTCAGAAAAAGTCCCATTTAACAAATTTAATAAAGTAAGGTATTTATGACCGCTCTTGTTCGGCGCTTGGACCACCATGCGCTGGTGCAAAACGTACTGCACCCGCGTTATAACCACCTAATACTCTGTGGCGAGGCTACGAAGACGCTACGAATACACGTCGTACACGCTACAAAACTGCTACGAATACGCTACGACGTAGCAACTAATACATTTCGTAAACGCTACGGAATCGCTACGAAAACGCTACGCCAAAGCTACGAAGATGCTACGAAGACTATTCGTAGACGCGAAACCACCACGAAATTTCGTAGATGCTACAGAGATGTAATAGTTCAGTATGATACTTTTGCGGCTAGCAACTGTTTTCTGCAATTTGCACCTCATTCAAAATATCAGCTGGGAGTAGATTCCATAATTATAAATATCTGATTCCTCGCTTGATATGATCTATATTATCATTTTGTTTATCAGTGGGAAGGTCGCAACAATCTTTGTCGTTTCTAATATGAAAATGGCGCGAATTTGCAAATGGCGCCACATTTACGTGGTGAAAATTAGACTACATCTTTCGTCTCACTTACTCTTTTGTATTAAAGAGAGACAAACGTATTGAGCGAAAGCGCTTCCAAGGAGGTGCGATCAGTCAGCTCATTTATTCTCGTAATGTGAAACTCCTTGGAATTATTTTCTTTTTTTTTGAGATTAAAACAAAAACCGTAACGAATACGCACATACAAGGGGGAATGCGGTAAAAAGTAGTACTTAGGTGAGAGTACCTATTTTACCACACGTTATGTTGTATGGTGCGTTTTAGCAAATGTGTTGAAAAATCAATTTATTACAATCATACAGGTATAAGTTTAACATACTATTACCTCCTATAAAAACATATCTATCATCATGCCTGTAAACCCCGAAGGGTTAGCCAGAGGTGCACCTATAAGATACCCAAATCTCGCCACTCCGGGGCTGCGGGACTGTTCGAAAGAGATACCGTGGCCCCAGACCGTAAAGGGCGAGGAAGGAACATGGATGGGTTTTAGTCAGTAAGAGTCTTACACTCCCTCCCGCTCCGCCCAGAGTGGTAGAAGTTATTTGATGATGTCCATTGTAATATGGTGCGAGCTTACTGACATTAACACAACACAATTCCAGTCTCCAGACTGCTTCTTTGAAATTCCAGATGGAGAAACTTAATTAAACATTGCCCAACTTGGGAATCGAACCGAAGACTTAATAATGCTCAGCAATAGCATTCGCAATCAATACACCGACGAGGCACTGAGATTCTTAAAGCTTCTATGGCGAAAATTCAATGATTATATTGGGCCAATGAAGAAAAACCAGATAATTCTTCAAAAAGCTTTTTAATTTAGTAGTGCCTCTGTGAATACTTCGACTATGAACGTATCGTGACTGGTGATTAACGGTTCATGGTACTTATTGTGTACTTGGAAGGTTCACGTCTTGGAAGCCATTGTTCTCTATTATTGAACTTAAAATCTCTACAGCAACTTCCTAAAACATCTTGGTGTTACTCTGGACAAGACACTAAAATTCAGCAAGAATTGCAATAACATCAAGCAGAAGATACACGCTTGCAATAGTCTGTTACAGCGACTAGTATTGTCGAAGCGGGGTGATTTGCCGCACGTTATGCAAACTACTGGGCTAATATTATCATTTAGATACTTAGATTTCCTTTTTTTTTATAAAAAAAGCTTACCTATTGGTCTCTCACCTAAAGACGAGGATATATAGTAATATACAGGCTGTCTCATTCAAATCGGTCAGTATGGGAAAGTCTGAAACTCTAAGACATACGAAGATCTGTTCTGAGGAACCATGTCATCGATTTTAATAACAAGAAAAACTGCATTCATACATTTTAAAAAACATCCGTACTCCGTTCGGGAATCGAACCCGGTTATTTTGAAAAAAAAATCTACACTAAGTATTTCTATTTAGATATCGATTGTGTAGGTCTTAAGCAGTAAATGTCTGTATGAAACATGATGTCTAAAATGAATAAAATGCATTGTTTCCACACACTTTAATTTATTTTAGTAGGTGCTCGAAGTGACCACCGTCTTTTTCAATACAATATTCAACACGATATTAGATAATATTATCGCAGATAACAAAACTTCCGGAATGGTTTAATGCAATGCCAATCGGTGTGTGGGTATGTAAAGAGGTGTATGTATCAAGTTGCTACATCAGCAAAGAGGGACAAACAACCATAGAGACAATTTTAAATACCTGAACTTGTTTAATATTGTAAACGTGGTCAGTTCAAGCACCTACTAAAATAAATTAAAGTATGTGGAAACAATGCATTTTATTAATTTCTGACATCATGTTTCATACAGACATTTACTGCTTAAAACCTACACAATCGATATCTAAATAGAAATAGTGTAGGTTTTTTTTTTCAAAATAGCCGGGTTCGATTCCCGAACGGAGTACAGATGTTTTTTAAAATGTATGAATGCAGTTTTTTTTGTTATTAAAATCGATGACATGGTTCCTCAGAACATATCTTTGTACCTATGTCTTATAGTTTCAGGCTTTCCCATACTGACCGATTTGAATGAGACACCCTGTATATACGTATGTATGTGGTAAGCAAAATTTATCCACACTCTACAGGTCACAATTATGAACCGATTGCTTTCAAACTTGGTCAAAAAATCGAAAATGTCAAAATACGGTTAAGTTCGAGAATGGGCGGAATTCGTCCACGGGGGGTGGCGGGGGGCGGTTTTTCTAAAATCTGTTTTTTGGCCACTATGGAAAATTTTTGAACCGTTTTTCATTTTTATCATTTTGAGTAAGAATACGGACAACTTAAAAAAAAAAATACGATGCGTCCCATAAATTGGGAAAAGGGTTCAAATTTCCAAAATGCCAAAACAAAATGATATCTTCAAATGATATTTCAAATGTACTGGGATTGCTGAAATCTCATATCTGGCTATTGTTTACACCAGTTCATAACCTTAAATCACGCCGGTACGTTGTGAACCCCTTCACAGCGTACCGGCGTGATTTAAGCACATGTGAACCACTAAAAAGTGAAAAATAAAAACATTTTTACAAAAAATAACTTCAGAAAAAACGCTTCAGAAGTCGGTGACCTTTTTTTTTTTTTTTTTTTTAAGGATGGGAAATCATCAAATGACCCCCCCCCCACTCTGGGCGGAGCGGGAGGGAGTGTCAGACTCTTACTGACTAAAAACCATCCATGTTCCTTCCTCGCCTTTTACGTTCCGGGGCCGCGGTATCTCTTTCGAACAGGCCCGCAACCCCGGCAGGCTTCGGCCCTTGCGGGCCCCTCTCAGAAGTCGGTGACCTTTGTTTGATTGATTAAGTTTTTTTTTGTCTGACTTTGAAGCGTTTTTTCTGAAGTTATTTTTCACTTTTTTGTTTTCTCTGAAGTCGGTTTTATTTTTATCTATGTGGGTGACATTGACTCATGTTTCCTCAATTCAAATCTGCTATGTTTCGCTCATGAAATAAAGATTTTCTCTGCAATATCTTCGAAGGACGACATGGATGCTGTTCAATGTGACCTAGCGCGATTGGATAAGTATTGTTGTGTTGTTAGTTGTTTGTCGAGTACGTGGAATCCAGTTTTGAGTATGCTCAAAAGTAGCAGCCGGCATCATACAAAAAACTCCACAAAACCTGGTACTGTGTGTACAAAATAATGAATAATCACGGAAGATATCCTGTAAGTGACACTATAAGTTTAAGTATTGTCTAATTAATAAGCCAGACTTCAACCCTGCTAAATGTTCATTAATCTCATTTAGCAGGAAACGCGTCCCTCTCCCTACAACATATACATTTAAAGGGCAGCTATTAATTACAGAGATGTGAAGGTGTTCGTGACCTAGGTGTTTGTCACGATTCCAAACTTTTATTTAACGTGCACATTGAGCAAATAGTAGCTAAAGCTTTGAAGTCACTGGGTTTTATCATGAGATTCGCTGGATATTTCAAGATGGCCAAAACCCTTAAGATTCTCTATTGTTCTTTTGTCAGAAGTCTCCTTACACCTTATACAAATAAATTAAATAAATTTAGGACCCCTGGTTATAGCAAATATATCAATCGTATAGAGAGTATTCAAATAAGATTTATTAGTTTTTTTGGTTTTCGGCTGCGTATACATCATATCTCTGTAAGAAATTCCATTTACATCCATTTTTAGATCGCCGCGGACTTGCAGTTTGCACATGTCAACAACGCCTAACCTAGTGTCTGAGTGTATTTAGTGCTTATTGCTTATCTTTAATTCCTTTTATTTGTATTATTATCGTGCCTGCCATTTGGCGTCTGTGTCTTTGTGTCAACTCGTGAGAACCTGTAGTTGGCTCTGTGTCGCTTATACAATTGTTACTCACTTATTTTAGCTGTTGGTTCTTTTTTAATAAATAAACTGAGAATGTGCACCAAAAAAAAAGTCGTTTTCCAGCAATAATTTTTGCGTAGAGTTAAGTGATGAGGCTATTGTCTACGTCCTGTATGAGCTGTATGACCTGTATAGCATAGGTTAGGAATTAACAAAACAACATTTTCATTTGAAATATTTTATTCAAAACTCATTCGCACAGTTGTACAGACAGCAAGATCGTCGCTAGTCTTGGTAAAATATCATAAACAAATAAAATATGATTTTAATGATATACTTTGTTGCGATTGAATGTATTTCTTTGAAAATCGGTGAAATATTCAATTCACAATAAAATTTTAGACCAATACTTCTACGACTTTAAATAAATAAGAAGAAATATAACTACAACTTGCGTACAGATGGAGATTGGTACGAATTAATGCGAGCTGACGTAGTGGACACCTCCCGGGTGCAGACACGGTCGCAACAGTCTACTAAACTTTCGTACCCACCTCGATCTGCTTTATAATAAACCTACCAGCACTTTAATATCAAAAGTTACAAAAGATCCTACAATATGTTTTCATGTTATCATATTGTAAAGTTTTTTTTACAAAACGATTAAAATATTGGCCACTATCACTGAGTAAGTGCTAGTAAAAATCACGCGTCTCCCACGAATTAAAGAAAACAAGGGCTGTCACTTTCTGTAAAACGTGAAAGAAGGAAAAGCACCGGCCAAGGATAACACGTCGACCGGCGCTTTTCTCATTATAGTAAACGGCCTTTTACTTCTAAAATTATAATAGTCACTGGTCTCAAAACATGGCTTAAGTACTATACACCTAAAATATATAAATTATTACAAATTAAGTAAGGCATTTACAACATCAGGGATCCTTAAGATAACTTTACATTTACACGAGACTAGATTGCTATCAGTAGCATCGTGTAAAGACAAAGAAATTGACTAAGCTTATATCGGTAAAACAATTAAGTTTACATTTAAAATGGTCAAGATTTCGGCGATCTAAATGACCTTTGAAGCTTGATCTTGGTCGAAATTTATTTATTTGAGAGTATATTAGCTTCGCTTTGGTCAATACGAATATTAATTTATGAGTGACATTTGATAATTTTGAACTTTTTTATCATAAAGGCCTAGTCGTTTACAACTTAGCATTATCGTTTGGCACTGACTTTTGTTAGAAAAGATAAATAATATAATAAATTAGCCCTAAATTGAAGACTCAAAATTCGTTAAAATTTTAGTTTCAGAAATTAACATTTAAATTTAATATTTTAATCACAGTCATGAACAGTTATTTCCTTAATAATTGAGTTGCGCGTGCCACGACATTTATGAAAAGTAAAAAAATCAATAACATAGATTACTACATATGACACGAAATCTTAAACTACTCCATGGGGATAAATTTGAGTTGAGCATTATTCTTGTGCATAGAAGAGTAGATGGAATTAATTATCACATAGGCGCTTCTTCCTTGTGACGGCGTGTACGAGATAGATTGGGTTGTCTCGTAGGGCTTCACCTTCGTCGCTTGGCGGACACAGCGGCTGCTATCATTTGTCTTAACATTGGCTCTGGGGTGCACGCCTTAGGATCGCATTTCATCTGACCGTCTCCTCCACATCTGAAAATAGGTAAATTGACACCGGTATAAGTATTTTATTCATGTACTTATGTTTGTTGTAGTCTGTAGGTGTATTGTTTTGTGCTTTGTTGATAAGTTTAGAATTATTAAGATACTCACGTGCAGTGTAAACATGGCCCTGAAGATGAGCGTACGACTTCTCCTACTTTGTACGTGTGTCCTTTTATTTGGCAGCCTCTCCTTTGTGCCGCACCCTTGTAGGAGTGGGTCGGGAAGTGAGGAGGCAGTGTGGTCGTCGTTGTGGTGGTCGTCGTTGTAACATTGACTGTGGTTGCCATTGAAACAGGACATTCATATCGAGGACAACAGAAACCTTGAATAGGTTCTTCGTGGCATCCATGAATCGGAGGTGGGCAACTTTGTTGTAGACAGATAATGTCACTTCTGAAGCAGAAGCAGAAATCACATGGATCATCTCTTGGTATCTGTTGGGCTGAAACATACACTTTGCCTCCGTAGCGGCAAGTTCCAGGTCCGAAAGCTTGATCTTCTTCAACATAGTCTGGCTCACCATATCCGGTAGTTCCACTTGGAGGGAAATGACCGTCATCGTCGGGAACTGGTATCTCATCTGTAGGTTGCAAATCTGGAAAGCTTGGTTTCGAAACTTCAGTGGTCGTGCTCGATGGAGGAATTTCACTAGTCTTACTAGGTTTTTCTTCAGGTTTATCAAACTTGTCTGTATCTGGGCCAGGAGTCGCAATATCCTCTTCTTGGCGAACGGTTGTTGCTTTAGTTGTGGAGAATATAAACTCTTCCTCTGGTGCGGTGGTTTCATGCGTCACAATTGGATGTGAAGGTTTTTCGCTGGTAGAAATTTCCTTTTCCGTTGGTACTGCGATGTCTGATTCAGATGTTGGTAATTTTTCGGACTCTGTTACAGCGACAGGGGTAGATTCATCAGTAGTTTGTGTGGGTGCTGAAGTTGTATATTCTTTATGATCAGCAGTATTCTTGTCATCTTCACCTTGAACAATGGCCGGTGTTGTGTCTTCGAATGGTACCGATTCTGAAACCTTTTCTGACACATCTTCAGGCAAAGACACTTCACTGGGCTTAGTAATACTTTCCACTTCCTTTGTTGAGGTTTCAATATCTTCATCAGTCTTCTTAGTGGTGGGTTCCTCTACAGTTGTTGGTTTTTCATCGAAAGGAGACAAAGTCGAGACGTGCTCTTCAATCTTAGAGGTATATTCTTCTGCGGGAAGTGATGATGTTGAAATATCATCTACAGGCTTTATCGAGTGTTCCTCTTCGGAAGGTGACGATGTTGAAATTTCTACTACAGGCTTGTGCAACTCTTCCTCTTTGGTAGGTGATAATGTTGAAATGTCTTCCACAGGTTTATAAGAATGTTCTTCACCAGAAGGTGATGGTGTTGAAATGTCTTCTACAGGCTTGAGCGAGTGTTCTTTTTCGGGAGGTGACGATGTTGTGATGTCTTCTAGAGGCTTAAGCAAATCTTTGTCTTCAGAAGGTAATAGTGTAGAGATATCTTCCGCGGGCTCTTGCGAGTGTTCCTCTTCGGTAGGTGCTGACGTTGAAATATTTTCTATCGGCTTGTAAGAGTGTTCCTCTTCCGAAGGTGATGGTGTTGATGTAACTTCAGGTTTATAAGAGTGTTCTTCATCAGAAGGCGATACTGTTGTGAGATCTTCTACAATCTTGTGAGTATGTAGTTCTAATTCAATCAAATATGGCGTTGTTTCTGAGAATTCAGTCTGAGCAGATGTATGTTCTGTAGATTGCATGACTTCCATTTTTTCAGTCACTGCTGACGATTCTCGCAACGTTGTAGCAATTTCTTGTTTTTCTGTTGCTGGTTCCTCGGAAACGTCAGGCTTTTTGTCTTCTTGTTCTTTTGTGGTTACTTCAACGGGTTCACTTACTGGAATGGTTGCTTCTGTGTGAGTTTCTTCTTGTCCAGGAAGATGTTTTTCTGGAGCCTCAGAAATTTCTTCAGGCTGTGTTGTTAGTAATTCTGGTTTATGTGAGGATTCTTCCTTTGGTACGCTTGATAATGTCGTCTGTTCACCAAGAGTTTCTGGTTGTTCTGTCACAAGTGATTGTGCAACTTCACTTGATGTTTGTACACCTGGCAATTCTGTATGTTCTTCTTCAACAGGTAAATAAGTAGATGCTTTTTGTATTTCTGTGATCGATGGTTCTGTTTGATCTAGATCATGTGACTCAGTATGCATTTGCTGTGGTGCTGTTGTTACAGGTTCACCTTCTTTTTCTGGTATCCTTGGGATTTCTGTTGATATGGTTTGGGCATCCTTTATCTCCTCTTCCTCCAATTTTGTGCTAGTTTCTTGTTGTTCAGTTACATGTGCCTCTATCAAATTGGGTTCAGTTGATTTAATTTGGTCTTCCGTTGTTGTAACTGGTTCTTGTTGTTTTGTGTAACCTTCTGGCGGAATTGTGCCTTTGTGTTTATGGCCCGATAAGTCTGGAATAGCTGTAGTCTTCTCTTCGTAACTAGTAACATCCTTTTCAGGGACTTCTGAGATTTGTTGACCTTCTGTAACAACTGAAATGGGTATTTCTGTAACAGGTTTTTCTAAATCATCGGTTTGTTTTTCTTTCTCTGGTGTTTGATAATCTGGTTCCGGCATCTTTGTGACGAATTTATCAGACACTGTGGTCTTTTCAGGTAATTCGGACTCCATATCTGTGAGCAGTGGCTTTTCTGAGCTTTGTATAACATCGCCTCCACTTTCATCTATTTTGTCAGCACTGGAAGGTACATAATGTTCAGGATATCCGGTTACTATGTCTTCTTGTCCAGTAACAGACGGATCTTCTATTTCTGTAAATCTTCTTGTAGGTTCAGTCACCGAATACTCAGAAGTTTCCGTAACTGTTTCTTCTTTTTGGGAACTGTGTATTTCGGGTTGGTCTGTTTTAATTTCAACAAGTGGAACCTGTGTAGTTTTCTCATCCAATTTAGTGACATGCTGTTCGGGTGATTCAGGTTTGTGGTCATCTGCAGTCGGTGAGACATCAGTTACACCATCAGACGTTTCATAATGAGGTGAAGTAGAAGAAACTTCGGTAACATGTGATTCTGGAACAGGTTTCATTTTATCTTCTTCATATACTTTAGTCGTACTCTCTTCTTCCAATTTACTAGTAACGGGCTGTTCAGGTTTCTCAGTTTCTACACCGTCTTGCGGTTCTATAATTATTGGGCCAGTTCCAGGTGCTTTAGTTGTTGGGGATTCAATATCGGATGTATCTGTGGATACTTCTCCTTCATCGCTTATTGATCCCGTTTCAGTTGTTTTATCTAGAGACTCTGACGTTTTATGTAATTCCGGAGCTTTAGTGACTAATGCTGGTTCCTCGCTGATCAAATCCTGTCCAAGTGTGGTGCCTTGTTCTTTGACGTCAGTAGATTCCATTTTAAAGGTAGTTACTTCAACATCTTGTTCAGAAATCGTTGCCTTATCATGGCTTGTGACAGATGTCTTCGTAGTAATTTCTTGTTCGGACAGAAGTTCTGTTGTGATTTCAGGAGTGCGTGTATGGTCATGTGTAACCGGTTCTTTACTATAACTATCTTCAGCTTCTACCTTTGTTTCAGGCGTGCTCACATCTGTGGGCTTCACGGCATTTGATTCTGTGGTATAAGCATGTACATCGTCTTCAGCAAAAGTGGTTTGGGATTCAGAATAAGGAGTCTTAGTGGTTTTTTCAGTTTCAGTAATTGTTGCATCTGTAGGTTGTACAGTAATTTCTGGAGATTTTACTTCCTTTTCAGGTTCTGCAGTATGCGGTACTTCAGGTATCTTAGTACCCGATACTTCTTCTTCGTCAGTTTTGGGTTCTTCTGTGCTTACCACTTCGTTTTCAGCGGGTTTACCAGTAACTGCCTCGTCAATTATCAAAGGCTTTTCTCCTTCTTTATCTACAACCGGTTTATCCTGGTCTTTATCTTTGACAACAGCAGGTTTTTCAGCATCGTCTTTGTCAATAGGTGTCTCTGTACCTTCAGTTTCAGATATGGAAGGTTCTTCCGTACTTTCACTGAAAATACTGGGTTTTAAAGTTCCCTCTTCAACGAAAACGGGTGCCTTAGTTCCTTCTTGGTCGGCCAAGTCAGGTTTGTCTTTAATTTTCTCATCAATTATAGCAGGTTTCTCTGTGCCATCTTCTCCATTCACAGCTGGCAACTCTGTGCCTTCTCTTTCAATAACGGTAGTTTTTGTTGGATCTTCCTTTTCAATAATTGTTGGTTCTTCTGTACCTTCATCGATAATAACTGGTTTGGCTGTGCCTTCTTCTTCAATAATGTCTGGTATCACTGTACTTTCCTCTTGAATGGTAAATGGCTTCATTGTGTCCTCCTCTGTAACAGGTTTCTTAATGTCTTTCTCTTCAGTCACATCAGGCTTCATAGTATTTTCCTCTCCGATGATTGCGGGTAGCTCAGTAACTTCTCTATTATCGATATCAGTAGGCTTTTTCGTGCTTTCAGTGTGTACGACATCAGGTTTTTCTTTGTCGTCATCATCTACCAAGATAGGTTTTTCGGTATCTTTGTCAACCATCGTTGGTTCCTCTGTACTTTCCCCAACATCAGGCCGTTCTGAACTCTTGTCTTCGTCTATTAAATCTGGTTTTATTGTACTTATCTCAACATCAGTTTTGTCCTCTTCAATTTCCGGAGATTTTTCCGGTTTTGAGTAATCAGATGTGACAGCTTTTTCTGTGCTTTCTTGATCAACCACAACAGGTTTCTCTCCAGATTTCTTATCTTCGTCTTCAGCAATTGGTTTTTCAGCGAGTTCACCATCAATAATGACAGGTTTTTCAGTGCCGTCTTCAGTAAAAGCTGGTTTCTTTTCATCATCTTCAGTTATAATGGCAGGTACTTCTGTGCCTTCAACATAAGTTGGTTTTTCTGTGAGTTTATCGTCACCGTAACCAGGCTTTTCTTTTTCATACTCATCTGTCATAACAGCCTTTTCAGTGGTTTCGTCCTCATTGATATAAGGAGTCTTTGTTGTTTCATCTTCAACAGTAGGTTTAGTTTCTCCTTCAAGATCAGGTTTTTTAGAGCTAGTTTCTGCGATAGATTCTTGGTCAGGTTTTTCTCTGTCTTTGTCATCAACATCTGTGGGTTTTAGTTCTTCGTCACCTATGAAAGGTTTCTCTGTACCGTCTTCTGCGATTGCAGGTTTATCTGTGTCTTTCTCAATTGCAACGGGTTTATCTTTGCTAGTTTCATCAAATATTGAAGGTTTCTCCGTGTCTGTATCTACAGTTGGTACATCGGTGGTAAATTGATCAATAATAGCGGGTGAATCTGTGGCTTTCTCGCCAGTAACGGATATTGTTGTGGGTTCTTCGTCAGTGATTACTGGTTTTGTTACGCCCTCTTCAATGACTAGGTCTGGTTTCTTTGAGCTTTCATCATCTATAAGGGGCTTTTCTTTGTTTTCTTCATCAATGATGTCTGGTTGTTTTGTACTTTCCTCATCTAAACCGGGTTTTTCTTTAACATCTTCATCAATTATGGCAGGTTCTTTTGTAGCCTCAACTACAGTAGGCTTTTCTTTGTTATCCTCATCAACAGTAGGCTTTTCTGTGTTATCCTCATCAACAACGGCAGGTTGTTTTGTGATGTCCTCATCAATAGCAGGCTTTTGTTTAACATCTTCATCAATTATAGCAGGTTTTATAGTACTTTCCTCATCAATTGTACCTTCCCTAATATCGACAGACGAAATTTCTGTACTTTCTTCTTCGCTAAAGGCAGGTTTCTCTTTACCTTCATCGCCAGCTAAAGTAGGTTCCTCAGTGATTTTGTCTTCGACGATAACAGGTGTTTCGGTACTCTTTTCTTCGTCTTTAGTGGGTTTCTCTTCACCTTCCTCACCTAATGTGACAGGTTTAATCGTTTCTTTTTCATTGACATTAGGAGTTTCTGTTACTTCCATGTCGATTACTGTTGGTTTTTGTGTGATTTCTCCTTCAGTAACAGGCGTTTCCTTATCTCCTTCATCTATGGGAGTAAGTATGTCTGTTTTCTTCTCTTCATCTGTTATTGGTTTTGTAGTGGCTTCATCTTCAATTACAGGTTTTTCTTTTTCGATATTAGCACTTGTAACCCCTTCGGCAGTTTGCCCTTCAGTTGTATATATTTCCATTTCCTGTGTGTCTTTCACTGGAGTCTTCTCATCGTTTGGTTTGGAAATATGGTCATCAGGTTTTTCCGTTGCCATCTCTCCATCAGTGGGTACTATTTTTTCAGTTGGTTCCGAAGAAGGCGTTTGCTCGGTTGTATCCTTCTCACTAATACAGTTTGGACCTTCACAAGTAGTTTGTGGCTTGGCATCACTATCTGACGTTTCTTTCCTTCTGCAGGGCTCGTTTCCTGTGCATTCAGGAATAGGTATATCCTGAGGTTTACAACCGTTTTCTCCTTTGCATGATTCCGGTTTATGATCTGGTGGAGATGTAATAACGCCAGGACCACAATCGCCATCTCCACAATCAATTTTGTTACATGATTCTCCTTCACAAGCAGTTGCGTCAATGGTAGGAATTTTCGAAGTTTTGCAATCTTCTTCATTTTTGCATTGTTGTGGTGGTTCTGATACGACTTCACCGGTTTCCTCACAATGTTCGCCTTCACAAGGCGTAACTGGAGACACTTGAGTTTCTGGTTTGCATTTTCCGTCAGAGCATTCTTGAATAGCATGTTCCACAGAAGGTAGAGATGTGTCTGGTTTTTGTGGAATATTAGCACAACCTTCAGACCCACATTCTGTTTCCGTTTCATGAGCATCTGCAGGCAAACAGCTACCAGAAGTACAAGGTTCAGATGGACTTATGGGTTGTTTTGTTGATTCAATTATTTCACATTGGTCGCCACGGCATTCAATAGTTGGAGAAGGCATTGGAGATTCTGTTCCAGACATCTGGTTATCCGATTGAGGTGGTACTGTTTCTCTTGGATGATCACATACAAATGTGGGACAGCAAGAATCAGGAGAGTCGTATATGGATTGACAATTGTCCATGTAGTCCGGTGGTGGACTGCATATAATGGGATCACACTTGATAATGCTACTAGCACACCTACAGCCAGTGTGACAATTATTTGTGCTAGGTACAACAGTGTTATTCCTATATGTTACTCCATTCAGGAGGCAGTCGCCTTCGCCAGGAATTCGGCTTGGTTCTTCATGAGTTTCAACAGGAGATGTGATTTCAGTCAACTTTTCTGTGCTAGATGGTAAATCACCATCTTGGTCGGTAGTTTTTTCTGGTACAATTTCAGTAATAACTGGAGTTTCTTTAGTGGATTCAGTTGTTGTTTGTTTAGATCCAACTGTTTCTGCAATTTCTGTAATATATTCTGGAACTGAAGTAGTAAATTCATCTTCAATTGTTGGACCGTCAGAACCTGTACTAGGTTTATCATCATGCGAAGATGTAGGAATCAATCCATCTTCTACAAACTCGGACTTAACTGTGGTTGGTTCCACTTCTTTTGGTTTTTCAGTAGAAGCAATGATCTCGTCTTCCTTCCTGAATGAGGGTTCAGTTGTGACAGTGTATTGATCCACTTTAGTAACAATGCTTTCTGATAGCGGTGTTGTTGATTCAGAGGGGCTTGTAGATTTGATGTCAACGTCTTGTGTTTGCTGTTCGTCAGTTATGATGAATGATTCAGTTCGTCTGGTTAATTCAGAAAGTGTTGTTCTTACTGGCAGAGACGGCTCGGAACTAGTCTCTTCATAAATTTCACTTGGAATAGTGTTTAATCCTTTGTCGGGTTCTGTAGTAGTGAACTCAGTCTCTTTCACAACAGGTTCTCCTGTTGTAACGTGTTCAGCAGGTAAAGGTACATCTTCTTTAATGACTTTATCAGTAACACCTTCTGGTTCTAGATTGAATACAGTGGTGCTTTCTTCTTCAATTACATGTGATGCCGTTGTAGTTGGAATATGTGCATGAGGATGTTTACTGTCTTCTTCAGCAACAGCAACTGTGTTTTGTGCATGATCCGGCTCCGTAGTCAACTTTTGTTCTTCTTCCAGCGGACTAGTTGTTGTAATAGGAATAAGTTGTTCAGGTTTAGTACTTTCTTTTTCTTCTTCTACTGGACTACTTGTAGTACCAGGAGTGAACTCCTCAGGTTTCAAACTTTGTTTTTCTTCTTCAGCTGGGCTAATAGTAGTACTGACAGTTAGTAGATCCGGTTTAGAACTTTCTTTGTCTTCTTCAACTGAACTACTTGTAGTACCAGGAGTGAATTCCTCAGGTTTCAAACTTTGTTTTTCTTCTTCAGCTGGGCTAATAGTAGTACTGACAGCCAGTAGATCCGGTTTAGAACTTTCTTTGTCTTCTTCAGCTGGGATAATTGTAGTACTGACAGCTGGTAGATCTGGTTTAGAAGTTTCTTTGTCTTCTTCAGCTGGGCTAATTGTAGTACTGACAGCTAGTAGATCAGGTTTAGAAGTTTCTTTGTCATCTTCAGCTGGGCTAATGGTAGTACTGACAGCTTGTAAATCAGGACGAGAAGTTTCTTTGTCTTCTTCAGGTGGGCTAATTGTAGTAGTGACAGCTATTAGATCGGGTTTCAAAGTTTCTTTGTCTTCTTCAGCTGGGCTAGTTGTAGTACTGACAGCTAGTAGATCAGGTTTGGAAGTTTCTTTGTCTTCTTCAGCTGGGATTTCTTCAGCTGAAGTGGCACTTGTTGTTCTTGTAATATCACCGTCGAAATATTCTTTTTCAGTTATTACTTCGGGAGTAACGTTTGATATAGCGGTCTGTGTAGCAGTGTCTTTTTCAATTTCTTCTGAAGTGCTAGAACTGGTGGTGCTGTATTCAGATTTGGAAGTTGTGCTCTTAGTCAGATCTTGTTCCTTTTGTGAAGTTGGTAGTTTATCATCTTCGCCTTGAGTTGGTAGGGTTTCACTTGTAGGACCATATGTTGTACTTGGGAAATACTCATGAGGTTTAGCAATTTCTTCGTCAGGAATGACATCAGGAACTGTATTTTGTAAGTCTCCTAATTCAGTCGTAGCACTTTCATAAATTTCAGGAGCCTTTGTTGTAGGAACATATTTAGGAGGTTCTGAAATCTCTTCTTTTACTATTCCACTTGTAGTAAGCTTCTCACTGTCTTCAGTAATAGGGGCAATTGTTGAAACATGTGGTTCGACAGTTCTATCTTTATCTATTGCTACTGTTGTCTTTTCATGTTCTTCATAAGCAGGACCTTTTGTAGTGACATAAATATATTGCTCATCATCTCCAGGAGTAGGTAATATTTCGTCGGAGCCAATCGGTTTTGGTGTTTCTTCTTCATCACCACTGCCTTCTACTTCAGGTTCCATTATTGGCATACCTGTGTATGATGCTTCATCAGGTTCATTCCTATATCCACTGCCTTCGACACTTGTTCTCCTTGGAGGCGACAACGTAGTTACTTTTTCAATAACCGATTCTGTCGTGGTTTCAGTTGGAAGGTCAGAGGGAACCTCATCACCTTCACAAATATACGTGTCCGGGCAACATTGACCTTCACGTGGTGGTAGTGAGGTACAGTTTTTGCCTTCATTTTCCATGGGTGCACCACATTCCTGCACAACACAAACTATGTCTCCTTTCATGCAATAGCAATGTTCACACGCTTTTTCTGTTTTTATTAAAGCTCCATCCGAAAATACTCGGTCGTCATGAATACAGTCTTGAGTCATCTGTGTTACTGGTGACATAGTAGTGGTCGTGAGCAAAAATCCTGGCGTCGGTCGCACGGTAGTTGACATGTCGTCCAAAAGAGGTAGTTCGTCTTCGGGATGGTCTGAAAATAATAACTTTTTAGTGAAAATGTGGAGTAAACATGATGGTATTTGAATGAAGTGATACAATTTACAAGAACATAGTTTATCGATTGATTCTTTGGCCACTTACGAGTAGTGAATGTATTTATTGCTTGAATTTCCGTTACTTGCTTGTAATAAAATGGCCTTTAAGATATCTGTCTACTTAAAATGTATATAAAATAGTCAGTTATAATAGATAATCATAACTAATTAAAAAGAGAAGAACTCACCACAAGAATAACGGACCGGACAGCAGACGTCTTTATGGTAAATCGGCGTACAACCATCCACATGCAGAGTACATTCTTGCATAACGCAAGTCGTCATATTTCGAATACAGTAGCAATGTTCGCAAGGTTTGTTCGGTGTCGGAGGTACTTTAGATCCTTCTGGGAAATATTTTCCGCTGATACTGCAACCATATTTATCCAGTTTGCCAAGTCCAGTTGCTCCATATTCAGCTGGAGACGTGGTCGACGTAGATGTGAGTAGGTCAACTGGAACTGTTTATAAAATAAATATTAAAATAATGTCGTTTACGAGTCTGTTGTCTCCAATGGCAACGGAAAAGTGTGTAAATCTTTGAAAATATGATTGATACAAATTATTAATGGCTGTTTTGTCTATTATTAGTTCATGTCGAACTATAGAATGTGATCACCTATAAAGCGATAAATAGGTCGGAAATGATTAGATAGCACACATCTTGTTTTCAACATAACATTACACATAAAAATGTGAGACATTAAGAGTATTCTCTTACCGTCAGGACATGTGACGATAGGACAGCACTGGTCCGCTCGCTTCTCGACAGTGCAGTCCTGACCGATGGCCTTGGTGAATGGGCACACCCTTAGGTAGCACATCAGCATTCGGTTGTGGCAGGTGCAGTTGAGGCATGGTTCGTTGGTCATAATTCGGTCGCCCTCGCCATAATGCTGGAAGTTGTAGTAACAACCTTCCGGAGCACCTGAAATTATATTAATACCAACGTTAATTTAACTCGTTTGTAGTGAAATCCTCCCATAAATAGTTGACCGTTTTTAGAAGTAATTCGGTACACCTATAAATTGGTGTCGCGTCAATAATAACGTTACGAAACTTCGGAAAACCAGGGCTATTCGTTTTATTTTTCAATTTGAATTTTACATAATTATTTGTTCAGCTGAAGCATATTTGTATATGACATAACTAATATTTAGAGAGGCTCTCTTAGATCAGTCTATGAAATGTTTAAAGTTGTACATCTTAATATTTTTTTGGTTTTCTAGTTCAATTGGCTGATTTTCTTTTTTAGGCTTTCATTATAAGGTAAAATATCCTGGGCAGTAACTTACCTTCATACAAATCTAAAGCTGTCTGATTACTTGCTGTTGGAGCTGAAAGTAAGAAAAAAGCACATAAGTTAGGTGTATAAAATTAATTCATTTTCTTTTTTTTCACATTTAAATAATAACATTAATTAATATCGTTTCTCTACTGCTTTTCTGTGTTAATTTAATTTTTCAGTTTCTCGTAATTTTCTTATCGGGTTTTGCGGTAAAGTGACTCGTGTGAAATGTGTTCCGCTTGCAGGTTGCCGGATTATAGTTTTTCTTCAATCATTCTCAATGTTATGTTAACTTATAGTGAACTCATGTAAAAGTAACAATCTTATTTCACGTGTTCAGCTGCTCAGCGTTCTCAAAAATAACATTTTAAACGAATCTGTTTGTTTTATATGTGTTAATTTTTTCGCTCGAGCATCAGCTGCTAGTAAGAGAAAATATCGATACAGACATTAAAGGCAGAGCGTTCTGAGAATGTTTTACTGCTGTTTTTACGACTGACTTATTAAGCACGTTACAGCCGGGCAGGATATTAGCTGCAAATCGCTCGAGACCCGTGATCGGTCATCGTCTTAAAGTCGTTTTACATATCCGTTTTACTGCGAGTAATTACTGAAGCTGAGCGGCGACGCGACAAAGCTGTAATTAAACTAACGGAGAGTGTCGTTAACATCCAAACCGAGACTTCTCTCTCGATTGTACCTACTTAGGGCTTAATCGTAGCACCGAAACAGAAGAAATGTTTTACGTATAATTGTTCTGGAACAAATATTAAGTTTGAAACTACTGTGTAGTGTGTGAATTATACCTAATATTAGTAAAAGTAATAAAGATAATTTGAGATACGCCAAGGAAAAGACGTAATTTTAAGTAGGACACTCGAAGTCCCAATATTGCTTTATGAATAAAGAAAAGAAAGAAGAAAATAGTCCAGCTGAATAAATCAATTTATCAATATGTGAGAATCTATGTGTACATAAATAAATTTCTAAATGAAAAAAAGAAAATATAACGTGACGTGAAAGTTAATGTTTTCCGCGAATATGTAGATTTTGAAGAGCAAAATCCATCTTGTATAATTGATGATGTCGGTGAATGCAGTATGCGTTGCGCTTATCAGGGCCGGCGCACGGCGCACGGTGGCTGCGCGCGCGGCGGCGGCGGCACCGTTAGGGCGCTCTCGGCGCGCCTGTATATGGCGGCTGCGCTGGCGCCGCGCGCCGCAGCCAGATCGTCCACCTAACGGTCGCCAGGAATGTCGTTAGCATCCAGTTTTTGCCAACCGAGATTTCAATTATACTATTTCCACTCTCACGATTAAATTGATCGTAAAAAAACAACGGAACAAAGTCGTATCGGATTAAATCAAACATCCTGTTTTGCATATTTTTGAAATACTTAATTATTATAAAAATGACACCTGATTTTCCAAACGAATTAAACAAAGTGGGTTACATCCACGTATATATAGAGAGAGTAGGTGTCAGTGCGCGACGAAATGTCCAAATTCCAAGTTGCCTGACTGAATAATAAGTACCGAATCAAAGCCGAGTTTTCAAGTACGTGACGTAGCATTTCTAATTCCCATGATACCTAATGAATCGCTTTTACGTATAAGTGTGACGTTATAAATGGCTTTGCATGAACAAAAAACTACTTAATGCAAAATCGTGCGCTTAGGAACACGGGTCGAGGCAATCGAAATGAGGAGCCAGCATGAATTTAAAATTTGCACTACATTAATATGGATTGTTGTTTCAATGAATGAATGTCGGCGTGGTCGCCATGCGTGATGAAGTTCACACGGGTAGACCTAAACATTGTAGGCCGCATTTAAATATACTTCCTATGTATAACATAAATTCAATACGAATTCTTTGAAGGAACCGTGCTGCGGATACTAAATCTGCGCGGACCAAAATAGCCTCATCTAATAACATGCATCGCGAAACAGACACGCACAGACCTCTGTACTGTTAGTTGCGGGTACGGGAAGATACCGTCACGAGCCCGGCCTTCCTGCGGCTCTGAGCCGAGGGTCGAGCTTACAGCCAATCATACCACGCATTACAGGAACGCTAATCGCATTATTCGCAGTGGCGCAATTTAATGTTATCTCATAAAAATGACAAAACTCGAGATGGATATGAAACGGTACACGTAAATGCACTTTCATTTGTGAATTATATGTGAGCTCCGAATAAATTATTAGGTAGAGCTCGACACAGATACGAATCTTCACATTTCTTTGTAGGGAATAAATCCACGAGCAAAAATTGCAAAAAAATAATGGAGATATATTTAAGTCCATCAAACAGGAGTCAGTGATTTGAATATCAAATAAAAGAAAGATTTTTTTTGCAAAAAAAATGATGGAAGTTGGAGCGAGATTGTAAGAAGCAGCGGAAGTGTTGCGCTATCTCGAGTACAATCTTCTCACGAGCTCACTGGGTCGCAGACGACACAACGGTAGATACTAGTTTGGCAGCTCCATCAAAATATAATAAATAAGAATTAGTGTAACACCGACAGCACCATTAACATATTACTACCTGTTGGAATGTATTCCTAGTAATATACATTGTCATAATCAGAAATTCAGCACTCAATATTATTGATATGTTATGTATTTGCAATTCATATGTTTACAGGCGTATAAATAACTAGGTGTACTATAAATACATACATATTAATGAATAAGAAGAAAGGAAGACTAAATAACGTCGTCGATTGCATAATAATCGTATGTAGATGAGTGTGTCCATCGAATCGCTCTTTATAGTTACCAATTAACTGAATTATTTACCACTAACTTTTTAATATACACGGAGTCTAGACTTGGAAACTGGAAGTTAATTTAATTTAATTTTTCATTAAAAACAATACTTACTGGTAAACTAGAACTAAACTATTCAGCAATGTATCCGCATGATAGGTTAGGTGCAAGCGGATGTACCTACTAGATAGTAGTGTTTTTAACTATAAAGCAATATTGTTTATTTATTCCTTCAGATTATATTCATTAAACAAATAATTTTAGTTCATGAGACACAACTAAATTTGTTCACAAGAAGAAAAGTTGTTCTCTCAGATCACTCACTGTGTTCACGTCATAGAACAAAATATGGTCCTTCTATCTTTTGTTCTATAACGCGACACAGTGAGTGCAGCCCCACACATCAGCCCTTGCTATCAACCCCGTGACACTCACCCGCAGCCGAGCACGCGAAGCACGCGGCCAGCGCTAGCAGCGCCCCCGCCGCGCGCCGATCCATCTGACCCCGTCCTCTGCAACAAACACAATACTATCAATTACTGTCGCGTCCCATCATCTCCAGTTCTCCACCTACACTCACTCAATAAGTGGGAAACATTTTACGATTCAATTTCGCCGTACGCCGAAATCGTCGTCGACCAAAACTGAAGAATAAATATAGCGCTCCAATAATAGAGATACACCTCGCCAACTTACATTTAGTTAGAGTATGCAAAATCTTTAAAAGCACCGATTTTCTAAAAAACAGCTTCCCATAGTTAAAAGAATTTTATTTTTCGTAAAAGAACAAGGTAACAGCCGGAGCAAAGATGCCTAATGACGCGGAAAAAAACAATTATTTTATCTCCATAGCGCGGACTACCTATAAAAACGATGGTGAAGCAAACAATTCGGGTTGCAGACACATTTAATTTGCTTGTGCTTTTTGCATTCCGCTAAAAGTTTTCAATTCGCCGGATAGAACGTGTTACCGATCCACTTATGATTAGATACAGGTATATTATTATGTACAGTCAGCAAAACAGTTAGGTATGCAGGCTAGCAATCTTCTTACGACTATTATAAATGTGAAAGTCAGTAAAGATCGATTTTTGTTATTCTCTCACGCAGAAACTACTTTAAGGATTTGGATGAAATTGCAAACAGATTGATTGAAACCCTTTTCCACTTATAATAGTAATAAGAAGATTGCTAGCCTGCATACCTAACTGTTTTGCTGACTGTACCAAAGCAGTGTGCACGGTACGTAATAGCAATAACAGTCATATATATGGTCCAAGAGAGTCCCTGCGTGTGCGTACCGGCGCGCGTAGCGACGCGTGCTTGAGTGGGAGTAATGTTAGGATCAAGGATCATTGTGCGTGTTCCAGCACTTATAGCACATACTAAGGAAAATAAGTACTTCTCGTAGAATCTCAAGGATAAATAGTTTTCTTGATAATCTACGAGAGGTAGGTAGTTTCCTTGTTCGTGGATCTTTAATTCGCATAAATAACCTCAGTAACGTTAGACATGAGCTTGCCATAAATATAACAAGTGCAACAGGTAATGCTATCATTTGCCTACATCCCGTCGCAATCTTATCTAAGTTAGTAATGACGATCGTATAAAACGGTAATTAACAATTCTACTTAGTATTGTTGAACGGTACATTTTAGCCCAGAGCTAAGCCAAGGAACGCGGAAACGTGAGGTTCGCACAAAAATGTGTCCATTTAGCTGTGAGTGAATGGGGACTTTAACTGTCCATTCAGAGTGGCTGGGACGACGGCAATTCAAAACAATGTTGGCAGTGGGCAGTTTTAAAGGATTTTCAATGAAATACGACGTATGTGCCAACATATTTCTAGAAACCGCTGTGAATATTAAATGGCCACTTCTGACACCTCAAAGAACGGTCAGCAAACCACCACATATTTTGTAGTTCATAGGCCTACTGTTTTAGCTCCTATGCTTGCTGTACCAATAAGAAATAAAACAAAGCTTTGTCGTTTAGGCGCAGAATGTCCAATTCGCAAAATGTCTTACTCGGTTTATTTTGTTATGTAGGTAGAGGTTTAAGTGTCAATTTTATTTACAATTTTAGACAAAACCTAGATGTTAATATGGAATGCAAGACTATGACTCAATCAATACAAAACAAAATCAGTTTAAAGCAAATAAGCAAGGTAAGTATTCGTATTTACTGTCCGTGGCTGAAAATTATTGTTACTCCAGGGTCCATAGCGTACGGCGAGCGTTACCGTGGGAACGCATCCGCGCCCGACTTCTACACACAACCATACACACACACAGTCACACACCTACTCATTACGTAGCACACACTACACCTTACACGCATTTTTCAACAACCTCCCCTGCCTCCTCTGCCGGTCGCTGGGGAGCTCTCTATGTTTTCTTGTCATGAGAGTACCTGTACAAACACGTGTACATTGTGTATGTGATTACGTAAGTGCCTCTCATAAAGTTTCCTTAGGTAATGGCACTTTACCTGCTTATTTTTCTTGAGAAAGCTCTATAGACGACTTTATTTTCATCAAATTATAAAGTACCCTCTTAGCAAAAGGTGCGCAAATATCTATAGATATAATCTATATGGTTATTGTAGGGGTCCCTCCGTCTAGACACTATGCAAGTCACCTCCGCGGCTCCGGCGAGAGGGCGAGGGTGCGGAGAGTTCACCACTATCTATTTATTTGCTTTCCTAAAGTACCACGTGTTCCGGACTTTGAGAGCTATTCGCATTGTCGTGTTGATATCTTTTTTTCGTAATTTTTCTGACTATGTCAGTTCGTAAATAGCGACGCAAAGTATAATAACTCGTGCTTTCTGACGATCATTATCATGTAATGTAAGCGAGTATCGAAATAATTAACTCCAAGCTAATGTTATGATTACGAATATTCGTGTCGGGGAGCTCCAGTTCTTTCATCGTACACAATAGGAACCCACTTCTCAAGCATAATTTGGCGTACCGTTTTTTCCAACGATGTGACGTCAAAAGTAACAGTTAATCCGATTAAAATAAACCTGAATTTGAAACGCAGTCAGTTGGAAAGCCACAAAATATGTGGCGCAGTTAATTGTTATTGTGAACTCGTAACTGTAGAGCTGGAGACGAGTGGTGACGACGTCATTGATCAAACGCACTCATATACGGAGCAGCGGCAGCGCTCCAAGAGCTACGCGGCGCTACGCAAGCTGAAGCCTACGCTTCTTGTTATACGGTTTAAGATATTATTCATTTCTCAAAAAGAATACAATTCACTTAATATCAGAAATACAAGGTAATCTTAAGACTAATTAATAAAATAATTATTTATGAAGAAGAACGTAGGTAGGTACTCATAAATAAATAAGTTTAGTAGTAGACACTGGCCACATTATTTTTACAGTGTTGTGGGTAAAAGAAAAAAGTAAGTTACTTATTACATATCGATTCTTGAAGGCAAGTCAATAGCAATTACACATTAAACTACAGCTTGGCAAGAAAGTCGTGAAAATAATGGTGGCGCTACTATCGTTCATATTGTAACCCTATATAGTACGACAATAACAGTTTGATACTTTGGTTTATTTTTTCAATTTTTATTTATATTTAATGTGTACGTTGACGGGTTTTAGAAGAGCTCAGTGCTAAATAATAACAGCCGGACAGGACAATCTTCAAGCTGAAGACGTGCTTAACTAGGTTAGTCTGTAGATGGGTGACCATCTGTCATAGAGTTTCTTCCGTGCCTCGGAAAGCACTTGTAGCTGTTGTCGTGTCATTTGTAAATCTTTACTGTGAGTCAGGAGCCCGAAAATCTGACAACCAAGTCGTACGGAATGCCGTTAGGGAATGGGCAACTACAGTACTTTCACAGTTTTTATGTCTTGTGACTGGGACTGTAGCTACTTTAAATGTTCATTGTTTCGACAATTCAAAAGTGCCTGTAACTGGCCTACTTGAAATAAATGCTTTGATTTTGATTTTGATTTTTGTACCAAGTGGTATTGTATTACCTTGTTACTGGGTTGTGGAGATTAGATAGGCAGTCGCTCCATGTAAAATACTGATATCCACGCTGCATCCATAGTATATATCCAGATTAGTCTGGAAGCGGACCCCAAAATTTGTTGGGAAAAGGCTAGGCAGATGAAAATGACTTTAACGGGTTTTATACATTACTTAAACTTGAAATAAACATAAATTTCTCTGCTCGTTACATACTCACGCTTTTGTATGATAATGCGCAAGTACGTGTGTATATTGATTTACATTATGAGGAAAATAATACCAACGATCCGTCTAAGTGCTTTTTTTCATTTTTATTAATAAGAAAGATAGAATTTTACAGATGTTTCAATCAGAATCTAAAATGTCTTCGGCTAAATATTCCACATCTGAAAGTTCTTCATTCGTGTCTGTTTCTGCTGCTGTCATCTTGCAGATTTATGACTATTTTGTCTATATCACTATACAGAATTTGTCCCCTTTGATATTACTCTCTTTCTATTTACATAACATGTTCACATGTTTTTTTTCCAATCACCAACAGAGATGCTTGCAAACACTTGTTCAGCCACGGCCTACAACAGTAAAAAATAAAGACAGTTAAACTTTAATAAAATACTTCTTTCTAAGAATGTAAAATCTTTCTGAACTTTTTGTCTGATCACAAGTCAAAATCATCCAATTCTTTTTAGGTCGCCCTGCTCTATGTTTCTCTGGAGTGGAGTAAATGCCTTTGTTTGTATGCCCTTCTCTAGCAATTCGTCGTATGGTACTTACGGATTAACCTAGAAAAATAATATATTTAGTTACTTTTATTCTGGAAGTAACAAAAAAAGTATCAAAATTATAGGAGCGTGCTTCTTTGTAAATGCACATAACCACAAAATTCATCGATGTATTTTTCAATGTAAATAATAGTTGTATAATGGTTTATACAATCTAGTGCAAGTTTAAACACACATATTACATCTGATTACTTAGATAAAAGATCATTTTACCTGAAATTTCCGCAGTTCTTTTATAAACATCGTTGATATCCGATAAAATTCGTCCAGCTTCATGTTCCGCCAAACATCACAAATAAACTTTATACATTATTTCTCTAACGGAGCTGCGAATGGTTTTTCTGTTCATATTGAACCCTTTGAGTCACCAATTTAAACACAATAACAATAAATACACGAAAAACAGCCACCGATATCATGAAATGACATTACATGTACTGACTAGACGTGACAGTAGGAGAAGTTGCCAACGATTAAATTTTTTAGTTCCGTTTCAGGACATTTTTGCCAACCTGTATTTAGATGTTCTGTAATGTATCGGAAATACATATTAAATATCCTAGTTAATTTATATTTAGCAGATGAGTAAATAATGACAATTGATGTAGATATAAATTAAATTGGTGTAGTAGATAAAATTTACGTTTAAAACTTAGAGAAATCTTTTAAGAAACCTTAGTTATCCTAGCTACGAACACTTCACTGTCTGTTTATTTCTAATTGTAATTGTGAATAAATATAAGTTCAGTAGACGGTGTAAAATATAACTGAATAATTTTAATTATATTTTTACAGGATTTTATTGATATAACAGTTAGCCAACATGGGAAAGCCACTACAAAAGAAATCACTTATGCAGTTGTAGAATCGATTCCTCATTGCAAATGTGATAGAATAGGGAATGGTACGGGTTGTGCACTATTATTATGGCGGGGAATGAGTAAAGTGATTGAATCAGATCAGAAGGGCGTATTGGGCATACGGCGATTGGGCCCAGAGCGGCATGTCCGCGTTGCGATGTTGCCCAACACATAATTTCGGAACACTGCAACCGCAGCGAGCATTGACACCAATTTCTTGAACATTGAACAACTGCCTCGAGATCGGGAATCTTATACATTATTATTTGAACTTAAATGTTTACGTGGATAATAATAATTTTGTTGTTTTATTGCCCGATTACATAAGATTTAGTCAAATGCATTGGAATAAATTACTTAATATTGTGGTTTGACTGTGATTGGTACATTTATTATTTACATACAGTATGTATCTTTTAATACTCCGAGCGATAAATGTCACCAAAGAAATATTTATGAATTGACGGTAGCTCTTTGAAAATATATGGAAATCTCTCGGTAGATATTGATATAACTCGTGTTATTTTCGATTAAAGCCGAAATCTAAAATCAAAATGACACAGCACATGTGTTTTAATTATAAAAAAATAAAGAGATGATTTATGTGTAATATTTGTCCATATACGTGGTAAGCTAGAGCCGGGTCGTATAGTTTGCGGCAGCGTACTAGATGCGAGCCGCGATGACCGGCGGGTCAGTCGGCACAGCTCGGCAGGAGGGCACGGAGTCACGGCGTACTCCCGCCTACTCCGCGAATGCTGCGCGCGTACCATACCACTTTTATATTCTCGGTTTAGATATCAATCTAAAACCTGTGCATGTAAAATTATATTGTAGAATAGCTGTATCGATTTGTGAGTTCTCACAGGACGTTCTCACAGGTCTAACGTCGCAAGCGCAGCTACATATTCGCGAAGCACTCAGTTATACAAGGCGCGCGCGCCGTTCGCACAATGCGCTCACGTACGCGTGTCGCGATTATCGGTCGTCGTAAATTACAAGTGATTAGCATAGAAGTCGTGTACATGGCGACGGAGCTACGTTATTAGATTCGGCTACAAGGCGACACTACGTCGTTATTAGGCGATAATTGTCGCTGAAGTGTAGCGGTCGATTAACGGCAGACACGGGCAGCCACGTCCATACTAAGTAGCATGCACATGTCGCATACCGCACTAATGTACACTAACTCCTTTATGGCAATTATTTGATACTTGTCGTGGACACGGTATGCTTTAAATAATTCATATAATACTACTTTTATTAATATACCCTAGTCTCTACTTACATAATAATACGTATCATATTATACAGACGAGCAGATAATAATAATCGAAAAAGGACGGTTCTATCCTCTCCACAAAAGTAGAAGCACAGTGTAGTGGAAGTAACTCAACGTGGCAGGGTGTGCGCCTCAAGGGAGCGGGTTACGGGTAGGAAGATGGCAAATATTAGTTTCCTTCATGAGGTACTCGCGGTTCGTTGACCCGCGCAAAATTTTGTGCCAGGATATACACATAAGTATAAACTATCTAGACAGCTTCATCAAGATGTAACAGCGCTTTTTTTGGTACACTAAATAAGTGTGCGTTATGGAACCATAACTCTCTTACGAAATACAATAAGATATAACAGAGATGGTTTGATAAAGTAAATTAAGACTTATATGTTAGCATATATCTTCAAAAGGCTCATTCGATTCAAGATCGGGACGCTTTGAGTGCCTTAAAATGTTCAAGAAACTAATCAGGAAATCGGAAAATGGGAAACACATTTCGAGCCAATATTGGGTTATAACTGCAAAAGTTTATTTTGAGCAACACAAACAACTTGGGCATGTCAGGTGTGTGCAAGCATCGGAGGGAGAATATGGGATCGTGCACGGAGGCACGCATTCATCGCTAACGTCGTCCGAATAATTTAGGTAAATCCGCTGTAGACGTCTCCGTCACCGTTACAGTCCGCGTTAACATTCCACTCAGGCGCTCTTACGAATTATCTTATTTCCATGCTATTCCGTGATTTCGATTCGATCTACACGAAATATCCATATATTTTGTGTGATTTTTCCTAATAATTATTTCAAAGGCATTCAGACAACGTTCCCAAGACGCCACATACCGTAAAACCCGCAAAATTTGTTCATGAGATTTATTTTACGAGGAAAGCTTACTTTTAATGTCACAAAGACCATCAAAGCTCAAAGCTCTAAAGTACATTCTATGTCTGTGTGCTCCAAGAAAGCCACCGTTAGTGTGAGTGCTGTTGCTAGGCATAGCTTGAATTCGCGATTGTTGGTCCGCGGCCGCGTCGCTCACACGATGAGCGTTGCCCCCGCACGTCGCCTGCTGCTTACTTAGCTACGAGTATAACTCCACTCAGCTACGTTCCAGGTTGCCGTTTACCGACACCTCTCACGGTGAACTATATACATTGTGTTCACTAATGTAATTAAGTACAGTGTACCATTACGGAAAAAAGTCTTTGGGAAGAATTACGTTTTTCATCACTTTTTTTAATATCAATGAGTTTCCTCCGATATGGTAAGGTACTAATATTTTAAAGGAACAAATTGGTTTTGAAAGATGATTGTATTTTAAGATGTGTAACGATGAAAGAAAAGAGTGCGAGACGAGTGATAGGATGTCGCTGCACCCTCGCACTCGCGCCGCCCTCGCGCGCCGCCCGGCGACCGCTCTCTGACGCTGCCTATTAGGGCGACCGCTGACCCGTGCCGCTCCGCACCCCTAACACGTTCGAGGAAACCATATGTGTCTCATTGCTCACTAAATCAGTGACCTTTGAGTTCCGTATCCTTTTTATGCGCCGATATAAGTAAGCTCAGCTAAACTTTTACGACATGGCCGGTCGGGTGTGTGGGCTCGGTGGGCTCTATGGCCGTGTGGGACATAACAGTTAGGCTCTCGGACCAGGAAGTGAGCGCCCTCGGCATGATGTCTATTGACTTGTATTCGCAGCCATGTTAGAATGCTTCGTGTCGAACACTGTTTACGAGCGTCTGGCCGATAGCTGACCGACCGGCGACCGTCGACCGGCCAGTCATTACCGGCCATATCTCTATGTAAGGAATGAATGGCAAGTACTTACAAACGAACCTCAGAGTTTAGCTTTAAACGAGTGAGCACAGGCACGTAGTACGGTTTAAAGTCTTCAGATATTTCCCCGTTAACTGTTTTACGGCTTGAAACATGATTTTCAAGAAAACCTTGACAGCTTTTGTTTTGTTAAGGCGAAACACTTGTTTGAATCTACTGAGACTAATATCATGATAGTTACCTAGCCAACGCGAGCTCTTCGCTAAACCGTCATGAAGTGCCAGGAACGTACTTGAATAAACTTACTTATCTAACGCGCGCCGAAGTGACTACAAAAATAACAATAATAGCTATAGGGCCCTGTTTTCGCTGTGGAACTGCATTGTGGAGAACTGGTTATTGTGCAAAAACGATAATAAAGAGCCCTAGACATGAAATATTTATACATCGCATTATCATATTACACGGGAATCGTGGTTATCGTTTAGAAAATTATGCTATTCGTTTTCACTTGGAAACCACAACAGGGCAAAAAATTACGCCTGAATAAAAAAACTTGGCTGAGGTGAAGCTTGCAAAGGGGAACGTGACCCTCGTCCCGTTTCTTCACTTGGATAATTATCATAGACATGATAGCAAACGCTGGGCAAGCAATTAAACATGTATGATAGCTTAGAACTGTGGGAGTGTAGTTACACGGCATTACACATTGTGAGAAAAAGTTTGGCGTGGAATAATGATGATAGCGGGTGAAATTATTCGATTCACGAAGTCGGCAGCTCGAAACCATGACCTTATATACATCGAGGCTGATATTTCGAGCTCCACTATGTTGTACGTATTGAGATGCGCGATCAATTTGAATGAATTACCCTTCAGCACAGCACGGCCGGGGTCAACTAATGCGTGCGGCACCGACCCACATTTGAAGGATTACAAGTAGCTGCCGAGAAAATTTACCGCTAACATTGCCATATAAGCTGTATGAATTTTAGGTCGGTACAAGCATAGCATGCTCTTGCGCCGACATCTGCGCAAATATTGATTTAGTAAGTGGGAGCCACAATGGCGGCGGTCGGCCGCTTGCGCCCAGCGCTGCGCCCGCGCCGGCCACCTTCCTCCTAACGTCGCCGCGTCGTTCTTTCACCTACATTCAACAGTTGAGATAATCGATGTTAAGCAAATAGTCATTGATTTTTCTCACGTTGTGCTCACTTGCGGGATAACTTATATAATATTTATTCAAGGGTCAAGAGCTTATTTCAACAGCGGAAAAAGTATTACTGAAGACGTGGTCGCAGTTACTTTATTTACTGTAAAATGGTACTTAAATGCAACATTTTTAAAGAAATATTCAATTTTATATTTATCACAAAACGAGCTGAGGCTGAAGCATCAAAATCGGTACAATGACCGCGACCGGAGACCACCGTGAGTATCGTGTTTATCCGTCGATTATAATATAGTTGCAGCCATTTCAGACGCTTTGAGTCATCTCTTAACAATATATCGATCGAATTCACTCAAAGAGCTGTTAACTTAGTATCCAAAGGTTGGTCCAAAACTGTATATTTGTTGAAAAGTTACAAAGTTAATAAGGTGTCCTCATTAAGTATGGCAACAAATATTTACGAGGCTCACGTTAAATGGTTACCATCAAAAGAATATGAAAAACTTAGTCCAATACAGGAAATTAGCTTGTTTCACTTGCACGGGTCCGAAATTGAGGCAGTTTAGTACCGTTACAGCAATGCCACAGTTTTAAAATAACCACTTACTGAGACGATGTGCATTTATGTGTAATAAGTGTTATTTTTCAGAGGTATAAACGAGAAACTGCCAATGAAATAAAATTGAATTGCTGTACTCGGTAAACGTTATTCGTAAAAAATGTGAACATAAAAAGATAACACGTTATTTTTTATTTTTGATGAAGTATCAGAAGCTGCAGTTATATTCAACTGTTTTTTATTCTTAAAAAAATATATAAAAGTTAGCAAAGTTTATAAAACATGCGGGGGCCTTGTCCGTCAATCTCAATTGTTCTGTGCCAAACTTTTATCAGTGTCATTTGTTGACCTCTTGTCATATTTTATGAATGTAGCAGACAGACATTTGTTTCACAAATAAACGTACTTACAGCTGGTTCATTGAATTCGATGAAGAGGCCCTGATTACATTTTACAAAAGAGTGCTTTTCAATTTTCAGCTTTTCACAAAAAAAGACAACCTACTTTTGGCAAGATTAATGTTATTTGAACAGACACAATTGAATTGTTATCTCCATTCAAGATTTTAATCAAAACTAAATTTATTAGCTTTGATCCTGAAGCTTTCATAGCAAAGAAAGTTTTGCAATAGTGTTATGTTTAATAACAAATATGATTGATTGGCTTCAAAAATAAAAGAAATCAAAGTAAGGAAGCGTATAAAAGATTACGTCAGTCCTATAGTTATCAAAGTTCCATAATCACCATCAGGCATGATGATTTTTTTCAAACCTTATAAGAACAGCGATGTTCGTGATTAGCTCCAGCATCAAGATATTGAATGAATACTTCTAAAAATTATCATTATTGGCTTGGAAAAAACAGACGTGAAAAAAATGCCTATGTTCTTTCAAGGTGAAGATGTCGGCGCACGAATGTTTAAAAGCAAATTCAGGGAAGCGCCACGAATCAGGAAGTGCTATACGCCACAAATAATCCTAATAACCTAATGATCATTTCAACGCGTAGACACGGAGCTCGTAAACAAATAAACACCACGACAGCTATTGTTCCTCCGACACATACATTAAACGTTGTTTATTTGGTGAATTATTTTGATTACCTTTTTTTGTATTAAATAAGTACAGTGTCTAAGATACTAAGTGAGTATGGTGAAATTCCGAAAATATTTTTAACAGTTGTACTATGAGTACAGAGCCCAGAATTGGTTTATCAGAGGTCAGAAATGCTTATAGTTTTCGTGTGGGAATGCCTGTTTCTGTTCAATTACTGTTTTAGTTTGGCTGTATTTGTGGATTAATTGTACGATAACAAAAAGCTTAACGAATCCATCCTCATAACATAGGAGGGTACAAAAGATCTTCACGTTAGAAACTGTTCATCTCGAGAATTTAATATTGATTTCTCGGTATTCATTTCCTTTGGGCATTCTTCTAATGTGAATAATTCATGTGGGGCCTTCGTTGACATATTACTTCCGAGACCCTCTCAAGATTAAAGGAAAACAAAGAGCGTAAGTGGGTAGGTAGGAGTACTTCATGCAAATTGTTAGGGGGTGCATATCTCAATCGAAAAATACGATTTAAAATACTTATTTTACACATCAGGTACCTAAGACTTATTTATTCATGTTTGCTTTTTCTAGCTTCATCACAAAAACTACTGAACTGTTGCGATCGGATCAACATAAACACAGCCTAGAATCCACTTAAGCATGAGTAAGTAAAAAATGCTAATTTATCGAGATCGTGAACGCTGTACCTGCGCCACGTTTTGCTTATGTGAATATAAAACGGTTTAGATTTATATTTTATTCTATTTAGAAGTAAACCGCGGGAAAATGTTTGCGTGCCATAAAAATGTAACGGCTCTAAGCTGAACATATAAAAATGTGTAAAAGCTTTGGCGCTGAGAGGCGCTCGCGAGTCGACGTCGTCGGTGGCGGCGCGGCGGCGGAGCGCGGCAGAGCTGCATGCGCCTTGCTCGTAGGACAATGACATCGCACGTTCCGCACCATAAAACAACCTGGACATTATGAAGTGTTGCCTTTGCCTTTTTATTAGCGTAAAAATGTAGACACTACTTATAATTGCGTCATTAAAACTTCTATGCTTGTTTTGCGAACGCTCAACTATTACAGAACGTTCACCGATGATACGCAGGATTTGCGGTACTCACATCAATGACACAAAGATAATAAAAAGCTTTGAAAAGTATCTTGTTTGTTGGTCACGAAAAGAGGTAAAGGTTCTTTAAAATGTGAGACGTGAAGCAACAATTTATATTTTAAAGACGATCGATTTTTCAATGACTCCGCAATTTTCCTCTTTTGCCATTGCAAACTTGCAAACTTCACGTACCTCCAAAGGAACGTCTGTGGAATTCAAAAACTTTTAGGATCGTCAAAATCCTTTAATATTTCACATGAAAGTTCAAAACGGCTGGTGTTTGAACATAAACAATGGGCTGTTAGTCGTGGAGTCTTTATTCTCTCACACTTTAGATCGCCTCGCAAGGGTCGCGGTCACTACTTACAGCCAGCGGTTTGTGAGCGCAACAGACAAACCTTAACCCTCATATATCGGCCGGTATAAATACTAATTGGTAAAAGACCTATTCAAACAATACATGAGAATTTTTACTCGGTAAATGGTAAAGTGGACATGTCTATTTGTCTTGTTATTTAGAGTGTGGGTGCCATGAGCGTGGGCACCGAGCAGACACTCTTTGGGGAAGGTAGCTAATGCATCGCTTTACTCGACACCAGCCGGAATATCGACTCGATAAATTTAAGCTCTGGTTATAAATTTAGTCAGTTGTATATGTCTACTTCGTTCTGTATTGTTAACGTGAAGTTAATAGCGATACTTGTGGGGGAACGCGAAATGTAGAAATGAAATGAGCAGTCTAGCAAGCACCGATATTATCATATCTTATTGTTAGTCCCACGTATGAATATATCTGCTTGACAAAGCTCGACGAAGCAAAGGGCTCTTTTTGCGTTATAATCATAATTTTGCTTGAAATTCCAACCTAAGGTTTCCATTATTTGTCATTTTGAAAGAGAATGTTATTGCTTGCATTATATTTTACTATAGAGTAATGGTGTCATTTAGATTAATTAGTTTGTTTCAGTGACACACATTACTGATGAAATGGCTAGACATCGAAGAGAGAGTCCTTTGGTTAAAATAGCGCTTTATAATACAGACATACAAAAGCTTAGACGGCTTGATCTCAATAAAAATGGCCGCAGGTAACATCGCACTGAACAACACTAAATTTAGCACAGTGACGTCAATACTTTCACGCCTTATATGAGATTGATTGGCATGGAAATAGATAACTATTACCTATTGTAAGTAATATAAAAACTTGTACCGGCAAAAAACTTGGGCTAAATAACATCATAACCTACATTCCGATTGGTGGCACCGAGCACCAAGCGAAGTGTTAACACTGAATGTGAATTTTAAACAGACTTGGTGTAGGGCCATATTCGAGTGTTTCTCTTTTATCGGTCATTGTGACTGGCATCGCGGCTTGGTAATATTCTGATATTGATATTCAGACGGCGACGCGACACGCCAGGTTTCTTACACACTTGCACCAGTGCACAGTGCTATGTACATCGGAAACCAATAACCATCCTGTACTAGAACAATACTTTCATCGTGCATTTAAATGGTACGTGACATGTCGCCAAGGTCCACGGATATTTGCAGTTTTGCAAATCTAATTACGACAGATTACATAATTATACAACTATATTGCAAGTATTAGTTATATACTAATACTTGCAATCATTTGATTTAAGTATACTTGTATACAAATGACTAAATGAAAACTTCAGTCAGTGAATTTTACAATAAACATAATCACGAAGTAAGTACACGCTTTGATTATTGCATAATAGTCCACGAGAGCTGTCTTTTGTTGGTAAATCCTCTTAAATATACCATGAAATAAAAGTCACGTCACAAAATTACAATATAACAAGTGAAACAGAAACGGTTTACGAGCTTTTTTGCGACATTTTTGTGGTCCGGTAACGGTTTCAGCTCCTACACCGACGACGACGACGCGCGACGCGGCCTGACGGACACACTGCGCTTGCGCCGACCTAAGAGATTCGATGTCATCTACAGAGACAGCGCTTTCTGGACATACCTATATCGTTATCTTGATCCAGGTTTGAATGTCTTTGTGTCACATTTATACTCCTTTCATGATTTTTATGACGGAGATGACGGAGAAGCCTCTAAACCTGTTGTTAATGACATGTTAAGCATCCTACATTAAGAAAATAAACGATTGAGTGAAGATCGTGAGGAATCGATCCACCGCAGTCATTAAAACCACTGGCTATTCCGCTCCATTGTGGCTTTCGATTCTTACGAGTCTATAAACCTATATAAGTGGAGGTATGTGGGTAAATATTAAATGTGAATGGCAGCACATGTGCGTCGAGTGTGGCAGGTTGTGCGGGTCAATGGCACCTGCGAGGCCCAGATTCAGTTCCCCATAAGTTGCCATTTTCTCAGGAAGCGGCGGCGGCGCGTGGCACGCAGCTCTGTCGACGGACGCCGAGCCGCGCGCCGCACCGCGAGCGCATTCTGTCACGGCGGGACTGCGCGCGCGCATATTGACGCGCGCTTTCATTAATGCGGAGTCACTGGAGTCGCCAAAGACATTGCTAACTTTTAAAGATGCTTAATTTTATTGCTGACTTCCATATAACGGCTTTGTCTCAGAATGGATGAGGAGAATAACCGTAAGTCATATTCCTCTGGCTCAGATTCGTATGTTAACACGGTTTGGTAGGCAGGTATGCAAGTAATTAGTATAGCCACCTCCGTTAAAATCCGTGAACTTAAAGTGTTAGTTCGTACTGTTTTTTATCGTTGCTAAAAAAGTGTAGTTAACATCACGGCCATTAGGTATATTTAAAGGAAGAGCGTCATCCAGTCATTTAGCTCCCGTCAACTAGGCGTATTTCCGCGCTCTAAGTGCTAAACACTAAACAAAAGAATCGGAAGCTCGCCGACCTTGCAGGTACCATCATCAATGATTGCGGCTATTTACTTTTGATTTGCCATTTAATTTTTGTTCGTCACGTATGCAAAATCATTTTTATTTATTTGTTTCCTTTGCATTTAAAACAATGCTGAATTTACGAAAAGTTAATAACATTGACATATTATTACTATACGACATCTGACTGCATGGTGTGATGATGATTATTCTTTAAGTGACTTATTTGTTATTTGAGACATGCTCTGCAAAAGCGCTAACGTTGTACAAGTTAGTAAGTCTAAGTACTTTAAGTATAACCAATACCTTTATTCTTGGTATAATCAATTTCAATAACAAGCGTCCTTTAAGTAACATGAAATCTTACGAATTAGAGTAGTGAATGATCAAATTACATGATGAAATAAACTTTCGTAGAAACGTAACCCTTTCACATTTTGAAGGTGTGCAAAGAACTAAATAATGGTCCGTGGCATTATGAACCGCTGCCGCTGAAAAGGACAGAAATAAAAGAGAAACAGTTTTCTAACAATAGCTACGCTGACATAAAATATATTCAGTGCATTTAAAATAGAGATCAGTGTGGTTGACACCGAGAAGACTTTACCAAGTAAATAGTTTCTGTAAATTCACGCAACACATAGATACTACTAATGGATCTGTGTTAAATAGAGGAAGCAGAAGAATTGCAAGGAATTTGGATGTCTATGTAGCTAAAGAAAGCACGGATGCGGCGTCGGTGGCGGCGGCGGCGGCGGAACCTTCACCCTGCACTTGAACTCGAGGCGCGCGAGCCCAACCGCGCCGCGTGCCGGCGCAATCAACCGAACCGAAACCGACAATTCGTACACCACATTCACCGCCTTACTTTACCAATTTTCGGAAGTTGGCGTGGTACCTTGTATCTACTTATACGATGAGGAAATCCCTTAAGACAAATTCCTTAACTTCAAGGAAACACAGCCAACAGAGTCTACAGGGAAATATAACATTTACAACTTCGCACGATTTTTATTGCGGAAAATTATTTCCCCAAAACTGTTTGCAATAAAATGAACGATCAACTCACGAAAATCTACGTAGCCGACCGGCTGTGTATGTGGTTTTATTATTCCAGCCAGCGTAACTCTGAGTCAGAATTCGCAGAGGCAACACACTGACCCCGAATAATAAATTTCGCTGCTAAATGAGCCCCGAGGGGGCTGGGACTCCGCAACGAACTCGACTCAAGATAAACATGAGCAATGGGTAACAGTTGTTGGAATTCTTAACTTAGGGAAGACAGATAAAAACATAGATTGTTTGCAACTTTGAAAAAGAAGGAAATAGATTGTTTGGAACTTTGAAAAAGAAGGAAATTCTTCAACATACCCTTAAGAAGACACAAATAAACACACAAAGGAACTAGCATTCAGAAAAGAGACTAATAATTGAACATAAGTATTATAATATTAAAACGAACATATAGAAACAGAAAAACAAACTTTAGGTAGGATCAGTTTCTATGGACTCTGTGAAGGGCTAAAGTAAAGGGTGCCTCGCGCCGAGAGCAAGCGTTTCCTCCTTCAAGTGTAGTACGTGACGTGGAACTCTCCGGAAACTTTTCTTGGGATGAGGGAAGCAAGCCTATTTTGAACATTTTACTGCATCATATTACTAACTTTGTTTAATGTGCCATTCATGTAAAATAAAACCCTTTAAGTATAACGAAAATTTAAAACGCCGGAATATGAGATTTTCATGATTTTTTCAATAAATTGTCCAGTTGATGATTGAGTTATTTGTATGCGACGTTATTTGTGTGATTCAATTATGAAAAATACCCTATGTATGCATCAATCGCTTAATTTGATTTCAATCTACTTTGTAAGTACAATCGTGAGTGATTAGTGGTGGTGACTGTGAAATATTGAATCCGCCACGCTCGTTGTTGTGGCACGCGGCTGTATCCGATTCACTCACGCTAGTATTTCACCTTCATCAAATTATTGAGCCAATTCGGATGTTATTCCAATTATTCAGCAAACTTAAGTTAGTCAATCTAAACAAATCTGCAATTATTTATCTAATTAACCAATTTCAAGAGAAAAATATTACGGGAATATTCCTTTAAATATGCAAAAAATCTTGAGTTAATCCTAAATTAATTTCAATAAAATTTAACTAAACTTGTGCGTAAATGTATCCTATAAAGAGTTGAAATTTTTTTACTATATTCTTTTAGTTGCACACCATGGAAAACGAATTATTAAAAACATTCAAATATTCAAAATCGAAAAAGAAATAAATGCAATTAAAGTTAACTTTAATTGGGTTTTAAAACAATGTTAACTATTAGTAGAAAACATATTTTATTTAAGATGACATGTGTTACCTTAACGGAAAATGTATTAGCTAAAACACACACGGTAATACGCTCTCTGGCCTGAACAGTGGAAAAGCTCACAGACCGGCTTTTTCAGACGCCGCGATTGTGCGCGCTGCGCCACCTATGTAGCTGAATCTTTCTTATTTCTGTTTTACTTATTTCAAGTGACTTTTTTTTAAACAAACCCGAAAATTGAAATATACAAAAATATTACTTTTTTCAGTAAAAAATATAAAAAGATAAGAAAACTCACCAGTCTTTCACAATAAATGTATTCGCGTACACTAGACGGCCGGCAAGATATAATTGAAAGTTGTTGATACAGAGTGTGTATCAGTGTCCAGCAGTTAACAGTTAGATCGTATCGTTGCCGGAGCGTGGTGCTTTCGGCACGGCCGGGCCGGCACTGACGCGGAGCGGGCGCTCGCCCGATGCCGCACTCTTGGAGGCTTCGCGGCGCGAGCTTTCAGCGACACAAGACCCGCACGCACTGCACACTGCACTCGCCCTCGTCTACCCACGCGTTGCGATTCTCTCGATCGTCTACTGTTCCGAGCGCCCGACGCACGTTTGAACTCTTAGCGGCGCCCGCTTTAGCGTATAAATATGAGGTCCGGTGGCGGGGGCCGGCGTCGGAACCCGACGCATCGCGAATCCACATCGGCATAAATTGAAGATGCAGCCGATGTCCTCCCCATTGATTTTATTGCTTATCTATTAGATATAGCCAATTAGCAAAATTCTCACCATCGTTGTCGTGACCGTTTCCGTAACCAGACACAGATAACAGATAACGAACATTACTTACCAAGTTATGTTATGAGTCAATGAGCATAGTCATTGTTTGTACAACAATTGACAATCCAAGTATGATTCTAATCAAGAAGAGAGACAAGAAGCAACTACCCCCGTACTTAGTCACAATAAACTGCCAATACCAAAACTTTATTTATTAACTTTTTTTTTCTGTTATTGCCTTTACTTGTATAATTTATTATTGCCTGTAAATAAAATAGACATAAAATAGATAGTTGGTTTTATTCGTTTCAGGCTCAGGTTTCTGTGGCCCATTCACTCATGAAAGAAAAATGAGGTAAGTATAACGTATATCTCGCGTCGCGTCTTTGTGACGGTAACTGAACAATAATCGCTGCTATCAAATTGAATTCAGTCAATAAATCGTTTTCCAAAAGCAAGAGTTCTCAAAGAACACCCTCCTTATATAATTCGAGTGCAATGGTAATGAGATATGATGTGAGTGCCGAGGACGAGAGGACCCGCGGACGCGACACATCTCGCACACGCACGCACACACGCAACGCCACAACATTCGATACGCATGAACACGTCAATTACCTCATACTTTTTATTCTGTCATATAATTTCATAAAAGTACCTTCTCAAGGTACCGCATTAAAAATGCAAATACACACGTAAAATGAAAGAGTTAATTAATCAAAATAATAACTTCAGCATGTTAATTCGCTGTTTATGTATTATAATAGAAACTTTGACTGAAGATGTGTTATTTCTATTTTGTTCTATGTTGGCACAGGGCACAATTTTGTGAAAAAATATAAAAAACTAAAGTGTTTTATGTTGACAAATAACCGGTCATGAATTTATAAAGATTTCAGTGGCCAACTGAAAGAACTCGGTGCACAAACTACGTACGGTGTCTAATGTAACACGTGTTCTGAATCCACCGTGACATAAGAACTAATGCATCTTATTAGGCAATCAATTTCTGAGGTTTATATAACAGCATCAATTATAACTTAAAGAAATATAAATATTTATTAACTTATTTTACAGTAACTGTTATTGTTGTTGACACGTATGCTGCTTACTTCTAGAAAACATCAAACTGAAAAAAACTGTTATGTTTTTGTACAATATTCATAACAACTTTGCTTTTTAATTATTGATAATTTTTTTAAACGTGTCTTTATATTTAGTTTGCTACGGTATTTTATTTTTAACCTAAAAAGTATTGAATTTCGTTAATCGTTATGATTCAACACAATACAGCTATAAATGTTCTTGAAAACTGTGTGCACAGGTGAATGTTTCTAGATCTGTCACCTTCAGGGGAAATCACGTAACCCTCGCGTCACTGTACACTTTCAATCATTGTAACACAATCAAATTATTGGAGAGATTGTTATGCTCACTTTACTATTAAACAACTTGTGTTTATATCTTGATTTTATAGGAACTTATGAATGTTGTACGGAGAAAATAAACAAGACAACAGATCCGCAATATTCTACATTACGATTTTCGGTAACGTGGTCAATCTGATAATATGTCGCATATCATGTTTCCCCATAAGCTGTTAGGTATCATCATTCTCTTGCCCTTATCCCAATTCACTTGGGTCGGCGCAGCGCAGTTTCTTTTTCCAGATTTCTCTATTTTTCGTCATCTCATCAGACTTCATAACACAGTTCATCTATCGCTTCTTTGGTCTTCCTCTACTCATCTACCCATCCACATTCATCACTTAAAACTTCATAAACTAACTGCATAAACTGTAAGGTAATAAATGTTGAATTCCATTGTATACCATATTGGTAGTTGTCCGTCAACATCACGGTATTTTACTGAAACTGACTTGTCAAGATTGCAATCTGCTAAAGTAAATAATCACCGTTACAAGTTGAGAAATGGTTCTTTAATTAAGACATTTATATTTTCCGGAAGGACACTAATTAATTCCTACAAATTCCTCATTAAGTATCGACATCATTATCGAATTTAAATAACTTGTTCCATCCTTTCATCTGGTCAGTTAACACTATAATTTAACGATCAATAAACATTAGGAATCAGATTATTAACTGTAAGTCGTGTTTCCAATAAAAAAAAAAAAACATTGAAAAATATAATGGATTGTAAATATTGCCGAGAAAGATGAAAAATAATATGCATCCTGCCACATGATACAAGCTAACGAAATCCTAAACAAAGCCTAGTTTTAAACATATCATTCACAAAAGCGCCGGGCACTTTAAGAATGACTCAAACCCAAAAGTAGCACTTGTATGCTCATAATCGGGGAATTCAACAAAAACATATCGTGTGTAAGCTACTTACACTCTCGTCATAATAGCTAGAGTCAACGGAGGGAAATGGAGTAGAATGGAGGCAGCAGGCGCGACCAGCCAGCTATCTACATGTGCGGTATGTATTGCGACTTTATCTACATAATATCGGTATTATTATCCTTAACGGGTTAAACTGTTATATTTAGTGCCAAAGCTCTACTTGGCACAGTATGGGCAATCCGAAGAGGATAATTTCACTGTAAGGTGATTTTACCAGATTTTATCAGATAGCTAGTGAATGTGCCTAACACTCTATTCCCTATCTTATTTTAGTGTAATGATCTTGAAATCATAGGGTGCTTGGTATTTTCAGTTTTTTTTCGTCGTTCTTGGTGATTACAGACTCTTCATTTCCGGTTTTTAGATTGAGTATCTAGTGTATGTTGATAGCCATGCAATAATAGACTAATTACAGTATCGTAATAAGAACACGATACATATAAACTACGCTTACGTCCTGTGTAATTATTAATAACAACAAGTTTTTTTTAGTTTCATTACGAGTTATGGTTAGTGTCAAATCTGCTCAGGCCAGTGACACTACGTAGCGCCACTTTTTATATTAATTAAAGCGCTCTCAATCCTAACATAACGGCCGCAAACATTACTATGCTAATTTATTATTAGGGTATTTTCTTGGCATCCGCAATGTGACATACATTTTTTTAAGACTTAACTGTAGCGGAAATATGATTGATAGTTGACCGCTCAAGTACGCTTCAGTTGTCCGCAGCTCTGCATGCTCATTCTGTGTGCAAATCTTAATCTGTGTGCCCAATCGTAGAGGGACAGCTGAATAATCAAAATATTTATTAGGCGACCAAACACACCACGTCTTATCTGAGCGTTTGATTTAGAAATGTAATTTATTATTTGTTATGAGATAACGACTGATTTATTTATGTCGAGACGCATTCTCGATACTTTAAAGTCTGCTAAATATTTATGTAAATTCCACATCAAACAAAAACAGCACAAATAAGTGCAAACACAATATTTTATGTAACCTAATTCCTCCGCTATCCAGGTATATAAAAGTAAAACCGCGAAGGCACCTAAAGCCTCTTGTAGAGCCTCATAAATACGCCACCCCATGCTGGTGTAAGTTTATAAAAATGTGCATACATATGGAAGCCACAATATTATGTTCATCATAAGCGCCACCTGCTCGAAGACAATCATTTTGGGCGTGTGTTCGGGCGGATATGAGCCGAATAAAGAATCGCGATGTGTGCAGATTTCACGGGTGTAGTGGTAGCTATTCGTAGGTAGGGACTATTGATTTTGTCCACCCCAGACCGCACAGCCGCCGAACTGCATCCAGTCCCGCTGCCTAACACTTAATACCCATCTATTATTATCAATTTATTGACTGCTTCCATAATATTAGCTTTGTGGTCCCAGACGGTAAATCATTTACTATGTAAGGAATGTTGTTGAGCTTATGGATAACAGTATTTGGTCTTATTTGGTTTATGGAAAGTTTATTACAGTTTTAGTTGACTTTTGTAATTCACTTTGATAATAAGGGTTTATTTTTATTCAAATATATGGAAAGTAGCATTTATAACAAACTTAATAATATTTACGAAACTTGACCTTAATACGTATGACATGAAATAAAGTGAGAGTGTACCTTAGAAACCAGGTATTCGTTACGGAAAAGGTTAAAAGCTCAAGCGACCCGACATAACCCGAGTTATTTTAGCTTTACTTTAGATCGTTCGGGTGAAATGAAGATATCTCAATATATAATACGGTTTCTCGTCTGTTCCTACAATCTATAATATTAAGTATAGGTACAAAGTAACTGTTGCTTCAATTACCTGCTGTTACTGGAAGTAGGGATGACAGATCACCCCTAATCCTTTAATTACTTTGTGGTAATCTGGGTTATTCGATCCAGTAAACTCAGTTGATTGCTTCCCAGGACGCTGAATATCGTTCAATTTGCATAGTAGTAAAAATACCTTTTTGTAGATCTCATTTTGGGGTTTATTTAATTTGTAACTCAACCAATTTTTGGGGAACATAACGTGAGTGTGGGGGACCGTGAATAGAAATGATGCTGACGGTAAATGTCTTAGCATAATTTTGTTTCATTTACTTTTATCCTCCATTTATTTACTGCGCCCTACGGTACGTTCTTTATGGTAACCTTACAATGTACCCAATCTTACAGTTTTTTATTGAGTTACGAATTATGAAATGTTACATACAATATAATGTTACATGTCTTTTAATTGTTAAAATATATATTCAATAAATACTTGAAACCAAACTGAAACTCCCAATACCACCCGAAGATAAATATCTGTGTACTGCGCCGAGAAAAAACTGAATACTTTACCTAAAACACATGGAAAGCTTAATTACTTATGCTTTTTGAAAAACGTTATATTAGGAGGCCATTAATTTGCCTATCTTCAGAGCTAAGTCAAAGAATTCAACAGCACAACCAAATAAAAAGACTGAGACAGCGGGACTGAGATATTTCTGGGTGCTTGGATCAAAACTGAAATCCTTCTTAGAAATCAGTGTTTTTCTTTGTGGTTTGGAAAAAAAATCGTGAATGAGGAACAACTCTCTGATGACACCATTACTCTTATGTTCATTTGATGATCGGTTCACCGCTGGTCAGGTTCACCATTATGAATCAGAAATTCTTTTAATTCTCATATTTTGGACTTTACCCAGGGACTTTTCACGATATAATTTTCCTTACTACGCAGAATTGTATCTTAATCATTATCGTAATTGACAGGCACTCGGTCAATACATCGGCATTATTTATTATTACCATTTGAATAAATACTTACGTTAAGTTCGTTACATATTGGTGGGGTAAACACCCATGCATAATCTTAATATATATAAATCTCGTGTCACAATGTTTGTCCTCAATGGACTCCTAAACCACTTAACCGATTATAATAAAATTCGCACACCATGTGCAGTTCGATCCAACTTGAGAGATAGGATAGTTGAAATCTCAAATTATGAGACGCAGACGAAGTTGCGCGAGTCAGCTAGTTGCATTATAATTGATACCGCTTGAATCTGCATATAACATTATGGTATACTGTGTGAGTAATACAAACAGGTATCTGGAAGCATTATGTCGATTTTCCTCGAGGAGCGTAAAAAGATGGCGAGTATGAAGAGAGTGAGCACTCGAAGTCAAGCGGGTCGCCGCAAGCCTTCCACGAATTTCCCGATTATAAAACCGGTCAAGCCTGGGAATCGTTCACCGATGTCTCGATGAAACGTGATACGTATTCGAACTTCGTTTCTGAAAAACAGTTAGCGCATTACCTCCTTATAAATCGACCTACTACTTCATATAGTTAGCAAACATTATTGTTTACACAGTTCATTGAAATATAATCGAATGTTTGCGTCTTGATACGAGGGCAATGTCACCGCGCACTGTGCCGTTAAGCCGAAATGGAACTGTGTGTACTCTTCTTCAATCAAATAGGCTTACGTTGTCAAAGTTAAGGATAACATTAATTAAATACGGTAACTTACTAAACCTAGCCTAACCCGAGAGTAGCTGGAAATACTGTTTTTGATTTCGTTTTTGTTATCGAATTAGTCATCAACTTACCGTTGAAAACGAGAATTTGATTCTCCTTTAAGAGCTTGTCAGTGTTCTACATAACGCTAAATTGTAACGGGTTTCCTTATTTTTGAAGCAAAAGTTAATTACTACGTAGACACCCAATTCACAGAATATTCTCACGCTTTGCATACACGATGTGACTTGTAAAACTGGAATATTTTATTATGACTCATTTTAAGTGTAACACCCAAGTGGGTATCTATCGATGTATTAATAGGCCCTCGGATGGACTCATCTATACGTGCAACATAAATTTTATGGAATCTTCAGATACACTTGCACCTGTACTTAAGTGGAATATGAAACTACATACATAAACATTAATCCCGTAAAGAAGTGTACCTATGGAGCTCTACGACAATGTATTTTTAATTAACATCTTGAGCGGGGAGCTAACAGGCCTTTACCTTGTAACTAATCTTGTATACCTGCTGTGTGTCGTAAAGAGTTCTTGAAAAAGGTTTTTTCTAAAGAACAAAATTAAATTTTGTGACCTATTCGGAAAAATATTCTTCAAAAATATTATACCATTTTATTATCTACTTGTAACTATGTAAATTAAGAAGTGGTTAGTAAGACTAACCCCATTTAACAATTTCAAATACTTTACTAAGTATGCCTAAAAGAAAAGATTGACTCGTTGTCTCTGAAATTATTTCTGACAATATTCTAAAGCAGTAGGCAGCGTAGTGCTTGTGAATTCACAAGCACTACGCTGCCTACTACTTGCGCACTTGTAGCCTCATGGACGACCAAGAGTCTTGCCTAGAGGCTAACAAACCTCTGATTCACCGACAACATTGGCCTTTTTCTCCACATAGCTCTAGAACTACCACCGATACTAAGGGTAGGGTTCGGGTAGATGAACAGTCATTATTTCGATGACTTGGGCTAGTTGGTATTTTTCGAAGACAGACAAAAAACGGGAATCGCGAAAACGCATGGAAAAGCTGATGGTCCATAAAGTCGTTTAAGAGGGATGATCTACCGATCTGCCTGAAGTGTACACTTATCAACCTTTGCATCCTGCCCGTCAGCGGGTCAAATCAGCCGCTGGGAAAAATTTTCGGTTGCCAGAAAATTGATGGTGCTGCCGAGGCCGACACAGAAATACATGGCGAGACGATCTGAACGTGTACCGCGAGGGCTAGTAGAAATCTATATCTATATACTTATAATATTATAAAGCAGAAGAGTTTGTTTGTATCTATATAACATCACGCTATGACCAATAGGAGCGCAGCAGTAATAAGAAATGTTGCAAGCGGGACAAAAGCTTCCGTTGAGCAGGCGATGCGTTGCGATATCAAAACTTCATGCGAACGAAGTCGCGGCAGAAGCTAGTGAAGTTATAAAGTACGGCGTGTAAGCAAGGCGTTTGAAAAGCTTTTGTAATTTCTATAAGAGGCCGCTGTTATAATATATTATCTATTCTAATATTATATTATAAAGAGGAAAGATTTGTATTTTAGTATGTATAATAATCTTAAAAACTACTGGATTGATTTGAAAAATACTTTCAGCAATAGATAGCTACATTATCAACGAGTAACATAGGCTATTTTTTATCCCCGTACTCCTACGGGACCGGAAACTTCGCGGGTGAAACCGCGTGACGTACGCTAGTACAAAATATTTGAATACTTTGTACAAAGGATAGTAGCCGTAGGGCCCGTAGGTTACATACAGGGTGGCGCCGTCAATACGACAATAAATGAAAACCACTCTGTCACACAAACAACTATACAGTTAATAGGAATATTTCTAAACTATCAAATAAGGGACTACGCACACTTATTCAGCTCTATTCAGCTTTTGCCAATAGAAAACAACGATTTTAAATCTATACCTACCTACACCAAAAATTAAAAAAAAAATGGGTCAAACTAAATAGCATAAAACTGTTAATGAAATAGAACACCATTTTTATGAATATTGCTTAACTAACCGTAGGTTAGGTTAACTATAATTTGCACTAATTCGCGTTTAAGGAAATAAAATTTTAGGAAAAAGTTTGAGAAAGCTTTTTGAAGTAGCACGTTTTCAGCATGTGTGTTTATGACACCGTAAACTTGTCAAACACATATATCATTTATCATTTATCAATTATCATTTATCATTTATCATTTATCATTTATCATTTATCATTTATCATTTATCATTTATCATTTATCATTTATCATTTATCATTTATCATTTATCATTTATCATTTATCATTTATCATTTATCATTTATCATTTATCATTTATCATTTATCATTTATCATTTATCATTTATCATTTATCATTTATCATTTATCATTTATCATTTATCATTTATCATTTATCATTTATCATTTATCATTTATCATTTATCATTTATCATTTATCATTTATCATTTATCATTTATCATTTATCATTTATCATTTATCATTTATCATTTATCATTTATCATTTATCATTTATCATTTATCATTTATCATTTATCATTTATCATTTATCATTTATCATTTATCATTTATCATTTATCATTTATCATTTATCATTTATCATTTATCATTTATCATTTATCATTTATCATTTATCATTTATCATTTATCATTTATCATTTATCATTTATCATTTATCATTTATCATTTATCATTTATCATTTATCATTTATCGTTTATCGTTTATCGTTTATCATTTATCATTTATCATTTACCGTTTGAGATGTTACGTAACAAGGACACTTTTGAGTCGGCTTGTTTTAAAACTCCGCAAAAAACGTCATAATCATTATTTTATGTAATAAAACACGTGGAACGGTGGAACGTTACTATGGAACATGGAACGTTACTATTTTTCATGAGTGTTGCTGGTATTATCAATTTATAAGACGTTATCACGATTGTAATCTCTCTTGCGAAATTGTAAACTCTCGAAATATTGTCAACTGACCGTGCGGAAGTTCTCTGCCCCCATAATTGGGACTTGGGGCACCCCCCCCCCCCCCCCCCCCCGTTAGGTTAGTTAGGTTCTTTTAAACCCTGTACTATATAGGGGCCCGATAAGGTGTTTTAAGGTTAGGTTATATTAATCGGTATTTCGCAGGAATGGTACATTATCTTTTCATGAGAGTACCATTGGGCAAGGGGGCAAGGGGGACCCCTCCTTCCCTCTACACCGCGTGAGTTGACTTTTTCGTTGTATATCGCATGCATTTCACGAAAAATAATGCGTTTTATTGTAAGCAGTATGTTCGTTTGACAATATTTCGAGAGTTTACAATATCGCTATAGAGATTACAATCTAACTGTTTCACAATTTTACAGTGACATTTACACGGATGCGGGGCCGTTAACGTAAAGGATCTCGTTATAATTATAAGGAACCAATCGTATTTGACTAATACCTCCATTTCTACTGGAACTGTACTGGAACTTCTGAGATTAATTTTATCTTTCATAAATAGAATGCCAGTTCCATGGATCTACTGGGAGAAAAAAATCCCCGGTGTCCCAAATAGAACTAGACAATGGAACTACTAGGATACGGAGAAAAATTTCATCCGCATCGATGTCAACGGGGATATAGAGCTAGCCCCAATGTTGATGACATTTCTGCCAGCACTGTAACGCACAGCCTAAATATGTATTTTGTAAAAACCAATTAAGGGGGATGCTTCAAATTTCTCACGTTTTTTGCAATTTGCAGGGCAGAGATAAGTTGTAGGTTGATAAACATATCGGTCGCAACTGTAAGACTTATTAAGTTACAGAATTATACGTAATCATCAAAATCATCAATACCACCCTCCAAATTCGTAAGACTCGATGAATGAATTTTTCACGCTCAAAGTCCTTCTTCGAGTCTAGAAAATTTGAATTTCGCGGGCCGCCCTGACGTAAAAACATGCGATCAGGATCACGTTGCATTTTTATAATGTCACTAGCGGACATCACGCGGTTTCACCCGTGTAGTTCCTGTTCCTGTAGGAGAACGGGGATAAAATATAGCCTATGTTACTCAAGGTGAATGTAGCTTTCTAACGGTGAAATATTTTTTAAAATCCGCACAGCAGTTTTTGTGTTAATTCATAAATCATAACACACAAAAATACAACTTTTTCCTCTTTATAATATTATTAGTGTACATGTAGAGGCCAGTATTACCAACAAGGCGTACGCCCGATCCCCTTCAGGGGTTGAATTTTCAAAAATCCTTTTTTAGTCTTTCGGACCCAGCAGTCGGGCATGTCGTCAACTATAGATTTTTGAGAATTACAAGTAGAAGAAATCTGTACAGAAGTGATGGCAAAACCGACAAAAATAACTAATTAGACTCTACCTAAGAATAAACTAAGTTTCCTCTGTTCTTGTATATTATCTATACATATAATAAAATCGTTGAGACCAAAAAATCTGTACATTGAAGATTAAAAAAAAAAACCGATCAGGGTGACTTAAAATAAGTAACTGAACATATTAAAACCATTTTTAAAATTCGTGTTTGTTTGTTTGTTTGTTTGACCGCGCATCACGTAAAAACTGCTAGACGGATTTTGATGAAAACTTCACTAATCTATTTAAACAAACCCAGAATAACATTTAGGCTATAGAAATTATGGAAAAATTTGGAAAAAGGGGGTGAAAAGGGGGGTTAAAGTTTGTATGAAAAAAAACATTTAGATTGCTCTAGATTCATGAAACTCAGAGTAAATACTTATTATTAAAAATAAAGAAATACCTGTTTCAGCATTTTTTGTAAAAATCATCCAGAGACGTAAAAAAGAGGGTTTTGTGTTTAAAATTAATTAACTTCATACACCTATAGAATAAAATCCATTGAAGTGGAAACCTTTAAAAGTTGCTGTAAATACTTCAAATCTAATACAGGTAAATGTAATTTCTCAATTTTCTGGAAATTTCATTTTTGAAGTGAATACGCCCAAAATAGCGGTACTCAAGAAAATCTTTCCTCGGTATAAGTAGTTGGTAATACAGGGTGGAAACGGTAAACGGGGCAGTAAGGGGAGCTGCAGCTACACAAAAATGGTCTTAGGTAACAATCCGTAATTTTCTCACATAATTCACAGATTTAATTAAAAAATAAAGTACAGTTAGCAAGAAAATTGCCATTTTACATAAAAAAAATTTTTGATGCCAATCGATTTTCTTTCCGACACTCATCAAGAAGTTCTTCCAAACCAACCTAGGTTAGAGTACTCAAAAAGTCAGAAATCGCAAAAAATAACTATCAGCGGGGCAGTGTAGGGGAAATAGTTAGCCAGAAAATTGCTATTTTACACAAATCATTTTTTGATGCCAATAATTATTTTTTATTTGACATAAGACATAAAGCCGGAAAAGTTACAAATACATTACAAACGAATACAAATCCTACTATCTACAAATAAAAAATGCTTTGTCCTGAAGGACTATCTGATGGAACAACGGACAGCCTAAACCGCTGATTGTAGAAACCTGAAACTTGGAGGGTGTATTTTCTGTATAACGTAGGCATACGATAAGAAAGAATTTTGAAATTATGACCCTAAGGGGGTGAAAAGGGGGGGCAAAGATTGTATGGGAAAATGTGATTCCTTGGTCCAATCTACTTCAAACTTTGCAATCAACAATATTAACAGAATTGATGGACGCGTTTCATGTTGCATTGAAATTCATCCCCTAACGGGGTTAAAAAGGGGTAGAAAGTTATTTTGGCGGTGATTTGTTTCGAATTTGATATCAATACTCCTTCGAGATTTTGATATAAACTACAAGTTATTTTGATACATGTTTCAAAATCCAATCCGATTTTTTTTCCAAAAGGTTGAACTCACATAAAAATTTGGTGCAAAATTGCCAATACTCTTTAAAATTGGAATGTCTCGAAAGTCACCGTAAAATATTAATACCGCATTTGAAGGTTTCTAAGCTTTGAAGAGGTTGTGCACTTTAAGACACGGTGTCATAGCGTAGGGACGTAGAGTTTGAAATTTTAAATGGTAGGTAAGCAGTTGTGAGAGGTCCGCAACGGTTTACAGCAGCTATATCATGTTGCGGCTCATTTAATGCACCTTGATGAGAACTGCAGACCTAGCTGGAGTATGACTGTCATCGAGTGTCTAAGTATGAAGATGTAAAGCTGTCAATAGAAGCCTTTAAAGCTGTTTTTGTAAACATGGTAATTTATTATTATTCAAATAAATACGTTGTTAATCACAAGTATTTGATTTTGAACAAAATTGCCCTTGGGTACGTAAATTGACTTCAATGCATATCTTGGGAGATACACCGTTTTAAATAACTCCGCAGCAAAATAATGATCATGTACCGGGAGCGCATTTTCATTATGCGGAAGGATGTGTGTGATGTGCTCTTTGAAAATTGTATTATGGGTGCTTACGACCCACTCTCTGTAACCCGCTCTTCCTCTTATGTGACGCAGACGAAGTTGCGCGGGTCAGCTAGTTATTATAATACAGTAGAAAACGCGGTTACCACATCCGAGTTTACGGTATTCTACGGTTTTATATATCTACCTACATATTCTAATTTAACGATTATTTTTCTGAGTCTAGCACCTAACACTCGTATACGTGTTCCGTTTTATACATTTTATAAATCCGAATTTGTCCTCATTTATTCACATTATTCAAATATTCTCTCTTAAACTTTTATTATACCGATTATAAACGCATTATAAAACTAAAACATCTCATATTTTAAAGCGTAGCAATCGCAGCTGGTAGACTTTTATTTATTTTAATTAATTATATCAGTTCATTAATATGTCAAGACCTGTGTTTTTAGATAAATAAGATTGTATTTCTTGTTAAAAACATTGGCATTCAATATCACAATTAGTATTCTGAATGTTAACAATCACCGAAAGAAAAAAAAGATCACTTGAGGGTTCTGAAAATCGGATTACTTCTACTTACGAAGTTTATTTTAGCGATTTATATTACTTATTAGATCTGTTCCAGTATGCGAGTCTTGTCACGTAGGTACCTTCTCCCTATAAATAAACGATAGGAAACCTGCTGGGGCAAGTCTCTCCAAGAATATTAAGACTGTTTCCAAAATATCAAATATAAACATCATCACACGTAGACAGGACCGCAATTTAATGAAGAATATTCAATTATCTCAAAATATATAAGTAACAAGTACTTTATGCTTGTAGTCCTTTATATTGGCATGGGATAAGATGTCATAAGTTTTTATTATGGATGTAGTTGGTATATTGCAGGGAGCAGTCTGGGCGAGGCGCGGCGCCGGCGACGATTCTCGTTTGCGCGATGGCTATCAGAAGCGCAATCCCCTATTCCTCGCAGTGCTAATCAATGAATAATTACTCTGTTTAAGGGGCACCTCTATAAATAGCCGGCTGGAGCGCTGACCTGGAGCGACGGGTTAGTCCGGCCTGACAGCCGCGGACACTCGCAGCAGCCTCGCTCGCCGCCCCCCGAGCCCGCGCCCGCCGCGCCCGCCGCGCCACCGCCTCCGTCGCTGCGGCACTACAGGGCTGCCTCCACCACAATAGTTTTTCCTCAGCTCTGAGGAAATATAACCACTTATCGAATATTTCTCTCCGCTATTCATTATAATTGTGACAAGTTTAATATGAAGCCAAATTCTCTCCGCCTAACATGGAGATGATTCATTGCTCACATATTGATAAGCCTCCTTTCGAATCGATTAGTTTCCAGACGCCTGCTAATTGCAGCGGGCGCGTCTTCCCGCGGGTGCAACCCTACGCCGCAGCCGCTCTACTCGACACGCCTCCGACTCCGCATCCTGCCGTTTTTTGCAAAATTAACTACAAAGGAATCTTTGTAGGCAAAATGTGGACACAGTTTTTCCAAAATGATTCATTTCAATAGTCAAGTTACTTACTTTATAAAGGATCGACTTTTTAAGTCGAGTTTTATTTAACACTTGTATATCTATAATTAGAAATAGAATTCCCGATGCATCGATAGCTGGCTGGTAAGCGCCGCAGCACAATGCTACGAGGATTGTGCGTGTGATTTTACAAGTAACGGCAGTTCTAACCGAGCTATCGGCTCAGGTACCTACGGTGCCAAGAGGTTATCGGTTATCGAGCTGTCTATAAAGAGATAACCACATATATGGTGCCTATAAGAATTTCCGATTGAAATTGCTTATGGATAAACCTTGCAAAATTAATGTTACTATTGTCATTGCTCGAGTGTTCTATACGCTTATACTAAACGCAACATTACATCAGCAGTAAGTTAACCATAACGTGCAATGATAAGAAAATATAGTAGATCATACATAGAACAACATGTAGGTGTCAGCGACTCGGTTTAGTAAACACAAACAAGCTGTTATTTAATTTGGTGAATCAGGTGATGATTTGGCGAAACAAACGACAATGACATAGACATTGGCGAGGTGGGGACAAGGCTGATTGTGGCGCGCTGGTCGCAGCCCGAGACGGCCGGTGCCCGCCACCCGGCGCCTCGCGCCCGGTGCGGCGGGCGCCCGGCGGCGTGGAACAAATGCACAGACCACGCCAATTTGCCACTCGTCATGACAGACACTCGCCACCTTATTTGTATAACGTTAACATGCTCCACTACAACTATATTTGTTTCTGTACCCAATACATAAGTAGGCTTCTAAGTGTGCAGTTCATTTTCTATTACCTACATGGCTACATACTTATTCTCCAAAAAGTAATCGATGAAAACTCTTATCAGGTAGGCAATAAATTAATTTCAGCGTGTCGATCATGAATGATTAATTTCTAAGTAAAGCTATTGTAGTCTGCACATACCTAGTGGGCTACTTGTACTCCTGTTAAGTAGAAACCACTTACACACACAAATAATCTGTAGGACAATATTATATGCCATTCCTGTCAAGGCTCCAGACTGTCCGTAATTAAGGTCGCTAAAGCGGCCTTGGATATAAGACATGATAGAACCTGTAAGGGAGAAAAATGATAAAAATGAATGCACAGCGATTAAACTTGTTGTAATGAATTACGGCATTGCAAGGACGCAGTAAAGTTGAATATTGCATCAGAATGGTTACGAACACAGGGAGGCAACGATCGCGTGGAATGTTGGCGCGCGGCTGCAGGGTGCGCGGGCGCAGGCCGCTGCTGGCCGTCGCCGCGCGCTTACGCTCCCTCGCCCGCCTCCGCCCGTGACTCACCGCTCCACCATCTCACCACGTTCAGATTGGGGAAGTACGTGTTTAATGCGTCGATCCAACAGTTTCTTGCAAACCTTCCACTTACCACGCAAACTGACGTCACATAACTACGCAGATTTAATTCATGGGCCAGGTATTTTTCTTGTGTAGATGAATCATAGATATTAAAGTGTGCGTATCGATACAAAGTTTAAATTAAAGTAATTTTTCATTCGTCTGACTGTATGCCAAAAAAACCCATGTTCCAAATTAGCCACATATGAGTTTGTGCCTGATAGGTTCAGCATACTTTTCCGCATCAATTAACTGAAACTCATCGTTGATAAAAATGTTCACCAATTTTTCATTATATACTTACTAAAAATGTAACTTTATAAAGGAAGTCGAAACATAATCCAAAGACTGAAATGAAAGGGTTAATCAACATACTTTTTAGCTTGTCACACATGCGTGAAACGTAGCGGAGACTGGCCACTTCGCTAACATGTCACGCTTGAATTCAACCGACTCACTTCCAAAAGTTAATCAAAGAACTTTACGATCCACCGACCGGAGTAAAGTGGTTAGAATTATTTAGAGACTGGGGATTGCTAATAATTTAACGAAAAGGCATGCTTCATATAGATTCCGTGGCCTATTCAGGTCCGGGTCTGGAGGTAACACGATTTGGGGGAATTTACCTCTTCATGGAGTTTATTTTAATTGGTTTAAAGTATAGATGGTGCGTATGTATAAATAAAATAATGCTTTTGTGTCTCTTCTTCTCGTCTGAACATGAACCGCTCTGTCGTTTTATTTTTTAATTTATATTCATTTGAGACCAGACCAAGACCTAAAAGTCAGCTAAGGCTAAGATAATTTACATAAAGGAAAAGATATATGGTATCTTTATTACACAGTTAATGAACAAGTCAGAACATTCAGTTGGTGATGAGAAGAAAATATTTTATTTCCAAATTTTTCCTCTGTTCCATATGTTGCATAACGTAGTAGGCTCTCTGAAAATTTCATGTTCAACTGTGAAAAGCAAAATAGTACTGTTCGCTTACACATGCCCTCAATTCAAAAGAAATACATAGAGTGTACGATTATAATTCCATGGCTTAGATTCGATTTATATACGCTTGCTATAGTAGCTCTTATTTCAGATTATCGATTTAAAATAATAGGCCACTTACTCAAAGTAAACAACACAAGGTCAATTGTATACCTTACTAAGCAGGAATCATCTATTTTAAAATTGCAAGTCAGTATTCAGACTATTTTATGAATCGCATTGTTTGTCATGAAATGTTATGCGAGAAACAAAGAAAAGTTTTCAAATGAACTTCCCAAAAATCATTTATTAAGCACCAACAAAAACAGAAGGTATATGAGTGGAATATTCTTGTAAATGCGAAACGTCATCGATACCTACTATCAGTCAATTAGTGATGAATCATTGTGAAGTAGAGTGCAAGTGTGAGGCGCGGGCAGCCGGGCAGCGAGCGTGAGCGGCCGGTACAACGCCGGGTCGCCGTATCACCGATATATCTCCCGGTTGCTAAATAATATCGATTTTATGGCGCGGCAGATGGCCGGCCTGGAGCCCGAGAACGCCGTCTGCGACCCTCCCGCGCTGCACCGCCAAGCTCTCCTCACCCCCGATTGAGATTTATCCTCCCAAAACATCCCCTGCACACTAGAATGGATTATTCGATTTATATTAAGTTTCCGCAATTTCTATTGAGAGGGTTCCCAAAACGAGGTACCTAAGCATTAGCGCGACGGATTTGGTGTTCCTTTGTAAACATTTGGAAGGGCATGTCACCGAGCGACGGTCATTAATAATAACAATGGGTGATGTTAGTGGGCTAATTTCCAATCGTTGCTTGTGCCATCTGCCGTTCCTCCTACGTATTTCTGCTTGTTTGTGTTGGAAACAAAAAAAACTGTCAACGAATGTGAATAAAAGATCTCTGTGTGTACGAGTAATTTTATATAAATGGTCCTCCCAAATAGAAACAAAAGGAAGCTTAAACGAATACAGATTGATTCGAGCATAAACATAAATCAAAGCTACGCCTAATAAGGGTAAAAATACTTTCCATATTTTTATTCAAATCGGAATGCCAGCGGATCGGATCCAAACACCGGAACACAAACAGTATCCAATATTATGAAAGCAAACGTAAGTCTGCGGAAACATCCCAATAAAAATAAACGATTGTCAATATCCAAGTCCGTAATGCAAATTTGCTATTGCGATAAAGGGCCGTGAAAAACGAATAAGCTTATATTCCATTTTACATAATCTCCGTCTAGACGGAAGCTGACCGCTCCGCTCGTACGGTTGGCGTTCTCGTATTGAGTGCGGAGTGTGGCTGTGCCGCCTGAACACACGGCACAGCCGAGCCCCGGATTTGCATCCCACGTTTGTTTGTGAACTACGGATGAATTACGAGCGATTTTCACAGCTTCAAAAGTACTTTTCATCCAGGTGGGCTCGTAAACTTATCTCTAAGTTCGACTTTTTAATTCTTTCAAAAAGGGGGTTTATAGGTATAGCTTGTGACGGGTGCTGCCTGTCGTAAATTCTCCATACAATAGGACTTTTCTCTTGAGCGTTGGATGCTCATCTGTGATTTAGAAAATAAAGGATAGCAATACAAAAAGGAGTAGCTCATTCATCAATGGCGGTGTGGCAGTAATGTATCATGTTTCGTTGTCAACGGACGTCTCTGTCCATTTCTCATTAATTCTAATTACGCTCAAATGTTTAGGGTTTCACAGGGATCGTTATACAATAAACCCTTTGAACTCAGAGACGTTAATTTTCATTAATTATAACAACTTAAGATGTACAGTTATAATCAACGAAATCTTTTACGCTTTGTAACTTTGTTGTTATTTTGTTTCCTGAGCTGAAACACGATATTTCTGAAAATACTGAAATAAGTTAAGTTAGTTAGTGTTAGTAATTGTTGAACCTATCAAAATCTTTTGTCTGTTTAAGCAAATTAAAAAATAACTAATTTTTAAAGCTTACCAAACATCCGTGTTTTGTAGAATAAAGTACGTAAGTGCAGGTTACATGAACAAACATAAGATTTGTCTTTCATTAAAAGAAAATATTAGGTGCTTCACTTGAGCTGAGCCTCAAGTGAGTTTAAATTACTGATAAATTACTATTTATATGCAATATTCTCGTTTGCTCGCAGCTGCAATTGCACGTACCTATTTTATTTATTTTGTTGTTTTCTACGGAAACTTCTATTTTTCTGAGATAGCAATCTGCACGCGGGCAGACATTGCGCGAAATAGTTTTATTAAAGGACGTTTTATTACAGCTCTGTAAATTAGCTTTAGAAGCTTCGCCATTTATTTAAATGAATGGCGAAGCTTCTAAAGCTTTGAATATTTTTTTATACAGTTTTGTTTCTACCTGTTCGTAGATATTTGTTGTCAGAACAGGAAGAGGCTAGTTTAATTTTTAATCTATACTAATATTATAAAGAGGAAAACTTTGTTTGTTTGTTTGTAATGAATAGGCTTAAAAACTACTGGACCGTTTTTAAAAATTCTTTCACCATTCGAAAGCTACATTATCCACGAGTAACATAGGATATATTTTATCCCCGTACTCCCACGGGAACGGGAATTACGCGGGTGAAACCGCGTGACGTCCGCTAGTATTAAAATAAACACAAAAAGTCCGAACAATATATTGCATTCACAAAAAGTGTTTCGCTGCCGATCAAAACAAAGCTCGGCTTCTCAGAAGCATGCCACACATTTGGTAATGGTTTGCACTTCCGCTTGTTCCCATACGCTTTTTAGTCAGCCATCATGCGTCGTACGCAGTTCAACGAATTAATTTAGCCAATGAAAAACGCCACCAGCTTCGCAGCAACCGCGTGTCTCATTAAATCGAACGATACAAACAACCAGTGTCCAACTTGTCACTTGTACATTTAGGATTTGTTTTTCTCTACCTCTGCTCGAAACACATTAAAATCGCAATTTATTGTTTTCAATTACAAATAAGTAGCATGTTGGAACAGCTTGCAATGACAATAATCAACTCACTTTCAAGTGATATATAATTATGTCACCGTAAAATTGTCAAATACGTTATATTGTAATATCTCGAAATATTGTCAAATGAACATACTGCTTTCAACAAAACGCATTATTTTTCGTGAAATGCGTGCGATGGTAGTCAACGCACGCGGTGTGGAGGGAAGGAGGGGTCCCCCTTGCCCAATGGTACAACTCTCATGAAAAGATATTGTACCATTCCTGAGAAATACCTATTATTATAACCTAACCTTATAACACTTTATATTTCCCTAAAAAGCGTCCCCTATTTCCGAGTGCAGGGTTTAAAGGAACCTAACTAACCCAACGGGGGGGGTGCCCCAAGTCCCGATTATGGGGGCAGAGATACTTCCGTATGTTCACTTGACAATAATTCGAGAGTTTACAATATCGCTAGAGAGAAACACGTTAAATTGTAATATAACGTGTTTGACAATTTTACGGTGACATATATTTATAAGTAATAACAAAATGAACCATTATTAGTTTAAAAATGCCAGTTAAACTTCACAAAATTCCAAAACTTTCAAGTATTTATTTGGTGTATTATCGCTCGTGGTTTTCCCCATACGAAATGTGCAGATTCCAACCGGTATCAATCGTGGTCGGTTTTTTGGTTTCTCATGGGCTACTTATAGTCTGATGTTCTGGTTTCGAATGACAATAGCGCTCGATAGGCCGGTTAAAATTTGAATAAACACTTCACATTCACTACTTCACCTAGAAACGGCGCGACAAACGTTATTTATATCCGAATAAATATGTGTAGAGCAATAATTAGGGTCGATAATGGAAATCCGCGCCCCGGAGAACAAAGAGCTGACAGTCCACCATTGCTCGGGCGCCGTTTAGGTCGTCAAGGTTGTTAGCCCTCTGCCTACGAGCGAGATGATATAACTCGTTTCCTTCAGTAACTCTTACGGCTGAGAATACACAAACGATATACATCAGCTACGAATTGCTGCGCGCAAATCCATGCGTGGCCGATACGCTTGCGTTGCCGTCACCGGCGAATTAGTACGCAAATAAATAATAACCCAATAATCATTACGTCACGTCATGTCATATGTAACAAGTACCTATTAAAAAGAAAAGCGAACGACTTAAAACAGATTGTGAGAACGATTTATAATGTATTTGCGATGACCACCGAATAAGAGGAATTAAACAACCTCTTGTTCGCTTATTCGGATCCTGCAGGTTTTTCAATAATTATAATTTCAATAATATGTCACCGTAAAATTGTCAAAAACGTTATATTGTAATATCTCTAGCGATATTGTAAAGTCTCGAATTATTGTCAAATGAACATACTGCTTACAACAAAACGCATTATTTTTCGTGAAATACATGCGATGGTAATCAACTTACGCGGTGTGGAGGGAAGGAGGGATCCCCCTTGCCTAGTGGCACAACTCTCATGAAAAGATAATGCACCATTCCTGAGAAATACCGATTAATATAACATAACCTTAAAACACTTTATATTCCCCTAAAAAGCGTAGTCGACGGAGCCCCGCTTCGCGGGGCCCCTATTTCCGAGTGCAGGGTTTAAAGGAACCTAACTAACCTAACGGGGGGGTGCCCCAAGTCCCGATTATAGGGGCAGAGATACTTCCGTATGTTCAGTTGACAATAATTCGAGACATTACAATATCGCGAGAAAAAACACGTTATATTGTAATATAACGTGTTTGAATTTATAGTGTATAGTTATTTTTACAGTAATATTTATTTTATTATCTAGTGGGGTCTTCTGTTTAATCATTTAGTACAACACCTAGTTACAACATGGAAAAGTACAGAAAAGTTGGTACAATTCTGCACCCTCATTTTTTCTACCATTTCATTTATAAAAATTCTGCGTCTTTCTTTAAACAAAACATTTCAAGTAGTATGGACCTTATCGAAATCTATCGATACGAGTACGTGAACTACAGATTTAGTCACCTGCTGATTTTTACACGGCTATAATAAAACACTTTGACCAATTGTAGCACAATGGAAGGACAAACAAGGGGATATTGTTTTTTTTTTATAATTCAATGATTTGCGTAATTTCGTGATGACATCATTGTCACCCAGTGAAGCGTGAATCTCATTCTTTAAGTTCAATATTTAAATTAAATAAGTGTTTAGCTTAGAATCGTATCATAAAACTAGATAAAGGATAACCGACGTAGTACCCAACTTCGTATTTTATTTCATGTATGACCCTTTTTTAAGGATGGGAAATGATCAAATAACTTCTCTGGCTCTGGGCGGAGCGGGACGGAGTGTCAGACTTTTAGGGACTAAAACCCATCCATGTTCCTTCCTCGCCCTTTACGTTCCGGGGCCACGGTATCTCTTTCAAACAGTCCCGCAACCCCAGGTTCATGTATGACCCTAATTGTGTTTTCTCAGAGATATTAGATTTTAGATCAATCGATGTCCATTGAATGCTGTGGGGTCGCAATGTCGAGACAAATCGTTTGACACGTCATTCGTCAGTTCGGTGGACCAAGACTAAAGCTGAACAAGAGTACCTACTTGTACACACAGAATATTAAACAAAAACTTACTTTGCATTCCGAGACACGCGAAATTCGAAGAGTAATTTAATTTGTAAGTGTATTGATATAAATATAATATATTTAATGGGAGTATTACAGTTTTTTGTCGTTCCAGAGGAATGTTGTAAGTCTTCAGAGGCGACTCTATAATGAGGCTCGTAGATTACGTGCTATTACGGTGTAGAAAGAACTTGACATTTGTGTTACCAACACATTTTGTTTGATAATTCGTTTTTGTTTACGAAAATGCAGCGAATAGAAACTAAGACGTTTATTTTTATCTCTACATGTTTGCAATTATTTTTAAATATTTAAAAGATTTAATTTACTATCGTCACAAGCGCTCTACTTGAATATTACACCTATAAATATTTTAAGCGGGGCAAGTTAGGAGTGGTTTGATGCCTAACAAGCAAATTATACGAAACACAAATCCCACGATCCCCGTTTCGCACTTGACTGCCTTATTCTTAAGAATTCTAAGCCGATTTACATATCAAGCTTAAGATTCAAATCTGCTGAATAAGTTTAACCTGTGAATATAAATAAAGCACTAGGTATAACGCTTGCGGACTGCAAAGTCGTCACCGAACTGCGCATGTAACTGTACCAGCGGATACCCAAATATTTAATGAGATTAAACGGTAATGCTCTGCAATCATTATTGGTCTCTCCGTAATAACATCTGCCTGTTTTCTGAATTCGTGTGCACGTTTGAGACCATTGCATGTTTTTAAATGACTCGCAACGAGAAAGTCGTCGATATAAATATCCCAGCCTGGGAAACGGACCCGCTAAAACACTGAATCTAAAAAAAGATTATCACACATCGCTGAACGAGGTTTACAGGTACCAGGCACCTTTATAAAGGATGAATTTAGTTGATGAATGTAGGAAATGAAACAAAAGGCCAGTTTCTCATCTCTCGTCGAGTGTACCTAGTACACATATTGTGCCAAGGATAGAGGTACATAGCGAGTCTAAACACTTACATGCCTAGGAAGTACCGTAAGTAACTGTAGGTCATTGGCTCATGAAGATGTCAGGAAAGCAATAAAATTTATTCTATCAACACGACAGCATCGTTAAAATTAACAATACTGCATTACAGTCTAGGCAGTATAACGATTAATCTCGACGCTTGGCTAGCATTCCGGTGGCGCGCGATCTGCGCTGGCGCAGACCCCGGGTTGCATACGACGTGCTGCGAGGAGCAGACGATGCCGCCGTCGCCGCCGCGGCGCGCCTTGACGCCACATCCCGCAGCACAAAGCGCCAAGCGTCACACAGACGTGACCCCACACAAACTAACTCTTCACTTTTCATGCAATCGTCTGCTGGCTCACGTATCAAATCTTTTGTTCTATGAAAAACTTTCTTTCCAATAACTTCTAAAGAAAATGGTTTCCATACATAATAATCTATATACCCGTGAGCTTCTGTAGGCTTTCAATTCATTTCGCTCCACGTTATGAAACTCACTAATCTGAGCATTATGATAAAGTATGCATTTTTGTTGGAGGTCCAATAAAATTAATTAAATATTCAAATAATACAAACATAACAAATTGGAACAAGTCGAAAGCATTAATACGAACAGGGTTTAAAACACGTAATGCTTGACTTAATGATAATATATCTAACTAATACAGTTATTAAAATTGGTTGGTCTCAATCACACGGCCTTTACATATCCTTCCATGTTGAAACGCCTAACGGTCATGAAGGATACGGAGCCACCGCCAGAGATAAAAACGAGGTAGATTTTTTTATAATAAGAAGGGTTTAAAAAGATACACATATTTACATTAACGTAAATGTGTGAAATAAGCGAGTTGCGCCGGTCGATCGCACAGTGCGTCTATAAGTTGTACGTCAATCCGCTGGTCGCCGGTTTAGTCTTCGGCGCGAGTGATTTATTACCGCTCACAAGACGCCCCATTACCGTGTCACAATCAATAACCACCGCACTGGCGACTGATGAATTCTGCTTATTTCTTCCTCTTTGCCATCAAACACCCGGCGCAGGTTAACTATATTATCACAAGAAACGTCTTAGAAGACTCACCATTATGAATGCTTGTCTATGTCACATAAAAAAGCTAGTTTATTAACTTTTAAAATAACTGCTCGTTAATGTTATTGCCACAGTCGAACACTGCAAGAAAATGACTTCAGTGTTATATGGCAAGACTTGCAGGGATTATTATAATTACTATTGCCATAAGTCTAAGGAAACAATGAAACCTAAATCGTTGGTTGTAATAGGAGAATTCTACGTTCAACCCCGTTACATTTTCTCTGGACACTGGCTTCGATGACTTTTATAACAATAAAAGTCAAAACGTTATACAAACATTTTATGAAACAAAGGAAATAAGTAACGCTAGTTATATTTTTTGTACATTATATTTTGTCATATAAATAAGGGAAAAATATAATACAAACGGTGGGTACTTCGTTTGACGTCGTAGCGTAAAAATATATTTATAGATCAAAGTTGTTAGGTAGACGACGCACATACTTACAGAATTACGTCCCTAAAAGGGCCGCCTAATACGCTTTGTGTAAAACTCTGCCCCTTACGAACGAAACAAAGCCATGTTGCTACGAATTCTATGCTCATAAAGTTTTACGTTATAAGAAATTCTAGAAGTGAGTGAGGTTCAAATATTTCGTGAATCGTGTTTTGGTGTTAAACTAATCTTAAACTGTTTTATATGAATACAATAAGAATGATGTTACAAATCCACCTGCTAAGGCTGGCGATTAGGGCATTACCCCCGCCCTTCGCCCAGAACCGGTCGTTTTAGCGATGTTTGGGGAAATATTCACGAGTGCAACATACATGACTCAATGTGTTATGAATCTTTTACAGTATTTGTTATTGTTAAAAAATTAAGTCACTTATCTAAAGTTACTTAGTTCAGTAACAAGCATACCCTTTATGCCCATTTTCCTATTACACTAGTAACTTTTCTTGTCAACCATAAAAGCTGCCTACAGAGTCGGAGAAATTATGTTGTTTTCGATAAATGGGTAATAACTGAATAAGTTTGTGTGAGGCTAGCAATAATGCTGACTTAGTAAAATTATAATTAAAATCTAAATTATATTTCATAAAGTTAAGCTAAGTTAAGTATCTTAAATATCACAAAATTAAAGTGTAAATAATCCTAGCACACCTTTTGTCTGAGTACAATGCAAATTCAATTTATATGCATTTCCGTAGCAATTGCATTAAAAAAAACAAAAAGCTGTTTCAGTTTGGCATTGGTAAGTGCTTATTACAATCAATAAAAGCAACAAAGAATAAAATGAGTCACAATTTGCTGGCGGCACACAATCAATCAAGTAATTTGATTTTAAACTACTGTTCCTTGCACTAATAAAGTAATTGATACACATTTGATGATAGTTAATCATCATGTGTAATAGCGCCAATAACAACTCCGCCCACTAATGAATTTATTAACAAAAAATATGCAAATGTAACGCAAATATATCTCGGTGTTATCTCTTCGTGCAGGGTAAACAAACTTGGGCAACGGCGACCACTTCTCCACTCAACGGTACTTGACATAATTGTACATGTTGATCTCGATGAAGCGAGCTTTCTTCTCTTGTATTTCCCACAACATGAACATGAATAATCCGTGTAGGTATTACCTATCACTCAAAGCCGAAAGTAAGTGTTTCATTACAGAAAGTAAAACCAAACTCACTGAATAATTTTTATTAAAAAAATAATAAAAAACATAACAATAGCTTTCAGATAACACAGATAAGTAGGTAAATGTGACTTTGTGTTGAAGAAAAAACATCTATAGCTTTATGAAAAGTAAATCAATTAACTTCCTTTCACTAGTTACCTATTTAAGAATCATTTTTCGTTGGCAGCGTGCAGTGTAGACATTTCCTTAAATTTTTGTTGCTACGTGCAGACGAACACGCGAGAACAGTTAGGAAATAAAGGTACTTACATACTTGCTTACAAGAATTCCGTATTTACCCTCGGTGATTATTTACATAGAAGTTCTCAGGAGGTTTGTGGTCGTATAGGTACTTACACTCGTACATGGTCAAGTGAACGGAGGTCTGTGTCAGCGCCGGAACCTCTATTTGTCTTAACGCAATACCTGTCAATAACCGTCTTAAGTTCATTGGCACTCCCGCTTTGGCGCATCCATTGCGTAGATTTGTGCATTGCGCTCGCGCACCACCATTTGCTCAATAGGAACCCATCCGACTGGTGCCCAGCGTTGTAACATGATCTCGGTATACCATTAGTTTGTTGACAGAATAAATACTAAATAATTGTACTTGACTACAGCTCTGAACACTTAAATAAGTTAAACGTTCGAATTTATCTTTAGAGATGGTTTTGCACCATACGTATTAAATTGCGTTTCCGGTTAACTTTATTTTGTCTTGAAGGTATTTCGCATGTTTTGTTAGTAATGAAGGTACAAAAGACTAGCTAAACTTTATTGCCAGCTTGATGTATGATGATTACGATCACCATCACCAAATCTAATTTCTCTTCAATCATCTTCAAATCAAATTAGGTGAAATTACAAGTATTTCCATGTAACATCATCATGGCGCTTGCAACAGCGTTTAAATATCGGGAACTCAGAATAATGAATAATCACGAAAGATATCCCGTAAGTGATAGTACAATTTTTATTTCTATTTAAGGTGAAGCTCCAGGGTAGCCATCTCAAAAAAAAAAAAGAAAACGGTAGCCCGCGAAATGGAAATTTTCTTACGTTTTTTGCAATTTGCAGGCCAGCGCTAGGTTGTATGTTGATGAAAATAATATGATTTATGACTATTTCGTGACAAAGTCATTTAATCGAGTAACGAGAGCAAACATGAACTTGGACGGTTGCATTGATCATTTTGATGATTGTAATTCTGCAATTACATACTTCTTACAGCAGCGAATATTTTCATCAACATACAACCTAGCGCTGGCCTGCTAATTGCAAAAAATGTATGAAAATTACAATTTTGCGGTCTACCCTGCTGCTTCCACCTTCAGTAAATTTTTAAAAACGTGTGGACGCTTCTAGCAAAAAAGATAACTTCTGCGAATAGAGCTATAATACATATAAATAACTTCTCTACCTAGAAGCTCGGAACTCATTTTCCTTTACTTCCAACCCTACCCACAACCACAAACGTGGTGACCAATATTTTCCGCTAAGTAAGTATTTATCTCCTTTGAACCTAATGAAACATTCCTAGAAGATGAAGTTAACGCGTATCTGTGAATGCATAGTAATGTTCATCTGTTATCCTGTATGTACGCTGTACGGGTAATTTGCTTTATCTTACCTACATCACTACAACAAACATTCTCATATCCGTCTGAATCATTTAGTAACGTTTCGAAACCTCTTTTTGAACATGACCGAACTCTAGCTGTCAATACATGTCATAAGTAATTTGAAAGTTGGTGTTAAATAAAACGGTGTTCAATATTTTGTAACAAAACAAGGAACACAAAGGGCGTTACACTCTTTATGCAAACAGAGAGCAATAAGCGCAGGCGCAGACACGTGTCTCACACACTCACACGTCACACATCGCTACAATCAATTAATTATCACAACTCTATCATACAAAATAACTTAAGGACGTGCTAATACGTGAAACAAATCGTTCAAATACAATGAACTTGTAATTGTCCAATCATTTCGGACTTTGGGGAATTCGATACCACAAATCCCAAGCCTTATTTTTTGCCAATTTAAATGTAGATTCATATTTCTAGACATAATTTTCAATTCTACACTGTTATTGGGATCTATTTTCTAGATTGGACCCAAGCTAGTGAATTTAAAATTCATTCGAGAGGTATGTAGAAGTGTTAACTAAACACTCGTGTTTGTTTTATTCTTGTAAGTAAATACAGATAATTATAGGCAGCTACTAATACCCACATATATAATGTCAATAGCTAATGTAACGGTGATAATACCACGTAAGGAACTAAAATTTTCACACGTGCCTAATGAGCAAAGAAAATAGAGACGACACCTTACAGTACCTAGTAGGTGACTAGGTAGGCATAGATACGTTCCTGTATACAGGTACTCTTAAGTCTTACTATCCAGTGAGTGCGTAACTTCTCAGTTCGCCATCAACAACGAACTCTATTTGTGATTTATAGGTAATCATTAAAATAAGTAAATGCGCAAGGAAATTGCTAACCTGTGATTAGACCTTTGTAATTCTAACTTACTGTAATAAAGTACAGACATTTAACTGTTTTTAAATTGAACTTCACTAAGAGGTGCTCACTGAAAGAAAATTACCATCATTCTACGCAGTAAAAGAAGGATTCATTCTAATCGAATTGCTACATCGGTTTTTTTATTTGTGGTTTAATAATATATTGAATGCTCATACATATTACTCACTTTCCCATGTATGTACAAGTAATTATGTTTTCGTTTTAGGAATATTAATGATAAGGTTAGTCACTACCTACTTATATACCTAAACCATATAAGAAAACATCGGTACATTCGTACGAGAAAAGAAAGAGAAGAAATTAAACACTGGTATTTAAAAAACGTTTAAGAAAACGGTTTCGTGATTAAACAAATTAAAATATAGCTTAATTTGTTGTTGAAACGTTTTTAATAACTGTATCGTCTTTAACCTAAATTTTTGTGCATGATAAAAGACAGACAGTGTCTAGGAATTCCTAGTTTCATCTAATATTGTACCTAACTGTCGCCGTGCTGAGAGTCAAATTACTAGAAGATATTAAGATATTATTATAATAACAGTTCGTGTTGGAGACTTTGACTATACTTATGTATAATTTCGATATATTTTTCCAAGACCAAAAGTAATTTAATAACCTGTGACCGCAGAAAGCTTTGTTAGGAACATACTCGTAGCTACTAAATAAACAGCGATCATGTGATGTTTCAGTACCAACGTGTAATTTTGTGTTTCGAAATAATACCTTTATCGTGTCGGACTGCAAGCTGCATCCGCGGCCATTTGTAACAATATTTATGTTTTTTTAATTAGTTCCTGTTTCTATTCGCTTTTACGTCATTATGCCGTCATGAAATTGACTCTAGTTATTCCCAATGATAGTAATTCCCTTCGCTGCGTTTCTTCCAAGAAAACCAGTTTTAAGGTCTTTCTACAGAAACTAAGGGAAGCAAGGGAAAAGTTTACATCTTCAATGAACCACATAAATAGTAAATAGGCATACTTGAAGAATGAAAACATCTTCTAAACAGCAACTTGATGCGTCATATTAAAGGAATCAATTAGTTACGTGTTATTAAAATTTCTGCCACTTTTTTCCATCACCACTTTGATCGGCTGACATCATATCAATTATTGTAATTCTCAGTTCCTTGGCCCTGAATAATTTGAGCAATTAACAATTCAGGATACGATATCGGACCACTGCACGAGAAAAACATTTTAATAGAAGTAAGTATATATACTCGTATCTGTATGATCCATATCTATTTCGCAAATAATTTCCTAAATGTAATATATTTCATTCCAATTGCTTGACATCATTACACTCGGGACATAATTAAGTTAAGTAGTTAAATAGAGGAGAAGAGCACTGCTGGTACTGCCACCAATCAACATTGTGACTGAGTTGGCTTATCATCGAAGCTCTGTTAATTCTTAATGGGTGAATCCCACACAGACCAATTTTCACGATGTGTTTTAGTGAAAAGCTTTTAAGAATGTTTGCGTAAATGTAAGTAAAGCAGCTTATGTAGTCTGGTTGTCGAGAATCACTCCCAGTTGAAAGCTTTAATAATATAGCATCTACAGTAATGCTAAAGTTTGACACCATTTACAAGAAGTTTGCTCCGCTCCTCCACTCGACCCCCAGTTGTGTTTGTAAGAGGTTAGAGGTATATAATCCATACAATAGCTACTGCTAAGGAGGCTTCTACATAACTGCGATCTTTATATAAACTGAAAGTCCATAGTTACATTGACACCATTCGACAAGGCAAGTTTGTTTTAATAACCCCCTATAGAACCAGAAGCGAATGAAATAAATGATCGTGATGAATATAATGATGCGCCAATGTCTGAGTTATTTTAACAAAAAAAGGCTAAAGTTTATAACGTTCAACAGTAAGGTTTTCGTTTTATCTCGAGATATTCTCAAAAGTGTTTATGGAAAAAAACGTTCACTAATCTTTATTTTGCGAAATTAGCAACACGGATGCGGTCGTGCAACATACTTCGTTAGTATAGGCAGTGGCCGGTGGCCAGTGGCCAGGTACCCGCCATCATTCGGCCAGTTGAGTGTGACGAAGCGCAATCCAAAGCTCCGGTCAATGCTCGGCGCCCACAGTTTGGAAGGTCGCGGCGCGGCCTTCTTTCGGCCAGCCATCATCGTCTAATGTGCCGCCCGCGCCCCACACCCTGTATTTATTTCGATACACTAACAGTTATGAGTGCTCTTGCATGTTTATATGTAGGTTATTTATCTGTGTCGACGTGTATTTTGATTTTAACACGAATAACTTCAATGAAATGGATAATTGGACTCAAAGCGGTCGCAGAGAATTTTAAATTGCACGAACGGATACCATATCAAATCTAACGCATCCATCGCTTTGCAGCTCATTTAGTGTTTTCAGATCTCACGGTGACATTATCATAATAGCTTAATAAGTCTTTCCTGCGAATACCTTTGTGAGAACGTCAGGGTCCGAGGACTGAGTCACACAACAGGCATTATGCGCGAACCCTTTATGTTTACGAAACGTACGAGCTTATTATTTATAATACCCGTGAATATCTTTTGATTAGAACATGTATTGAGGTTTTATTGTGAAAATGCATAGTAAACATTTTTGAGGTGAAGGCGTTGGCTGAATAAAAAGGTCAACAGAGGCTTTATCACAGCTTTATGCTCATTCTATCTCTATCCTTGTGTACGTCAACCTATATTGCTTAACTTTTATTTACTCGTAATTTTGTTTATAATCAAGAGTTATTCAGCATTATTATCGTATTGCGAAAGTTCTTATTATTTTACACAATACCTGTACATGTATACCTAACGAGATAGCTCCCAGATTTCATGCAAAAAAATATTCAAATCAAACCTAAAAAGCATGTAACATGCTTTACAAAGAAATATAGTGACCTCAAAATGAAAATCATGCAGCGCTCCTACCGTTACAATAACGAGGTCATTTATCAACTCTGTATTTGTTTGTCTCTACGTATAAAGATTCGTATTAGATTTCCATTCACAAATCTGTTTTAGATAGGTACGAGCTAGTCGGTTGTTGAATGTTTACCGTGGCTTCGTGATTGTTGCTACTATAATAGGTATAATCACGATAATAAACATGCAAATCGATGTGTACGTATGAAATGAAACGATGCGGACTGGCCGCAGTCGGCGATAAATCACGAACTCTCGACGATCCTTGCAGAAGAGGAAGTGGCCGCACAAGTATCTCCTCCACTATCATGATTCCGCAATTGAACATTAATCAAGTAAACTCGTTACCATAAACATCGCATTTACGTTTTTATTTTAATGCAATTTTGAAATATAGGTATGCAATCATAAGGATTAGAACCCTTTTTCCACTAATTCAGAAAGTTTTCAGTGGACTGTCGGTTATATGTTTCTTCTTGTCGTATCGATGTTACTTCCTTATTACACAGTTTGCACCCAGTAGTAGGTGGCCTATTATTGCAGCTGAGAAAGACAACTGAAATATTTTTAATAATTTGCAATCAGGATTTGGGTCCAAGTAGAAAGAAATCGTTTTAAGCGACACAATTTAAGGCGACCCCTACCGGAATGAAAATAACAGGTAGAGTTTCAAATTCAGTTAAAAATATTGGGCATTAATTTAGCTGTGATCGTAAAATGGGTTACGGACCCTGCAGTTGCTAAAAACTCGTTGATGATACCGAAGCTATGGCTTTAACAAAAAAAACCGGCCAAGTGCGAGTCGGACTCGCCCATGAAGGGTTCTGTAGCAGATTTAATGAAAGATAAATTGCGATTTACGATTTATGACGTATTAAAAAAAAACTACTTACTAGATCTCGTTCAAACCAATTTTTGGTGGAAGTTTACGTGGTAATGTACATCATATATTTTTTTTAGTTTTATCATTCTCGTATTTTAGAAGAAACAGGGTAACATTGACACATTTTTCCACTTTGGAAATGTCTCTCGCGCAAACTAATCAGTTTAGAAAACAATTATGTTAGAAACCTCACTATATCATATTTGAAGACCTGTCTAAAATTAGATTTTCAGTTCTAAGTATGGGGAACCCCCAAAAACTTATTGTTTTTTTTCTATTATTGTGTGAAAATCTTAATGCGGTTCACAGAATACATCTACTTACCAAGTTTCAACAGCATAGTTCTTATAGCTTCGGAAAAAAGTGGCTGTGACATACGGACGGACAGACCGACAGACATGACGAATCTGTAAGGGTTCCGTTTTTGCCATTTGGCTAGGCAACCCTAAAAAAATCCCTACTGTAAACCTTTTCATAATTTTTAGTTTACTATAGGAATAGGTACCTCTATTGAATACTGTAGATATCTCGAGAAAACAGTGTGGGGTGAACGTAAAGGGGAGCTAACAACACCGCAATAAATTGAGGTTGAGATTTTATGACGTTCAATCAGATGGGAAAGTTGGTTGAAACGATAATTGTTACTTTAGATACAGCTGGGTGTTACACTTTTACTAAGTTAAATATAAAATGTTAGCAGTTGTTAGTGTGATGTTTAAATAAGTATAAAAAACCGCTCTTCAATTATTTGAATAATACTTTAAATAAAAACTAGGAGGTCAAAATCAAAATCAAAGCATTTATTTCAAGTAGGCCAGTTACAGGCGCTTATGAATTGTCGAAACAAAGATGAAAATTAAATGAAGCTACAGTCCCAGTCACAAGACATAAAAACTGTGAAAGTACTGTCGTTGCCCATTCCCTAGCGTAGATCTCTATAGAGAAGAACGGGCAAGAAACTCCATGGACACTCTTTTAAATCATAATGTTGTTACAAAATCTAGGTTACACCATTCCTGTTGAGATGGTGCATTATGTGAGAACAATGTAGCAAGATGTGCACGATAAAAGTGTCCATAGTTAAAACAAACAAAAACAAAATAATTAATTAAAAAATAAAAACAAAAGCCGTGGCAACCAAGAGCTGACCAGTCCCAACCGACAGCGCCCGTTCACGAACATGACGCATGTATCAGCACCATTCAACTCAACCATTTTGAAGGGAACTAAATGACCCGACGGAATCAGCGGGACATTTGAGTGAGCATGACATACTCTTAACCGCCAGGGCACATTCAAGTCAAAAAATAAAAACGTAGGTTTCCAGCGAATGATAGCATTCTAGTACATAGCACTCACACAATATGGGATATGAGGTTATATAATATTAAAGATATTGAATTTATACAATGCAAAGATAGTTGTACAATCTTCAGCAGCTCCAACGCCCCTGTCCTTGTGGAGCAGGACCGGCATTGAGCCAAGCATTTTTATCAGCCATATAATCGTCCAATTTGTAATATGCTTGCTTACACAGTGTGCGTTTAATGCAAGTTTTTAAATTTGGTCTCATTTAGTTCAAGAATGCTTTGTGGAATTTTATTATAGCATTTCAAACAGTACCCCATGAAAGACGAGTCTACTTTAGCGAGTCTGAAGCCTAATAAGGTAGCTTAATCAGGTACCAACATGATTTACATTACTTTTTTTGCTCTGTAAACTTCAGCAACTGAGATATGAAAACAAAAACAGATTCGCTTTAAAAGTTTAATAAAGACAACACGATTAAAAGTTCCGAAAGGGCATTGTCTCGGATAAAATACAGCTAAAGTATACAAAGTTCAAAAAAGATCACAGAGACATGATCAAGGCAGTGAACGAGCACTTGAGGGAAATGGGATTCAGGTAGGAAAGTTTTTGGGCGAGCCGCGCTCGCGCCCTGCGCCCGCGAGGGGGTGCCCGTGCGCCCGGAAGGGACTGTAATGAAATAGGTAGACGAGACGCAGTTAACAAGTGCCGCGGTGCAAATTGCTTTTTTAACAAGTTTATTTTACTTAAATTTGCAGTTAATTACAAAAAAGTCACAATTAAAACAGCTTGATATGATAATTTGTTCACGCATTTGATTTTTGTTCAATCGAAAATATTGTAAACGACCTTATGTTGCGTCCTTGTGAAGGCCGATCGTTTGCCTATTATTAATAGTAAGTAAATGGTGTTCAGCGTATACAATCTGAGACGTAGATACGTGACGAGGCTCTCTATTACGCAAGCTCGAAGCACGAAGAACTAGGAAGTAACCTTTAACATCTGAAACTGTTCAAACAAATATAAGTATTACATTACCTGTTCGATATGCACGATTTTAGTAAATGAATAGACGATTAAGTTAAATACTTATCGGGTGTATTTGTTTATTATCCGAATAAAATACCGTGAACAATAACTCAACGGCTGTAACTTTGTGTTTAGTAACACTGCCTTCCTAATTTTTAGAAGATACTTTGTGTTGCTGATTAGGTGAGTAGGTCGAGGTTCATATCATTACACATTTTGAAGTAACTTTAGCCCAGCATCCGCAACATAAATAGAAAACGCCTTAACGAATTCAGTCTAGTCAAGCTAAAAACAGCACAACAGTCGATGTGTAGGATATAAATTATAAGTTAATGAAGTGTCATAGCCGTACGGCGGGCGGGGGCGATGCGGCGCCCTCGCGGTGCGGAGCCGCACAGCAGCCGCGCGGCACAAGCTCACGCGCCACCTGATGATTGATGTTAGGCGCAGTGAAAGCACTTGTATATGTACAAACATCTTGAACCTTAGCGGTATCAAATCCAACCACAAAAACAGCGTGCCCAAAACACGCGTTACAATTTTTCTCCTACATTGCACAATACGAATTTGTTAACGGGAACCGGCCATCTACATTCGACTTTTTTGTTTGTGCACGGCGAGTATAAATTGATAATGTTGGTAATTTGGCGCCCGGCCCGAGTGCCGTTGCCCGCTACACTAATGAGTTTATAATGGACACAATAATATAGGATGATAATATATTTTCAGAATCAATGTCTAGGTCGAATACGCACTGCGCGTGTAATAGCCCGGTATTAAGATGACACGAATATTAAAGTATGATATCCGGGAGAAACCAGAATATAAAAACGTAGCACTTGACTCATCGTGCCTAATGCTGCCGTCATAATCAAGAAGGGTGCACAACCTGCCACCACCTGTAAATAGAAAAAGGCATCTCATCTCGAAACAGATTACTTGCGCCTTTTACTTATGATGGCAGAATACAAGCAGGGCCTTCCTTGAGTATGAGACCAAATGGATCAATCTCACCAGGGACTAATTGCAAGAAGAATAGCTTTTATAAGATTGACTAAATACTGACTTTATATCCAACTTAAGGGATCGCTGAAGCTTATGCATCACGTGCATTAATCTTCTTATATATAAAATTCTCATGTCACAATTTTCGTTCCCATACTCCTCCGAAACGGCTTGACCGATTCTCATGAAATTTTGTGAGCATATTGAGTAGGTCTGAGAATCGGCCAACATCTAGTTTTCATCCCCCTTAATGTTAAGGGTAGTCCACCCTTAAATTTAATTTTTTAGACTAAATTTTTAGTTTTTATTATGATACAACATACAAAAATACATACAATCCTAAATTTTCACCCTTCTACGATCAACCCTTATTTTTTAATAGCCATTTTTTTCGGTTCGTTTTTCTCTCTTATGTGACGCAGACGAAGTTGCGTTGGTCAGCTAGTTATACATAGAAATAAACTATCTAGTATACTCAAGTTTTATGTACAAACCTTAGTGTATAATCATAATTGCTATCAAGTACTTATTTAAAGAGTTGTTAACAAAATATGAAGATCTTTATTGTAACTTCCATTTATATGTAGAGCGCGAAAAGTAGTTTAATCAAACTTATGCCAGTCTAAAATATTACAGAGATAAGTTGGAACTTCGCAGATCATTTTAGATAAATAAATGTTTCTACAAGAATATCTAACTTCCGTAATCAAGCGATCACAACTTGGGACATAAATAACAACGGAAACGGCGGAAACAGTCGTCCAAAACAATGATGTAGCAAACGAGGTAGCAGCCAGTGAACGCGCTACTGAACAGCGCAAATAAGAACACAGTCGACACGGGAAATAAGTTGGTACATATGGCTGCTATATGAGGTAGTACGCTCATATACTTACTAGCTATTAGGTTGTATAAACTATTACCATTATATTCCTTAAATTATCACGTTTGCACTCAGCTCGGTGGAGCGTTGGCGAGAAAACTTGATCTATGTAACAAAAAATAATTGCGCACTTTAGTTACAGGAAATGTTTAGTATAAAATAAGAATACATACAAAACAAAATAACCATTCCCTGTCATTACTAAAATGTTTATATTAAAACGATTCTTAGAGTTGTGCGGATTTGTGTCACGCACGAACAATAGCGAGAAATGCCTGGCCTGGGATCGTCTAGGGCCCAAAAATAAATCAAGCATGACATCACAACACACTGCTGATATACCGCCGCACCGCACGCGCACCTTCTATGAAATTAATTTTATTAATAGAGGTTGCTGCATAAGGTCTGAAAAATAAACACCATATGGGCTGACCACTTGTTCTTCCCAGAATAGTAAAATATGAGTTATAATACGAGTACCATTCCGACTAATGAGACATGCTCATACATTAATATTAATTTGATAAATACCCAATAAACCTTCAAAACAATGATAAATTGGGTGTGGAAAACTGATTAATCAAATTCAAGACTTCGCCAATGATCAGGTGTTGATTATAAATATATAATTAATGAATTTATATTCGTTGTAAACGTCGAAACGTGAGCATCGACGGCAGCGGCAGCGGCGCGGGCGCAGATGACGGCATTGCCTGCTGATCTTCCTTGTATTGTGACTCACCTGCTAGCGATCATGACCTGATCCGCAGATTTTGATTACTGGCCCCGACTAGGCTGTTAGCGAAATGACTTCACATTAATCGCATTATTCGTAATCATGTGTACCTGCTGCTTAGATTTTTTGTAGCCATCTTAATTACGGAAATACCGAAATCGGCGGAACTAAAAAGGCATCTAGCTACTTACACGTCTTATAATAAGCCTAAAAAATAACAAAAGTTCCAAGTTCTGCTATAGCTGTGAGTACTGTGCTCTAAACGCTTTCTACTGAACGAAGAATAAACCTTTGCCTAATCTCGCCTTTAATAGGAGTAGAATGAAAATAGCTCCACCATGTAACTGGCACTGGCGTTATGAAAATATTCTAATTGCAATAAATGTAAGTAGTTATAATTTGCACTATTATGAACTCACATAAGCTATCTAACATGTTTCAGCCTTCGTTGAAGATTTTGCTTTTACTGAAGACATCCGTCGCATTAATATCAGTTATATTTGAACAGTAAAGTTTATCGCATGGACGTAGGAACTGGTACGATCCCTGGAATTGCACATGATATCTGCCTGTAAAATGCAAATGCTGTGCTCACATCCGGCTCAGAATATCCCGAGATATTATTTAATCTATGATTATGATTATGCCTGTATCACATCAGCTCGTACCACTACGAGTCAGTCCGGCGCGTAATGTGATGACATTTCATCTTTTGCCCTTCATTGCCTTTAATGCGTAACTTATCGTAAATTAACTTCACATTGCAAATATGAATAAAGATTCCACCGATAGGTACTATACGAGTATGGTTATCTGTATTCCTATCGACCTTCCTTTCATTAGAGACGTTTACGGTGATTGAACATCCATAATCAGTGTGATGGTGATATCATAAAATGCGAAGGTTCGTTACTTAGTATTTCTATCAGAAATGAGCCTTCGTATTTCATTGGTTTTGAAAAAGTTATTCAGATAACCATTCAACTTGGCTTATCATGTTAACCGCTACTGAAACTGAGTGAACTTAAGTGTCGTTTTATTTTTAATATTCCATTTTCTGCCGTAAAACCATCAACCACCCACCGCCCACAGGTCATTATGACAGTTTATTAGTTCTCTTCAGATAAAGACACAGAACCCAAGCATCACAATAACATATATGATCTCAATGTCGCACATTCGTAGCAAAGTTTTCACACATCTCTGTTTACTTATGCGATCTTTTATGTATACAGGTTATTGTCGATTATCTATATAAATACTATGTGTACCTATGTAAATGATTATCGGAGAACATTGCAAAAACTTGTAATGAAATAATAACAGCGGAGCAGCGCCGAGGCTGTTATGAGACTATAAGAAATAAGTACCTACCCATTGAGATTATTCAACGATATCATGGCGTGTATCTCAATATGTACATCTCCGAGTTTTCTTGTACATTGATAGTTGATACCGACTAGGATCATCACTCCTCTTATCGACGTAACGTCTAAACTATTTACTTCCGCCATCAGTTTTTGTAATGTATTCTAGTACGTACTTAAATAAATATGTACCGTTACCACTTAAAACTTTCGTGAGAATGTAGAAACACTCAAATTAGTTTCGATTCAGTATTCGACTACACGCGATTTAACTGAATTGCATTGCAAATACAGACAATGCTGGTGTACAGTTAATAAAGGGAGCTTAAGCGGCGAGCGTCTTGCCTGAGTTTACGTTGGAGTCTTGGAGCTTTTCATTGCTAGTCGCTAAACATAAAACGTAACTAAGTAAATCGTTTTGTAATAACTTCATGATTATGGAAATTAATTAGTGCCCAAAGTTTTCATAAAGTTCCAAGTGTTTTGGAAAGTTAATATTACTGTCTCTATTTCCAAGCTAACTCGCTGTTTGTGTCTGTTTTTTTAAAACCGCTACGTGCTTGTCTACAAGAAGACAATGACGACCCGATTGGCGTGGTGGTAGTGACGCTGCCTTACGTTGATAGGGTCCTGGGTTCGAATCCCGGTAGGAGCAAATGTTTGTGTGATGAGCACGGACATTTGTCTCCAAGTCATGGATGTTTATATGTATAATAAGTATGTATTTACAAAACAAAAAATTATACAAATGTAGTATATCAACTACCTAGTGTCCACGACACAAGCTTTGCTTAGTGTGGTACTAGGTGGCGCTGTGTGTTAATGTCCAGCGATATTTATTTTATTTATTTTTAATGGATTTTACATTTTCAAAAGCAAATCCGGAAGGTTTATATGTTTAAAGCTTAGATACGTAATCAAGAAATCTACACGTTTTATGAATCCCTTGAAAACTACAAATCATTTTTAAGTCATGTAAAAAGGTATAATTTCAAGTTCCACTTCACTTTGGTTTCCCTTCTGAAAATGAAAGAAAGAAAGTAAACTCAACGTAGATGTAGCAAGTTTCAATATGAGTTATAAAATCTCAAAATGGAAGGCTCCGAAACTGGCATAAGTAGAGGCCTAGTAGATAACATGTAGTGTGCTCTACTTTTGCGATATCGCTTTAAATTGTTGGAGGCGTGGAGTGCACTGCAGTTAGTGGCAATCTGGCAATGTGGGCCGGCGGTGGCGATCGGATCGTGTTAAGTAACGGCACCTAACTAATTATCTATTAAAGGCAACAATGGTCTCACGTCGGCGGTGGCGGGCGCGCGGTCACGTCGTGTCGCACGCACCACTCGGAGGCCCCGCGCGCGCCGCCCGTGCCACCTAGTCCTCCGCATCGCCATCGCGACGTACCCCCGATGACAAACTGATTTTTTTTACAAGCTTTTGATAAGGCCTTCCATTTTTAGATCTTAAAAATCACCGTCATATTAAAACTTTAAAAGCTTTGGAGGCAAGTAGTAACCTTTTAGAAACAGTGTTACTTACTTTAAGTTTAAAGTTGCTACTTGCGACATAATTTATTTGCATAAATGTACAGTCTAAAATCCTAACCTGCACACAACATTAACAACATCGACTAAATCGAAATTGGAACGACTGAATTCAAGCTTGTGTTGGAGGGAACTCGACCGCTAGATCGCCTTTCAACTTTCCGATATCTTTTGTGCAACTTTTTTAGCATAGGCATTGTGCACATTCAGACAATCGTAATAGACATTGCCTGGGTACGTTAGGCACATAGTGGTACTATCCAGGTCAAATAATTTTATCTGCTGCATTCAAATTCTAACAGATAGAAGATTCAAGATTCAAAGCTCTGCCGTCCTTTAACTAGAAAGCCGTTGAACCCAAAGAGTTGTTTTCGAGAAAATGGCAAAAAATGGGCAAATCGCTGTTTCGTCGTTGTTGCTTTCAAGTGCATATATTCATCATAAATTCTGTTACTTACAGGCTTGCAAAGCTTTTTCCTCTCTTAAATATTCATATCGGAAAAATGTTTTTAGGCAGAAACATAGAGGTTTTTTTTAACTCCATTACTTTGAATAAAAAAAGCGAAAAAGTGTGGATTACACGCTTTCAAGTGACGTAATAATCATACAATCTGTTACTTACAGGTCGGCAAAGCTTTTACATCTCTGGAACTATTCATATTGTAAAAATGTTATTAGATAGAAACAGAGAATTTCGAACTCAATCACTTAGAATCAAATAGTAAAAAAGAAATACCATTTATTTAAAAGACGGCAGAGCTAAGTTAAGGTGATCCTACTAAACTCTAGAAAATAAAGCGCATTTTCTATTTACTTATACAAAAGTCCCGTTGTTGAATTTTGTCGAAATTTTATAATGGCGTAATTTTATTTGCAAGTAAATTGTCGTCTATACAGTTTTTTTTAAATGCACAGCTTCATTCGTAGTTGCAAAGCGTTCCGCTTAAAACGCTAAGGATTTTCCGTGACCGAATGAGAGCACTATCTGGCTGAGCTATTCCCAGGCCGCATAAACAAATTCTGATCACACCGGCGCGCGGCGGCGACCGGCGGCGGCGGCGCGGCATCGAGGAACGCTGCCTTGCCCACTTTAGATAGTTCGGTACGTGTACTTATCTCTCGGTCATCACCACCAAATTAGCTTACTGAACACCATCATTGCATTTTCTTTACTGTTTCTATAGAGATCGAATGCGAATGCTGTCATTTTACTTTACATAGTATCTACTTTTTTGGCTTACCTATACGTTACTTAACCCAAGTTCATTACTTCATGGACCCTCAAAACGACAAAAAATAAAAAAGGGTCCACCGTGGGTCAAAAAGAATTAAACTTGTGAATTCACAGCACAGACAGAGTTCTTAAATACTCACTTTACAATTTCTTTTATTGTAGATTAGCCACAGGTCACCGCTTAGTCACAAAACATATTGTGAAGAATTTCGCGTGTGAAAATCAAATATGCTTGTTGAGTCTCTCGAATTGATCAATGTTTGCATTCACATCGTACCTGAGTAGTGGGACTCATGCGTCATAATAAGATTTTTGACAAAGCAATGAACTCACTCAAAATCCTTTTACTGCATTATGCTTTTTACTTACTGCCCTGCTTTAATATAATATTAATTTTCGATGGAAACATTAGATCAGCAATAGTTGTAGAGCCTGCGGATCGCTCCGAGCCTACGAGTGTTAGTTCAGCCGATAGCTGTAGTTCAGGAAGTGTTTGACGTGCATGATTATGATTAACGAACGTCTAGTGCAAGTTCGCCAGTATATCTGGTGAAGTCGGTGAGTGGGCATAAGATTCAGGCGCTCGCTCTAACGGTATCCCGCTGGCGGGTCTGCACACAAATTAATGGTTGCCGCTCAAGGCCGCCTACAAGCAATCGACATAGATACATCGTTTTGTCGACTATGAGAACACGGCGCCTTCCGACTCATGGTCAAGAATGGGGCCGAGAAAGCGGTCTCAACACAAGCAGTCGCCAGCGCGGCCGCTCCGGGCAGCCCGCACCGCCGCCGCCGCCGCCTGCTGCTCTGCCAGAAACGAAAGTGCTCGTGATTGTTTGAGTAATTTGATGACCAACATGCTAATTGGATTTTGGCCAACTTGTAATTGAAAAGCTCGTCAATCGGTTACTCGTTCGTTTTCAATCACGACAGACTCTCTCGATTTTTTATAGAAAAAAATTGGCACACATCTACATGTGTCCAATACGGGATCGTACGTTGTGCTAATGAAATCCTTATCATTGACTCGAGACATGTATTTGTTTGGCGATCCATTCACTATCTTCGCGTCATTAAATCGAATAGGTGGATCACAAAGGTGCTAACCGAGTAGTCGGTGTAAGTCGCTCTGGGTGCTCAGTTTTTGCGTGGGTGTACTGTTACTGTTAGCCGAGTTTCGGCCGCCCCGCCAGCGACTAACCTTGATACTTTCAGTTACGACGTCTAAGTCTATTTCGCACTCTTCTTGTTACCGCTGTCATCTTATTGTGGCCGAGTTAGCTGACAAAAAATATCAATCAAAATTCTAGCACAAAAGCCCGCGGCAGTCGCGCTGTCTCTTGCCCAACATATAAACGAGAAGAAAAATGTTTTAACAACATCACTCTTACATGTATAAGTGAGCCGGATCGCTACGTACACCTCCGAATTGAGTGCTTTATTTGGATTTATGGTACACACGTGTTTTTGACTACCATGCATATAATTGCTATGGAGGTACCCGCCAACTAATAAGTACTCGTGTTACAGATTGCTACTTCACTTGGTGTTAACGGTAGTTCTGGACGCATAGCTAGACAAATTACTGTTTCTCAACCATTTTTGTGAGTAGAGTCGAGGTAAAATCATTTTTGAATCGTCTGTTTTCTCTTGTCTACCAAATCGGGCAGATCATAACACTCAACCCAATTTTGAAGAATATCGTGCCTGTAAACGATCCTTTTTGCAAGAGCATGACAGCCTAGATACATTAAAGTCTTTATTTCAAAATGATTTCTGGCTGAATTGCCTTGAGTCTCTTCAAAGCATCGAGTTAGGAATTTCTTAATTAATGTTACGATTGGCAATAAAACGACCCCTTTCTAGACATAACAACTGGGCGTAGATAACTGCATATGAACCTTGATTGTTATAAGAAATAATTCTAAATTAACTTTCATCATGATTACAGACGCTAATAATCAGTAAAATCACTGAAATAACCTCATATGACTTACGTAAACACATGAAACTATATCCATTTATGCTTGAATCTGGCGGAAATGATTTTCCGTATTCCATCATCTGGAACTAGTAAACTATTGGAATTGATCAATTGAATAACTTTGAAAAATGCAATATTTTTCCAAACAGCTGCAGGAATTGCTTTACACCCATGCTCACTTCTTATTTACAACTTAGAACGAATAATAAGTTAACTAAGTTTTGTATTTCTGAAATGAAAATATTCTGCTGGAGTAAAACTCATAATGCTTGTGCCATAAATCGAAAAGACATCAAAGGTGTTTTACTCGCTTTTGTAAATTCTCGACTGCCTTTATAATAACAAAGATATTTTACAATCACAAGAACTATGAAGTAAGGAACGAGATGTAGCATGCGACGTGCAAGTTCAGTGACTTTACCTTCCCTTCGGGATTGGCAAGAAGCGGCACTCGTGTTCCCCGAACCTGTTTGTGTATCCCAATATCAGCGGCGTGGGGATTTTGGAGGCCAATTAAGTGTACTTGTAAGTACAACGACGTAAAATTGGCATGTACCGAATATTTGAATGCGTAGCGGACGATGCACGTAACTTTTCTCTGTTACATAACAATTAGCGAGCGAGTTGGTCGCGGTGCGGCGCGGGCGCCTGCGTGCGGGGTCATTGGCAACGCGGCCGAGAGCTGCCACTTTAGGTTCAAGGGTATCTAGAACGGGCCTACATGCCATCGCGTTCGGATCGACTACTCGATCGATTCACCGACTGTGCTCAACTTTTACCCAAAAATCTAGCGCAAATTTTGTACTTATTACTGAAACAGTGAAATATAAACTGTTGCCTAGGCCAAAATTACCTTTCATTTCTTTTCGCCCATTAACGGAACAGTAAAAAAACACGTGGCGCCATCATTTATTCTCGGCATAGTATACAATTTGCAAAAAGCAATAAGCCAAGAAGAAAATTGCTATTTCGTTTCGTTCCTCATATTTTTCAGAAAAGGTCAGAGATTGAAAGCACCGAAATCCATATTCGAATTGAGTCTTACGCGTATAGCTGTACAGTGATCTTAAGGCGCATGGTTGAAGTTGGAAGATATTATATTCCATACCATACCATATTGTTTTTCACTTCGCAAAACATGTTTGCAACGTCTGCAGTCGTTTCACAGTTATATTACCTGTAACATAAATCTTTTGAAAGCGAGTTTATAGGTCACTGTACGTCAAAATCACAAGTCAAGTAACAATGAAAGAACAGTACCACGGTATTCAAGCCTAAGGATCCTGAAGCTAAGCTGAACTATATCTACACATATTATGCCAGCAAGAATGACACCAAACTCCTTTACATTTCAATAACATAATGAAAAATATTGTAGTCGCATGTAAAATAAGGTTTCCAAACGGTAATTATGTCTGTGGCGTCCAAATCAAATTTCTGAAAAATCGCATTTTGTTTTGGCGAGAAACGAGTATGAGATGGTTAGGAATTTTGCAACCGTGTTGTGTGCAATACAAGCTGAAGTGAATATATTTATTTATTTGGTGGTTGTGTGAAATAGTTCAATTAACATTCCAAGCACGGGCAGCGCGTCATGTAAGCCGGCCGTGTGTTCGCTGTTCTTTGTCATTAGCGTGCTCTCACGTCTAGTGCATTAGCTAATTTGTCATCGCTGGGTGCGCTTCGCTGATCGATTTTACATTATTACAATAGACTCCTTTATTTCACACCGTGTTCTACAGAACTGTAAAGAATAATAGTTATTTGTTATACAAGAGTGCAAACTTGTTTTTAACCGCGTTCTCAATTTTGGTGGTCGAGCAAGCGAAAGATTCTAAAATTGAGTCATGAGCGCAGTGAGTAATTCAGAACTAGGAATCATGAGCGTTAGCGAGGGAATCGAAAGAGCACGAGGTGAAAAATCTTTGCACTCGAGTGCAACATGTTACTTTTCATCCCACCTCAGCGAGGAAATGAATAAACGCAAAAAAAACGCATAATTAACAAATTCAGTAAATTCGGTTGGCGTCAAATAAACTTCCTCGTCGCTAGATAATGAGTGGTAATTTTATAGGGGAGTTGTAATAGGTTGGGAAAGCTACTGCAGTAAAAAAAACAATAACGTTTAAAAAAAAATATTAGAAAAAATGTTAACTTAAGGATATTAGATGGAATTAAGTATAGGCGACGCATTCGATTTAAAAAAAAATTGTTTTACGTACTTAAATACGTATTTATCCGAACCCTAATAATGAAAATGAATAAATATGTATTGAATATTAATTTGTCATAAAATAAAATGCATGACAAAAAAAGCAACGAGTAGCAACGGTCGCGAAATATTTATTCATACTAAAGAGGCCGTGTCATGAAAAAAATTGAAAATCACTGCTCTAGACGATAAAAACTGCTTTTGCACTCAGATATCGAAGATCAAGAATACTCTTTCCGAGATGGGGAAATGAAAATTAAATTACTCATTGAATACCAAACAATATCGTTTCATGCAGATACATTGAAACCTGGATGGTCACAAATAATGTATTCGATTTAACTAACAATAAATTGATCAGTCCTGTCTTATTTAATTGTTCTCGACAATTATTACTAATTTATTTTGATATAGCGATTGCCGATGTGTTACTTTTCTCTGATTGTCCATAAAATTCAAAATTACTCGAACGGTAACATTATGCAAATTAAAACAATTTCATAGGTCCAATTCTGACATATCCCACGAAGGCGTCATCACATATACATAGATCGTACATGTCCATAAGGTTTAAGTTAATTAAAATGCTGCAATAAAAGTTTTGAAATGATTGAGTGTCGTTTCCGTTAGCTTTTATTAAACTAAAAGTAGAGAAACTGCAGCTTTATGCTTTATATGTATATAGATTGAAGATTCCTTCACTCTTGCATACAAAATGGTCATTTTTCAATTATTTCGTTTTCATGCTCCAATACAGAGCATAATATTTTTCTTACATAAGAACTGGTTTTTTGTTAAAGGCACTACATGTTATGTCAATAAGGTGTTAAGGAAGTACAGAGTGCGGTAGGTACCTAGCTACCTGCATATTTGCTCTACGGACAACACATCCTACAAGAGGGATATTGCATCACTGACCAGGCATTTTTGTAAAACCCGAGAGCCCTTCTCGTTCAGTAAAACCTAAGGTAATTCTTGTACGAATGATGCACGACTATGACGCATTGTCTGCAGACGTCCATCACGAACTATACTCGTGCTTCACAATTCTTTCAGTTTTGCCTATAAATAACTATTAATAGATACCGACCACGAAAAGCAATCTCGCAGGATGGCAGTTAAGAGCCCTCAGCTTATTTTACAACGAAGCTCATTAATGAGTGGAGCGCGCGCCCCCGGGAATGTGCTCGCAGCCTCCTCGCACTACGGTCGCTTCTCACTTGACGCGCTCCCGACAACATTGTATAATTATTACTTAATAGTATAATTGATTGTAATACGTAAGTAGACATCTCGTTCGCTCGCTTCGCATATCGTTAACTACCTAACAGTAAAACATAAACATTAAAACTTTAGCTGCACCAAGAAATAGCTATTCTAGATCCATTTCTGAAATAAAATAAAAACAGCTGTATACCGTTTATTTTTTGTTGAAAAACCAAGATTTCTGTTTCTACCAATTCGCAATACTGATTAATAGTTAAGGAAGAACTGGAACTTAGTAATAAGCTATAAATATATTGTTAATCATTAAAGTGATTGTGCGTAACTTCGTGCAACAATTTAATGACGAGCAGTGAATACTGCGCTAGCGTTGATGTCTAATATAAAGAACGTAATACGCGTGCGCGGATTCCCATTCATCTATTGAACGTGACACTATAACACAACACCGTACGTAGTTACGTACCTACACTAGCCTTAACATTCAACTGTATGAATGAGTATCTTGTCGCAAAAAGAACCTTCCATTTATAGCTAAGGTCATTACGTTTTATGCTGAACAGAAAAAAATGAAAATAAGCATATGCAAGATAATTGCAACTTAGTCATAGTGGTATCTGCTTATTTGGAAAATAATAAAAAATAATACATTTTTATAAGTACGTCATTAGAAGTATAGGTACACTGGTTCAGAGATTATAGGCAGTCGTATCTCGTCTTTCAACATTATATAGAACATAAAAGGGTACAATATTTACTATATTATAATTCAACTGACAATTTACAATGGGTAACTATGTATTAAATAACGACCTAACGGGCTATGCAAAAATAAAAAACACACTTAGGCACCAAAGTACAGTGGCAGCACATCTACCCGAAACTTCAAAATTTTCCCTATCAATCTTGAACCCAAAGCCATAAAGTTGAAAACCTATTAAAGTTTGACAGAATATAGTAGCTGGATGAATCATGTGCTGGTGTCTGTACGTGCTAGTCCTTACTATGAAAGTTAAGTAAATAGGTACCTGCATTCATTAATTAACATTATCTGGCTTAGCTAGAAGTTGGGCACGAGTCAATAATAACGAACACTTTTCCGTAGTCAGAAGTAACGATGTATCGAAAAGTCCGCGCTCGACACCTCCAGCTTATGTTGAAAAGGAGAAGCAGCGCAATAAACTCCTCAGCCATTCCTGTCATGTCTTTCGATTCCCTTGTTAAAATGTTTATCATAATACATTTATAGAAATCATAAATTGTATGACATTTTTCATAAGATGAGATCTGGGAAAAGACTTTATAAATTCACCCCCTAAAGGAGTCAATAGAGGATGAAAGTTAGTATAGTATTTCGTCATTTCAAAGAATGTTGAATGAGTTTATTAAATAAAATATACGATAAAATGTTGGTACAGGTACCATATTTCAGTTTTACCTGAAGAGACTTTACGAGGCCGTAGGGAAACCATATTTTCTCAAAATTATACCACACACACAGCTGTGGATTCCAGCAAGCCATAATACATTCCGTAAACTCTTTTGACATTCATGAGAAATTAGGGCTTGGCCTATGGGACAATAAGACAAGGGTACACACAAACATTTAAGATAAGAAGAGTATGAAAATAATTTTTGTAAAACCCCATTAGATAATGGTTTTCAAGAGGTTGTTGAAGTTTTGAGATTGTCATGAAAAAATCAACATAATAGTTGTTTTTTAGTAACATTATTATGTAAACAGCACTTGCTGGTAAAAGCATCACGTCTGGGTGAACTTAGCAATGCCGTCATTTGTTTTTAGGAATCGTGTCGGCCGAGGCCTTCCGCGCGCCGCTTCCATCACAAAAACCACCAAAATGTTTGGCGGATGAGCTAACCCGCCCCGTCCCAGCGCACGACTCATTGATTACCTTGTAAAAAATTCAATCATCGGCTAAAATTAATATTCCCAACGGAATTATCGAATTCTAACGTTTCAACTTAGTAGCTTTGCCACGCAACCGTTCAATCTGCGGAACTCAGCGATCTCAGCTCAAAACTGCGCAGTAGGTACACGTACTCGTACCTATTAGTAATATATATTTTCCGTATATTTAAGTAATTCCTTATAATTTGCAGTCCATAAATCAGTTTGTACATCATGTAAAAAGTTTATAGTTGTAATTCCGCATTTGAAATCGAAGTTTGGAAACAAGTAATATGGAGGGTTTGTTCGTAGTTAAATGTTTTGTACTTAGTTTGCGGTCAATATCATAAAGTCAAAACAATTTTTTACGACTTATTAAATCATCTCTCGTCATTGCATAACCTTATTTTTTTATGGAATGATGGAACCCTAAAGTTTAATGGTACGTACAATAGTGTGATGATTCATGAAACTATTGCGGGCTCATTGTGGCAGACAAACCGGATACTATTCAGATAATAAGCGTAAGCTGATGTCAACAGGGATGACGTCTTCAGGAGGTTAATCTTCGCAAAAAGCACGACTATCATGATAGTGCGATCCGATAGCGTATGCAAAAAATGATCTTAGATGTATCTACACCTCTTTATTAGTCACGTATCGACGCAGAGATGTTCGAAGACCACAGATCGGTACTTTTCGCACTAAACTGATGCTATCACGGGTTTTTTTTACTACTAAATTAAGTGTCTTAGTTATTTTTTTAGATATTGCACAAAAACGTAAAATAATGTTAAATTAACCACAAAAAAGTAACTTCTAAGTATTAGAAATGCTTTACCTTACCCTGAACATTTGCAGTTTACATTCTTATACCGCAGAGCTTATTTATCTACAAACTTATTAAATAATTTCCCGCAGTGCCGACGCGACGCCAAGAATAAACTCGTAGCTTTATTTAAGTTCACAAGATATTATTACTCTCTGTTTAGCTTACTTACCTGTACTAATAACGAGTTACCTTCTTCTATTAATAACGCCGTGCTATTTCCAACATCACACGATACTCTACAATTTACTCGGTGAGACGTGCGGATGGTCATGCATGAATAACGGTAACTTATGTACATTTAAAAAAAAACATTATCAGCAAGTTTTCTTTGCTCCATTAACCATTGCAATATAATATTATTCTTAATATATAAAGCTGTGCCTTTCTTATTTTCCCTGAAGGAACACATCGCAATCCAGTCGCATCATTAGAGATAAATCGTTAGTGAAGTAATAACTTTTTACAGCGCTAGAGTAGATATGCGGGAAGTACTAAGTGAAGCCAATAAGAGATCTATCATTGAATCTGCCTAGAATACAGTTAGTGCCGGTTCTCCACCCCTATAAACTCGGTTTCAAACATTAAATAAGCCCGTAAAGTTGCAATCAATTAAACATCTGACGTCGGTAAGGGCTATACACCTGAACATAAATCAATTGCCGTCTATAAGGAAATTGGCACGTTTATGTTTCGTGTGGATACATCTGTGTAGTATAAACCAAACCATTATTGTACATTAGATCTGCATTGGTTTATCGTTATAATACCTAATTGGGATGAAAATATTATACTTACAATACAATAAATAATAATAAAAATATGTAATCTATACATATAATAAAATCGTTGAGACCAAAAAATCTGTACATTGAAGATTTAAAAAAAAAAACCGATCAGGGTGACTTAAAATAAGTAACTGAACATATTAAAACCATTTTTAAAATTCGTGTTTGTTTGTTTGTTTGTCTGTTTGTTTGTTTGTTTGTTTGTTTGACCGCGCATCACGTCAAAACTGCTGGACGGATTTTGATGAAAACTTCACTAATCTATTTAAATATACTCAGAATAACATTTAGGCTATAGAAATTATGGAAAATGTTGGAAAAAGGGGGTGAAAAGGGGGGGTAAAGTTTGTATGAAAAATTTTTTTTAGATTGTTCTAGAATCATGAAACTCAGAGTAAATAGTTATTTTGAAAAATAAAGAAATACCTGTTTCAGCTTTTTTATAAAATTTTATCCAGAGACGTAAACAAGAGGGTTTTGTATTTAAAATTAATTAACTTCATACACCTATAGAACAAAATCCAATTAAGTGTAAAACTTTAAAAGTTGCTGTAAATACTTCAAATCTAATACAGGTAAATATAATTTCACAATTTTCTTGAAATTTGATTTTTGAAGTGAATACGCCCAAAATAGCGGGACTCAAGAAAATCGGCATCCTCGGTATAAGTAGTTGGTAATACAGGGTGGAAACGGTAAAAGGGGCAGTAAGAGGAGCTACAGATACATGAAAATGGTCTTAGAAACAATCCATAAATTTGACGCTAAATTTTGATCCCCATTCACAGATTTAATTAAAAAATAAAGTGCAGTTAGCAAGAAAATTTCAATTTTTACATAAAACAATTTTTTTGATGCCAATAATGATAAACCTTAACCGCTGCAGTTACATGAAAATGGGCTACATGAAAATGGTCTTAGGAAACCATCCGTGAGTTTTCGTGAAATTTTGATCCCCATTCACATATTTAAAAAAAGTACAGTTACCAAGAAAATTGCTATTTTACACAAAACATTTTTTGATGCTAATCGATCCTGTTTCTAATACTCAACGGTTAAGGAAGTTCCCCTTTCTGCCCCATTAATTGTTTCCACCCTGTATTTACAAATAAAATAATACTACGAATGTACATCAGACATAAAGCCGGAAAAGTTACAAATACATTACAAACGAGTACAAATCCTACTATCTACAAATAAAAAATCCCTTGTCCTGAAGGACTGTCTGATGGATCGGATCAACGCACAGCCTAAACCGCATATTGTAGAAACCTGAAACCTGGAGGGTGAATTTATTATATGACGTAGACATACGATAAGAAAGGATTTTCTGAAATTATACCCATAGGGGGGTGAAAAGAGGGGGCAAAGTTTGTATGGGAAAACGTGATTCCTTGATCCAATCTACTTCAAATTTTGCTATCAACAATATTAACAGAATTGATAGACGCGTTTCGTATTGCACGTATATTGATTTCAATGCATACTTATCTCCTAAGATACACCGTTTTAAATAACTCCGCAGCAAAATAATGATCATGTACCGGGCGCGCATTTTCATTATGCGGAAGGATGTGTGTGATGTGCTCTTTGAAAATTGTATAATAGGTTCTTACGACCCACTCTCTATAACCCTCTCTTTCTCTTACGTGACGCAGACGAAGTTGCGCGGGTCAGCTAGTATATAATACGATTGTGCACGTGACATATCATCACTCCCGCTATCCCCGAAAGATGTACCTTATTGTATGTACCCTTATTTATTGCCTTGAACTAGGCACAAATCCTGACTCCGGGCCGATGCAGAAATAGTACATTGTTATTCTAGGGGTGAAAGTAATTTATTTAGTCCCGAGACGGGGTTTGGCGCCCAAGCGTAGCGCGGGCGCTATTATAGTTCGAGGGACTAAATAAGTCTTTCGTGCTTTTCATTATGAATACAAGGAAAATAAAAATAAAAACACGAAACAACTCGAAAAAAAAATGAAGATCGGATTGCCGCTTTCCCGCCTAGTTTTCTTTCATTCAGCATTTATTTTTCACTTCCGTCACTGAAAAAATAGAAAATGTTTTGCCCAAATCTATGTTATTTCAAAGAAATATTTGTAACTAAATTATAACTAAGCTATTTAAAAAATATATATTCTTTAATTAATACTGAATTTTATGTTATTTCAATTTTACATCGCGCTGTAATGTAGCTAGGCTGTATAGAAGTCGGAACATGGTTCAATAGAAAGGTGAAAATAGAACTTTTTTTTAAAATAATTTGACGCAGCTGTCAGTTGAAAGCGATTCTCCCTAGGGCTGAAAAGTATTACTTTCAACCCGCTCCTCAGGCAACTTCAGACCTACTTTCCGAGTATGAGTAAAGAAAAATTCAAAACATGTGTGCAATTCACTTTGCCTGACCCAAAAGCCGAACCCAGGCCTTCATGATCAGCGTAGCTCTTACAACTACTAGACCAACAAGGCAGTATAGCTTACTAGTACTAGTGTAAATAAAGCAAGAGACCGATATTTAAATATAAAATAGTTACACTATGTTTTAGCTAACCGTTAATTACATCTCACGTACTTAGCTAGGTACATTTATGAACATTCTAGAAAGGACGTCGCACTACTTCACAATGATGGAAACATTGAAAGCCACTTACCATTTTAGGCATAGAATGCCACTTAATTAAGGCGATGTTTTAAGCAGACACTTATAAATTCAGCTTGGTAATGCCAATAACAAATAAAAATATTGCCAAGTAAAATACCAATGCATTCCGTTTAAAGAAGAGTCATTCGTTCGTGCCAAACAAACTGAAAATGCAACATGCAAGAGACTTGTCTTGAAACAAAGAGTAAAGTGTTACTTGTCTCAATTGCTTCCATGATTTCTGTCGACTGCTATTTATTATTGAATCTCGATGAGTTTTTTTTTACATAGGTTAAAATCAGAAGTAATTAATTTAAATTAGGCTGATTATCAGCACTTTTTGAAGGTCAATTACACAAAGTCACCCAAACCGCCCACAATTCGCCACTTCCTAGCATTTTAGCTGGTCTGTTAGGTCAGAAGAAGCACATCTACCTAGGTTAAATATACCAGGTAGGTATTACTCCCTCTGAATACAACTTAATCCAACAATACTAATTAACTTCAACATTAGCCTTTCAATAATGACATACGAGGGTCTTTGACACAAGTAAATATTTAAAATCTCTTTGCCATCGTGTGAAACCTGATAGGATAATATTAGTACATCGTGCGTGGAGCTGCCGACTGCGCCCGCGCATTCGGAAACGATGCTTAAACAATCATGTACGCGCTCCCTGGTAATTAGGATAGGTTGGCAAACACTCATTAGAAGCCGCTCTTCACTCCTGTAATAGAAGGTGTGGGCAGGCGTTTCAGTCATTGTTTTACGAGAAGAATTTTTAAAGATCCCAATCTTGCCTTGTTCCAACTTCAGCTGCACTGATAAATTAAGCCTTCCTCTCTTTGAAAGTTTCGTTCCAGATTACGGGTTATATGGTTATTGTATGATCCAGGCCAGTCATTACTTTTAGATGATAGGTGAATGGAATGAAAGAAAGTAAAGTACTGAAACACTACTCTATGGTCCCAATGGTACTCAAAGTAAAATGAGCTTAATGGACTGATTGTGCGGAAATAAAGTGAGTGACGCGGCCCTTGTTGGCTGTAACGAGAACGCCTGGCTGACTTGATAGCTCAACGCGTACTGAACTAATTATTATTACTTATAAGTTGAAATGAATGTGGCGTAAACTGCTTAATTGCAGAAAGTGCGGTTGCACCGTACAGTTATATTACCAGCGGCAGTTGATACGCTTACATTTCAATACTTATCATATCAAAATGATACTTGACAAAAAACACGCATATTCTCTTCAAAAATTCAAACTCTATCTTATTTTCGTTTGCAACAAAATTATTGACAATGTAAAAGCGCCGAGTTTATTCGCACAGGTAGTTTGCAATAAGGATCTGCCACGCTTCGGAGTCTAAACTTCGCCGACTCTGCGTAAACGCAACCTCTGCGCAATGAGATCACGCCTCGCGTAGTCGCATGCTACGCAATGGGGTGTACGCCATGTATCCTCAGATGCTACGCTGCTCGTGTCTACGCTCCGCGTAGCCAGATGGTACGCAGCGGATTCTACGCCTGGCGCCGCAGCTGCAGCTACACGAAAAAGGTCATAGAAACAATCCATAATTTTTTCGCTAAATGTTGATCCCCATTCACAGATTGAATTAAAAAATAAAGTGCAGTTAGCAAGAAAATTGCCATTTTACATAAACAATTTTTTTGATGCCAATAATGATAAACCTTCACCGCTGCAGCTACATGAAAATGGTCTTAGGAAACCATCCGTATTTTTTCGTGAAATTTTGAACCCCATTTTCAGATTTAAAGAATAAGTACAGTTAGCACGAAAATTGCTATTTTACACAAAACATTTTGAGATGCCAATCGATCCTGTTTCTAATACTCAACGGTTAAGGAAGCTCCCCTTTCTACCCCGTTAGTCGTTTCCACCCTGTATTTACAAATAAAATAATACTACAAGAAAATGTAGACTATACATAAAATGTACATCAGGCATAGTACAACTCCTACTATCTACAAATAAAAAATGCTTTGTCCTGAAGGACTGTCTGATGGATCAACGCACAGCCTAAACCGCAGATTGTAGAAACCTGAAACTTGGAGGGTGTATTTTTTGTATAACGTAGGCATACGATAAACCTGCTTGCCGGATTGCCACCATGGGATCTGGAGGCGATAGTCCTCGCGCGCCTACACGAATGGCGCGCGGAGGTACTACGCCGGGGGGAAACTCCGCTGCCGCGGCAAATTGCCGCTCAGCGGACTGACTTCCGGCGCGATCTCATGGCGACATGGAGAGAGCGACTGTCGCAACCCCGTGCAAGGCACGCCACGATAGTGGCGGTAAGTCCCTTCTTTGAGGAGTGGCTGGAGAGGCGCCACGGTGTCCTCACCTTCCGCCTGACGCAGGTCCTCACCGGACACGGATGTTTCGGGAGGTACCTGCACCGAATCGGACGGGAGGAAACGCCCGGGTGTTTCCACTGCGAGGATCGACCGGAGGACACGGTGGAGCACACGGTGGAAGTCTGCCCTGCGTGGGCGGAGCACTGCCGTGTACTCGTAGCAGCGATCGGCGGCAGCGACCTCTCGCGTCCGGCCCTGGTTCAATCCATGGTCTGGAGCGAGACGTAATAGGAAGCCGTCACCTCCTTCTGCGAAGCAGTCATGCTAGCGAAGGAGGTGGCGGAACGAGAGAGGGAGAGAGCCTCTCTCCCCAGCCGCCGCGGGAGATGCACCGGGCGTCGGGGGCCACGTGGTGGCTACCGGCCACCGTAGATGCGGGCCTGGGGACGGTTAGCTATGGGCTAGCTAGCCGTCTGTCTTATTTCTAGGATTACTATTTAACTTCGTTTCGAAAATGGTGGAATACGAAGTAAGTAATGCCTAACGGTCGACGGTGAGACGTAGGAATCGGAAATTGGATGGCTGAAAGGCATGACACCATTAAAGCGATGCTGATTGAAGTTGAGCTATCAGGCTTTGATTCATTAAAAAACTAACTAATGTGATGTTGGTCCACCTGTTAACTTATAAAATAATAAGTACCAATAAATTTGTAGGTTTTTGATTAAAATAAGTAAATAATAACTTATTTTAATCAAAAACCTACAAATTAAATCAAATGACGGTTGTAACTTGTAATGTTGAATTTATTTTATGAATATCCACATTTGATAAGTTACTAATCTATCTATTTAAAAGAAAGGTCAAAATCAACCTTTCCAAACCTGGTGATTGGATCTAGAAGCTCAGCAGAAGCGATTACGACTACCTATACTAGACAAACGAGGCACGTTATTATTGAATTTACCTTAAACGTCATCTTTATTGTGGGGTTAATACAATGCAATGACTGTCCTAAAATGAGTAATATTAACACGATATAAAATAATCAAAATATATAAAAGTTAGGTAGGTACTTACTTATTATTTTATTTGACATAGAGAGGTTAAACATCTTCCATTCTTGTAGACGAACAGACGAAAAACTTGACTATTGTATGAATATAATAGTTTGTAATGAATAAGTTCCTTGCCCTGAGGCCTTATTTATAAGATATCCACGGAATGGTCCGGTTAAACAGTCAACAACCTCCTAAGTTGACCTACAAGGATACCATTTATAAAGCTACAAAAAAGAAATAGAGCAATTGAAACTTATTAGCGGAAACCAGAGCAAACCGACAAGGTTCTACCCCTGGTGTGCCAATTTAAGACAAAAAAAATAAAGATGAACTGAAATTATATCAATAATTCATTATATCATTTTCATCGTTATACTAAACAAAAAGTACCTACGTGAACGTTAGACTTTCTGTTATTATACCAAATGGCACGCACCCATTTTAAATAATTTACTAAATAAATATTATCATCATCATCATCTGCCTAGCCTTTTCCCAACTATGTTGGGGTCGGCTTCCAGTCTAACCGGATGCAGCTGAATATCAGTATTTAACATGGAGCGACGGCCTATCTGACCTCCACAGCCCAGTTAATACTGGGAAATACGATACCACTGGACTGGTGTCAGACTTTTAAGGCTACTGACTACGTAACGACTGTCAAAGATGGACAAATGACAGCCGGGACCAACGGCTTTCCGAGGAAACTCGGTATGTAAGGGTGGTCACCCATGGCTTAACCTAAATATCGACCCGAGCGGCTGATATTATTTAGCCACGAGCTCCTCCTAACTAACTAAATATTATACTAACTGAATATTAGTACAAATGTGCATTATAGAAAATGTTAATTAAACCATATAAATTAGGTAAACTGAAATTATATCAGTAATTCATTATATCATTTCATCGTTATATTAAGAAAAGTATATGAAATGAAATTAGGTCATGTGAACGTTAGAACTATTGTTATTAGGTATATCAAATGGTACGCACCCCTCTTTTACATCCTAAAATCGTTTTCGTATCTTTGTGCGAGGTACCTGTTACGAGATCAAATACAGAGTACTTCTGGAAATCAGAAATCAGAAATCATTTATCTATATATATAAAAATGAAACCCGTTTTCCGTTGTCACGACATAGCATGAAAACGGCTTGACCGATTTGGCTGATTCTTTTTTTGTTGTGTTTGTTATTGTCAGGAGAAGGTTCTTATGAAAAAAAAATGTAGTAGTAGGTAGGTAGTAGTAGGTAGCTTTTTCCCTCTTATGTGACGCAGACGAAGTTGCGTGGGTCAGCTAGTTTGCTATGAATGTGGGTACAAAATAGGATGTAAACCAGTTCCAACACACTCTACCTTACGGCATGCAAAAGTAAAACATATTTAAATCTACTTAATTATACGGATAAACAAACAATAACATAAAAAGTTTAAAAAATAATAATAATTGCAGTTATGTGAATCTACAATCTTAATTACATATACTAAACATCAAAAACAACAATTATATTCCGTATTCTACAAATGATTGATTACATTGAATATTTTGCCTACATTAACGAGGTAAGACATAAGATGAAATTTGAAAAATGAAATTTGAAATAAAATTATAAAACATTATAAACTTTTATCATTTAAAACATCTTGTATGGAATAATAACATTTATCTATTAGTAAGGATGTTAGCCTCTTTTTAAATATACATAACGATTCTTCTTTGTAGGCATGAGGTATTTTGTTATAGATAACTGGCCCCATTGATAGTACACTTTTTCTTACTAAGGCTGTTTTGTACCTCCCTGTAAATATTAGATTTTTGTATTGTGATCTAACGGGTCCCGGACGTGTTCTAATATTGTCCATTAGGGTAAAAAGGTGTAAGTTTGTTCTGACAAATATTGCAACCTCAAGTAGGTATATATAAAGACGGAAAGGTGAGTAATTTTAAGGACTTGAACACAGGTGCACAACTGTCGGTATTTTTAAGACTAGTCATAGATCTTAAGCAACGTTTTTGGGCTTCGAATATTGTCTCCCTCTCAGTACAGTTGCCCCAGAATATAACTCCGAATCTCAAGACTGACGCAACTAGACCGTGATAAGCTTCCAGCACGGTGCGAGTACTTACTTTTTTTGCCAGGTTATATAGTACGTACGCTGACTTGCTTAACCTCTTACAAACATCCTCTGCATGTGGTTTCCAGGTCAGTTTGTTATGGAATGTATGAAATACTCTGTGGAGTGCTACAAGGAACCAAACTAGGTCCTGTGTTACCGCTGATATTCAATGCTGATGTAGATGGAAACGTGGCGAAACAAATAGCACGTAAAACCAAACAAAAGTACACCTGTGCCTTCTACCTTTACTCTCAGAAAACCCCAAAAAACAAACATTAGGAAAGCCCTGCAAAAAGGAAGTGACCCAGTAGGTATCTAGGATTGCAATATTGCTTAGAGCTAGAACCTCATAAGCAAGCTTATTGATAGTTGAAGTTTCAGTCAGAACGCCTCATTTTCCAGTCTTTATCACAGATTTTCATCAAAATGCATAGAAATACCAAAAGTCGTCGTGGTATATAGACGACCAGAAAATGTCCTACTAAGTTGGTTTGTAACTTTAGTACCTATATTACTTAACCAGTTAGTTAACAGGACTTTAAGATGGGTGTAAATTTCTGTAATAAAAGCTTATGAGCACCTGAAGTGGTAGTTTCTACTTGATTCAGTTCAATTAAAAATAATAATAAATCATAAAATAGTAATCCTGAGGGGTCCTAATAGGGAATAAGCATTTTTTTCTTCACTTAAATCAATTAATTACACTATTAACAACCCAAGATCCCCAGAACCCATGAAAGTCATCATCATCTTCTCAGCCGAAAGACGTCCACTGCTGGACATAGGCCTCCCCCAAGTGTCGCCACATTGACCGGTCCCTTGCGACTCGCATCCAACGTATTCCCGCAACCTTCACCAGGTCATCGGTCCACCTACTGGGAGGTCTTCCAGCGCATCGTCTTCCGGTTCGCGGTCGCCACTCCAGAACTTTTCGGCCCCATCGGCCATCCGATCTGCGAGCAATATGCCCTGCCTACTGCCACTTAAGTTTAGCCACGTCGGCTACGTCGGTGACCTTACTTCTCTTGCGGATGTCTTCATTTCTGATGCGATCACGCAAGGAAACTCCGAGCATAGCCCTCTCCATTGCCCTTTGGGTGACTTTAAGCCTTTTGATAAGGCCCATTGTGAGCGCCCACGTTTCGGTCCCGTATGTAATCACTGGCAACACACACTGGTCATAGACTGTCATCTTGAGACCCTGCGGTAAGTTGGACGAGAAGATACCGCGCAGCTCCCCGAACGCTGCCCAGCCAAGTCGTATTCGACGATTGACATCTTTCTCGAAGTTAGACCTACCTGACTGGACCGTTTGTCCTAGGTATACATAATCGTCTACAATTTCGAGTGTAGAGTCTCCGATCTTGAGAGGAATGGGTGTGACATGGGCATTCAACATGACCTTTGTCTTGTCCATGTTCATTTTTAGACCCAATCTTTAGGAAGCTCTACTGAGGACATCGAACATTGTACTGAGGTCCTCCATGGTCTCAGCCATGACCACAATATCGTCGGCAAACCGAAGGTGAGTGATGTACTCGCCATTGACGTTGATGCCTAGCACTCTCCAGTCCAGAACCTTGAAGACATCCTCCAGTGCAGCGGTGAACAGTTTCAGTCTTTTTTTCAAAATATACTACTCGTAGTTCATAATGTCATAACTTTACTTAACGTTGTGCTATACATTCAGTTTTTCAGTAAACAGTGATTTTTACCCCAAAAGAAAAGTTGTTGATTGGTAGACGGCTACGCGAAATGTCTGCTTTTTTTTGGCTATCATTAATATAAGTGAACCTAAATGTATACTATGTTATGTTTTAAATAACTTGTTATGTCACCATTATCCAGTCATAGCTTAGATTGCTTAGAAGAACAACATGCAATTACAGATTTATCTATAGAAATAAATCGGATAATTTATACCTTCAATACAGCGCTACATCGTTTAGATATCTACACGAAACTATACGATTATAATCAAATCAAATGCTCGGAAAATATGGTAGGTAGGTACCTACCGAAGTATATATATATCGATATAATTATTTAAATTATAATCGCTACGTAATTATTATTTCGTTATAAAATAGGTGGTAATAACAGCTAATAACGTAATGCACCCAGCATTAATATAGCGTTTACTCGTAGAAACTGTTGATATAGGCAAGCTACTGAGGTATCCAGTATCTGCCAAGCAGCCAAGTGCCCACCTTGCTGGCTGGGTATTTTTTTGAGGTTGTATTAAGATAGCCATAACCTACAAGCCGATAAAAGCAGTACAATATATACTTATAGGCAGCATCATAACGTATCGATTGAATGAGGGACACAACTTTAGAGATGTACTCGTATGTGCATCCATCTCGTGTAAATTTTAAATAAGTTAAAGCAGCGCCTAAAGCGAGATGCGCACGGTAAATAAGTATAACGGTGCTTTTACAACCTCCGCACCGGTGCGCGCCTAGCCTCACCTCGGAACATTGCCAATTCCCATTGCTCAAGTCTTAACATTGGAATTTCTCACCAGTAAAACATGAATAGATTTACTGTTTATTACATTATATATATGAATAATATGAGTTTGAGAGTCTTCAGAAATTTATTTCATAATCAGGTTTTAATACTTCATATTCCTATCCTATTTCATTGCTAGCGAATAATCATTTCGGTACGCCTACAGTTAAGCACTATAATAACTAAGTACCCCAAGTTCAGTTCAATTAAAATTAATAATACATTATTATTTTTAATTGAACTGAATCAAGTAGAAACTACCACTTCAGGTGCTCATAAGCTTTTATTACAGAAATTTACACCCATCTTAAAGTCCTGTTAACTAACTGGTTAAGTAATATAGGTACTAAAGTTACAAACCAACTTAGTAGGACATTTTCTGGTCGTCTATATACCACGACGACTTTTGGTATTTCTATGCATTTTGATGAAAATCTGTGATAAAGACTGGAAAATGAGGCGTTCTGACTGAAACTTCAACTATCAATAAGCTTGCTTATGAGGTTCTAGCTCTAAGCAATATTGCAATCCTAGATACCTACTGGGTCACTTCCTTTTTGCAGGGCTTTCCTAATGTTTGTTTTTTGGGGTTTTCTGAGAGTAAAGGTAGAAGGCACAGGTGTACTTTTGTTTGGTTTTACGTGCTATTTGTTTCGCCACGTTTCCATCTACATCAGCATTGAATATCAGCGGTAACACAGGACCTAGTTTGGTTCCTTGTAGCACTCCACAGAGTATTTCATACATTCCATAACAAACTGACCTGGAAACCACATGCAGAGGATGTTTGTAAGAGGTTAAGCAAGTCAGCGTACGTACTATATAACCTGGCAAAAAAAGTAAGTACTCGCACCGTGCTGGAAGCTTATCACGGTCTAGTTGCGTCAGTCTTGAGATTCGGAGTTATATTCTGGGGCAACTGTACTGAGAGGGAGACAATATTCGAAGCCCAAAAACGTTGCTTAAGATCTATGACTAGTCTTAAAAATACCGACAGTTGTGCACCTGTGTTCAAGTCCTTAAAATTACTCACCTTTCCGTCTTTATATATACCTACTTGAGGTTGCAATATTTGTCAGAACAAACTTACACCTTTTTACCCTAATGGACAATATTAGAACACGTCCGGGACCCGTTAGATCACAATACAAAAATCTAATATTTACAGGGAGGTACAAAACAGCCTTAGTAAGAAAAAGTGTACTATCAATGGGGCCAGTTATCTATAACAAAATACCTCATGCCTACAAAGAAGAATCGTTATGTATATTTAAAAAGAGGCTAACATCCTTACTAATAGATAAATGTTATTATTCCATACAAGATGTTTTAAATGATAAAAGTTTATAATGTTTTATAATTTTATTTCAAATTTCATTTTTCAAATTTCATCTTATGTCTTACCTCGTTAATGTAGGCAAAATATTCAATGTAATCAATCATTTGTAGAATACGGAATATAATTGTTGTTTTTGATGTTTAGTATATGTAATTAAGATTGTAGATTCACATAACTGCAATTATTATTATTTTTTAAACTTTTTATGTTATTGTTTGTTTATCCGTATAATTAAGTAGATTTAAATATGTTTTACTTTTGCATGCCGTAAGGTAGAGTGTGTTGGAACTGGTTTACATCCTATTTTGTACCCACATTCATAGCAAACTAGCTGACCCACGCAACTTCGTCTGCGTCACATAAGAGGGAAAAAGCTACCTACTACTACCTACCTACTACTACATTTTTTTTTCATAAGAACCTTCTCCTGACAATAACAAACACAACAAAAAAAGAATCAGCCAAATCGGTCAAGCCGTTTTCATGCTATGTCGTGACAACGGAAAACGGGTTTCATTTTTATATATATAGATAAATGATTTCTGATTTCTGATTTCCAGAAGTACTCTGTATTTGATCTCGTAACAGGTACCTCGCACAAAGATACGAAAACGATTTTAGGATGTAAAAGAGGGGTGCGTACCATTTGATATACCTAATAACAATAGTTCTAACGTTCACATGACCTAATTTCATTTCATATACTTTTCTTAATATAACGATGAAATGATATAATGAATTACTGATATAATTTCAGTTTACCTAATTTATATGGTTTAATTAACATTTTCTATAATGCACATTTGTACTAATATTCAGTTAGTATAATATTTAGTTAGTTAGGAGGAGCTCGTGGCTAAATAATATCAGCCGCTCGGGTCGATATTTAGGTTAAGCCATGGGTGACCACCCTTACATACCGAGTTTCCTCGGAAAGCCGTTGGTCCCGGCTGTCATTTGTCCATCTTTGACAGTCGTTACGTAGTCCCCAACTAGCAAAATTTTAACTTACAAGTGTCCTAAGCTAAGACCAATAATTTTTTCAACACACTTGCTCATAAAGTGGCTCTAATTTCACCGCAATTAGGCACATAATGACACCTATAATCAAACTGTGACTTTTTCATTACTATTATTCACAAGTGAGTTATAGGGTTTTCTTTTTATTTGATTGGTTGAATTGCTTTGTTCTTAAAAAAGTTTCGATACAAAAAAGATCGTGTTCAATAATACAAATAAATTAATGTACCTATTGCTTGCTCTTTTCATGCAACTTCGTATCTACATAGATAATTTAACTTATAAGTTTTTAATAAATACAACTTTCACTCAAATGTAACTTTTGTTTTCTCTGTATTAAATAAAACTTTGAATTCCCCATTTCGTACGTGACTAAAACGCTATCCGCGAAAAACCAAAAAAAAAGAAACCTCATTCTTTTAGTCTATGGCCGATCGCCATTGTTAGATGCGCGCGCATAGGAAAGCTGATTAATTATTCCCGCCATTGCGAAAAAAAATTCACAACTCGTTTTCAATGTTGAAATTAAAGTTATTTATTAATTCAAATGTCCACAAGTACTAGCTATGAAGAAAATGATTTATTTTGTACACCGCCCGATATAAATGTGCAGCCCTTAACGTTATGGAATGTTTACTACCTGAAAACTCCAAGGACAAATATCTATTTTAGTATTATTTTATTCTCAAGTGTGTTGAAAAACGTCGTATGATACACGTGTGTGTTGATGATTACCGTCCTCGGCTTTCTTAAGACCCTCGCCTGCCGGCTCGGGTCTCAATAGCGCCTCAGCGGTAATGACCAACATTACACACTTGTACCATAATGTACTATTACTCTTTTAGCATACTTACAGACAACTGTAAGTGTTGATTTAGGCGCACTTTATAAGAGAATTCTCACTTACAGTCAACTAATAACGCTCTTATTGAAGATTACTTTACACTAACAATAATCTTGTTACTGCTGTTGTAAGACCAAAATAACTTATGATGGTCTTATAACAGCATGGTTTGAGGGAAAATAGACTTAGAGCACTCTTAGGACTGCACTTGCAAGTGTAATTCCCCTTATATTGCTCTCTGGAAGCTCAATAACGGAATATTTATCACAACAACCGAAAGTGTGTGCGCGAGTGCTGTTGAAATAAAAAAAAACAAGTTTAACTGTCAACTTGTATTATTTGTATTAGTAGTATTTTTATTTCTTGTAACCATTTAGTTCATTTGCTTGATAATTATGTGTCTATGAACTTAAATGACTTGCGGTGTACATTTCTTCGAATGTTTTGTGGAATAAAGTAGAATTTTTTCACAGGCCCACTTAATTATGTATTAAGAATATTAGTAAAAACATATTAACTTATTATAAAAATAAAAACTGACGCCATTAGAGATTTATAAGACCAATTACTCTTCTCTAAGATAACTTTAATACTAAAATGTCTTATTTCACACTACCTAAGTTAATTTTAAGCCTTTTGAACTTATTGAGCTCTTACATAAAAGAACTACTTGCAGCCATTTAATAAATTTAGGGTTCCTTTTAAAACCATGGCTTACAAATTACCATTTTGTGGTAGGTGTAATATTAGATGAGACAAATATGCATCAGTATATTATATGTCCATTTTTATGTCCATGTTTCCATTTTTCAAACTCCATAGTTAACTGTTAGTGTTACAAACACTTAGCGTTGTTTACATGAATATAATGGCCGACATTCTTAGTAAAGTGTTCACAAGTCTTCCATAAGACCAAATAGTCTGATAGAGCTCTACTATTATTCGCTTTCTCTTTAATTTGACTCAGAGAAGACAATTTACACTTAGAACGAGTTGGTTTCATAGTAGTTTTATGCAAAAGTTTATTAAGATCATAAGTGTTATAAACCACTCAATGCAGACTCTACTAAGAAAGAATGTACTTTTAAGATGCTTTTTTAAGTGTAAATAATATTCAAGAGCAATTGCTCTGTAAAAATGCGCTTGTAAGACAACTGTACTGATAGATGTGTTACAACGATTCTTTATATACATCTATAAGAGCACGTACTAAGTGTTAGTACTCTTTAAGTACAAAACGTCTTGAATCATGCTTTTATAAGATGTTCTGTCATAGTCAAGACACATGTAAGTCAGTTGTAACACCTTAGTTCTTAAATCAGCACATCTACAAGAGAAAATTGCTAGTTGGGTCAGTAGCCTTAAAAGTCTGACACCAGTCCAGTGGTATCGTATTTCCCAGTATTAACTGGGCTGTGGAGGTCAAATAGGCCGTCGCTCCATGTTAAATACTGATATTCAGCTGCATCCGGTTAGACTGGAAGCCGACCCCAACATAGTTGGGAAAAGGCTAGGCAGATGATGATGATGATAATATTTATTTAGTAAATTATTTAAAATGGGTGCGTGCCATTTGGTATAATAACAGAAAGTCTAACGTTCACGTAGGTACTTTTTGTTTAGTATAACGATGAAAATGATATAATGAATTATTGATATAATTTCAGTTCATCTTTATTTTTTTTGTCTTAAATTAACATTTCCTATAATGCACTATTAAACTAATATCAATTTAGTATAATTATTTGTTAGTATAATATTTAATTAGTATTATATTCGAAATCTATAGTAATGTTAATTATTATTTGAATATTTTTGTAAAAACTGATTGGACTATAAACGCCTGCTACTTTCGTGTGTGTGTGTGTGTGTCCCGACTCTCTCGAGCGCCAGATCTCCTCTATTGTTGGAGAATCATCTGGGTTAGGTTAGGTTAGAACAGTGAAGGCGAGCGAGCGGAGCGAGCGTGCCGCGGCAGCGGCCGCCGAGTGCCATATCCCCTCTATTGTTGGAGAATCATCTGGGTTAGGTTAGGTTAGAACAGTGAAGGCGAGCGAGCGGAGCGAGCGTGCCGCGGCAGCGGCCGCCGAGTGCCATATCCCCTCTATTGTTGGAGAATCATCTGGGTTAGGTTAGGTTAGAACAGTGAAGGCGAGCGAGCGGAGCGAGCGTGCCGCGGCAGCGGCCGCCGAGTGCCATATCCCCTCTATTGTTGGAGAATCATCTGGGTTAGGTTAGGTTAGAACAGTGAAGGCGAGCGAGCGGAGCGAGCGTGACGCGGCAGCGGCCGCCGAGTGCCATATCCTCTATTGTTGGAGAATCATCTGGGTTAGGTTTGGTTAGAACAGTGAAGGCGAGCAAGCGGAGCGAGCGTGACGCGGCAGCGGCCGCCGAGTGCCATATCCCCTCTATTGTTGGAGAATCATCTGGGTTAGGTTTGGTTAGAACAGTGACCAATTAGCGCGCATTACTTATTCATTACAGAATTTTGGTTGAAAATTAGTAAATATGAAAATTTGGTCAAATGAAAGTTAGGTCAACTAAACGTAATATTAAAACAGCATTAGGTATACAGATTGAAAATTATTTTAAATAAACGTTTTACTAAATGATTTTAGAGTAAAAGTATAGTTTAGTTATATTACATGTAACATTAGATCACATGAAGTTAGGTTATTTGTTTTTATAGCATATGAACATTTATATGATGTGAACGTTATTTCAATTGAAAATATACTATCTGTTACTATGGCATTACACACCCGTAAAAGAGTGAACGAGGAAGCGATTGTATAGTTTTATACACCAACTAGCTGACCCGCGCAACTTCGTCTGCGTCACATAAGAGAAAGAGAGGGTTACAGAGAGTGGGTCGTAAGCACCTATAATACAATTTTCAAAGGGCACATCACACACATCCTTCCGCATAATGAAAATGCGCGCCCGGTACATGATGATTATTTTGCTGCGGAGTTATTTAAAACGGTGTAACTTAGGAGATATGCATTGAAATCAATTTATGTGCAATACGAAACGCGTCCATCAATTCTGTTAATATTGTTGATTGCAAAATTTGAAGTAGATTTGACCAAGGAATCACGTTTTCCCATACAAACTTTGTCCCCTCTTTTCACCCCCTTAGGGGTATAATTTCAGAAAATCCTTTCTTATCGTATGCCTACGTCATATAAAAAATTCACCCTCCAGGTATTAGGTTTCTCCTGCCGGGGTTGCGGGCCTGTTCGAAAGAGATACCGCGGCCCCGGAACGTAAAAGGCGAGGAAGGAACATGGATGGTTTTTAGTCAGTAAGAGTCTGACACTCCCTCCCGCTCCGCCCAGAGTGGGGGGGGTCATTTGATGATTTCCCATCCTTAAAAAAAAAAAAAAAAAAAAAAAAAAAAAGGTATTAGGTTTCTACAATCTGCGGTTTAGGCTGTGCGTTGATCCATCAGACAGTCCTTCAGGACAAAGCATTTTTTATTTGTAGATAGTAGGATTTGTACTCGTTTGTACTTGTTACTTTTCCGGCTTTATGTCTGATGTACATTCGTATAGTCTACATTTTCTTCGTAGTATTATTTTATTTGTAAATACAGGGTGGAAACGATTAACGGAGCAGAAAGGGGAGCTTCCTTAACCATTGAGTATTAGAAACAGGATCGATTGGCATCAAAAAATGGTTTGTGTAAAATATAATTTTTTTTGCTAACTGTACTTTTTTTTAAATCTGTGATGGGGATAAAAATTTCACTAAAAATTACGGATGGATTCCTAAGACCATTTTCATGTAACTGCAGCGGTTAAGGTTTATTAAAATTTTGTTTTATGTAAAAATGGCAATTTTCTTGCTAACTGCACTTTATTTTTTAAATTAAATCTGTGAATGGGGATCATCATTTAGTGAAAAAATTATGGATTGTTTCTAAGACCATTTTCGTGTAGCTGTAGTTCCCCTTACTGCCCCCTTTTACCGTTTCCACCCTGTATTACCAACTACTTATACCGAGGAAAACCGATTTTCTTGAGTTCTGCAATTTGGGGCGTATTCACTTCAAAAATCAAATTTCAAGAAAATTGAGAACTTATATTTACCTGTATTAGATTTGAAGTACTTACAGCAACTTTTAAAGTTTAACACTTCATTGAATTTTGTTCTATAGGTGTATGAAGTTAAGTAATTAATTTTAAACACAAAACCCTCTTTTTTACGTCTCTGGATAAAATTTTATAAAAACGCTGAAACAGGTATTTCTTTATTTTTAATAATAAGAATTTACTCTGAGTTTCATGGTTACAGAACAATCTAAAAAAAAAATTTCATACAAACTTTACGCCCCCCTTTTCACCCCCTTTTTCCAACATATTCCATAATTTATATAGCCTAAATGTCATTCTGAGTGTATTTAAATAGATTAGTGAAGTTTTCATCAAAATCCGTCCCGCAGTTTTTACGTGATGCGCGGTCAAACAAACAAACAAAAATTTTAATAATTGTTTTAATATGTTCAGTTACTTATTTTAAGTCACCCTGGTCGGTTTTTTTTTAAATCTTCAATGTACAGATTTTTTGGTCTCAACGATTTTATTATAATGTATAGAAGATGCATACCTTGTCACACAAGCTTATTCGATGTTGAAAACAACTGCAGAGCAATGTGTTTTTGATTACGGATCAGGTCAGAAGTTCATAAACGAAAAAGATGAAACCCAAAAAAAATTAACCGGCCAAGAGCGAGTCTGATTCGCGCACCGAGGTTTCCGTACACTTTCTAAAAGACAAACTTAACTTTGCTGTTCGATCCCATGATATCCCATATTCCACTCAAATCCGTGGGGTTTTTTCTTCATAAGACCATCTCAGACACTTATCTCCATAGTCCTCATTTGTGAATTGAGCAAGATTGTCTGGACTTCAAAAGAGAGCTTGTTTCGACTGTTTCTTCTCAGAGTAGTCAGGTACGAAACACCGGCCTCACACGGTGGGCTGAAAATCGGCTTTCATAGACTTAGGGATTTCAATTTGCAAGTCCCGGTTTTTTGGCGGATATAGGTTCTATTAGTCATGACTTTACACAAAAAAAACACCCGATTTCATTCTGCTCGAAAACGAAAGAATTATATTTTTTTACGAAATATTTGTATGAAGCTAGTATGAAAAATTGAATTATCTCTTAAACGGGGAGTTAAACACCGTCCCTCATCTAGTTTAAGAAAAGATAAGTGTAAGTAAGCGTTTTTAAAAACCAACTTGCTGAACAAATTATTATAACACCTCACTAGTTCCTATTCTTGTGCAATAATAGTTGATAATTAAATTAATACGTTTAGTCATCTCACCCATTTTTTTTAAATATTTTAAGCTTTTATTTTATATTTCGTATACCAGAAATCTATAATAGTAGGGGTGGTAGCCCCAGCATCACCTGTAAGGCAGCAGTTCGTGATGATCTCATGCTGGCGGTGATTGCCACGCAGGCAAATCTTTGTAGTTGCTCGAGGTCCTTTTGGGTCGTCCTTAGGTTGGTCCTAGGCCACCATACTTAGACCCGTATGCAATAATTGGTCGGATAACTGTGGTGTATAGCCAGTAGGTGATTTTGGGGCTTAAGCCCCAGTTTCTCCCGAGGAGTCTCTTGCATTGCCATAGGGATAGACTGGCTTTTCTGGTTATGTAATCGGTGTGTTTTGCCCAGTTAAGCTGTTTGTCCAGATAGATACCTCGAGTCGACGTCGAGTCGGCTTAGGGTTGTCACAAAAAAGATTGGTAGTTGCAATGTTGCCAGCTTCTTCTTCTTTGTGAAGAGGACGAGTTCGGTTATGGTAGGGTTCACTGCTGGTTTGTGTTAGTTGCAACAGTCTTCTTCTATCCTTAGGGCCTGGCGCATAAGGTTGCATTGTGTATTTTCATGTGTGCCGTTTATTATTATAGTCAGGTCGTCAGCATAGCGCACCGTGTAGTAGCCTCTGCTATTGAGGCGGTTGATGAGGCTATCTACTACAGGGTTCCACAGTAGTGGCGAGAGGACTTGGAGGCTGCCCTTCGCCACTATGGCTCTAGTGGTGTCGTTTACCCTAACTTGTACCGCTCTCAGTTGGAGCATATTTGTGATCCAGCCTTGCAGGGTCTGGTCCACCCCGTGTTTCGGGCTGCGTTGATGCTATGAAATATGGTTTTGTCAAAGGCGCCTTCTATGTCAATGAAGACGGCTAGTGACACAGTATGCACAGTGTGCATTGTAACATCTTAAGCGTTAGAGACACATCTGGATTCAACCTAAAAAGCAGACACATCCCTGAACTCGTCGCCGAAATCAGTCACCCGCAACGTTAACGATAATGATAACGCAGTATTTGCTGCTCCAGGTGTATTATATCTCATTGTATACTAACATTGCTGTTTCTTACAGTGCGTATTGTGTGGTTCACAAACCTGATAGACCCATTAGCTTGTTGGTATTTTTTTCAATAACAGAAATATATGACCCTATTTAGCACACTGCTGACACCTTTCATCATTATCGGAGTATATCAGTCCACTAATGAACAAAGGCCTCTCTGATTGCACTCTCAATCTAGGGTCACTACAAATACAGGGTGTAAGCCACCTCATCACAAAGCCGTTAACCAAGTATTCTGTACATCAAACTTAGTTACTTTACGCAAAACATATTGCTGGGAAAGAACTTTTTTTTTTGAGGTTATAAATCATGTTTTGTGGTAGAACTCAATGTAACGCCCTTAAAACATTGTGTTGGTGGATGGGTTGAATAGTACGGGGATCGTGGAGGTGTTAAAAGTCAAAAACTTACAAAAAAAACTTGTCCAAAAGTTGTAACTTTGACCCCCATATCTCCGTAACTAAAAGGTTCCCAGGTATGGTGTTGAACAAAAAAAATATCGCAGTGACGGGGAGAACAAGTGCCTTTCGGCTTCGTGAAGAGGTGTTTTACACCCTTTATACCTCTGACCTCTAGTTATTATTAGTGTCCGACCGAAGGTGCAATTCTGGCCGAAGCCGAAGCCGAAGCCGATTAATCGGTGTTCTCCAAAACCTTCGGCCGAAGCCGAAGCCGAAGCCGACGGTGATGGATGACCTTGAGAAATGCGATAGTTATTATAAAGCTTTCAGAATATGTAGTATATTCTGAGAGCTTTAGAGATTTAGCCCAATTACGAGCCGAGTGACCAACGTATATAAGTAGGTAATAAATTATTCGATGCGTTCGGGCCGGCACGGCGCGGTGGTGCGGCGAAACGCTGCTCTGCTCTGCGCACTCTCCGTCTCGCTCTAGCATTTTTCAGTAAATTTCAAATTTTGACAACTTGCAAACCTTCGGCTTCGGCCAAAGCTTCGGCTAATTTTTGGCCGAAGCCGAAGGTTTGGCCGAAGGTGCTTTTTTTGGCCGAAGGTGGCCGAAGCCGAAGCCGAAGCATCGGTCGGACACTAGTTATTATCCACTCGATATACGAAATGCGTTTACAGAAATACCGAACATTTCGGTTCAAACTTTATTATAATAAGTTTTGTGGTCATGAAGGTTAGCGTTAAAAACTTTACACGTAATTGACGTAATGATGTTTACTACTCACACAATAAAATTGTAAGATTTCTTTTTACTCAAGTTAACGTGACCTTAACTTGTAGCCATTTTTACATTTTATTTAATAACTTTATTGTATGTCCATAAAATCCTGCAATAATATTGCGCACCCAGAAAAGGAAGGAAATATAAACACGTTTTATTGAAGTAATTCAATGTTTAATTAAAACGTCATGATTGAGACAAAAGTAACAGCATCAAATGTTTCAAAAATGAAGAACTTTGTTACAATTATAGTAGTTATATCCATAATAAATCTGTTTATTCACAATTTTTTTATCTACATGTAAAATTATAACCTGATGTTAAAAGTGAACATGGCCGATCAATATTGGTTGCAATGTGGACCAAAACTAATGAGAATAGTTTAAAATCAGTGTTTTTAAATCAATAATCAGGCTCCTACAAGTAGTCATGCTTTAGCAATAAGCACATGGCTTTACATGATGGTATGTATGGCATGCATGCATGCAAACCCTCTATTGGGAAAATAAAACTTATCTAGTAAAATAATTGGAACTATTCGAGTGTATAATTGCATTAAAAGATAAACATTTTGATGCTGATAATTATAAAAGTGATGAAATATTTGCGTCTGTGTTATCTATGCTAGTTCTATACAAACCTGAGTAAAAACACCAAGTGTCTTGTAATGTCAAACATTTTGTACTACATTTTATTATAAAATTATCATGATGCGGTTGCTCACTCGTAATATAAAAGTGTTAAACAGTAAGTAAATGTGTTTAGCTAACCTGGCTTTAGATTAAAAATATTTAGATACATCAAAAGTGGCTGTAATTTATGAACATTTGGCAAAGGCAATACACCTTGGGCCGCTTAGCGAGAAAGAGCAGTGAATGGCACGTGACATTTCGATGGAATCATGCAAACAAATATAAGGTATGTATAATATAATGTATGTACTTATATTCATTAAAATCATAATTTCTAAAAATCAAAAATATGCAGATGTGCAGTCAATTCATTAATTATTTATCATAATTGGATCAGTTGATTACATTGTATACAAACCATGTTACATGCTAAGTGTCCTGTACTTGACGTTAGAGATAGATAATACCATACATTTTGTTTCTATCATCTAACTAGAAAACGATAAAAAATATAGTTGCTATATTACAAAAAAAAAGTAAATAAAAATAGCTCAGCAACACTGAATTTCCGATTTATCTAACACCTTACAAGTAAAAGGGAAAATACGTAAAAAAATAACAAAGTAAATGTAGCCCAGGAACACGGAGGTGGAATCCTAAAGCCCTTAACAAAATCTATTTATATTTTAACCATCTATTGGTGTATTTAATTTTACTTAATCTATTCAATTCCTATACTATAATGAGGCGCAATCATATACCTCAGATCCATACAACGCGCATGCACCCGGGACATAATGCTATTAATCTTTATTAAGCACTATTATCTTTGCAACATTAAGTCACCTCGCTTTCAAGTTAATAATAAAGTAAATCAGAATATGAGCTAAACTGTTGTCACTCGTGCCGGCAGCGCGCACGTCAGTTACGTCCGGCAGTCGTCTCATCAGCCGCAGTCGGCGGCGCAGTCTGTAACACAAAACTAAACTTTACTGTATTCCCGCTATTACGTTGTCTACAACTTGGAACCTCGCCTATAATTACAGATATGAACATAAACCTGTAGTTATCAAACTGAATACTAGTAAGAACTATCTTCAATTAGACCAGTAACAGACGTACCGTAGTCCCCTCGACGTTGAGGCCGGCCCAGTGCACGAAGGAGGGCAGGTCCCGGGTGGGCAGCTCGGCCGCCAGCGCCTTGACGCGCAGGTTGCGGTCGTCCGTCAGTAGCACCACCTCGCGCACTCGCCGCACCACCTTCCCTTCTCTGCCGTCGTCGCCGCGCGTGTCTGCAAAGTTATGGAAGTCTAAATTGAGTTCAAATCGCACGATAACACGACACGCAGACAGACGATATACCCGCTAATACAATTTTGTCGCGTATCGGAATGCTACTAAGGAAGCGTCATTAAAACAAATAATAGCCGGCGCCAGCGCAGATAAAATCACCGTTCACGCGAACTAAGATATGTAGTAGCAGGCCGCCACGGTCTAGCTCAGCGGACTGGGTCGACGCGACACATCTACCGGTCCGTCGCACGCGCCGAGCGCTCCTACTTCGACACGCATTTGGACGCTATTACTGAATAGGACCGTCCAAATAGAATGAGACACTTATACATTTGTTAAAAATAATACTGAATTAAATAATAGGAAAACATTTATGAGCACTGTGCTTAATACAGGGTGTATTTCACCTCATCACAAAGCCGTTAACCAAGCATTCTGTATATCAAACTAAGTAACTTTACGCAAAAAATATTGCTGGGAAATCACTTTTTTTTTTAAGGTTATAAATCATGTTTTGTGGTATAACTCAATGTAACACACTCAAAACATTGTGCGGATGGATGGATTAAATAGTACGGGGGTCGTAGAGATATTTAAAGTAAAAATCATGCGATGAAAAGTGGTATTTAAAAAAAAACTTGTCAAAATCTTGCAACTTTGACCCCCAATATCTCCGTAACTAGAAGATTCCCAGGTATAGGGTAGAACAAAACAATTATCAGATTGACGAGGAGAATAAGTGCCTTTCGTATTCGTTAAGAGGTGTTTTATACCCTTTATAGTAACAAGTAAGCAACCAAGTCATTTGGGCGTTATTATGTATGCCTAATTCCTTGCTTTGTTCGTTGTGCTTTGTACAAAAAAAATATAATCTGCTTGGGTGAAAATAGAAGAACAAATAAAACCTAAATGTGATCCCTTTAGGTATCTTTTCACTCGTTTAAAGAGCAACGGAAGCCCGAGTCCGATCCTTGACCGAGATTGCAATGTTTCTGCAATGTAACTCGACCAACGAAGCCCAAAATAAACATAAAACTTAACATTCATATGGCACAGCATAAATTAAAAATCCGTCAAGATTAGCCAATGGATAAATGTAAACAAAGAATTGACACATTGGGCAAAAAACAACAATTGTATAATTTATTGGCTTTTAGAACCGTCTATAAAAACCTTTTGTGTCAGATTCAGATGTCCATACGAAATTTATTCTATTCATTGTGGTATCCTAATACACCCTTGTAGTGAAGAGAAATGCCATTCATCTGCATCTGATTTGACTGTGAGTAAGTGAGGTCGACGCAAGGGCAGGACGTCAACATATATTTCTATTTCATACCCCCTTCTTCTACTTTCTGAAGCTGGAACCCCAAATGTATTGTGAGCGATATATTGCAAAGGTGGTAGGTACGAGTATGTATGGATCGCTCATCATCTGCCTAGCCTTTTCCCAACTACATTGGGATCGGTTTCCAGTCTAACCGGATGCAACTGAATAACAGTATTTTACATGGAGCGACTGCCTATCTGACCTCCACAACTCAGTTAGTACTGGGTAATACGATACTCCTAGTTAAGACTAGTTGTGATATGTATGGATTGCTATAGGCTGATAAAAAATAACTCGTGTGCATTATGCACATGATCGTGACCTTTACGACGATTTTTGTTACCATTGACGTGCTTGCTGATTAACTGAACTAGTGATGTCAATAGTCGGTCGGCCGTCTAATGAGATATACATACATAAATGTCCGCGCTCGTCGGTTATCTTCTCGAATCGCTGACTCAAATTCTTTCCGACCATTACGTAGCGATTTAGACGCCCTTGTTACTCGTCTTATTCAAGACCCGGAAGGTGTAGGCGCTAGTGCGCGACAGCATCCTCGAGTTGCGCTAATCTATGTCGAACTACCATTTCAAATGAATGGCGGGTCCTAGACAGCCAGTATTCGGTAACACCTCTAGCTTTTAGATTAGTTCTTTTTCCACATCATGACTTATTCTGAAGCTCGGATGTAGCACACGCCACAGCAACAAATCGCGCCTACGAAGATTATAATTATATGGCTCTGATGGCTCTTTTCTGCAGAATAAATATAGACTCAATAACAGCAGCCCGCCCCATAGCAGAATACCGTGAGACCTTATACTATGGAAGTAACTAAAATATACTAGTCTAGCGGTATCTACATCAGTGAATTGACAAATTTTTCTAATGGCATATGCTGCTGAACTTAAGCGCCCCGCAAGAGATGTTAAATGAGAACCCCATTGTAGCCTTGAATCAAGCGTAAGCCCCAGGAAAACAGTTTTTATATACGAATTCGAGTTTCTCTTTCTTCATATTATCTCACAATCACTACTTTTTACATTCGGTAAAGCATATCTTATGCATTTAGTTTTTTTTTTTCATTTAATTCCAAATAGTTTGCTGTGAACCAATTTTGGACCTGAAGTAGGGCATTATTCACGTCATCTAGATTTTTGGTCCGTCTATTTATCTTAAAAATTAGGGAAGTTCCATCAGCAAATAACGCCATATTTTGAGGTTGGTTTTTCAATAAATAGGGTAGATCATTTACATATACTAGAAAAAGGAAAAGACCCAATATGGAGCCATGCGGAACCCCCATTTTTACTTTCAAACCCTGTGAATTAACACCATTTATTTGAACATGTTGTTTTCTATCACTCAAATAAGATTTTACCAGGCTAAGTGCAAGTTTACCCAGTCCGTAATGCTCAAGTTTCAATGTGTCCTGATTTACGCAATCAAATGCTTTGGAGAGGTCACAGAAAATTCCTATTGCGTCTTGGGACTCTTCCCACGCAGCAAATATATGATTTAAAAAGGTTACAGTTGTTGAGTACATTTATTTAGGCCAGCTGGTTTCCTTCGAAAAGAAGACAAGGAAATCGACCGCCGAGTCGAGAACGCCTGGAAAGGCTACTGGTCCATGAAGTCGCTGATGAAGGGTGACTTACCTTTATCCCTGAAGCGCAAACTCATCGACATGTGCTTTCTGCCAATCTTAACCGACGGTGCTCAAACTTGGTCCCTGACCAAGTCGCAAAAGTCCAAACTCAAGGTTTGCCAAAGGGCGATGGAACGTAGCGTATTGTGTATTAAGCTCAGCGACAGAATTCGCAATACCACAATACGCTCAAAAACTGGAATCGCTGACGTGGGCAACGAGACTGCTGGGTTGAAGTGGAATAGGGCGAGCCACGTCTGCAAAATGCATCCGGACCGATGGGCTAGAGTCGTCACGCAGTGGGTGCCAGAAGACGGGCGTCGTCGCCGAGGGAGGCCTAGAACACGCGTGACGCGTGGCGTGACGACTTAGATTCGTTTGTACTAGATTGGCCGGAAAAAACAGCTCAAAGAGAAGAGTGGAAGGCAATGGGGGAGGCCTTTGCCCAGCAGTGGGACAATATAGGCTAAGCAAAAAAAATATAATATTAAGGTTACACCGGCGTCAGTTGTACAAAAGAGATAACGTGGCCCCGCAACATAAAGGGCTAGGAAGGAACATGGATGTATTTTAGTCAGTAAAAGTCTGACACTTGACGACGCCCAGAGTGGGAGAAGTTGTTTGATGATTTCCCATCCGAAAAAAAGGGTGCATTACCTCGGTCGGCGGCGGGTGCGGCGGGTGCGGTGGTGGTGTTGGCGTGCAGGCCTAGCGCCGTGGCCAGCACGCGGTCGTCGTTAGTAGCGCGCGGCGCGTCCTCCTGTGTGAGCGCGCGCGACGCCAGCAGCGAGCCGCGCGACGTGGCCAGGCGCAGCGCCGCGCCCGCGCCGCACACCCACACCAGCGCCGCACTAGCCGCGCCGCCCACCCGCGCGCTCAGCCGCAGTCCCTCCAGCTCCGTCATCACTGCGCCCAGAACACGTCTCTTTATGATGCTGCACTTCAAGGTGCACAGGTATCATACATGGCACACTACGGCCCCGTTCCCACTATGTCGTAACGATTCATTTATCCTTGTTTTTTAGTTGGCAAAAGTCAAAGACGAGTTATCGTGTCGTCCTATATGAACACCTTGATTTAAATACACAAGCCACGACACATAAAAACTACACGAATATCTGTCGTCACGAGATAGTGAGAACGGGGCGTATCATTACACGCAATGCTATTTTGATTCAACTTTTTATTACTTTTTTTGCTGTCCACTTTCCCACACCTGGGCTTCAAATTTATATGGTCCCACCGGATCTTATAACTATCCCGCTACAATTCCTCATCAAATCATTATCATATTTTGTAAAAGATATGAATAAACCTACTGTTTATCACGTGTTAAAAGGAGTGTAATGAATAATTATGTTTCTAGCTACTGACCAACGACAGGCACAGCTAAGGTGTACGGTTGCGCAGGCGCATCCACAATGGCCTGCAGCAAGGACAAGTGGTCGATGAAGCAGTTAGTGTCCGGCACCAACAGCCGAGGACGAACTTCTACCTCCGCGCTCACAGAGCCACCGCGTAATATTTCCTTGAAAAAAAAGTCAATTATCCACTGTTTATTTCTGTTATATATTCACTACAATTCATGTTAGTAAAATGTTATAGCAACACCTTACAGCAAGACAGTAATTACTTAGTACGTAAATGGTTTGTAAAACAAATAATAAGTAACCATGATTGTCACATATAGCTCCAGTTTTTTTAGATACTATTTCAGAGCCTGAGATGAAACTTAAATATTTTAACAAATTTGCAATATTTATATCAATTTCATTTCATTTTATTCAAAAACATCGATCGGTTTCTAAGAAAACGTCAACTACATAGATATTCCGACCCTGACTACTTATTTGCTTTGCCCTCTGTACATAATCCTTTGATTTATTGGGTTATATCATACTTGTCAATACGATTATTTGGTATCTAGGTTCTTATAACTAGTTGCAATGTTGTTTTCCCACATTCACGCGAACGCTGTCGCGGGGTCACCTAGTGTTTGGTTCCTTTTTTCTGTTTACCTTCTTCCAGAAATTGTGTGAAAAAGCTTGTTTCCAAATTTATGAAATGAATACCTCCCACCTTATTGGTGACAGTCTAAATTATGATAAAAAATTTACAACTCCTTGTGCTACACATACTTGCATACGTAAGCGATGCTTCTCAAGCGTAGCCTTCCTGTTCTCCAGCTGTTCCTTGCGGCGCAGTAGCTTGCGCGTCGCTTCGTCCGTCCCCTCCGCCTCTACTCCTTCAACGTGGCTCGGCACCTCACTAGCCGCGCCACTTGCGTTGCTTTCATCCTCAGAATTTTCAGACTGCAATCAAGATCATATTATTAGTACAACATCATCTGCCTAGCCTTTTCCTACTATGTTGTGATCGGCTTCCAGCCTAACCGAATGCAGCTGAATACCAGTATTTTACATGGAGCGACTGCCTATCTGACCTCCACAACCCAGTTTATACTAAATAATACAATACCACTTGGTAAGACTGGTTGTCAGAATTTTGGGCCACTGACTATCTGTAACCACTCTCAAAGATGGAAAAATGATAAAGGTTAAGCCATGCTTGCCTAGGTTGGTCTGTGGATAGGTGACCACCCTTACATACCGAGTTTCCTCCGTGCATCGGAAAGCACGTTAAGCCGTTGGTCCCGGCTGTCATTTGTCTATCTTTGACATTCGTTACAGGTAGTCAGTGGCCCCAAAAGTCTGACACCAGTTACCAAGTGGTATCGTATTTCCCAGTGTTAACTGTGTTGTGGAGGTCAGATAGGCAGTCGCTCCATGTAAAATACTGGTATTCAGCTGCATCCGGTTAAACTGGAAGCCGACCCCAACATAGTTGGGAAAAGGCAGATGATGATGAGTAACCAACAAGTAAAAGTATTTATTAACCTACTAGCGGACGTCACGCGGTTTCACCCGCGTAGTGTCCGTTCCCGTAGGAGTACGGGGATAAAATAAAGCCAATATTACTCAGAAAAGACATGACTTTCCAGTGGTGAAAGAAATTTTAAAATCGGTCGAGCAGTTTTAGAATTATAATTAATAGTTCAAACACACAAACTAACAAAATATCGAATCTTTCTCCTGTTTTCTTTATAATATATTAGTATAGATAGGTTTATGATCGGAAGATTTAATGGGTGTAATATAAACTGCAACTATTTGTTACATAAAATTTAATTAGTGGGTAATTTTCAAGGTGCTTTGGAGCACACTTATCACGTCGCTAATTATTATTTATGATTAATAAACACTTACGTAACTTTAACATATTTTGTAGATCTTTATTACTCCAGTAGTGTAGTTGTTTCTTTAAGAGTTATGTGAGATATTGAGATATTTATAGAATAGATATTGTAAGTCGATATTGGTTTAGTGGTCGCGAGTACAACAGCAATCCTATTTTTTCTTTTTTTTGGGATGGGAACTCAATCAAATGACTTCTCCCAGCCTGGGCGGAGCGGGAGACTCGCCCTGACCTCCACAACCCAGTTAACACTGGGAAATACGATACCACATGGTAACTGGTGTCAGACTTTTGGGGCCACTGACTACCTGTAACGACTGTCAAAGATGGACAAATGACAGCCGGGACCAACGGCTTAACGTGTTTTCCGAGGCACGGAGGAAACTCGGTATGTAAGGGTGGTCACCTATCCACAGACCAACCTAGGCAAGCATGGCTTAACCTAAAGATCGACCCGAGTGGCTGATGTTATTTAGCCACGAGCTTTTACTTGTTGGTTACTAACTTAATGAAAAAGGCTTGTTAACATTGTATACGACTGTATCTTCTCATGTTGCCTTAGTGGTCGTTACTCGTTAAGTATACCAAACACTCTCATCTTATGTTGTATTAGGTCGATGTTCAAACTTGAAACCACTCAGAGTTGCAGGCCTTATTTTCAGAAGTACAAAATCTTGACCCTACCTTCACTTTATATTTTAGAAAATGCGATGTTCGTAAGATCCAACCCTCACCTGTTTTCTCGTATGGCAAATCGATTCCCTCGTAATAGACGTGACAGTACCCAAATTTGCCTACAACAATATAAAACGGCACTTATGCGCAAAAGTGTATTTTGCATGGCTCCAAAAATTTATAATAAACTTCCGAAAAACTGGAAGCAGTTAAATGATGTTGCATTCAAAAACAGAGTAAATAATTTGCTAGCAGATAAGTCTTATTATAATTTGAATGAGTTTCTAGATGAAAAATTCTGATTAGATATCTTAAATATTGTTCTATTTCATTTTATAATCAATCATAACAGTTTTTGTATAATTTGACTCTGAAGTATGACTATTATTGATTGAATTATGATTTTATTATTTACTTTTAACATGTCTGTGTGTGCTTATATATATTTTGACATAGTTTTATTAATTCCTCTTTAATTTTTACTTGATTTCTAAATTTTTGGTTTGACATTTATTATTACTACTGGTTGTTATCATGGAGGTAGGAATCCTATGGAGTTGGCGTAATTTACTATAGGTACATTTATTAGTGAAACCGATGTAGCACTACCAAAAATATTGCTTGTTCTTTCTAACTTATATTGTCTCGCGTAAGAAAAGCAGGACGACAACATATTTGTTTTTGCTGATTTTGACAACATTAAACCTGTGACGTCACAAGAATGATCCTGCGTGCCAATCCGCCATGTTTGGTTACTGTCACAGAGTACATAACGTCTTTGTTTACTTTCAAGTCTTAACAAGTTTTTTCTCAATTTAATGGAAATTGTGCTTATATTATTTATAAAAGTGAAAAGACACTAAATTGTGATGCCTCCTAAGTGTGCTGTTGTGGGTTGTGGTTCGTCTAAAAGCCAAAATCGGCCAAATTTGTCGTTTCATAAGTGAGTAACCTACAATTTATTTAAAATATTCAAAAAACCTGGAAAGACATGAAATTATTGTATTCTGTCATTATACACATGATAGGAAATTGTTCTGTATGTAATTTAGTGACCCTAAACTGATATTTTGGGTTTTTAAACATTGTTTTTATTGAGTTCTTAGTGATGTGCTAGAAGCTTTAAAGAGTAATCGATAGTTTTTTCTAATAACGATTGTCTTTGTATTTTTTACACTCAGGCTACCTAGAAATGAAGCAAAAAAAAGAATATGGTTACAAGCCATTGGAAATGAAAATTTAATAAGTCAAACCAAAGATATATTTATCTGTTCCTTACATTTTGAAGAAAGTTCATTCAACAGTTCAAATTACTAAAATGAGCAATTTTTTTCGTCTGTCTTCTAATTTTCTCATTAAGTCTCTTTATCTTCTTGGACTGTTTTTGACATTTGTCCTTTAATTTTTTTTATCATTTTAAATGTGAACATTATTTATATACGTAAAAGCAGTATGGTGCGTTATTATAAAGTGTACAATAAATTATTTAAATTTTGTTTGATTTTTTTATTGTTTCCCTATACATAGCGCAATTCGATTAACCTAAAAAACCCTCAAAAGGGGTCTTTGAACTCATAATTATGTGCAACTTTTACGAGGCAACCGTGAAAACGATAATTAAAGTCAGTTGCTACATTTTACCAAGTTTCGTGAACACAGATTTTCGGATCAGCTGTTTTTTCTTTAGAACGATTGCCGGTTTGATTCCTTAATAAAAGATGTGTAAGTACATGATACTAATCATTCAATTGGTTTTCGATAGGTGGTCAAAACGTTTAATTTGTGCATCATCACTATCACTACATAATAAAAAACAAAGTACCCCGCGTCTGTCTGTCCCTATGTATGCTTGGATCTTTAAAACTACGCAACGAAATTTTTAATAGGTAGAGTGATATAAGAGGAAGGTTTAATTATATAATTTGTGTGCGGGCGAAGCCGCAGGCATCAGCTAGTTTATTATAATTCGCTTCTCCCGTTCTCTTTTACCCTTCTTCATTTCACCAAGATCAAAACAATCTTAGCAGATAGGCGGACTATGAAAAATAGTTATTCCATTTAGAACAACGATGCGCAATAGATAAAGAGAAAACTTTTTCGAAATGGACGTTTTATCGATATGTTTTGATGGAAAGCTGAGACTAGTACAACACTAGGCGGCCATGTTTGGTTACCGTAGGTATGCACGTTTTTTTCGTAGGTATGGCAGTTCCATAGGATTCCTTATTCAGAGGGTTGTTATCTACTTTTTGACATGTCTGTGCTTATATTATATATTTTGACATGTATTATTAATTCCTTTATATTTTTTACTTATGGTCTAATTTTATGGTTTGACATTTATTATTAATACTAGCTGTTTTTTATAGTCGCAGATTAAATTATGTTTTATTTTTATTTTGACCATGTTAATTTTTTGTGTTCATTTGTTTTTCTCGGATTGAAGGATATATGTAATTCTAAACATTTGCACGCCATAGTATATGGCAAACATGTCTGAACCAATTTTATTTATGTTATCCTGCATACACTTATTATATATTATTGTATGTGTACACATGTTTGAGCAAATAAATTTTTATCTTATCTTATCTTATCTTATCACTCCATAATATTTCATTTTTTGCTATTCATTATACAGTGTGTAAAACCAACTCATCACAAAGCCGTTAACCAAGCATTCTGTACATCAAAATAAGTAACTTTACGCAAAAATTATTGCTGGGAAACAACTTTTTTTTTTTTGAGGTTATAAATCATGTTTTGTGGTAGAACTCAATGTAACGCACTTAAAACATTGTGCTGATGCATGGATTGAATAGTACAGGGGTCGTGGAGGTGTTAAAAGTCAAAATCTTACAAAAAAAACTTGTCAAAAAGTTGTAACTTTGACATCCCATAACTAGAAGGTTCCCAGGTATGGTGTAGAACAAAAAAATGATCGCAATGATGGGGAGTACATAAGTGCCTTTCGGCTTCGTGAAGAGGTGTTTTACACCCTTTATGTACCTAAATATACAACAGTGTAATTTTAGTGGCTTACAATAATCTTACGAATCTCGGAAAATATCTAAACTAATATTATATATAGATTATAGAGGAAAGATTTGTTTTTTTTTTCGTTTGTTTGTTACGATTTAACTCAAGAACTACTCAACCAACTTTAAAAATTCTTTCACCGTTAGGAAGCTACATCTTTACCGAGTAACAAAGGCTATAAATTATATTGATATTATGCAAATTAGCCGAGCTATCACAAGTTTTGCGGACGTAGTCGCGGGCAAAGTGTTACTTAGAAATAAAAATGATTAGATATAAAAATGACCAGTTGTTGCAGTGGGGCATGCAGCGGCAATACGCGCTGCACGGCGCTGACGTAGCGCGGCGAGGCGTCCGCCGGGTACTCCAGCCTCAGCACCGGGGGCTCCACGCCCACTAAGTACCTGTGAGAAAAACGCAATATACACGTCAGCTATGTTCTATCCACTCATTAGTTTCTCGCTTGCATTTACTAAGAATTTAGAATAGTTGAAATGAGTCTAGCACCTCCAAACCGGATCACGAATATGCAAATTGGAGGAATAGGTCGGGAAAGTACCAACACCAGGTAGTACTTCCCTCGTCTTACTTTAATCTTGTCGCAGGCATAAGGTACCCTTCTGCGGTCGTTTTCGTAATTGTATGTTTAAGGCTGATGTTCCAGTATAGCCCGCGAAATTCAAATTTTCTTACGTTTATTTTGCAATTGTTGTATGTTGATAAAACTATTGTTCGCGACTGTGTCATCAAAATCATCAATACAACCCTCCAAGTTAAACATAAATTATTCTAGGTCAAAGTCGTTTTTCGACCTTTGTGAAATTTGAATTTCACGGGCTACACTGGAGTATCAGCCTTAAGGAAGCTTACTGTTGCTCAAAAATACTCGAAGAAGGTACCTCAGAGAAGTTCACGCTGTCGCTAGATATCACCGATAGACTTAAGAGTAAAACAAATGGCTTAAAGATTCAATAGTACATGCGGACTCACTCGGTGCCGAAGAATAGCAGTTTGCTGATCCTTAGCGCATGTTCCGCGGCGTGATGTTGGCCCAACTGGTCCACGCGCACCCACGCCACCGCTGGCTCCATGTACATGAGAGGCGTGAACCCGCCCAGAGATGCATCCTCAGGCAGACGGACGCACACGTAACCTTACAAACACACATTGAACCAGAAACTAAGTTTGTGCTGACTATTTTTATTAAAACAAATGTTCTCATCAGCACCATCCCAGTGAAAAAACGACCATTACTAGACCGAGACTTAGGACCACGCATAAACGTGACCTGGTATGCGTTGACCACTTCCAGCGGCTGTCGAAAAAACTGACGGAGCATTGGATAGTGTCTTCCCATTAACTGATAATGTGACTTTAGCATATTTTTAAATTACATGGACTCAAATAAAACAATTATTTTTCAGGCTTAGCAAAGAAATGATACTCTTTCAGATAAACCCCACAAGTTTCTATCGTTAAATAGTAATTCTAACATGCAATGCTTTACTTAAGCATTGCATGTTAGAATTACTATTTACGACAAAAAAAGGTTGAACAAGTATACTTTTATAGCTCAGTTAGCTAATATAAATCGGTATATTTATGTAGTGTCGACTTTCAGAGGTGCCTTGGTAATGCACAGGCGGGCCGAGGTGATATACTAGGTATAAACATGCACTACCGTTCTCTTTATCCTTATGGGATCTGCGGAACCCACGGCGACCGCAACTCGAGATACATTGACACCGGACCAGCTATTAATGTGACGGGATTATGTATCGCTGTAGTTACTGTTTACTTTTATCCCGTAAAGTGTAAACAATGTCACTAATGCTTTTAATATTTACAGTGCTAATAATTATGGAAAGCACAGTTTTAATACTCAGTATTTGTTTACCAAATTACATTTTTTAAAGATAATACCTTTTCTATATAGCTATAAAAAATGGATCAATTTAACGCGATTTCATAGCAACCTACAACAGAAAACAAACACACCATAAACTGAAGTGTTTGTATATAACTTAGTGCTGCAACACGAATGGGAATGACAAATACATCCATACAAAAACTCAGAAAAAATGTCTTCTCGCAGACGTGCTACAAACGACCTAATATGGCAACTTGTCCGTAGTGTAAACAAACAACAATCGACCCTCACCTTCTTTCATTTCGTTTTCGAATTCTATAGATTTGTCATCGAGAGATTCCAATATGTTCATAAGCTTCGCAAGCCAGTCCCACGGGTCGTTGTCGGCTCTAAACAAAAATAAACAGTTAACAATAAAATCATATTTACAGATACATACAGGTAACATAGCGGTAAAAACTCTTACCCGATTTCAAAACTGTCGAACGATGGTGGGGGATTCCATACACTACTGTGGCATAACATCCAGTCAGACCACACCTTAAAATATTAATAACTATTATGAAACAATCATACTTAATAAATTATTATCAAATTAACGCGCGCACGCGGCTATTTTCTTAATTGCATGTTACACTCGAGTTCCAAAGTAATTGGTGTTTTTTAACTGTACATCTCTAAACGTTTATAAAAAAAAAGAAAACAAGATCTGGCTCTCGGTATTACAGTAACCCACAAATCAAGAGATAGACGAAATAGCGATGTAAGTAGGCAAGATACCATCACAATAAAATTTTGTTAGATGATATTGAAATGTTATCGTTAAGCTTGGAGCAAACTAGTGGTATTGTATTGTTTAGAACTTGAGTAAACTGATAAAATCAACACAGTTAGTCCGTCAGATAGATTTCCAATGTATATTGGACACAATATATTTTTTTCATTTTTCACGTAAACAAAATTGAAGACGTTGACGTTACATTTCGGCACATTTTCACCGGAACCTGACGTCACAAGCCGCCACTCATGATCTTTGATGCATTTAATCTACATATTTTTTATTAATTTGATAAAACAAAAAGCATGTATCCAATATTTTTCGATAACCTAACGGACGGACTAAATAAAGTCATCATGTTTTAGTCAGTAGTCATCCCAATTGATACTTTACAATTTATAATCAGCCCTTTTATTTATGTTTGGAAGGTTAAATGATGTTGTGTAATACCTTGATAGCAGGCAGCAGGAGCAGTGCGTCCGTGTGGTGCTGCGACTGCGGCGCCTCCGGGAGCAGCGCGCAGCACCGCTCCAGCATGGCTCCGAACATCAGTAAGGACACGCCCAGTGCACACTCTAACCATGCTGAGCGTTCTCCGCTGTTGCTCTCTATCGGACATCAAAATTAATCATTGCAGGCTTAAACTACCAAAATACCAAACGAGGTTTTATATTACAAACTAGCGGACGTCACGCGGTTTCACCCGCGTAATTCCCGTTCCCGTGGGAGTACGGGGATAAAATATATCCTATGTTACTCGTGGATAATGTAGCTTTCGAATGGTGAAAGAGTTTTTAAAAACGGTCCAGTAGTTTTTAAGCCTATTCATTACAACCAAACAAACAAACAAACAAAGTTTTCCTCTTTATAATATTAGTGTAGACTAGCTTCTGCCAGCGGCTTCGCCCGCGTGAAGTTTGATTATTGTCCCATGGGATCTTACTACCGGAATAAAATGTATCCTATGTTTTATGTGGGTCATAGCGTGATGATATAAACGTAAGAGTAAACAAATATAATAATAACAAATCTCCGAACTGCTAAGCTATCGGGAGTTACACGTGTTATTGTGAGTCAACTATAAAAGATAGACATATGCTGTCTTGGGATATTTTTTATATAATTTTATGTGGAATATTTCCGTTATACATGATTTCTATGTAGCTTTAACCATTAAGGCTGCACACGCGACGGAAGCTAAAAAAACCAAGTAACTTCTCCCGTTTTCCCAACATTTCCTTTCACTGCTCTGCTCCTATTAATGGTAGCGTGATGAAAAGTATACTATTACCTGCTCAGGAGTATGTAGAATAATTGTACCAAGTTTCGTTAAAATCCGTCGAGTAGTTTTTTTTCTATAAATAACATACAGACAGACAGACAGACAGACAGACAGACAAAAATTTTACTGATTGCATTTTTGGCATCAGTATCGATCACTAATCACTCCCCGATAGTTATTTTGTAAATATATTTCATGTACAGAATTGACCTCTCTACAGATTTATTATAAGTATATAGAAGATAGATGAAAATATGATGACTAAGCTCAAATCTGCCCTTCTTTTACACGTCCTGTTGGTCGCTGTTTTAGTAGTCATCTCCTTCTAAGCCATTTCATCCTGCACGCAATCCATCTCAAGTTTATTTTGTGTTGCCGTTATTTTGGCCTAAATTGGCTAATGTGCTTATTTGATATTTCATTATTCAAGTAATACTCTTGGTCAAACACCTAACAAAGTTCATCGACTCAGTAGTTAAGCGTATATTTCTTAGAAAATTTCCTGACACCAAAAAATACAGAAATCGAAACCCAATAATACCAAACATGTATTAAAATATTTGTTTAGAGTAATCGACAGCCATGTCTATATTGACGGACAAATAAGTATAATTACGTTTGTTCATACAATCGTGAGTCTGATCCACCTCGCACAAAGCCGTTTGCATTAATCAGTAAACGATCAGGACCAACCGGAACCAGCTCCCTGTTGAATCATCGCCTTCTCCGTAATCAATACAGGTACGAAATAAAACGAACGTGACACGAAACAATGTTTTTTTACTTCATTTGATTATTTTTTTACTCAGAATCGCTAACAGAGTATTATCCCTATGACTAATACATTCAGCAGAACGCTTGTTTAGCCACAAATCCATATTTGCTTTGCCTGTATGTCACTTATAAATGAAGATGTGTTTAGTCTCTCTGAGATTAAGACCTTTCCTCTTTTCTTATTAATATTCATTTTTAATTTTGTAGTAACATAGGAACAAAGCTAGACATGCATGAATAGTGATAGAAACAAGTCGACATTGGATCATCCACCGACAGCTCATCGGTCGCTTCAAGCCGGTCCGATATAAATAGGCGTCTAAAAATACATAGCACGGATTGCACCTGCAAACGCAAAACATCTACTATACTGCTTAACAAATACCTGGATAAATAGGAGTACTTACAGAAATACCCGGCAAGTAAAATTCGTTACGTGTTTCATAATAAATTCAAACGCACACATAATACAGCACAAGGGTGCAGATAAAAGGTAATTCTCTATGACAACTATTTAAACGAAATCCACATTCTTGCAATTGAAGATAAGTTTGACATAATGTGTATTGTGTACGCCTCCATGTTCCGTTTTGTTGAAACTGACTATGCGTTTAAATGCTCGAGGCTCGATACGATTCCCCAAGATATAGCGATTACATAAAAGCATTTAGTCGTAATCGAAAATCTATGTTCCGACTGATTTATGTGTTGTATTTTTGTACATACAAAACGTTATCTCATATATCTTTCCAGGAACTTTTCTCGACATACGTGCTGCCAAAGGGCACGACGTCTTGCCGAACGTCGTAATTAAGGGTCTCGAACGCCATATTTTTCTATAATAATTCAAAACATCATTACGAGTAATGGCGTAAAAGAGTGGTCGTCACCGTGCCGACGCCCGTGTCAGTTTGTTGAACCTGACGCCATCAAATGTGTGCATTTGTGCGGTGCGCGGGCGCAGGCGGCGCGGCGGCGACGGAGTGCAGTGCATCAACCTCCAATAACTTGTAATTTGTAATTACAAACCTTTACTGCGCCCGGACGGAGCCGCAGGAAATAGCCACGTTTACAGCTCACGTTATATATTAATTTCGTAAATCGAATACGTGTACACCAAAGGGTTTCCATTAGTTAATAAATATACTTTAGTCCTAATAACGTGCTTTCAGTGAATTTAAACGCATCAAATCTAACTGTCTAAGGTCCATGTTCACCGAAAAGATAACAGTCTGAGTATCTAAAAACAGCTGTCACTGTGACATATTACCATACAAAAATTTTAAACAGCTGTTTTAGAGAATCAGACTGCCATATTTTTGATGAACATGGACCTAAGAGGAAAATGAATACTAAACAGTATACAGGTACAGAGACCTACTGATTGCTGCAGGTCTTTGGAGAGCCTCCATAAAATTGCAGTAACGAATAATTTATGAATTTGTTATCTTTGGCAGTCGTCACAGGTCGTCAATAACTGGGTTGTGGCGGGCAGATAGACAGTCGCTCTATGTAAAATACTGGTTTTCAGCTGCATCCGGTTAGACTGGCAGTAGACCCCAATAAAGTTGGGTAAAGGTTAAATGATGAAACAGGACATTTTCTTTTGTTTACATTGGGACAGAAAAATGAAATAGCTGACTAATCGCTACAATAGAATCAAGATCAGTTTTCTCCATGCCATGGCCGAAAACGGTGAGGAGAACTTTGCTTCTAAATTATATGTCAACAACCAGACATAACTAGTGAGACTGACACGAAAAGCGATTTTATTTTATACCATTTATTATAGATACAGACGAAGTGACATTATTGTGTGGCATCAGTATTGACAAGGCGACGTCGTAGTACCGTTACCTGGTATCTTAACCTGAAGTTCCCACCTTTCATCTAGATCATATTAATTAGCTGTTCACAAAAACATAAAAGTACATTTACGACTGCGAATGAATCAATCATAATTTCCAACTCATCTAACCTGTTTGCATGCACTTTTAATGTTTCGTCCAATTAAATTTACCATAAAATAATGTTTTTTTGTAAGAAAACCAAATCGACGTCCTGTGCGAAGCGAGTACTTAATTACTTTTTATAGCACATAATATTCTCATTTTTGTTCTACAGCCATTTAAATAACTTTAATAAATTAAGCAATTTTATAGACTTGATGATCAGACTAAAATATAATTAATTTTCTTACAATTCATTTAAATACGAGCAGTTAATGTGACATTTAATTGTTTTTTAACGGCCTTTTTCTATAAGTTACTTACGTAAAGGGTGTAAAACACCTCTTAACGAAAACGAAAGGCACTTGTTCTCCTCGTCATTCTGGTCATTTTTTTGTTCTACACTATACCTGGGAACCTTCTAGTTACGGAGATATTGGGGGTCAAAGTTGCAAGATTTTAACAAGGTTTTTTTAAATGCCACTTTTTATCGCATGATTTTTACTTTAAATATCTCTACGACCCCCGTACTATTTAATCCATCCATTCGCACAATGTTTTGAGTGTGTTACATTGAGTTATACCACAAAACATGATTTATAACCTCAAAAAAAAAAGTTGTTTCCCAGCAATATTTTTTGCGTAAAGTTACTTAGTTTGATATACAGAATGCTTGGTTAACGGCTTTGTGATGAGGTGAAATACACCCTGTATATTGTATACAGGGTAGAATTTTGCAATGCCACCTGGAGGGAAAGTACTCTAAATACTGGAGATAGCAAATTATACTCAAAGGCAACATTCCTTTATTTTTAAAAAGAAACAAATCTGCTTTCACAGATTTTAGAATTTTTTGCTTGCAACACTCGGGAATCGAACTATCGAGTGATGTAAAAAAAAGTACAGGACTTTTTTCACATCAATCGATAGGAGCAATCAGATGGATCAAATCTCTCTAACATGAAAAATTAAATGAAGGGAAAACCATGAAAAATTGGTCGCGTTTAAAAATTCCACCCTGTATATTTGTTGGTTAATATGCTTACTTTCGCAGCTGTTGGTGTTTCTATAAACAAACAATATTCTATCCGCGTCACCTACAACCTGTCATTCGATTCATAGAAAAATGAAGGAAATCATTTCTGTGACGTTGTTTTTTACCGGTCAGTAAGCAAAATGTCAAACAAACAGAGATAGCAACCTATCGAAACCGGCTAGTAAGTTATTGAAAATGGCCGTTAATTATTACCAAAGCTATTTACGAGCACATCACATACATACGGCTAGAAGTACTTATTTATGTACTCAACTATCTATTTTTAATTGAAATTCCATTTCTACTTACCTATGTGTACCCTTTAAATAGACGATGACACACATGTGAAACATCTATGACTCACGACTCTGGATAATAAATATGTCAGTCGGCTCCATAGTAAAATCCTTTGACCATATTAAATGCCTCTTATCGGGACAAACGTGTGTCTATTTCTCCTAACCACTGCAGCAATTAACGATGCTGTCATATTGAATTCTTCGTTATGTTGTGATTGAACTCATATACCGCAAAATTTACTTCAGCTAATGCTTGCTTTGTAATAGCTACTAAAAGGCGGTATAAACCGTCAAAGGTATTTTATAATGAATATTTTGACCTGCCTAACTTCCACCATTATAATGAATTTTAAATCCGTATTAATGAATAGCTGATAAAACACAAAAATAACCAGCCAAGAGCGAGTCGGACCGTGAAAACTTATTAAAGGACAGAGTTAACTTTGCTGTTCGATCCCATGAAACGGCTATTGGACCAACCGCAAAAATTAACCATAAACAAAAAAGCACAACAAAATAACCTACAAATCACTTTTTTAAATAAACTACATATTTACGGTTTTCAGATTTTTTCCTTTGTATACTGTGCTATATGACATTGCTTCTCGCCAAATTTCGTGAGTGATGGTTAAAAAAAAAATTTCGTCGCTCGAGACATTTTTTTTATTTCCTCTGAAATATATTTTTTTCGTTGGTGAACTTCAAATTCGACGAGTTCATATTGTAGCGTAATAAAGTGACGTGAGTGAAGTTAGCGTTTATGTGCATCCATTAAACGCTAACTTGGTTGTTTTTTGTTCATTTTTGTAGATGAAATGCATATTTCAAGTATGGTATGGATTATATTTGGATTTTATATATTTGGACAATAATTATGTTAATAATCCGTACAACCTTTCAATCTTTATTTTTTGAAGTCTTACTTTAAAACAAACACTATGGACACTTTTAACTTGCACATCTTGCTACATTGTTCTCACATAATATGCCATCTCAACATGAATGATGTAACCAAGATTTTGTAACAATATTTTGATTTAAAAGTGTCCATAGAGTTTCTTGCCCGTTCTTCTCCAGAGATCTACGCTAGGGAATGGGCAACTACAGTTTTTATGTCTTGTAACTGGGACTGTAGCTACAATTATTGTTCATTTTTGTTTCAACAATTCAAAAGTGCCTGTCACTGGCCTACTTGAAATAAATGCTTTGATTTAAAAAAAAAACACAATCCCTAAAACTGTGTACAAGGTTTCCCGTCAACGACCGCGCAAACATTTTAACATTCTTGGCTGATTATTAAAATCATCAAGGTTCATAAAAGAAGGAAGAAACAACAAAAACAAATCGCTCATGTGAGGTATTTTAGGCGTAACCGTTTACGCTTTGGCAGAAGCAGGAAAATTTTGAAATAAAATGTATGTTGTGCATTACGTGATTCAGCTAATAAATGTATCAGCAAGGTGTGCTACAGTCCTTTTTGGGTAGGCCATTTGGGAGTTTTTGATAATAACCGGCCGGCCTAAAACAATAACTAGACATATTCGGCTTTCAATCCGATTCTGCCGATCAGCAAACTTCTTTCGGCATCTACCACCGCTGAATCCTATTCGGGGCCGCTCAACGCAATTTGCGGCAAGCCAGGCGGCCTTTTTTCCGAACGTATGTCTTTTTTTATATTCGATTTAGCTGCCCGGCTATGTCTAATCATGCCGAGTTGAATATGTGTTTAGATCTCCTGGAGATTTAAACTGAGAGGTAAATTATTAAAGCAAAGGATATTACCCAGCCTCTTTACATTTTTGGGTTATTTTCGAACGTTAGTTTTTTTGGTTGACCGGCGTCAACCAAAATACCCGTTTATTTTGATTGACGCCGGAACATTTTTATCATTCCGAGTAAGAATACGGATAACTTTTAACATTTTGATGGAACCCTTAAATTGGGGAGGGTCTTTATTTTACCAAATTTTTTGGAAAAAAAAAATGTTTCCAAAACGGTAAAACTTTTTTGGCGTGGCAAATATATTTTTTTAATTCTCTTCTGGGGGGGATTTTAACAAGGGGTTGAAAAAAAACCTTCTTCAAAATGTACCTCCTCTTGCGGCTAGCCGAAGGAACTTTTATAAGTACCGTTGTACTTTGATAAGTATTCCGTAATAAGCTGTTAAGTATAAGTATTTTGAAATTATACACTGACACTTCAATTTTACTACTTGTGTAGAATAGAATTAGACTTTTTGATACACATTCGTGTATATTTTTTTCAATATAACTTTTTTTTCTTGTCTATGCTGTACACCGAGATTTGTTTAAAAAAAACGGATAACGGTATCAGCGGATACAACTCGCTGTGGTCCGTGGCTACCGTGATCTGATAATGTGATCGGTGGAGACAAACCCAAATAAACTTAGTATTCGGATAGAGCATAACATAACAAACATTTTAATATTACACCCAAGTCGTAAGTCAATCCACCCAGAAATTATTCAACCACAAAATATCTGAGATACCCTACATGGTGGTTAGTTTTTCTTTGCCGGTCAGCTAAAATTAACGCAATAATTAAATAGAGCTTATGGATATTAAGATTGTTTTATTATGCCACCCAAGTTCTATACCCAAGTTTAAAATAAATAATAATTATACTATATTATAAATGCTACTGCTCGATGAAGACGGTAATCAAGGGAGATCTGCTGATCTCCTTGAAGCCCAAGACTATGTGTTTATTTATTTATTTATTAAAACTTTATGCACAAGTAAAAACTGTACAAAGGCGGACTTAATGCCTTGGGCATTTTCTACCAGTCTACCTTAGGGCGATGCAGAGACAATACACAGTAGGTGCAATAACAGAAAACAAATAGGTAAGAAAATATTTAATACTAAAATAAAATATAAGAATAGATACTTACATACATACATAAAACATAAATATATATATAAAAGTAATGAGGTAAACAAAAAAAAAACAAGTAACTACAACAACTTAGTTCTGTTTATCCTGCCCGTCCTAACCTACGGTGTTCAGACGAAAAGCTCCGCCTTGGGGTCTGCCGAGAATCAACGGAGCGCAGCATCCAGAACGAGCCACCTCTTTCTAGGCCGGCCTTGGCCGTCCATCCTCAGGCTGATGGTCTGGACGCGTTAGACATTTGTTTTGAATAGATTTTATACCTTTGAATGTCCCACTACTGGGTAAAAGCCTTCCGGGTGCTATTCTCCTGAGCTACGTTAAAACATTGCCTTCGTGATGCGCGTTCAGATCATGAGGACACCTCTTTCTAGGCATCGGCAGCGCTGTCTTTCCTCAGGCAACCATCGTGTTGAGACCTTTGCTCAGCGGTCGTTATGCATGCGGCTCACGTGACCTGCCCAAACCCATTTGAGTCTGGCAGTGTTTTAGCCTACGTCTGTAATTCCTGTTTTTGAGCACAGCATTGTGTTCCGTATTTTATCTGTTCTTTTTACACCCAGAATGCTGAACTACGTCGCTGTTTGGCAAACCCCAGGGCGGAATTTTTGCAATAAGTTTAGTGACTAGGTCTGAGCACCGTAGGTTAGGACGGGCATGATAAACACATCGTTGATTTTGGGCTTTAAGGAGATCGCCAGGTTTACCTTGATTAGCGTCTCCATCGAGCAATAGAATTTATATTAAAAAGGGTGTACAAACCTCTTAACGAAGCCGAAAGGCACTTGTTTTCCCTGTCATTGCGATATTTTTTTTTCTACACCATACCTGGGTATCTTCTAGTTACGGAAATATTGGGGGTCAAAGTTCCAACTTAACGACAATTTTTTTTAAATATAATGTTTTTATTACATATTATGTTTTTACTTCAAACGCCTCTACGACCCTCGTACTATTTAATCCATCCATCAGCACAATGTTTAGAGTCCGTTGCATTGAGTTCCACCAAAAAGATGTTTCACCCCAAAAAACAGCCGTTTCCCAACGATGAACTTGGTTGACGGCTTCGTGATGAGGTTGTTTACACCCTGTATAGTAATCATTATTATTTATTTAAAACTTGGGTATAGACTAGGACATTTTAATAAAAATGTTTATACAGGGTGTAAACCACCTCATCACAAAGCCAAGCATTCTGTACATCAAACTAAGTAACTTTACGCAAAAAATATAGCAGGGAAACATCTTTTTTGACGTGACAACGTCTTATAAATTGGTTTGCCGGGTGACACTTCAAGAAACTGCGTTACGCTCCGCTCACGTTATGCGCTCACAATGAGAGCGAGTGAGAGGCACGCGTCCCTTCCACTCGGGCATGGTTAGCCCGCCTAAGAGCGAGAGAGACAGACATAAAAAGTGAAAGGCACGCGTCCCTTCCACTCGAGCACAGTTAGCCCGCCTAAGAGCGAGAGAGACAGAGCGAGAGAGAGAGAGTGAGAGAGATAGGCATACACACCGGTTCATTTCATCCTTCTTCCTACTATACGAATGAATATTCACATTAAAATTATTTTACCACTCAAAGTCGTTGTCACGTAAAACTTTCGCCCGTATACCGACTTCACAGGCAACCAATTTTTTTTTTTCGAGGTTATAAATCATGTTTTGTGGTAAAACTCAATGTAACGCACTTAAAACATTGTGCTGATGGGTGGATTGAATAGTACGAGGGTCGTGGAGGTGTTAAAAAACAAAACCTTACAAAAAACTTGCATAAAAAAAAAAAACTTATCAAAAAGTTGTAACTTTGACTCCCCATATCTCCGTAACTAGAAGGTTCCCAGGTATGGTGTAGAACAAAAAAAATATCGTAATGATGGGGAGAACAAGTGCCTTTCACCTTCGTGAACAGGTGTTTTACACCCTTTATGTATAAGCTCTATTTAATTATTGCGTTAATTTAGAAGGCTGGAAAAAAAAATTACCCCAATCTGGGTGATCTCAGATATTTTATAGTTGAATGACTTCTCGGTGAATTGACTTACCGACTTAAGGTCGTAGCACATGATTGTATCAACTCGGAAAGGGATCGTCACCGTCTCGCCTTTCCCCTTAGCGTCAAACAGGCGTCCATGTAACGTAAACGGATCAGAAGCTCCGGCACGTCGACTCGGCTACAGCTAGGCGATGCCGCGCTTACGACTCGCCGACCGCTGGTTGGCTAGGCGGCACTAGTTCAATTATTTTGAATCCGAACGTTAAGTGTAGCGCACGGTTATGTCTTGGTTCACAATACCTGAGTTAGCTATCATTGCTACAGCACTTGATGAAGAGAAAAAAGAGAATAGAAAGAAACAGAATATGGGTACACAATATGAAACAAGCAAGAAAAACTGAAAGAGAATTTCAGATTATTATCAAACACTTGATAGATGATGAAGAGAAATTTTATATTTATTTCCATATGCCAAAATATCTCTTTTACAACATACATATAACGCAGACTGCGGGACGGGTCTGGACGAAGAGACGTAAGCTAGGGTACGGAGAGCCATAAGCGCAGGAACTACAAGTCGACCACGCACCGCACTGCGGTTCGTGAGGTTATCCCGAGGCGAAGCTATTACGTTACGATTCCGATTATTGTGCGTTGCAGTAGGGAATTTCATACAAATAATACTGAGCGGCTCGAGTTGATACAGTGACGCTCCCTTTCCGAGTTGGTACGTGTGCTACGACCTTTAGGTGTAATCAATTACCAACCAACGGTATCTAGTTAAAAACAACATTGTATCTTATTGAGATATGCACTGGAACTAAGAAAAAGTAACTTGCCAACAAAGATTAATTATAACACTTTATGGCTTTTTTGTCAAAATATTTGCAATATTTCTTTGCGATATGAACTTATCAGGGTGGTAGCAATCGATCAAGCTGTCGCCGGTATGAACGCGTGTACGCGCGTTCGATTTTTTTAAGCGCGTAATTTGGCGCTCATGCGGCCGCGTTAGCCGATAGAAGCTTATACACGCGACAAAATACGCTACTCTGAAACCTCTCTAACGCCAATATGTTTTTTTTTAAAGTGCTGTCAGCATTATATTCAATATTTCCCAATAATCGTTTTGCCCACTCCATTGTTCCCAACAATGCACCACTTTTCAGGAACATTGAATTGCTAAATTTATTTTACAGTCCTAACTATTTGGAAGGTTTAAATCTAAAAGAGCGGCATAAGATAACGTAAATGTTAAAATTACATTGTTGAGGGCGAATTTCACTGGTGAATCTGAACTCGATTACACATTATGATTTTAACTGCGTTCAACAGTTGTCGGTGCTATGGAATAAAATCACTTACTGCTAATCGTGTTCCGTTTTATTGTTGAAGTGGCTAAATAGCTCTGCCGATCTGTTATACTTCAGAAAACTGGATTTACCTTTAGGTAAGTTGTTTTTTACAAACGAGTAGACGAATGTAAGCCTGAGACGAAGTCGAAGGCTTCCCATAGTCACGAGTTTGTAAATACCAATTTCTGCACGTGTGTCATACAACGTTTTACAACACATTTGCGAGAAAATTTTTCATTAAGTATAATATTAAAACCACGCTATATTTTTTTTGTAAATTATTAAATAGCGCTCTCGCGATTTTGGCGGCAACAAACTGTTTTCTGCAATTTGCACCTCATTCAAAATTTCAGGTGGAGTTGATTCCATATTAACATCTGATTCCTCGCTTGAACTCATTATTATTTTGTTTATCAGTCGGAAAGTCGCGAATTTGCAAATGGCGCCACATGCACGTGGTGAAAATTAGAACTAGTCTTTTGTATTAAAGTGAGACAAACGTATTGAGGAAAAGCACTTCCTATGAGGTTCGTTCAGTCAGCCTATTTATTCTCGTACTATGAAACTCCTTGGTGGAGTACTTTTTTTTTGGAAATAAAAAAAATAACGTAAAGAATACGCACGGTGCTATACAAGGAGAAGTCCGGTAAAATAGGTACTAAGGTGAGAGTACCTATTTAACCGCACGTTCCGGTGTATGGTGCGTAATTTTTAACTTTCGAATAATGTATACAGGCTTCGTAAATGCACTTTTTGAGCAAGTGTGTTGAAAAATAACTTGGAACATTATAACAGTCACAACAATTTGGAAGGTCTAAATCTAAAAGAGCGGTATAAGATAACGTAAAAGTTAAAATGACATTATTGAGGGCGAATTTCACTGAAGCTGAACTCGATTACACTATACAATAAAATCACTGACTGCTAATCGTGTTCCGTTTTATTGTTGAAGTGGCTAAATAGCTCTGCCGATCTGGCCCCTTATTCACAACCATTCGATACGTTTCCGTGTCGGTAAGGATCCGTATTCGACTATCTCATTTCCGAACCGAAGAACTGTCAAAACGCTATTCACAGATCCGAACGGATGCGCTTTTTTCTATCCGATTGAATAGTGTTTATGGGGAACGCTACAAAATGGTAGTAAATAGATAATCGTGGTAGAAAACTTAAGATAGTAATTAAAATTGGTTTATTTGAATATTTCGTTCCGTTTAATTAGGGAATATACAGCTAGTAACTTAATAGACAGCAACGATACAAAATTATTTTATTATTTTACTAAAATTAACTAAAAAATAACAGTTTTCGAATAAACCTGCTTTGTAAACAGCCGTCTATGAAATTGCCAAAGCGGAAAAATTGTTTTTTTTTTTTTATTAACACTATAGTTTTCTGTTTTCTTAAAAGGAAAAATTACTAAGTATTTGATATCAGTTTGTTAACTAAAATCTATAACGAATATTAAATTTCTGTAAACACATAGATTTTATGTAAATGCGGATACATCATTAAAATTCGGTCAATAAAACAACTAATAAAACACAAACAACACCAGACAATAATAAAACTTCATTAACTTACTTCAGACAGTGTTTAAATAATTTAGTATTTTTATTTTACTGGAATAAGCTAGAAATATGGTTTATTTCTTCGTTTAAATTTTGTTCGATATGACTTCCGATAGCAAACAGCTGTCGGAAAGATTCTAGTCTTCTTATCGAATTGAACTGTCAAAATTATTCGTTTTCGGATTTGTGAATAGCGTTTGAAGGACATCTTCGATATCTGAGACATTCGATTCGGTTCGGAAGCGAGTCGAATGGTTGTGAATAAGGGGCCTGTTATACGTTCAGAAAACTGGATTTACCTTTAAGTGATGCGGCAGTGGTTTCAACGGCGAACATATTGAGTGCCGTGAGTTGCAAAAGACGGGCGGCAGGAGTCGGCAGTGGTTGGCGGTGCAGAAGTGCCCGGAACTGACGTAGCATCATACTCGCGCTCTCGTAAAACGTCTCCATTCTGACAGGATACAGTTACAATTGTAAGGAAACATATTTTAAGTTCAGTTTTTTGTTTATGATGTTATTGTATAATAATAATAACAATAATCTAAAATGATCTAAACAATAAATAGCACTTAAAGCTGTTGTTCTTCTCAATTTTCCCCCCGACGCGACGTTTAATGTCAATTTTCATGCTTCGAAGATAACGGAAAATAACAGTGGAAGACAATTTGTTTTTACAATGAAAAATTAATGCTGCACTCGCATCATGTCAGTGTAATTAATACCCACTCTGATATGTTTTTTTTTAGGATTTAGGTTCTTTGTTCGAACTTGATTGCTGAGTTTCAATTGTGTGATTCTCACACTTACAAAAAGTTAAGGATTCTCTTACATTCGGAAAGGAAAATACGTGTGTCAAATGGAAAAGGGCTACACTAAAATGACCAATGCACACGCAGAATTGTAGAAATTGTTCACAAAACTTTTTTTTAAACAATTTCACTCTAACCTTTCTTTGGTATGTATTAAAATATAGCGTTATATAAAATACTTACTTATATTTTCCAAAATATTTACGATCCCAAAGGTTATCGCTAGTAGGACATGAGTCGCATCAATTAAAGTATATAAATATATTCATCATGTTTTAATTATAAATATAACAAAAACAATTATCAAATAAATGTGTAACTTACCCTATTTTGGTGATGAGCTTCCCGTGAACGTGTAGATAACTGGTAATGAAATTTTTGTTTAACTGGAACAATGAAAGAAAAATGAATTCAATAAACCTATGTAACAGAGAGATACAATATCTATGTATAAACATCTAATGAGAGAAACAATTTCAGCGCCACATGGTGTAGTAATGTAAAAGGAGTAAATGACGACCATAGACACCCCGACAATGAAAGAAAAAAATGGTTGCCCGTAAAGTCGGTTTTACGGGCGAAGATTTTACGTGACAACGTCATAGTTGAGTGGGAGAGAGACGCAAGGCATTCGGCGGGCCTCTCTCTCGTTCGGTGACTCATCGTAACGTTACCGGGCGTTACACTTTTTCATAAGTGACTCCCAGCCGCAACCTAATTTAAGACGTTGTCACGTCAAAAATAGGTGTTGTGCCGACCAAAGAACATGGGACATGGGCAGGAAGATCATTGTAATCATATCTAGTAATATACAGTCCGAGAGCAACGGTGGCCCAGTGGTGGCGGCCCTTACTTACGAACAGTAAGACGTGGGTTCGAACCCACTCGTAATTTATTTCATCACCAAAGCTCTCAAAAACTGTGAAGGAAAACATCGTGACCGGCAAGTCCTAAAACCAAAAAATCGAAGACATGTGACATCTACCAACCCGCACTAGGCCCGCGTGGTGGAGTATAGCCCATACGCAAAATACGCGCTTTGACGTGGAGTTGCGGACACCAGCCCGTTGTACAATACAATACAATATAGAGTCCACCGGACATCCAAAATTAGTATTTAACATATATAGCTAGAGTGTGGTTTCGTAGTTCAAGGTTTAAGAGCAAAAAAACCATAATCACCCATCAAAAGTGTGATTATGGCGTAAATATGGCCACAAAATTAAAAAATATGCCTGAGAAAGTTCAAAAATTTCTCTAGGGAGTGCTCAAAATGAAGAAACCTTTCTTAACACTAATTTGCGATCGATTTTAAGTTGACTGTACTGTAAGGAATGCCTACCTCAACAGAAGTCATGGAAGCAAGTTGTTCGTCCCTGGAGGCTGGACGGAAGGTAGTGGTCCTGTGTCCGCTCGGACGCACCCACACCTCTCTCTTCATGCCGGCTGTGTTCTCGTTGTTAGCGCCGGCCGCTCCCGATGCACCGCTTTCAGCATTCTTTGATACTTCCAAAGCAGCTCGACGTTTGCGCTCCGCTGCCTCATACTAAACAAACAAACGGTGTCAGTATCAACATAGCTTGGCACTGCATTATCTATACTAATATTATAAAGCAGAAGAGTTTGTTTGTTTGGTTGAACGCGCGAATCTCAGGAACTACTGGTTCAAATTGAAACATTATTTTGTATTGGATAGTCCATTTATCGAGGAAGGCTTTAAGCTATATAACATCACGCTACGACCATTAGGAGCGGAGCAGGAATGAAAAATGTTGCAAAAACGTTTTTTTTTCCTTTCCTTTTTCTCTCTTATGTGACGCAGACGAAGTTGCGTGGGTCAGCTAGTATAAAATATACAGGGTGGACACTGTAAACGGGGCATTAAGGGAAGCTACCTTAACCGTTGCAGCTACACCAAAATGGTCTTAGGAGACTAACCATAATTATTCGTGAAATTTTAATACGCAGATTTAAAAAATAATATAGTTAGCAAGAAAATGGCCATTTTACACATAACACAAAAAATCTTTTCTCGTGCATTTTGTTTGATTTAAATAAAAAGTGTGCACTTTTTTTATGTGAATGGGGATGAAAATTTAGTAACAGTAAAATTTAGTAGCTCCCCTTACTGCCCCGTTTACCGTTTCCACCCTGTATATTTTATATAATGCACCCTGTATATTTAGCGCCCGGTGTAGGGCGCTTTCAATTTATACGGTTCGTGTCGCACGACTGCGGTGCCGAAGCGGTGCGTTTTTCGTCTTGCGGCAAACGTACGACGTCGGTACCGCAATGCGGCAACAGTGCGGCGTCGATATCGCAGCGATATCGACGCCGCACTGTTGCCGCACCGCTTCCCGTTTCTATCCTGTATTATCAACTAGCGACCCGCCCCGGCTTCGCACGGGTACCTCTAATATATAGGTTTTCAAAATCATAAAATAGTTATTGTGAGTCAACCTTCAAAGACAGAAGACATAATTATGCTGTGGCGCACTTTTTTAGAACTTAATTTTCACGTACCTTGTGCGTTTTAAGCAGCGCACGAGGCCGATTGGATTTTCCGTCTTAATCTCTTAATTCCGAATATCGTCATTCAGATAGCTTTATTTCGTAAATTGTTTTTAAATTATTGCCCATTAAGCAGCTAATTTCTCTTTCCATTAGTGAAAACCGTATCAAAATGTGTTCAGTAGTTTCTGAGAGTGATGATGATAATCTTTTTTACACAAGTGGTTACAATTTGTGTTAAGTCCCTCCTGTGTTACAAGGGTTCTCCCAGGAGGAGATATTACAGAATCTTACGAACTTAGACAAACAAAGAATAAGAATTATTAAAGTCATGTGTAGTATTATTTGATACAAACCTTTTTTCTATTTTCGTCAAATAGTGAAAGTAAACTTTCTCGTGCTGAATGAAAGGGATTCGACGACATTAAACTTCTCATGTAATAGTAAACAGCATCTAATTTTCTTCTCTGAAAATAACATTTTCTTGTAAGTATAAATAAGCAGTGTTAAATAACTACGTATATCAAATCATCAAATGAGTTTGATGATGACACTTACCGCATATATTGCTAATATAGCTAACTGGTTGTATGGTCTGCCATTCTTAGGATTGATTTGTTGAGCTTTAGTATACCAAAATTTACTCTTAGCATAATTATTTGTCTCATTCACTTGTTCCTTATATCGTGCTAAGTCTCCCAAGAAGACGTAAATTTTTTGAACTGATATTAAAGCCAAACCCACATATCCGAGACCTTTGGGAGGCAACACATGATTATCATTAATGTAATCATCAACATTAAACTTATAAGTTTTTTCGAGCATTTGCACCAGGTTTTCAAAAAATGTGTTTCCTTCTTCAATTATAACATTGATCAATTTCACTATTTCAGGCTTGTCTTCTGGCGTTATTTGAGTAAAACTCTTTCTTAAAGGTTCTATGAAGTTGTAGTATAATATTTTCCAAAAATGATGTTCAATGTTGTCAGCTTGACAGTACTTGAGATCTGACATGAGGAGTCGGTGTAGCGCCTTTTGCAATAAAGCCCTGAAAAATTAAATAACAATAATATTTTATTTATAAACAAGTTCTAAGATACATTGAACATTTTTGAACATTTCGGAAACTGTTTCAGCAACAAAATAGCTTTCTGATGCTTGTATTATAGTGTGAGACATGCTCAATTTTAGCAACTCCCCCATGTAATTGCACCATTTACTAACATCTAAATAAGTGAGCTAGAGGCACTACATAAGCAAATCACTGGAGTTTTAATAAAAAATAAACATATCCATATCGTCGTGGAGTCGTTGTTATATGAAGTACCTTGTTTCGGTGACATCGGGCCAATGTTGCGCGAGGCCGAGCGGTCCCCTCAGTATGTGCGTCTGCAGGATGACGTCTAGCCTGTCCACCTCCTGCAGAAGCGCGCGATGCCGGACCGCGCGCGCCGCGTCGTTGGCCTCGTACCCGGCGCTTCCGCGAGACGAACTTTCTTTCATTCCTACCGGACAAATTCATTTGACCATTCGCAAAGACTAGTCGCAATCGCGGGTATAAGTCGTGGAAGGGGGAGCGGGATGGTGACTATTAAGACTGCCACTTCTTTAGAGTCATATGGTATCACTCGTTTAACGTTTTATGTAACATAAGTAGCTGCCACGAACTTTAGCGTAAATGTACTATAGATTTTATGTTTTCGCTAATACATACTTTCAAATCATAAAAACAGAAAACGAACTTTTGTAAACCAAATAGTAATTGGTGTCTATGTCACCGTAAAATTGCAAAATCCGTAAGTTTTATGGTTACACTTCGGCAGATTATGATCTACCGAAAAATAATTCGTCATTTTGTAAGCAGTATGTTCAGTTGACAATATCGCTAGATAGAATACAATCTAACGGTTTTTACAATGTAACGCTAACATCACATCGCTACATGTTTATGACAAAAATTACAGAAAATAAGACTGTACTACTAGAAACCCTTTCGAATGCGAGTAAAATAGAGCATGTCTTGTTTTGTGTAACTACAAGAAAAGTATTTAAATCTTACTAAAATTTTGCTTACCTCTCTCCATTCTTATGTCTATTTTATTTGGACTAGTTTGCACAATTATAGGTTTGGATGGATTATGATGATCAAACAATGTTTTTTGCGTGTCAACTGAACCTCCCCTCCTGAAAAGAGTAAATTATTATGTAAGGAGCACATAATCTTCGACAGTTGTTTAGTACTAGTGCATCAACAACGAAACCTACCCCAAATCTTTCTGCATGTGTGTAATCGAAGCTTGGGGCAACATTATTATCCCAGGCTGCGAAGTAGACGAGTCTGCAGTATGTTTGTTACGCGAGTTTGAATTGTCTGGATGCCTACAACATAGATAGAGCAAGGATTTGTTAAAAATTGAATAAGAAACTTGTAGGAATACATCACTGTAATATTGACTTACTTATCATGTGAGTTAAACTTCTTGGACTCGAGAATTTCCTCTCTCCAACTTAGAGTCCCTGAGCTAAGCCCGTGAGAGGCCGACGGTGGCGCAGTCACCGAAGAAGGCGCGTGCTGCGAATGTTGCTGATGCTGAGCATGTTGTTGGTGCTGAGCATGTTGTTGGTGCTGCGCATGTTGTTGGTGCTGCGCATGTTGTTGGTGCTGAGCATGTTGCTGATGTTGCGGGTGTTGTTGATGTTGCGCATGTTGCTGATGCTGAGCATGTTGTTGATGTTGAGGGTGCTGTTGATGTTGCGCATGTTGCTGATGCTGTGCATGTTGCGGATGCTGCGGTTGTTGCGCGTTCTGCGCATCGGAGTTTCGTCCGCGGCGTCGTTCTATGGAAAATCGTTAAACAAAACGGTGACTTAAAACGTTTTTAGTTATTAAAACATAATTTCACCTCTTCCTTTCTCAGTTGGGAAGGGTTCAAATAAAGTTGTAAACTTTACTTATTAGCATTCCTGGTGAAATGTGGGTACATTTTACCAGTTATGTTGTTTAGATTCTCAAAGCCATGTTCGAGGTTGGATACCTCGGTTCTCCGTGCGCCGGCCGGAGCGCTTGCGGGAGCGGCGGCCGGGGCCGGCGTCGGGCGCGGCGGCGGCGCTGGCCTGGCTGGGCGCCGGCGACTGCCGCCCGCGCTCGATGCTCGACGTACGACCATTCGCCCATGAACCGTTGTTTTTCTTCTAGAATAAACGCTGTGCTATAGATTACTTAGATCTCTCTAGCGAGATTGTAAACTTTCGAAATATTATCAACTGAACATACTGCTTACAATAAAACGCATTCTTTTTCTGTAGATTGTAATCTATCGAAGTGAAACCGTAATATTGTGAAATGCATGCGACGGAAGTATCTCTGCCGCCATAATCGGGACTTGGGGCACCCGCCACATTAGGTTAGTTAGGTTCCTTTAAACCCTGCAGACAGAAATAGGGGCTCCGCGTAGCGCGGCTCCGTCGACTACGCTTTTAGGGGAATATAAAGTGTTTTGAGGTTAGAGTATTAATCGGTATTTCTCAGGAACGGTAAATTATCTTTTCATGAGAGTGGTACCATGGGGCAAGGGGGTCTCCTTCCCTCACCCTCATGTACACCGCGCGAGTTGACTTCCATCGCATACATTTCACAATATTACGGTTTCACTTCGATAGATTACAATCTACCGAAAAATTATGTGTTATATTTTAAGTAGTATGTTCGTTTGACAATATTTCGAGAGTTTACAATCTCTCTAGTTATATTACAATCTCACGTTTTTGTCAATTTTACGGTGACAGATACATACTTCACAATCGTATTTTTTATTAAGACAGGCGAACTTTTGTGATGGTAATTTCTGACTACAACATCTAGTCAAGGTTACCAGAGATACAGTGATAAGTTATTTAAATATTATTAACCAAATTCCAAATCGACAAGTGAAATAAACTATTTACCATTTTTGCCAGAAATCCCTACAGGTTATCTTCGAAATGGAGCGAATTAACCAGACTTCTAATAAAAATAAAAATGTTGAAATCTGACAATTTGTTTGGGACATGCTACAGAAAGACAAACGAATTTGTCATAATAACAGTTGATTACCTGATTTGTTGTTAGCCATGCGGCAGATTTGGACATGGAAGACGGGATGCGAAAACCATCGGTATCCCGCGGACTGAGGGCCCGATTAGCTGATGTGTCCCGACTGTTGCATTGTGAAACTATTCTCCTGGAATCAATACGAAGAACTTATGAGGTAGGTAACATTACAATTTTTATTACAAATCGCAGTCTTGTTTTCTCGTGTTAAATAAAAAAAACAGCCGCTCGGGTTGATCTCTAAGTTAAACCGCGCTTGCCTAGGTTTGTCCGTGGATGGGTGACCGGTCCAAACCAGTGGGAACTTCATATAAATAATTATGGAGCACCATAAACCAAGAATAACTGATGCCCTATACTAAAAGATCCTGATATACCCTATACTGGACCATTATAAACGCAAAGATAGAGTCATAAATCATTATCTCAATAAGGATGCACAAAGAGCGGGAGTGTTGTTTGTCGATAATTGGCTAATGTGCACACGCAGGTAATAAACTAGCGATAAGCCATTATTTAAGTGACGTTTTATACAAAAAAGAGTTAAGTATTAAAAAAGTCAATGATAACAATCCCAGCAAGATTTTTTCTTGAAATTAATTATAAACTAAATAATAAAAAATCGGTATTACTAAGTACTTTAATTTTTCGTATCGATGGGTACACTCATCACACTTACACACAACACTAGTGCTCCAGGCCGTAAGTGCGAGCGAGAGGTACGATAAAAATTAATTAACATCAAATTTAGTGTATATTCCAAACACTTAAACATTAAAAAATAAAGAAAAGCAGTAACACTGCTACTAACCCTTCGGTACTTTGCTCTCTGCTATAAGAACGCAATGACCTCCAGCGGTCTAAATCGTCTCTGCTGTTTCCGATAGTAGAAGATCGATTACTCTTGTGGCTGTCTCGCCTCTCTCGCTCTCTTTGTTTTAATCCCGAGTGTATAATTTCGTGCTGTATGCTAACGTTACTGTCCTTCCTAGGTCTGTCTGGTTCATGCTGAATACTTGCAGTACTGTCTTTTCTGGTACGTTCCGCTTTCTTCTCATTATTTCTAAGCCCCCTACTCGAGCTCCTGCAAATACAAATCAACAATTGCAATGATAATATTGCAATGAAAATCAATTTAATTTAACAGTTTTTTATGTGAACTTTTTTCTACTAAGTAGAAACAAATGAATAAAATAATATTACCTTCGATCTTTACGACGAGGTCTTCCGCTACGTTTAGACTCTCGAATTTCAGGCTTAATGTCGTCCTGAACAGACTTCTTCAATGGTTGTGAGAAACTGGTAGATGTATCACACACATCATCTAGTTTTATGTTCTTTTCTACTTCTTCTGTCCAATCCTAAAAGAATAAAAGTATTTAAAAATATCGAATTGCTTATTTAACAATTATTGGAACTGCAGGTGAACTATATAATAATGCACCACTGGACACCAACTCACTCGATCAAAATTCTTATTCTATTTTTTTTTTCTATTTATAAATCTTGCAGATATTCAGCAATATGTGTAACAGACCTGAAGGCACCTTAGAAGCCCATTCCTACCGGCTTACCTTCGGAAACAAGGCAATCTACACGTAGTGACAAAGTAATTACAAAAATGCAAAAAAAAAATGTTAACAAAGAAAGTAACAGATAGCGCCAAGTAAGCCGGAGCTCGGGTGTTAGAATTCAGAACTAAAATCGTATGGACTAGAGGTTGCAAAAATTCGATAGTTTTGATTTTCGAATATTCGAATATTTTTTCAGTGCTATTCGAATATTCCAATATTTTCCAAAAAATAAAAAGTACTTAAAATACAGCTTTTATTGCTTTAGGAACTATATTTCCATATAGGTAAGTAAACCTGGCGCAATAATTATTTACATAATCAACAAAATCACAAGTTCGTCTATTATAAAACAAAAAATTGTCAATGAAAACTATTTTTTTTTTTCAAATTAACTAATGTGATGCATTCCAATGTATGTATATGTGACCTTAAAATTGTCAAACACGTTATATTACAATATAACGTGTTTCTCTCTAGCGATATTGTAAACTCTCGAATTATTGTCAACTGAACATACGGAGGTATCTCTGCCCCCATAATCGCGACTTGGGGCTGCTCAAGTAGCGGTGGGTGTGGGATTTGGAGGTTACGAAAGTTGTAAAAAAAATCAGTCATAACTCATAGTACGCCGGATGAAACTGGCTGAAATCGTCAGCTGCATAGTTGTGAGGGGATTATGCGTCAGCCGCTTGCTTGAACTTGCTACGATACCTCCCGGACTATTTCCGCAACTCAACATAATGGCGTCATCAAAGTCATACCGTCTAGAAGTGTTGCCAACCTTGCCATTTTTAAGTTCTACCAACATAGACTTTGGACAAGTAACATTTTTGCTAGTATTCGAATATTCGAATTTATTTTTATTTACTTTTCGAATATAAATTTGAAAAGAAAATTCGAATAATTCGAATATTCGATTGCAACCTCTAGTATGGACGCGCACACGTGACTTCGCGGCTGGCAGTACCGTTTTGTAGAGACCTAGGTAACCCGAACATTATCGAGTTACGGCAGGGGCAGAAAAAGAAAGTATGTGTGGTAGAACGAGTAATGATCGGTGTATCTTATTTGGAAATTACCAACCAGATTTTTATTTTTTTGCCATGATAAAATCACTTTTTTGGTTGTTATAATATTCCTCTGCATTTTATAAAATTTTGGACGTCGCTGATAATAAAAATAAGGTAAAAATGGAAATCAAAAGTGGCACCGACGACATTTCTTAGATTTTTCATCATGGGTGTCTTTCTCGTGGTTTTTGGGGTAGCTGATGATGAAAATGAGGTCAAAATATAAATCCAAAATGGCACCGACGACATTTTTAGTTATTTCGTCATGGGAGTCGTGTTCGTGGTTTTTGGGGTCGCTGATAGTGAAAAGGAAGTCGAAATGAAAATCAAAAAAGGGCGCAGACGACATTTTTTGGATTTTTCATCATGGGTGTCTTTTTCGTGATTTTGGGGGTCGCTGGTGATGAAAATGAGGTCCGATTTTTTTATTTTTTTTTATTCTTATATATTTGAGTTATAAATAATTTCTAGTCTTTTTTTCCATAATTGCACCTACTGTGTATTATCTCTGCATCACCCTAAGGTAGACTGGTAGAAAATGCCTTAGGCATTAAGTCCGCCTTTGTACAGTTTTAATTGTGCATAAAGTTTTAATAAATAAATTAAATGAGGTCAAAATTAACATGAGAAAAAACATTAATAAATACTTCTCATTTTTTTTTTCTTCGGCTTTCCCTCATACTATTTTCACCCTTCGCCACTGATATGTAAGATTTAATTTAACTAACGGGCTTGCACGAAAGCCGTCCAGTGTCTGCTCCGTTTATTCGTGTGCTTTTCAGAGGTCTTGAGGAATCTTTCTTTTTAGTCTATGAGCAACTGCTTGTGCTTTCATTAGATTGACTGCTAGCAATTTTTGGATGCTTAGTGATTCGCTTCTTGTAGGCTTTTGTCCTCTCCGAGATTTCTTTGATAACACTTTTAACGCAGAGGTCGTATAAGCAATAGTTTTCTTTGAAGTGACAGATGTGATTTTTTGTTTAGTAGACAGTACATAGTGCGCAACTGTTGGCCCGTAGCTAGTCTCTTTGTGAAAATATGCTTCTTCCAGGTTAGGCGGCTATCCAAGTATATTCCTAGATACCTGGCGTGATCCTCTTGCAGTAGAGGTATGCCGTTGAGAGTGACGGGTGGACATATTTCTTTCCTGTTTGTGAAAGTAACCAGGCAGATTTGGCTTCATTGGCTTTGATTTGCCAGTCTTTGAGCCATTTGAATACTTGATCGAGGCTGTTTAGAAGCTTTTGTGCTGCAATGTCTGGTGAATTGTCCATTAATAGAATTGCTGTGTCATCAGCAAATGTTCCGGTAACTACTCCATCGGTCGTAGGGAGATCAGCTGTAAAAAGCAGATACAACGTGGGACCCATGAAGCTGCCTTGCGGAACTCCTGCTTTGATAGCATAAAAAACGTTAGCTCTTCGCCTTGTTTTACACAGAAGTGTCTATCGCTTAGATATGATTTTATTCGGTCGTAGAAGTTGATTGGTAGGCCTTGTTTATATTGAAAGGAAGTCCGTCATGCCACACTCGATCAAATGCCTGAGATATATCCTGGAACGCTGCTACACTGTATTGTTTTGATTCCAGAGCTTTGTTTATATGTTCTACTAGTCTGTGTACTTGTTCAATAGTACCATGCTTTCGACGAAAACCAAACTGATGGTTAGGTAGTAATTTGTTTCCAGCAATAATCGGGGATAATCTAAGCAAAATAACTATCTTCATGATTTTTGAGGATATGGGTAACAGTCTAACAAGTCTGTATCTACCGGATTATTTCCAGGTTTTGGAAACATTATAACTTGGGCTATTTTCCATTGAGGAGGGACCATCCCTCTTCGTAGGATAGCATTACGCAGGAGGATTTTTCCTGTAATAAGGTCGTAACCAGGAGCTTTATTTGGAACTAAAGCCTTAAGTGCTGTTTTTATTTCTTTATAAGTGAACTTATTAATGAGAGGATCGAGTTGGTGGGTTTCGCCCAATAATTCTGTGACTTCTTTGATTATATCAATCAATATCAATATCAATAATTTTTATTATCAGGCATCTTAAGGCCCATAGATAAAATACACAAAATAACAACATAAAATAAACTGACACATATGAAATCTAACTTATAAGCTATGAACTATCACACACGAAGTGGCGGCGTCGTGTTACGCTGTGCGGTGTCATGTAGCCTGCCGCGAAAACGTCGGTAGACTACACCCTTCGGCCAAAACTCTTCCTTGAGAAACATGTCGAGATATTGTGTCGGAACTCGCACCACAAACGACTTGAAGTTGGTGTTGTGACGCGGCTCTAATCTCTCGACCCTCAAGGTCCAGCTAGTCTTCACCTTCATGTACTCAACGATCTCCTCAACCTTCGTGGAGTGATGCAGTCGGGACACATACAGCAACGTCGTTGGTATTGCTGGACGCAGCAGCATATTTGGTCCTGACAGTCCAGTACCGGATTGATTGCGACAAGTAGGCTTCTTCCTCTTCTTCTGAACTAAGGTGAAGCCGTCCTTATCACAGTCCTGCTTTGCTGGACAGCGCTGTACCGGTTCCCTCGCAAGGTTTTCACAGCGGCGGTTCTGCTTTCCCCCTTTCAGCTGCTTAGGTTGAATTACAGCTGATTTATTTGAGGCAGCAATTGCGGCGTAAGCTGGTTTGGGGGACAACGTAGCTACGCGTGTATTCTCTGCCGGAGCAGAGGGGCGGGGGGCGGCGGGGCACGGTGCATCGCCCTCGCTGTTAACAGGTGACGACGAATCCAATTTCGCCGACGCAAAACTGCTGTCCGAAGCATTTTCTGCACCACGACGCGTGTTTATGTCGGCATCGTCATTTGACCTACTTTCCGAAACCGCACTGCGTAGCAACACTATCTCGGCACGTAGTTCATGGATGGTATTCTCAGACTTCTCCAACTTACACTGCACCTCGGCCAGGCTTGACTTCATCGATGTAAGGTCCTTTAACAGCCTGGTGACGTCTACGTGATCGAAAGTGACGGGCGGTAACTTATGTAGCTCCTTCGCCACGAAAGTTGGCACGTCGTCAGGGTCGGTCACCTTTAGGAAGGTGATGATGTCTTGGACGCTTTTCTCAGTACCATCTCTCCTCCGAGATGGCATTTGATCAAGCTTCCCAGTCGACTGGAAGAATAGCTTCTTGCCCGCGCTGACGTCGTCTTCTTTGAAGCTCGACTTGCAGACCTGTATGATGCTCACCTCGTCCATAGTATCGATAGCATTCTGTATGAATGCTAACAGTTCGTTTACAATAAGTTGTTGCGAACTCATTGCGAAATAACAGGCAGCAGCTAATGCCGCACACCGAGCGTACAACTATGAAAACACGTCCGTATTCGAAAACGCATAGCCTGTATTGGGATAATAGATTAGAGGTATAAAGACCTGTTTCAGATGTTCAGCAAATGTAGCAGCTTTGTTCGCATCGCTAGAAGCCCACTTTGAGTTACTTTTACGGATAGGAAGTTTATTACTTGGCGGCGTTTAAGTGTTTTAGTGACTTTCCACAAAGAAAAAATTGTCTCAGCCGTGGCATCAAGGTTTTCTAGAAATGTGCGTGCCTTGGTTTTCATTGTCTTTTAGCAGAATTTTTAGTTTTGTTTGAAGATAGTTTAGAAGTTTTTTATCAGTAGAATACCCTGCTGTTTGCCACTTTTTCCGAGCTTTTCGTTCATCAGATAATTGTTCTTTTACAGATGTGTTAGGGTTCGCTAATTTACATTTTTATTTAATTAAATCGAAGCGCAAAAAGACTAGTTTCCAGACCAGTAATTATTTAATTTGAATATTTTCTTATTGGCAACACTTTATTTTGTCAGTTGGTCGTTGGATGCTTCTGATTGGCTAACCAATCAGAGGCTAGCATTTTGTCGTCTGTAATTGGTTGGCGACATTACGTCGTTAACCAATCACAGAACCCGATTTTACCGCGCAAATCATTTGAAACCTGGGAGGCGAAACGTGGTCGGTTAAACATTCTGAATCGAGCTGTTGGACGAGAAAGTCGTGTAAAGGAATAAAGTTGTGTTCCCTGTTACTGTAGTTTCTTCAATATCTCACCTAAGCATCCTGAAAGTCTAAATCTAACTCTTAGTCTCAGCAAGTATTACATATCAGAAGTGACACGCTACCCAAACTTAAAACGTAAGTACACGCCCATGGGTTTCATTATTTAAATTATACTCCTTTTTTTTGTGTTTTATCCTCGCTTTATAGTTATATATATTTAATTCATGATTGCTTTACACTAGTGATGGTACTGGAAGCAGTGCTAGTTTAAAGCATAACGGTCGTATTACAAAAAAAAAAAGTGTTTAGAGATAAAAGGTGTTTAAACCTACTTGATTGGCAGCTTTATACATAGTTCAAGACGAAGAGAGTGGTTTTAGTGTGTTGTAATTAGGGATTGCAATCCGGAAAAACGGATCCGGTAATCCGGCGGATCCGGCATCATTTAATGGTTACCGGATCCGGTACCAATATACCGGATCCGAAGACCGGATCCGGTTTTAGCAGTTTGTGGGAAAATAATATAGCTGTTCCATGAGTTTACTATGCCAAAGAAAAAAGTCATACGATCAGAAATGACAAAAATCTTAGAAAGAGTTATTCAAGAAGATACTTCTGAAGAAAACATAGAAGAAATAGTAGAAAAGAACTTAGATTCACCATCATTAAAGAAAGATTTGACATTACAGGAAGAATTACAATTACAAATCCAGCAAGAAGCCACGTGTTATAGCGTACATACTAAAAAAGAGAAAGATTTTGATAAAGTACTAAAATAAATGACGACATTTGAACGCGATGGAGTCCAAGGAGAATACTTGTCTGTTCATCATGATTATTTGCTGACAATAAAGCCGACCAGTGTAGAAGCTGAAAGGGCCTTTTCTGCCGCAAGCTATATTTGCAGCTCTATTAGAAGTCGTTTAGATGATGACACAATTAACAATATTTGTTTTCTACGATCTTATTTTCAAAATCAATATTGATTTTCTTTGAATACTTATACCTATATTTTTTTACAATTTAATTACTTAAAATATTTTTTTATCGTAAGTTGATTAAACTAAAGAGTTCTAAACTCATTATTGTGATATTTTTTGCCATTCATTCGTTCAACAGATTCATCAAATCATGATGGTATCTGTCATAATCATAAATACATTAAATAAATTGTTTGTTAGCATTCTCAAATACTTTAATAATGATTTTGATCTCATTTCAGTTAATAACGTAAGGTTAATTGTATCTATTAGATATTATAGTTACTTGATAATTAATATTGTTACTTATAAATTGATCTATTTGAGAAAGTGAAATCTAGAAAGACTGAGCTACTCGTTACGTCGTAAAATTATTACTAGTTACCTACACTACTAAATTTTAATTGTTGTTTTGACAAAAAGACATCAATGTCTATTTGTTTTAACATTGGTTAGGAAATAAAATCGATTTTATATATTTGTGATTTTTTTTTTATAAACTACCTACCTATAAGTGCAGTGACACTTGATTAACTCACTTATTTTGTACTAAAAAGCGAAAATCATCTTTATTTAATCAATCCGGCCGGATCCGGTCGGATCCGGCCGGATTGATGGGAATCCGGTCGTATCCGGCCGGACTGAAAATGACGCCGGATTGCAATCCCTAGTTGTAATGCGACCTACGGTACGATTTTATAACGGTCATTTTTTTTTTAAAAATTGGCTTTTATTTTTTTTTTTTTTTTTGTACGTGTAACGATCGAGAATATTATCATATGGGGGTTGCTACAAGGGGTACGAAAATTTGCTTATTTTTGGCGTAAGACGCACCGTTTCCGAGATATGTCACATTTTTACACGACTGCCCAAAAAAAAGAGTGTTTTATTATTTTTTATCCTTCAATTGAACTGAATAATGTGGTGTTATTCACCATAGTTTTAGTATTTTTTATTAACATGCTCTCTTTTTCTGCGAGCGTCTAGATCATGGACGAGCTACCAGGATGCAGAGAACGCTCAAATCGAGACTCCAGTAGGCGTAGACTGCAGACACCTGATCGAGAGGATCGCTCACGAAGTCGAAGCGGCCTGCGTATGCGCAGCCCAAATCCATCTCGACATGAGCGAGACTTTCTGCTGGGACAGCAGAGAGTAGAGATGCTGGAGCAGGAATTACGCCGGGAGCGTGAACGACTTCGTGCCACGGAGGACCGTCGTCGAACATCGTCACGACGAGCCAGCGAGCATCACGAGCCCTCTGGACGTCGGGCAGTCGAGCATCGGGCAGAGCTTCGTGCCAGCGAGCGACGACAGCCCTCCGAACGTCGAAAAGCTGAGCGTCGGCCAGAGCCACGTGCTGAGCAACGAGGCAACGCAGGAGAATATAAAAGGTCACGTAGTCCATCTTTTTCTAAGAATGATCTTGTTAATGTTTTAAAACTGTTGAAAGAGGATCTGTCGTCACAGCCACATAACCAAAATGCAAAGTCGTCTCAAAAGGTAGACCACCAAAATATTTTGCCTAATTTTGACCCTTCCACTAAAAATCAACGTATAGATATATGGCTGAAAAAGGTCAACGAATGTGCGTCGGTATATGGTTGGAACGACAGAACCACTACTCATTTTGCCATGCAGAAACTCCAAGGCCTGGCTAAAATGTGGTACGAAAGCCTGAATTCCATTCTTTTTAGCTGGAAAGAATGGCAAGATAAATTGTTAAATGCATTTCCCTGTGAACAAAATTATGGCCAGACCTTAAAAGGAAGAGCAAGTTCAATGAGCCCATCGAACTTTATTATTACGAAAAGCTTGCTCTCGTGAATCAATGCGATATAGTAGGGAAGCGTGCCGTGGACTGCATTATTCACGGCTTGAGTGACAGGACCCTTAGATCTAGTGCTTTGGCATTACGTTGCAATCACCCTGACCAACTTTTGCAATTCTTATTAAGCAATAAAGATATTCATCAGTCTTCAGTGGACCGTGGCCATTTCCGTAACAAACCTGTAGACCATACACAGAATACAAACCAAAACCAAGCCCCAAAATCTATAGCTAGATCGAGTCAGCCTAATGGTTGTTATAATTGTAAAGAAAAGGGGCATAGTTTCCTCCATTGCCCTAAACCTCTCTTGAAGTGTCAGCGATGCAATAAAATTGGTCATACAGTAGAGACCTGTTTTAGCAAGACAGGAGAAAAGCCAACGAATTCTAGCACTACTGTTTCAAAGACAATGCGTATAGATTCTGTCAAAAAGGGTACTGAAACTGCAAATTCCAAATTTATAAAAGAGGTTATTGTTAATGGGGTGTCCCTACAGGGGTTCATAGATTTTGGGAGCGAGGTTACTTTGATCAAGGAATCTATAACAAAGGAGCTAGGCTTGATTCACGATAACACGTCCTCTCTTATGAAAGGTTTCGGTAATAGTGTTGTGCAGTCTCTTGGGGAGTTGTCGCTTGATTTGAGTATAGATAATGTCAGCGCCAGGGTTATTTGTAAGGTTGTGAGTGACGACTTTTTAGAGAAGCCTTTACTAATTGGTCAGAGTTACACTGAACTTTCCCATATAGTTGCTTATAAAAATGTTTCTGAATTGAAATTCTTCGATAACGGCAATAAATTGCCATTTTCTGATGTTGACATTGAGAGTGAAAATTCGTTTAAGGTTCGCACTTTAGGAGCTGTGAAATTTTGGGGCCCTGTTTCGATCAGAGCCAGCGTTGAACCAACCATTAGTGGCAGTATTTTATTGAAAAATAGTGTGGCAGGAAAACCCAATCAGCAATTTTTAGTTTGCGGAGGACTTTACAATTCGACAAATGGCTGCGTGAATATAGTTGTTATTCCCTATGCTGGTTTCTGTCTGGTTCCAAAGGATAATGTCTTTAGCCGAGCTGAGAAGGTTTATTTTGTCGAGAGGGTTGTCGTTGAGTCACCTGAACTGATGAGTGATGCTGCCGGTAAAGAATTCAATGAAAGCCAGGTTCGCATTTGTCAAAAGGTACCGCATGATACTAGGAAACTATTACTAGATTTGCTCAGAAAGTACAAGCATTGTTTTGCGTCATCCTTAAAGGATCTGGGTTGTACAAATGTAGCCCAAATGAAAATAGAGCTTAACAGTCAACGTCCGGTTGTATACCGTCCCTATCGACTGTCACATTTTGAGCGCTCGCAGGTGCGAACGATGGTGGATGAGATGTTAGACGCAGGTATAGTGCGTGAATCATCCTCTGACTATGCTAGTCCAATTCTGCTCGTTCGCAAGAAAGATGGGTCTCTTAGAATGTGTATAGATTACCGCATGCTAAATTCTGTAACTCTAAAGGAGAGGTATCCAATGCCAATCATTGAGGATGAAATAGCTCGCCTTTCTGGTCAGGCATGTTTCATTTCTCTAGACCTCGCGTCAGGTTATTACCAGGTACCACTCGTAGAGCAAAGTAAGCGATTTACCTCATTTGTCACGCCAGACGGCCAATACGAGTTTAACCGCATGCCGTTTGGCTTGGCAAATGCGCCTGCTGTATTTCAGCGAATGATCAACACAATTCTAGGGTCAGCCCGTTTTTGTAAGGCAACCGCATATATGGACGATATTTTAATTTTTGGGAGAGATTCTGCGGAATGTCTTAAAAATTTTGAAGACGTATTGCAATTGTTAGAAAAGGCGAATCTTACTTTAAATTTATCGAAATGTGATTTTCTGCGCGATAAAATCGACTACCTCGGATATGAAATCGGAGCAACCGGAGTAAGGCCTGGGGAGAAAAAGATTTCTAGTGTAATGAATTTTCCTCGTCCTGAAAATGTACACAATGTTCGCCAATTCCTTGGACTGGCAAGCTACTTCCGGAAATTCGTCAAAGATTTCGCCTTGATGGCTTTTCCACTAAGCAGACTGCTAAAGAAAGGTGTACCGTGGGAATGGGGCAATAATCAGGAGACTGCTTTTCAGGATTTGAAGGCTAGGTTGATAGATAGACCTATTCTCGCAATATTCGATCCATCAGCAGAACTAGAACTGCACACTGACGCGAGTAGGATAGGTATCGGAGGCATCCTCCTTCAGCGCTCAGCAGATGATATGCTGCGACCGGTTGCATATTTTAGTAGGCAAACATCGCCGGAGGAGAAGAATTTCCATTCCTATGAACTGGAAACTTTAGCAGTGGTTTGTTCCCTACGAAAGTTTAGAGTTTATTTGCTAGGGAAAGACTTTAAAATCGTAACGGATTGCAGCGCTCTTCGGTCTACTTTTACTAAGCGAGATCTTATTCCAAGAATAGCGCGCTGGTGGCTGCAATTACAAGAATTCAATTGCACAATCGAATATAGAGCCGGCATAAAAATGGGACATGTTGACGCGTTATCCCGTAATCCTGTAGTCGAGTCCGAGGAGAATACATCTGATAATCTTCCTACCGTTATGGCCATTTCAAGCGAAGACTGGTTACACACCCTCCAACTTGGTGATTCAGAGCTTAGGAGGATTAGAGATGTTTTGGATAGTAGTCTCGATCAAAAGGGCTTGCAACATATTAGGGAAAACTACGTTGTTAAAGACAATAAGTTATTCCGTTGTGTAGGTGAAGATAAGGGAGATGTTCGCTGGGTAGTACCGAAGGGTGCGAGATGGCAGTTATGTCGCATGAATCATGACGATATCGGTCATTTTGGGATTGAAAAGACTCTGGAACGATTAAAGAAAAGCTATTGGTTCCCAAAAATGACACGATTTGTTAAAAAGTACGTAAGCGCCTGCATTGAATGTGCATACGCTAAAAATAATCAAAGTGGTAAAGAAGGTCTTCTTCACCCCATTACGAAAGTGGAGGTACCTTTTCATACACTACATATTGACCATCTCGGACCCTTCGTGAAATCCAAACGGGGCTTTTCTTACCTATTAGTAGTAGTTGACGCTTTCACAAAGTTTTGTTTTGTCAAACCGGTTCGGAACACGCACACTCAGAACGTAATAAGGGTGCTAGAAGACATATTCAGGATATTTAGAACTCCTGATCGCCTTGTGAGTGACCGCGGCAGCTGCTTCACGTCGCATATGTTCAAAAGATTTTGTTTAGACGAGGGCATTAAACATATCCTCAATGCGGTCTCTAGTCCCCGATCAAACGGTCAAGTCGAGCGGTATAACCGCACAATTCTCGACTCTATGAAGGCTTTAAGCGTGAAATATGGCGAAAAGGATTGGGATTGCCAGTTAGGAAAGATTCAGTGGGGTCTAAACAACACTGTCCAAAAGACGACCGGCAGGACACCAGCTGAGGTGATGTTTGGTACTTCCATGAATGTTTCGGCAAATCCCATCCTTAATGAGATCTCTGATGAAACTCGCGAATCCACTGATTTACTCGCTATACGCCAGGAAGTTAAAAGTAGGATAGACAATGAGCAGATTAAGCAAAAACGATATTATGATAAGGATAGGAAACCTGCGCGCCAATACGCGGAGGGCGACCTTGTTAAAATTACTAAAACTTGCTTTAATAATGAAGGGCAGAGTAAGAAGCTCCTGCCGTCGTATATCGGTCCCTATCGGGTTACAAAGGTCTTGGGTACTGACCGATATGCAGTAGCTCCAATACCTGGTTTAGCTATTACACAAGGCAAGCGTGCAACGACTGTTGCTGCGGATCGCATGATGCCCTGGATTCACGTGGCTGCATTAGATGTGAACGAGGACACTGAATCTGCTTCCGAAACAGATGTTGATTAGATATACTTAATTTAAGTTTTGGTGTCCCTTGAGAGGCATGTAACTACAGAATGGTGTGTTGTTTCAGATTGGACGCGAGAATCGATCGGTTCGCGTCTGATCAACTATGCCAGAGCTATTTGTTCGTCTTGCTCCTGTTGCACAAGCTTAATCGATCGGCTTGAGCAAGTGGTTAGCAAGGACTCCCTCGATTAATCGATCGTCGAGGAAATCTTTGAAGTATATCGACTAATCGATCGTCGAGGAAATCTTTAAAGTATATCGACTAATCGATCGTCGATCACTAGGGATCTCAATTAATCGATCGTTGAGCCCTGAGTTATTTAATGAATCAAACACAACTAATCGATCGTTGTGATGTATAAGATATATATGTGATGAATACCTTGCCTATGATCTATTCGAAGTTGCTCTTCCATAGAAGTTGGTAAATTTTTTTAAGCTAAACAATTTTGTAGATAGGTATTATGAATATTTTTTTTATTTGTTGTATTTTCTTATAAATTTCTTTATATTCGATGAGGTAAAGTCAATTTGTATAATATAGTTTGCAAAACTTTTATATAGTCAATAAATGTATTTAATAAATAGGTAGTCGCTCTAAAAGTTTGAATGTAAATTATTAGGTCTGCGTTGTTATGTGTTGTTTACTGTGTTGTTGTTATTATTATGTTATATTAACTTTGAATTGATGTTAAATTATTATTATGTACATGAAACATGAAATATTATTGTGAAGTTTGTTTAACCGACGTAATTCAGATTGTTAGGGTTCCACCCGGTACCGTGTGCAGGGACGCACACGATATCAGGATGGTCGATTGTTAGGGTTCGCTAATTTACATTTTTATTTAATTAAATCGAAGCGCAAAAAGACTAGTTTCCAGACCAGTAATTATTTAATTTGAATATTTTCTTATTGGCAACACTTTATTTTGTCAGTTGGTCGTTGGATGCTTCTGATTGGCTAACCAATCAGAGGCTAGCATTTTGTCGTCTGTAATTGGTTGGCGACATTACGTCGTTAACCAATCACAGAACCCGATTTTACCGCGCAAATCATTTGAAACCTGGGAGGCGAAACGTGGTCGGTTAAACATTCTGAATCGAGCTGTTGGACGAGAAAGTCGTGTAAAGGAATAAAGTTGTGTTCCCTGTTACTGTAGTTTCTTCAATATCTCACCTAAGCATCCTGAAAGTCTAAATCTAACTCTTAGTCTCAGCAAGTATTACAGATGTTGGGTAATCTTGTGGAACGAGTCTGCAGCAACTGGGTTAGCAGACCAGGCAGATTATTGAAAACAGCTATTGAAATGTTCTACCGCTTCTGTTATGTTGTCATCTGTCTTTAAAGGAATTTTAAATCTAATTTTTCTGCCAGTAGCTGTCTGAAGAGCTCCCAGTTAGTTTTATTGGAGTGTAGCTTGCAAGGTTTAGGTACCACTGTGTTATTTTTTTGTACTATTTCTACCAGGGAATGATCGGATGAGAGTTCTGTGCTTGTTTTGCTTGTTATAGAGTTGTTAGGGATGCCTTTTGTAATACAGAAGTCAAGCAAGTCTGGTACTTAATCAAGTCTGTAGGCCAATATGTAGGATCTCAAGGGGAAATATTATTTGGTTTTAATTTGTCATTGTCGGGGTGCATTGTGTGATAGGTCTTATAGTTCTGGATGTTAAAGTGGTTCATTTTGGCAAAATGTGTTTCCGTAATTAGTACAATATTATTATGTATCTTTTGGGTCTCTTAGTATGACTTAACCTCAGGGTATGTTGTGACAGCCCATTGGCATTCCATAGGGCAATTTTTAATTTCAATTGATTACAATTTCTTTTGCCTTGAAATGTGAAAAGTTAGTAAAAAATTGGAAATAAGACATAATGTTGTGAAGATGACTGCGGGTGCACGGTGTTTGTTTTGCAAAAAAAAAGTGACATTCGCTTTTTATTGAAGATTTATACTAAATATAATAATATCATTCCAAATGCAAGAGTAGAACACCCAGGTGTCAACTTCCCATACATTTTTTTTATATTTTGTTTTCGTGACCTTCACACAGAAGATACTAGCTGACCCACGCAACTACGTCTGCGTCACATAATTATGTATAGAACATAATGCAATATTGATCACCTCCGTTACTTATTAGCGTGATAATATATAGCCTATATTCTTTCCCAGGTTGAAAAATGTCTCATTGCCAGATTTAATAATCCAATCAGCCGTTTGGTAGTGTCTGTAAAGGTAGCAGCCAAACAGAGTTACTATCGTATTTATACTATTTGTATGTAAGCAGGGACTCAAACTATAACCGTAATAATGTGCTTTTAACACTGTTTTTAAAACAGTTTCACCAGAAAAACATTTTTAGATGTAACAGATACAATAATGTTACCGAATCAAACTGTAACCTTTTATATTTTTTGATATGTGTAACTGAAATAATCAGTTTTACAACAGACTGCAACTAGATTTCGGCTATCTAATGCTTTAAGTACATGGTAAATTTGGCAACACTGAGTACCTTTTAAACATTTATTAACACTGTTAAACCTTTTATTACTGTTACAGATATGTTACGGTTACTCTTTTGTCAGTGTGTTGGGTTAACACATTGAAAATACATTTATAAGTGTTATATATTTGATTCTGTTACCAATTCAACATGTAACACTTATAATTCTGTAACCTTATGAATGTGTTTTAAAGTCCCTGTATGTAAGTATGTATGAAGAAACATACAACTTAATCTTTTCCTTAAAGCAAAAGCAAGCAACTCATTACTACCCACAATTTGATTCCTATTAACGACACTGTTGAATGGTATAATAATAATAATTGATCGAGTGAAGTTCCCACCCGTACGCAAAATACGCGCCTTGCCGTGGAATTGCGGACATCAGCCCGTTATACAATACAATACAATACAAATGGTATAATAATACTGAGTGTATTTTTCCATGACCCCCGAACTAATAGATGCATCCATCAGAACAATGTTTTGAGTATGCAAGTACCGACTTCAACTCAAAACTGTTAGCCAGTTTTAAAAGTTCTAATAGGTATTTACAAAACTATATTTACCAAATTAGAGATGTCCAATAAAGTTGCAGATATTTGAGATGTTGTCTCACTATCATGCTCATTGTCCGTCTCTTGTTTCTGTTGCTCCAACTGGCTACTTGATATAGTGTTAGCCATACTGCTTGTACCATTCTGTGATGCTAAAAAACAAATACAATAAATAAGGCCCCCAAGGTATACAGTATAACCTCATTGTCATAAGTGTTCATTGCAGACTATCTGTGGCTGCAATTTTGTTATAAAAATTAAAATAGAGGACAGTAGATAGAGTTGGGCTATATTTCTGTTGGCAATAAAGGCTTAATAATAAAAAAAGAGAATTAAAATTATCTTGCCCTTATCCCATTCATTTGGGATGATAAGTAATATTAGGATATAATGTATTATTTGTGTTACAAATTTTAAGAGGTTGCAACCACAAATCTTATCATAAATGTACCATATTACTATAATAGTATACAATTATAATTATGTGTATATGAGTCAATTTCAGATTAAAATAAACATTTGCTTTTCATGTAATAATAAGGACATGCACACAAATTTATTTTAGCCTAATTTAATGCTTTCTAAATAAATTCAGATAAATAGATTTAGCTATTTATGTACATTGTGTTCACCATGGGTATGGTTTCCGTTTAGGATGCCCAATGAGTTTGAATGCACTTTAGCAGATGCGCAATAGGTAGTAAATATAGAGGAGTGCTTTAATTCCACTTACAAGTTAATCTTTGATTAATTACAGTACAACATTTTATTATGATATTATATTATTAAGCTAGTAAGACCATACAATACACTTATAGTGGTTTCCTCCATAGAGGATAGAGAACCTTGGGCAGCTGCTGCTAAGGCTGGGATTATCAAATATTCACATAGAAAGTCTGGGATTTGTGTTAATAGCACCTAAACAAGTCACCTTTAAAAGTAAACTGAAGTTTTGTAGGCAAACATTTTAAAAGTTGTAGTCCATTTCTAAGACCCTATCTATACTCCTTGACTATAGTTCAGTGCTGTAGTGTAGCTTTTCCAAATTTTTAAGATAAGATTTACACAGAAGTTAGTTTCAAAAATAAAATTATTTTATTAATTATTTTTGACGTGATAACGTCTTATAAATTGATAATACCAGCAACACTCATGAAAAATAGTAACGTTCCATAGTAACGTTCCATAGTAACGTTCCACCTCCTTTTTTGTATTACATAAAATAATGATTATGACGTTATTACGTAAATCTATCATCCGTAAACCGACTTTACAGACAACCAATTTTTACTCATGAAACAGGGTTATAGAATGGACAAATTATCTAAATTTTGTATGCATATAGTCTGTCTATTAGTCCACATTATAAATTGATTTTTATTCCTTTAAAACTTTAAGTACTGAATTATGTAGAAAATATAAAACTTACAGAACACATAGAGACCATATAAGAAGTAGTTTAAGATTTATTCTTCCATCTTAACAACTTAACTATAATACTGACATAAATCTTTGATACTATGCTATTGCTTACCATCATGAAATTCCTGACTTTCAGTACTGCTTGGCCCAGTATTAAATTTCTCATTCACATGTTTGTTTTCTGCTGAATTAGTATCATATAAATTCAAATATGAACCACTAGGTGTAGATTTCCTAGAGTTTTGAACATCATAGTTCTTCAAATATGTACTTATAAATTTTTCTCTGTCAAAGCCTTCATTATCTCTTAATCTGCCTCTTCCTCTTGATGGCAATGTTTGGGACCAGTTTGTCATGTTATAATAAGTATCCTGGTTATATGCTGGCTGTACAGACTGATTTGAAGAATATTTGTCTCTGCGTATTTGCTCAGCGCTCTCAAAACTGTGATGGCCTGATTGTTCTAAAAATTTCTTTCTAAATCTTGGAGGTATATTATCTAAATTTACCATGTATTTGGGTCTTGAGGAATCTGATGTATAACCTGAGGAGTTTCGTCGCCCAGATGGTGGCTTACCACCAGAAGATGACATGTGTCGTCCTGCTGATGTATCCATACTTCTACTATCTCTATTTCTGTCAATTGAGTTTTGATCCTGCATATGAGTCGGTGAAATGGATCTGGTTTCTGATGCCTGCCTATATTGTCTATTATAATTAATATCATTGTTTGTACCGTCCTTATGATGATAATCAGCAAAACCTCTGTCCCTTTTGGAAGCACCTCTAGAGTAAGACCCTGAACCCTGTCTATCTGGATTATCAGACATTCTTCTATTGACGTACTGACTAGAATTATCACACCTCATTGGTACTTTAGATTGTCTACCATTATCAGAACACGAATCTCCCGACCTAGGCACGTAAAGCTGTTGCTCAGGCTTTTTGTGACGCATATTCGTACCTTTGTAAGTGTCGTTTATATCGTCAGCAATAGAATTTTGAGATCCGTAGTAGTTTTGGTTTCGGCTTTTAGAACCTCCTTCTAAGTCGTTTGTGTCCATTTTTGCATCCAAACCATAACTTGATCGCCTTAGAGGTCCACTACCTGGTTTATAAAACTTTTGCTGTGGTTTATTTCTTCTATATTCTTTAGAGTCATCATCCATAGCAATCTTGATTTAATGCATTAAACATTTATGATAACAACATTTTAAGGATTTTCAAACTATAGCTTAACAAATAATCTTTTGCTGTTAACACATTTAGGTTATGTTAGAATTACCACTTTGTTAATAAAATGAATGCTAATTATTTCAGAGACTGAAAAAAAGATTCACCTTAAACTATGTATTTAAAACAATATCAAATTTTGTAAGTTATTGAAAAGAGCACATCTATTCATTCACTATTTTTCTGTCGAATTCTGCATTTATTTATTTTTTAATTTTCCAACAGTCAACCCCAGATTTTATGTTCCATAGACTAAAAATGTTGTGGCTAAAGCAATCACATACACGCTTTCGTGAAATGAGAAGAGAAGTTAGTCACCGTGAGTGAAATGTAATAAGTGTATGTTTCGATTTTGAATGCTCAGTAGTTTCGAGGTTTAGATTTTGGACAACCCCTGCAATCACAACATACCACGCCACACATTGGATAGGAAAACGCATCTAGGTAGCTTTTTCTTCTTGTCGTATCGATGTTACTTCCTTATATGACTTTTTGAGATTTTTTGATCACCATTCACAGATTTAAAAAAAATGTACAGTTCTTGTAGACCAACCCAGGTTGGAGTACTCAAAAAGTCAAAACTTTACCCATACATTTTGTTTGAAAATAACCATTTTTTTTTCTATTAGTCGATACTGTTTCTAGTAATGATCAAAAACTTCTACGGGACCAACCCGGATGGGTGAAATCAAAAGTCAGAAAACGACTAAACACACTAAACAACTTTAGCAAAACATTTTGTTTGAAAGTTTGAACCATTTTTTTATGTCCATTGGTCTTGTTTATGATTAAAATCTCACTCGAAATCATAGCTTTACGTTTTCATAACTTTACGTCAGGTGTGTCTATCCATTCAGTTTAAAAATGCGGGGATTTCTAGATATACGTGCTCAACGTGGTAACGGCAACAGCTACATCTCGCTCGACAGTAGTCGCAAAGAGTCAGTGACGGATTAACCCTTAATCAAATTAAGCAATTGCCTAGGGCATCACGCCTGGGGGGGCACCAGAAAAAGCACAGAAAAAAATCCGTCCTTAGGGCATCACGTCTCATACAGAGAAGACTAGCATAGCCCCTGCGCAAGGATGACACGCAAAATCGTGAAGCATTCCACATTTTTCGCGTTCCTTAAGGCGGCGAGCCGCCTATTATCTGAACGCGCCCCAAAAGGTGGTAGCCGTGAAGTACCGTGGGTACCGCACGATCGCCCTCGAGGCGGTGGGCCTGCTTGCCGGATTGCCGCCATGGAATCTGGAGGCGATGTCCTCGCGCGCCTACACGAATGGCGCGCGGAGGCGTTACGCCGGGGGAATACTCCGCTGCCGTGGCAAATCGCCGCTCAGCGGACAGACCTCCGGCGCGATCTCATGGCGACATGGAGAGAGCGACTGTCGCAACACCGTGCAGGGCACGCCACGACAGTGGCGATAAGTCCCCTCTTTGAGGAGTGGCTTGAGAGGCGCAACGGCATCCTCCGCCTGACGCAGATCCTCACTAGACACGGATGTTTCGGGAGGCTCTTGCATCGAATCGGGCGGGAGGAAACGCCCGGGTGTTTCCACTGCGAGAATCGACCGGAAAACACGGTGGAGCACACGGTGGAGATCTCCCCGCGTGGGCGGAGCAATGCCGTGTCCTCGTAGCGGCATCCGGCGGCGGCGACCTCTCGCGTCCGGTCCTGGTTCAATCCATGACGAGATGGAATGGGAAGCCATCACCTCCTTCTGTGAAGCAGTCTTGTTAGCAAAGAAGGTGGCGGAACGCCAGAGGGAGAGAACCTCTCGCGGGCGTCACCGGCCACCGTAGGCGTGGGCTTGTGGACGGTGAGCTATGGCTAGCTTGCCGTACATCCGTCTCATAACGACAGGCCGTGTCTACGTCGCGTTTGTTTATTTCAGTAAAAGTCTGACACTCTCTCCCGCTCCGCACAGAGTGGGAGAAGTCATTTGATGATGCCATCCGAAAAAACGTCGCCAAAAACCACACCAAAAAAAAGTTACTAGGACTAACTGAAAATTCGCGCGTTTTATGTTGACATAGAGTCTGACCTAGACTACTAGGTACTAGACCTTTTGGCGATTCTAGTTTACATACGGATAGGGGGCCCCACAGGCGTGGATTGCTTAGGGCATCAAGTAGTATAATTAATCCGTCACTGCAAAGAGTACAATAACTATAGAGGGAGTAGTCGACAGAGACGGTGCTCGGTGGCGTGCGTGGGTCTAGATGAGACTACTGCGGTGAAGTACTTTGGCCTTTTTTTTTTTTTTTTTTTTTTTAGGATGGGAAATCATCAAATGACTTCTCCCACTCTGGGCGGAGCGGGAGGGAGTGTCAGACTCTTACTGACTAAAACCCATCCATGTTCCTTCCTCGCCCTTTATGTTCCGGGGCCGCGGTATCTCTTTCGAACAGGCCCGCAACCCCGGCAGGCTTCGGCCCTTGCGGGCCCCTCTTCTTTTGCTGACATCTCTTTGAGGCGCGCGTGGAACACGAACGCGCCGTCGACACGGCCTGTCGTCGTCGTTAGACGGCCGGACGGCTAGCTATTGCCCATAGCCAGCCGTCCACAGGCCCGCATCTACGGTGGCCGGTAGCCACCACGTGGCCCCCGACGCCCGTTGCGTCTCCCGCGGCGGCCGGGAAGAGAGGATCTCTCCCTCTCTCGTTCCGCCACCTCCTTCGCTAGCATCACTGCTTCGCAGAAGGAGGCGACGGCTTCCCATTCCGTCTCGCTCCGGACCATGGATTGAACCAGGGCCGGACGCGAGAGGTCGCCGCCGCCGATCGCCGCCACGAGGACACGGCGGAGCTCCGCCCACGCAGGGCAGACTTCCACCGTGTGCTCCACCGTGTCCTCCGGTCGATCCTCGCAGTGGAGACACCCGGGCGATTCCTCCCGCCCGATTCGGTGCAGGTACCTCCCGAAACATCCGTGTCCGGTGAGGACCTGCGTCAGGCGGAAGGTGAGGACGCCGTGGCGCCTCTCCAGCCACTCCTCAAAGAGGGGACTTACCGCCACTATCGTGGCGTGCCCTAAGTACTTTGGCCTTACGGACTCTCAATAAATTTCGAGCCAGCTTATACTGGCTAACAAAATTCGAACCCAAACAATAGCTTTAAATGTTTAGAGTTTTTGACGAATATTTCACATAATATTTATTTGTCTTTGAATTATTTTCAGAAACGGTAACATTAAAGTGATGTAAAACGTCAAGTTTAGAAAGTTGTCTATTATTATAGCATGATCACCATTATTTGACACTTATAACTCTACAAATTCCCTTTGATTCCACCTCTACAATAGATCAAAATTTACTAGTCGAACTATGTTTTCAACCTGCAAATTGCAATGGGTTCATAACCCGTAGGTGACGTTAATTAATTTTATTTATTTATATGACATAAAAATTGTACATTTGTATAGTGTTAAGTATAATATCTGTGTTTATTTTTATCAATTTTTAACAATACTGTTCATGAATAAGAAATAATGTCCTTCGAGTACTTGCCCGTGGCTGAAGACGAAAATGAAGAACCCATAGAATTACCAATCGAAGATGATGGTACGTTGATGTTAACTACTGTATCGGCGCAGTTTCCGGGCTGTTGTGGCTTAAAATATCGTCACCCTGAAACCAAAAACATCAGGGGTATCAGATTAAGAGATGGCAGATTGTACCCACCCCCAGAAGGATGGGGCAATCATCTATACGTATGTAGCTTTCCTAAAGAATCTAAGCGTAAATCGGGCGAAAATTCCGAATCTGCTGCGACGAAGAATAAGCGAAACGATAATCTATGCTCTGACTTAATTGTGTTGGGATTGCCTTGGAAAGCCACAGAGCAAACTGTACGAGAATATTTTGAGAAATTTGGTGAAGTTTTAATGGCGCAATTAAAAAGAGATCCTAAAACCGGAATGTCGAAAGGTTTTGCGTTCATTCGATTTGCTTCATATACCTCTCAGATGAGAGTGCTGGCTCAGCGGCATATGATTGATGGGAGATGGTGTGATGTTCGGATACCTAACTCAAAGGAAGGTTCAGTTGCATCTATGCCCTGTAAAGTGTTTGTTGGTCGCTGTACAGAAGAATTAACAGCCAATGACTTGAGAGAATATTTCTCTCAGTTTGGAGAAGTAACCGATGTGTTTATTCCTAAACCATTTAGAGCTTTCAGCTTCATTACGTTTTTGGATCCTGAGGTTGCACAAAGCCTCTGCGGTCAAGATCACATAATTAAAGGTGTTTCTGTGAATGTATCTAATGCTTCACCCAAACAAAACAAAAGTGGCTCCAATCAGCGCAATATGCCAGGGCGGAACTATGAAGATGGCCACCCACATAATGCCTCAAACAATAACTCATGGAGCAACCGTAACATGGATATGGTTAACATGCAAGCTTTGAGTTTATCAGGCCAACATGGACAAACTGCAGTTGCTGGAGGTGGTGGGCAAGCTCAAGGTGGCAGCATGCCACTGGGAATGGGAGGATTACCAGTGAACCAAGCTCTGGTAGCAGCTGCACTAAATCAAGCAGCTGGCTGGGGTCTCATCAACAACATACCGTCCGGTGGTTCTGAGCAGGGTGCCTTTGCTGGCCCAGCTTCCTCTGCTCCACCAGCTCCACCCAACTTCCTCTCTTGGATGCAACAAGGTAACTCTGCACAGGGACCTTCTAGTCAGTGGGGACAAAGACACCAGTCCCAAGGCCACTCTGTTTGATCCATCATCTGGTTGAAAGCTCACAATAATTTCTGTGATTGTAGCAACAATTAGATAATTTTATCATTTGTTTTATCTACACTATACAAAAGGGTTGTTCTAATGGTAAAGAGAGTGGTTTACATACATAGTTGGCTACTGATGTTATTTATTTATTGTGGAGTTGCTTGTGTTTTGTTGATTTTATTCAAACTTATTTAAATCTAATGTAAATGAAGTAGATTACAGTGTCATGGATCATACATTACACACTTAATAATTGTTATATATTTATTGATACTGCAATACCTTGTGCTTTTTTTAATTTTCCAATCAAATGAAATGATAATTAACCAACTTTTAAACTCTAATCATAATTTATATTTTTTTCTTTTGGTGTTTTTTGTCTTAATTAGTGCAATAGTTATTTCAATTATTACTGTAGAAGCCTGAACAATTCAATTTAACAATGGATTATTATTGTCAAGTGTCAATCTCTGTCACAATAAATTAGGAATCAATTGTATGGTTCCGAGTAGCAAGCTGTAACTGCAATTCTAGTTACATGCAAAATGTATGAATCAGGCTTTTACAGAGGTGTTTTATTAAATCCAGATTATGGAACACATAGTAGCACAGAACGGGTTAAGTAGTATTGTATGTCATTATAATTTTTTTAAATGAGTATAATTTAAAACTTTTTTTGGCCTATAGGTACAGCTCCTATCGTCTACTCCATTTTTTTTTGTATAAAAAGGATATCTTAGGCCTAATTTAATAACTTTATATAGGAATCATTTTACAATGAAGAAATAATAATATTGTTAACCAATATTGCAATATTTAGTATCTACCTATACTCATTGCAGTCATTGATTTTTTTGTGTTTTAATTGACACTGAACCCGCTTCTGAGCAGACAGTATTCTTTCTCATTTGATAAGACTCTTTTATTTCCAATCCTGTAAAGGTAAGACCATAAATGTCAAAATCGCACAAACCTGTATTGCAATTTCCGTATTGTAGGTATCAGAGGTAATTTTTTTTCTATTTTAATTAAAAATCATTTGATAACATCATAATAAAAAAATGTTTCCTAATGTGTTTCTGAATCTGGATTTAAACTATACTGTGAATAGAATTTTGTTTTGTGGTGTACTCCACTTAAAACCACGAAATATTTATTTTACTATATTAAATAATTATTACTCTGTAGTTTTCTATAAATAGGAATTATAAAGGACCTAGGAAAACAGGCCTTTAAAAAAAATCAAGTTACCATTACCAAGAATTCAAGCTGTCATGGTTATTAATTTTTTTTTAAATTAATAATTTCAAAAGCTTATAGACTAAGGGCAGAGACCATCAAATGATTCCCTTATTTAATTAACTTTTTTGTTTACTAAAAGAAATACTTACTTATAGAATTTTTATAATATTCATACATCACTGCATTAAACAGATAAAACAGTTAGATTCTGAGAGTAGAATTCTCTTTTTCTAATTGGTATAAATTCGCATACATTTTACTAAACTTTACTGAGTAAATCTGTCTAGATATTGAATTTTGCAAAGAATGTGCTGGAAAATTAATAATATTATTTTCTTTTTTTAAATTAAATTTGAGTCGCAATAAATTGAACTATCTTTGGATTGGATCTTACGCAACTTCAGTGCTATTATGAGTGTAATAGAAATAAGTGTACTGTGCTTTTGTACATTAATAGTTAATGATATGATTTGACAGCAGACTGTTGAGAGTTCATACATTGTATAGTAAAAAATAGAAATCTATTGATTGTTATCATTGTTTAACAAATAATGTTGATTATTATAAATTTATTGTGTATGTTTCCTCAGGTGGATGTGGGTATGAAAATTGTAGACAGATGTCTATTTTTGACGAAATAAATAGTTAGAATATTTTTGTTACTAAGCAATGTGGGATTGTTTACTGAATGGGTATACATAGACTTAGCTATAGAGCACTGATCCAATAGACAATGTAAATAACATTTAGAAGAAATTGGAAGGATGTTTGTACAAATTGCAAGACTGTATATACCTCTACGAGTTGAAATACAACATCTATCTATTACGAATAATTATGTCTCTATGGAGATAAAACATACGTTATTAGATTTTATTGCTGCTGTAAAATGGAAAATAAACAAAACTTCGACCAAATCGAAAACCGGTGAATCTTAGCAATTACAACTACGCAAAAATAAACGGGAACAGAAAAAAAATACTGTATTGTAAAAACCACTTCAAAATCTTGGTACTTAACTAATTCGGTAGGGGGAAGTCAAAGGGGTATGAATTTTTGGCCTGCCTCTCTTCTGGCACTATAGGTATAGAGCGGCTACGAATTAAACCTGTATTATTCAACAGCTGGTATCAATACAAACTACAATAAATACTAATACAAACAATTTACAGTAGTTACCCAGCGGGAACAAGAAGATTAAATAATTATACCAAACGAATTATTTTCTCCGATTACTCATAATTTACACCGCTTACATTATTTCCATCCATTTTTTTTTTATACATGTTTTAATTAAAATAAAAGATCGTGGTATAGGCCTACCGGGAAAACAACGTTGAAAAAAACTACTTACTAGATCTCGTTCAAACCAATTTTCGGTGGAAGTTTACGTGGTATTGTACATCATATATTTTTTTTAGTTTTATCATTTTCTTATTTTAGAAGTTACAGAGGGGGGGGCGGGCACACAATTTACTGGTGGGCCGCTTTACGGGTGGCTATTTCATGGGTGTTATGAAAACAAAATACCTATTAGTTTCAATTTATTCTAAGTATGGGGGGAAAGTGGGGAAACCCCAAAATGTATTGTTTTTTTTTTTCTTTTTTGACCAAAAATCTACTTACCAAGTTTCAACAGAATAGTTCTTATAGTTTCGGAAAAAAGTGTCATCCATAAGGACTCCGTTTTTTTGCCATTTGGCTACGGAACCCTAAAATCACCCCAAGAAACCTCACAAGTGGCGTGGTAACGTGTGCACGTACAAAGAAGTTTTCAACTTTTTGAATCGCTATCTCAGAAATGGAGATTCTTAGGGAAAAAAAATGTAAGAACAATCCTTCTAGCTAATAATTGCATGATCTACATTTTTTTAGTGGCTTATGAAATTAAGATTGTACTGATGCTGCCATCAGTGAATAGATTTTAATTTTCGTGACGGTTTAGAACATTTTGCTTCATTTTGAGCGTACCAGCTATTGATAAATACAGGTTTTATGCGTGGTCGCTAGAAAATAAACTAACTTTCCGGAAGTTAGTTAGGCCATTATAAAAATCATCCAATTTATAAGTTGTGTTAACCGGGTTACCGGGCGTTGCTAACTCAGGTCACACTATTGATGGATCACACATTTTATTTTGATGCTATATTAAATGTAATTTACTAAGAGCTAGCGGTAATTTCTAAGAATCCTGGTGTCCACAGTAAATTATTTTATTGATGTAAGTACTGGTTTTTAGTCTTGAACATTAAACGTACATCGTATCAATACAAATTATGAAAAAGCCATACTTATTTATTTTACAACATTTTGTTTCACACCTGTTGATTTGAACTTCCGGAGTAGTAAACAAATTGAAGGATTCGAATAATTTAAATTTTGCTTTACACAAAAGACTTTTGTGATAAGTACTTAAGTGAAGTCTTAAACTGATGGAGGTTTACTCACGCGTCATGAATTTTTCTCTTGTAATTTTCAATAAATTGATTTTGTTTTTAGGGTACCGTGTCAATATTTAGTGTTCCATTTGTTTCCTACTCCTTGTGCAATAAAAAAACCCGCAATATTGTATTTCCCTAAACGTGTCATAGAAATACCTCAAAACCTGAGAAGGGGTCATCACGATCAGTCAGCCACTAAAGCCTTTAAAGTTTTTAAATCGTAATTGAGCAAAATACATACTATAAATAATTAACATTAAAAGCAAAAGTAAAGTTATAAGAATATGAAATAAATATAATAAAATAAAACTTTTGTTACTGGCTGTACTCATCATTGCGACTAACTTTTCTATTTCAGGCTAGTACCTGAAATCGCGAATAATTCTCTAAAATAATAATTGACAAGGTGTATTCATACCGAAATGTCTTAAGTCATTGTACTCATCATTATGAGCAACTTTTACTGTCCATACCCTGAAATCGCGAGAAAACATTAGCTTTTCCATACATTTTGACGAGATAAGCGAACGAATTGTGGGGAACAGCTGATAGACGTTTTTTTCGTATTTTTTCTAAACGACCCTAAGTTCCACTAAGCCATTTCAAGGTTATACATGACACCCTGTATATTTTGTGGAGTTGCGAAGAAACATTAGGTATACGAAGCAACTGTGTTTTTTTATATATCCCATTTAAGGCTATCCATAGTAAAAGTTGTGCACAATGAGGAGTACCTGCAATTTAAAAATGTCAGGTTTTTGTTATTTTAATCAGGTACACCTTTGACCTAAGTATAAAAGCGCATTAAAACAACAATGGTTGTTGTTACCCAAACTAATAAGTACAAAAAGAACTTGCTAATTGTATAAAGTAGTCAAAAAAAACTATCTAATTCCACTTGCATTACATTTTATTCTTGTATAAAATTATATGTATAGTAGTTTTTATGCTATATTGTATTTACTTATATTATTCTTTATTTGATGTGCCTATATAAAGTAAAAGATAAATGGTTAATCATATTTCCGAAAAGATATTATTGTTTTCGTAATTAGCCAAATAGTTTGGAAGAGAAAGGATGAAACACTTGGTTAGGTACGGTCACGAGCACTAATATGTATGGGCACTTTTAAAAGGTTTTTCACTTGAATACTGCAGTTATGTACGTATTTTGGACCCAATACCATTACTTATCTCAAAGATTGGGCATCCGCATAGCATGCCCAGGTTGAAGGCTTCCGCACGGCTCGATGGAGCCGTCAGGGGACTTAGTAGCTCCCACCAGAGATCACATCGTGCTATGTAGGTACGGAACTAATAATTTGAACATTTGTGTGTGTTGCTTAGACCATTATACATGTCACCGTAAAATTGTCAAATACGTTATATTGTAAAATCTCTAGTGATATTGTAAAATCTCGAAATATTGTCAAATGGACATACTGCTTACAACAAAACGCATTATTTTTCGACGGAGCCCCGCTTCGCGGGGCCCCTATTTCCGAGTGCAGGGTTTAAAGGAACTTTACTAACCTAACGGGGGGTGCCCCAAGTCCCGATTATGGGGGCAGAGATACATCCGTATGTTCAGTTGGACGACCCGATTGGCGTAGTGGTAGTGACGCTGCCTTACGTTCTTAGGGTCCTGGGTTCGAATCCCGGTAGGAGCAAATGTTTGTGTGATGAGCACGGACATTTGTTTCCGAGTCATGGATGTTTATATGTATAATAAGTATGTATTTACAAACAAAAAAGTATAAATGTAGTATATCAACTATCTAGTGGCCACGACACAAGCTTTGCTTAGTGTGGCAGTAGGTGGCGCTGTGTATTAATGTCCAGCGATATTTATTATTATAATAATTCGAGAGTTTACTATATCGCTAGAGAGAAACACGTTATATTGTAATATAACGTGTTTGAAAATTTTACGGTGACATATCGTTGTTTGCAATTATCACCACATACCATAAGCAAAAATTCATATGACAAGATAAACAATTCCAAACAAACTAAATCTAAGTAAAAGATAGATAGATAGATAGATAAATCTTGAAAATGAAAGCTGTTTATACCACGGAGACGGTTTCGCGATTAAGGTATAGTAGGTTTGGAATGGTACCCTATAGTGTGATCGACCGTGACGAAAACAAAATATTGTTTGGTTAATTTTAGGTTTGATAAACTTGAGTTTATTAAAAGATTCTAACATTAACTTTAACAAGTCACTCTGGGAGTTGTTTCCCAGGAAGGCCCAACGTGGGTTGATAGACGTTTCCATTTTTAGAACCTTTGAACTTCAATTAGAAACAAGATGTTAAACCAGAAAAACAGGCAATTTACGTGTACTTATAACAAAAGATTTTACTTATTTTACTCCAATTTACCGAAAAAAAAATGATTTTAATCTATCCTGTTTCTGATGAAAACTCATTCATATCATTGCTGGTCCTAAAAAAAAGTTTGTAAACCTGAAACATAAAAGACGCGTTTTTGCGGTAAGTAGTACTTATCTGACTTTTTAATACTCCAACGATGGTTGATCCGGTCTGATATAAATTTTGATCAATAGTAGAAACAGGAACGATTAGCATTAAACGTTTTGTGTACAATGGCCATTTTCTTAGTACCTGTACTTTTTCGAAAATCTAAGTACATATGGGGATCAAAATTTCAGGAAAAATTATGTATACTCTCCTATAATAGTCCAAGAGCTACTGAACCCTCCGAGTAACGGTCTTCCTGTAAGGTTGAAAATTTGTACACTTATGTTTTATAGCATGCTAAGGGCAATAGCCATGACCTGGCAGGCGTCAGCCCTGCACGTCATCAGCCCCTTTATTTTTTTAATTGTAAAATAAATAGAGTATATAAACTTGTTTCTGTAAGCTTACAATTTTAATAGGATGTAGTTTTTTCATTTTAAAACTCGAAAATAAATTGCCAGGCGATTACAATGAGCAAAAGTATGTGACAGGTGAATTGAAAGGAGCACAGTTGATGAGGTAAAATAAACTTTCTCCTGTATAGTTGAAATTTGGGTATGTTTTTGAGTAAACGTTTTAAAATAAATATGTAAAATGACAGGCGATTTTGAATAGCATAAGACCTTGACAGGCGAGGGGAAAACTGCTAAAGGCGTGCGCGTTAGAGTTTTTACGTGAACGCATATATTGCGTGTGATATAAAATAACAATAAAAATGATAAATACAATACACTTCATTAGTTTTAATGTAATCTACATTAGTTTTTACATTAAATTCTTCATCAATATCCGACACTTCACTACTACAGTTTTCATAATCATCTGTCTCTTTAATAATGTTTTCCTCTTCTGAAAATAGAAAAAAATAGGACTGTATATTAAATCTTATTGAATAAAATAATTGTATGTTACCTGAAATGTATTCCTCAGTTTCAGTTGATTGTGCTTCGGCGGTATTAGTAGGCTCTCGTAAAATTATATCATACTAGCTTCTGCCAGTGGCTTCGCCCGCGTGATGTTTGAAATTGTCCCACGGGATCTTACTACCGGGATAAAAAGTATCCTATGTGTTAATCCAGGTTATAAACCATCTGTGTGCAAAATTTCATCCAAATCCGTTCAGTAGTTTTTGCGTGAAAGAGTAACAAACATCCATACGTCCATACAAACAAACTTTCGCATTTATAATATTAGTAGGATTAGTAGGATACTAGCTGACCCACGCAACTTCGTCTGCGTCACATAAGTTTTTTTTTTAAATTTACAGCACCATGCTGAGATAGGAGCCTTTTGGTCTTGTTCAGGACAAATACTGTTGTATTTTGTTTGTTTTTTCTTATGATTTCGTTGTTACCATTTTTTTTTTATGTATTGTCTTGTCGGGCTAATAAATGCTTTCTCTTTCTTTTTTCTTTCTTTCATAAGAGAGAAAAACCAAAGAAAAAAAACCCCGGTTTTGCAACATTTTTCATTCCTGCTCCGCTCCTAATGGTCGTAGCGTGATATATAGCCTTACTCGATAAATTGACTATCCAACACAAAAAGATTTTTTCCAATCGAACCAGTGGTTCCTGAGATTAGCGCGTTCAACTAAACAAATAAACTCTTCTGCTTTATAATATTATATATTGTATCATATATGTCACCGTAAAATTTTCAAATACGTTATATTGTAATCTCTCTAGCGATATTGTAAAATCTCGAAATATTGTCAAATGAACATACTGCTTACAACAAAACGCATTAATTTTCGTGAAATGCATGCGATGGTAGTCAACTCACGCGGTGTGGAGGGAAGGATGCGGTTCTGGGTCCCTCTTGCCCAGTGGTACAACTCTCATGAAAAGATATTGTACCATTCCTGAGAAATACCGATTAATATAACCTAACCTTAAAACACTTTATATTCCCCTAAAAAGCGTAAAAGAAAAAAAAAACGAATAAAATGTTGTATTTATCATTTTTATTTTATACAGGGTGGTGATGACAATACGACAATAAATTAAACTAAGCATACCTCAAGACGTTCCTAACAAACAAAAAAAATCGTTTGAAAATATCAAGTAGTTTAGTCACATGAAATTATTTTTCACCTTCAACATTTGCTACATGATATTGTATCTGATTTTAAGGAAGCACTAACAGGTTAACGACCCCTTGCCAACTAGCTATTTAAAAACTTTCGCTAAATTTGATTTACTGCAAATTAGACCTTAAACCAGGCCAATAAGAGTCATAAAGAGTATCCTTAGAGTTAGATTTTGTCTGTTTTTATTTTTTTTTAATTCCGGTTTTGAGTTTTTTAAATTCCGGTTTTGAGTTTTTTAAATTATGTAGAATTATTCCTATGAACTAGTATTACGCGTGATTTCATTTATTGTCGTATTGTCTTCTCCACTCTGTATAACACGCAATATATGCGTTCACGTAACAACTCTTACGCGCACGCCTTGACCATCTTTCCCCTCGCCTGTCAAGGTCTTATGCTATTCAAAACCGCCTGTCATTTTACATATTTATTTTAAAACGTTTACTCAAAAACATATCCAAATTTCAACTATACAGGAGAAAGTTTATTTTACCTAATCACCTGTGCTCCTTTCAATTCACCTGTCACATACTTTTGCTCATTGTAATCGCCTGGCAATTTATTTTTAAGATTTAAAATGAAAAAAACTACATCCTATTCGATTTTTAAGCTTACAGAAACAAGTTTATATACTCTATTTATTTTACAATTAATAAAATAAAGGGGCTAATGACGTGCAGGGCTGACGCCTGCCAGGTCATGGCTATTGCCCTTAGCATGCTATAAAACATAAGTGTACAAATTTTCAACCTTACAGGAAGACCGTTACTCGGAGGGTTCACTAGCTCTCCAGCTATAACCCATTCGTGTAGCTGCGACAGTTAAGGTAGTTCCCCTTACCGCATCCACACGTTTAATCAGTATTGATATTGTTACATTCCTACTAAAAACGCAAAAAAAATCTTAAAACTAAAAAGTGTCCGTGGTAAATGTGTTATCGTCTCCGTACTTAAACCGAAACGGTAAAACGAGCGTTTGACTATGTAAATGTTTTTTTTTATAAACCATAGTGCAACCAACGTAATTATAGCCTTCCACGTATAAGTATTGAAAATCGTAATATCTTTCCGTAAGTCAGTCTTATAGATATCCGAAAAAAATCTCGATAGGTAATTGTCGGTAGGTATTGGTATTGTTTTCTTGTGTATGTTTTCGCTTGTCTTTGTTTATTTTATTAACTTATTTGGTTTGGCCATTTGTTGTTTGGTTTTAATTTAAATGCGTGTCGATTGTTGGTGTAGAGTAAGCATTGTTAATGTGTGTTAAGTGTTAAGTCTAATACTTACAACAAATTACATTTTAATGAATATTTTTCGAACACACGACATACTTATCCCAATAAGTCAATTTTTATCGATATGTGGCATAGTTATTTACACAATATATTTATAAATAACTTTTTGCATAATTTTCGTAAATGATAAAGGTAGATTTCCCTGTATGTTTCATTTATGCGATCAAACGTATTTTGAAGTTCTAACTTCAAAATACGTTTACGTGCAGGTGTTAGCACCTTCACTGCACCTCGGATGTTGTGCACCGGATGCTTCCGGTTTTGACCCATTTGCTACATTACATAAAATTATTATTTTCATGATAACTAATGTTTCGATCACTTCAATTGCCTAGCCAAATGCAATTTGCACGCCAACAATTTACGTAGACCATTTCTACTGTTTTCTGGTGCACATGAATTTGTTATTATTGTATGTACCTACCTAGCCAAAAAGTCGGTCCCTCTGTTTTATAAATGTCAATTAATAAATTGATCTATCCAATCGGTAAACTATAAACTTTTATCACATTTGCACACTGCTCACAGTTTGACAACCTGAATGTTTAAAACTCAGTTATCTCGTCCTGCCTACATTGCTTTTAATAACGTTGATAAACTTCCAAATTGACTTTTAAAACATCTTACCTTTTTTTTGTAAAATCATCTATTAACACTTTATATATCCTGTATCCAGTAGAGAAATATGTTAATACTTTAACCTTTTGGATGCCATTGTCACATATACGTGACAAGCAAGCGTGTGCCCTGTACGCCAAACGACACAAATAAGTGACAAAATAGTAGATGAAATTGTGGCTTGGCGTGGAGGGCACGCGCGAGCGTTTACGCTGTGGCGGTCAAAAGGTTAAACTTTACGTGAATATAAAGACACTCGCCACATCTCATGAAAATACCTACATCATTAATAACAATTTTTAATTATAGTTAATTTTGAATTATGGGCTACGAACTTAAACAGTAACACAGTTTATTTTGTGATTGATACTCGACTGTATAATTATAATTACCTTCCTACAGAAGTGCTACATCTCCTTACTTCATACAATAAAATTTACAAATTTTTAAATACTTAGACCAAAATGATTTGAATATTTTGGCCATACCTACTGTCCCGGTCGGAGTACTTTTTTTTGTCAAAATGGCTCGCTCGTATAATGGCTGTTTTAATCAGTAGCTTGTATCAATACATCTAATATCTCTTAAACATTTTTACAACTTTGCTAGCTTATAATATTTCGTAAATGTGAAGCTTTAAAAGATTTTGTCTTATATTTACAACATTTGGTTAGAGCCCTTAGGGTACGAAAATTTAAATTTCGCGCGCTACAGCATCAGCATTAATCGTTTTTTTTTTGTTGTATTGATGCGCGCTATTGATATAAACTGGCCTCATGCGTGACCGCAATTTTCAAAAATCAAAAGGAATGACAAAAGATGTAGCCAGGCTCCGTATAAAATATCCAAAATACACTAAAAATCAACCTTTATAATTTTGACTTACTGGTAAATAAAGGCAATAAAATGACGAGTTGTAGAATTTGCAATTGTGTCTGTAATTATAAAAGGTGAAAAAAAATTGTAGTTACAAGTTTCTCAATTAAATTATGTGAACCATAAAAATAAATGTAAAGTAAATAAACATATGTCGTTTAGTCAGCCCGTTAGTAATTTTGATAGGTACTAGATAAATACGTAGGTACACCTTATGCTTTATTTATAACTAGCTGACCCGCGCAACTTCGTCTGCTAGTGTGGTTTAGTTTTTTTTTTAAATAAAAAGTATCCTATGTTACTTCTAATACCTCCAAGAATATATGTACAAAGTTTCATGATGATCGGTTTAGTAGTTTTCGCGTGAAAGCGTATAAACAAACTTACATGCACATTTTTAAAATAGTAGGGATTTACTACTTTTTCATACAGCAAACTATCGTCTCAAATTGGAATCATTCTGTGCAATGTTTCTGAGTACTTAAATTCTACAATAATTTAGTGTAGGCGCGATTATTTTAAGTCTGACAATAAGTAACAAAAACAAGGGTGTAGCCTACTTACAGTTTCGCATTAAGCTGCCGCTTCATCTAGCAACACGGAATCGCACTTTTCCAAGCTCATCCTTTTTTGTCACTGAGGACGGTTGGCTCAATATACACCACCGCGGAATGGAATGGAAGGAATTTTTTGCAATGAAATTGTACATCGCATAGTGAACTTTGTGTCGATTGTATAACATACAAATAGGCCAATCACTTTACGGAGTTCTGTATGGGAAGGTTCGCACAAAATCATAACCGGACTTATGAGGTTCTTTATATGCTGATTGGCTAGATAATATTAAATCTATTTGTGACCGTATATTGCAAAATTAAGGTGGCTTATAGTTTTACTGGAAATTTTGTTTCTAAGTGATTAATTTGAACTGAAATAAAAGCAAATCTAATAACCGAGATATACTTAGGTAAACTTTTACCTTGCCCTAATAAGTATCTAACGCTACGTTAATTAAGCTTTTTTTTTAGTTGCTTCTACTAATTTTTAGGGGTTTTTAAAAAAGAGCTAATTGTGACTTTAACAAAATCGATAACCGTATGTTTTAAAGAGTTTAAGCATTTAGTCAGTTGATTGTTCATAATTATCAAGGAATTAAGCAATTAATTCACTTGCTTTTTTATATTATTTTTTACATGGAATTAAAATACATAACTGCCATTTTTCTGTTTAACTTTAGTCTCTTAAATAGTTTCAGTAGAAAACTGGCAGAATTAAGCATAAATTGCAACTGCTTACAAAATCTTTCTTTTTTTACAAAGATCTCGAACTGTAGGTAGTTTGCGCGGCGCGGCCGCAAGTCGTACCTCGCCGTCCGTCGCCCGCCCGCTCCACCGCGCGGCGGCGCGGCGCGCGGCGTGCGGGTCTTTTGCCTTGCGTTCATTTCATTCGTTTTCGAAGCGGCGGTGATCAGCGTAAGAAAATGGAATTCCCGAGTTGTGGGATTTGTGGTTGTGAACTTTGATGTTGTGAACATAGGCGTGAAGGGACAAAGAAAGCTTGTATCGTCAATTGAAAAACGTAAAGACGGAAAATTTACAACAGTATCTGAAGAGAACATTAAGTTGCACTCAAAGTGCAGAGCTTCATACATACCTAAACGAACATTGCATTCAAAGTACGGCAAAAAAAGTGCGGCAGGAAAGACAAGCCGATGATAGTCCGTTTGACTAGGGTGGAGTCTCCTATTATCGGCCTCCTCCTAATATCGGCAGTTTCGAGAAAATGGAACATAACTATAAAAATATCTCTTAAATCATAATAGTTTTAATGCAAAAAGTGACTCTATATCCATCCGCATTACCTCCAATATTTTGATGCGGGTGCATCAATATTTGAACGTTCAGCTGGCAAAAGAGCACGCGCAGGTGTGGACGTGCGTCGTTTGGTGTCATTGCCGACTTGCCGAGTCAAATCCCTGAGTGGACGTATTGCGAGGATAAGTATTTGGAGGGAATTAAACATACCTATGGTGTTATCTTTTATTTTTTCATGAAGAATAACAGTCAAAGTATCTTTTAGATAACCATGTTTTTACATTTATTTGTCTATTTTATTAAATAATAGCGGGGCCGAGATTAGGGATCTACACTGGTCAGCAAATAAACCGAGCCACCCGCTACCTAGGAACTGTGATTCGATTTTCTCAAAAAGTATAAAACTTACAACTATCAAAGTTATACCTACAAAAAGTGCGTTTCATGGTGATTACAATGACTGCAAATTAATTCGTGTTTTTGCTACTTTTTTCGATTAATAATGGATACAACACCTCAGGAAGCGGCTCAAGCTGTAGCATTACTTCAAGCAGGCATTGCGCAACGTGAAGTCGCTCGAAGGCTTCGAATCAGCAGATCTTCGGTGCAACGAGTTTACAGACGATACCTAGAGACTGGAGCATTCGATCGCCGTCCAGGTACGGGCAGACCTAGGGCTACATCAGCAGCAGATGATCGTTATATCCACCTTACTGTTCTGCAAAATCGCCACCTCAACGCAGTTCAAGTCCAACAAAGTCTGCGTGACGAACGCCAAGTGGTCATAAGTTCAGATACCGTCAGAAGAAGACTTGCTGAACGGAACCTGACCCCAAAAAGAGCTGCAACAGGCCCAGCATTAACGGCAGCACACCGTCGAGCACGACTTGAATTTGCTCGAGAGCATAGGGATTGGACATAGAGCAGTGGAGTAATGTACTCTTCACTGATGAGAACAGGGTGAGTCTACATGGAAGTGATCGACGTCAGAGAGTATATCGTCGCCCTGGAGAACGTTATTCTCAGTGTTGGATCGAGGAAACTGTTGCTTATGGAGGAGGATCTGTAATGGTCTGGGGCGGCATCTCGTTAATAGCACATACACCGTTAGTTTTCATCGAACCGACGGGCCGTACACGTGGACTGACTTCTCATCGCTACATTACTGAAATCCTTGCAGACCATGTGGTACCTTACGCAGGATATATCGGACAGGATATGCAATTGATGCATGATAATGCACGGCCTCATGTTGCTCATGTGGTGACCCAGTATCTACGCGACGTCAGCATTCGTACGATGGACTGGCCAGCTCGAAGCCCGGACTTGAATCCGATAGCAACACTTATGGGATGAGCTGAAACGTCGGGTTCGAGCCCGGGTACCTGCTCCAACAAGGCTTCCAGAGCTGCGAATCGCAATTGAAGAGGAGTGGAATACAATTCCTTAAGATTTTATTAGTTATTATCAGTTATCCGAGCAAGGGGAGGGAATACGGAATATTGATCAAAAATTCTTTTTTTTGATTTTATCTTTGTTTTTGGCTCTATTTATTTTTTCACTTTATCATTACTAAGGATTGTCATGACTGGAAAACGACTCTTCTTTGTAAAATCCTTAATAAACACTGAACTATTGTTTAAACCCAATCCGCCTTATTATAAAAATTTCCATTAGTACCAGGATTAAACCAGAACCAAAAGGTCTAGGTTTAGTACGGTACTAACGTTAGTTCGTTCATTCGTATTACAAATCGAAGACCAACAAAGGACTAACTAGTACCAAAGAAAGTCTCTGGTCTTAACATTTTCCACAGATTATAAGCAACAAGATATTTAAACTATTCGTTCATTCGTTCAGAGTTCTACGCGCCGTTCCTTTTTGCAAAATGTTGTAAAGTAAATTAAAGAAAAAATATTTCATACGTTGACGTTTGACAATTTAGTACCATAGTTAAACTAGGGGTCACGATGGTCTAACTTTGGTACCATAGATAGTTCTAGGACTAGCGATAAACTTTGTTTTGTAATAACGTTTTTTCAAGTTCATGGTTTAAACCTAGTACTAAACCCGGTACTATTTTTAAGACCACGTTTTGTAATAAGGCGGAATGAGTTTCCTTTCATTTTAATCACCATGAAACGCACTGTCTGTAGGTACAACTTTGATAATTGAATGTTTTTTAGTTTTTGAGAAAATCGAATTAGAGTGCCTAGGTAGCGGGTGGCTCGGTTTATTTGCTGTCCAGTGTATATTATTGATAAATCTCTATATCGGCCGGGTGGCCGATATTGGGGTAATGCATGAAAATGTTAAACCACATGTTTAGCTATTTTATACGTTAGCAGTAACATTAATAAGGTCAAAAATGAAACAACAGCTCAGTTTGATAACTAGATCCTAACATCGGGCGCCTCAAAACGAGTTTTATCAATTACGGCCGATATAAAGGGAATTGGTGCGTAAAAACGGCCACCTTAGTATGGGTACAAACAACGTGAGGAAATAAGAAAAAAAATTGAAGAGAATAAAACGGAGAGAGAGAGACAAAAACAGGAATTGAGAATAAAAAATAAACCCGCCAAAGAAACAAAAGTAGTAAAGAAGAGTTGATTATAGGACAGAAATCGCGAAACTGACCTCATTGATTTAGCTTCGCAAGACAAGTTTGGAAAAGGAGAAAATTCTTTGTGCTGGCTCTGAAGAAAACCTAATTAGTGATGTTGAAGAAGATGAAAACAAAAATATTGGATGCGACATATGCTACAATGGTTCCACTTAAAGTATACAGTCCATCGTGGGTGAATTGATGTGGCCTAAGAAGATTCTATTAGAAGGAAATGACATCAGAGTCTTAAAATTAAAATAAATTCTGTTATTATAAACTAAAGATCGCAATGATTCAACATTCCTAAAAAACAAATAATGAAAGGAACTCCAAAAAAAATTATTATACATAAAAATAATTACCAAATAAAGTGAATAGAAATTTAAATAGTGCATTTAAAAAAAAAATGAATGTGATGATAATTAATAAAAGTGATTTGTACCTGAGCTCAGTTGAAATATAAAACCTTATATTTTTTTTTGTAGTTTATTCATATTACTTCACTTTAGAAAAGGTAGGCCGATATTAGGGTCACAGACGGCGGATATTAGGGTGTTATAGGCCGATATTAAGGGAAATCGCCATATTCGGAAAAAAACATCTATATTATCAAAAATAACAAAGAATTCATAATTTTGCGAATATAGTAATGGAGTTTCAGTATCCCTTTACCCAAAAAGACACTGCAAGAAAGCAAAAGCTATTAATGTAAAAATTACAAGCAGTCAAAGTCCAAAAAAGTTGACATGGCCGATAATTGGTGTCACCACCCTACCCCACTCTACCCTATTTGAGCAAAAATATATTTTTATCAAATTTATGGTGGGTAGCAAGATTTAAAAAAAACATATTGCGTCAAACCAAACGCAAGCAACATGGGTCGAAATATTGAGGGAAAAAACAACCACCCATACAAATTGTGCGGTCATCTGATAGGTAGCTACTTTGATACTTATGGGAGTTACTTACTTTATTTTTTTTTCTCGTACTTCGACTCATGTTCCTGGAAAAAGGTTGTTCAGTACCTATGACCCGTAGAATCATTCAAATTCGGGTATACCTACCTACCCTTTATTTCATTCTCACAAAAATTGCTTCTGCGCATTCAAGGTCAGCGCTCATAACTCGTTGCACGAATTATATTCTAAAACTAATCGAAATAGGTTCAGCAAATAATTTGAAATACTTATAGGTATTTTTTTACCTATAAATAAAATAAAATAAAAATGTTTTATTTTTGACCAGAGATCCCTATTTATAAACACACAGTAGGTATACACAAACAAATAAATATTTAGGTACTATATTTCAGACCATTTATACTAAACCTTAATGGATTAAACACCTAATAAAACTTTTACATGAATCACTCCTTCGTCAGTGGTAGGTAACTACCTGTGCCCACGCTCTGTCTCTCTCTTTCGCACAGGCGACGTGCAGAGCGGATCACGCGCACTCAAATATGAACTTAACGCTCTTAGTGATAAGGTCGACCACTTATAGCATTCCATAAAAAATCTTAAAAAAATTAAGATGCTGTTATTAAATTTGTTTAATTTTAACAATAAATGTTTATGTGATAATATTGTTACGTAATTAAACACTTTTCATTTAGTTATTTTTTTTGACTGAATGGATAACGCAGCAATTACTGTTATGTCACAATGCATTTAAAATATAACTTTAAATTTATGACCTATTTGACTTAAAACACGCTAACAATGATTTTTCTTCATCAGCAGACGGTTATATATAATTACCTGTAAGTAATGAATGAAAACATGGGAAACCGTGTTTTTTTAATATAAGTACGTTGCCTGCACTTTTTTTGATTAATTTGTGTACATGCTCTCACAGACCCTTCATTATAAGCTATTTTCAGTTTCTTTATCAAGTTATAATTTTCGCTGCGAAAAATGGCATTATTAGGTTTAATGTCCGTTTTCGCGCAATGCTCTTTCATGATTTGCTTAATTTTAATTTATTACGTAATTAAATAAACAGCTCTACAAAATATATAAAAAGAAAACAGTTATGAATTAGTGTAAGGTCCCACCTTAACTTCCCTGGCCTAAAACTAAATACGAGCCAAACAAACGGACGCGCGTCTTCCGCGGGCATCTCGCGCATTCTCGAGAACGCCCCCTAGTGTCGGTTTGTAGTTTCGTTGCAAAAAGTCGCTTCCATTCCATTCCGCATAAATTGAGTCTGTTTGCTGTAGCGAGAAACAGACGCGGCAGTACCTATGGATGAGAAATAATGTTATGTCCAATAACGCAATAATTAATGGTATTCAAATTTAGTGTTGTCCCAGCGTACCATCAATACCACGGGGATTTCATTTCAGTTTTATGAAATTACTTAAAGACTATAATTTCCCAAAGCTATGCCCTACATGATAAATTTCACCGTTCAAGTCATTCAAAATCTAATTCCATCAAAATTTATAGCATTAAAATTATTGAAACTGTACTGATTGTGAAATAATTATCTACCTGTAAATCGCTAGGATCAATGTATGTCAATAGTCAGCAAGGGACTAATGATTTAAGTAGGGCTAATTTAACAATCACATTTGACATCTGTCAGTTCAAATGTTTTGTCATGATTACAATGTACCTACGTAGTCGTAATTGAAAAAAGTTAGGCAATTGTGCAGTTCTAACTTGTAAAATATAAATAATATTTTATGCCAGCCGTTACAAGGTTACGTTGTTGTATTTTGATGAAGTGTCAAATGTGATCAATTAAATTGGCTCCACTGTAGTTACATATTTTTGAGGTGCTTCGCGTCATGGCTCTTGCAAGGTACATGTGTGAGAATTTAATATTATAAGTATGTGAATTAATTGCAAATAAATTCCTTGTAAAGTAGTATAATTATTGTCTATTTATTATAATGAGTGTTCTGGTGTTGGAGATAATGTGAGTAATGATTTATTTGTAGTATCGTTGTGTGACGACGTGATTTGCGTGGTTTCTTGGCGCCTTATGTGATTAATCAAGGTTGAACCTGTCCATAATATAATTATATTCTTACAAATCATAATTTATCGGTGAATGAAATTGTTAATATTAAACAGATTTATATTTCCTAGCGATATTCTGTTTTATACAGGGTGGAAGGGACACCAACGTATACAGGGTTACCAAGTATTCAGTACAGCACTGCTGTAACCATCTAAGCGTCGGTGTCGAGACATTTTAGTATTTGACAATCAATACAAAATAATAGGCAGTGTAATGGCTACGGGTCGGTCATGTACCTACCGTACCTAAACTTTAGAAAATTAGGTGACAAGACAACGAAATTGATATTTCTTCATTCAATCTGGCTCATTATCGTTTACTTGTTTTTTTTTAAATATAAATCATACATTATTTTAATTTAATTAATTGGGTACCCTTCTGCAATGACGCGTCCGTCCGATAAGGCTGAGGGTCAGGGACGTGACTGTTGTTATTTTTTCTTAGTTTCCACTGAATAAATTAAACCTAACATAAACGACCCTCAATCGCTTATCGCACTATTCATAGCTGAGTGCGTCTCTATTAACCGTTATTTTTAAATGTCTTCAGCCATGACGCTGAACTAGCAAATTATATAAATGAAAGATTATTTACAATATAACTACTTATATTATAATAATGCATTACCTACGTAATTTGGCAACAAACAAAATTTACGCACCTATAATTTTATTGATGATCATGCACATCCTTGTTATTTGCTGCTCCGTGATATTAAAATTCTACTAATGCTAGACAGATTCGATGTTATTAAGTATAAGCTGTACATTATAATTTGAGTGTGAAAAACCTATTGACATGAAATAAAATTTATTTAGCGTTGCAATTTTGTTTTATTACTAAACTAGCTGACCCGCGCAACTTCGTCTGCGTCACTTAAGAGAAAGAGAGGGTTACAGAGAGTGGGTCGTAAGCACCTATAATACAATTTTCAAAAAGCACATCACACACATCCTTCCGCATAATGAAAATGCGCGCCCGGTACATGATCATTATTTTGCTGCGAAGTTATTTAAAACGGTGTATCTTAGGAGATAAGTATGCATTGAAATCAATATACGTGCGATACGAAACGCGTCTATCAATTCTGTTAATATTGTTGATAGCAAAATTTAAAGTAGATTGGATCAAGGAATCACGTTTTCCCATACAAACTTTGCCCCCTCTTTTCACCCCCCTATGGGTATAATTTCAGAAAATCCTTTCTTATCGTATGTCTACGTCATATAATAAATTCACCCTCCAGGTTTCAGGTTTCTACAATATGCGGTTTAGGCTGTGCGTTGATCCGATCCATCAGACAGTCCTTCAGGACAAAGCATTTTTTATTTGTAGATAGTAGGATTTGTACTCGTTTGTACTTGTAACTTTTCCGGCTTTATGTCTGACTAGCTTCTGCCAGCGGCTTCGCCCGCGTGAAGTTTCAAAATTGGGGTTGAGTGAGAATATTATAAACGTAAGAGTAAACAAATATAATAATAACAAATCTCCGAACTGCTAAGCTATCGGGAGTTACACGTGTTATTGTGAGTCAACTATAAAAGATAGACATATGCTGTCCTGGGATATTTTTTATATAATTTTATGTGGAATATTTCCGTTATACATGATTTCTACGTAGCTTTAACCATTAAGGCTGCACACGCGACGGAAGCTAAAAAAACCAAGTAACTTCTCCCGTTTTCCCAACATTTCCTTTCACTGCTCTACTCCTATTAATGGTAGCGTGATGAAAAGTATACTATTACCTGCTCAGGAGTATGTAGAATAATTGTACCAAGTTTCGTTAAAATCCGTCGAGTAGTTTTTTTTCTATAAATAACATACAGACAGACAGACAAAAATTTTACTGATTGCATTTTTGGCATCAGTATCGATCACTAATCACCCCCCGATAGTTATTTTGTAAATATATTTCATGTACAGAATTGACCTCTCTACAGATTTATTATAAGTACCTATAGATGTACATTCGTATAGTCTACATTTTCTTCGTAGTATTATTTTATTTGTAAATACAGGGTGGAAATGATTAATGGGGCAGAAAGGGGAACTTCCTTAACCGTTGAGTATTAGAAACAGGATCGATTGGCATCGAAAAATGTTTTGTGTAAAATAGCAATTTTCTTGCTAACTGTACTTTTTCTTAAATCTGTGAATGGGGATCAAAATTTCACGAAAACTCACGGGTGGTTTCCTAAGACCATTTTCATGTAGCCCATTTTCAAGTAACTGCAGCGGTTAAGGTTTATCATTATTGGCATCAAAAAAATAACTGCACTTTATTTTTTAATTAAATCTGTGAATGGGGATCAAAATTTAGCGTAAAATTTATGGATTCCTCTAAGACCATTTTACTGCCCCCTTTTACCGTTTCCACCCTGTATTACCAACTACTTATACCGAGGAAAGCCGATTTTCTTGAGTCCCGCTATTTTTGGCGAATTCACTTCAAAAATCAAATTTCAAGAAAATTGTGAAATTATATTTACCTGTATTAGATTTGAAGTATTTCCAGCAACTTTTAAAGTTTTACACTTAATTGGATTTTGTTCTATAGGTGTATGAAGTTAATTAATTTTAAACACAAAACCCTCTTGTTTACGTCTCTGGATAAAATTTTATAAAAAAGCTGAAACAGGTATTTCTTTATTTTTTAAAATAAGTATTTACACTGAGTTTCATGATTCTAGAACAATCTAAAAATTTTTTTTCATACAAACTTTACCCCTCCTTTTCACCCCCTTTCTCCATCATTTTCCATAATTTCTATAGCCTAAATGTTATTCTGAGTATATTTAAATAGATTAGTGAAGTTTTCATCAAAATCCGTCTAGCAGTTTTGACGTGATGCGCGGTCAAACAAACAAACACGAATTTAAAAAATGGTTTTAATATGTTCAGTTACTTATTTTAAGTCACCCTGATCGGTTTTTTTTTTTAAATCTTCAATGTACAGATTTTTTGGTCTCAACGATTTTATTATATGTATAGATAGGTACACACGGCGAAACATTATATACGCTATGCATTTCCAGTATATCAAATGGTCTCGCTTTGTATAGGTTTCCCGCACAATGAGATATCCGCATATCCTAGTTTTGTATAGCCTCAGTCTCACCTTACCTACAAAGGCTACAGCAGCGAGAAACAGCCGTTCATTGTTAACGACACCCCCAAAACGACACCCCTGGGGTGTCGTTAACAATAAGCATTTGTTGACGACACCACCGTAATGTTGGGATAACTTATCGCTTAAGAATTTTTTATCGAGCTAGTATACTCTCAATGGTTAATAAACATATGCAATTGTATCTTTTTATCTCTTTCTCTAATGCACTGGCTGATAACGTTTATGACGTTCAAGAGATAAATTATGTGTCATTTGTGAAGTTAATCAATATATTGACATTTCTAACATTTTCAATAACTTTCGAAGAAAAGGATAACAATGTCCGAATTCAGATTAATAAATACCAATGGCGGAGTAGCCTTACTTTTAGGCAAGTATAAATATCATAAACATAAAAATTATGCAGATGATGGATCAGTATATTGGAGATGTTCCTCTCACAAAAAGTTGAAATGCCATGGAACAGTTACTGCTAAGGTAGGTATGCTATAGATGATGTAGGCCACAATTCGTCAAGTGTCAATTCGTCAAGCGTTTTTTTTTCCCTCGAATTATCGTTCAACATGTTTAACAAAAGAAAGCCAAGTAAGCAGAATAGTTAAAAAGTTTTTGAGAGGCAAAATAACCGTATACAAATGTTTAAATTTAATAAGAATCTTAAATTTGAAATAGTCCATGACTAGAATTATGACTTCGTTTTACAATTTGTATGTGATGTTATGGTCGAAAAATATTTGGTTTATTAGGTACTGATATATATAGTCGTACCTATTAGAATTTGTTAATTAACGTAATTTTCTTATTTGATGATTTGCTTTCTGATTCTTGAATAATAATATTGGTAAAAATATTACACATTTTTTTGTTGCGAAGCTTATTAAAAATATATGTTTAAATGCGTGATCTTGATAGTTTTATTTAAATTCCTTAAAAAGAAACACTTGACGAGTAAGCAATTTTCGAAGACTTGACGAATTGACACAAAAGAAAGACTTGACTAATAGATACGTATGAACGACTTGACGAATCGTCACCATTCAACTGCTTGACCAATGAACGATAATTGGAGGGAAAAAAAAACGCTTGACGAATTGACACTTGACGAATTGTGGCCTACATCCTATAGATAGAGGCCACTTCCTACTACATATTTCTTGCTCCTGAAATGAGGAATTGTGTGTTTGCTCTTGTTTCAGGATAAACAAATACATGCATTTGGCAAATTACATACATGTGAGCCAAATGTGCACAAAAATGATGCTCTTAAAATAATGCATGAGCTTAGGGAAACCGTTATAACAAGTGATGAACCCATACCGAAACTTTACAACGATGCAACAAACTCCATCAAAGAGACTGGCTTAGAATTAGTGATACCTATACCCTCATTAAATAATTCAACTAGTTTTTTGTATGGTGCACGGAACAAGAGTTTGGATTTAAAAAAAACGGTATACAAATCTGTCAGTGAAATAGAAATTCCATTGAAATTCCGTGATCAGATTTTAGCAGATTATTGTGACAAGGATGAAAAAGTTCTAGTATTTTGTACTAATAATTGCAGGCAAGCAATAGCAAATGTGACAGAATTTTTTATAGACGGCACTTTTAAAACGTGCCCAACTCCATTTACTCAGATTTTCTCTCTACACGGAGATATTGGCAGCACATTGGATAACACTAATGTTGTACCATTAGTGTTCGCACTAATGACCCACAGGCGGCAGAGTAGTTATTTTAAACTGTTCAGCATGATTAAGTCACAACTTGCTAACTGGAAACCTATTAAAGTACATTCTGATTTTGAAATGGCATCAATGAACGCATTAAAAATGTTATTCCCCAATATTGTCCTGAAAGGTTGTTACTTTCACTGGTGCAAAAACATTAACAAAAAAGCAGATAAATTAGGTCATTCAAAAGTTTATGCAGAAAAAAGAATTATAGGGTTAACAAAGGCGTTAGCGTTGCTGCCTTCACAACATATCATGGAAGGGTGGCAATTTACAAAGGCGTTGTGTGCAGGCAATATAGAAATGTCACAATTTACAAAATACGTGGAAACTTTTTGGTTGAAGAAACATTCGATTGATGTGATTAGCGTATTCGGAGAAAGGCATCGCACCAACAACGTGCTTGAGGGATATCATTCAAAATTGAATAAAAACATAAACGCCAGCAACAAAACATTGTTACGTTTGTTGAATAAAATTATGCCATACCAAGGGTCAGGATCCATTACAAAACAAAGGAAAAAAAGCAAATCACTAACGACAATATGATCATGGAAATCCAGATAGGATTAGTGTCTGGAAGTCTCTCAGTAGGCCAAGCCTTGGAGCAATTAAGAAACTAAAGATACTTTTCCTTCACAGGGTATCTATCAGTTTATTTTGTTGCCAACTGATAAAATATTATTACCCTCTTTTCCAACTCGACAGATTTTTAAGTCGTCAGATTTTCAACTCGACATGTCATGATATTATAATAAAAGTACATTGTAGAAGAGAAGTTTATTTACAAAAAAAATAAAAAGGGTAAAAATAAAACTTATTTAAAATTTTATTAATCTAATGCGTTACATAGTGTAGATAATATTTTATCCACATTATTATTGCTCTTCAATCCATCTGCTATAATTCGGTCTATTTTCATATTTTTTTCAACTTCCGCTTTTCTTCGTTTCTTAGTAGGATTATGTGATACTAAGAACAGTGAAAATATTAAGAAATAAATGTCTTTGTAAGAAAATATATTATAAGGAAAATAATAATAAAATGTGTATTCAATAATTGTACAATTACCGACAGCCTGAAAATCTGACGACTTAAAAATCTGTCGAGTTGGAAATGAACCTATTATTATTATATTTTACGTTTTGGTTTATTAACATTCGCTCACTTTGCTATGATGAGTGAATAAATAACGAGTAAGCAAAAACTTTTTGGTTTTGGATCCCAAAAAGTTCATACACTTCGTTGAAAAAAGAGAAAATTGTCACTCGTGTCAGGCGATTCTCGAACATTTGCCATTTGGAAAAAATTGTGAAATCGTTGATTTTTGAATAGTCAAAATAATGTCGAAACGATCCAAACATGTGCTTGAAAATAAAAATGCTGATTTTGACGCTTCCTATAGTCAAACCTGGGATACTCAAGATACTCAAATGCTCTATGAGCAATATCACGACGTAAATGTTTGTTCTGTTGATGTTAATCCCTCAACTTCACAAAGGGTTCAGAACAAAAAAGAAGTTGGCATTCAATCTGACAATTATAATTGGGGAAAGGACAACAATGTCAGTACACAAACTCCTGAAATGGCTAATGAAGCAAGCCTGCAAGAAGCAAATCGTAAATTCGGTGAATTGATTGGTCAAGAACTTAACAACGTACCTGTCGTAAAAAGAAGACAGATAATGTTTGAAATAATAAGGATTATTGAGCTTCGATCAAGTTAAATAAAAATATCTTTACAGGTTCTTTTTATTTTATTTATTATTTTGGTATAGGTACGAACATACAGCAGGGTAACAACACTATTTGTTAGTGGTGTCGTCAACAAATGCTTTTTGTTAACGACACCCCAGGGGTGTCGTTTTGGGGGTGTCGTTAACAATGAACGGAAACAGCGTGTTCCCGAGCGCATCGTCATATCAGCCCCAGCCCTCACGGCTTAATTGCCAAGAGCCTTAACGAGAGGCTTCTCAGGTACCTATTGATTAAGCAGCTGGATCAAGGGCTTGATTCAAAAAGTGGTACTCCTGGACACGCTCCGTATTGAGTTATTGTTTTTAATTCACACTGGCTGTTTATACACTCACAAGACCGCAGCATTTTTTTTTTTTTGTGATTGGTTTTCCGCAGCCGATTGCTTGACCAAAGGAGGCAATTTTTTTTTGTTCGGGGATATTATGCCACCCACATAAATAATTGTAGCATTTCATTATGAAATTTACATTGATTTCTTCCTTATAACCTCTAGATTATAGTGGTTAAAGTAGCTAAGCATTGTATAACCGGAATAAATGTGTGAAATCTGCAAAAACACTTAAGAAAACCAAAATAAACAGAAAAGTAAACGGCAAAATAATGAATAATATTAAAGAATAAGTGAAAAATGTTATTTCCAAAATATATATTTGTGAAGTCCAAACAAGCAGATCAAAATAACAACCCATAGCAACGTCACAGATATAGGAAAACGTAAAAGGTATAAAGCAGCTAGATGCGCTCTACACTAGAAGTGCTTCCTTAACATTCCCTCTTCTTCAAGCCGAACTCTTCACAGAGCCTTACCAGTCTCGGTTTGTAAACAGGCTTCGTAAAAATGTCGGCAAGTTGTTCTGCAGTCGATACTTGCTCTATGGTTATATCCTTCTCGGATACACACTGTCGCACATAGAAGTGTTTCAGTTTTATATGTTTCGTCTTGCGGTGCTGCTCGTATGGAGGGTTATATGCGAGCTTAATTGCAGACTCATTATCGATTCGCAAAGTAGGCGTATCTAGGTTGATTTTTAGATCTTGAAACAATCTCCTCAACCAAACCATTTCACGACTAGCCTCACTGGCTGCAACTATCTCCGCTTCTGTGGATGATAGAGAAACCATGGATTGCTTAGAACTTCGCCAGGATATTGCTGAGCCAGCATACAGGCATACAATCCCGCTTGTTGAGCATCCGCTCGCTTCGTCTCCGCCGTGATCTGCATCACTGTAACAGATGAGACGCTTTTCACCTTTATTGTACTCAAGTCCAGTATCGATGGTCCCTTTCAAATATCTAAATATCCTCTTCACCTGTTGAATATTGCCTTTGGAAGGTCTATCAAGATTTCGAGATACTACTCCAACCGCATACGCAATGTCGGGTCGAGTTCCAACCATCAGATAGGACAAAGATCCAACAGCTTCCCGATACGGAAAAGCTTGCATTTCTGAATTTTCTTGTTCCTTATCTCCTTTACCGGATTTTATAATGGGTGTCCCAACCGCCTTGCAATTGCTCATTCCAAACTTTTCTATCAGTTTTCTAGCGTAAGCAGTTTGGTGAACTTTTATAGTACAATCTTTGTGTTGTTCTATCTCCAGGCCAAGAAAATAGGACGGTACTTTCGTGGTGATTTTAAATCGTCGTTTTAATTCATTTTCAATGAAATCGTCAGCCTCTTTCTCATCTGACGCAGCCACCAGTCCATCATCTACATAAAGCGCGAGCATTATCTTCTTTTGTCCGCGTTCTCTGATGTAGACACATGGGTCCGCTTCGCTGCAGATGAAACCTGTCTCCATAAGGAAGTCGTGGATACACTGATTCCAACATTTAGGTGCCTGCTTCAACCCATACAAGCTTCTTTTTAGTTTGCAAACGCGACCAGTCCCGTCATCGTATCCTTCCGGTTGTCTCATAAAGATTTCCTCTTTGACCGTGCCATATAAGAAGGCTGTAGAGACGTCAAACTGTCTGAGTTTTAAATTCTCATTTGCAGCAATACTTAGTAGTATTCGGATTGTGCTCATTTTAGCAACAGGGCTAAATGTCTGGTCGTAATCAATTCCCTGCTTCTGGGAATATCCAACAGCAACTAAACGTGCTTTGTACTTATCGACAGTACCGTCAGGGTTCTTTTTTATTTTAAATACCCATTTGCATTTTAGTGCTTTTCGTTTCTTAGGTAGGTTAGTCAGTTCCCAGGTCTGATTATCTTGTAAAGATTTGAGTTCATTGTTCATTGCTTCGATCCATTTATCTTTTTCAGAGCTTCGCAAAACGTCTTGATAAGTAGTCGGTTCAGGAATAGATACAGCTTCGCTAACAAACTGCTCAAACCGTTGTGGAGGTCTGATCTGGCTACGATCACGCAGTTGTCGTGTCGAAGGTTCCGTATTTACGGGTTCGTCATTTACAGGTTCATCTTCCTCTCAAGGACTCAAAATCTTCTTCGACGCTTTCATTTGCTTCTGAAGGTGGATGAGAATGACTCTCTTCGTAAATAATTTTAGAATCTGTAAGAGGCATTGGCAGCTCGTAGGTGTTTATTTTAGGTTCAGGTATTGCAGAAGTTGTGTCAATCTTAGTTTTCACAAGTGAAGGTAACTCATCAAACACAACATTTCGAGATCTGATCAGTTTTAATTCCTTTACATTGAAAATTCGATATCCTTCATCACCATCATACCCAATAAGAATGCCTTTCTCAGCTTTCCTACCAATCTTACTTTTTCTCTTTTGTTTTGGAATATGCACATAGCAATTGCTTCCAATGATTTTTAAATGATTAATCTTGGGCTTCTTGCCGTACCAGAGCTCATGAGGTGACCTTTTGTTCTATAGGAGTAGGTCCCGTTCTATTTAATATGTAAACAGAGGCTTTAGCTATTTCTGCCCATAAACCTCTGTCTGGTATCTTTTCATGAGCGTGCATCAGTGCTCTTATCATCTCTACAATTGTACGGTTCTCTCTTTCTGAGGATCCGTTTTGTTCTGGAGTGTATGGCATCGTAAATCTTTGTTTTATGCCATATTTTCTCAAAGTATTACGTACTTGTTCGTTATCGAACTCACCTCCATTATCGCTTAGCAGCTCCATCACGACGTGTCCGGAAGTATTTGCTTCTGCTAAAAAGTCCTTTAAGCGAGCGTGAACTTCAGACTTTTGTCTCAGGAAGTAGATCCATCGATATTTTGAGAAGGAGTCTTTGAACAGAACAAAATATCTGTACTTGGAGATAGAGTAAGGGAATGGACCACAAACGTCTGTACTGATTAGCTCTCCAGGTTTGTTTGCTCTTGGTCTCTCTCCAAACTTCTGCCTATGGCTCTTGCCGAAGACGCAGCCTTCACAGATAACAGCAGAACTTGAGTCTACTTTTACTCCAAGCTCTCTTTGTATCAGTTTTGCTACATGTCTCTTGTTCTGATGTCCAAGGCGATCATGGTATAGTTGAAGATTCTGTGGCGTCGTTAGTTGATTTATCTCAAGCTCGGGCATCAGTACTTTAACTTTGAGTTTGTACAGACCACCATACTTGTAGCGATTCCCAACTAAAATGACTTTGTCATCGTTCTTCACATAACATGACTGAGCAGTTGACTGAAAAATGCTATTCTTCAGCGTATCTTGTGCAGCTAGCACAGAAAATAGATTGCGTTCAATACTTGGAACGTACCATACGTTTGTTAAGACCAGTAATTCTTTGTGACCGTTTACATAAGCTTCAAGTTGAATAGAGCCTTTTCCTATGGCTCCAATCACCTCTCCATTGGCTGTCATAACTTTATGTGGCTCGTCAAAAACTTCGAAGGTGCGAAATACATCTCTTCTATTAGTGACATGGCTTGTCGCGCCATTGTCCACATACCACAAGTCTTTATCTGTTTTCTTACTTTCGCAGGCTAGAGCTATGCCTGTCAGCATCTCAATCTTTGAAGATTGCTTTGGAGGTTTTGGAGGTCTACCGTCCGCAATCCACTTCTTGCAAGATGTGACTTTTTGACAGCTTTCTCCACAGTATTTGCATTTCTTCCATTTCTTTTTGCTAATTCCTTGTTTTTCGTAGCGCTTCTCTCCTCTTAACATAAGAAGTCCATTGCTACTTCCGCTTTCTTCTAAATTCTTCTGATGGAAAGATCTCTCAAAAGTACATACTTGTGTCGTCAAGTTTTCTATATTTTTGTCACTCTTATTCATCAACAGCCAGCTCGACTTAAAATTGAAATATTGCTCAGGAAGTGTATCCAATATTTTACATATTAATGAAATTTCTGGTAGATCATTTCCTTCAATCTCATTGTTCAAGTCATACCAAACAGTTTTGAGAGTCGAAATATGTGTGGCCATATCATGCTCCTCGCTTTTCTGGTAGCGGAAGAACCTCATGCAGAGATCGTAACTCCTGTCTTCCTTCTTTCCACATCTCACATGACGTTTCACATCGCATTACCTTTTGTAAAGTTTCTTCAGTCATATTCGTAGTAAGAATTAGAAGTGCTTGACTGTCACATTTTTGAAACATATCCATTTCATTCTTAAACTTTTGTAAATCTTCAGGTTTAGCCGTTTGTCCTGGATTTTCCGGCTTAATTAACTTGCCTTCAATTGCTTCTAGCGTACCTGGAGTACTCTTCAGTAGTAATTTTACCTTGTATCTCCATGTTTGCCAGTTAGTGATACCGTCGAGTCGACCGATCTCGATTTTTACGCCGGACGATTGCATAACTCTTTAGTTTTACCACTATTGCAACTAAACAATGTTAATTGTTAACGCTCTGCTACCATATTAAAGAATAAGTGAAAAATGTTATTTCCAAAATATATATTTGTGAAGTCCAAACAAGCAGATCAAAATAACAACCCATAGCAACGTCACAGATATAGGAAAACGTAAAAGGTATAAAGCAGCTAGATGCGCTCTACACTAGAAGTGCTTCCTTAACAGTTGTCTGTCAATCACTAAAAAGTGGGTTTATAACGTTCCATGCCACGTTGATTGTTTAAACCATCTATGCGATTTTAGTGTAACCCTTTAAAAATAGCATGAAAAATGCTCACAGTTTAACAATATATATATTTTTAAATATAATATTTACTATTTATCTTTCTGATTCTATAATAATTATAGCAGATATGATTACCATGGGTAGGTACCGTACTTTTTTAGTAAACAGAAAAAAGCGCCCCTATTCAAGTAAGTATTGTCAAATGACATTGACCACTACAGGAATGATTATCTCGCAAAAAAAAATCATAACATAGCTTATTTATTATGATTTTAAGTTTCCGTTTTCAGATCTACATAATATGTCGTTTAATACTATAGTAAAATGGTTACTTTTTTTTGGTGTTATTATGAATAATAAATGCAACGACCAGGAGGGGGGCAAAAAAAATATATCTCCTTTAGTTCTATTTATAAAATTTATTCCCACCCTAGAAAGGGAAGCAATTACTATGAGTTTTTCCCGCCCAAAGGTGGGAACTGGGAAGTAGCCCTTGCCACCCGTTACTCGGATCAAACAAACACTACTTTCCGAGTATGAGAAATGAAAAAACTAGTTGTATTTTCACGAAAAAATAAATAAATAAACATAAAGTTATGTATTAACTAATAAAATAAATTTAAATAAATATCGCTGGACATTAACACACAGCGCCACCTAGTGCCACACTAAGCAAAGCTTGTGTCGTGGACACTAGATATTTTATAAACTACATATATTTATACTTTTTATTTGTAAATACATACATATAAACATCCCTGAATCGGAAACATATGTCCATCCATGGTCATCACATAAACATTTGCTCCTACCGGGATTCGAACCCAGGACCCTAAGAACGTAAGGCAGCGTCACTACCACTACGCCATTTGAGTCGTCAAACTAAAGAATCTATAATTATGTCACCGTAAAATTGTCAAATACGTTATATTGTAATATCTCTAGCGACATTGTAAACTCTCGAATTATTGTCAAATAAAACGCATTATTTTTCGAATTATTGAACAATAAAACGCATTATTTTTCGTGAAATGCATGCGATGGTAGTCAACTCACGCGGTGTGGAGACAAAGAGGGGTCCCCCTTGCCCAATGGTACCACTCTCATAAAAAGATACTGTACCATTCCTGAGAAATATCGATTAACATAACTTAACTTTAATAGTACATTATGGTACAAGTGTGTAATGTTGGTGATTACCGCTGAGGCGCCATTGAGACCCGAGCCGTTAGGCGAGGGTCTTAAGAAAGCCGAGGACGGTAATCATCAACACACACGTGTATCATACGACGTTTTTCAACACACTTGAGAATAAAATAATACTAAAATAGATATTTGTCCTTGGAGTTTTCAGGTAGTAAACATTCTATAACGTTAAGGGCTGCACATCTTATATCGGGCGGTGTACAAAATAAATCATTTTCTTCATAACTAGTACTTGTAGACATTTGAATTAATAAATAACTTTAATTTCAACAGTGAAAAACGAGTTGTGAATTTTTTTTCGCAATGGCGGGAATAATTAATCAGTTTTCCTATGCGCGCGCATTTAACAATGGCGATCGGCCATAGACTAAAAGAATGAGGTTTCTTTTTTTTGGTTTTTCGCGGATAGCGTTTTAGTCACGTACGAAATGGGGAATTCAAAGTTTTATTTAATACAGAGAAAACAAAAGTTACATTTGTTAAAAACTTATAAGTTGAAATTATCTATGTAGATACGAAGTTGCATGAAATGAGCAAGCAATAGGTACATTAATTTATTTGTATTATTGAACACGATCTTTTTTGTATCGAAACTTTTTTAAGAACAAAGCAATTCAACCAATCAAATAAAAAAAAAACCCTATAACTCACTTGTGAATAATAGTAATGAAAAAGTCACAGTTTGATTACAGGTGTCATTATGTGCCTAATTGCGGTGAAATTAGAGCCACTTTATGAGCAAGTGTGTTGAAAAACACTTTATATTCCCCTAAAAAGCGTAGTCGACGGAGCCCCGCTTCGCGGGGCCCCTATTTCCGAGTGCAGGGTTTAAAGGAACCTAACTAACCTAACGGGGGGGTGCCCCAAGTCCCGATTATGGGGGCAGAGATACTTCCGTATGTTCAGTTGACAATAATTCGAGATATTAGAATATCGCCTGTGAGAAACACGTTATATTGTAATATAACGTGTATGACAATTTTACGGTGACATATCTATATGTTATGGACCAGGTGATTAATGCGGGCATTATACATAATGTTCGAGCATTATGAATAATGGCTATCTCTATCGGGCTTAGTGATTAATACTATCTTAACTACATTATTTATCACATTGCACGGTCATTATTATATTGCTACATGATAATTGGGCAATCTATACTAATATTATAAAGAGGAAAACTTTGTTTGTTTGTTTGTAATGAATAGGCTTAAAAACTACTGGACCGTTTTTAAAAATTCTTTCACCATTGGAAAGCTACATTATCCACGAGTAACATAGGCTATATTTTATCCCTGTAGTCCCACGGGAACGGGAACTACGCGGGTGAAACCGCGTGACGTCCGCTAGTTTGATAATAAAGCTAAATTTGTCGCGTTGTGAGGGCGGGGAGAGAGGCACGCATGGCGTGGCACGCTTTGACCAATCAGAGACCGCCATCCAGCGGCGCGGTGGACTTCAAGCGCTATTGTTTTTGTTTAGTTTTGCATTGTAAGCGAATATGGACGGACGCGAATGGGTTTCAGTTTCGTAACTCAGTGCCAGCGCGAGTGTGTTAACACTGAATTACGAAATTAAGATTTATTTTGCCTGAAGATGTTCCAGAGACAGAGATTTCGCTGAGAAAGTGTTGCAGAATGTCCTCTAAATGTGGAGGGAAAGGTTATTAGTAGATGTGGTTGTAAAAATGGTTGGAAGTCTGATAAATGTAGATGTCGCCAAGCCAAAAAGGCAAAGGCAAAGGCTCGTGACTAAATAATATCAGCCGCTCGGGTCGATCCCGTGCTTGCCTAGGTTGGTCTGTGGATGGGTGACCACCCTTACACACCGAGTTTTGTCCGTGCCTCGGAAAGTACCTAAGTTAAGCCGTTGGTCCCGACTGTCATTTGTCCATCTTTGACCGTCGTTACAGGTAGTCAGTGGCCCCAAAAGTCTGACACCAGTCTTACCAAGTCGTATCGTTTTCCCAGTATTAACTGGATTGTGGAGGTTAGAGAGGCAGTCGCTCCATGTAAAATACTGGTATTCAGCTACATCCGGTTAGACTGGAAGCCGACCCCAACATAGTTGGGAAAAGGCTCGGCAGATGATGATGATGAGTAGGATAAGTAGGATATATACAGGGTGTATTTCACCTCATCACAAAGCCGTTAACCAAGCATTCTGTATATCAAACTAAGTAAGTTTACGCAAATAATATTGCTGGGAAACAACTTTTTTTTTTGAGGTTATAAATCATATTTTGTGGTATAACTCAATGTAACACACTCAAAACATTTTGCGGATGGATGGATTGAATAGTACGGGGGTCGTAGAGATATTTAAAGTAAAAATCATGCGATAAAAAGTGGTATTTAAAAAAAAAACTTGTCGAAATTTTGCAACTTTGACCCCCAATATCTCCGTAACTAGAAGGTTCCCAGGTATAGTGTAGAACAAAAAAATGATCAGAATGACGAGGAGAACAAGTGCATTTCGTATTCGTTAAGAGGTGTTTTACACCCTTTATAGTAGGATAATAATAAGTCATTTCTATAAAACAATAGTATACATGTTTTTTGATTTTTTTAATATGTTTTATGTTATATTTTTAATATGACTTCTTAAAGTAGAAGTAATTAATGATTAATCCAAATAATGAGTCTGATTATTTAAATGGTTCAATATTTAGTTTATTTTAAGTTTAATGACAATAACAATAAAAAATAGTAATTACATATGTTTGTATTATTCTGCCCAAAAGGTGATGGACAATATGTATCATGCCCGGTCAATTTGATTATTTGAATATTTCTTATCAAATTGCACTCTTATATTGGCCATTTTTCATAGTGACCGGGCATTCTGTATAATGCCCAATTCATCACTTGGTCCATAACATATACATATAATAAAATCGTTGAGACCAAAAAATCTGTACATTGAAGATTTAAAAAAAAAACCGATCAGGGTGACTTAAAATAAGTAACTGAACATATTAAAACCATTTTTAAAATTCGTGTTTGTTTGTTTGTTTGTTTGTTTGTTTGTTTGACCGCGCATCACGTAAAAACTGCTGGACGGATTTTGATGAAAACTTCACTAATCTATTTAAATAAACCCAGAATAACACTTAGGCTATAGAAATTATGGAAAATTTTGGAAAAAGGGGGGATAAAGTTTGTATGAAAAAAATTTTTTTGATTGCTCTAGATTCATGAAACTCAGAGTAAATACTTATTATTAAAAATAAAGAAATACCTGTTTCAGCATTTCTTTTAAAAATCATCCAGAGACGTAAAAAAGAGGGTTTTGTGTTTAAAATTAATTAACTTCATACACCTATACAATAAAATCCATTGAAGTGGAAACCTTTAAAAGTTGCTGTAAATACTTTAAATCTAATACAGGTAAATATAATTTCTCAATTTTCTTGAAATTTGATTTTTGAAGTGATTACGCCCAAAATAGCGGAACTCAAGAAAATCGGCTTTCCTCTGTATAAGTAGTTGGTAATGCAGGGTGGAAACGGTAAACGGGGCAGTAACGGGAGCTGCAGCTACACAAAAATGGTCTTACGTAACAATCCGTAATTTTTTCACAAAATGTTTATCCCCGTTCACAGATTTAATTAAAAAATAAAGTACAGTTAGCAAGAAAATTGCCATTTTACATAAAACATTTTTTTCTATCCCAATCGATCTTCTTTCCGACACTAATCAAGAAGTTCTTCCAAACCAACCCAGGTTAGAGTACTCAAAAATTCAGAATTCGCAAAAAAAATACTTTCAGCGGGGCAGTGTAGGGGAAATAGTTAGCCAGAAAATTGCTATTTTACATAAATCATTTTTAGATGCCAATAATTATTTTTTATTTTACATAAGACATAAAGCCGGAAAAGTTACGAATACATTACAAACGAGTACAAATCCTACTATCTACAAATAAAAAATGCTTTGTCCTGAAGGACTATCTGATGGAACAACGCACAGCCTAAACCGCGATTGTAGAAACCTGAAACTTGGAGAGTGTATTTTCTGTATAACGTAGGCATACGATAAGAAAGGATTTCGAAATTATATCCCTAAGGGGGTGAAAAGGGGGGGCAAAGATTGTATGGGAAAATGTGTCTACTTCAAACTTTGCAGTCAACAATATTAACAGTATTGATAGACGCGTTTCATATTGCATTGAAATTCATCCCCTAACGTGGTTAAAAAGGGGTAGAAAGTTATTTTGGCGGTGATTTGTTTCGAATTTGATATCAATACTCCTTCGAGATTTTGATATAAACTACAAGTTATTTTGATACATGTTTCAAAACCCAATCCGATTTTATTCCAAAAAGGTTGAACTCACATAAAAATTTGGTACAAAATTGCAAATACTCTTTACAATTGGAATGTCTCGAAAGTCACCGTAAAATATGAAACCGCATTTGAAGGCTTCTAAGCTTTGAAGAGGTTGTGCACTTTAAGACACGGGGTCATAGCGTAGGGACGTAGAGTTTGGAAGTTTAAATGGTAAGCAGTTGTGAGAAGTTGGCAACGGTTTACAGCAGCTATATCGTGTTGCAGCTCTTTTAATGTACCTTGATGAGAACTGCAGACCTAGCTGGAATATGACTGTCATCGAGTGTCTAAGTATGAAGATGTAAAGCTGTCAATGGAAGCCTTTAAAGCCGTTTTTGTAAACATGGTAATTTATTCTTATTCAAATACCTAAATACGTTGTTAATCACAAGTATTTGATTTTGAACAAAATTGCCCTTGGGTACGTAAATTGACTTCAATGCATATCTTGGGAGATACACCGTTTTAAATAACTCCGCAGCAAAATAATGATCATGTACCGGGAGCGCATTTTCATTATGCGGAAGGATGTGTGTGATGTACTCTTTGAAAATTGTATTATAGGTGCTTACGACCCACTCTCTGTAACCCGCTCTTCCTCTTATGTGACGCAGACAAAGTTGCGCGGGTCAGCTAGTACATATAATAAAATCGTTGAGACCAAAAAATCTGTACATTGAAGATTTAAAAAAAAAAAACAGGTCAGTATGACTTAAAATAAGTAACTGAACATATTGAAACCATTTTTAAAATTCGTGTTTGTTTGTTTGACCGCGCATCACGCAAAAGCTGCTGGACGGATTTTGATGAAAACTTCTCAAATCTATTTAAATAAACTTAGAATAACATTTAGGCTATAGAAATTATGGAAAATTTTAGAAAAAGGGGGGTTAAAGTTTAAATGAAAAAAAATTTTTAGATTGTTCTAGGTTCATGAAACTCAGAGTAAATACTTATTACTAAAAATAAAGAAATACTTGTTTCAGCATTTTTTTTTAAATTATCCAGAGACGTAAAAAAGAGGGTTTTTTGTTTAAAATTAATTAACTTCATACACCTATAGAATAAAATCCATTGAAGTGGAAACCTTTAAAAGTTGCTGTAAATACTTCAAGTCTAATACAGGTAAATGTAATTTCTCAATTTTCTTGAAATTCGATTTTTGAAGTGAATACGCCCAAAATAGCGGAACTCAAGAAAATCGGTAAACGGGGCAGTAAGGGGAGCTGCAGCTACACAAAAATGGTCTTAGGTAACAATCCGTATTTTTTTTACAAAATGTTTATCCCCATTCACAGATTTAATTAAAAAATAAAGTACAGTTAGCAAGAAAATTGCCATTTTACATAAAACATTTTTTTTATGCCAATCGATCTTCTTTCCGACACTAATCAAGAAGTTCTTCCAAACCAACCCAGGTTAGAGTACTCAACAAGTCAGAAATCGCAAAAAAATAACTTTCAGCGGGGCAGTGTAGGGGAAATAATTAGCCAGAAAATTGCTATTTTACACAAAACATATTTTTTTGATGCCAATCATTATTTTTTATTTTACATAAGACATAAAGCTGGAAAAGTTACAAATTCATTACAAACGAGTACAAATCCTACTATCAACAAACAAAAAATGCTTTGTCCTGAAGGACTATCTGATGGATCAACGCGAAGCCTAAACCGCAGATTGTAGAAACCGGAAACTTGGAGGGTGTATTTTCTGTATAACGTAGCCATACGATAAGAAAGAATTTTGAAATTATACCCCTAAGGGGGTGAAAAGGGGGGCAAAGATTGTATGGGAAAATGTGATTCCTTGGTCCAATCTACTTCAAACTTTGCAATCAACAATATTAACAGAATTGGTGGACGCGTTTCATATTGTATTGAAATTCATCCCCTAACGGGGTTAAAAAGGGGTAGAAAGTTATTTTGGCGGTGATTTGTTTCGAATTTGATATTGTTACGAGCTGGGTATGAGATAAATTAAATACTACCGATTAAACAACACAATAACTTTATTAATCACAAAACAATTTTAACTTAATCACAAGTACACTACAATACACTACTGTTCACTATTCTCTTAGATGTCGCTCTTCAAGTTCACTTCGATTCGCTTCGTTGTGTAGCCAAATTAAACAAGACAGACGGTCGCGGGCCTGAGCGATGTATTTATACTCGCCAACAGACACACCAGAATAACCACGAATATTCTAGAGGGTAAACACTAACAAAAGAATAGCAGGTAGGTATTTATTATTACTAGCTACTTGTACAAACAAATATGAACCGTATGCCCTAGGTGTACGGTTGAAATTCTAATGTCTTTTTATAAATATGTCGCGAGTTTCTACCTACCTAACTTTAAAACTAATAATAATAGAATGCTCTCAAACTTCTAGCGTACACACACTGTAATCACTTGATTTCTCGAATGTTCTAGTAGGTCCAATGTAACACTGCCCCCTCCTTAGACATCGAGCATCATTTGTCTCGTAGTATCGCGCCAACCGGTCTACATGCACAATCTTAGGCGCACCTCGTGGACCCTTCTGTATTTGGTAGGTGACATCGTTGATCCTAGTCACGACTCGGTATGGCCCATCCCATTTTGCTTGTAACTTCGGAGACTTTCCCTTGCTCCGCACTGGGTTATGCATCCACACCAGTGAACCCTCGTCGAAACCCCTACCGTTTGCCTTCCGATCATAACGGGTCTTCATCTTCTCAGACATCTGTTGGCCGGATTGTCGGATATGCTCATAAACATCGTTCAACTTATTACGCAAGTCATTCGCGTAATCTGTTACGCTACATGGAGCATCTGGGGGAGTTCCAGTGATTAAATCAGCAGGTAACCGTAGTTCCCTTCCAAAGTTCGCGAAGGCTGGTGTCACAGTCGTACTTTCGTGGACTGCACTTCGGTAAGACAGAAAAAACGGCTGTATGTGCTTGTCCCAATCCCTTTGCCGGCTTTCCACAACTTTCGCCAGATATCTCTCCAACGTTTGGTTGAATCGTTCCACCATTCCATAGGATTGTGGGTGGTAAGAGGTGGTTCTGGTTTTATGGGTACCCATCAATCGACAAGTCTCTTGAAATACTTGCGATTCAAAATTTCTTCCTTGATCGCTGTGTATTTCTAAGGGTACTCCAAAACGACAGAAGACTTAAGTTCAAGAATTCTTGAACAAATTTATCTGCGACAGTTGTTGCTTCTTGGTTAGGCATGGCGAAGACTTCCGGCCACTTTGTAAAGTAATCCATGACCACCAGGAAGTACTTGTTTCCGCTCTCACTTACTGGAAATGGTCCCGCAACGTCTAGTGCTATCCGTTCCCAAGGGGCTCCAACGTTGTACACTTTTAATGCACCTCTGCTGCGTGTGCTCTCCTTTCACGGCCGCACAACTGGTACATTTACGGCACCAGTCCTCCACATCATCTCGACAGTGGATCCAGTAGATGCGTTCTCGAATTTTTAGAAGAGTCCTTTTTACCCCCATATGTCCTCCTGAACATCCATCAAGGTAGAGCCGTAGAACATCCGGTACTTTAGCTTTAGGGTCAACCATTTGTAGATGACAACTGTCCCCTCTAGCGTTTTCCCATTTACGGCACAAGACTCCATCCTGGATCACCAAGCTGTTCCATTGCGCCCCATAACTCTTTGTGATAGAACTCATCGCTGCCACATCACTCCACCTTGGTTTAGGAACACCAGCTTTGATCCACTCGAAGATCGGTTTGATGTCCGAGTCATTTTGCTGAGCCTGCTGTAGGGTCTCTTTCCATTCATCACTGAGATCCGTTCTAAGCATCCTCACGGGCACTACTTCCTTAGTCTCTTGCCTGGCACAGTGCTTACAGTCTTCAGGACAAGGTCTTCTCGACAAGGCGTCTGCGTTACCGTGAGTTCTCCCACTGCGCTGCTCAGTTACGAAATCATACTCTTGGAGTAGTTCTATTCATCTCGCCACTTGCCCCTCTGAATTCTTGAACTGTAATAGCCACTTCAGTGCAGCATGGTCAGTTCGTCGTAGGAATTTACGTCCCAGCAAATATTTACTGAAGTGCTGCAATGTATTTACTACGGCGAGTAGCTCCCGTCTTGTAACGCAATAATTTCTTTCTGGTTTCGATAAAGACTCGCTGAAGTAGACTATTACAACCTCCCGGTCTCCTTTCCGTTGAGACAGCACGCCCCCAATTCCAGTATTACTTGCATCTGTGTCAACTATGAAGTCATTTTCAGTGTCAGGATATCCCAAAATAGGTGTATTGCACAGACGTTTCTTTAATTGCTGAAATGCGACTACGCAGTCCTCGTCCCAACAGAATTGCCGCTTTTCCTCAGTGAGTTTGTGCAGAGGTTTTGCAATGTCGGCAAAATTCTTGACAAATCTTCGATAGTAGGAGCACAACCCCAGGAATGCTCTGTCCTGTGTCTTGTCTTTCGGAACTGGCCAATCTTTGACGGCGACTACTTTTTCTGGGTCTGTTTGAACACCTTCCCCCGAAACTATGTGTCCTAAAAAATTCACTTGCTGTCTGAAAAACGAGCACTTTTTCGGACTTAACTTGAGATTTGCTGTTTGGATTTTCGACAGCACTCGGTTGAGGTTTTTAAGGTGATCTTCAAATGTACGGCCCACGATGATTATGTCGTCTAGATAGACAAGACTTGCGTCTCCAATCAATCCGGCGAGTACTTGCTCCATCAGCCTTTCAAACGTCGCAGGAGCGTTGCACAAACCGAATGGCATAACTTTAAACTGCCCTTTTCCTGTTGAGAATGCAGTTTTTTCCTTGTCCTTGGGGTCTATTTTTACTTGCCAGTAGCCACTCTTCAGATCAAGTGTGGTAAACCACTTCATACCAGTCAGCGTATCCAGTGTGTCATCGATCCTAGGCAGCGGGTAGCTGTCCTTTTTCGTGACGTCGTTGAGTCGTCGATAGTCCACGCAGAAGCGCATACTGCCGTCCTTTTTCTTTACCAAGACCACAGGAGAACACCATGGACTCAATGAAGGCTCTATAACACCGTCCTTCACCATTCCCTCAATCATGGTTTCTACCTCTTTTTCTCGTGCAACTGGCAGTCTTCTTGGTCGCTGACGGATAGGTAACTCGGTACCTGTATTAATCTGGTGCTGAACAAGTCCAGTTCTCCTTATGTTATCCTTTCATTCGAAGAGAAAATGTTGGCGTACTGAAGTAACATCCTCTTAGCCTTGTCCATTTCTCCTGTAGTTAAATCGCAGTTTTCCAAAAGCGTTGACACCTCAAATTTTGAACTACGAATTTCATTTCCGGTAGGCACATCTTGCAATTGACGCATCCAAGCTACTTCCTCGCAAGTGCCGATCAAGGTGCCCTTCTTAATCACTTGCTCCTGGTCACTTGGATTCAATATGCGTACTGCTGAGATGTTGGTGGCCTTGACCAGAGTCCGTGCCATCTTCCATGGGAAGTCATTGTTCACCCTTTCTATTAGAACACTTCGACTTCCGTGGCAAACAAATTGGCACAACCGTTTCTGATCTGCGAGGAAGAACAATCTTCTTCAAGCAGTACACTTTCCCTGACGGTGCACCTTCCATGAAGACTTCCTCTGAACCACATTTCAGTACTCCTTGATCAACGTCGATCTCACAACGATATTTCCGCATGAAGTCCAAGCCCAAGATGCAATCGTCCACTATGTCAGCCACGATGACATTCTGCTTGTAAAATCTGTCACCCAATTTTAACTCCACCTCCTTCTTGCCTTGGACGTTTATGTGCTGACCGGTAGCTGTTAGTAACTGTATACAGTCGTGCTTATTGAAGTAGTCCCCAAGAAACCGACTTGCTAGTTTAGAATTGACGACCTTGTGAGAAGCTCCAGTATCCAACGTCACTTTGCAAGGTGTTCTATTGACTTCGCCTTTGATGGTCAGGCTGTTCCCGACATGTGCTTGCGAGATCAAGATTCTCGGGGCTCTTTCAATACCAGCCAGCACCCGCCCCCCAGTCCTGGCATTTACTCGTTTCACTGCTGTGGCTGGGCAGTCACTTCAGCCACTCTTCCGTGCTGATCTTCTCTCTGGGTGCTGCGCTTAGGACAGCTGGACCGAAGATGACCCCTTTCTCCACAAGTGTAGCACCTAGGACCATACCCCTGTGGGCGGTTGCGTACAGGAAATGCTACAACCTCCCTGATGCGGTGCGTTCGGTGGTCTTGCCTCACTGCCTCTACTTCTAAGGCATGAGCCAAGGCGTCTTTCAAGGTCTCATGATGCCCAAGTCTCACGGCAGCTCTAACTTCTAAGTCACGTATTCCATCAACGAACGCCTGTACCAGATTTCCATCAATCAGTGCAGGGGTAGACTGGTAGGCTTTCCGAACGAGCTTTTCAACTTCCAAACCCACTGCTGTAGGTTCTCGGCACTTCGTTGAAAACGGTCCTTCAACTTGGCAAATGGCAACTGTCGAATGGCGGAACCTTAAAACCACGCGAAGTAGGTGCAGCAACCACTGTAGCTACCGTCCCGCCTTCAACCTTTAGTTCGCCCAAAGCTTTCTTGACCCCAGCAATCTGAACTGCGGCCTCCGAGATGCGATTCTCGTGCTGGTGGACCTGATCTTTCATCGCTTTCAGGTCCTTGCCGAAAGTTGCATGAAGATCCTTTATGAGGAGCATCTGCTCGTCTTGGCGGCGGACCTGCTCCACTTTGTCTCGCTGCAACTGCTCTTCCAATCGGCGAGCCTGCTCCTCTTGACGGCGAGCTTGCTCCTCTTTGTCTCGTTGCAATTGCTCCCGTAACTGGCGAGCCTGCTCCTCTTGACAGCGTGCCTACTCCTCTTGACGGCGAGCTTGATCCTGCAGCAGTGCCATTAAAGCTGACAAGTCTGGTGCCACTAATGCTGGAGAAACTCCGCATGGGCCAGCGACTGGCTGTGACGTAGGCTGGACACCACCCGGTGTCTGTGTCGGAGAATCCCCAAACCGCCTTTGGTCCATATCCTGCTGTCGCTGACTTCTAGTACGGATACCGTCCGTGTCGTCCTTTGGTAGGATTGGCATAATTTATCTCTCACTTCTGACACCAATTGGTTACGAGCTGGGTATGAGATAAATTAATTACTACCGATTAAACAACACAACAACTTTATTAATCACAAAACAATTTTAACTTAATCACAAGTACACTAAAATACACTACTGTTCACTATTCGCTTAGATATCGCTCTTCAAGTTCACTTCGTTCGTCACTTTCGTTGTGTAGCCAAAACAAGACTGACGGTCGCGGGCCTGAGCGATGTATTTATACTCGCCAACAGACACACCAGAATAACCACGAATATTCTAGAGGGTCATTAAAAACACTTACAAAAGAATAGCAGGTAGGTAATTAGTATTACTAGCTACTTGTACAAACAAATATGAACCGTATGCCCTAGGCGTGCGGTTGAAATTCTAATGTCTTTTTATAAATAGGTCGCAAGTTTCTACCTACCTAACTTTAAAACTAATAATAATAGAATGCTCTCGAACTTCTAGCGTACACACACTGTTATCACTTGATTTCTCGAATGTTCTAGTAGGTCCAATGTAACAATATCAATACTCCTTCGAGATTTTTTATTCCAAAAAGGTTGAACTCACATAAAAATTGGTGCAAAATTGCAAATACTCTTTAAAATTGGAATGTCTCGAAAGTCACCGTAAAATATGAATACCGCATTTGAAGGTTTCTAAGCTTTGAAGAGGTTTTGCACTTTAAGACACGTCGTCATAGCGTAGGTAGCGACGTAGAGTTTGAAATTTTAAATGGTAAGTAGTTGTAAGAGGTTCGCAACGGTTTACAGCAGCTATATCGTGTTGTGGCTCATTTAATGCACCTTGATGAGATCTGCAGACCTAGCTGTAGTATGACTGTCATCGAGTGTCTAAGTATGAAGATGTAAAGCTGTCAATAGAAGCCTTTAAAGCTGTTTTTGTAAACATGGTAATTTATTCTATTTCAATAAATACGTTGTTAATCACAAGTAGGTATTTGATTTTGAACATAATTCCCCTTGGGTACGTAAATTGACTTCAATGCATATCTTAGGAGATACACCGTTTTAAATAACTCCGCAGCAAAATAATGATCATGTACCGGGCGCGCATTTTCATTATGCGGAAGGATGTGTGTAATGTGCTCTTTGAAAATTGTATTATAGGTGCTTGCCATAGAGTATATAACCACTAGAGAGCGTATAGGCCGATTTCTTATAAGAACACAACTCACTACCGCGGGCCTGGGGACGAGGAAGAATGCGCGGCTGCAATTGGTCAGTTCAAGGTCAAGTTGCGTAGGTATGTCTGGTTAGGGATTGCACTACTTGACTAAGGGAAAATAGTCGATATCGATAAAATGGATCTTAAAATTTAAAAAAATACTCATTGAAAATCTTAATATATATAAATCTCGTGTCACAATGTTTGTCCTCAATGGACTCCTAAACCACTTAACCGATTATAATAAAATTCGCACACCATGTACAGTTCGATCCAACTTGAGAGATAGGATAGTTTAAATCTCAAATTATGAGACGCAGACGAAGTTGCGCGAGTCAGCTAGTTACATAATAAAATTTAACCAACATCAGTCAATAACAAAAAGAAATCAACTATTGTTTCTTATTGATTTTTAAAATGAATTAAATATGTTTTTCGAATTATTGTTTTATGGTCTTGATTGATCTCAGTCAAAAATGATAAACTAGCGTCTACATAATTATTTCTGAATTATGCATCCTCCTCATAAAATACAATGATTTGTAGATTCTATTTCATATTAATTACTTCTAATTAATATCCCGAAATAAATTATACCCAATTAGAGATTGTAATAACGATCCTAAAAAATAGTCGGAATTGTATTTCGTATTTCTTAAAGTAATATAAAAAATGTTTGATGTTTAATTTTATTTTTATCGATATCAACTTCAGCCATTAAAAAGGTAACGGCTCTGATTTTTACGATAAAATACAAAGGGAGAGAAACGGATTAACGAAAAGAATTTCTTAGTGAAAGAAAGGGACTTTTCCAAAAGACATAAACGCGGGTCACTGTTTCGTGTGTTCTTTCACACTCTGCCATTTTAAATAGACCCCTGCGGTTGCTCTTAATGTGATTAAATTAAAAATAATTTCGTAGTGTTTACTTACTGATGAAAAGGTATGCCTATCCTTTTTGTAACTAGATGTCTTGGTATATTTCCCACACCAGTTTACCGCGCATTTAGGCATTTTATGCGTTTTAAATTATATAAATAAATCGCAACAATTTATAATTATTTAGCGTGCATATGGGTCTAACAATTGGTCACAACTAAAATGGTTACTAGTACCGTCGCCTACTTATAGGCGTAAAAACACTAATAGTTTTCGTGCGTCGGGGCACTGTATGCGCAGTCAAGTGGTTTTATAGTCTTTGGTGCTTACGAACCACTCTCTGTAACCCTCTCTTTCTCTTATGCGACGCAGACGAAGTTGCGCGGGTCAGCTAGTACCTACATATTTTTTAATTAATTTCATTATTTTTTTTTTCAACTATTTCTTTGAAATAACTTAGATTTGGGCAAAATATTTACCATCTTTTTAATGATCAAAATAACAGTAGGATTAGGCCGAATAGCTGGCCGGCCACAACAAAAAAACAAATAAGCGGGAAAGCGGCATGGCAATAAGATCTTGATTTATTTTTCGACTAGCTGACCCGCGCAACTTCGTCTGCGTCACATAAGAGAAAGAGAGGGTTACAGAGAGTGGGTCGTAAGCACCCATAATACAATTTTCAAAGAGCACATCACCCACATCCTTCCGCGTAATGAAAATGCGCGCCCGGTACATGATCATTATTTTGCTGCGGAGTTATTTAAAACGGTGTATCTCCTAAGATATGCATTGAAGTCTATTTACGTACCCAAGGGCAATTTTGTTCAAAATCGAATACTTGTGATTAACAACGTATTTATTTGAATAATAATAAATTACCATGTTTACAAAAACAGCTTTAAAGGCTTCTATTAACAGCTTTACGTCTTCATATTTAGACACTCGATGACAGTCATACTCCAGCTAGGTCTGCAGTTCTGATCAAGGTGCATTAAATGAGCCGCAACACGATATTGCTGCTGTAAACCGTTGCGGACCTCTTAGAACTGCTTACCATTTAAAATTTCAAACTAGTCCGGTAGCGCTAGGTTATGAGGTTTCAAAAATATTAAAGTTGTTTGTTTTTTGCATATAGTTTCCGGACCATTTACCCGACCTACTATATAAATTTGTGTCATTTTAGGAACTAGCGTTGGGAGAAATTTAGCTATTTGTGTTTTTAATCACTATCACACGAAAAGAAAATTATAGTTGAAAATTTTACTTCCATTATAATAACGAAGTAGTAACTGATATACATAGGCATTTTGTGTCATCTCTGTCCACGGGAATCCTTCTAATTAACAAGTACCTAACACGTCGCCCAACTAGCTTTATCTATCTATCTAAAAGAATATTACAATTTGTGAAATAGGTGTTACGCGATTAAGAGTACTGATATCTGTCGTTCAATTTATTTTGTGCCGAATTCATCCACGGTATTTATAGATATTTCATTTTTTTTGTTACAAAACCCTATAATATCCACAAAAGAAAATTCAAGTTTTTAGAGTTTACGTTTTTTTGATTATTATGGTGAAACAAAACACCATTCATAATATGTGTCGTTTTTATCCACGCAATCTTATTATTTGAAAGAAAAATAAACCAATTTCTTCGCACGAAGGGCGGCCATTCGGTTCATGTTGCGACAAACAAGTGCATGCGTTTATTCAATTTGATTTTAAAAAGTTTTAGTCCCATCAAACGGGTTTATTTAAACCACAAAATTCAGTCATTAATTGTAAGTTAAAATATGATATCGATTAAAGTAATTAATTGACATGTCTCAAACTTTGTTTGATAGAACTACAAGAAGTATATTTCTGTCCTTTTCATTTCGTGCATGACGTCATTGACGTGTCATTTGTTTTTGGTTGAAGTTGAAATACATTGGCAGTAATGTCCGTATTCTTGAACCGTTTGACTCCTGTCAATTGTCAAAACGTCATAAGAACAGAACAGCTTTTTTACACTTATTGTCACCGTAGTAAGTGGCTCGTCGGTGTAAGCGACCGACTTGAGAACATCGAGTCGCTGGTTCGAGACTCTCCTCAGATATTTTCATTTGGTTTTAATGCTGTAAAATGGTTCGCAAGTTTCATCCCCAGCTGGTTTTTACTTTTTGTACACTGGTTTGACTTTTTTAAGCTTTAAAATGTCCAAATCATTACAAAATAGTTTACTAGGTACACTCTTAGTTTTTTTAAACCATTAAACGTTAAACGTTTGTGTTACTGGCAAAGGTTATCCTTGAAAATTATTTTCTCATAATGTATATCTGATGGCTAATTAGTAGCCAAGACAATCTTAACTTCGGTGTTCAAATAGTCAGCTATTTAGGTCAATAACTCTGAACAGACATCGAATTAGTAAAAGTTATATTATGCTACTTATACGGGCTAAAAAAGGAAGTATGTATAAAATATCGTTAAATTTTGATTCTCATTCACAGATTTAAAAAAAAAATGTACAGTTAATAAGAATACTGCCATTTTACACAAAAAAAAATTATGCCAATCGATCCTGTATCTAATACTGATCAAAAAGTTCTTCTAAACTAACCCAGGTTGGAGTACTAAAAAGTCAAGAATTGCAAAATTTCCCAAACATTTTGTTAGAAACAATTTTTTTTTTGATGTTACTCGATACTGTTTGTAATACTGATCAAAATGGTTTACAAATCCTTGCTTAGGACCTGCTATGATTTTGATTGAGTTTTTGATCATAAACAAGACCAAGACCAGTTTAAACCAAATTATTTTTTTGGATATTTATTATATCCAAAAAAATAATTTGGTTTAAACTTTGCAATTTCTGACTTATTTAGTACTCCAAGCTGGTTTGGTTCAATAGAAGTTTTTGATCAATATTAGAAATAGGATCGATTGACATCAAAAAAATGTTTTGAATAAAATAGCATTTTTTTTGCTAACTGCAGATTTTTTTGAAAATCGGTAATTGTGATTCAAAATTTTACGAAAAATTATGGATAGTTTCTCATCACCATTTTTATGTAGCTGCCCTTACTGCCCCGTTTACCGTTTCCACCCAAGACCTCGAGCAATCGAAAACATTGACGACCAACACCCACGTCTAAAAATGATGTATAACTTTGAGAGTGGTCATTGACAAGCTCTCTTTAGCGTTGTAAGTTATTGCTGTTGATTACTCCGAAAATCTTGACTTCGGTGCTCAATCGTTCGTTCGAATTGTCTTAATAACTCTAAACGGAATACGATTTGCCAATGTCGAAAGAGGCAAAGGTTCTCGTTAAAAATCTCTTTCTTATGTTGTATATGTCATGCCTATTGGTTGCCTAGACAATCTTAACTTTGATGTCCAGATAGTCAGCTATGTAGGTCAAAAGCTCTGAACGGACTGCGAATTAGCAAAAGTTATACAGGGTAATTTTTTGTTTATACTAAACTCGAAAAGGGGTCATTGTACTCATCATTTTGAACAACTTTTTCTATGGGACGAACCGTGAAATCGCGAAAAAAAATCAGCTGTTCCCTACATTTTGACGAGTTATGCGAACATAAATGTAGGGAACAGCTGATTTTTTTTTCGCGATTTCAAGGTTCTTCCCCTTTTCGGGTTTAGTATAAACAAAAAATAAGGTTGTATATGTAAGAGAATTTGCCGTTGAAAAGCTCTCTCCAGCGGTCTAAATTATTTTTGTTGGTTACTCCGAAAATCTTAACTTCGGTGATCAGTTCGTCACCTATTTAGCTTAATAACTCCAAACGGAATAAGGTTTGGCGAAAGTTGTAAGAAGCCAAGGTTCTCCTTAAAAATCTCTTTCTAATATTGTATTTCTTATGGCTGTTGGTTGCATAGACAATCTTAAATTCGAAGTCCAAATAGTCGCCCATTTTCGTCAATAATTCTGAATGGACTGCGAATTAACAAAACTTATTGAAGTAGCAAAAGTCGTCATTGAAAAGCTCTCTCCAATGGTACATATGTTATTGCAATTGGTTACCCAGAAAACCCTAACTTCGATGCTCAAAAAACCATAGTTTTTGAGTCTTAATAATTTTAAATATCGTGGATGAAAATGACACAAATTTACAGTGTTGATTTTACATGCATTAATGATCTTGAATATGTGAACTCTAATAATTGTAATATTTTTTTGAAGCTTTTGTAGCTTGGAAAAGCAAAACAGTTAAATAACTTTAAATTCCGTGGTCTAATTTGGCACAAATTTATATAATAAGCTTATGTTGGCCATCTGAGAAAGAAAATAGTTATTTCATAAACTGTAATTTTTTTTTAGTACTGTTTTTACGTACTGACCCTATTGCCAGTTTGCACTGGACGAAAATGACACAAACTGGGTTTGCACACTCCGCGGACTATCCTAGATAAGATATCATGATTATTTTAAAATTTAAATCAATTTTGGCAATTTTAATTTGATTAAAAATATTTAACCACAAAACATCAAATTACTGAAAATGGTCAGGTATGACACAAAATGCAATAGTAAGCTCCGTAGGTACGACCGTATCTACAGGCAAAAAATAATAAACTTTAGAATTTTTGAAACTTATGGCATCAAAATTGCCTAGCGCTATCGGACTAAACTCTACGTCCCTACGCTATGACGCCGTGTCTTTAAGTGCACAACCTCTTCAAAGCTTAGAAACCTTCAAATGCGGTATTAATATTTTACGATGACTTTCGAGACATTCCAATTTTAAAGAGTATTTGCAATTTTGCACCAAAGTATGTGAGTTCAACCTTTTTGGAATAAAATCGGATTGGGTTTTGAAACATGTATCAAAATTACTTGTAGTTTATATCAAAATCTCGAAGACGAATTGATATCAAATTCGAAACAAATCACCGCCAAAATAACTTTCTACCCCTTTTTAATCCCGTTAGGGGATGAATTTCAATGCAATATGAAACGCGTCCATCAATTCTGTTAATATTGTTGATTGCAAAGTTTGAAGTAGATTGGACCAAGGAATCACATTTTCCCATACAATCTTTGCCCCCCTTTTCACCCCCTTGGGGGTATAATTTCAGAATTCTTTCTTATCGTATGCCTACGTTATTCAGAAAATACTCCCTCCAAGTTTCAGGTTTCTACAATCTGCGGTTTAGGCTGTGCGTTGATCCATCAGGTAGTCCTTCAGGACAAAGCATTTTTTATTTGTAGATAGTAGGATATGTACTCGTTTGTAATGTATTTGTAACTTTTCCGGCTTTATGTCTTATGTAAAATAAAAAATAATGATTGGCATCAAAAAATCTTTTGTGTAAAATAGCAATTTTCTGGCTAACTATTTCGCCTATACCTACTGCCCCGCTGAAAGTTATTTTTTTGCGATTTCTGACTTTTTGAGTACTCTAACTGGGTTGGTTTGGAAGAACTTCTTGATTAGTGTCGGAAAGAAGATAGATTGGCATCAAAAAAATTGTTTTAAGTAAAATGGCAATTTTCTTGCTAACTGCACTTTATTTTTTTATTAAATCTGTGAATGGGGATAAACATTTCGTGAAAAAATTACGGATTGTTACCTAAGACCACTTGTGTATCTGCAGCTCCCCTTACTGCCCCGTTTACCGTTTCCACCCTGTATTACCAACTACTTATACCGAGGAATGCCAATTTTCTTGAGTTCCGCTATTTTGGGCGTATTCACTTCAAAAATGAAATTTCAAAAAAATTGAGAAATTACATTTACCTGTTTTAGATTTGAAGTATTTACAGCAACTTTTAAAGGTTTCCACTTCAATGAATTTTATTCTATAGGTGTATGAAATTAAATAATTTTAAACACAAAACCCTCTTTTTTACGTCTATGGATGTTTTTTTTTTAAATGCTGAAACAGGTATTTCTTTATTTTTAATAATGAGTATTTACTCTGAGTTTCATGAATCTAGAACAATCTAAAACAAAATTTCTCATTCAAACTTTACCCCCCCTTTTCACCCCCTTTTTCCAAAATTTCTATAGCCTAAGTGTTATTCTGGGTTTATTTAAATAGATTAGTGAAGTTTTCATCAAAATCCGTCCAGCAGTTTTTACGTGATGCGCGGTCAAACAAACAAACAAACAAACAAACACGAATTTTAAAAATGGTTTTAATATGTTCAGTTACTTATTTTAAGTCACCCTGATCGGTTTTTTTTTTTAATCTTCAATGTACAGATTTTTTGGTCTCAACGATTTTATTATATGTATAGATTGATTCATGATTTAGCTTTTATTTTCCTTGCATTCTTAATGAAAAGTACAGTGTTTACCTCGGGTTAGACTTATTTAGTCCCAGTGGCGGGCTTACAGAGGGGCGGAAGGGGCGGCCTGCCCCGGGCCTCCGGTCTAGGGGGGCCCCCAAATGCCTCTGCGTTCCCCTGGTCAAATCATAAATAAGACTTTAAAAATGTGCTAAGGCCCGGGTTTACCAGTAGCAGACTGCCAGTCACAGAACAACTCCTGCCAGTGACTGGCATCAACTCTGTTTATTATATTACTAGCTGACCCGCGCAACTTCGTCTGCGTGAAGATTCGCTCGACCGATTTTGTGCAAACTTCACATAAACCATCTACTAAATAGTCTGAAAAACGCCTAAACATTCGGTTAGGATATGTGAGCCCGTTCTTGAGTTATAAAATTACAACGAAAAGTGGCATTGATTTTTATATAAGTAATACTAGCTGACCCACGCAACTTCGTCTGCGTCACATACTTAAGAGGAAAAAAGCTACCTACTACTGCCTACCTACCTACTACTACCTACCTACTACTGCCTACCTACTTACTACTACCTACCTACTACTGCCTACGTACTACCTACCTACTACTACCTACCTACTACTACCTACTTGAAATTGTAATACCTAAATTCAGATTAACAAAAAGTAGCAAGTCTTTTATTATAAACAGTAGGTATACGCTTTTATAACAAGTTGCCAAAGTCAGTTATACTCGTAGATCTGACCGATGGAAAGTTCAAGAACTATATTAAACGTGTCCTTATGAAAAAAGCATATTACAAAATCAAGGACTACGTTGATGACAAAGAAGTTTGGCTATGATTCCTTCTGCGCATGCGGCTTCCCTGGTAGCTCATATTTGTGGATGTCTCTAACTATTCTTAATCTCATTATTCTTTTTCTTTTGATTCAGATTATTACAGTAGTTTTCAAATCATTTTTTCTCATATTTTGCTCAGAATAGTTACAGCACTGATGACAATATTTGTGTCACTTGTTTAATTTTGTTCTTTAATTAAATATTCTATTTTTTTTTTGTTTACTTACCTTTGTATAGATGCTTTTTTACCTATTATACTAGTTGCTGTGTCGTCCTCAATGATTAAGAAAACTAGTGTAGTCTCGGCTTTACTCTAAGGCATCACATACATTTTAAAGAGAAAAAACTTATTCATGAACGCAACCCACCCGTGTTGCCCACCGCCCACCGCCTCTGTGAATATCTTCATTCGGATTTTATGTCTAGTTATGGCGTCACCTTTCCCGATTAATTTTGTTGTTTTTAGTTTAAAAAGTGCCCTGTAATGGGAAAAAGAAAGTCGGTGTCGACAAAATCAAAGTTTTTGAAGAAATTGAAGAATCGTAAAGCGTAGGAAATATTTATACTCTGGTTTCGAGGGATAAAGGTAAGGACAATGGCTTCACTTTGTGTTTCCTTGATTCGCTTTGCCTCCTGCAGAAGAATTGGAATCAAGGGCCTGGGGCTCTGTTATTATGTGCAAATTATTGCTAAATCGAAAACATTGTATGTGGTTTTCGAGTTGTTTGTGCCTTGTGCTTTGCACGAGTTTGCATTGCAACTAACGGCGTGCCTGTCACATTGGCGCCAAAACGTGCAATGAGTCCAAAGTGATCTTTACTGTAAGCTACTAGCGTGATCTTGGTCCACGATATCCAAAATAGATATCGTAAACGACTTGCCTGGCCTGTGGGACGTCCTGCTGGGGCGTACGTGGTCGTGCCCCAAATCCTGATTGTGGGGGCAGAGATACTTCCGTATGTTCAGTTGACAATACTTCGAGACATTACAATATTGCGAGAAAAAACACGTTATATTGTAATATAACGTGTTTGACAATTTTACGGTGACATGCGCGTCGCAAGCGCGCCAAAACCATTTTCAGTAAAATAAATATAAGTCTTAGAAGTAATGTTTTACGAAATGCATTATTTGTTCTTCAATTATAATTATTTTAGTAACATCAAAGTTGTACAAAACCGTTTTAAATGGGTATACGGTACTAGGATGCATACTAAATATTTTGTGTAACATTCAGGAATATTTGGTGCACGATCAGTAGTTTTCGGGGAAGAATAAAATAGTTATTGTTACAATAGAATATTTGCAGCGCACTACAATAAAAAAGTGTTATATCTTGGTGTTAATTTGGAATTTGTTTGATGTTACATATTTTGTTGGCCGAGTAGTTTAATTATAGTAAAACAATTAAACGGGTTTAAGATCAATATTTTAGAAATGCATACATAGATGTACCTTTAGATTTTTGGTGAACACAAAAATATTATCCTTTTTCTTTCAATTTTATTTAGTTGTACCAATAATTTAACTGTTTTATTTTGTGTGCCAGCTATTAAATGCCTTTTCTTTCTATATTTTTCTTCAAGTGAATACTATAATAAAAGCCTTAGACGAGTCGTATTATTTTTGAGTATTATTTTAGTAATCCATAGAATACACTAATAATATTGTGTACTTTAACTTTCCATACTATATAGTTATATGAGCATGGACCTTATGTTGTTAAACCAATAAATCGTTATGCACTTAATGAAGATATCTTACAGAGGCAGTTGGCAACACCATAAGTTGCGTTTCGGGAATATTTTTTTTAATCTTTAGACTCATGTGACGTCGTAGATTAAAGCCGAGCAACGGTGGCCCAGTGGTGGCAGCCCCGACTTACGAACAGTAAGTCGTGGGTTCGAACCCAGGCAGGCGCATTACTTTGTGTAATTTATTTCATCACCAATGCTCTCAAAAACGGTGAAGGAAAACATCGTGAGGAAACCGGCATGTCCTAGAATCAAAAATTCGAAGATGTGACATCTACCAACCCGCACTGGGGCCGTGTGGTGGATTATAGACCTGGCGAAGTATATTATTGTACCATGGTTACACTATCATTCATCTGTCACCAACTGACAGCTGTCATAAGATGCAATAGAACAGCTATTTTAAATACTTTTTCAATTGAACAAGTAGCCCGTTGAGGACTACCACTGATAAAGGAGCAATAAATTGCAAGATCAAACCTCGGTCAAGACCATTGAGATAGAAAATATTTATATGTCTATGGTCAAGACACACTTTTTGTATTTTTATAATGTTAGATTTTGATTTAGTTCGCTACCACCACGGATAGAGAGCGCTGCTTGTATGATGACGGAAATACGGTTGAGAGTACCGTCTATCTCATTTGTATATACTCGTATTGTAGTCTTTGCACTCGTTACCCGTGGTCCCAGTGGGATATGATATGCTGTTATTATGAGTTTGTATTTTCTATCGATATGTCACCGTAAAATTGTCAAACACGTTATATTACAATATAACGTGTTTCTCTCTAGCGATATTGTAAAGTCTCGAATTATTGTCAATTGAACATACGGAAGTATCTCTGCCCCCATTATCGGGACTTAGGGCACCCTCCCGTTAGGTTAGTTAGGTTCCTTTAAACCCTGCACTCGGAAATAGGGGCCCCGCGAAGCGGGGTTTCGTCGAATACGCTTTTTAGGGGAATATAAAGTGTTTTAAGGTTAGGTTATGATAATCGGTATTGCTCAGGAATAGTACAATATCTTTTCATGAGAGTTGTACCACTGGGTAAGGAGGACCCCTCCTTCCCTCCACACTGCGTAAGTTGACTACCATCGCATGCATATCACGAAGAATAATGCGTTTTGTTGTAAGCAATATGTTCATTTGACAATATTTCGAGATTTTACAATATCGCTAGAGATATTACAATATAACGTATTTGACAATTTTACGGTGACAGATACATTCAGAACTCCAGGAAACAATCCCTAGTGCCATGGAAGCACGGGTAATTAAAATTAGCCAGGGACCCGGTACTAATGAGTCGACCCACCGCCGGGACCATGGGTAACAACTCCGCTAAGCAAGACAACGATTTAGGTATTTTTATTTCGTAAGTACCCACATTTCGCTGTTGTGTATGATCAAAAAAAGTTACCTATTAAATAGGGATTTCATCTTTCATTTGGACAGGGACAGACAAAATAAGTGTATTTTACCTTGCTGCTTTACTCTGTGCTCAGGCACAGAGTAAAGCTGCAAACTGTTTTGAGACAATGACAGCTAGTAATCATCTGTAATCATTATTCATTAATCATATACTTGCAGTACAGCATTTCTAAATTTCTTATGTATTATTTAGACATATTTACACGATAATTATGGATCCTCAAAGGAAAACTGTAGCCGGTCCAATGGCTTATTCAAGTGCGGACAGATCGCGGAAAAGTTTTGAATTATCAAATATTGGTTTCAAAAATCAAAAAAAAGAAATAATCAGTGTCCACACCAGTATGCCTGCTATACCAACTCGATCTTTTGTAGATGATGAACAGAATCAAGTTTATCAAGGAGAAGTAAACATCCTTACCGTCATGTAAGTGTTCAGATGTAAGTATTAGCTACACAGTGAATGTAAGCCGCTATCGTTTGCGCAGCACAAGTCAGGGACCAGAAGCTAAGTATTCACATCCAACATGTAAGTACAATACACAGTAATGATCCTACCGTGCGCGTTTTGGCTAAGACGGCCAATCTAAACAAGATTTCCAAATACCTATGCAATAGATTATTTGGTACACAGAAAATATATTAGTGTGTGCGCATACAAAGGTGTAGATAAGTACTCTCTCTTCTTTACACTCATCGTCTGATGGGGCGGCAGTCCGACACGACTTGCTGGGAGAGATCAGGAACAGGCGCAGTACCAACGGCTTTCGCACTCCCGAGGCATGGGGTGTCACACCAAGTGTCAAACTCCAAGCTGTTACTGCGAATTTCCTAATGAAAAAACAATAAGTACAAGCTTACTTAGGTAGCAATTACCTCGAGACCCACAAATCGCATCCAGGACACCACGCTCTGCAGTCGCGCTTGCGAACACGAGATCACGGGACAGTTAACTTTAAAGACAAGCATATAAACGCACGCTCGCACTCTCCACGCCAAGCCACAATTTCAGCTACCATTTTGTCACACATTTGTATCATTTGACGAGGCGCCCCCTGCAGGCACCCCCTTGCTTGTCATATGTATGTGACAATGACGTTCAAAAGTTTAAAAGGTGATAATAATCAACCTATACCTACTGTTCCCACTGCTGAGACACATCACATAGGACTCCTATTTGTGAGAAAGACTCCGCCGTGATCCAGCTTGCGGACTGCAGCGGCTTGCTGTATGTCACATTTTCATTCGAATATTTGGTTTCGGTTTCCTTTCGATGTTTTTCTTCACAGTTTTACAATGCTCCACGCAGGGGGGTGAAACGTCCATACATTGGTGTCAAACAAAATGTTCATAGAGAGTGCTGCCATCTATGTGTTTGAGAACACCATTTTTTCAACTGTTTGACTGTTTTACAACTGTCATAAAGAGAACAGCTATAGCGGTGACAGCGGCTGCCTTGTGGTGAATAGGTCCCAGGTTCGTTCGTATCCGCAGTTAAGAATTACTTTTAGTATTTATTTGTCCGCGTGGTGCCGGACGTAAAGAATAGCACCATCCCATATCTTCCCGTGGGTGTCGTAAGAGGCGACTAAGGGACTTACCAGAGAATGGGCAGCAGCGTTCTCTGTGCTTTTGTGACAACCATACTGCGATCGCCAACCCGCCTGCCAAGCGTGGCGATTATGGCAAAAACCCCCCAATGGACACCGCATTCAATAAATGGCCCCTAGTGCCCGGCAGCCCGTCTACCCTCGACTACGGCAGCGGTCGAGGTTATGGCGTGACAAGGGGTGCGAAGAATCCCCGGATGGGATCCGGCTGCCAACACCAACGACTGGACCTGGCAACGTATAACACGCGCACACTCCGGACCGACGAGAAGATAGCGGAGCTCGAAGAGGAATTGAGCAGGCTGCGATGGAGTATTGTGGGATTATCTGAAGTCCGAAGAGAGGGGGAGGACACGATAATCCTAAAATCCGGCAACCTGCTTTATTTCCGAGAGGGCGACCGCCAGTCCCAGGGTGGTGTTGGGTTTATCGTCCACAAGTCCCTTGTGAACAACGTGGTGAAGATCGAGAGTGTGTCGACCAGGGTGGCGTACCTTATACTCAGAATATCCTCAAGATATTCGCTGAAGGTCATACAGGTCTACGCCCCGACCTCGGCACACCCCGACGACGAAGTGGAGACCATGTATGAGGATATCTCTAAAGCCATGCATGGTTTCAAAACTCACTTCACCGTTGTCATGGGGGACTTCAACGCGAAACTGGGCAAACGGGACGGGGATGAGCTGCAGGTGGGGCAATTTGGAGTTGGACGTCGGAACCACCGGGGCCACCAACTGGCTAGTTTTATGGAGAAGGAGGGCCTCTATATGATGAACTCCTTCTTCAAAAAGCGTGAGCACAGGAAGTGGACCTGGCAGAGCCCAGATGGTGCAACAAAAAACGAGATCGACTTCATCATGTCAACCAAGAAGCAAATGTTCAATGATGTCTCTGTGATCAATTCGGTGAAAACCGGGAGCGATCACCGCATGGTAAGAGGCACATTGAACATCAATATCAAGCTAGAAAGGTCTCGACTAGGGCTTGCAATATCCGTTCATTTTTACTATCCGGATAATACGGATATTCATATTTTACTATCCGGATTATCCGGATAAGGCGGATTATACGGATATTTTTTAGTTTTTATTATAAATAAAACTAGAAAGCTTTTGTAACACGTTTTAATCAGTCTCTCAAGCAAAATGACAAAGTAATATAAGTTTTCCAATATTTCAAGTAACAATCAGATTAAAGAACTAGTTCTCTTTCCAAAATTATACAAAAAACAACATTAAAACCCCATCACCGCACAAATAATTTGTATCTTTTCTTCTCATACTAAAAAAATCTAATTAAAAATGAGATCTTACATTTATCACAAATCACTACATCTCAATCAAATCAACCTGTTTAAAATATAATAACTAATTAAAAATATCACTTTCCCTGGAAAATCAGCTCAAATATTAAACAACGATAGTATAAATCAAATATAATGTAACAAAAATATAAATAACCCTTAATATTACGTAATTCTCGATTTATTTGTATCCAAATTCTGGTAATATGATCTTAGAAAGCTTAAGCTATCTAATGAATCTTCTTTCATGGAAGTTCTTAAATGGTTACATAGATATCCTGTAGCAGAGAACACTCTTTCTGCTTCAACGCTGGTCGGTGGTATTGATAAAAGTAGGTTATAAACCCTTTCTAAATTCCTGCTTCTCTGACCATTCTCATCAAATAGTGCCATCTCTACTCGAATTGTGGTGTCTAAATCATTTGTTGAAGAAGTCGGTCGCTGCGCAAAAGATGGCTGACTCATAAACCGGATGATTTCGTCTTGTATTTGCGTTTTAATTGATACGCTTTCAGTTGAAGAAGAGCAACCTTTTGAACCTTGTGTATTGTCCGCTGAAGTTATGATTGTTTGATCTTTTTGTGTGTCAAAAAATGTAGAAATTATTTTAACAATCGTTAGTCTCACAGATTCGTTTGTAGCATTTTCAAAAGGACAGTCATGTGTACTTCGCTCTTCATATAAATTGTGAGGGTTGTGTAAATATGTCATTGTACCGATTAATTCTGGAACTCTTCTTTGTGATATTCTTCTTTTAAGCGATACTAGATGTTCATTACTAATAATGCTATCTTTTTGTGATAATTTCAGAATCATAAATTTTAACGCTGTGTCAGCAGTTAGTAAGTTTGCATCTTCTTCACAGATCGCTTCTACCGTAGCTTTAATTATATTAAGGGCTTCCGAAATTTCTTTAAGATGTTGTAATTCCGTATCAGTAAATAATATATCAGATTTAAAATCAATTAATGCCTTGAATATAGAATCTTTTAATAATAAGAACCGATCAATCATATTAGCAAGACTGCTCCATCTTGTTTTGCAGTCTAAGATAAGACGAACATTCTTTTGTTCTCCTTCTGCGTTGTATTTATAAAGCACCTCAGACTTGGTCGGTGATTTTTTAAACATCTTGACTACTTTTCTAACTCTTTTTATTATTTCGTTATAATTTTGGTTTCTTAAACAAACTTCAATTCTACGACCGGTTGCATGTACATTACTAGTAGCTACAATAAAACCTTCTTCACCATCGGAGTCTTCAATTTCTTGTATATCTATATCTTCTGTACTCTCATCATTATCAGTACTGTCTTGTACGACAACAGCAGGCTCTTTTTTATTATATAGAACGTCTAGTACTCCAAGCTGAATGCCGTGTGCATAACACAATTGGTGGTACACTTGTGTTTTTTTTCCTAGAGCACACATCACCGAAGCGCCATCTGTCACCAGGCAAATAACATCATCGTTCAGTGACAGACCATAGTGTGTCAACTTTGATTTCAGAAGGTTAAGGCAATTATCCGCCGTACCTTTGCCTGACAACAACGAGAGTCCTAAATTTCAAAATGATTTGTTTTTAAATTGTGTAGAGTGTATATTTATGTTCATGAATCTTTTATTTTGAACTGATGTCCATTCATCCAGACTTACTGCAAAACTACATTCTCTCGATTTCAATCGCTCCAATTCTTTCTTCAGGTCTACCTTTAATTCTTCACAATGATTTAAAACAATCTTTTTAATTGTGTGGGGTGATTGTGGCAATTTTAACCCACTCTTTAAAAAAAGTTTACGCAATGTCTGAGATGTACAGAAAGCACTGAATGCAAATCCGTCTAGAGCTGCCAATTTAGAAATCATCACGGCCATACTCTCGTGCTCATCAGACTTAAAATAATCGACTATTTTAGCTTTTTTATTTGGTGTCACATTTTCTTCAGAACAAGACGTGGATGCTTGTGTTGTCACATTCATCGAACTACTTGGCTGGCTAATCGATGTGCCTTCTGGTTTTGAGGTGCTTTGATTTTTAACATTAATTGAATGTTTCGATCGGAGGTGATTATGTAAAGCTGATGTCGATCCTGCGATTTTTAAAACTTGATTGCAAATATTGCATTGTGCCTGAGCACCATCAACACTGCGTTTAAAATGCTGCCAGACTGAGTTCTTCATTTGCGAACATTTTTTGTATTCAAAAAATTGGGTTTTGGATGCCATTTTTAACAAACCTGAATATTTTTAATTACAAAAGAAAAGAAGATTCATTAATGAAACAAAATTATACAGTTAGCAATAACAAATTAAAAAAATATGCAAAGTTGAATAGAATAATAAAAAAATGTAATCAATTTAGGAAACAACAAAAACGCTTTTCCAAATATATTCCACTGAGGAAAGAGCGTGTTGATTTAGTCAATAAGTTAAATAATTATCAAATAAAATTGGAAGACAGTGTAAAAATTTATCAAATTGATACTCAGCAATTACAGTCTGAAATACAGGTACTTCAGAATTCACTAAGTTCCCTTTCTAGTAGGTATTTGATATCTCAGAACCAAATTAGGGAACATATTTTTGCAGCAAATGAGTTGGTAATGGGTCAATGTAGTTGTCAGACCGTTACCAACCATGACAATTTCCAGCCTGAGGTAATGGAGGACCCGTCCCAGGTTGAGAATTTGTCTCAGGACAGTTTACCGGACCAACAATCAAATAATTTTACTCATGATAGTCTGCCTGAGAGTGGTAATTTTATTTCTCATAATAGTCATGATTGTAATCTTTCAGTTATGTTCTCTGACAGTATAGGTAAGGGGCTAGGTAAATTAATTAGCAATAACCTGAATTATTGTACCCAAAACAATTGTATGCCAGGGTCAAGCTACAAACAGGTTATGGCATCTGCGACAAAAACCGTTTGTGATCCTAGTACCACCATAACTATATGTGTAGGTAATAGTTCTAAGATTAAGAAGGAAGATATCACTGACTGTGTATCCGAGTTGTTAAAGTTAAAATGTAGTAAAATCATATTGTGTGCTTTTCCCTATTTTGAAAATTTGGGTAATAGAAAAAACAATTATATACACATGTTAAATAACCATATTCATTTTCTAGTAGGTCACTATAGTGATAGACTTATGTATCTGGATATCAACACTATTGTTGGTAATCTTAAGTCGACACGAGGTAAGGTGTATCTACCTATTGTATGTAGACACAAAATAGCTCGGCTATTATCTTATAGTATTCACACAGACATAAATAGTATGTCTAAGTTTAGTTATATTATTAATACATCGACAATTAGTAATTCTACTAATGTTCAGGTGACTGGCACTAATGAATATAGCACTAGTGCTATAAATGTTTACACACATACTGAGAAGGATTCATCTGTCACCGTGGAAAATTCTCAATTAGGGTTTATTAGTGATAGGGTCTTGCTGTCAGAGGATGGCACGGGAGTCTCCGGCCTCACTCCATATATTAATTTAAACTAGAAAGTGAGACAACAGAAGGTACCATTAACAATATTATTGTTAATCCTACCAACAAAAAGGTATCTTCTTGCACTCAATTAGTGAGTAAAAAAGGGCCTCAGCAGAACACCTTAAAATTATTCCACCAAAATATCCAAGGCATTTCTTCCAAATTATTAGAAATTGAATTGTTTTTAGAAAATAGTAAGTTTGGCATTATTTGTTTCACTGAACATTGGCTAAAGGATTACCAAATGCTTATTAATTATGAGAAATATATGGTGGGTAGCTGCTTTAACCGTAAAACTATGCTTCGTGGAGGATCCTTAATATTAATAAAAAATAGTTTGAAATATAAGCAACGTTATGACATAGTAGGTCTCTCGGTTGAACATTGCGTCGAACTGTCCTGTGTTGAGCTAGATAAGCATGTAGTTGTGTGTGTGTACAGACCCCCAAACTATCAAAACTTTTCCTTATTTGAATCAATAATGGAAGATGTCCTGGCAAAACTTGCAGCCAGTAATAAGTCAACAATTATTTGTGGTGATTTCAATATCAATATTTTAGAAGAGGATTCAAATAGCAGTCGGTTATTAAATCTTTTTAAGTCATTTGACTTGACCAACACTTTTATAGAACCTACTAGAGTAACTTCATCTTCTGCTACTTGTATAGATAATGTTTTCTGCAATTGTGATTATTTAGATAAAGCCATAGTAAATTGTTTGCCGTCTGACCATAGCGGACAAACTGTAACTTTTAGGTGTAAAACTCCAATACAAAATGTTCAGATTAAATTCAGACCTATAACTTCTTGCAAATTAAATAGATATAATATTTCCCTACAGAACAAGTTAAGTGAAATGAGCCAAGAGGATATTAATATAAATCAATTGTATGATCGTTTCTTTTCATTAGTTCACACGGAATTCAACAAAACTTTTGAAAAGAAGACAAAGAGTATTTGCCCTAAATTTATATTTAGTGATTGGGCAACTAGAGGTATAAGAAAAAGTAGGGAAAGACTATTTGAGCTTTATAGCCTTAAGCCTTTTATAAACACAGAAACTTTTAGCAAGTATGTTGCTACGTATTCAAAGATTTTTAGAAATACTTGCAAAGTTGCTAAAGCCCTGCACATTAGCAACAAGATCAAAACAGCAGAAAATAAAATAAAGACCGTTTGGAAAGTCAGACATAACGAGACTAACAGAAAGAAAATACGTAATAATAGCTATACATTAGATACAGCATGTGGTCCTAAAAGCTCTAATCAGGAAGTAGCTCAAGAATTTGTAAATTTCTTTACCGAAATACCAATAAAAACTACGGAGGCCCTTAATTCCTCACCTGTAATATCAATTAGCTTATTAAAGGCGAATGTGTCTGGCTGCCTGGCTGAATTTAAATTTAAACACATTAACCCTATAACAGTTATTAAAGCTTTCCGGCAAATTAAAATCAAACTGACCGAAGATTTATGGGGAATGTCTATCAAAGTTTGTACATCTATACTTGAGACCATAGCCCCGTACTTAGCTTTAATTTTTAATTCGTGTGTAGACCAAGGAGTGTTCCCAGATTTGATGAAATACAGTAAAGTCATACCTCTTTTCAAATCCGGGGACAGTAAAGATGCCAATAATTATAGACCTGTATCCGTGTTACCAGTTTTTAGCAAGGTTTTTGAAAAAGTAATGCTTAATCAAATGCTCTATTATTTTAACACCAACAGAATCTTGCATGATCAACAGTATGGTTTCACCAAGGGACGTTGTACAACTGACGCTGGTGTAACCCTATTAAAGCACGTTTTTGCTGCGTGGGAAGAGTCCCAAGACACAATAGGAATTTTCTGTGATCTCTCCAAAGCTTTTGACTGCGTAAATCACGACACATTACTTTTGAAACTGAAGCATTACGGACTGGGTAAACTTGCACTTAGCCTGGTAAAATCATATTTGAGTGATAGAAAACAACACGTTCAAATAAATGGTGTCAATTCACAGGGTTTAAAAGTAAAAATGGGGGTTCCGCAAGGCTCAATATTGGGTCCTTTCCTTTTTCTAGTCTATATAAATGATCTACCCTATTTATTGAAAAACCAACCACATAATATGGTGTTATTTGCTGATGACACTTCCCTAATTTTTAAGATAAATAGACGGGCCCAAAATCTAGATGAGGTGAATAACGCCCTTCTTCAGGTCCAAAATTGGTTCACAGCAAACAATTTGGTATTGAATGAAAAGAAAACTAAATGCATAAGATTTTCATTACCGAATGTTAAAAGTAGTGATTGTGAGATAATATTGAATAAAGAGAAACTCGAATTCGTAGATAAAACGGTTTTCCTGGGGCTTACGCTTGATTCAAGGCTACAATGGGGGTCTCATTTAACATCGCTTGCGGGGCGCTTAAGTTCAGCAGCATATGCCATCAGAAAAATCCGCCAATTCACTGATGTAGATACCGCTAGACTGGTCTATTTTAGTTACTTCCATAGTATAATGTCTTACGGTATTTTGCTATGGGGACGTGCTGCTGATATTGAGTCTATATTTATTCTGCAGAAAAGAGCCATCAGAGCCATATATAATCTTCGTAGGCGCGATTCTCTAAGGGAACTATTTAAGGATATTGGCATCATAACGGTTCATTGCCAATACATCTACGAAAACATAATGTACGTCAGAAAAAATCTGCATCTTTTTGGTAAAAGAGGTGACAGACACAATTACAGTACTAGAAATAGGAACCAACTAGTTCAGCCAGGCTTTAGACTCGCTAAAGTAGACTCATCTTTCATGGGGTACTGTTTGAGATGCTATAATAAAATTCCACAAAGTATTCTTGAACTGAATGAGAAAAAATTTAAAACATGCATTAAACGCACACTATGTAAACAAGCATATTACAAGTTGAGCGATTATATCGCTGATAAAAATGTTTGGCTTAATGCTGGTCCTGCTCCACATGGACAGGGGCGCAAAAATTGATAGCATTAAATGGTATTGTTGGAGCTGCTGAAGATTGTACAACTATCTTTGCATTGTATAAATTCAATATCTTTAGTATTATATAACCTCATATCCCATATTGTGTGAGTGCCATGTACTAGAATGCTATCATTCACTGGAAACCTACGTTTTTATTTTTTATTTTTTGACTTGAATGTGCCCTGGCGGTTGTGAGTATGTCATGCTCTCTCAAATGTCTCGCTGATGGTGGCGCGTGTGTCGGACCATTTAGCTCCCTTCAAAATGGTTGAGCTGAATGGTGCTGATCCATGCGTCATGTTCGTGAACGGGCGCTGTCAGTTGTGACTGGTCATCTCTTAGTCGCCATGGTTTATTTGAATTAATTATTTTGTTTTTGAGTTGTATTTTATTTTTGTTTTGCTATGGACACTTTTAACGTGCACATCTTGCTACATTGTTCTCACATAATATACCATCTTAACAAGAATGATGTAACCAAGATTTTGTAACAATATTTTGATTTAAAAGAGTGTCCATGGAGTTTCTTGCCCGTTCTTCTCCATAGAGATCTACGTTAGGGAATGGGCAACTACAGTACTTTCACAGTTTTTATGTCTTGTGACTGGGACTGTAGCTACTTTAATTGTTCATTTTTGTTTCGACAATTCAAAAGTGCCTGTAACTGGCCTACTTGAAATAAATGCTTTGATTTTGATTTTGATTTTGATTTTGAAAAATCTGAAAACAAAGAAAAGCCCTATTTAATTTTGAAAATTATAGACTTATTAAAAAACATTGATTACACTATACGAGTACGTAAATTACTATCAACAGCAATTATAGCGAAAGTGAAAAATTAAAGAAACCTTTTACTTACATCAGACTGCATTGGTTTTTTACACAAACTTAACACAACACCTCTCTACATGGAATACAACTTGTTTATGAGTGCGCTAAGGGCCCGGACCGCCGCCGGTTGACAAAAACAATGGGGGCTCAACGTGGGTGAAAAGTTTAGAACAAAAAAAAATAAAACCGACTTCAAAAAAAACAAAAAAGTGAAAAATAACTTTAGCTTCTGAAGTCGGTGACCTTTGTTTGATTGCTTTAGTTATTTTGTCACCGACTTCAGAAGCTAAAGTTATTTTTCACTTTTTTGTTTTTTTTTAAGTCGGTTTTATTTTTTGCAAAAATGTTTTTATTTTTCACTTTTTAGTGGTTCACAGGTGCTTGATACATGGAAAGTGCATACCGTTACAATTACAACAAGCCCAAACACGACTATGGTACATTGTCTCATTATGGAGTTCCGTGACTCTTGGCTTCATCATCAGATCTGATGGTAGAATGGTTCTTATCAAACGCAAATGCTTCACTTGTTGTAGAAAATACCAAAATCGCAACACGTTTTCAGATAAAATTTGAAGAGTTCCCTCGATTTCGCCAAGATTCCATCATCAGATCCCAATTTGGTGGCTATGGGACCAACTTGGAAGTATACACTTTCAAACAAAAAAAGAATTTTTCAAATCGGTTCAGGCGTCTTCGAGTAATCGGTGAACATACATAAAAAAAAAAAAAATACATACAGTCGAATAGAGAACCTCCTCCTTTTTGGAAGTCGGTTAAAAACAGATATTAAGTAAGAAGCGACCGTGCGTCTGATACAATACAATACAATTTTGAAAATGCGTTCAGTGTGGGTTTGAATTTAACATAAAGTTAACAAGTGGTTAATGTCGTTATGATCTCGTGTCACTAAAGTGACTTATTGTGATTTGTGAAGTGAATAAATAATTGCAAGAGTGATTAACTATATTAAAATGATAAATAAATTAATACCAGTTATGTACTTAACAGATGACAGCTTTTTATTTAAAATTTAAAACAGAAATACAACTATCCGTATTATCCGAAAAAACTGGATGGCGATGCAAGTAAAATCCGGATTTGTGTTTCGGCGGATATCCGGATAATACGGATATCCGGATATCCGGATTGCAAGCCCTAGTCTCGACTGATGAAGTCTATGCTCCGTCCAGCACAGATCCAAATCCAAAACCCCGAGAGCTTTCAGCTCGAACTCCAGAATCGTTTCGAGTGCCTAGGCGGCTCAGTGGACGAATATAACGATGGGTTCGTGGAAACTGTCCATACGACCGGGTCTAAGTTCTTCAAGACACGTCGTACAGATCAGAAAAAGAGGTTCTCCGATCAAACTCTCGAGCTCATGAAGGAGCGGCGTGAGATGATCCTGCAGTCTTCAGATGAGGCGTCGAAATACCGGCAGCTCAATAGACGGATCTCTAAATCCTTAAAGAGCGACCTCCGCCGCTTTAATACCGAGCGTATTAAAGACGCGATCGAGCGGAACAAAGGCTCCAAAGTATTTTCAAGAGATCTGGCTATTGGGCAGAGCCAGCTCACGAAACTGAAGACCGACGATGGCAGGATCTTATCCGCCAAACCGGAGCTACTGAGGGAGATCGAGAGCTTCTATGGACAGTTGTACACGTCAACCAGCAAACCCATTGTCGACCTAGCAAACGACCCAAGAGCTAGACTAACCCGACACTATACCGAAGACATCCCGGACGTCAGCCTGTACGAGATTAGGATGGCTCTGAAACAACTCAAAAACAACAAGGCACCGGGGGATGACGGAATTACTGCCGAACTCCTGAAGGCGGGTGGAAAACCGGTACTTAAGGCCCTTCAGAAGCTGTTCAATTCCGTCATACTCGAGGGGAAAACGCCACAGGCATGGTGCAGGGGTGTGGTGGTGCTCTTCTTCAAGAAGGGTGACAATGCCCGGTTGAAGAATTACAGGCCCATCTCACTTCTAAGCCATGTTTACAAGTTGTTTTCAAGAGTCATCACGAATCGTCTCGCGCGCAGGTTTGACGATTTCCAGCCACCCGAACAAGCCGGTTTCCGAAAAGGTTTTAGCACCGTAGACCACATACATACGCTTCGGCAGGTTATACAGAAGACCGAAGAGTATAACTTGCCTCTCTGCTTAGCGTTTGTGGACTACGAAAAAGCCTTTGATTCGATCGAAACCTGGGCTGTACTGCAGTCTCTCCAACGGTGCCAAATTGACTATCGGTACATCGAGGTGTTGAAGTGTTTGTACAAAAACGCCACCATGTCAGTCCGACTTCAGGACCAAGCCTCGGAACCTATCCTTCTGCAGCGAGGTGTAAGACAGGGAGACGTCATATCTCCGAAACTGTTCACCGCTGCACTGGAGGATGTCTTCAAGGTTCTGGACTGGAGAGGGCTAGGCATCAACGTCAATGGCGAGTACATCACTCACCTTCGGTTTGCCGACGATATTGTGGTCATGGCTGAGACCATGGAGGACCTCAGTACAATGCTCGATGACCTCAGTAGAGCCTCCAATAGAGTGGGTCTAAAAATGAACATGGACAAGACGAAGGTCATGTTGAATGCCCATGTCACACCCATTCCTATCAAGATCGGAGACACTACACTCGAAATTGTAGACGATTATGTATACCTAGGACAAACGGTCCAGTTAGGTAGGTCTAACTTCGAGAAAGAGGTCAATCGTCGAATCCGACTCGGCTGGGCAGCGTTCGGGAAGCTGCGCGGTATCTTCTCGTCCAACTTACCGCAGTGTCTCAAGACGAAAGTCTATGACCAGTGTGTGTTGCCAGTGATTACATACGGGACCGAAACGTGGTCGCTCACAATGGGCCTTATCAAAAGGCTTAAAGTCACCCAAAGGGCAATGGAGAGGGCTATGCTCGGAGTTTCCTTGCGTGATCGAATCAGAAATGAAGACATCCGCAAGAGAACCAAGGTCACCGACGTAGCCCGAAGAATTGCTAAACTTAAGTGGCAGTGGGCAGGGCACATTGCTCGCAGAACGGATGGCCGATGGGGCCGAAAAGTTCTGGAGTGGCGACCGCGAACCGGAAGACGATGCGTTGGAAGACCTCCCACTAGGTGGACCGATGACCTGGTGAAGGTTGCGGGAATCCGGTGGATGCGAGTAGCAAGGGACCGGTCAATGTGGCGACACTTGGGGGAGGCCTATGTCCAGCAGTGGACGTCTTTCGGCTGAGATGATGAACACCACGTTAAATAAATGGCCCCTAGTGCCCGGCAGCCCGTCTACCCTTGACTACAGCAGCGGTCGAGGTTATGGCGTGGCAAGGGGTGCTAAGAATCCCCGGATGGGATCCGGCTGCCAACACCAACAACTGGACCTGGCAACTTACAACACGCGCACACTCCGGACTGACGAGAAGATAGCGGAGCTCGAAGAGGAATTGAGCAGGCTGCGATGGAGTATTGTGGGATTATCTGAAGTCCGAAGAGAGGGGGAGGACACGATAATCCTAAAATCCGGCAACCTGCTTTATTTCCGAGAGGGTGACCGCCAGTCCCAGGGTGGTGTTGGGTTTATCGTCCACAAGTCCCTTGTGAACAACGTGGTGAAAATCGAGAGTGTGTCGACCAGGGTGGCGTACCTTATACTCAGAATATCCTCAAGATATTCGCTGAAGGTTATACAGGTCTACGCCCCGACCTCGGCACACCCCGACGACGAAGTGGAGACCATGTATGAGGATATCTCTAAAGCCATGCATGGTTTCAAAACTCACTTCACCGTTGTCATGGGGGACTTCAACGCGAAACTGGGCAAACGAGACGGGGATGAGCTGCAGGTGGGGCTATTTGGAGTTGGACGTCGGAACCACCGGGGCCACCAACTGGCTAGTTTTATGGAGAAGGAGGGCCTCTATATGATGAACTCCTTCTTCAAAAAGCGTGAGCACAGGAAGTGGACCTGGCAGAACCCAGATGGTGCAACAAAAAACGAAATCGACTTCATCATGTCAACCAAGAAGCAAATGTTCAATGATATCTCTGTGATCAATTCGGTGAAAACCGGGAGCGATCACGGCATATGGTAAGAGGCACATTGAACATCAATATCAAGCTAGAAAGGTCTCGACTGATGAAGTCTACGCTCCGTCCAGCACAGATCCAAATCCAAAACCCCGAGAGCTTTCAGATCGAACTCCAGAATTGTTTCGAGTGCCTAGGCAGCTCAGTGGACGAATACAACGATGGGGTTCGTGGAAACTGTCCATACGACCGGGTCTAAGTTCTTCAAGACACGTCGTACAGATCAGAAGAAGAGGTTCTCCGATCAAACTCTCGAGCTCATGGAGGAGCGCCGTGAGATGATCCTGCAGTCTTCAGATGAGGCGTCGAAATACCGGCAGCTCAATAGACGGATCTCTAAATCCTTAAAGAGCGACCTCCGCCGCTTTAATACCGAGCGTATTAAAGACGCGATCGAGCGGAAGAAAGGCTCCAAAGTATTTTCAAGAGATCTGGCTATTGGGCAGAGCCAGCTCACGAAACTGAAGACCGACGATGGCAGGATGTTATCCGCCAAACCGGAGCTACTGAGGGAGATCGAGAGCTTCTATGGACAGTTGTACACGTCAACCAGCAAACCCATTGTCGACCTATCAAACGACCCTAGAGCTAGACTAACCCGACACTATACCGAAGACATCCCGGACGTCAGCCTGTACGAGATTAGGATGGCTCTGAAACAACTCAAAAACAACAAGGCACTGGGGGATGACGGAATTACTGCCGAACTCCTGAAGGCGGGTGGAAAACCGGTACTTAAGGCCCTTCAGAAGCTGTTCAATTCCGTCATACTCGAGGGGAAAACGCCACAGGCATGGTGCAGGGGTGTGGTGGTGCTCTTCTTCAAGAAGGGTGACAATGCCCGGTTGAAGAATTATAGGCCCATCTCACTTCTAAGCCATGTCTACAAGTTGTTTTCAAGAGTCATCACGAATCGTCTCGCGCGCAGGTTTGACGATTTCCAGCAACCCGAACAAGCCGGTTTCCGAAAAGGCTTTAGCACCGTGGACCACATACATACGCTTCGGCAGGTTATACAGAAGAACGAAGAGTATAACTTGCCTCTCTGCTTAGCGTTTGTGGACTACGAAAAAGCCTTTGATTCGATCGAAACCTGGGCTGTACTGCAGTCTCTCCAACGGTGCCAAATTGACTATCGGTACATCGAGGTGTTGAAGTGTTTGTACAAAAACGCCACCATGTCAGTCCGACTTCAGGACCAAGCCTCGAAACCTATCCTTCTGCTGCGAGGTGTAAGACAGGGAGACGTCATATCTCCGAAACTGTTCACCGCTGCACTGGAGGATGTCTTCAAGGTTCTGGACTGGAGAGGGCTAGGCATCAACGTCAATGGCGAGTACATCAGTCACCTTCGGTTTGCCGACGATATTGTGGTCATGGCTGAGACCATGGAGAACCTCAGTACAATGCTCGATGACCTCTTACTCGATGAAACTTAAGTGGCAATGGGCAGGGCACATTGCTCGCAGAACGGATGGCCGATGGGGCCGAAAAGTTCTGGAGTGGCGACCGCGAACCGGAAGACGATGCGTTGGAAGACTTCCCACTAGGTGGACCGATGACCTGGTGAAGGTTGCGGGAATCCGGTGGACGCGAGTAGCAAGGGACCGGTCAATGTGGCGACACTTGGGGGAGGCCTATGTCCAGCAGTGGACGTCTTTCGGCTGAGATGATGATGATGATGATGATTTATTTGGTTGAACAAAAACTAACAGAGCCATCTAACAGTTGAGGTTCTCGTTTTTCACAGTTTTAAAAACGGAAACCGAAGTTGCGCATCTATCATTTTAGACCAGGGCCGATGTCTTCAAAAATGGTAAAAACGAAAAAAAAATATAGTAGCATGAAACCCATTAGAAAAGGGGGGGAATATGATAAAAATGAAAGGAAAAATAAATTACTGTCGATCCGAGTTCGGGAACTGTGGGGGGGGGGGGGCTTTTAAGGGGAAAAAATGGTTTATCTCGATTTCCGGCAAAACTACAAGTCCTATGGAAAAAAGTTAAATATCAAAGGTGTAGGTAATAAAAAGATCTATAACTTTTGTATTGACAACTTTTTCACATAACCTCAAAATTTAGGTGAAAAATTCAAAAGCTTTTTTCAAAAAGTCGGGGGGCTTTTTGTTCGTTGAAATCTCTACTTTCTGATGGTGTAAAAAAATACATTACTACGGTAAATGTTCTCAGAAAAAGCAAAAAAATTTAAAATAACTCGATTTTTTTATTTTTATGTACAATTTTGAGCTATTTATTAAAATTTACAATCTAATTACTCAAAAAACGTAAAATTTCATGTTACATTGATTACACGAAAAAATTGCAAATTGTAATATACTACAATAATTAACCAACAAATAAGTTCATTTATATACCTGAGTGACCTACGGTAAATTTTAGCCCATTGTAAGGTATTTCATAGAGAAGCGGAGACGGACCTAGGAGGGTCTGGGCCGGTCTGCTATTTCGTAGCAGTTGTAAAAACCGTTACACAGTATTCGAGATACAGAACAGTGTACAACATCGTTTTAGCTAAAATAAAACAACAACTTTGAAATTAAGTTAAAATAAGGCGAAATAATAAATATTTTCAATCAAATAAATTACAGTACGGACGAGTACGGACATAATAAGGTAAGTTTTCACCAAATTTCATTAAAAAAAATTGTTTGAAAAAGAAAAAATAAAAAACAAAAACTTGGTTACTTATTTGAATTTTTCACCTAAATTTTGAGGTTATGTGAAAAATTGTCAACTTTGCCATTTAAGTTTTTTCCATAGGACTTGTAGTTTTGCCAGAAATCGAGATAAATCATTTTTTCCCCTTAAAAGACCCCCCCCCCAGTTCCCGAACTCGGTTCAACCGTAATTTATTTTTATCATATTCCCCTCCTTTTCTAATGGGTTTCATCCTACTTGTTACGGATGACGTCGCTTCGAAATAAATAACGACTATATGATGTAAATAATGTTGATTGAATTGAATTTAAGTACATATAAGGATGATTAAATAAAAACGATTTGAAAGTAGGGAAATCTTTATTGTAATTCGAATAAGGCTCTTTTATTATCCCATAGTAAGTAAGACATCAAAATATGACGATGTAAAGTGGATGCGAGCACGATCCGAACAGGTTCAGACAAGTCGAAACCTGTCCGAAGGCCACCACAAACCAACTCGGACAACGCATTGTGATTGGTCAGACCGAATGTATTGTGCTCGCCTCCCTCCACTACTTGCACCTTGTAAAAATAGGATATAAACAGGACGGTTTGTTGCAAAAATCGTAGTTCAGCAGCAGTGTTCTCTCAAGCAACTCCGAAGCAACAAGCCGATCCTGAAAAGTGCAAGAAATTGTGAATCAAGAATTACTGAAGAAATATATTCAACTTACCATCAAGTCAGGCGTTTCATTCCTACGGAAGAAAGAAAATTATACAGTCCACCTCGACAGTTTGGTCCTACGCTCGCCGGATTTATTTGGATCATCGCTCGCCTGACAAGTTGAAGACAAGAACATAGTGCAGTGTTCCTGAAAATGAAGACTAGAAGCATTACGGCCAAGGAAAGTGAGGCGGAATCGGGATACGACAGCCGACGTCCCCGAACATTCGAAGAGCCGCCGAGATCGCCTTCAACGGTTGCACCCGCGTTGCCGCGCGCCCAATATGACACGCCCGCCGCCGCCGCGTCAGTGTCCGCACTCCCCGCCACCGCCGCGATGGGTAGAGTTGTGCCGCCGGTCGATGGTGCGTCCGCCGCGCTAACCGCACCCGCTCCACGCCGCGTGCCGGCGAGTCGAGCAACCGCGATCGCGAGTGTAACAGTACGTGAAGAAGAACTCGCCACTCCAAGCACGTCGTTCCAGCCAAGAATTCAGGACTCTGCCAGGACAATGACGGCAAATATGTCAGTGAGAGACACAGCAAGTACGATAAGATCAAGAAGATCGTACAGCAGTGATGTGGCACGAGTAAAACTAGCAGAATACGAGGCACAGAGAAGAATTTCTGCAATTAGGAACGAGCAATTGGAAATTGAAAAGGCTCTAGTGAACAAACGGTTTGAATACGAAGTGTCGGCAATAGAAGCGGAGGCAGAGGCCCGTGAAGAGGGCTCCGGACATAGGAGTGAAGACAGGGTGGATGAGTGGCTGCAAAGTATTGACCAAGGCCACCCACCAGTCACCGAAGAGAGAACTCAGCCGCCGCACCCCGCCGCCCAACGAACCGCTGCAGAGCCGAACACATGTGTCGACGCTGTGACGCCCGCCATGCCACGTAGAAGACAACGTTCGACCTCACGTTCGCCCACAAGAGGGGAACGTCGAGTAGGAAGAGGCATCGAACAACTGGCCGACACGCTGGACAAAATGATGCGTGTACGCCCGCCGCCACGACAAGTGACAGAACTACCCTTGTTCACTGGAGCGGTTACGGAATGGTTGCCATTCAAGGCAGCTTATGAAGACTCATCAAGTGTCTACAAATTCACTGCGATGGAAAACCTAGCGAGACTGAGGAACTGCATCAGAGGTCCAGCAAAGGAAGCAGTCTCCGCGCTCCTGTACTCTGCGTCTGACCCACGGACAATTATGAAGACGCTAGAACAGTACTATGGAAGGCCGGAGATATTAATGGACCACGTGATGGAAGATGTTAAGAAGTTACCTCGGCTCACTAGTGTGGCAAGTGAACTAAACTCGTTCGCAGTAAAGCTACAGAACATAGTGTGTGTGCTAACCAATATGGACAACCGCGGATACTTGTGGAACCCGATGTTAGTGCGTGAAGTCGTGGACAAGCTGAGCCCGCACGTGAAATCAAGATGGTGCGACTACGCTTCTCAAGCAGTGGAAACGTCACGTGAGCCTGAAATTGTATTATTATCTCGGTTCCTGATGCGGGAGGCAGACCGTGCCATGAGGTACGCCTTCACAAACCCGACGCCCACGCCCGCACCAAAGAGAGAACAGAAAAATGTGGTGCAAGCAAGCGCAAAGAGGAAAGCGGGCAGAGAAGTAATTTACGCCACGACTGAAAAAGAAGAGGAAAAGAAACACGTATGTTTATGTTGTGCTGGGGACCATGAAGTGCCTAAGTGCGCCAAGTTTTTAAAGATGAGTGTCGACGACAGATGGGAATGGGCACGAACAGAGAAAGTGTGCTTTAAATGTGTCAATAATCGCCACCGACGAGAGCACTGTCGAGCCAAGCGATGCGGTAAAGAAAAATGTACCCGCCCACATCACGCACTGCTCCACAAAGATATGTCGCAACAAGACGTCAAAGAGAAGGCAACGGATGTCGAACCCGCAGCAGAGTCCGTGTTGGCTGTCTCAGCAAACGGCGACGCACCGCATCGCGTGCTATTGAAAATGTGCCCCGTCGTTTTGAAAGGACCAGGCGGTCAAGTGAGCACGTTCGCGCTAATGGACGAAGGATCGACGACCTCACTCATCGATGAAGATATAACACGCCGTATCCAAGTGAGGGGACCAGTCTCAACACTCAAAATACAAGGAGTGACCTCACAGCCACACGAAGAAAGCAGTCAAGAGGTCAAACTACAAATTCGTGGTCAAAACGGCGACTTTCATGAATTACGCGCACGAACGATGAAGGATCTCCGACTTCATGGTCAAACAGTGGATAGATCAATGTTAAACAAATATCCACACCTCCGAGACATACAAAATGACGCATTTTTTGATGAAGCCACACCGAAAGTGTTGATAGGTGCGGACAACTGGCACCTGATCGTGACGCGAAAACTACTCATGGGCAAGAAGAATGAGCCTGCGGCCTCGTATACCCAGCTGGGATGGGTAATTCATGGGACGACGCCGCGCTCAGCGTTGACTCAAAAAGGAGGGTCAACTAGTGCTTCACATCTACGACGTGTCTGCGAACAGACAGACAGAAGATGTACGGCGCGTAGAAGAAATTGTGAAAGCACACTTCAGGATTGATGCCCTAGGAGTCTCCCTGGCGAAGAAAGTCAGACCAGAAGATCAAAAGGCAATCGACGTGGTCCAACGAACAATGAGGAAGGTTGGTGAACACTTCGAAGTGGGTCTGCCATGGCGAGACGAAGACGCTCCGATGCCTAATAATTATCACTGTGCCGTGAAGAGACTAAAAATGATAGAAAAGAAGATGGACTCCTCTTCAGACTTCGCTGCACAGTATCGCGCTCAAGTAAGAAACCTCCTCGATAAAGGTTACGCTCAAGAGTGCGATGGACAAGAAGAAGGAAACAAGAAGACATGGTATCTGCCGCACTTCCCGGTCGTGAATCCTAACAAGCCGGGGAAGATGCGGCTGGTTTTCGACGCGGCACACCGATACAGCGGAGTGTGCCTCAATGATCACTTACTAGAGGGACCTGACCTCTTGAGATCGCTACCAGGAATCCTCTTCAGATTCAGAGAACGTCGGGTAGCCGTGACGGCAGATATTCAAGAGATGTTCCTCCAAGTGAAAATAAGACCACAAGACCAAGCAGCTCAAATGTTCCTCTGGCGAGATGAAGAGCGTGATAAGCCGCCGAAGAAGTACAAGATGGTATCAATGATCTTCGGGGCCTCGTGCTCGCCGTTCATCGCGCACTCGGTGAGAGATGCCAACGCAAGACTGTACGCACAAGCATATCCTAACGCTGTGCATGCAATAACATCAAGCCACTATATGGACGACTACGTCGATAGCTTCACGACAGAAGAAGAAGCTATAAAAACAGCACAAGAGGTCATGAAAATACATGAGAACGCACACTTCAACCTCCGTGGATGGTGCTCTAACAGGCCTAATGTGGTGGACAGCGTGGCTAAAGAAAGACAAGTGCTCAACGCCGAAGTGAAGCTTGGTCAGAGACAAGAGAACTCCGATAAGACGCTCGGCTTGCTCTGGCATACGGAACGAGACGAGCTAGGCTTCAACACAGGGCTTAGCCGTCTAGCACCCGAAGTAAGGATGAGAGACAGAGCGCCGACAAAAAGGGAAGCCCTCGGAGCAGTGATGGCTGTCTACGATCCCCTCGGTCTCATCAGTCATTTTACTATCACGGGTAAAATCATACTGCAAAACCTGTGGAGACACGGAGTGGGATGGGATGAAGCGATTCCCGATGAAGACGCACAACATTTTGAAGAGTGGCTCGGAAGTCTGAGCGTGGCCACGAAACTACGAATCCCAAGATGCTACGGGAAGAGCTCCGAAGACGAATTAGAGCTTCATGTCTTTTGTGACGCGAGTGAACAGGCGTACGCGGCGACCGCCTACTGGAGAATCCTGAAACCAGATGGAAGAGTGACTGTGAGCTTGGTTGCGGCAAAAGCAAGGGTCGCACCATTAAAACCAGTGACAGTCCCTCGGCTCGAACTCCAGGCGGCAGTGATCGGCGCACGATTGGCGGAAACAATCCTAAGAGAGCATCGAGACAAGCCCAAGAGCGTGACGTACTGGACGGACTCACAAACCGTCCTGCGTTGGATAGAAAAAGATGCCATCAAGTACACACCCTTCGTGGCACACCGCTTGGGCGAAATAGCGGAGCTGACCGACGCCAATCAATGGAGATGGGTGCCCACGGAACAAAACGTGGCAGACGACGCAACGCGCCCAAACTACAAACTACAAATGAAACCGGAAGACAGATGGTTCATCGGACCCGAGCTTCTATACAACGACGAGGACCTCTGGCCAAAAGAGAAAGCCAAGAAAGAAGACCAAGAAGAAGAAGTGACCTATGCGGTCACAGAAAAGGAACGCGCTTCTCATCTGCCCAACATAGGCAGATTCTCCTCATATGAGAAGCTGATACGAACTACAGCGGTACTCTTTCTCTTCAAGGAAAAATGTAAAAATCGAGCCAGCCAGCTGACGGTCGACCTGATAGAGAGGGCCGAGAAGACATGGGTGAAACAAGCGCAGCTCGACGACTATGCAGAAGAAATAAGACTGCTGGAAAAAGGAAGACCAGTGCCCAATTAGTCCAGTAGCCTGTATAAGCTGGACCCCTATTTGGAAGACCAGATTCTCAAAGTGAGAGGGAGGATCGGGCACGCTGCTGTTCCAGACACGAAGAAAATGCCGGTCATCCTACACGGCAGGCACCCGTTTACCAGACTGCTGGTAGAAGACGCCCATCGAAAAGCCGGCCATGCAAACAATGAACGCGTGGTCAACGACCTGAGACAAAAATATTGGGTGATCAATCTACGCCCTACCGTGAGAGCCATAGCACAGCGATGCCAGCTGTGCCGCATCAGAAGAGCGACACCAGTGAAACCAGTCACGGGGGACCTACCGATGGAACGACTGATAGAGACGCAGCGACCCTTCACTCAATGCGGAGTCGATTATTTTGGACCAATGACAGTAGTCATAGGGAGAAGACACGAGAAGCGCTGGGGAGCGCTGTTCACCTGCCTCGTGACAAGGGCAGTCCACTTGGAACTGGTGGCGAGTCTGTCCACCGACTCGGCTATAATGGCCATAAGAAGAATGGCAGCACGACGAGGTTGGCCCCGCATAATGTATTCCGACAACGGTACCAACTTCCGAGGGGCAGACACGGAACTACGCACAGCCTATGAAGAATGGGCCAAGGAATTCGTCCACTTCGGTCTCTCACACCGAATGAAGTGGAAGTTCATACCACCAGGGGCGCCGCATATGGGGGGAGCGTGGGAAAGACTAGTACGCTCTGTTAAAACGGCGCTGGGGGCGACACTGCATCAGCGGGCACTAAAAGAAGAAGTGCTGCTGACCCTGATGATAGAGGCCGAACACTCTATAAACTCTCGGCCTCTCACTCACGTTTCCGTCGATCCTAAGGATCCGGAGGCGTTAACTCCGAACCACTTCCTCATCGGGACCTCCTCAGGCCTTCCCAAGACTGGGCCTTGCGAGGAGGCCAGCCGTAAACAATGGAGAGCTGCCCAAACGCTTGCCGACCATTTCTGGCGGCGCTGGGTGACTGAATACCTGCCGACGCTGGTGCCCAGAGGGGCATCCGACGACCAACGACGACCTCTGCACGTCGGCGACCTGGTTGTCGTCATCGACCCTGCCCTGCCACGAGGGACGTGGCCCCGAGGCGTCGTGGAGACTACGTACGTCGGTCCAGACGGCAAGGTGCGATCAGCCGACGTCAGAACCACAGCGGGCATCCTTCGGCGTCCTAGCTCGCCGTCCTCTGCGTGGAAGATAAGGCTACGGTAGCCCTGCGCCGGGGGGAGGATGTTACGGACGACGTCGCTTCGAAATAAATAACGACTATATGATGTAAATAATGTTGATTGAATTGAATTTAAGTACATATAAGGATGATTAAATAAAAACGATTTGAAAGTAGGGAAATCTTTATTGTAATTCGAATAAGGCTCTTTTATTATCCCATAGTAAGTAAGACATCAAAATATGACGATGTAAAGTGGATGCGAGCACGATCCGAACAGGTTCAGACAAGTCGAAACCTGTCCGAAGGCCACCACAAACCAACCCGGACAACGCATTGTGATTGGTCAGAACGAATGTATTGTGCTCGCCTCCCTCCACTACTTGCACCTTGTAAAAATAGGATATAAACAGGACGGTTTGTTGCAAAAATCGTAGTTCAGCAGCAGTGTTCTCTCAAGCAACTCCGAAGCAACAAGCCGATCCTGAAAAGTGCAAGAAATTGTGAATCAAGAATTACTGAAGAAATATATTCAGCTTACCATCAAGTCAGGCGTTTCATTCCTACGGAAGAAAGAAAATTATACAGTCCACCTCGAACCTACTATAATTTTTTTTCGTTACAAAAATTATCGACCCTGGTCTATTAGTATTATATAGTGTATTTATCTATGGCTCCACGGCTCCAGATCATGAACCATCACGAAGGATGATGGTTTGAAATGAAAGTACCTAGACCGAGATAATAAATAATAATATCATGGCGCTTGTTTCAGAGACACGGATAAGGATATTATGTGCTGTCAATATACAGAAAATGAAAATGAGATAGCAGTTGGTTTCACTGACGGCACAATTCGAGTTTTTAATTGCACTACTGGCGATTGCTTACATTATTTGGTAGATGACGAATGTCGAGCTTATCCCGGGCCTGTGACTGCTATTAAGCACCGGCCAGTCAGCAAAGCAAGTCCAATTACAGATACGTTCTTAGCATCCTGTTAGTACCTGTTGTATTGATTGTATTTAAGTACCTACAATTATTTACTTTTATCCAACACAATACAAACTTTTAAGTTCATTCGTTCGTTCAACGTCATTGAACGACTTGTTCGTGAAATTGTTATTGAATGGGATTAAACGAGAATCATATTTTCATCACATGCAACCTGACACTGACCTGCAAATTGTAAAAAACGTTTAAACATTTGAATTTCGCGGGTTACCCTGGTACTTCTGCCTTATCTATGGGCCATAGTTGACTGATAATAAAATGATCCTAAGACCTGGCTTTTAATCTAACATGTAAAGGAGATCGCCAGCAATACATACATTGTTGGGCCAAATGTGAACAGTAATCATTTATGTGTTATTTAATAGATAGCGACATGGAGAGAGCGACTGTCGCAACCCCGTGCAGGGCACGCCACGATAGTGGCGGTAAGTCCCCTCTTTGAGGAGTGGCTGGAGAGGCGCCAAGGCGTCCTCACCTTCCGCCTGATGCAGGTCCTCACCGGACACGGATGTTTCGGGAGGTATCTGCACCGAATCGGGCGGGAGGAAACGCCCGGGTGTTTCCACTGCGAGGATCGACCGGAGGACACGGTGGAGCACACGGTGGAAGACTGCCCTGCGTGGGCGGAGCACCGCCGGGTCTTCGTAGCTTCGATCGGCGCCGGCGACCTCACGCGTCCGGCCCTGGTTCAATCCATGGTCCGGGGCGAGACGGAATGGGAAGCCGTCACCTCCTTCTACGAAGCAGTCATGCTGGCGAAGGAGGTGGCGGAACGAGAGAGGGAGAGATCCTCTCTTTCCGGCCGCCGCGGGAGACGCACCGGGCGTCGGGGGCCACGTGGTGGCTACCGGCCACCGTAGATGCGGGCCTGTGGACGGTTGGCTATGGGCTAGCTAGCCGTCCGTCCGTCTAAGGACGACAGGCCGTGTCGACGGCGCGTTTGTGTTCCATGCGCGTCTCAAAGAGATGTCAGCATAAGGGGAGGGGCCCGCAAGGGCCGAAGCCTGCCGGGGTTGCGGGCCTGTTCGAAAGAGATACCGCGGCCCCGGAACATAAAGGGCGAGGATGGAACATGGATGGGTTTTAGTCAGTAAGTCTGACACTCCCTCCCGCTCCGCCCAGAGCGGGAGAAGTCATTTGATGATTTCCCATCCTGAGCTTGAGCAAAGACCTGGCTTTTAGTCTAACATGTAAAGGAGATCGCCAGAAATCCATACATTGTTGGGCCAAATGTGTACAGTAATCATTTATGTGTTATTTAATAGATAACATATTATAATTAATATAAATATTATTAAATCAGCAAGATTTTTTTCAAAATTCTATGGGATTTAGATAGAAAATAAGTTGTTGGGTCACGTTAGGTTATGCGGCAGGTTGCGGGTAAGAATTGAATGTAGAGTGCCAAAATGTATTGTAAAATAATTACCATAAATAAACACATTGATTTTATTGTTTGAAAACATATTTATATGTTACTATTAGCATATTATTGCATAGTATAAAAAAGGAAGTACTTAGGTAAAATAAAAACAAGTTATTTTTTCAATACTTTAATCAACTTCATTTTCATACTCAAAATCTGTGTCCAACAAAAGACACAATACGAGTACCAAGTATCCAAGTCCGTAAAATCAATCCATAGGTAGTCGTCAGAAAAAAAACAAAAAAGTGAAAAATAACTTTAGCTTCTGAAGTCGGTGACCTTTGTTTCATTGCTTTAGTTTTTTTGTCACCGACTTCAGAAGCTAAAGTTACTTTTCACTTTTTTGTTTTTTTTTTTGAAGTCGGTTTTATTTTTTGCAAAAAAGTTTTTATTTTTCACTTTTTAGTGGTTCACATGTGCTTGACATACATGAAAAGTGCATACCGTTACAATTACAACAAGCCCAAACACGACTAGGGTACATTGTTTCATTATGGAGTTCCGTGACTCTTGGCTTCATCATCAGATCTGATGGTAGAATGGTTCTTATCAAACGCAATGCTTCATGCTTCACTTGTTGTAGAAAATACCAAAATCGCAACACGTTTTCATATAAAATTTGAAGAGTTCCCTCGATTTCGCCAAGATTCCATCATCAGATCCCGACTTGGTGGCTATGGGACCATTTGGGAAGAATATCCTTTCCAACAAAAAAAAAAAATTCCAAATCGGTTGGCAAGCGACGGAGTTATGCCCGTTAACAAGCCCAAACACGACTAGGGTACATTGTTTCATTATGGAGTTCCGTGACTCTTGGCTTCATCATCAGATCTGATGGTAGAATGGTTCTTATCAAACGCAAATGCTTCACTTGTTGTAGAAAATACCAAAATCGCAACACGTTTTCATATAAAATTTGAAGAGTTAACATACCTAACTGTCGAAATATGGGTATACTGTACACATCTGCGTACCCCCTCAGAGCATACAGGCGTGATGTTATGTTATGATGTTGTGTAAACAATAAACATCCAAGCGATTGCAGCAATCACGACAGATTTGCTGTCTATTATTGAAGAGTTCCGTTCCATATCTCCGAAGTTCGTGATCAGATCATGACAATATTTCTATGGGACCAACTTGGAAGTATACCCTTTCAAACAAAAAAAGAATTTTTCAAATCGGTTCAGGCGTCTTCGAGTAATCGGTGAACTTACATAAAAAAAAAATACATACAGTCGAATAGAGAACCTCCTCCTTTTTGGAAGTCGGTTAAAAATAGCAGAAATCGAGTAAACACATTCGTAAGCGCACGAATACGAAAACGAATTGGGGATGGGCAAAGAATATCGAAATATCGATATTTTTCCATACAATTATCGATTTATATCGTCGATATTTTTAATAGCGATATATCGATATTCGATATTTATTTTAGGGTATCAAATTTGTATCAAATTCGTTTCGTGTCCATATCTGATGACTACTAGCTTGATTAAATTGTGTATAATTATTTAGGCTCAAGCATCAATAAACGTACTGTTTTCTTTTATTCTTTTTTACGAAGTTTGAATGCCTTGGGTATAATGTCTGAATAATCATCAGAAAACGGACGATATATCGATATTTTTCACTCTATAATTATCGAAACGGGCGTGACGTGACATTGACATTTTGACAACTATCGATATTTTTTTGTTTTGGAACAGTCGTCCGATGTACACAATTTTAGAACGATGTTCTTGTTAAATAAAAAAATAACTATTACTAAAACAACAATTTCTTTTATAAATGATTATAATGTTCATGAGAAATGCTAAAATAAAATAGATATCGTTTTTTTAATAACTCCTTTAGAACTACTAATTTCAGAATGAACCTAAAATGACCTGACAGCTTGTTTACGGAGCTAGTTTTAGAACTACATTAAATTAAAAACCACATTTCAAATTATATTTTTTAGCTCATTCAGTTATTATTGTGACATGTTATTTTAAATCAGCGAAAAATCTAGTTTTTATTGTATACATATCGTTTCTGTACATACTTTAGCCTAATACTGGCTATCTGTCTGTTTGTCTGTCTGTCTGTCTGTCTGTCTGTCTGTCTGTCTGTCTGTCCGTCTGTCCGTCTGTCCATCCGTATGTCACAGTCACTTTTTTCCGAAACTACACTGGACAGCAAATAAACCGAGGCACCCGCTACCTAGGCACTCTAAGTCGATTTTCTCAAAAACTAAAAAACCTACAATTATCAAAGTTGTACCTACAGAAAGTGCGTTTCATAGTGATTAAAATGAAAGGAAACTCATTGGGTTTAATCAATATTTTTGTGTTTATTTTAAGGATTTTGCAGAGAAGAGTCGTTTTCCAGTCGTGACAATCGTTAGTTATGATAAAGTGGAAAAAAAAAAAATCCAAAAACAAAGTTAAAATAAAAAAAAGTTTTTGATCAATATTCCGTATTCTCTCCCCTTGCTCGGATAACTGCCAGCATCCTTGTATTCATCGACCTTACGAGCCTGACGATAAAATCTTGAGGAGTTGTATTCCACTCCTCTTCAATTGCGATTCGCAGCTCTGGAAGCCTTGTTGGAGCAGGTACCCGGGCTCGAACCCGACGTTTCAGCTCATCCTATAAGTGTTCTATCGGATTCAAGTCCGGGCTTCGAGCTGGCCAGTCCATCGTAGGAATGCTGACGTCGCGTAGATACTGGGTCACCACATGAGCAACATGAGGCCGTGCAGTATCATGCATCAATTGCATATCCTGTCCGATATATCCTGCGTAAGGTACCACATGGTCTGCGAGGATTTCAGTAATGTAGCGATGAGAAGTCAGTCCACGTGGTCGGCCCGTCGGTTCGATGAAAACTAACGCTGTATGCTGTATATGCTGTTAACGAGATCCCGCCCCAGACCATTACAGATCCTCTTCCATAAGCAACAGTTTCCTCGATGCAACACTGAGAATAACGTTCTCCAGGGCGACGATATACTCTCTGACGTCGATCACTTCCACGTAGACTCACCCTGGTCTCATCAGTGAAGAGTACATTACTCCACTGCTCTAATGTCCAATCCCTATGCTCTCGAGCAAATTCAAGTCGTGCTCGACGGTGTGCTACCGTTAATGCTGGGCCTGTTGCAGCTCTTTTTGGGGTCAGGTTCCGTTCAGCAAGTCTCCTTCTGACGGTATCTGAACTTATGACCACTTGGCGTTCGTCACGCAGACTTTGTTGGACTTGAACTGCGTTGAGGTGGCGATTTCGCAGAACAGTTAGGTGGATATAACGATCATCTGCTGCTGATGTAGCCCTAGGTCTGCCCGTACCTGGACGGCGATCGAATGCTCCAGTCTCTAGGTATCGCCTGTAAACTCGTTGCACCGAAAATCTGCTGATTCGAAGCCTTCGAGCGACTTCACGTTGCGCAATGCCTGCTTGAAGTAATGCTACAGCTTGAGCTGCTTCCTGAGGTGTTGTATCCATTATTAATTAAAAAAAAGTAGCAAAAACACACGCGTCTGAGCAAACGATGGACAAAAACTAAAGAAATGATAAGAAATATCCGACTACACTCATTGCAGAGAAAAAGAACGCTAATTTCAAACTCTGGTGAAAACAAAGCATATCGTTAGCATTGTGTTTGTTGCTTGATTACAATGTGAGTTGACGATATTTTCGAATTAATTTGTAGTCATTTTAATCACCATGAAACGCACTTTTTGTAGGTATAACTTTGATAGTTGTAAGTTTTATACTTTTTGAGAAAATTGAATCAGAGTTCCTAGGTAGCGGGTAGCTCGGTTTATTTGCTGACCAGTGTATAAGAACTATGCTGTTGAAACTTGGTAAGTAGATGTATTCTGTGAACCGCATTAAGATTTTTACACAAAAATAGAAAAAAAAAACAATAAATTTAGGGGGTTCCCCATACATAAACAGAAACTATTTTTTTTTTCATCAAACCCATACGTGTCTATCTATGAATAGGTCTTCAAAAATGATATTGATGTTTCTAATATGATTTTTTTCTAAACTGAATAGTTTACGCGAGAGACACTTCCAAATTGGTAAAATGTGTGTGTAACTTCTAAAATAAGAGAATGATAAAACTAAAAAAAACATGTGATGTACATTACCATGTAAACTACCAACGAAAATTGGTTTGAACGAGATATAGTAAGTATTTTTTTTAATGCGTCATAAATCGTAAACTGCAAACCTTTCATTTACTGCAAGAACAGCAAGAACTTTTATAATATGTGACTTGCTGTTACGGAACCCTTCATGGGCGAGTCCGACTCGCACTTGTTATACCATTGCAATATTTCGAATGATTTTAGTACGCACATATTTTTTATTTGGTCAAATTTTTACTTGGCAAAATATTACCAAGTATAATGTATTATATGCATTTGGTGTTTAATCAAATGACTTATCACAGCAAACAATCTTCAGACATTACACGTTTTATTAAGACAACAAAATATTTAGGCAAAACGACTTGCATTAATAGAAAAAAAAGATATTGTTTTTAGTAGGTTACCCGGAGCTCAACTATTTAGATTAGGTTAATTTCGTCTTTAAACAAAATGGGTAGGTTAGGTTAGGCTAAAACTGTGACCTCCTACGTCGTAAGTTATAGAATTATAGTCATCAAAATCATCAATTAAACCTTCCAAGTTCATAAGAGTCGAAGAAGGACTTTGACCGTGAAAAATTCGTTAAATGATAAATTATATTTATTTTGCAAATTGGTTTTCACAAACACTTTTACACATCCTTATTTTTTAAAATAGATGGGGCCGGTGTTTCGTACCTGACTACTCTGAGAAGAAACAGCCGAAACAAACTCAGAGGTCATAGTCACTTTTAAAGTCCAGACAATCTTGTTCAACTTACATGAGAACTTTGCAGATTAGTGTCTGAGATGGTCTTTTGAAGAAAGCACCATACAGATTTGAGTGGACCTGTCCAGTCAGTGCAAGCATTTGTCAGTTATCGTGTAGCTCGACTTTTAACTCATGGAGCTCAACGAAACGACGAACAATACGAAAGAAAGGACATTTGGGTAGGTCGCTTATAGTACTCAAACTGCCAGACAGTCGTGGGAAAAAAGCAACAAAAAGTGACCCACAAGGTCCTCACATTCACAATCATTCAATAAAATAAATAATAATTTACAAAAACTAATGTCAATGAAATACGAAATGTCAAATACAACACATAAAATAAACAAAAATAAAGTAAAAAATAATAAAATACTGAACTAAGTATTCATGTCAAATCATTAAATGTCATGACAGTCACAAGTAAATATTCATGTCAAATAAACACACACATAAAAAATAAAAATAAGTAAAGTAAAAAAAATAAAAATTAAATACTGACCTAAGTATTCATGTCAAATCATTCAATGCCACAGTGTATAAAGTAAAAGGAATCAATAATAAACAAGCGAAGTCCGAAATTTCAACATTCACAGAGCAAATTGGAGCAGCTTAATCCCAAGCCTTTTTATCTTCGAGATAGTGATTAACATGATAGAAGGCTTTCAGGCATAGCTTTCGTTTTATTAACAATTTGAATTTATTTAGGCTTAGTGCCTGAATATGGTTCGGAAGTTTATTGTAGAAACGTATACATTGGCATCTGAACGTACCCTCTATTTTTTTGAGCCTCGTTGCAGGAACAACAAATTTATGTTTGTTCCTCGTATTTATGTCGTGGATATCACTGTATTTTTTAAACAATTTAGTATTTTTATGCGCGTACAAAAGGTTTTCATAAATAAACTGAGAGGGCACAGCACAGTGAGAATATTAATCTCTTTAAATTTTTCTCTGTGGGAGTATCTGGGACTTAATTTATAAACAGAACGAATAGCCCTTTTTTGCAAAACAAATATTGTCTGAATATCGCCGGCATTGCCCCACAAGAGAATACCATACGACATCACGCTGTGGAAATAACTAAATCATCGTTCATCGACTCTTAGGAACTTGGAGGGTTGTATTGATGATTTTGATGATTATAATTCTATAACTTAATACGTCTTACAGTCGCGTCCGATATGTTTATCAACATACAACTTAGCACTGCCCTGCAAATTGCAAAAAACGTGAGAAAATGTGAACTTCGCAGGCTACCTTGGAGCATCCCCCTTAATAGAAAAAACCGGCCAAGAGCGTGTCGGGCCACGCTCAGTGTAGGGTTCCGTAGTTTCCCGTCCGTCACAATAAGTGTTCAATCCAATCCGATTTTAATAATCCTTTTTTTGTTTGAAAAAAGATACGTTCAGGATAATAAAATATGTAAACGAAGTTAAAAAAAAATGCTTGAAAATCAAAAAATCATCAAAATCAAAGCATTTATTTCAAGTAGGCCAATAACAGGCACTTTTTAATTGTCGAAACAAAGATGAACATTTAAAGTAGCTACAGTCCCAGTCACAAGACATAAAAACTGTGAAAGTACTGTAGTTGCCCATTCCCTAGCGTAGATCTCTATGGAGAAGAACGGGCAAGAAACTCCATGGACACTCTTTTAAATCAAAATATTGTTACAAAATGTTGGTTACATCATTCATGTTGAGATGGTAGATTATGTGAGAACAATGTAGCAAGATGTGCACGTTAAAAGTGTCCATAGTAAAAACAAAATAATTCATTCAAATAAGCCATGGCAACTAAGAGATGACCAGTCACAACTGACAGCACCCGTTCACGAACATGACGCATGGATCAGCACCATTCAGCTCAACCACTTTGAAGGGAGCTAAATGATCCGACACACGCGCCACCATCAGCGAGACATTTGAGGGAGCATGACATACTCTCAACCGCCAGGGCACATTCAAGTCAAAAACTAAAGTAGGTTTCCAGTGAATGATAGCTTTCTAGTACATAGTACTCACACAATATGGGCTATGCGATTATATAATACTAACATTGAATCTATACAATGCAAAGATAGTTGTACAATCTTCAGCAGCTCCAACAATACCATTTAATGCTATCAAGTTTTGCGCCCCTGTCCTTGTGGAGCAGGACCAGCATTGAGCCAAGCATTTTTATCAGTGATATAATCGCTCAACTTGTAATATGCTTGCTTACATAATGTGCGTTTAATACATGTTTTAAATTTCGTCTCATTCAGTTCAAGAATACTTTGTGGAATTTTATTATAGCATCTCAAACAGTACCCCATGAAAGATGAGTCTACTTTAGCGAGTCTAAAGCCTGGCTGAACTAGTTGGTCCCTATTTCTAGTACTGTGATTGTGTCTGTCGCCTCTTTTACCGAAAAGATGCAGATTTTTTCTGACGTACATTATGTTTTCGTAGATGTATTGGCAATGAACCGTCATGATGCCAATATCCTTAAATAGTTCCCTTAGAGAATCGCGCCTACGAAGATTGTAGATGGCTCTGATGGCTCTTTTCTGCAGAATAAATATAGACTCAATATCAGCAGCCCGTCCCCATAGCAAAATACCGTAAGACATTATACTATGGAAGTAACTAAAATAGACCAGTCTAGCGGTATCCACATCAGTGAATTGACGGATTTTTCTAATGGCATATGCTGCTGAACTTAAGCGCCCCGCAAGAGATGTTAAATGAGAACCCCATTGTAGCCTTGAATCAAGCGTAAGCCCCAGGAAAACCGTTTTATCTACGAATTCGAGTTTCTCTTTATTCAATATTATCTCACAATCACTACTTTTAACATTCGGTAATGAAAATCTTATGCATTTAGTCTTGCATATACGATTATACTACAAACTTAGTCCAGATATTATTTTGTAACACTTTTTGTCTTTTTTGTACTAAAACTTGTTTCCATCCAAGTTCAAAATGATTTTCCTAGAAAGTCCATATAAAGTTCTACTTTTCAGATTTTTACATATTTTCTAAACTTATGGTTCAAAAGTTAGAGGGCCCCGGACACATTGTTTTTATTTTTGGAGCGATTATTTCCGAAATTATTAAAAATTTTATTGTAAACCCCTATTCATTTTTAAATACCTTTTTAAACAATATATCACAAGTTAGGGTAGAAATTAAAAAAAAATCACTTCCCACTTTAAATATAGGGGGGCTACCCTAATAAAACATTTTTTCCAATTTTTATTTTACCACTTTGTCGGCGTGATTGATACACATATTGGTACTAAATTTCAGCTTTCTAGTGCTAACAGTCACAGAGATTAATTAAGCGAGGACGGACGGATATACAGACATAGCGAAACTATAAGGGTTCCTAGTTGACTACGGAACCCTTAAAAGAGATTGTTTTTAGTAGGTTACCCGGAACTGAACTATTTAGATTAGGATGATTACCTACTTATTAAAAAAAAATGGTTAGGGTAATATCGTTCGCGGCTGTAAACCGTATGTAGTTACAGAATTATAACTATAAAATCATCAATACATCCCTCTAAGTTCACATAAGGCGAGGAACGATTTGATCAAGGTCAACGTCGTTCTTAACGATCTTTTCAACTTCATAAAACCTACCACTGGCCTGAAAATTGCAAAAAACTTAATAAAATTTGAATTTCGCGGGTTACTCTGACGCTTTCACCATATAGACGCATATTGCTTTGCCGAAATTAAATAAAAACATTCAGCTCTGACTAACAGACATTGAACCAATTTGGACTAAGTGTAGGTATAGTTATCTATCTGCGGCAATTTCCATTCCCGCAAACGTGTTGTAATTGTAAAACTGACAAAAAACGCACACGTGTGAAATACATTGCGTGTTGAACCTAATCGTAGTACCTACGATACGAACCAGTTTTCGAAGAAGTGTACACTAGGGATGTTACGGAGCTCCGATTCCGATTCCAATTAGTCAGAACTTCCCATTGTTTTAATCGGAGGTAATCGGAGGTCGATGCCTTGCGGCGGGCGGTGGCATACGGCCGCGGTCAACGCGTATAAACTGTTTATACTTGTCCCACGGGGAGAGCCCCTGTAACGTGCCTCGTCAGGCGTTCTATTGGAATAATAGTATTTGAAATTAAAAAGACTGATTAGCAATGTATGTATTATTTTATATCATTAATTAACCATACTTTCCACACATTATCTTCTTCAGCATCCGCCTCCGATTCCAAATCCGATTCCTGTTCTGATTCCGAAATATCAAATCCAAGACCTCCGATTCCGGTTCCGATATCATCACATCCGTTACATCCCTGGTGTACACCATTGATAACGTAATTACCCACTTAATTAGTCAGTTGTTTATTTTATCATTTAGTTTTAATGCCAATATTTTTCTTTAGATATTAACGGGAGTATTAAATGCTGGAAATATAAATATGATCAGTGTTTATACACGATTCGTGAGAAACGACAAACCTTGGGCTTAAATTACCATCCACGTTACAGTAAATTTGTTAGTTACGGCGATGACGCTAAGTTGAAAATGTACGACGAAGAAGCACAAACTCAAGAACGAGCTTTTTACAGCAGGTGAGTTGTGAACATGGGAATAATAATTTGCTGCCAGTTAAAATGTCAATAGCGGTCATTGACTCCACCTACATTTATTAAAGTTCTGAACTTTAATAAAACTGAAATTAAGAAAACTTGCAAAAAAAACAAGCTTTTATTTAAATGCGCTAAAAGTATAAAATAAACTTTTCCTTTAAAACATTTACTGTTAACTTAAAACGTTACTACACAATTTATATGACACAAAAGGTTATCGCGAGATTTACGTACTCGTAATAATAGCATAGGTACTGTAGCATACTGCAGCACGTGGTAGCACAGTCGGAACAAATGCGATTCCGTGCTGCCAGATGAGGTCCAACCCTTAGTCAGTAAGTTCAAGTTCAAACTTGATTATCTACACAGATACATATCGCGACAAGCTTTTATGTCATATACCTAAATTGTGTAATGACGTTTTAAGTTAATTGTAAACGTTATAAAAGAAAAGTTTATTTATCCTTTTAGCGTATTTAAATAAAAACCTGTTTTAAAAAAGTTATTTTACTTTCAATTTTATTTTTTGCTTTTTAGTATTTATAATTTACAACGGCATAGTTCGTAGCATGTAGCAACGTTTTCCGTTTCCGTAGCTCGTAGTAATTGGTAGTACGCTCAATATAATGTTTCGAGCACACATTATCTAAAAAAAAGATAAATTAATTTAGAAAAAGAATTTATTAGACTCATCTAGCACCGAAGTACTCGTCAGGACGGATCAAACGAGTCCAAAACTTGATGGGGTTATGTCGTATCTCATTACAGAGTTCCTATGGCCATCTTCCAGCTCCATCATCAGACCCTGGTTACTACCTAGCACCAAAGTACTTATCAAAACGAATCAAACGAGCCCAAACTCAATGTGGTAACGTCGTTTTATTACGGAAATCCTAGTCCAACTTTCAGCTTCATAATCAAACTGTGGTTACCATTTAGGACCGAAGTACTCGTTAAGACTCAAACGAGTCCAAACTCGATGGGATTATTTCTTTTTTATCGGAGTTCCTATGGTCCCCTTCCAGCTCCATCATCAGACCCTAGATATATACATCTAAAGACAAAGTTCTCATAAAGACGAATCAAACGAGTCCAAATTCGATGTGGTCGTGTCGTCTCATTACAGAGTTCCTATGGCCATCTTCCAGCTCCATCATCAGACCCTGGTTACCATCTATCACCAAAGTACTCATCAAAACGAATCATACGAGCCCAAACTCGATGTGGTAACGTCGTTTTATTACGGAGATCCTATGTCCACCTTCCAGCTTCATAATCAAACTGTGGTTACCATTTAGGACCGAAGTACTCGTTAAGACTCAAACGAGCCCAAACTTGATGGGATTATTTATTTTTTATTGGAGTTCCTAGATACCATCTAAAGACAAAGTTCACATAAAGACGAATCAAACGAGTTCAAATCCGATTGGATTACGTCGTTTTATAACGGAGTTCCTATGGCCACATTCCAGTTCCACATAAGACCCTAGATACCATCTAAAGACAAATTATTCATGAAGTCGAATCAAACGAGTCCAAATTCGATGGGATGACGTCGTTTTATAATGGAGTTCCTATGGCCACCTCCCAGCTCCATGAAGAGATCAGCTCCATGTTATCAAATTATTGTATTGTTCCGCGGGAAGTGTATCGAGTTTGAACTTTTTGGCCGGATTTTTCTCCGCCTTTTTGATATTTTTTCAAAGTATAGCGGCCACGCATACGACCTAGATATTAATCGATAGCTGGTATCAAACAAGTTTTGTTTGAGACAAAATGTTCTAAAGTGTCACGTTTCCGAGACATGACCTTTCAAAGTTAAAGTCCATTCACTGATAGAATCTTCAGCATAACAATATGTAATGATGGGACACGCATAAAACGTAAATCAAACCACAGCTGGCATCAATACTAACAAGTTTTGTACGAAAAAAAAATGTTCTAACTAAAGTGCCACGTTGCTGAGATATGAGCTATCAAAGTTAAAATCCAATCACTGATAGCAACTTCAGCACAACTTTGATTTGATCACACACGCATACAACGTGTATCAATGATAGTTAGCATCATCATCATCAAATCAAAGTTGTGCTGAAGATGCTCAATGAATTAACTTAAACTTTGATAGCGATCTCGGAAATGCGACACTTACTATTTATTATCTAACTGACGGACTTTTTAGTTTTTTTTGTTGTCTACCTTATTATCCGATTTTATTATCATGCACAATTTCACATAAATAAAAACCTAAAGGACGGTACTCCGTGATTCCCTGAGTTAATCAACTTGCCCAACAAAATTAGTATTTTACAGTGGCGCGAAGAATGTAGTAGACGGCCACACATCAAAAATATTTGCTTGTGCCTTCAATCCCAAAGCACAGCATGAGATGATATCAGGAGGATGGGACAACACAGTTATGTGTTGGGATGATCGACAACCATTTGCGACTCGCTATTTTCAAGGTGTACATATGTGTGGCGAAGGACTTGATTTTGACAAACCCGGAAGACAAGTGAGTGTGCATGAAGTATTGAAGGACAACACGAACATCCGTAATGCGTATCAGGACGCGCGAGAGAGCAATTGAGGCGGAAGATGTTATAGTACACAAGTGTGTGCCCAAACACAGATGCACTCTCTACCTTCCCTCACTCCCCTATTCTCATAGTCAGATGGGACGGCAACCCACTGCGACCGTTTAGCATGCTTTTCGTGGCGCGTACTGCCTCAACTTCCGAACTACGAGTTGATGTGAAAGGAAAACCCGATATTGCACTTAGCTAAACCCGGGAATCGGCTAGGGAGCAGTGGTTCATTAGAAACAAAATTTAACAAGGGCAACTTCTTTTTCATCAATGCTCGGCCGACAACTACCTACGCTAAAACAATGTTTGCTGTTTAGACCACTATCCATCTGTAGTCTCTCTGGTCTGGACCCCAAGCACTACCCTGCGTTTTATCTCCATTTTTTTGTTTTTAAGATACTAACATGCTCTTGGCAAGAAAAAAACACCATCCAGTTATGGGATTATGGATCATGTAAATTAATCGAAACGATCGTACCAGACAACTATCAGGCAAAACTATATTGCGGGAAAATTGTACCTAACACTAACTTAGTTGTATGCGGTGGAACAGAGGCCAATATTTTAAGAGTCGTTAATACGAACTCGAAAATAGTAAGTTTAACAAATATTTTAGGAATATCCATAACAATATTCTCATTTTTTAATAATATTCCTCAAGACATGTTTCACACAATTACAATTGTATTCGTCAGGTTCTAGCTGTGCTATTCCCTCCGATGGCAATGTTTTGCTGATAAAAATATTCTTGTTTACAAATACTATTTTCATAAACCATTCTTTCAAACTTACAACACCCCCAATGGATAATTTAAATTAAAAATTCTTTAAACAGCATCACTACTTAGATTAAAATGTGTTAGATGTTCAAAAAAATCATAATTAAGTATTTATTGTGTTTTCAGACAGAGTGTTGCATACGAAATAATCCAGGAAGCATTTTTGCGTTTGATTTCGGAAAAGTTAGAAGAAAACCAAATAAATTTTCGGACACTCACGAAGATGTAAGCAAACTACCGAATATTCCACGCGTTTCGTTTGTTACTGGGCAAAGACTACAGACAGTAGATTTTGGATGACTGGCTTGCATCGGATGGAAATTTAATTAAATGATGGAAATATTTCAAAACAGTTTTGTAATTATTTTGATCGTGTTTTGATCATTAAAAACAATCTAAACCCCATTATATTATATTCTTTACTACAGTGGCGCAGGCTACTAACAACTCGATTCCCACCAACTTCGCTTCAGAAGTTTAGAATACAACCACTCTCTTCCTACTGTAATTGAAAAATGGCACTCTCATTACTTTTTTACAAGCATCACCAAACACCTACTTGCACTTAATCAACAAAATTTTACCCTTCAATAACATTTTGCTATAAAATAACCCGAAAGCGCCTATATCGGCTTTTCGGCGGCTGGAGATCATCCAGATTGGGCTATTTTCCAAACCAAAATAAACTTATCATTTGGATGGGGCATAACATAATAAATATTTTTTTCATCCCCCCATCTCGGAAAGAGTATTTTTGCTCTTCGATACCTGAGTGCAATAGTAGATTGTATCATAAGGGAGCAAAATAATATTTTTACGGCGAGGGCGCTTTTTTGAATCCAGAGCGAAGTGAGGGATTCTAGAGTAGAATCCCGAGCGTAGCGAGGGATTCTTTAGTAGAATCCTGAACGTAGCGAGGGATTCAAAGTACGTCGCCCGAGCCAAAAATATATTTTGCGCCCGAGTGATACACTCTACTTTTCATCACCCACTATGAGAAAATAAAAGGCGCCTCATATTTTATTGTAATATTGATATTTAATGAAACAGAGTAACAACTAAATTGAAATTAAGTAGTATCTAATAATAAAACAACTAAAAACTTATATTTACATTTGAGACATTTTCACAATTTTGAAAATTAATTGTTACAGTTTTATTAGGAATAGAGATTGTTGTAGATTTAATTTTATTCTGCGTGTTTGAAATAATGTCAGAATGTGGCTCATTTTGAGGAAAATGTGACGGTGAATCTCTTTGTTTGGATGTAGATGGGCGCGGCGACAGTGGCATGGATGGATTAACTGAAGGTTGCAATTTAATGTTTTCCACGATGCGTTCACATGTTTTCGCCTTGTTCTCAATGGAATCTTCTATATATCCCTCTGCTACAGCACTCGACTTCCATCCTCCATGTCGCTTGAGAACAGTTAAGTCCGCTCCAGAATCTGCCAACAGGGTAGCAGAAGTGCGACGAAAACAATGTCCTGTATATAGCTTGATATCTGGTAACTTCAAATAAGTAGCGATTTCTTGTGGCATGTAAGAAATTTTATTTTTTCCCATAACTTGTTTGAAGCACTTGCCATTTTGATAACGGATGAAAAACCGATTGGTCTTTATATCAGCAGGACGCAGGTCCAGGTATTTCTGTACAATAGTTTTGTATTCTCCTCGGATTACGAAGGATCGGTCAATTTTTGTTTTTGTGTCTGTCAGCTTTACTAACAGTAAATTATCCGAGTGATTTTCGACATCATCAACAGTTATTTTTAAAAGTTCATTGCCACGACAAGCTCCATTTACTCCGAAAATTAAAGCCACCTGTAACAAAACCGAATGTGAATAAGACAAGTACCTATCTATCGAAGTACAGGTTACAATAAAATGCGCATTTTAAAACACTGGTTATACTTTACTAATCCACCATATATACATACATAGTTACTTACTTTTACGGCAAGAAAGATGTTGTCGGGTGCCTCATTAAGGAAAGTCTCCACGTTTTTGACTGAGAACACTTTGGATTTTTTAGGTTTAAATCCATCAGACATCCTCTTCAGATACGCTATTAATTTCGAATATGTGTCCAGTTTTACGTCGTTATTAGAACTGACTGTTGATTTTAGCATTGAGTAGGTACTCCAAAGTGTGGAAGGTTGTTTAGTTTTGGCTAAGTACTGGAAGTAGGCCAAAAACACAGATTCTGAAAAATTCTTGGCGCCTCTTGAATTTCTCCATTCAATAAAATTACCATAAGCTTTCATATATTTCTCCCGGGATTTTGCAGGTAGTAGATTATCCATCACATTTCTTGCGTCAGTTCTAATACTATCAGGAGTTAATTCTTTCACTGTCACTTGAAGAACTCATTTTTCAAAACAAAATCATGAATTTCTATCAATCCGTGAAAATTGACGAAAACGCGGGCTATAGTTCGCGCGTTTTTAATTTTATTTCTTTTTTTTTTTGTATTCAGCCGGCGCGCGGCGCTACTATGGGCCGTCGCACCAGCCAGTCTTTATTCAAACAATATTTGCGTTCGATTTCTTGGGCGCTGAACACAAGATGTTCCAAATTCAAAAAGTGCGCGGCAAAGATAATTGCGGCGCACTTATAAAGAGGATTAAAAACTCATTACTGCCCGCTAAAAGTTTCTTATAGAAAACACCACCTTTGGGTGCACTTAAAGGCGAACCAAGTCGTCTTTTTCGAATAGATGGGATGAAAAAGCCGTTTTTATCGTCTTGAGGGTCAAGCAAATTTGAATTTAGAACATCATGTGCACTAAGCATGTGAATTCAAAACATCTTTAAACCTATTTACTTCTACCTCTATGGTGCCGAATTTATCATTGAAGAGGTTGTGCACTTTAAGACACGGCGTCATAGCGTAGGGACGTAGAGTTTTTTTTGCTCATTACCCGTATATATAATGTCTCTGTGATGTTCATCTAGCTCAACACAGGACAATTCGACACAATGTTCAACCGAGAGACCTACTATGTCATTACGTTGCTTATATTTAAAACTATTTTTTATTAATATTAGGGAACCTCCACGAAGCACAGTTTTACGGTTAAAGCAGCTATACCCACCATATAGTTCTCATAATTATTAAGCATTTGGTAATCCTTTAGCCAATGTTCAGTAAAACAAATAATGTCAAACTTACTATTTTCTAAAAACAAATCAATTTCAATTTCTAATAATTTGGAAGAAATACCTTGGATATTTTGGTGGAATAATTTTAAGGTGTTCTGCTGAGGCCCTTCTTTACTAATTGAGTGCAAGAAGATACCTACCTTGCTTTGGTAGGATTAACAAAAATATTGTTAATGGTACCTTGTGTTGTATCACTTTCTAGTTTAAATTCATATTAAATAGGTGAATATTGAATACGCACAACATAGCGATTTAATGACTGACGATTTAGCTTTAGTGACCCATGGATCAACGCACAGCCTAAAGCAGGGTTGGCGAACCTTTGTGTATCAACGTGCCATTTTTCTAAAGTAATTTTAAATGAGGTCATAGACGTGCCATCACATAGCATCGCAAGTTAGGGGCAGCTCACAATATAGTAATAATAATAAATACTATTTATCACTCAAACTCTTTATGTACTACAAAAAAAAATAATGACTTCTGTTGTTGTAGATAAGATGACAAGTAACTTATGTCAGGGTTGTAAAATGTTACTTTTAGCAGAATGCATGCTGCATTAGAGTCATCTGTCAAACGGTTTCTAAACAAGTTTTTAATGTTATTCATCTCTGAAAATAATGACTCGCAGGCATAGGTAGATGAAAATATTGTTAGAATAGTACGAGCCAGCTTCTTCAAACAGTTAAATGTCTGGTAACGCATTCCATGTTTCCAAAATTTTGTTATTAGCATTTTTACTTATATTACTTGTCAATCTTTCGGTTTCATACTTCCAACTCTTTCCTTATTTCAATTTTGAATCCATATTGAACTAGACTGGAAATCAATTAGCTGCATTTTAAATTCTTCCATTTCCAACCAATCGAATTGAGAAAAGTACAGTTTACCAAATGTCGTCACATCAGGGTACATAATGAACTTGGGTTTTATCAGGGAACATTATAAGTTTTTGTGATAGGTGACGTGCCCAAAATATTGTGTCGCGTGCCATTCATGGCACGCGTGCCATTGGTTCGCCATCCCTGGCCTAAACCGTAGCGACCTGAAACTAGCAGGGTGTTCTTTATATGATGTAGGCATCCGATATGAAAGAATTTTCCAAGATTGTACCCCTAAGGGGGTAAAAGGGGGGGGCGAAGTTTGTATGAGACAATGTGATTCCTTGATCCAATCTACCAATCTACTTGAAATTTTGCATTAAACCTTTTTAGCAGAATTATTGATGGAAGACGTGTTTCATATTTTATTGAAATTAACCCCTGACGGGGTTAAAAAACGGTAGACAATTATTTTGGACATGGCGGTGATTTGCTTAGAAGTTGATATCAATACTCAGAGCTTTTGATTTAAACTACATTTTATTTTGACATCTGTTTGAAAACTCAATCCGATTTTATTCAAAAAAGGTTGAACTCACATAAAACCTTGGTGCTAATACTCTAAAATTGGAATGTCTCGGAAGTCACCGTAAGTATTGTATTTGAAGATTTCAAAGCTTTAGAGGTTATGCACTTTTAAGATACGGCCTCATACGAGGTGCATTCAATAAGTACCTAGCCTGATCGCCAGAGGGCACTGTAGTTTCAAAAGAGTTTTACCACAGTGTAGCACATTCTTTTTTAATTCTTTTTTCAAATTTTCATTCCAATCCCTTCATTTGTTTTAATTTGACAACTTATGGAAGCGAAACAGCTGCTACGGAGGAAAACATTAAAAAAATCCATGATTTCGTATTGGCAGATCGCCGATTGAAGGTTCGGGAGCTAGCTGAGACTGTAGGCATTTCAGAAGGAACAGTGCATCATATTCTTCACGAGGAACTGCGCATGAGAAAGCTGTCGGCGCGATGGGTGCCGCGTTTACTCACACCAGAAAACAAGCGCAACCGTGAGACCACATCGGAGACGTGTTTGGCGCTGTTTAAGCGGAATCCAGCGGAGTTTTTGCGTCGTTTTGTGACCGTCGATGAAACCTGGATCCACTGGTACACACCAGAGACCAAGGAGCAATCAAAACAATGGATCCAGACCGGGGAACGTGCTCCAAAGAAGGCGAAAACTGTAAAATCGGCCGGAAAAGTTATGGCCACCGTTTTCTGGGATTCACAAGGTGTTATCTACATCGATTACCTCGAGAAGGGTAAAACAATTACAGGGCTTTACTATGCCGATTTATTGGGCCGATTCGACGCCGAATTCAAGAAAAAACGACCCCATCTAGCGAAGAAAAAAGTGCTGTTTCACCACGACAACGCACCGGTTCACACGTCTGCCGTTGCCATGGCCAAATTGGTCGAATTACGCTACGAATTGCTGCCCCATCCACCGTATTCTCCAGATTTGGCCCCTTGTGACTTTTTTCTGTTTCCTAATCTGAAAAAATCACTCGCCGGGAATAGATATGGATCGAATGAGGAGGTCATCGCCGCCACGGAGGCCTATTTTGCAGAGTTTGACAAAAACTATTTTTCGGACGGGTTAAAAAAGTTGGAGCATCGCTGGGCTAAGTGTATCGAACTAAAAGGAGACTATGTTGAAAAATAAATTGCCACTTTTCCAAAATTTTCGTTTACTTTTTGTAGGCTAAGTATTTATTGAATGACCCTCGTAGGGACGTAGTGTTAGAGAAATGGAGGATTAAAACATTTTGGTTTCAAAATTGTCACCAAAGGTCAATGAAGATAGAAGGCAGTTGGCCTTGCAAAAGATCCGCAAGAGCACAACAGCTGTATCGTGTTTATGGCGCTTTCAATTTTCACTATTTATACGAAATAGATACGACTTACACTTACACCTGTGTGCAGCCGTATCCAGTGAGCCAGCATAGGACAGCTGTCGAGGGAAGCCCTTTTTTTTTAAAGTTAGGTAGGGAGAAACTCGCGACCTATTTATAAAAAGACATTAGAATTTCGACCGTACGCCTAGGGCATACGGTTCATATTTGTTTGTTTTGTACAAGTAGCTTATACCTACTACTTTTATAGGTAATACCTACCTTGTAGGTAGGTACTTCCTATTCTTTTGTTAGTGTTGTTTTATGACCCTCTAGAATATTCGTGGTTATTCTGGTGTGTCTGTTGGCGAGTATAAATACATCGCTGAGGCCCGCGACCGTCAGTCTTGTTTTGGCTACACAACGAAGCGAATCGAAGTGAACTTGAAGAGCGATATCTAAGCGAATAGTGAACAGTAGTGTATTATAGTGTACTTGTGATTAAGTTTAAATTATTCTGTGATTAATAAAGTTATCGTGTTGTTTAATCGGTAGCAATTAATTTATCTCATACCCACCTCGTAACAATATTATAAAGCTGAAGAGTTTGTTTGTTTGGTTTAACGCGCTAATTTCAGGAAATAGTGGTTCGAGTTAAAAACATATTTTAGTGTTGGACAGCCCGTTTATCATGGAAGGCTCACATTACCAACAGGAGCGGCACATAAATAATTTTTTTCCCAAAATCAAAGATTTATTCCTTCCTTCCTTCTATCGTCACGTTTCTCCTCGGCTCGAAGAAATTGTCGAATTTGGACTTGACCTCGCTGAGTGTGCTCGCATCAATTTTCAGGTTGAACGTGTTGAATATATTGAGACCACGTTCTCCTATTAGGTGTAGAAGAATGGCAATTTTCCGTTTTTCGGTCGACTTGTCCAGGCCTGTGGCTTACAGATACAGATCTAATTGCTGCTGCCACTTCTTCCACGCCTCCGCATTATTGTTCGCTGGATCCGACGAGATGTGGAGTTGTTTCAGACTCGTGCGCAAACCTGAATCGCCATGTTGGTCGTCACCACGCGCTTCGCTACTTGGAGGATTCGTCATTTTCACGTGCGTTCTTTCCTTTTCATTTTAAATTACCCACTTTGACACCATGTTATGTTTGTTGGTTGTTGAATTAAAGACACCGTTGGGAAGACTTGGTTTATTATATACAGGTCACATAGTAGTCGACATCACAGACGGGGTTCACAGTAAGACAGCCATTAGGCGTGCATTAGGCAAGTGAAGACAATCATAGACAAGACACAGATAATGATAGTGATGTGTATACTAATTACATACTAATTACATAGTGATGTTACAACACATGTAACGGGCGCGCATTTTCATTATGCGGAAGGATGTGTGTGATGTGCTCTTTGAAAATTGTATTATAGGTGCTTACGACCCACTGTCTGTAACCCTCTCTTTCTCTTATGCGACGCAGATGAAGTTGCGCGGGTCAGCTAGTACTAAATAAACATTGAATTCTTTAATTTAATTAATTTTTTCTTTAATTAATAAAACACAAAAATATTTATTTACTTAATTAGTAATACTGCCTGTGTTTTGTGCATTTGCCTTAAAAAAAAAAGCGCTGATACGCGCGCATCGCAAATTTGTGAACAAGTAAAAATTATTCCGCGCGCTTTTTTTTCGCTGAATTGTTTTATTTATTTCCTCGCACATATGTTATAAAACGTCGTATGACGTACGTGCGCTTTGATAATTACAGCCTCTGCTTTCTTTTAGCCCTCGCCTACGGCTCGGGCAAGCAATATCGCCTCGGCTGTTTTTTTTTTCCTTTTATGATTTTCAACTTACCGCACTTATATCATAATGTACTATTATGTCATTGATAGCAGGTCTCAAATATGACATTTTGAGCTAAATCCAAGAGAGGATGCTTATGCCCAGCAAATGGTAGTAAAGAGGGTGGAATACCTACTTGTTTCTATAAAATTTGTAGAAAAAAAAAATTAAATATGATCGCAATACTACTTTTTTTATTTCCCTGCCCTTTTTTATGATTCCCTTAACATTTTTCTTATTTTCCTGTCACTTTTTCTTACTCCCTTGGCATCGGAAACTTAAAGTAAGTAGTAGGTATATTTCTATATCATATACCAAATTGACAAATTAAGATATTTGATAAATCTACTAATTAAATACAGTTCCATATTTTATAGTAAATAGGTTGAAAGCTGTAAAAATAAAGAACGCCAAGGGAGTGAATCACTGCATGAAGAATTCGATTCTCAAGAATGACCCACAATGCAATATTGTCCGGCTACTGCCGACACTCGGCTCGGACCCGGCACGGTCTTACGTGTCATCCTTTACTCTGTGCTCAGAACAATGACAGCTAATAATCATTATAAATAATCAATCATGTACTGCAGTACAGAATTTTTAAATTTTTTATGTGTTGTTGAGAGATATTTACACGATAATTGTGGATGCTTAAATAAAAAGCTCTAGCCGATCCAATGGCTTCTTCAAGTTCGAAAACAGCGGGGAAAAGTATTGAATTATCAAATGCTGTTATCAAAAGTCAAAAAAAAGAAATAATCAATGTGCACACCAGTAATCCTGCTATAGAAACTCGATCTATTGATGTTGAACAGAATCAAATTTATCAGGGAGAAGTAAATGTCCTTACAATCATGTAAGTTTTCAGATGTATTAGCTAGGTACACAGTGCATGCATGCCAGCCGTTAACGATAGTGCAGCACAAGTCAGGGAGCAGAAACTAAGTTATCACATAAACATATCGTATCTAACCAACACGTACATTTTAATATACCCAGGCAATAATCCTACCAAGCGCAATTTGGCGAAGTCTGCCAATCTCGAGACGGCATCTGCGTATTTGGTGCACAGGAGATAACTATAATATTGTGTAGTAATATCATCTAATGGGGCGGCAATCCGACACGACCTGCTGGGAGAGATCAGGATCGCAGGACCAACGGCTTTCACACTCCCGAGACATGGGGTGTCACACCAAGTTTCAAACTCCAAGCTGCTACTGCGAATTTCCTAATTGAAAAAGTGAACAAACAATAAGTAGCACTTTTGCTCGAGTCAGAAATTGCAATCAAGTTGACCCAAGACACCACGCTAAGCAGAGGCCCTGCTCCCTAACGTTTCGTCCATACTCTATCCGTCTCTATCGCGCAAGTCTGCAGACGAGTGCGTGTGAGAGACGCGGATAGATCCGTCCGTATGGACGAAACGTTAGGGAGTAGGGCCTCAGACGCGCTTTCGAGCACGAGATCAACGGGGCAGTTAACCATTCAGTCAGAGCATAAATGTACACACGTACTGTCCACGCCAAACCACAATTCGCCACATCGCCTACCATTTCGTCACATATTTTTGGTTTTGGCGTACAGAGCACGCGCTTGCTTGTCCCGTATAATTGACAAGGACGCGTCGTTGTCAAGTATAAGCAACGCGACGTTCAAAATTAAAAGGTGCCAATAATATAATAACAGCATAACATAATCAATCTAAAGGTACCGTGACTCTTCTCTGTAAGAAAGACTGCGCCGTGATCCAGCTTACAGGACAGCATCGGTTTGCTATGGATATCACATTTTCATTCGAATGTTTGGTTCCGGTTTCCACTCGATGTTTTCCTTCACAGTTTTGAGGGCAATGCTCCACGGCTTCAGATCAAGAAGCATCACGAAGTAAGTATAGAGATATAAAATAATAATGTCATGGCTCTTGTTTCAGAGATACGAATCAGGATATTATGTGCTGTCAATATACAGAAAATGAAAATGAGATAGCAGCTGGTTTCACTGACGGCACAATGAGAGTGTTTAGTTGCATTACTGGAGATTGCTTACATTATTTGGTAGATGACGAATGTCGAGCTTATCCCGGGCCTGTGACTGCTATTAAACACCGACCAGTCAGCAAAGCAAATCCAATAACAAATATGTTGTTAGCATCCTGTTAGTAGTGTGATGCTCATATTTAAGAGGCCTGCGGAGCCTGCCTCGTTCATACAAACGTAATACCAAAATAATTCGTAAACCAAACATATTCTTAAGGAAGTGTGAATTTATTTCGAATGGATTACATAATATCTAGGTTCCCAAATATATATTGTGAATGGACATTGATTTAAACAAGAGTTCTGAGAGAAATAAGTTTTCTATAGAAATTTTAAATTCCTCATATATCTCGTCTAACTATCATTGTCCTTTCAAAATATATATTTGAGAACATAGATATTCTGTAACCCAATCGAAATAATTACACTCTACCTTAAGAATTTATTTCATTTACCAATTATTTTGGTATTACGTTTGTATGAACAACGCACGCTCCGCCGGCCCCTTAAGCACAGAGTACTTTTATTGTATTTAAGTAGGTACAATAAATTACTTTCACCCAACACGATCGGAAAATTGTAAAAAAACGTTTGAAAATTTGAATTTCGCGGGCTACCCTGGCACTTCTACCTTATCTATGGGCCATAGTTGCCTGATAATTGGCTTTTAGTCTAAAAAGTTAAATTATCATAAGCAGACTGGGCATCGACACGGGTAGCTGCCATGCCGTAGTTACTGCCAGTGCATTGTCTACTAACCTAACCTAACCTAACGTCGCCTATAGAAAATAGAGATTGTAAACAAATGGCGGAGTATAAACAGTACAACTAACTACCTAAAGTTTTGACTTTTTGAGACATCCACGATGACAGAGACGAGGGTTTAATATTATATAATTTAGTTATATCAGAGAAGTGAGAATCCTAATTGCTAATACCGCGTCTACCCAACGACAGAAAAAATCGTATTAGTCCGTCAGGTCGATTTACTTAATAAAGCAGGAGTTTGTTTGTTTGGTTGAACGCGCTAGCTAATCTCAGGAACTACTGATTCAAATTGAAAAATTATTTTCGTGTTGGATAGTCTACGACCATTGGCAGCAATAAAAAATTTTGCAAAAACGGTTTTTTTTTCCTTTCGTTTTTCTCTTTTATGTGACGCAGACGAAGTTGCGTGGGTCAGCTAGTTAAAAATATTTGGCCCGTATATTTCTTTTGTAACTTTAATCAAAATTGACGAAGGCACGCGCTTTAAAAATTCCCAATACGTCACGCCTAGGTATAATTTTTAGCTAGTTCTGACGTCACAAGCCCCCACTACCGAGTTTTAATGCGTTTTATCTTCGTCAATATTTATTGATTTACAAAAACAAAAAATACCTGTCCATTATTTTTCAATAATCGAACTGACAGACTAAACAGATTTGATTTTTTTTTTGATACTGTCGTCATATTACGCACACCCCATGCTAAACTAATAGCTGAAACAACACAAACGTATTTTTTTAATGCTAATATTTTTCTTTAGATGTTAACGGTTGTATTAAATGCTGGAAATACAAACATAATCAGTGTTTATACACGATTCGTGAGAAACGACAAACCTTGGGCTTAAATTACCATCCACGTTACAGTAAATTTGTTAGTTACGGCGATGACGCTAAGTTGAACATGTACGACGAAGAAGTTCAAACTCAAGAACGAGCTTTTTATGCCAGGTGAGCTGTGACCTGTGAACATGGGTATTAGAGTATAGGAATATGCTCGAGCTTTGCCTGAGCTAGTAGTAACGCAAACAAAGCAGGACAAAGCACATTTTTTATTGATTTATTGTAACGGTCTTCAGTTCAACTGAGATAGAGTGCAAGATATAATTCTGTGCTTTCTGCGCGCGTGTACCTATGTTCCTCGTAGCAACGTGGGCCGCCTGTATTGGCTGTATTAAGGGTGGAATTTTTCAATGCCACCCGGAGGGAAAGTACTCTAAATACTGCGGATAGCAAAAACTCAACCTTCCCTTAGTTTAAAAAAAAGAAACAAATCTGCATTCACAGGATTTCGAAAATCCGCTTGCCACACTCGGGAATCGAACCGCTATCTCCAGTATTTAGAGTAGGTAGGTGCTTTCCCTCCAGGTGGCATTGAAAAATTCCACCCTGTATACAAGTAAAACACACCTACCCCAAGTCTTCCAAGGAGGGCTTTCAAACTGTTTCATAGTAGGTATTTCTGTATTTTTATCATGCTCGCGCAGTAGCCGTACCTTAGGAAAATTCTAAGGTATAATTATGGTGTCAATGTCAATGAATTCATTATTATGGCCCGGGTAACATTTTATTTACTAGTAGACTTACCACACAAAATTCTTGTTATATATTTTTATTATCATGCACCTGAATAAAATCCTAGAGGAGGGCATTCCCTAAGCTTGCCCAACAAAATTAGTCATTTACAGTGGCGCGACGAATGCAGTAGACGGCCATACATCAAGAATATTTGCTTGTGCCTTCAATCCCAAAGCACAGCATGAGATGATATCAGGAGGATGGGACAACACAGTTATGTGTTGGGATGATCGACAACCATTTGCGACTCGCTATTTTCAAGGTATACATATGTGTGGCGAAGGACTTGATTTTGACAAACCCGGAAGACAAGTGAGTGTGCATGAAGTATTGCAATCATCAACTTTGTGCTCCTGGACAACACGAACTTAACTTTCTACGATTCAAAAACAGAATATAGTCGTCTTGAGCGTTTTTCGTTCATGAAGGCCAGTGTCAGCGGAGTCCAGCAATTGAGGCGGAAGATGATATAGTGCACAAGTGTGTGCCTAAACACAGGCACTCTCTCTCTTCCCTCACTTCCATATTCTCATAGTCAGATGAGACGGCAACCCGACGCAACCGTAGAGATCAAAGCCAGCAGTTCCAACGGTTTTCAAGGCGCGGAAGTATAGTACTGCTTCAACTTTCGAACTACAAGTTGCTGCGAAGTTCATAAAAGAAAAACCCAATATCACTCGGCTCAACCCGGGAATCGGCTCACCATTCGCACTTGCGACTATGTAACCGACGGGGTAGTGGTTCATCGGAAACAAAGTTTATCCCGGGAATCAGCTCACCATTCGCACTTGCGACTAGCACTACCCTGCGTTTTATCTTCAAGTTTTTGTTTTTAAGATACTAACATGCTCTTGGCAAGAAAAAGACACCATCCAGTTATGGGATTATGGGTCATGTAAATTAATCGAAACGATCGAACCAGACAACTATCAGGCAAAACTATATTGCGGGAAAATGGTACCACACACTAACTTAGTTGTATGCGGTGGAACAGAGGCCAATATTTTAAGAGTCGTTGATACGAACTTGAAAATAGTAAGTAAATCAAATATATAAACATTGGAATATGGAATATGTCAATGTTTTTCTTTTTTTATATATATCAATATTTTTTTGCGTAAAGTTACTTAGTTTGATCTACAGAATGCTTGGATCACGGGTTCGTGATGAGGTGGTTTACACCCTGTGTCGCTGTATATTCCTCAATACATTTCTATTACAATTATCGTCAGGTTCTAGCTGTGCTATTCTCACCGACGCCAATGTTTTGCTGATAAAAGTATTCTAAACTATTTTCAAATCCCATTCTTTCAAAGACTTTTGTATGAAACATTGCCGGATTTTCTTCCACCATTTTGTTCTTTTGTTTCAAAGCAGCGGCCACGCATAAAACCTATATTAATAGATACGATAGCTGGCATCAAAGCAAACAAGTTTTTTTTCTGAGCCAAAATCTTCTAGAGCGTCAAGTTTTAAGCTCACAAAGTTGTGGAAGGTAGTGATCTCATCGCCAATATTTTGAAAACTTGACACTTGAGAACATTTTTTGTCAAATAAAACTTGTTTGTATTGATGCCAACTATCGATTGATACACATTTTATGCGTGTCTGATCAAGTCAAAGTTGTGTTGAAGATGCTTTCAGTGAATGGATTTTAACTTTGGGAGCTCATATCTTTAGTCTAAGATCCCGCTATACAACGACCTTCACCGAGATGCTTATTTAATGAGACGTATTTTTTATGTTATTAAATATGCCAATAAATATATCCTATATGGGTTGCCTAACAAATTTCAGTCCAGAGTATTTTTAATTAATAATTTAAAAACATTTTTTTTTTAAAGATTGCACCGGTGTGATTATTAAATAAATTTGATACCAATCGAAAGTTTGAAGCCCATAGAATATGCAAACGTTAGGTTGCCTATTTTTTTCCGGTCACAACCACGGGTTGCCAGGTGTAAACAGGTAAATCTATAGGTACTAGCATTTTGCAACGGTCTGATTATTGAATCAAACTTAGATAAAATGAAAGATTATTTCATAAGGAACACGGTGGTATAGGGTTGCCTGCGAAAAATCAGTCCCGAATTAGGGTTGTCGAATTTTAAATAATAAAATATCGCTGCGAGTGAATGTGTGTGAGAGAGAGGTCCCAGACCAACCATCCCACGCGGTAGAAAAGAACGCAGCGTAGCAGCTGTTTAAAGTCCGCCCATTTAAAGAAGGAGAGTGCGCATGCTATTTGTGCTTGGAAATGAAAAGGATAGCGATAGACTCGAATATGCTGTGCATTATTTTGGAGTCATAGATATAGTATTATATAGATGGCGAGAAAGCGTGTCGCTGAAAGGGACAAAAAAAAAGTGCTAGTACTAGTAGGAAAAATGTACCCCATAATTAGTGATAAAATTAGAAATAGGTACCTACCTACACAAAGCCTGAAGTTTAGACCGATGAAATCTGTGTCATCGAAAGCGACAGAAAGAAAACCGGGGAAGGGCGAGTCGGAGTCGCACACCGAGGGTTCCGTATAAACTTACCAATGAAAACAGTTCCCGCAAAAAAATTTTTGTGGAACTACAAATTTTCAGTTTTCGGATTTCAGAAATAAAAAACCGATGTGACTTTAATTGATTGAAAAATAAAAAATTAAATAACTATTTCTGTATATTAATAATTAACTACTCCAAAATAATGCACAGCATATACGAGTCTATCGCTATCCTTTTCATTTCCAAGCACAAATAGCATGCGCACTCTCCTTCTTTAAATGGGCGGACTTTAAACAGCTGCTACGCTGCGTCCTTTTCTACCGCGTGGGATGGTTGGTCTGGGACCTCTCTCTCACACACATTCACTCGCAGCGATATTTTATTATTTAAAATTCGACAACCCTAATTCGGGACTGATTTTTCGCAGGCAACCCTATACCACCGTGTTCCTTATGAAATAATCTTTCATTTTATCTAAGTTTGATTCAATAATCAGACCGTTGCAAAATGCTAGTACCTATAGATTTACCTGTTTACACCTGGCAACCCGTGGTTGTGACCGGAAAAAAATAGGCAACCTAACGTTTGCATATTCTATGGGCTTCAAACTTTCGATTGGTATCAAATTTATTTAATAATCACACCGGTGCAATGTTTAAAAAAAAAATGTTTTTAAATTATTAATTAAAAATACTCTGGACTGAAATTTGTTAGGCAACCCATATAGGATATATTTATTGGCATATTTAATAACATAAAAAATACGTCTCATTAAATAAGCATCTCGGTGAAGGTCGTTGTATAGCGGGATCCTATACTACTTGGAAACGTGACACTTTAGAACATTTTGCCTCATACAAAACTTGTTTGTATTGTTAGCAGCTATCGATTAATATGCACCTTCATTCAGGACACGTTTTTTGTTGTCTTGTAGTTGGATTTTTTTGGTAATTAAATATAAGATTTGTACGTAAAACTGTAGCAATTTAAATAAACAATGATTTTATACAGATTACGAACCTACTTTATATAGTAATCCAGAAATGAAAAAATACATGCGAAAAAAAAGTTACATTAAAAAATGAGCTGTTGTGACTTTGTTGCACCGAACGCGAAGGTGCTATTAGGTCTTATGAGTGGCCGCTACTTTGAAAAAAAACATCAAAATGTCGGAAGAAATTCCGGTCAACAACCCCCTTTACAACACCCACCACGGTTATTATACATTTTAAAAGAGTATACAAACAACATACCTTCAATTGGATAAAAATGTGATAAGATGTTTTAACAACATAATAATTATTATTTATTGTGTTTTCAGACAGAATGTTGTATACGGAATAATCCAGGAAGCATTCTTGCTTTTGATTTCGGAACAGTTAGAAGAAAACCAAATAAAGTTTCGGACACTTACAAAAAAGTAAGCGAAGTACCGAATATTCCACGCGTTTCTTTTGTTACTGGACAAAGACTACAGACAGTAGATTTTGGATGACTGGCTTGCATCGTATTGAAATTAACTTGGAATGGAATATTTTAAAACAATTTTGTAAATTAATTTTGGTCGTGTTTAGATGATTAAAAACAATCTAAACCCCATTATAAATTATAATAATATATTCTTTACTATCAGAGATCAATTAATTTCGTTTACTTGGTCCCACTTTCTCTTTATTATTAAACAACAAAAACATTTGACCAGATTGTAAGTAATAAATAATGCTATTCTGTAATATAAGTCGGGTAAGGTCTCGCACAAGAAACGCTGACGTAAAAGTTGTACATCAGTTGTATTGAATTTATTCTCCCTTTTATAACATTTCTCTACTCACAAACAGCCGTTTATACAATTTTAGGTGATAGACAAATACACTGTGATTTCATTTTGTAAATATAGTATATAAAACTCTAGAAAGATAAAATATCGAGTTTGGCAAGAATTCATAATAAATAAAAAACATAAATACTTCTACATAGTATTATATACAGGATTTGAACATCTATTATTCGACCGATTCAAGTTGAGCCTCGTCAACGGATGGGTCTTCCCATGTTGCAATTGTTTTTTAGTTTGAGCTTTCGACATCACAGTTGATACCACTTCGCCGTAGTCGAGCGGAGCGAGCGACACGACCGTGGGTGCGGGCGGCGGCCGCTCGGTCGCGCCGCGCACCGCTCCGCAGAACGAGTTGCGTGCGCGCGCCTCGCTCTCCGCCGCCAGCTTGCATTTCTTGGAGCCCGTCTCTGGCGCTCGGCCACGCCGCGCCTCGCAGTTGGACTCGCAGCGCGACCTGCCCGGCCGGTCGTACCGGTCAACCAGCACCTTCACGGACAGGTCCTCGCCGGTGGGCGGCGAGGCCGGTGGTCGGTCGCGACCCTCGGTGGGCGCAGAGCGACGCGAGTCGGTGCGGCGGAGCGAGTCGGTCTCCGAGCGTGCTTCGAATTCCTTCTTAAGGTTGCTGACGAGGCCAGCTGCAGCGGCGGCGGCGGCGGCAGCGGCGGCGGCAGGCTCGGGCGCAGGCGCTGCACGTGGCAGGTCGCCGTGCGAGGCGCAGGTGGCGCGACGGCGGCGCAGGCCGGCGCGAAGCCACGTGTCGGCGGGCGCGGACGCGGACAGGCGGCCGCTCCATGTTGACGCGCCGCGGTCGCGTGCGCGCTCCATGCGCGCGGCTGCGCTGGCTAGCTCCTTCAGTATGGCACACGTTTCGTTGAACTTCCGCTCGTTGTCCGCCCGGCGCCCACCCGAGCGCGTTTCGCTGTGCTCGGTGATGATGCCGAGGTCGGACATCGCCTTTTGCGGCACGGGTCCTGGTTCCGCAGGCTTGTCGTCCTCTTTGCGGGCTCGCTCGTCGCCGCGCTCTTTTGAGCGCTTGTCTTCGCGAGGCGCGGGCGCGGGCTTAGGCACGCGCGTGTCGTAGGAGCCCCAGGAAGAGTGGCGCGACAGGTCGAGCACGACGGCGCTGTCGAACGAGCTCCACGAGCTCTGTCTGCTCGGCGGCGGAGCGTCGTCGTCGGCGGCTCTTCTGTCGTCACTATCTAAATTCGAACGTTCCACGGAATTCGCGAGAGTGTCACTAGTTGTCACTTTATTGGTCTTCACGTCTATAATTCCACTGTCACTTTTCACTATATTATCACTGTTACTAACAGTTCTATTGTCGTAGGCTTTCGGCCACGAAGCCTCCCCCGGGTCCCACGTGTGTATTTTATCAATTTCGAAATTTGTTTGGGGATATTTGTGACTTAGATTTTTAGATGGAGATGCTTGTAATGGCTTATTCGTGACCTCGGATTGATTTATCAAACCAGCTGGGGTGTCGAATGTTTTACTGTTTTGAGATTCATTAGGATTACCATAAATTAACCTCTGGTATCTCCTAGTGAAGTCTTTTCGGTCGGTGGACGCGGCGTTCTCGATCTCGTTGACTATGTGCTTGACCGAGGGCGCGGCCTCCGCGGCCTCCGCGCCCTCCTCCTTGAGGCGCATGATCTGGTTGGGCGACACGCTGTAGCTGCCGCCGGCGCACGGCATGAGCATGTGGCGCGTCTCGCACAGCTGCTCCAGCGACACGGAGGTGGGCGGCGGAGGGGTGCGGGGCGCGGGCTGCAGACAGTCGGGCGACCACGAGCGCGGCCGTCCCGAGTACGAGCCCGTCAGCGCCAGCACCAGAGGCGTCGGCTCCATCGCTTTGCTTTCGATTTTTGATGTATTTTTTGGAGATTTCAGATTAGTTTCAGATTTGGACCGCTGTAACTTCTCCTTATTTTTCATTGCATCGAGTATACCTTGGTATGTCTCGAGTTGGTTCAAAAAATTCGTATTCGGTTTTATACAGCTCCGTTTTGCTTTAACGTGTTTTAAAGCTTTTTCAAAATTCCAGTTGAAAGCTTTCATGGCATACGCGATCACTACTGAAGCTGATCTACTGATGCCCATTTTACAATGAACGAGAACTTTCGACCCTTCGTTTCTTGCTTTGTTTATATATTTGTAAGTGTTATCCCAGTGCTTTAACAAGTCAGTCTTTTCATCATCATAAACTCTAATGTTGAGATAGTCGAACATACCAGGAAAAAAGTTGTCAATCTCTCTTGTCACGTTCAATATGTGCCGCACCCTTAAACAAAAAACCATTTATTAATGACAAAATGGAAACACTTTTTTTATTTTACCCTAGTTTCTTATGATTGGTTAAAAGCTTCTTGTCGAGAATCTGTTGTTCTGCTTTTTGGCAATAACAACTTAAAGAGTGTATGGAGTATTTAAAAATAAACAAGTTTAAAAAATGATAAGGTTGCGCTAATCATGATTACATACCCATTGCGTTGCAGTTCCTCAAGATTGCTCGCGTTCCATTCGGAGCCGAGGTAGACATGGTCGAATATCTCGGTAGGTGCATCCATCTGGCCGAGTATGGTCAGCATCTCTTGATCTATGAATGACTTGTACTCTGCGAGGTCCATGTCTAGTTCCTCTTCGAGCCGTCCTCGGATAGCTTTGCTGGTCACCTCGTCCAAGTCCACACTCATCATGATCTCTTTCAATGTGCAGCGTATTACGCGTTCAGTTTCATCCCTCTCTCGAGGCCTTGAAAAAATAAAAAGAAGTAAGAACAGGTTATATCAATTTAATTGTGTGCCAACCTACCTCAGAATTTCTTGGGTAGATTTAAGTGTTTTTAACTCATCAATTATGTAAACCCGAAGATGGTAGCCCTATAACGGTTCATCTTTGCATGCTAGTAATGTATTTTAATTAACACATTGGCGTGCGTTCGATCCTTTTCTAGGTCAATAAACTAGGTCTAGGTAGAACGCACTTCATTATTATTATGTTACACACTTACTGAATTATTTTTGGGTAAGTATTAGTTTCAAGTAATTCTAAACCTTGTTTTTCTAAGCTGTTCATGGACAACATTTCTTCATATTAGTAATGACTAACACACAGTAGCGAAGGGTACATTTTTGTAAGAAGTAAGCCGGTGTACATAATCTTCAATGTGATTATATTATTAAATTGCCTGTGCAATTTTTCAAAGGGACTCCGGTAGGAATCGGGTTGTATGGAACCTTCGCCACTGCTAACACATCAATGTAATCAGCATGTCTACATACAAATTCACGCTTTTTTCCATGTGGCCATGGCAGAAGTTTTTTTAACTTGTCATCACGATCTTCCATAGTAATTTGAGTTAGTAATTAAGATTGAACTAAAATGTTGCATTCTCACTTATGTCTCAGTGAATCGGGGGAGGGTGGGCGGCGGGACTCGATGCAGTCCATGGCATGCCACTCGTTGAGACAAGAGCGGTCCGAGTCCACGTGGCTCTCGTAGAAGGAGCACCAGGCGTGCGACGCGCCGCCCGCGAAGTGGTTCCTCTCCCGGGCCTGTGCACTCGCACGGTGGAGAGTTTGTAGTGCCGACCTGCAAACAATATAACCATTAACGCTCAAAAAGATATCGCTGCAAGCAAATGCAACTTTCTTTTGTTCAAGCGATGAAATTTTACATGATTATCGATTTAGTACTATAATGAAGTCAATCCCTTTGCCATAGATTTGACCAAGTAAGTACTAGATGTAGTACCTATACTCTATAGTATTATGATGTTGTACCTAAAAGCTAACGAAGCAACATACTATGAATTATTCTGTTATTGAAAATGTAATTGTAGCTCAGCTCATACTCACCACATGGCCTGTACGGATACCGGCTTGAATATGTGTTGTTGATTGCACACACATACACTGAACCCTCTGTGGACAATGAATCCCTAATTAGTTATTGTTCTGGGCTCAGTAAAAGTATTGAGCGAGGAAAACTGCTGTGCGATTACGGTTAGTGAGTCGAGTACTAAGACATGAGAAATGCACATTAATAATATTATATGATACATGCTACCGATAGTGTTACAAATATATCGATGAATAAATGAATGTGATAAAACAACGTACCCATCGCCATCCAACTTAATAGAAGTGTCAGCGAGGACGCGCAGGACGAGTCCGACGGAGGTGCGCTCATTGCAGTCGATGCCGAGCAGCGCCGCCTCGTTGCTGCGACACACCACCACCAGGTACCGCGTGCGACCTGCGTGAGCGCTCTCCAGTTTCACCGCCTAACGACAAACAAACCATGTTTTCTTACTTATTAATTTCATGAATATAGCCTAGCTTCGATTATTCTATGAGTTTCAAGGCTATATTATATACGCACTGAACGTGGCTTACTCAGTGCCCAGATGACTTAGTGAAATGCCTGACTCTTCAATTAATGTCAACCGTTATTGAGATCGCAGTCGTTCAGCATGCATCGTACGATTGCGAACGTAGCCTTATAAGTATGCTGAGCTAGTACCATTTTGAGCGTTTCCTCGGGACGCAGCAAGTAGAACATGGACTGCAGGTGATGTTGTATGTCGGGCTGAGGAAGCGCGCGCGCCGGCGATCGCCACGGGTTCGTACAGCCGCGCTCTGCACTGCCCAGCACCACTGCTGCACCCTTGTTTGCGAAGTAGCACTCATTGAGACTGAAACAACATAAAACATGTTTTATTGAGATATGCAACACGCGGCTTTTTATTACTAGAGTTAGTTTGGCGATAATAGAATTGCACCTCAATCTAATAAAATGGAGGGCCTATCTTTATAAGGACACTGAACACCTGCTACCACCGCGACTGATACGGTACTTCGGCAAGGTAAAAGAGATCACCCAGCCGTCACACATTTTTGGGCTATTTTCAAAAGTAACAACTTAAATAAACGTATTATTTGGATAGAACATAACATTATTAACATTTTTAATTATTGCACCTAAGTCGTAAGTCAATTCACCGAGAAGTTATTCAACCACAAAATATTTGGTTATTTTTTTGGCGGGGACAGAACTAAACGCATTAATAAAAGAAAGCTTATGGATTTAAACATGTTTTATTATGCTACCCAAGTTCTATACACAAGTTTTAAATAAATAATAATGATTCCCATAACATAAATGCTACTGAGGGTCTACAATGGCCACTTCAGCAGAATCATAATAGGAAAATTAGGTCTTAAAAGAAAATTCATGATATTAACTGCGTCTGCGACCATTTTCAAAATTGTAACGCAATGCATTATTATTTTCTTATTATGATTCTGCTAAAGTGGCCATTTTAGACACCCAAGTCGACGAAGACACTAATCAAGGGAGATCTGCCAATCTCCTTGAAGCCCAAACTCATCGAAGTATGTTTATCCTGCCCGTCTTAAGTCTTAACCGACGGTGCTCAGACTTAACTCACTCAACTTTTGCAAAAGTTCCGTCTTGAGTTCTGCCGAAGAAAAACGAAGCGCGGCTTCCAGAACGAGCGCAGTCCATCCTCAGGCTGATGATTTGAACGCATTAGGCATTTGTTTTGTATAGATTTTATACTCTTTTTTTATTAACCTTGAATGTCCCACTGCTAGGTAAAAGCTTTCCAGGTCTCTTCTCCTGCGCCACCTTGAAACATTGCCTTCGTAATGCGCGTTCAGATCATCACACTACCTCTTTCTAAGCCCGCCTCGGCAGTGCCTTCTGAATGCCTTTGCCCAGCAACCTTTGCCCAGCGGTCTGAAACCTTTGCCCAGCGGTCGTTATGCATGCGGCTCTGACCTGCCCAATCCCATTTGAGCCTGGCAGCGTTTTTACCTACGTTTGTAATTCCTGTTTTTGAGCTCACCATTGTGTTCCGTACCTATTTTATCTGTTCTCTTTACACCCAGAATGCTGCACTCCGCCGCTTTTTGGCAGACCCCAAGTTGGAAATTCTGCAATACGTTGAGTGACTAGGTCAGTTTTCGATCGATAAGTTTGGTTTCAAGGAGATCGCCAAATATCATTCGATTAACGTCTTCGTTATGTTATAGTAATCATTTTATTTATTGAAAACTTGGGTATAGAGATTGGGCAGCTTAATAAAAAATGTTTATATCCATAAGCTCTATGTAACTATTGCGTTTAGTTTTGTGTGCCGGCAAAAAAAAAATACCCCAGCCTGGGTGATCTCAGATATTTCGTGGTTAAATAACTTCTCGGTGCATTGACTTACGATTTTGGTGTAATCATAAAAAAGGTTTGTTATGTTATGCTCTATACAAATAATAAGTTTATTTTGATTGGCTGACTGACTTTTGAAAATAGCCCAAGATGGGTTATCTCCTCTTTTGTTTAGTTTATGAGTATATTTCATCAAGATCCGTTCAGCCGTTCTGGCGTGATCGAGTAACAAACATCCGTCCAACCATCCAAACTTTCGTATTTTATAATAGTAGTAAGATTACTAAGCACTATAAAGCCATTCAAGGAATGATCTTGAGTAAGTAAATTGAATTTCAGCGTGACTCAACTTTAGCTGCTGCCGTGCAAGTAATTGTAGTTTTATCACTCGATGAACAACACTAGGCCATGAATTTCTAAGAATTTCAAGTTCCTAATCGAAAATAATAACCTAAATACATAATTTATATATGGACAAAAAATCATAATAACTAACATTGTGTACATTGTTTTCGAGTTTTATACATTTGTTTATCGTGTAATTAATCCGGGTACCTTGATTATAATTACTTTTAAAACCTAATGCAACCGTGAAATGTATGAATGACGCCATTTTTAGTAAAGTTGTTGCAATTCGTTTTGCGGGCGGCGCATTTAACCTCCCTTTCACTGGCGCGGGCGCAGGCAGAGCACTGCAACTCGCGGGCGCTGCCATCGCCGCGCTGGCTGGCTGGCGGGCTTGCCTCGACGCCTTCTTTCTCATTCATTATTACATACTTGAGTACCTACTCATTAATATTATTTAGTTAATTTATTTCATTTATTAAAACTTAATTTAAGTACGTGGATATGGATAATACTTGTGTACAAAATAAACACTCGAATACTCGCAAGGAAAACAGATCCGTAATACCTCTAATTAAATATATAAATACGACGCATATTAAGTAAATGCTTTATTTCCATTTCACGATAGGTATTCAGCGGTTATTATTTACATAGTAGGTAGGTATCTCTTCAGTTTGCCGTTCTTTAACTTAGGTCGATAAAAATAACGCATTGTTACAAATACCGCAATTACAGCACTGACATTTTCCCTTCATACGGGTCGAATGCCTTTAAAAAAGGTAAGCGTTTATCCTACCACCAAGCCTAAAATTTATTATGATGAGGTCATCCGAAAATAGCTCCACGGGAAGCAGCGTACCCATAGCACCATACATAGGAGGATGAACTTTGTGACGCTAATAATAGAGAGAAAAATAGATTCACGACGGATAGTAAGCAACAAACTGAATGTTGACTTGCATTAAGGCGGCAAGGGCGGTTTCTCTCAAGGTTCATTAAAAATAGCGCCGTGTCGGAGCGTTGCCAAAACGTTGCGTTGCCCGCCCATACTATACGTAGACATGAGCGGGAACGCTGCGGCCGCCCATCGTGCTCCGTCAACCTCGCCCCATTCGGAACACGCCACACCGTGACTTTTGTTGGCCGCAACCACATGGTATCCACGAAGCAACACCCAAAATATACACACTTACACACTACACACACACACACTTACACTTGTATATACTTCAGTTCCTATCACGTTATTTCTTGATTATTTTCCTTAAATTACCTACACAAAATGTATTACTGTAGAATCCAGTTAATTGTGCATCTGAAGCTGAACTAATCTAATAGAAATCCACAATCTATAGAATCAGTGTGACATACATAGCTCCTCAATAATAGTTTGTAAGTCCAATAACGTTTTCAGAGAGTGCTCTGTAAGTTTGCTGGCTGAACTGTGCTTATCGTCGTTTATGTTACCACCGTTTATGTTAGATTGACGAACAAATCCGTGTGAGTATAACCATGTTCAATGCGGCCCAAATTGTAGAATTCGTTAGACGATGATGAAGCTGAATAGATGGGCAGTAGAGATGCAAAAACATCACTGATTCTAGAGGGGGAGTAATGACGCTATTTGTTCAGGATAATAATAATAATAATAATAATAAATATCGCTGGACATTAAGACACAGCGCCACCTAGCGCCACACTAAGCAAAGCTTGTGTCGTGGTCACTAGATAGTTGATATACTACATATATACTTTTTTGTTTGTAAATACATACTTATTATACATATAAACATCCATGACTCGGAAACAAATGTCCATGCTCATCACACAAACATTTGGTCCTACCGGGATTCGAACCCAGGACCCTAAGAACGTAAGGCAGCGTCACTACCACTACGCCATTCGAGTCGTCGGATAGCTCGAACTCTGTCACTTTGAGGCTCTAAAACAAACTTCATACTGTAGCCTCTAATAAAAATAATATTTTCATATGAATTAATGTCATATGCACATTAGGGGCTCGTGACTTGATAGCAGCCGCACGAATAGATCTTGTAATGCATTGCTTGCTGAGGTCGGTCTTTGGATGGCCCATGGGTGTCTCTGATAGCTTAACATGCCTATGTTAAGCCCCGGCTGTGCATTTGTTTGTTGTTTGTTGATCTTTGACAGTCGTTACGAGAAGTCAGAAGCTCGAGTCTTACCAGAAAGTATCATATTACCCAGTAACTGCATTGTGGAGTTCAGATAGACAGTCAAAGCCATGTAAAATGCTGATATTCAGCTGCATCCGGTAGGACTTGAAACCGACCCCAACTAAAGAAATAGCTAGGCTGATGACAAATGATAAATGAATTACTGCCGCCAAGCCTGCCTGCCGTCGACCCTTCACATGACCAGAGGGCTGGCTTTTTTTTAGCCAATGAATCAGCTTTGCTATTCAACGTGGCAATGCTGCCAGCCTTCTGGGCACTTTTTCGGTTGATAGCGAGGAGGACGAATTTTTTGAGACACTGGAATTCTTTTCCCGTTTGGATACTTGCGCTTACATTTACATATTTTTATTCTAGATCTATTTGTAGTTTGTAAACAATGACTAAGTAATAAATAATAATTCGTTATTAACGACGAACTTAATGTAAACTTTAAGTAACAACCTTTACAACCATACAAAGTGAAAAGTACAACAGGCTCTGCCCGCGTAGTTCATCTCTATTCTACCAAGAATAGACAAAGTTCTTTCTATACTACTCGACATGCCTTCTGCCCGAGCATGGCAGCATGGAGCGACCTGTAGAACTCAAGTTTCTACGATGACAAAGACATAAAAATTGTTTTCCATAGCAACGGGAAAGTTGTTAGTGATGTAGAATATTTTCAGTGAACACATTAATCAGGCATAGAGTTAGGGTGTCATTCAGTGTTTGTGAAAACCGATAATATGCATTCAGTAATAGCATTCAGTATTAGATTACAGACTGTAGAAAGAAAATTATAGCTCTATGCAAGTCTGAATAAACTTTTAAGACACAGAGGAAGATCTGCGACCGGAGAACCAGTAACCTGACAGAAAAAACTTCATACAAGCGCGCAATTATAGTGCAGTACTACAAAGCACTGCACTCCGCAGCAGGACAAATGTATGAGGGTTTGCCTAAAGTAAGCCATCATTATCATTTCTGGTTTAACTGCACAAGTTTACTGGAACGTTTAGTGTATAAAATATCACACAACACGGCTAATCTACTGATTAGCTCTTTCGTGTAAGTACATGCGTTTATATGATTTTGGCAAATTAACGATACCTTATCTAAGTTTGAGATTATTTTTAAAACAAATTCAATGAGGTTTTTGCCATTAAAAAGTTAAATTAGCACTAGTAATGACCATGACAAGAAATGCTATGAATGTGGAAAGAAGGCGATGAAAGGGAGGGGGAATTTTTGTGTTAACATTATCAGGAGAGCTGTGACGGACTCCTGAGTGTCCATAGTTCATCATTCTCCTTGGTCTCATTATTAAAAGTAGGTCTATATCTCTATCATGGTGGGGTATGCTCATTCTTAATCGATAGCTAGAAAACATGTAACATTTACTTGTCACTATTACCAAGTTATGCACACCGAAATTCTACTAACGTATCAGTACGAGCTACGCGAATAATAGTTAACACCGTGGTGAAAAGATAAGCAAGTCAGTGAGATTGGTATTGGGGGCTGACCGTCCAGATATTAAAATGATAACGATGCCAACGTTTTGCGAACATTAAGAGATAAAGACAGAATCGCTGCAGGAGCAAAGGTTTGTCCGACCACTCCATGAAAAATCAAAAATAAAAGAGAATAATTTTTGCAATTTATAGAACTTTCCATAACATGCCATTAATGCCCGTGTCCGAAAACTGGACACTTTTAAAAGGTTGAAAAACATAACATGCAGTTTCTGTTTTGTTTAAGCCCTTTTTAGTTCAATAAAATATACATCTGCCCCGAAGACGCAATGATGATTATGATTACAGTATCAATGACATTCCTCGAAACTCTTTGAGCATTCAATGCTTGAAAGAAACTCCCCGAATTGACTAACCTGCTAGTACGAATCGTACCGAGTGCCCGACTGCTCACATCTCATGATCCTAAGAAGGAACAGACCGCAAGTACTGAAAAAATGTTAGACACGGCGACGCGACCCGTTGCTAAGTGAGTATGGAAAAAGGACCATGGGCATTTTCTATGAACTCTGGGAATAAGATCAACAGAACTTTATCTCAAAAAGTAACTTACAATATTAGGACTTTACTTCATTCTTAATCTACAAATACATAATTATGTAGGTAGCTTGATAACAGACATAGAACCAGTTGCAATATGTTGTATTTGTCTGTATTTTGCCAAAGATTTGTCCATAATAAACCTAGTTTACCAAGAGGGTTTCGTAACACAGCCTCTACAGTCCTTAGTCGATTCTAGGAAATCGCCGGTCTAGCTCGAATTCATTACTACACACTGATTAACTGTTAAGCAATGTTTTCAACATGATCTACTTTAAAAACAAATGACTGGATAAAGGATATTGCGTGCTGTTTATACCTCTATCCAATATGCTTTGGGTTAGCATTTAGAGGTACACTGTCGTGACCGTTCTCGGAATCAATACCTGGGTTCAGGCGTTTCTAGGCGCCATACGTACCAATACTACTTTTACATAATAAGCTATAAAATTTAATTTGTAAGAAGAACCCAGCTTTCTTTAATAACTAAAATTTATCAAAAGTCATATTTAAAAGCTTTCTTCAAACATTTCTGTGTACAAATACATACTTAACCGCTTCAGACGCTGTAAGTAAATGATTAGATAGAGCTAGAAAGTTGGTCGTTCAAAACAATACTAACTCAAATTAATCCCACTATTTAGGTGTGGTATTTTTACCTGATCAATTTATTTTGCTGAGGGCCGATCTACATAGCTATTTTATTTGAACCAAATCACTTTGACGAATGAAACCACGGCTTCGTTTTCCTGTTTACTGGCACGGTAATAATCCTGCAGTAATGATAAAATGCGCATAAGTACCAAATATTCTAACATGATACACACAAAGAACAGCATTATTTTATTAAATAATAATTCCTTGAAATGTGTAGGCCATTGACAACGTATCCAATGGATCCTCTTAAAATATGAACATTTTAAGAGCACTATTCAATATCAAAAATCATATATTTTGATAATTACCTGAATGCAACCATTTCAAAATCCAAATAATTTGAACACAATTCTTAAGTCACTCAAGATGGCACCGGTTTGCAAACTACATTTCAATCTTTGTTTTTAAGGATATGTACATTAATAATAATTCTTCTGCGTATTTTAGCCAACCATGGCCAGGATCCCGGTACGTGGTGCACCATCCAACACATCCCGAACGACAATAAAGTGCGTGCGCGACGCAACAACGAGCCCACTCGACGGCCGACGTCACAACACTCATAGCTTCCTTCTGAACTGAGCACAAACTACCGCTTAAATATAGAAACACGGCGCAGAACAGGAACACGAGGCGGTCGGGAAAGGAACACGAACTGATTTATACTACGCCAACCAATATGTTGCATTAGCAAGATCTTGATTATGTTTCACCCTTTTATATGCAGTAACAGATAAAATTCATTACCGTACCTTAACAGTTTTATTTTTTTACTATGGATATCTGCGCGGAACAAATCCTAAATTATCAGTCGCTACATATAAAAGCAAAGACAGGTAACTAGTAAAATAGCTGTAGCTTTACTAACGACAGACGTGCACTCAGCAATTTTAATAAGGTCAAACTCAAACACTAAGATCTGCTTTCAGATTTTTGTCCTTGATATTTATTATGTAAAGGTGAGTTCAAGCACTCGTAAAATTACAAACCAAGTCCCTTCTCCCAGTAACCTTTATGGATATCCGAAGATAGAAATATTCTTCTAGTTTAAATGCACACCACGAATATATTATGTTACCCGGGCAAGTTTATATATGTCACCGTAAAATTGTCAAACACGTTATATTACAATATAACGTGTTTCTCTCTAGCGATATTGTAATATCTCGAATTATTGTCAACTGAACATACGGAAGTATCTCTGCCCCCATAATTGGGACTTGGGCCACCCCCTCCCCCGTTAGGTTAGTTAAGTTCCTTTAAACCCTGCACTCGGAAATAGGGGCCGTCGACTACGCTTTTTAGGGGAATATGAAGTGTTTTAAGGTTAGATTATAATAATCGGTATTACTCAGGAATGGTACAATATCTTTTCATGAGAGTTGTACCACTGGGCAAGGGGGACCCCTCCTTCGATCCACACCGCGTGAGTTGACTACCATCGCATGCATTTCACGAAAAATAATGCGTTTTATTGTAAGCAGTATATTCATTTGACAATATTTCGAGTTTTTACAATATCGCTAGAGATATTACAATATAACGTATTTGACAATTTTACGGTGACATATATAATCTGTTCAGGTCATTTGAATCCATACGAGTTACGTCAAAATCGACTACGAGCTTATTCTTAAAATTTTGAATCATCTTAAGCGGCTAGGTCGGAGTGCTTCTGGACAGACATTCACTGACAACACTGGCTTATTTGAACTAAAACTTTAGAGCTTGCGATATTTTTTTCCCAATAGATAGAAAACTAGGATTCCCATCATCATTTTCCTAGCATTTTCCCAAATATGTTGGGGTCGGCTTCCAGTCTTACTGGATGCAGCTGAATATTTTACATGGGGCGACTGCCTATCTGACCTCCACAAGCCAGTTAGTACCGGGTAAAACGATACCTCTTGGTAAGACTGGTTGTCAGACTTTATGGGCCACTAAGTGCCTAAAGACTTTCAAAGATCTACAATTAATGACAACCGGGACCAACGGCTTAACGTGCTTTCTAAGGCACTGAGGAAACTCGGTATGTAATGGGTGGCTCCACAGACCAATCTAGGCAAGCACGGCTCGACCCGAGCGGCTGTTATTATTTAGCCACCAGCTCCTCAAAAAACTAAGGATTACCAATTTAGAAATGAAGCATGTTTGTTTTTATTGCAATTGTCATCATTATTATTGCGCACATCCCAAACAAAGACAAAAGAAAAAAAATAAGACTGCTTGGACCTATAAATTGCGGAAAACTTTTCAATACCATGCGGCACCTGCTTTTGCCAAAATTCCTCTGCAGGAATTGATCGTTAGATACCAAAACTGAGTTTATGGGACTAAGCTTTACCATCCCCTTCACCCTGCTGTACATTATGTCCAATCTTCTTTACCCAGAGTGCTTTCGTAGCATCTGATGGGCTCGTCCATAAAAATCCGCTCTGCGAAACATTATTTCAGAGAAGATTTACACACACACACGGCGATACTTTAAGCTCTACATAACAGTATACTAGATCTCGCTTTGTACGAATTTCCCGTACGATGACAGATCAGCTTAATTTGGTTTCGCATAGCTTGATTGGTCGTCGTGCGTACACATCGGGCTTCGAACAGTGTAGTTCAAATTAAGTGCCAAGACTAGCAGCAGAACTCGTCTAAAAAGGAAATCAGCTCAGCGAGACATTTTAACCGACAATAAGATTTTATTTGTTAAAATCCACAAATTGTCATCAATCATAAAAAAAATATTCGTAGTACCTATTCAAGGGACGTCGTCAACCATCATAACACAATAGGTCAGTTTCCACTATCAATAAATTCCAAATCTATTTAGTCCGTCAGTTAAAGTATTGGAAAATATTGGACACGTATTTTTTGTTTTTGTAAATCAATGAATATTGATTATTGACAAAGCTAAATCGCATCAAAACTCGGTAACGGCGGCTCATGACGTCAGATCGCACTAAAATATACCACGTCGCGGCGTGAGAATTTTAAAAGCGTCGTATCTTCGTCAATTTTGGTTTACGTAACAAAATAAAAAATATGGGTCAAATATTTTTTGATAATCTAACTGGCGGATTAATTCGATTTTTTCAGTTGACAAGCCTTTCGTCCTAGTCCTGGTGGATTGAGCAGTAGCCTGGGGTGAATTTTTCTGTGCGGTGTCTTGTCTTGACAGCATCAAATCAATGCCTTCCAACACACCAACCTTTTGTTTTCGGATGGGAAATCATCAAAGGACTCCTTCCACTCTGGGGTCCGCAGAGGCCGATGCCTTTGCTGACATCTCTTTGAGGCGCGCGTAGTATATGAACGCGCCTCAACACATTGCCCTGGAGTTGCATTAGGGGTGCACTGCTACTACCTCTACCACATAACCGGTTTCTATTTGTGTCAGGAAAGATGAAATCGGTGATTATCGTCGTACGGTGTTCTACAGGGATATGTTCTGGAACCACTTCTGTGAGACATCTGGTACAATTGCAACTCTGCTAAGATTGCCGAGAGAGATGGCTATGTGGATGATGAGAGGGCACCTGATTAGGGCATGGGGGCCTGTTGTTTTCCCCGGTACCTAAACTATTTATTATCAGGCAAGCCGTTCATACAATAACTGATATCTGCCTGTATTCTGCTGTTTCCCGCTTGATTATTTACTTGCAGTATGATATTATTATATTTGCCTACTCTTTTTTTTTCTGGGAGCTTACTCCACACTCTGACTGCTTTGTTGCTAAAAAAGTGTTTGGGTGTTTTTGAATAGAATAGAATTTTGCAAATGCATTCACAATAGGGTAGATGACAAAAAAATAATTGTCTGTCTGTTGTTACATAAACCAAAATTAATGTGGATACAACGCTTCTAAAACGTCATGCCTTGGTATATTTTTTTGCGAGTTCTGATGTCACAAGCCTCCACTACCGAGTTTTGATGCGTTTTATCTTTGTCAATATTATGTACAAAAACAAAAAATATGTGTCCATTATTTTCCAATACTCTAACTGACTCGAAATAGATTTGCAATTTTTTGATACTGGTTATTGGTTTGATATGGATTTAAAAGGAGGTAAGGAGTGATTTTCATCAACAATTCAGATGTCTATTATTTCTCCCCAAACCATTATTATGATTTTATCCCCATACTCTAGCTAATGTTATGGCACTCCTATTTGGTTTTGAATTCAGTCACAGTGAGGATAGTGAATATAGGATGAGTAGAGTTTTTTATATAGCCTACCTAGGTACCATTTTAAAAATACACACAACAAAGAAACTGGACCTAACCTAGTCCCTGATAGACAGTACTTCCATTACAAATAAAAATGGGTAATTAAAGTAGTGTAGTAGTGCCACCTTTTTTTCGCCCTTTATGTTCCGGGGCCGCGGTATCTCTTTCGAACAGGCCCGCGACCCTAGTAGTGCCACCTCAAGTTTCTTTTGTCATTCAATACAAAAAGAAATTCTCTGAATCAAACTATTGGATGATTAACTTAGTACTTTAAACATTAAACCATTTAATAAGATATCTATAAAGGGCTAACTGTTATGGTTGGCATTTATGAGAATTATTGATAACATAACATTACCTACCTCTTGCTGATACGGTCCCCAACATCGTCTTCAATATTATCACTTGATTTTTCGGTCTCATCCTTGAACAAAAGAAAATATTGATTTAACCATGAATGTAGTCTAGTTTCTTGAGAGTTGAGACCCGTCTCATAAGGCTCTTAAATCTATACATACATACATATTGTATACTAGCTGACTCGCGCAACTTCGTCTGCGTCTCATAATTTGAGATTTGAACTATCCTATCTCTCAAGTTGGATCGAACTGCACATGGTGTGCGAATTTTATTATAATCGGTTAAGTGGTTTAGGAGTCCATTGAGGACAAACATTGTGACACGAGATTTATATATATTAAGATTACTATTGACAGAACTTCATAACAATCTGTTCAAATTACAAATCACTAACTTTTTGAAACATAATAGGTACATGAAGAGATACAAAAAGGTTTACTTTAATAGATGAACTACAAGGACAAAGAGCTAAACAGGACTTATGACGATGGTAAATAGGAAGACGTATTGGTATTAAAGAAATGTAGGCAATTGTGTACGGAGTTGTCAATGTAATCCTCGACAAATACTCAACGTAGATCGTTTGACCAATCTGACACAACAACACTCGAAAAAAAAATGTGAACCCTCTTACTCACCGTTTTCCTTGGTGTTTGCACACTCGGAGAACGTCGAATTGTAACAAGTGCCATACCACATTAGCGTTAACAAATCATTATCAAGGTATGTAATGTAATACAATCACAAACATAAAGAGGAATACCTATTGACTTATCACAACACTAATCCTTATGTTCAAAATATGTAAGGTAAAACTTAATAGCATATATCACTAGATACTTTAAATACACTCATAGCTGATTGCAACAAGTACAATCTATCACAACTTCGCCCATTTTTTATTTTACTAAATTCTATTCTTGATCAAAGAAAAGATGATGGATGAGTGAGTGAGTGCGAGCCACAGATAAAAAAATTGAAGAGCATAATCCATGGATCTATTAGGTATACTATTGGCAAACAATTTCCATTCGATTAGGCTGAGCGCAGACTTGAGTCAGGACAGTTTTAATTAAGACAGCACTACAAGTATTGTATTTCATCGTCATCTACTTAGCCTTTTCCTAACTATGTGGGGGTTGACTTCCAGTCTAACCGGATGCAGCTGAATATCAGTAGTTTACATCGAGTGACTGCCTATCTGACTGCCACAACCCAGTTAGTAACGAACGGGTAGTACGAGACCCCTTGGAGAAGAACCCCTGAAGACTGGTCGTTACACTTTTTAGGCCACTGAGTACCTGTGTTATGTCTGTCAAAGATGGTCAAATGACAGCCGGGACAGCCGCCGGGACCAACAGCTTAAAGTAGGATCAATGAATAAAATGTGCCTAACAAAACTAAGAAAAAAGCTCATTATAAAATACTCAAGTAAAGCCATTTCTATGACTACTAACAATGTACACGAGTAGTTAGTAGCATGTAAACGTATATTTTGATTTGCATGGATCGTTCCGTTTTCGTCCAACAGACATTTACTACAGATGCTAACGTATTTAGGATAATATTTATTCTATGATTATTTATCTGTGCGTGAAAGACCGACAGACGCGAGCAACTAATATCTAATCTGTGGACGCGAGTCAACGTCAAAATTACGTGATCGCGATCTACAAGACAACACGGTCAAAAAGAATAATCAAGCAAGTGTTGTAAATACTACAATACGAAGTAAATGTTTAAACTTACAAGGTGTTTTGCTAATGACTCAAAAATTGTTATGACATCTCTGCAATTATATAAACATTTACTAAGGCAGTGTGAAAAGCTTCCCCCGGACGCTTGTAAACACTATAAGTTCGCTGTAAAACAGGTAAGTTTCTATGCTAAGTTTTGTATAAAAACCTTGAATAAAATTACTGTAACATCAAAGCATCCGGTGAACCCGCATGTTTCAATTTTTTATATACCAGTCATCGATTTCTACTAGTTCCTTCTCCTTCCAGAGCTACAAACAACACAAGCTTGAACCAGATCCAGAGAGAGTGAAAGAAATTATTTCAAAAAGCCTTGAGGATGCTAAATGGGTAATAAATAAGGTAAACATCCATACTTCTAATATTACTAATGCAGACGTAATTCTCCTGATGTCATGATGGCCAAGTGGGTTAATAATATTGATAACATTTTCACTTTTTTTTTCAGTATACTCAGAAGTAATGGATGCTATGAAGAAAATGGATATTAATGATTCACATAAAAAATATGGTTTTATTCATGATACTAGGATATTGTAATTACTAAGGATGTTTGGTGAAAAAATAGAAGATTATGAAATACTAGAACATCTTGGTAAAGGAGGATTTGCACATGTTTATCGAGCAAAATGTCGACGAACAGGATTGTTTGTCGCTATCAAAATGATAGACAAAGCACTTATGGCAAGTGCTGGTATGATAGGCAGAGTAAGGCAAGAGGTCACCATTCACTCTCGTCTGAAGCATCCTGCTATCCTAGAATTGTACACATTTTTCGAAGATGCACATTATGTTTATTTGGTATTGGAACTAGCACACAATGGTGAGCTAGCTAAACACTTTAAGTTAGGTACTCGTGGGCTATCAGAAAAGGCAGCTGCTGATATATTTAGACAGGTGCTAAGTGGAGTTTTATATCTGCATACACACAACATCATTCATAGAGATCTATCATTGAACAACTTATTGCTGACAAAGGATCTAAATGTTAAAATAGCTGATTTTGGTTTAGCAACGCAGTTGAATGGCCCAGACGAGAAACATGTTACTATGTGTGGAACACCTAACTATATATCTCCTGAGGTAGCTTCTAGAGAATTCCATGGATTACCAGCTGATGTTTGGGGTTTGGGCTGTATGCTCTACACATTATTAGTGGGTAGTCCCCCCTTTCACACTCAGCATGTGAAGACTACTCTTAATAAAGTTATTAATGCTGATTACAAGATACCCTTGGAACTGTCCCTACAAGCCCAGGACTTATTGCAGAAGCTGTTGTGTAAAGATCCCACAAAAAGAATTACACTAAAGGGTATATTAGAGCACCCCTTTTTAAGTAATGTCCACAGTTCATGCAAGCAAGATATATCACGAGATTCTGGGTTCCTTACAACACTGCATAGTACCCAACATAGCAATAAATTTAGACCTGATGATAGAACTGATTCTGAGTGTCCTCTGAAAGAGTACAGTGCTGAAAAAAAAGATGTCAGACCTATGTCTTATAACATATTTACTCAAGAAGTCAGTTCTAATTCAACATGTTCAAATAACCGAAATTACAATTTGTGCATGGGAATTGATAAAGCATCTGGAGAAATGTTTGAATTTAAAAATCAAAATAACAATATATTTCAAAAAAGTGATAGTCCATGTAACAGCAATTTATCTTTATTAGAAAATATGAGAAAAATTGACTTGAAATGTAAAATGCCTGAAGCAAACATAAATTTCGAAGAAAACAAAGAAAATATTCCTAAACCTTGTACAGTCAATACTAACGTGTTAAGTGTTCCTCCACTGTGCGCTGAAAGATTGCCGACAATTTCACATAGAACACGAAATGCAATACTGAAAATTGAATCTTCTGGAGTCATTGTCGAGTTCATTAAAAAGAAAGGCAAAGATCGAGAAGAACAAGTAGCAGAAATATGTAAAATATCTAAAGATGGCATGAAGATTATAATATATACAGTTGATAGTAAGACTAGGACTCTGAACTTGGATCATGATCCTAATCCTGATGAAGTATTTACATATCACAATTTACCACAGAAACATTGGAAAAAATATTTATATGCTTCACGATTTGTTGAACTTGTCAAAGCCAAAACACCAAAGATAACGTTATACACTCCTTTAGCAAAATGCCAGCTTATGGAGAATGCTACGGATATTGATATATTCTTTTATAGTGGAGAAAAAGTTACATACACAAGTTCAGAAGGTTTGAAAATCATTGACAAAAATCTTAAAACTCACTATAATCTTGCAAATGCACCTGAGCTGAAATATATAACTGATCACTTTGAGGAATGTTCAAGCCGCATGAAGCGTGTACAAACAGCACTATCTGGTATTCCCGATGAATGTTTCCCTTTAATAATAGGAAAAAGACCCATTCAACCTGTGGGCAATTTACAATCACCTCTACAAGGCTCAGTAAATGCAAACTTTAACACGCCGCTCTTAAATATTGGATCGTTTCATCGAACAGCTGCTAGCTCTAGTCATGCGCCAAGTGATTATAATTAACTGACTTGGAATTTGTAATTCTTAACATGTCAGTTAGTACAACTTGACAAATTCAATTAGATGGCTTTATTATTTTTTTCATCAAATATAATGTGTTCAATCTTATACTAATATGTATGTCACTGTAAAATTGTCAAACACGTTACATTGTAATCTCTAGCGTGATTGTAAACTCTCCAAATATTGTCAAATGAACATACTGCTTACAATGTACGCTTTATTTTTCGGTAGATTGTAATCTATCGTAGTGATTCCCTCCCCCTCCTCCACACCGCGCGAGTTGACTTCTATCGCATACATTTCACAATATTACAGTTTCACTTCGATAGATTACAATCTACCGAAAAATAATGCGTTATAATGTTAGCAGTATGTTCGTTTGACAATCTTTCGAGAGTTTATAATCTCTCTAGTTATATTACAATCTAACGTGTTTGACAATTTTACGGTGTCATGATAAAAGCGGTTTCAGGTAAGCGTATTTTGAAGAGCGTATAAGCTGGTATCGGTAGAGTAGCACATGTGTTTCGGTCCAGCTAGTGCTAGTACGCATCTCTGCACAGCTTTGGGGATACACCCTATCCTAGCTTCTAAGCATCGCCTCTCTTTTCCGTTACTTACACCTTCGCACGTCTCCGCTTTGATGGAGTCCGAGACATACGATATAAGCACGTCAACGCTGTAAGCGCGTAAGCGAGTCACTCGTGAAACATATGACGCAAGAGAACGCGCGTACACGTGCTTCCAAAAACGAAGTTAAACTACGTGCCGGAAATAAGCTAGTCTGAAACCGCCCTATACCATTTATTAGTAGAATAAGCGCAAGTATTATGAGGTTTCTAAAAGAAACATCAGTTTTGCTGCTATCCAGCTATTTTCAAAGAGATACGGCACTTTCGGGTTGGGTTTCGACTAAAATATGTACTTAATAAAACTTCAAACATAATAATAATATACTATTTTGGTAGGGCTTCGCGCTTATTTGGTTACTTGTTGTATACATAATAGTTAGTTATCAGTGACTCTTTGTATTATAATGTTAACCTTATCTATCATTTTGGCATTATTTGTGCTAAACTGTTATATATACCTAAGAATGTACGTATGTAAGTAATTACATATTATATAAACTAAAATAAAACTGCATAGTAACGTACTTAAAATGGTTGTTTTAATAGATTTCTAATTTCTTCTTAATATGCCTATGACTAAGTCCTTAAAAATACATAAACGGCCGAATTCCTGCGTTAGTTACGAGTGTTACGACTGCCATAAGAGACCTTGCATAGTACGCGGGCACGACCACGACTTTTGGCCGCAGAAGCGACTTGGTCGAAGCCAGAAAGACAGTTGGGTCACTACGTCCGGTCGGCTGACCAGCGTGGTCCAAGATAGCGGCCAGTTTTATGCAGGGACCATTTTGGTTACCCATTGAAAGGGTTTTTGATAGGGTTTTGACAAAGTGTTGTTTTAAAAACCATTTCATATTGGTTACCATTTTTTACGAAAACCCTCATCAATGGATAACCTCTTCCAAACCCTTTCGATATGATTACCTGTACATTCGAAAACCCATTCTTGGTGGGTTATACTTTTTAATGGTAAGTCGTTTTGAACGGGTTACCCCTTCAACGACTGTAAAGCCGTTGAAGGGGTTACCCATTCGGACTACCAGTATTGTAATTTTATCTCTCACGTCTTTTCTTTAAAGTACTAAACTGCATACATTCGGCAGGAATGCGTCAAGTCGCAACACGCAGTCTAGGCTCTAGCGATGAGTAGCGACTCCTTACACATGCGATTATAGTTATTATAGCAGAGTTTTAAAGTTCAATGTTTTTTTCTCCAGGAAAAGTCGGGATTGTTTCCTACATAATACAATCTTGTCTTTTTTACGGAATCATAAATAGTCCGATAGCGCTGGGCTATTTTGATGCCAAAGTTTCAAAAATTTTAAAGTTGCTTATTTCTTGCCTGTGGCTACAGTCGTACCTGTGAAGCTTATTATTGCGTTTTGTCTCACATCTGACTATTGCATTTTCAGTATCTCGATGATTTGTGGTTGATTGATTATTTTTATTCGAATCAAAACTCGCAAAATTAATTTAAAGTTTAAAATAATTATGATATCTTATCTAGGATAGCCTGCAAACCCCGTTTGTAACATTTTCGACAGCGAGGGACTAAATAAGTAAACACTGTGCTTTTCATTGCGAATACAAGAGAAACATAAAAATAAAATCATGAGTCAATCGAAAAACAAATCGAGTTCGGATTGCCGCTTTTCCGCCTATTTTGTTTTTTTTTTCTGTGGCCAGTCCGCTATTCAGGAATTCTGGGGTATTCACCCTAATCGTATCAGTTAGGTACTACTACGTCATTATAACGAAATCAACTATCATTTTCTTTTCCTCTAACAGTGACCGAAAAGATAAATAGCCAAATTTCTCCCTAACTAAAGTACCTAAAATGACATAAATGAATATAGTAGGTTAGGCAAATGGTCCGGAAACTATATGCGAAAAACAAAACAACTTTAATATTTTTGAAACCTCAAAACCTAGCGCTATCGGACTAAAATGTCATTCGATCGTCTCACTCATTATTGTGTGCCCGAAGGGAAGGGATAGGAGCTGACTCAAACTGTAAGATTTAAAAAACCGAGGCGACATGAACATATATATTTAAAAAAAGACGTGTGGCACTCGGGGACTGCCGCGGTAAACTATTGCATAGCATTTTTTATCAACTTACGCAATTATAATTATTCATTACCACGCGCGGTAGGCGCGCAGCCAGAGCGCGGACGGCTCGCAAGCACGCGGTCCGCTCGCTTGCGGCGCGCGGACCGCGCTCGGACGCCGCAAAAACGACAAGGTGTTATAAGTTTGACGTGTCTGTGTATGTGTGTGTGGAATATTCATTATAAAATTCATAATTTCATTGTGATGGGAAGCCGAGCCTGAACATTCAGTCTGCGTTTTGTCCTCGAGCCGGCAAATAGCGGAAAATAAAATACATAAAAACTATAGTTGCATAAGTTGATGAAATGGTTACAAAGAAGGTCTAACATCAAATGTATATGTCACCGTAAAATTGTCAAATACGTTATATTGTAATATCTCTAGCGATATTGTAAAGTCTCTAATTTGAATTATTGTCAAATGAACATACTGCTTACAACAAAACGTATTATTTTTCGTGAAATGCATGCGATGGTAGTCAACTTACGCGGTGTGGAGGGAAGGAGGGGTCCCCCTTGCCCAGTGGCACAACTCTCATGAAAAGATAATGCACCATTCCTGAGAAATACCGATTAATATAACATAACCTTAAAACACTTTATATTCCCCCTAAAAAGCGTATTCGACGGAGCCCCGCTTCGCGGGGCCCCTATTTCCGAGTGCAGGGTTTAAAGGAACCTAACTAACCTAACGGGGGGGTGCCCCAAGTCCCAATTATGGGGGCAGAGATACTTCCGTATGTTCAGTTGACAATAATTCGAGACATTACAATATCGCGAGAAAAAACACGTTATATTGTAATATAACGTGTTTGACAATTTTACGGTGACATATACAACCTACAACTCCTAGTTACGGCAATATATTAAAAGAAAACTAGCTTGTCATTGTTATTATCTGACATGGGGTGTTAGGTTATTTTCGTTACGAAATTTCTGGATTTGGTCTCCACGCTCAAGGCCCACGATAGAAGCCATGCAATAGCTTAAAAACTTACCTCCGTAGCATTCGCCGTTAGAAGAATTCGTGATTTAACTGATTTAGGGACAGCCCGTTAAGTTTATTTCCATAGCATGATGTCGTACGGTATTCTCTTGTGGGGCAATGCCACCGATATTCAAACAAAATAGGGCAATTCGTTCTACTTATAAACTAAGTCCCAGAGGGCGGCATGCAGCACCCAGTCGTAACCGATGTTCCACAAGGGCGGCCCCAGAACCCGGGCGTCTCTTCTGTCCCGGTTCGATGCAGGAACCTCCCGAAACAGTCGTGTCTGGTGAGGACTTGCGTCAGGCGAAAGGTGAGGACGCCGTGGCGCCTCTCAAGCCACTCCTCAAAGAGGGGACTTATCGCCACTATTGTGGCGTGCCCTGCACGGGGTTTGCGACAGTCGCTCTTTCCATGTCGCCATGAGATCACGACGGAGTCTGTCCGCTGAGCGGGGCGAGGACTATCACCTCCAGATCCCACGGCGGAAATTCGGCATGGCCTCGCCTCGCCGCAGATTGTGCGGTATCCACGAACTAGATTTACGAACTTAAGACCTGCTTGGAGAATGAATGTCATCCATGGTCTAACGATGAAGACAGAAGGCAGATGCAAGATATCCTCAACAGTTTGCAGCAGCTATATTATTATTAGGCTTATTTCACGTACCTTGATGAGAACTCAAGAACTGCCTAAAGTATGACTGTCATCGAAGGTCAGCAATGGAGACGGAAGGCAGTTGCATGAGGTATCTACGCAAGAGTTTACTGAAGCATTTTCATGTTTGGGCTTATTTTTTGCACCTTAATGAGAATTTTAAACCTAACAAGAGTAAAAGTTTCATCCAAGGTCCGACGGTGAAGAGGGAAAGCAGTTACAAGTGGTCCTGAAGAGTCGTGGTTAGACTCATTTCATGGTCCTTGATGATCATTTTAGACCTAGCTGGAGTATGACTTTCAGCGGAGTATGATTTTTTTTACAAAAACAGTGAATCCTTTTGAGAGCTAAAGCGGTTAAAGTAACGCAACAATCATGTAGCACGGAATTGTTCCTCTTAAAACGACGTCATGTCTATCTTTGAAGGTTGACTCACACTGTCTAACCCTCTCTCTCTTATGAGACGCAGACGAAGTTGCGCGGGTCAGCTAGTAACTTAATAAAACCTTTGTTGATTGATTTCGTTTATTTGTCACTGACTTCTGAAGCTTAAGTTATTTTTCCTTTTTTGTGTTTTTTGCAGTCGGTTTAGTTTTTGCAAAAAAAAACATTTTTCTCTTTTTAGTGGTTCACCCTTCACAGCGTACTGGCGTGATGTTATGTTATTAACTGGTGTAAACAATAGATAGCCATGAGATTTCAGCAATCCCAGTCCATTTACTATTATTTATTGAGGAATTCCGTTGCCTATCTCCGAAGTTCATCATCAGATCTTCACCAAATTGAAGTGGCACCACTCTGAAAAAGTACTCTTTTGAAAACTACCCAAATCGCTTTATATGTGCCTATACAATTTGAAGATTTCGCACTATTTCTCCAGGATTCCATCATTAGATCCAGAGTCCAGACTTTATGATTATGGGACCACCTTTGAAGTATACCCTTTTAAACAAAATAAAAATAATCCAAATCGGTTCAGATATCTTCGAGTAATCGGAGAACATACATAACAAAAAAAATAAAAATTAAAAGGTTCCCACGAATTGACAACCTCCTCTTTTTTGAAGTCGGTCAAAAAAGAAATCACCGTCCTATCAAACTGAGTAAGAAACACTTAATAAACGATTCTAAATGATTCCTAACTTCCAAGGTCAACAATACCTTTTCCTCAACTTCAACGTAATTTAAAATTATTTGATTTAAAACCCTTTGGTTACCCCGACAAAACCCTTTCAAGGGGTTATCTTCTTCAATTGGAAACCATACAGGAGCCGGTAACATCTTGTACTAGTTAACTTATTGAGAGGGTTACCCTAACGTTAGTGTTATGAAAGGGCTACCACTTCCAAGAGGTAACCCTTTCCGTGACTGAAGCCGCACAACAGGTAACCCTTTCGAAAGAATTAACTTATATTCGGGGTTGTACGGTCCCTGGTTTTATGTCGAGTCGTCGTGCGCTAGTTCCCTAAATGGTGAAACGCCAACCGAGGCATTTTTATAAGAAGTAGACGAAACGAGCAAGATACATTTTTCGAAGACTTGTCTAAAGCGAGGCCAGGATTTGTCTAAAGTGAGGCCAGGATTTGTCTAAAGTGAGCGGAGCGAACTCGAAACTTCACGACTCTGTCTTATAGATCACCTAACTGAATTACTAAGTTGGGCTCAATTACTTCCTGACCGGGACACGCGTTTTAAACGGGGATGTGTCCCAATGTACCGGAACGTATGGCAGCCTCAGATAATAATACCAACCTAATACTATGCCATTGATGGGCAAAGGCTTCTACAGAGAAGGAAAGCATTAGCATTGATCACGAAGCTTACTCATACAAGTTGACAATTTCTTGATTTCCTCACGATTTTTTTCTTCACTGATGTCAGTGATGTCCAAGATAAACTTTAGAAAGTACCTAGTTACCTACAAAGGATTGAAGAAGTCACTTTGGCAGTTGTCTGGAATTGAACCCACAACCTCATTCACCACTCAGGCATGGAGAAGTGAGGCCGTGACCTCTGGGCCATCAGGACTTTTTATTTAAAAAATCTGATTTCGTCTCCCGACTCTCCGCCCGTAGACAAAATTGAAACTCAAAACACCAGGAAAAAAGTTAAAAAATCAGTTGAGTATGAGGCTGAAAGCAAAGAAAGTTAATAAACAATTCAAATATCGAGATCTTGCTCGCGAGGTTGTCGACATGCGGGACGTGAGTACAACATGTAATAGGCTAGTTTCCACCATCAATAAATTGCAAATTTATTTAGTCCGTCAGTTAGAGTATTGGAAAATAATGGACACGTATGTTTTGTTTTTGTAAATCAACGAATATTGACAAAGATAAAACGCATCAAAACTCGGGAGTGGGGGCTCGTGACGTCAGAACTCACTAAGAATGATACCAAACAGTGACGTAGTGGGAATTTTAAAAGCGTCGTATCTTCGTCAATTTTGGTTTATGTGACAAGAGCAAAAATAGGGGTCAAATATTTTTTGATAATCTAGGTGACGGACTAATTAGATTTTTTCAGTTAACAAGCCTATTGTGCCGATAGTCTTGTCAGCCAATGGCTTAATAGCCAACAGCCTCGACCAACATCTTAGGAGGCTCTCGCTTGGCAGCTGGATTAAAGGCTTGATTCAGAAAGCAGTACCTAGATAGGTACTTCTGGGGGTCTAAAATAGCCGCTTTAGCAGAAATTAGCAGAATCGTAAATGAGTCATGTTAAAAAATTGAATTCTTAAAATGGAGATAAGGACAGAATCCAACCTCGACCTTATTCTACTTCACACTTTATTTTTTTTGTTATAAATAGTTTAAAAAGTTGACAACTTCATGTGACAGCATGAAATAGAATGACGAAAAGAAAATGTGCTCCGAATTGTAAATCTTGTTTGTTTAAAAGTGCGAGAGTTTGGTTTCACAAATAGTGTCAAAATATTCAAAAGGTACCTTTTTGAAGCACTTGAATAAAAGAAAGATTTGTCAACTTTGGACTGAGTTTATTTGCAACAACAAACCCAAACCCACTCAAATTAACATCAGCTACAAAGACCATTTTAAGAGTTTTTTTTTAACGTGATTCATTTACGATATAAACGCGTATTGTTAGGAGGTTCCTTAGCACAAAAACATTCGACGCCCGGACGCTGCAGCGTGCACAGTTGCACACGTACGCTCCGCTCCCCACCGCCGACTCTCCGCGCACCCCGCGCCCCCCGTCTTGTTCGCCGCAGCTTCGCCGCTACGCCGAGCATCGAAGGCCCCGTGCCCGCCGTCCCGTAGTGCATCGTAGTGTGTGTCTAGTACTTGTACTGTATTAGTACACATACTCAACGGTGTCACTCAGTGACAAAACAAACAGTCTATTTCTTTATCGACCGCGTTTTGTTGCCCCTTCAGGGAAAATCCACGGTTTAGTGGTTCTTGACGGGAAACCTAACGGTGCTAACGAAGTCAAGAAGGTGGTGACCCAATCCAACCCACTTCAGGGCGAGGCATTCCATTGGCATCGGGAGCTAGGACCTTGGCCTTGGGGGCTTCCCTCGTCAAACCTAGTCTTCGACTCCGTTCACAGCTACACACCTAGTGTCGGTTGGGAGTGTCTACCCCTTCGCGCTAGAGCCCCTTGCGGAAACTAGGGCCCTGTCGCACAATAAGACTGGCGACCGGTTTACAAGCTTAGGGCACACCTTAGGTACTCACCTCCCTGTCCGCACAAGTTCAGGGAGGCCACACATCCCCGGGCGCACCTACCCGGGAAGCTAGGTGTTAGGTGATAGGCTTTTACCTATTTTGTAGGCCCCTCTGGCCAATCAGACAGTAGTGTAGCTGGCGAGTTTGTTTGTGTTTTTCTTCTCGCACAGCATAGCACTAGGAAAAACACTGGGTGGGTTCGTTTTTCAGGGAACTGTCTTCCCGAGGGGTTCACGTTTCGACGTACCTCCTCGGGACTAGGATTTCGTTGGACATGAGCTTAACTCTCGTCTAGTCCCCGCCAACAATGGCGCAGCCCAATAAGTGGGCCGTCCTATTCGACGCGCTCATTGACGTCTTCCTCAAGGACAACAATGAGAAATATGCGAAGATTCTCGCTTCCTTCCGCGAGGAGAGCAATCGCCTCAAGGAAGCGGAAACCTTGTCGATGAAATACCATCGACTCTCATGGAGTTCAGCGACGCGCTGAATTCCCCCGCCGACCCCGCGTCCGCGTTCCTAGCCTCAATAGAGGCCCCTCCCAGCGAGGAAACTCTTTCCCCGATTGAAGAGATGGACACCAACATCTCACAACGAGGCGACCTCCGCCTCAAACGATTCGGATTGCTCCGAAACATCAGCGCCCACCTCATCCTCTGAAGACGATTACCAAATCGTCGGAAAGGGGAAGAGGAAAAAGGGCAAAGCCCCCGCCAGCAGCTCCGCCAAGAAGCCAGCAACTCAGGGCTCACGCTCCCCCAATTTTTGGCTGTAGGCTCTACACAGAGTCGTCCGCACAGCCCCTTGGCCTCAGCCACCCCGGCTGCCCCCTCGTCGCAATCCGCCACCCCGGCGAATGCCCCCAAAACGGTCCGTCCCCCTCCCATCTACATCCATGAGAAATGAAAATGGACAGAATTGTCCAAATCGCTTAACGAGCGTAAAATCAATTATACTAACGCTCGTGCGGTAGAAGTTGGCATTAAAGTACAATGCACAACTTCAAGCGATTACCGCTCCCTCACTAAGCTCCTCCGGGATAGGAGCATCCTATTTCACACCCACGCACTGCAAGAGGACATCCCCGTCCGAGCAGTAGTGAAAAATGTCCCCCTTGAAATTTCCACTCAGGAGATTAAAGACGACCTAATCGCACAACAGATTCCCGTTATAGAAGTGCACCGCATGCACCGAAAGGTTGGCGGTCGCACTAGCTCGGCACCATACAACATGGTGCTCGTAATTTGCGACCGCGTGAATGGGCATCACCCAATCCACAAGCTATCCAAAATCTGCAACCTCTCTGGCATCCGCATTAAGAAGCCCGCCAAACTTGGCGAGCTTTCTCAGTGCCATCGCTGCCAGCTGTACGGCCACGCACAGAGAAATTGCTTCGGCAAGCCGCGTTGCGTCAAGTGCCTGGGTGACCACGGCACCACTGACTGCCCTCGCCCCAAAGATCGCACATTGTGCACCGAATCCCCCAGCTGCGTTTTATGCGGCGAGTCAGGCAATCCCGCCAACTACCGCGGATGCCCTAAGGCCCCCAAATCGTCGGCCCCCAAACTGGCGAAACGCGCCAACAATAAGCAGCAGCGAGAGAGCCCATCTCTCACTACTGACCCCCATACCCGCATCTCAGACGGCCGCACCGTCAGCGCCCCGCAGAGCGCTTTCAGGCCCACTCCAGCCAGGGTGCACCCTGTTCCCCCCGCGTACTTTAATTTTACGGCCACCCCTCCACCTTCAGTGACAAGAGGCCCGTTGCCCCCGAACTTTGACCCCACCGACCCCGTCTTCGTTTTAGGTAGCACCTTTGCTATATTCCAAACCCCGCGTGCTCTCCAATGCGTGACGAAACGATGGCCTGTAAAGGTAACTGGAAGCTTCTTGTAGAAGTTTACGCCAGATATCCTGACATCCAGGAAGACCTGAAGAACCTCCCCTACTTAACCCATAATGGATAAGTCTCCCCGCAGTAGGTTCAAACCGACTTCCCTTAGGATAGGGACCTTTAACGCTGAGAGCCTAAATGGCCAACGTGATGAGATCGCCAAATTCCTCCGCGACCATCGCCTAGATATCCTTTTAGTTCAAGAGACGTTCTTGAAACCTTACAACCGGGACCCGAAAATTGCCAACTATCGGTTAGTTCGCAATGTCAGAACTCGCTGTCACAGAGGCGGTACTCTGATCTACTACAAATCTAGTTTGTGCTGCATCCCCTTAGACCCCCCCTCTCTTTCTAAGTTAGAAGTCTCCGTCTGTCGGCTGGGCACGACAGGGCACCAACCCCTCACGATCGTATCGGCTTACATCCCGCCCTCAGGAGCCGGCTCCCCGGTCGCGAATAACGAAATGAGCGATGACCTCAAAGTTCTTTTCGATCTAAGTGACTGCGTCCTTCTGGCGGGAGATCTTAATGCTAAACTCCCCGCGTGGAATAGTAATGTATCAAACAGCAGAGGTAATGCCCTATATAATCTCTGCTGTTCTCTCAACTTCGATGTCATCGCTCCGATGAATCCCACCCACTATCCTAATAACCCGGATCACAGACCCGACGTGCTAGATGTCGCGCTTCTAAGAATGTAAACTTGCGATTACATTCTATAGAGACGGTCGACGAGCTCAATTCGGATCACAGACCCGTCATAATAGAGTTTACCCCGAGAAATGGTCACTCTGACCCTTCTCAGCGCCCTCCCACCAAAGTGATCACGGATTGGAGGAAAGTAAGCGAATTGCTGAAATCCACCGAATCCCCATTTTTTTTTTTTTTTTTTTTTAATGATGGGAAATCATCAAATGACCCCCCCCCCACTCTGGGCGGAGCGGGAGGGAGTGTCAGACTCATACTGACTAAAAACCATCCATGTTCCTTCCTCGCCTTTTACGTTCCGGGGCCGCGGTATCTCTTTCGAACAGGCCCGCAACCCCGGGCCGTCCACCGAATCCCCTCACTTGGACAAAATCCCCGATAATATCGCGACTATAGCTGACACGGAGGCCGTGATCAACTCGTTCACAGAACACGTACAGTCAGTCCTGAACGTTTGTTCAAGGGAAGTTCCAGCGGATGACCACAGCTGGAACCTCCCGGACGATGTACGTGACCTGCTGACCGAGAAGAACGCGGCCGTCCGTGCTTATACCTCTTTTCCCTGTGCGAGTAACAAAGTTTTTATGCGCCGTTTACAACGCAAAATAAGCAGAAGCATCAAAAAACTTCGTGACGAGCAATGGGACAAGATGCTCAGCGAACTCGAACCGACCCACCAGGCATTCTGGGAACTTCAGAGGAAAATGCAATCTTCCTCTAAAGTTGCCTCCATGCCTCCCCTCACGCGCCCCGATAATACCGTCGCATTCGACGACGTCGACAAAGCCGAATGCCTGGCCGACAGTCTTGAAGAGCAATGCTCCCCCAGTACCCAGCCAGTAGACCCAGCCCACCTCGCTGAGGTGGATGCTGAAGTTGAACGCAGGACTTCACTGCCCCCCGTAGAAGACCCTGATAATCCCCTACCCTCAGTCACCCCTGAAGAGGTAGAGGATATAATCAAGGGCCTTAAACATTGGAAAGCCCCTGGCCCAGACGGAATCACAAATAGGGTATTCAAACTCTTCTCCCCAGCCCTTATAGTGCTAATGACCGCTATCTTCAATAGCGCCATGGCCAATAACGTGTTCCCTCAAGCGTGGAAACAGGCCACAGTAATAGGCTTTCCCAAACCGGGTAAGCCCAAGTCCTCGCCGAGTAGTTACCGGCCCATTAGTTTGCTCAACGTGTTAGGTAAAATCTATGAGAGACTTATTTATAAGCGACTTAAAGATTTCGCCGAAGCTAAGAGCTTAATTCAACAGAGCAGTTCGGTTTTAGACCTCAACACTCCTGCGTTCAACAGGTGCACCGCATAGTCGAGCATATCGGTGCCCGCTTCCAGCGGGGACTGATGACCGGTGCCTTGTTCTTCGATATCGCGAAGGCATTCGACAAGGTCTAGCACAACGGGCTGATATACAAGCTATACCCGTTCGGTGTGCCGGATCGACTCGTACTAATACTGCGAGACTTCTTGTCGAACCGCACATTCCAATACCGTATTGATGGTGCGCTCTCATCCCCTCATCCGTTACGTGCAGGCGTCCCACAGGGATCGGTGATATACCCACTAGCCTTCACGCTTTACACCAACGATATCCCTAAGAGTAGAGCAGCCCAGCTAGCCTTGTTCGCCGACGACACGGCCATCTACTACTCTGGTAGGAGTCCATCCAACATCTGCCGTATTCTCCAAAACTCCGCCAAAGCCTTAGGCGATTGGTTCCGGAAATGGAGAATCGAGGTCAACCCCTATAAGAGTCAGGCGGTACTGTTCTCTAGCCCCCGCGTAAGTTTCCCCCCCTCCCCTAATCCGATAACCGTGTTCGGCAAGCCGATCCCCTGGGAGAAGCATGCTAGATACTTAGGAGTCATTCTCGATAGGCGGTTAAGATTCGGTGAGCACATCAAGACGGTACGTTCGCGTGCCGCCTTCGCTCTCGGTAGGCTCCACTGCTTGCTACGTAGCAAATTGTCACTCAAGTGCAAATTGCGCATTTACATCGCATACATTCGGCCCATCATGACATACGCGTGCCCCGTGTTCGCACATGCCGAACCTCATCTCCTTCATGGGATGCAGACCCTCCAAAACCGTCATTTTTACGTAAGGCCACGGGAGCCCCATGGTACGTTAGGAATGAGCAACTTCATGTTCACCTCAAGATCCCCACCATCCAGCAGTGTATGAAGCGACTCACTAAGGGTTTTTTCGATAGGGCCGAAAAACACCCTAACCCGTTAGTCGTTTCATCAGCTAGTTATGTCCCCTCCGCGATATCTAGGATTCGCCGCCCAAAGTCCACCCTCCTCCAGCCCGATGACCCCATCACCCTCTTGCAGGAAAGTCGTAGGGAAACCAGCACACTTAGAAAGCACACAAGACGACACACATACAACTACGAATCCGGTTTCGTCGCCGAGGCACGCCGCGACCTTCCACTCCTCCCAGTAATATCATTACTCCCCGACTCTTGCTCGACGAGCCAGCCCGCTACGCTGAGCATGTAACGATGTTAAACTCCCCAAATAATAATCCGACCCAGCCTGTCCCTTGCTGCCCTCCCGATAATGACGCACTAAGTCGAGGACTCTAGGCCCGAACCCCACAGGGGGTGCCCTTAGTGATCGTCATTTAAATGTAAATATTTTTAGTTTGTAAACCCTGGCTGGGGGCCTTAAAGTAATTTTTGGCCACCCTCAGGATAGTTCGGTTAAGTAGTTAAGCAACCTTATCGAGTTGCAACTACGAGTGGTCATTCCTAAAAAAAAAAAAAAAGGTTCCTTAGCAGCTCGGACCCCGTTCCCAGTGCTGGTGGGCTACTATTTTTAAATGTTTTTAGTATAGTTTATTAGAATAATATTTAAAAATGTAAACCAATATACTTATAAGTATATTGGTTTACATTTTTAACTGAAAAGTGCCAACAAACAACAAGAACACTCACAGAGTACCTATTTTAAACGTAGTGATTATATACTCTGTAGAGTATATTATAAAAAATGGGCAAAAAGGATTTAGGATTTACTAGATCCATGGGTGCCAAACACCCGCCAAAGACTCGCCCCAAGTGTGATTAGCCCCTAATAGAAAAAAAAAACAAACATAAAGGCTGTGTAGAATGATCGTTGGTCGAATGATCGAATCACAGATTGGATAGTAGCTAGCTAGATCGAATCACGATGCGCGCCGCGTTTAGCCTTTGAACGTGTGTGCGTTACGATCGGACGGTACAGTTCAGTACAGTTCAAACTGCGACGATGCACTACTAAAACTGTGCAGTTAAACCTGTACCGTGCGATCGTAACGATTTTTCGTAACGTGTGTAGCTGGCATATGCTGGATTTTTCACCGGAAGAAAGAAGCCATTACACATTATGCAGTCCGTCTCTTTATTAGGTGCTTGAAGTGTTAATTATAAATAAATCATTTAAAAATAAAAATAATAATTAAAAAATATACGAATTCTGGTATTTTGACTAAGTCGCGGTTGTTTTTTTTTTTAAATATTTTCTTGTTTTATTGATTCTTGCGCGCTAAATTTCATAATGTTCAAATTACACTCAGTGATAGTTTTTGACTTGGCAAACAAACCTCAAAATAGATGTGAGGCGATGAATGTCGTTTGTAACGACATTCATGCTAGGTGCACATCCGAGTAAATCGGAAAAGTAGGTGGCATGAAATGTACTAGCATGTACCTGCACTTAGTAGTAACTTGCACACTACGGATACAACAACTAGTAATACTGGCAAGCAACTTGTTACCTTGCATGCCAGTGTTACCATCACTGATAAACTGGGCTTGCCAAACTGACATGATTGTGGAAGGGTACATTCCGAGATATGAAATAATCACTCACAGCGCTCACATCAATATTTTGCGTTCCAATTTAGTTTTCATGATTATGACAGCTAAGATCTGTCATTTGGTCATTTGACAGCGCTCACGGTGATATTTATTTGGGGCATGGACTCGATACGTCTGTAGGTCGGTGTAATCGCAAGATGGCGCGTGTCATGATGTCATCTATGACGATTCAAGGAATATCGATATCGCACTCACGGGAATTCGGAACGGGTTTATGGATGCTCAAATCGCTTACAGTCTTACGCGGCCTAACAGATGCGACAGCTACGGGCAAGACCCCGCGACCCATTCAACGAGTAGCAAGTAAATCAAACGTTGTGGTAGGTACTTGTGTACTGTCTTACAGAGGCAGTTACAAGAATGCCAGGTAGCGTATATATATCACCATAAAATTGTCAAATACGTTATATTGTAATATCTCTAGCGATATTGTAAAGTCTCGAATTATTGTCAAATGAACGTGCTGCTTACAACAAAACGCATTATTTTTCGTGAAATGCATGCGATGGTAGTCAACTTACGCGGTGTGGAGGAAAGGAGGGGTCCCCCTTGCCCAGTGGCACAACTCTCATGAAAAGATAATGCACCATTCCTGAGAAATACCGATTAATATAACATAACCTTAAAACACTTTATATTCCCCCTAAAAAGCGTAGTCGACGGAGCCCCGCTTCGCGAGGCCCCTATTTCCGAGTGCAGGGTTTAAAGGAACCTAACTAACCTAACGGGGGGGTGCCCCAAGTCCCGATTATGGGGGCAGAGATACTTCCGTATGTTCAGTTGACAATAATTCGAGACATTACAATATCGCGAGAAAAAGCACGTTATATTGTAATATAACGTATTTGACAATTTTACGGTGACATATACATGACAGTAGCTGGCACGTGCAAGAAGCTGATATGCTCCCAGTGTGCAAAGCACTGGCATGTGTATCCCCAGCTTTAAAAATTCAAGAAACATTATTGAGTCTTCAAAAAAAAGTTACCAGCATGAAAATCAAAAGGTTTAAATTAAATGTAATCTGGCAACAAAAACAGTGATCCACCATCTTTTTTGTCACGATGCCTCCCAAGAAGCAACCCGAGAAATCCGGTACGTATTTCTATATTGTGGAAATATAGCAGTGAATCGTGAATGATTAGTTAATTAAAAGCAAATAATGCTTTTTGGATTCATTTCAAAACCTTAAAGTCTAGTGGTAAAACAAATGTGTCTGTGGTGGTGACATTAATTGGTTGAGCCACGCGGTACTTGTTGTGGACCTCGAAATGAATGTGTTGCTGTTCGGTTACCTTTTTATTTTGTTAATGGCCAAATAGGTACTTATTTGTGATCTTTCTGTTATTCAGAATTTGTGAGTTAACCGTGTGTTTATTTTGCCTTGGAAGGAAAGCATTTTTTAATTGAGGTTATGTAGTCATGTTCATTTTTTTCTTTTTCTTGTAGGGTCATCCGGATCCAAGCCTGCGGAAAAGAAGCCCGCTACGGCTAAAACTCCAGCAGCCGCACCTAAAGCTGCTTCTACAACTAGCGCTGCTGCTGCACCTGCACCTAAGCCGGCGACAGCCAAGACGCCAGCGCCCGCTCCTAAAGCGGCTGCACCCAAAGCAGCTCCGGCGGCGAAACCCGCTGCTGCCAAGCCAGCTTCAGCTCCGGCTGCCAAGCCTGCAGCAGCTGCTGCCAAGCCCGCTGAGAAGAAGCCTGCTTCGGTGCCTACTGCCAAACCAGGGTCTGCCAAAGCTGCTGCCTTGAAAGCTAAGTCTAGTGCGAAGCCTTCAGTGAAGAAAGCTGCAGCTGCTTCAAAACCTAAACCTAAACCAGCAGCGGCAAAGTTGAAAATCGCGCCCAAGCCCAAGAAGACTGGCATCAAGGGACAAAAGAAACAGGTTGTGAAACCTGTTGCCAAGGCCCTCAAAGCACAGAGAAAGGTATGTGTTAATTGATGACACTTTAAATATAATTGGAGATCAAAAGCATTTGGATGCATTGTACAATAATGATAAGCTTCTAACTAATCTTTGTCTTGTGTTTATATCACCCATATTAAGTAACAGGCATAAGCCTTACAAACTATAATTCTTATCTTAGCTTCTTAGAAATGGTAATATTGGTCAGTGGGTCGTCTTAGGGGTGGATTTATTGTTTGTTTCAATAATTGGAAGTACTGACCCAATTTACAAAAAGAATTTTCACTGACATAAGGATGTCTTTGAATTGCTTGTTCATAATATCTGTGCTGTGCCATGAATTTTTCTTATCATGTTTAAAATAGGTCTGTAGTTTTGCAAGATTTCAAACTGAACTGAATACTGCATTCACATGTCATATTCAAAACATCTAATATAACAGGGTTTGTTTCTCATTCTTATTTAGCAATCTAAATTCAAGCATACTTAATATATCTGGGACTGCAAACTTAACAAGATATCTTTTGTTTTTCAAGGTTGTCAAAGGTGAACATGGCAAGCGAGTACGCAAGATCCGCACATCTGTGCACTTCCGCAGGCCCAAAACCTTTGAGCCCCCGAGGCACCCGAAGTACCCCAGGAAATCTCTTCCCAAGAGGAATCGGTGAGTTACATTCATTTTGTTGAATCTATGTGGAATGAAAACAAAGCTCAAAGGTACGTTTGACTGCATAAAACTGTATCTTTGTCAATGTTTACCATATTTGTATTAAAATAAATGTGGTTGTTTATGACTGTGGGCAACAAGAAGAGTTGTCATGTCAATTGACAGATGTGATTAGATGCTTGAATTGAACCAAATGGGACCCATTTTTATTTTCTTTTCAAGTTTCATGAACTTGTGTAGTATTGTAGGTACAAAGTAGAAAACAAGTTCCATTTTACTCTATCACAAGCAGACGTCACGTGGTTTTTCCGCCTGGGAGTATGGGAATAAAATGTAGCCTATGTTACTCAGGGTGAATGTCACTTTCCAATGGTGAAAGATTTTTTTAAATCGACACAGTAGTTTTTACAAATTTTTCCTCTTTATAATATTGGTGTAGATAATGCTCATATTTAATGGTTTTGTTTAAAACATTACAGTATGGATGCTTACAATATCATTAAGTATCCGCTGACATCTGAAGCTGCAATGAAGAAGATTGAAGACAACAATACCTTGGTATTCATTGTTCACACCAGCTCCAACAAGCACCACATCAAGGCTGCCGTCAAGAAGCTGTATGATATCAATGTTGCGAAAGTTAACACCCTCATCAGGTAATACACTCTTGAACCTTTAGCGGACTATATTCCAGGCCTTACCAAAGGTTGGGAACATAGAATTTAGAGCCATATTTGTCTGAAAAAAGGAGAAAGTTAGCTTGGTACTAGGTGTACTTCGGTACACTAGGGGCTGAGAGATTAATAATGCTAATACTAGCAATGAAAACATTTTTATGATGATATACTTGTGGGAATCTCATTGATAGATAATGATATCAAAAAAACACACTTCTGATACCATCATGTTAACTAGGTTTAGAAACTATTTTATTTGCAAGACTTAACCTCGTGTTCATTTGTTCCAGGCCCGACGGCAAGAAGAAGGCGTACGTACGGCTCGCCAGGGACTATGACGCATTAGATGTTGCCAACAAAATCGGCATCATATAAACTAATGCTGTACTTTATTTTGTAAGAATAAAACACCTAAAATATAATGTCGCGTTATCATTCACTTATGGATGCAAAAGCTCTTGGTCGTGGTTACGGCATTGACTGCCATACTACATCATATCCTTTCTATATGCAACTTCCTAGAAAGATTTTTTTCCAAACCGCTTGATAATCTCGCAAGAGCTAGAGCCCAAAAAAACTACCCCATGACCTCTGTGCACATGCCAAGAAATGGTTCGTTCACGTAATATTTTCATATTTTGAAAACAACTATAAGTTGGCAGAAGATACTTATCTAAAATGAAAATAGTAAATTACAGAATTAATGCTTATATATTGGCAATATTTATGTATACAAGGTGGTCATTTCAGCATCAGTGTCCCCTACTGATGCTGAAAATTTGTAGGAAACAGCTGGTTTTTTTTAATAACGAAAAAATATCTATGTGGTTCAGAGTTTCTGGTTACGTCGATACATACGGGTCGAATTGATAACCTTATGTTTTTAAGACTATTGCAGTACAAAATAATACCAGACACGACTTCAAGAGTTGGCATTTTTGACGATTGGGCGACTACAACGCACCATCCGTTCTGGCTCCTGACCCCGTATTCACAAATGTTCGACTCGTTTCCGATTCGACAACTCGTATATTTCTGTCTTCTGGCATTACGAACACGGCTGGTACAGTCACGAATCCGACCAAGTGCGTGTTTGACTCGCGAACCAAGGTTTCCATATAGACTTGTAGCACAGGGTACTTAAGCTTTCACGGTTTTTATCTAAACTTTAAATGTCACGGGATATCTTCCGTGATTTATATTTATCCGCCGCATCAAAGAGCTGTGAAAAACGATGAGCAAAAATCGGCTTTAACTAGCTAGGGCTAGGTTAGGGCCCAATCACTAGATCGAGTTCCACTAATCACGTGTTTTGTCAACGGACTAACAGTGTATAAGTTAGTTTGATTTTTCCACAACTTCAAGGGACCGCCTGAGTACCTATATAATTAAATGGTTTTAATTTCAACGCGTTCCCGAGACAGGGTTTTGACACAGACAACAAAGTGATCCTATGAGGGTACCGGATTTTCCTTTGAGGTACGGAAGCGGAACCCATAAAATTTGAAATCATCATAACATAAAATTACGTCTTTTGTAATCCCCAAAGGCACACCGGAATGGCAGCGGCGTAGCCGCTGTCGGCCTCACCCGACCTCCGGACCTCACGTGCCTAGTATCCTCTTGACTAGTCCAGTTTCTACATTTGGCTGACAGCCGCGGGCAGAACCACCGACAAGACGCGCGTGGTGCGAGCGGCCTCGCGTCACCGCGACCTTTTCAAGCAATACTGGTGTTTATAATGTAGATAAAGTTTAAAATTATTTCACACTTTAAGTGCTCGCCGCGTCGCTGCCATTCCGGTGTGACTCGGCCCTTAGGGTCAGGGAGAGGTGTATCTAACAAGTACACCCACATTTTACAGGAGCCTATCCACAACATAGTCACATGTAAAATCATTGTAAATACGTACCAAATTATGAATTGAGCGTTTTCTACACTATTTTTCCCCTGCCAACAATGTAACAGCAATAGCGTAACTTTACAACTTACCAACTATTAATAAGGTTTTATGCGATTAAAATTGAGTTTAAAAATTTTGCTTTTCTTATTTACAAAAAAGCACAATTTTTCAACTCAACTTTTTTTTTACAAAAAAATATTTCTGCTAGCAAATGAACCAATCCCTCAATTGTGTTGGTGCTTAGCTGTCCAGTCCCTGTATAATTTTATTTCGCCGCGTGCATTTATATCCATGTCTAACTGCACTATTACGCGCTATAAATCATGTGATTAAATTAAATCGATCGCGCTACGTCTACTGGAGAATTACTTTGTCCTTGCTATTTGTGTCCATCTAAAGATCAAATCTCTTCCCGTGTTGGGGTGGCCTATTTTTAACTAAACCGCGCTCTGCCCGCAGTTGTTACTGTTATACATGGCATTATTAAATTCACAAGGCAATCGCAATATAATAGATGTAGGTACCTATGTCGGTTTCTACTACGTTTAACGTCAAGTAGGTTTACGAGACATGTTTTTAGGGTTCCGTACCTCAAAACGAAACCCCTAAAGAATCACTTTGTTGTCCGTCCGTCTATCTATAAAGACCTTTAATCTCAAGAACGCTTTGAAGTATCGAGTTGAAATTAAAACCATATACTGAAGTCTACAGTCTCATAAAGCTGTTAAAAAATCAACGTTTAACTTAGAAGGTTGATTTTTATTAACTTAAAAAAAGATACGGGCATTTCTTTCCGCAGAAGACGTATATTTCGACACTCAAGGAAAACGAGATTTATAGGGTACTTCCCGTTGAACTAGAACCATGTTTGGACAGAAGCAATGTCTTGCAGCACGAATGTAAACGGAAAAAATGTAGTTTAAAAGCGGAATACCTACAAGATAATACGATGGAAACCCTTTTTTGTATAAAACTACATATTTACGGTTTTCAGGTTTGTGTCCGTTTCGATGGCGCGGCCAGGACGTTTTTTTTTTTTAAATTATACCATAATTTGCCAAAAATTGTAAAAGTAGACTCCCAAAACCATAAAATTTGCCAAAACTATGGTTAAAAGTTACAAGGGTTTGAACGTGGCCGCGCCATTGAAACGCTCCGAAATGCGTGGCCACGGATATCTTTAAAACTAAGCATTGCAGAGACCTGAAATTTTGCTAAGTAACAGATGGAATTTGTAAAAAATATAGAAAAAATCCTGGGCTTATATTTTAGGAGCTGTAATACTAATACGCCATGGCATCGAAACGGTGAAAACACATTTTCGCCGATATCTCGCTGAAAAAGCAACGAAGACATCTGAAGTTTTCCGTAAAACCCAGATTTGAATTTGTCAAAACTAGTAAAAAATAAACAAAAATTCTCAGTTTACATTTCAGGAGCTATAAGACTAAAACGCCATGGCCGCGCCATTGAAACGGTGAAAAAATGGGTACGTATCATAATCCCGAATTTTAAAAGACCGAATTTTAAAATACCTATGGACGAAATCCCGAAAATTGAAACCCCGAATGGTTGTTTGGTCGAAAGTTTAAAATCCCGAAAGTTCATTAGACCGAAAGTTTGAAATCCCGATGTTTAAAATCCCGTAGTTCAAAATCCCGAAAGTACATTTGTCCGACAGTTTAAAATACCGAAGTTCAAAATCCCGAAAGTTTAAAATCCCGAAGTTCAAAATCCCGTAGTTCAGAATCCCGAAATAGTTACCGTTTCCGAGAAAAACGATTTGCAAACATGCAGCATACGGCAAGCATGCAGCAAGCATGCAGCAAGCCTGAAGCAAGCATGCAGTATGCAATCATGGAGCATGCAGTATGCAATCATGGAGCATGCAGCAGGCATGGTTTCTGTCACGGCTCCGACGCTGCGGGGCTCCGGCGGTCACACGCGACCTTATCGTCGCAGAGGGTTTTAACGCTCACCACCGCAGCTTCGGCTGCCTCAGCCGCGGCGGCAAGTGTTAAAGCCACCTGCTCCTCAGCTCGCGGCCCGCCAGCCCCTCCGCGCCTACGCGGGCTTAAATTACACTCTCGGGGTAGGGCAGAAAAGACTACGTGGAGTCGGTTCTGCAGCGATTCATTTCTGTCACAAAATTTGTGCTTATAGGAAACCATAATTATTTCTTTATTTCTTTTTTTTTGGAATTCCACAATTAATATCTTTGTTCCAAACGTTGTTTTATGACATAAAACGATAAATAATGAATTGTTTGTCAAATAATACGTTACTAAGTAAAAGTTTTCGTCCATTCGGAATTTCGTCCATTCGGGATTTCATCCATCGGTATTTCAACCATCGGTATTTCGTTAATTCGGGATTTCGTCCATTCGGGATTTCATCCATCGGGATTTCGTCCATTTGGTATTTCGTCCATTAGGGATTTCGTCCTTTCGGGCATTTGAACATCGGTATTTTGTGTTTCGATATAACGACTATCGGCATTTAAAACTTTCGGTATTTTGAATTTCGATGTTTTGGACGTCGGTATTTCAATCGTAGGTATTATGAACTTTCGGGATTATGAAACGTACCTGAAAAAATACGTAATTACCGATATCTCGCTGAAAAAGCAACGCAGACGTCTAAAGTTTTTTTGTAAAACCTGGATTTGAATTTGTCAAAACTAGTGAAAATGAAATAAAAAATCCTAGGTTCATATTTCAGGAGCTGTAATACTAAAACTCATTGAAACGGTGAAAAAATACGGGTCAGTGGGTCGTCTTAGGGGCGGATTTTTAGGAGTTGGAGTATACGCTTAGGGGCACCATGAGCAATATTTTTTTTTGGTTTAAAACGTTGTTTTGGGAACAGTCAATTTTGGTTTAAAAGCAAGGTCTTAACACAAGTAAAAGGCAAGTTTTCTCAAAAATCTAAATTTGCCTATATCTTTTATCGTGTTGACTCAGGACTATAGACCTCAGCATCTGGTATAAATTTCATCTTGCTAGCTGCACTCGTTTCTTAGAAAATCGGTGGTGACAGACGGACAAGAAAGTGATTTTATAAGGGTTGCTTTTTTACCTTTTGAGGTACGGAACGCTAAAAATGAAGAACATGGTGTCAGTGGATACCCCTATTCCGCCACTGCTTCCACCTTATCTCAGTTAGACTTTGGCTTGAAGGAAACAATTCTGCTACCTATAGATTGTACTTGCGCAACTCAGGATGTAGTGTTTTATTTATTGTTATTGTTTTCGAATAACCTTAGATTGGAAAGGAAACAATAAAACTGACCCATCTCTGTAATAATTAGCACGCGATAGTTTCCATGACGATGTAATAAATTCATCATCTGTCTAGCCTTTTCCCAACTATGTTGGGGTCGGCTTCCAGTCTAACCGGATTCAGCTGAATTAGTTAGTATTTTACATGGAGCGACTGCCTATCTGATCTCCACAACCCAGTTAATACTGGGAAATACGATACCACTTGGTAAGACTGGTGTCAGACTTTTGGGGCCACTGACAGCTGACTACCTGTAACGACTGTCAAAGATGTACGAGTACTAATTACAGCCGGGACCAACGACTTAACGTGCTTTACGAGGCACGATGTAATAAATTGATGTCTTTATTGTAGGTACTTTTGTGCAAAAAATCCTAAATGCCAAAATGAAACTATGCTGATAGACAATAATGGAAAGTTATTAAACATTGCCCATTGTTTCAATTTTAAGACACGTCTAGGGAAGGTAATCGGTACCTATGTACCAGGGTTGTTGCGAATATCAGCATCCGCGCATTTTCAGCATTGTTTTTATATCAGTCAGCATCAGCAACAATCGATGCTGACATTCACGTCGTGACATGTTTGTTGAAGGCGGGACTTATCGCAATCCACGTTATAAAATTAATATTGATAATAACTTAAAACGTTGATTATTATAGAGTAGGTAATTAAATAACATCTGTATCTGCATCCGCTGAAACAGTAAAAGCCTGCACCAGCAGCAACCCAGATCAGCTTGCTTAATAATAATAATACAGGGTGTAAACGGGCCTGCATTCTGTCACATCAAACTAGTAACTGTAGGTACGCAGAAATTATAGCTGGCAAACGATTTTGTTTTGGTGTGAAATCATGTTTTACAGTAGGTTTGTAAAACTCAATGTAACGCATTTAAAGCATTGTGCTGATGAACGCAATCTATCTATCTATCTATACTTATAATAAATCTGTAGAGAGGTCAATTCTGTACATGAAATATATTTACAAAATAACTATCGGGGGGTGATTAGTGATCGATACTGATGCCAAAAATGCAATCAGTAAAATTTTTGTCTGTCTGTCTGTCTGTCTGTCTGTCTAGACAGACAGACAGACAGACAGACAGAATAGCCTACTACATATTTGTGAGGGTGTCGATTCGCACGCCAATAAATGAAATTCGTGCGAATCGACTACAGAAAAAATAATATGTTTTAAAGGAGTCGATTCGCACGTTTTGTGCGAGTTAAATTCGTGCGAATCGTCCAATAAGCCAACATTTTATTTAATCAATCATCATTACCTAGTCTTAAAAAAAAACAGATAGGCAGTTACTTAGGCACCAAATATAATAAATGTCCACTAAAATAGGCTTTTCGCATAATCGGTAGGTATTAACCTCTGTAATTGTCACAGAGATTAAATTACCTGTTATATTTAGAAATACTTATGTACGCTAGTATTATATTATCTGTGCTTATGTAGTGTCGTTATCTAATTGAATAAAAATACTTCTGGTTCTGTCCAAAAAAATAAATGAAATTCAGATAGGTAGGTGGATATTACCAACCTAGGGAGAGACCTAGACAACATTACCAAAGCGTAAGGACCCACGGTTCATCAAGGGCCTAAGACTGCTATTTTTATAAATGGTAGGCAGAAGGCGTTACACGCTTCCAATCGCAATGCCTTTCCTTTTGACAGCTCAACAACATAATTATCAGTACGCCAGTAATCCTCGAATGGTTTAGGCAGAGGTGGTACACCCACATTTCGTCAGTTATGTTTAAAAGTCCCATATTATAGGGGAGACCCTATTGCCAGTTTAATAACATTCATTATTTACGTTATTGAGTAAGTAGGTAGATGCTTTTTTCAGAGTGACACCTGGTATATCAAACTAGAAATGGCGGATTTGCCGCCAAATTTAAATGTTTTGTACGCTCTGCAGCCAGCGGCTCATCAAGAGGATTAGTAAGTAAGTAAAACTTAAAAACCTGACTGCATAAAAATAACTGTGGGGACCATTAAATAATCTAGACTAAAATCATATTCGTCATACCACCACACCCCTGCACCATGCCTGTGGCGTTTTCCCCTTGAGTATGACGGAACAGCTTTTGAAGGCGGCTGGAAAACCGGTACTAAAGTACCGGTTTTCCAGCCGCCTTCAGGAGTTCGGCCGTAATTCCGTCATCACCTGTTGCCTTGTTGTTTTTGAGCTGTTTCAGAGCCATCCTAATTTCGTACAGGCTGACGATCTTGTTTTTTGTTGCACCATCTGGGCTCTGCCAGGTCCACTTCCTGTGCTCACGCTTTTTGTAGAAGGAATTCATCATAATATAGAGAGAGATCCTTCTCCATAAAACTAGCCAGTTGGTGGCCCCGGTGGTTCCGACGTCCAACTCCAAATGGCCCCACCTGCAGCTTATCCCCATCTCGTTTGTCCAGTTTTGCGTTGAAGTCCCCCATGACAACGGTGAAGTGAGTTTTGAAACCATGCATGGCTTTAGAGATATCCTCATACATGGTCTCCACTTCGTCGTCGGGGTGTGCCGAGGTCGGGGCGTAGACCTGTATGTCCTTCAGCGAATATCTTGAGGATATTCTGAGTATAAGGTACGCCACCCTGGTCGACACACTCTCGATCTTCACCACGTTGTTCACGAGGGACTTGTGGACGATAAACCCAACGTCATCACCCTGGGACTGGCGGTAACCCTCTCGGAAATAAAGCAGGTTGCCGGATTTTAGGATTATCGTGTCCTCCCCCTCTCTACGGACTTCAGATAATCCCACAATACTCCACCGCAGCCTGCTCAACTCCTCTTCGAGTTCCGCTATATATCTTCTCGCCGGTCCGGAGTGTGCGCGTGTTATACGTTGCCAGGTCCAGTCGTTGGTGTTGGCAGCCGGATCCCATCCGGGGATTCTTAGCACCCCTTGCCACGCCATAACCTTGACCGCTGCCGTAGTCGAGGGTAGACGGGCTGCCGGGCACTAGGGGCCATTTATTGAATGCGGTGTTCATTTTGGGTGGTTTTGCCATAATCGCCACGCTTGGCAGGCGGGTTGGCGATCGCAGTACGGTTGATACAAAAGCACAGAGAACTTTGCTGCCCATTCTCTGGTAAGTCCCTTAGTCGCCTCTTACGACACCCACGGGAAGATATGGGATGGTGCTATTCTTTACGTCCGACACCATGCGATACCGATCCTACCACGAGTAGGATCAAAGATTGCAAATTGCTGAGCGTGCTTTATGCTAGCTCTAGCAAATGACGGTTCAGCGACAGAACAGGAGGGCATGGAATAGTGTAAATTTCTGCAATCTGTGCTGCTAGATGTGGCGCAAGCGCAACCCAAAATGTGTAACAAAATTCAACAGCTACCGGTACTCAAGCTGTTTTGCGTAGTGTTTTCATTAATTTTATTATCTTTGATGCTACTAGTGGTAATTTTTTATTTCCATCATTTGAAAACAACATACTTAAGTAGCTAGAGCTTGTTCATCAGATATGTCTGATGAACAAGCTCTAGCTACTTAAGTATCACCTGACGACTTATTACGTATTAACGATTAACAAGATTCATAAGTCGACTAGATAAAGAACAAGTTTTCCTTTTGCAGCATTTAAGTATCCTAAGGTACTCTCTCGTATGCGTACCTAACTTGCTTACCTAAAAAATACCACAGTTCATCTTTAGTTATTGCCTTATTTGAGATTAGCTAATGCTATTTATATTTATTGCAGGCGTCCGCGCGTCCGCCGCGAACTCGCGGCTATAGCACGCCGCCGCAGCCTGACTGGCCGTCACCTTGAAGTTCAGCAGGGCTATTACGTAACTTTCTGTTATCCAGTGACTAACGAGCTTCGGTTGTTAATCGAACTTTGATAGCTATCGAGAATGTCATAATATTGGTATTCCATAACACACTGAATGGATATCAATTTACGGTGACTAACGTCCTGGGTACGCTTATCATCGACTCAGTAGTTCACCACTCTAATTTTTATCGACTATTATGCGGCTAAGTTAAGTAGCGCCCTTTCAGCGTTACAATACTTGGTTTTAGGGAACATTTATATTAAGCGGTTTATATGACACGTGACATTGTTTTTTAAATTGTGTTTTGATTGAGCTAACCTAAAAACTTCTTTAATAAAATTATTATAGGAACTTATGTTAATGTTTGACCAATGTGATAAGTTGTTGTGTAAGCCTGTTTATATTGTGATGACTCGTAACATTCGATAAGTCATGTTCCAGCTGTCAACTTTTCGACTGCGAATTTGAATTCTTCGAACCTGGTGAGTATTCTGTTTTAATTTACATATTATTGTTGTATCATTTACATACTACACATCACACAGACACGGAGCGACGTCCTAGTAAATTACAGCTACAATTATGTCTAATTTTGCTTGTCAAATTGTAGACGCAAAATCGAGCACGAAAATACTTGCCCCTGTAAAGGACATTCACTACAAACCCAACTTCACACATAATATTATGGTGTCTCTAATAGCTATGCTCTAAATATTATTAGTAAACCAGTTAGTTCATTGTAAAATACATATTTAAACTTTGTTCCCACATAAAACTTATGTTCATATCAAAATAAATGGAAAAATAGCCTTTCCCCAAAGTGTTACCTAACTGTAATAAGTTTGAGAATATTGAATCAAATTTAAAATAAATAAAAATCTAATTTTAGATTGTTTTATCGTATTCCTTTATTCTTCATTTAATATTTTACTTAATTCTAACATTAAACTCCTACTTTCTAAAGGTTCCAACAAACATAATATTCTCTTAACATAGGTACTCAGCTGTTTCTTGTCACATTTCAGGTGTTGCAGACTATTGATGACCTGCGGAGCTACGTTTGTGACATGAGTGACAAAATGAAAGCAGCGCAGCGAGGAGAAACTGAAGTTGAAATCGAGTCAATAGTGGACAACCTCCATCAATACTCTGAAAGCTAGCAAAGAGATCATTGACACCAATTACCCGTCTATTGAGTTGATTCATGATGTATCCGGACTGGAGTATGAGCAGCCCACCATCACCATAGATTTTACTGGGGACGATACCATAACTAAATGTCCAATTTTAAGTAGCCATAATAAAATTAAGAAAAGATATATGAAGTTGTTACTGCTACTTTACCCATCTAAATCATACTGTTGCTTTGAAGCCCACCCAAAATAATATCATAGTGTATTCTGATGGACTAGGATTAGGTTTTGGATCATTGTTAAATAGTCATTCTAAATATACGGTTTTGTAGTACTTAGTATGTCCTCAGATGTAATTTATTACAAATAAAAAAAGTTTGGTGTACAGCATTTTTATTTATTGTTTTTTTTTCCAACATGTTTCACAAAACAATATAGATTAAAGCTTGTAAAAGTATTACGAGCTATTTATAAAACTACCTCTATTCAAGGTAGTTTTATAACGCTTTCAAAGGCTTGATTAAGTATTCATTAATAAATCAAGCCTTTTAATTTGCACAATGATCATGGGTCTGTACAAGAATATTTTGGCACGTGGTGGCTGAAATCGGAACTAACGAAACCGTTCCAAAACTTTAAACTTTGTTTTCGCTCTTATTCAACTAATCTCAGAATTATTTAGGTGCCTTACTTCACCACAAACACAAATTACAGTAAAACAACAAAAGATGTAACGTTTACATTTGAAACCGGCTTCGGTAGATTTCCCAAAATCCTATAAAACGCTACTTAGGAGTAGCGTATATCACGATAGCTATTAGAGACTCAATTGTTATCAATTAGATATCCATTATGCTTACATAATCGCAGTAGTATAAGTATCGATACGAAAGCGTCTGTCAAAATGAGTTACGGTGTCTAACAGCCACGATTGTCATCAATGACGTCATATTTGATCGCGGCTGGTCATACATAATACGAAACTAGCCTTTTGACAGTTAATTGATATACGCTGAGCCCAATTACTATCATTTCGAACTGTCAACCGAGTTACATAATAGCCCTACTGACCTGTTATTGCGTCACATAATCATACATATTAAAATGGAGGGCGACGTGTTTTTTCCGCAATATCATGTATTTTAAATCTAAACATATTAAACAGTTTAAATCGCCTCGTCTGTTAGATAATGCAAGTTTTGGTTCGCCAAAACCTTGTTATAAGATTTACCTTGAGGCAATATTGAGCCTGTTTGATGAAAGCTAGTTACCTAATGCTCCAAGGTAGCCCGCGAAATTTAAATTTTATAACGTTTTTTGCAATTTGCAGGGCAGTGCTAAGTTGTATGTTGATAAACATATCGGACGCGACTGTAAGACGTATGTAGTTACAGAATTATAATCATCAAAATCATCAATACAACCCAAGTTCATAAGAGTCGATGAACGAATTTTTCACGGTCAAAGTCCTTCTTCGACTTTTATGAACTTTGAGGGTTGTATTGATGATTATAATTCTGAAAGAAAATTTGAATTTCGCGGGCTACCCTGACGCTTTCACCTTAATACTTACCCCCAGCAACTTTAGCAAAATATGTCTTTCCTCCGGGAGGGGGCGTTGAAATTCAGTTGCCAGATTTTACGAATACTTACCAACCACCTAAAATAACAAGGCAGGCAGGTTACCTTTATCTATAGGTAAGCAGGTAAGCTTATAACTTGTATTGTGGCAACCGGGAAAGACCTAAATGAATGATGCGAGCGTTACGTGCTAGGTTTAGTCAGTTGATTTTACTTATTATTCCGTTTCCACGGACGATAAATAAAATCATTCTAAAGTTCGAGGTCTTTTTTGTTTCTGTTGCATAAAATACATAGCCTACAACTAAAACCCCCGGCCGGAGGGTAATGCAGAGGTGAGGTTTTTTTTTAGTTTTCTATCCGGTCGTTACCGGGGTAGAATGTTTATGTGCGATATTTGGTATCTATGTGCTGTGATGGCTGATGTAAACATCAAAAATGCTTTAACATCATGACGATTATTTTTACTGCAAATAGATACCGTACATATACTTATAAATTTTGCTAAGTCATTATTACGAGACCAAAACGTGATTTCTTATGATTATTTCCGAACAAAGGTTCTGTTCTGCCGTAAATTTCGTGATTGATATCGTTTTGAAACAAGATAGATAGGTATCGCAAACAAGGTTGGAATTGTGACCGATAAAATGTGAACAAACTGAGTAAAATCTACAGTATCGCATTAATGTATAAAGGGTGTAAATAAACCCTTAACAAGCCGACAGGCACTCATTCTCCTCATCACTGCGATTTTTTTTTTGTTTTAAACCATACCTGGGAACCTTCTAGTTACAGAGACATGAGACGGCTTGGGGGTCAAGGTTCCAACTTTTTACAGGGTTTTTTTTTAAACCTACAAGCTGTTAATATTTTAACTTTACTTTAATCATCAACACAATGTGTTGAAGGCGTTCAATTGTTTTTTTACCGTAAAATGTGAGTTTTCACCCCAAAAAGAATAGTAGATTGTTACACGAGGGTCGAAAGGAACCGCGGGAGACGCAACGGGCGTCGGGGGCCACGTGGTGGCTACCGGCCACCGTAGATGCGGGCCTGTGGACGGCTGGCTATGGGCTAGCTAGCCGTCCGGCCGTCTAAGGCACCGGCCACACAGAACAGACGCAAGGCACGGACCCGTCGCAGTCGCGGCGCCCGTTTAATCTACTTGCATATAAAATGTATACAGCCGTCGCGACGTAAAACATACAGAAAAGACGGGACGCCCGTCACGACGGCGTCCTATTGGAAAACATATAGAAAGGACAAGGCGCGGGCAGGGCGCGGGCCTGCACGGGCGCAAGCGGGGGAGCGGAAAGGGCGCGGAGGGCAGGTTTGGACATAATAATGTAAAAACATTGTGGAGTCATCTTGTATACTTCTTGAAAACGATCAGGATAATAATGTAGATCCTCCATTATTTAAAAAAAACTATTCTGTCCATTGCTTAGCCATACCGGATGTACCCAGTAACGTCTAACCCTCTGCAGATTAGCGAGATATACCAGTGCCAATACATCTTCATCTTCAGAAGAAGACATGTTGTCGTATCAAAATCGGACGGTTGAATGCCGGGTAAAGCTTCTAGTGCGCGCCATAAAAGTCGTGACGGCGCCCTGTCTGCGACGGGTCCGTGTCTTTTCTATATGCGTTAAAAAGTCGCGACGGCGCCCTGTTCGCGACGGGTCCGCGCCCCGCCCTGGTCTTGCGTCTTTTCTGTGTGGCCGTTGGCTAACGACGACGACAGGCCGTGTCGACGGCGCGTTCGTGTTCCACGCGCGCCTCAAGGAGATGTCAGCAAAAGGAGAGGGGCCCGCAAGGGCCGAAGCCTGCCGGGGTTGCGGGCCTGTTCGAAAGAGATACCGCGGCCCCGGAACGTAAAAGGCGAGGAAGGAACATGGATGGTTTTTAGTCAGTAAGAGTCTGACACTCCCTCCCTCTCCGCCCAGAGTGGGGGGGGGGTCATTTGATGATTTCCCATCCTTAAAAAAAAAAAAAAGGTCGAAAGGAAAAACTAAACAGGAAAAAATCTTTTTGTGTTGGATAGTCAATTTATCGAGGAAGGCTTAAGGCTATATAACATTACGCTACAATTATTAGGAGCAGAGCAGGAATGAAAACAATAATGAAAATGTTGCAAAAAAACGGTTTCTTTTTTCCTCTTGTTTTTCATGTGGCTCAGGTTGGCTGGACAAATCTTCAAAATCGTTCCCATTTTACTAGGTCAATAGGGCACTTTATGTGACGGCTAAACACCCTTATGTCAGAATTTGTGACGCTACAGAATCTTAGATAATCGATCGAAAACGGGTCCAGCCATCTTAAAAACCACTTTTCGCTGGTCTCTCAATCTCGGTAACGGAAGTGATTTTGACGACTTTTTGCATATCAACGGGCGTCACATAAGTTTGTGACAGGCATCGAGCTAAAAGTTTTGTGATACGTACAGTGGTTTAGTAGAAAAATGCAAAAATCGGTGCCAGCCATCTTGAATTTACGTATAAAACTTTTGGCTGGCACTTCCGAATCTCAATAACGGTAGCGTTTTCGAATATGGTTCCTTTACTAAAACTTGGTGACGCAATGTGTGACAGTAATAACGTTTGATTTATGGCGTCACATGCAAGGGTTTACGAGAAATCAATAAAAACCTATTGTCCAGCCAACCTGATTTCAAGCTGGCTGGACACCTGTATCTCCGCTGCCTGATGATCTACGACCTTCAGAATGTGTTCAGAATGTTGTGACGGGGACGATAATGATAACCTGAATTTGTGACGGAGAAACTTTGCGTAGTTTCAAAGATATTGATCATTTCAATTTTCTCATACAAACACTGCAGTAGGGTTACCAATATTGTAGGTTTTATGTAGGACTAAGTATATTTTATGGTGTTTTCTTTAATGGACGAAAATCCGTGTACAGGTGATACTAATAAGAACAACTGTAGATATTTAAATCAATAGACGACAAAAGTGTAGAAGTGAGCTCTAATAGGGGTTATTTTTTAATGTTATTGATTATTTACGTACAGATATCTACTCTTTTTAGTGGGTAGGTATTGGTGTTTTTCAAGGTAAGTACATAGGTAGGTCACGTTAACTACCTATGTACTTACATTATGGATATCTAATGCTCTAAGGTATTTAAATGAAAAAATAATTTTTGCTGTAAATAAAATCACATTTATTTATTTGTACTTATACAGCGTTTTAAATGACGACGATCATCTCCATTTGCACTTCAGTAACCCTCGCCTTGTACCACAACGTTGTTTTTACCACCCGCCCTAAGTGTTTGAAGCGCAAATGAAGTCGGTGGTCGTCATTTGTAATATCGCTGAATATATCTGTGAACGGAAAGTAATACTTCCATGATAGCTGATGTTTGTGTCGCCATCTATTGCTTAAAGTTGGTACTACTAGGACAACTGGTCGAATCGTCTCTTATTAATTTGTTGTCTTACCGCAGATTAATATTAAAAGTTGTCTTACTCTGATTAGTGATAACGCTTCGAAAAGACATACACTGCAGACTGTCGAGTTTAGTTCTCATTTTCAGTTACCTAAGATAATGAACTAAACGCGAAATACAAGTGGGCTCGAATCTCTTTTGCAGCGCTGGTAGTCAAAAGTAAGTTTACGCTTTTTATTGCAGGAAAACCTTTTATTCCCACGGAGAAATCAAATACAAAGCAGGCGTGGCTGCTACCGGCCGATTAGTATATTTAGAAGAAATCCTTTATTTATGTAGAAAATATGGTCACCTCACAATATTAATGGATGTTTGTATGGGAAAATTGAAATGATCAATATCTTTGAAACTACGCAAAGTTTCTCCGTCACAAATTCAGGTTATCATTATCGTCCCCGTCACAACATTCTGAACACATTTTGAAGGTCGTAGATCATCAGGCAGCGGAGATACAGGTGTCCAGCCAGCTTGAAATCAGGTTGGCTGGACAATAGGTTTTTATTGATTTCTCGTAAACCCTTGCATGTGACGCCATAAATCAAACGTTATTACTGTCACGCATTGCGTCACCAAGATTTAGTAAAGGAACCATATTCGAAAACGCTACCGTTATTGAGATTCGGAAGTGCCAGCCAAAAGTTTTATACGTAAATTCAAGATGGCTGGCACCGATTTTTGCATTTTTCTACTAAACCACTGTACGTATCACAAAACTTTTAGCTCGATGCCTGTCACAAACTTTTGTGACGCCCGTTGATAAGCAAAAAGTCGTCAAAATTACTTCCGTTACCGAGATTGAGAGACCAGCGAAAAGTGGCTTTTCAAGATGGCTCGACCCGTTTTCGATCGATTATCTAAGATTCTGTAGCGTCACAAATTCTGACATAAAGGTGTTTAGCCGTCACATAAAGTGCCCTATTGACCTAGTAAAATGCGAGCTATTTTGAAGATTTGTCCAGCCAACCTGAGTGACATTGTTTTTCTCTCTTATGTGACGCAGACGAAGTTGCGCGCGCGGGTCAGCTAGTTATAAATAAAAGGCGGGGTCCCGAATACTTTGCCGCTCTTGCTTTTTTTAATATCCCATCAATTTTAGGCACAGACAATAAGTATACCGTTCATTCAATAAAAAAAAAGAGCGGGAAAAGAATGCGGCAATCTTTTTTGATTTTCGAACTTACAAGTTCGAGTAGAACCTACAAGTTTTCAATTTAACAAGCCCTGTAGATTTTTTTTTTGATAAACGCAATTTACACGAACTTGTGAAAACTTCGTTGTAAAGGGTACCTTGTGAACGATTTCAATTTACTTAAATTGTTAATTGTTAATTAATTTATAAGCTATGTTATTCTTGTTCAGATAACTGCGGATTTAAGTGGCAGCTTAGCAACCAGTCAACTACGGTTTGGAGCTCAAATTAATAGTTATATCCCTACTAACTTGCCAATAAGTTTCTATTAGTTTGTAGGGCACTGGTATCCGTGACCGTGCCTTTCATCAGTCTTCTCGTTGTCACACGGTATAAAAAAGTGTACTAGGTATAAGTACAAAAATAATTTAACTTTATATGTTTTTCTATCTATTCAAGTAAACGAGGTACCTACCCAAGTAACGATACTTACTCAGAATTTTCCTTAAATTCTATGACAAGCATTTTGTCTTGTGACTAGTGGTAATACAAACTGTGGATTCTCACAGGAAAATGTAAAGTAAATTTTAACTACAAAGTGGAGTTTTCTGAGACTTGCGTCACCCTTTGTCCTCTGAGCTAGGTTTACATTATTGACCGTTTATATTCATGTCTCTAGTTTTCTAACACAAAATGGCCGAATCAAATGGCGACCAATACCTACAGAAGGCTTTCTTAACAACCTCTAAGAACATGAAATAATGTATGAAGAAGTGTGTTTGGTTTTGGGCTTTAGCCAGCCGCAGGGCTACCTACGTTTACGGCGTCCGCGTGATGTTACTTATTTATGTGTTTGTCACTTTCGTATCACAATTCACAAGCGCCGCGCCGCTAGCATCAACTTGTACAACTTTGGTGCCCCGCCTTTCCTGAGTCGTCGGACTTTGTACATTGAACCAGGATTTACCGACGATAGTTTTAGATAACTACCTACTCGTATCTGCATAGTAGGTAATCATTTTTGTCGTAACCTTGACTTGTAGATCGGTACGGTCTGCGACGACACAGTCTAAACGATATTTTTTTTTAAGATTTGATCATGTCATCCCCATAGTTACCAACAGACATATTAACTTAAATATTCACCTCATAAGTACCCTACTTACTTAAGTATTTATATTATCTACCTACGTTTTAAAGCAAATCAACTATTATTGTGTACCTACTTAAGTATAATTAATTATGAATCTCATTTCTGATCATGTTGGAACCAGTAACACTAGTTATCTATCATTGTCTCCAAAACAATGTTTTATCAATCACATCAAGTCACCGTATTGTTTGAAATCACAAACACGTTTAACAACCGTAATAGTGACTTGACAAAACATTAGGTAGGTAATTATATAAGCAGTTTAATGACATAAAATAAATGTCATTATGATAGGGTGATTATTACGCTGACGATAAATCTGCTCAAACGCCTTCTTAATATTTATACCTACATTTAAATTAATACCTACCTAAAAAGGAGAAATAAAATGTTCCTATCACTATAATAGCTGCTACCAGTGCTACCCTGTATGGAGTGCTGGAGAACGTAGGTACACCAAAGTGTTCTGACCACAATCAAGTACATACTTACCTACGTAGGTACTACGATCTTTCTTCATGGTTGTTGCGCAAATAAAACTACACCTGCCTATTACACACAGTCAATATAATTTGACCTAACCATAATAGGTATTAGCTTGACCTTGCATTGCCAGTAATCGCAAGACAACAACCACTTACGAGCATTAGGGCGCACGTAGAACACGTAGAACGCTGGCTATCGGCGCCGATCTGACAGCGCTTATCGGAACGCACCGGGCAGGCACTTGGTAGCCAGTCTCTATACTTTGTGCCGAACCGCCGACAAGCTCCGACCTGCTTATCGGCGCTGGTTTGGCTTCTTCTTTGTCCTGGGGGTCTAAAATGGCCGCTTTAGCGCAGAATCGTAATTGAATCACGTTCAAAAAATTAAATTCTTAGAATGGTCTTTGTAGCCATTACAATAAAGTCCATTTTAAGAATTTTAAATTTTGTTCAATAAAATGAATGACGAAAATTAAAAATTCCAAACAAACAAACTCTTTGTTTGTTTGTTTGGTTGAAGGTATCTCACGAACTACCGGAACGAATCTCAGGAACTACCGGCTCGAATTCAAACATTCTTTTTGCGTTGGATAGTCCATTTATCGAGGAAGGCTATAGGCTACATAACATCACGCTATGACCAATATGAGCGGAGCAGCAATAAGAAACGTTCCCAGCGGGAAAAAGCTTCCGTTGAACAGGCGATGCGTTGCGATATCAAATCTTCAATGCAAATTCGCCATTCAAGAAGCAAAGAGCCAAGCCAGAAATCAGTAGTTAGCGTTCTACGTGGTGTACATGGCGCACCGGATTGAAAAACGTCGCCGTTATGTAATACGGCGTCCTCACGTTCAGCCGGATTGTGGTAGCTATCCGTTCCACAAAGCGGCGTTCTAGACGCTGGACGCCTTATTGTCAGCAAAAGAAACGACCGAATAAAATACTGAAAATTTCGAAAATAAGACGTAGTCTACGTTGGTGACTTTATTTCAGCCAAATTGTAATCTGGCGGAACGTGAAGAAGAAGCCGCATTACTTAAGAGCGACGCGCGACGTTTTGGAATCCGGGGCGCCTTTATGTAATACGGCGTGTTATACGATAGGCCTGCGACATATAGGTACATAAGCCCTTAGGCACAGTTGTCCGCATCTTGATGACATTAATCTGGCCTAGCGGTCACTATCAAATAATTATATTTGCCCAAGTGTACCGACGTGTTTTCAGAGGCTCGAGCTTCTAAATTCCGGGTTGCATCGGAGAAACAACATGAAAAAAATGAAATAAATACTTCGCCCTACGATCTGGCAATAGAACCCACGTGGGACGTTCAGCGACGAGACCAAACGGTTCAATCACGTCATTTTATCCGAAGAGGTGTGCCTACCTAGGTAGGAACATATGAAGCCTAAACACCAAAGCCAACTGACGGCGACTTTTCGGGTTTTACCTAAAAAATAAATACTTAATAATAAATTCATAAATGCCTAGTTTTTACAACTTGTAAAGTAGTTTCTACAAATGAGTTAGGTGGAATTCCAAACGAGTCTGACAACATCGGTAGGTATACATAGGTACAACATGTGCTAGCTGAACAACTTTAACATCATCAATCACATACCAGAGATGTTATTCAAATTAAAACTAAGGCATCTATTAAAATACTTACGATAAAATCAGGGTATACTGGGAAGAACTCATTATAGATACCTCATTTTCTCTGTGGTTTTTTTTTTGGTGAAAGAAATACCTAAGTAGGTATTTCTTAAAAAATGAAATAATAAATTTACTTACCTACCTACCATTTTTAACTGAAGGTCAATCACCTAATTTTACGGAAGTTTTCAGACATTAGGTAAGGTGAAGGAAACTGCGTGAATCTTTAAATACTTCCTGTAATTTAATTCGCCTACCCACGAGTAGTAGGTTCTTAGTAATAAGTAAGGACAAACAAACATAATAATTTTGCATTTGTTAATATTTTTCACAGTGTCATGTCATTTTATAACAGCATCGTCTTTTACAGATATATTGTGAATCACAGGACAGCTACCAGTCTGCGTCAATAGACAACACTCTAGTCTAGTGCAATCGTGAAGTCACTAGTCTAGTTAGGCACTCCATTATGGCAATTATGGCATCTATGCATCAAAGCCGTAGCCAGGAATTTTGCAATTCCCTGGGAGTTCGGGAGAAATTTTATTTTCAAGAAAACAGACTGAAATTGAGGATTAGACTAACTAACTTACCTACCTAAATAATAATTTGTAGACAGAGAGTATAAGACAATAAATAAATATTATGGACTGTTGTTACTAAACCAAGCTTATATCTAAGAATTCAAAATCTAATTGGATTTTATTAGGGTAAACTCAGATCAACAAAAAAAGAAAAAAGATCCTTTTTTTGTTGATCTGAGAAGGTAAATGTTGCGCGCTAAGCGCTTTACAGAACTTTTAATCGCTTTAACATTTATGATCTTTTTCTCCAACTTTCTTAATTAACGCACACTCGTAGTCTTTCATAATCAGAACATTAAATATTTACATAAAAATAAGGATGTCGTATGTCTTAAAGATCCGGGCCAGCCCCGGATCTAAGGGGCTAGCTCGCCGTCTGTGCATCTTATGACGACAGGCCATAGATATCATTTTTAATATTTCTGTGCGACAGGCCGTGTCGACGGCGCGTTCGTGATCCTCGTGCCCCTCAAAGAGATGTCAGCATATTGACGGGGCCCGCAAGGATCGAAGCCTGCCGGGGCTGGGACTGCTCGAAAGAGACCGTGGCCCCGGAACATAAAACATGAAAAGGTTTTCGTCAGTAAAAGTCGGACACTCCCTCCGCTCCGCCCAGAGTGGAAGGAGTCACTTGATGATTGCCCAACCGAAAAAAAGGGCTTGTCCGTACCACTGAACTCCGGGAGAGATTACTTTGCTAAACCCGTCTGGGGCGACAAACTAGACCTAGGGAGATACAATCTGCTGGGCAGCTCCTGGCGAGCTGTTGGGCAGTCCCCAAGGACCCGATCTCCTGGAAGACATCCTGTTCCTCACCTCTGACTTGCCATTATTGGGCAGTCGGGCTGAACACTGACGAGGAACAGAGTTCTCACCTCTTTTTTGCCTTTATTAGCTGGCTTGAGTGGAGTTTCCCAAAAGCAAACATGCTCGGAGGAAGGAAGTATTCCAATAAGTGTTGATAGGGATCTTGACCGTCATTCCGGCTTCCCAGTAAGTTCTGAACTGCTAATAGCCATGAAATACATCTTCACTCCTTAACCACGTTAGGATATGTTACTCCCTTTGCTGCTACGTCACCTAGTGAGTGCAAGCGATAGTTTTTCAGAAACCCATTTATTATGGGTACAAGTCATCCCCTGTATTTCACGTATGTATTTATTGTACATAGAGCCTTGCTCTATGTAAGCAAGGGCCATTGTCGTTACAAAGCTATAGAAAACCATCCAGCCCACGAAATTAAAATTTTGACATTTTTTTTGCAATTTGCAGGTCAGTGATCACAATCATCAAAACAACCCTCCAAGTTCATGTATCGATTTCGAAATTTGGATAGCTATCCAAACGGAACAACGCACACTCACAGTCACAGATAGGATGGCCTACCGTAATAAGTATAAGGCATCGTTCACACCAAACGTATAGTCGGCCGCCGATTTCGCAAATGTTTGAAAAATAAAAGCGAATCAGCCGGCGGCTGAAATAAATCTTTCATACATTTTGTACTGGATACTCACAGTCGGCGGCTGATTATACGCATTGGTGTGAACGATCCCTAATAGTGAAACCTGGATAACTAAAAAGTAGGTAATCTTTAAAATATAGTCTCAGTAAAAGAGGTAAAATAAATACACTTACTGTCTCAATTATAGATGTAACTATGATGATAAAATCGAAAGAATGAATCCCAGATACCTATAGAGGTTTGGCTTGTCCCACTAACAGAGGTAATTCAGTGCTAAAGTGTCGGGACCTCGGCATGAGTTCCAGCTATGGAGGTTTTTCACTTAGCCAGGTCCCACTTAACCAAGTTTCACTGTATATAGTATTGTACTATATTTCGGGTCTACGTACTATAATATACTGTAGAAGAAATATGTAAGTAGTACCTACGCAAATATATTTTCAACACCGAAATCTAAATCATCATTCATCAACAGACATCTGTCAAAAGTAAGTACCTAGGTATACAACATTATTTTTTGTTTATAATAAACCCGAAAAGGGGTCATTGTACTCATCATTTTGAACAACTTTTTCTATGGGACGAACCTTGAAATCGCGAAAAAAAAATCAGCTGTTCCCTACATTTATGTTCGCATAACTCGTCAAAATGTAGGGAACAGCTGATTTTTTTTTCGCGATTTCAAGGTTCGTCCCATAGAAAAAGTTGTTCAAAATGATGAGTACAATGACCCCTTTTCGGGTTTATTATAAACAAAAAATAATGTTTTTTTTAGTGTAAACAAAAAATAACCCTGTATAATGAGTAAATATTGTACTTACTGAGTGTACTGACAAAACTACAAGCCAAAAATGCAGACATATTTAAAAAAAAACGAAAACAACTTCCGTAATTTCAGTCCTGCTCTTAATTCGCGCCAATTAGGCATTCAAAGGACATTTTGGTCATGAATTTGAAATGGCGAGAAGATACAGAAGTGGTCTAGTAGATAAGTAGTTCATTTATAAAAAAACGTCAATTTATAAAAATTAAAATATTGATTTAATTGAATGTAATAAAGCTTATGTAAGTAAGTAAGTAGGTAGCTACATGAGACTTTTTTTTCTGCAAGAAGTGCAACTAAATATATTTTTATAAAAATAAATAGATAACAAATGAATCTTTGTTCTTTTTTTTCATAAAATCGGTACTTTACTTGTTTGGGGTGTAGGTAGGTACTTAATTTTTGTAGCTTATTTTGAAAAATACTATATTTTGCTAAAGAAATGTTGGCAACCCTAGTCACAGACATAATAGGTAAATTCGGTAAATTAGATCTGTCTATAATGTACCTATTGGGCTGAATATAAATTGTAGGAATGCACTTTGAGATAAGACTTCACGCAGTAGGTATTTCGAATTGCTTAGCAAATGGCGCAACGCAACCCGTGCGAGTCAACGCAACTGAGGCAAACTCGGTCGGACGACTCGTCTGCTACTCATGTCCGCTCTCGCGTCCACGTCAACAACGTCATCACAAGTCACAACCGCGACACGGTGGCGGTGGGTACGGGCAGCGGCGAGCCACAGCGCGGCGTGTTTTAATTTGAATAAAAGTTCACACTGGTGGAGTTATCCTTTCGTTCATCGAGTATAACTTGTACCGGGGAGCAAATTACGCAAGCACGTAGAGAGCGAAGCATACGTACACGGCAGGCTTGTACAAGCAGCTACATAACAGTTTCGCTTGTAACTAGCGCCAGAGCTCACGTTCGACACCCCTTCGGCTCTGTTCGGCAACACTCGTTGTAGCTGTCGTGTCGGCAGACCGTGTCGACGACTATCGTTCTCGCTCACTCGTAAAGTTTTATTATCACATTACCAAACCAAACTAGAAACGAACCGTCACGTCACTTCTCACTTCATTCAGTGTCAGTCAGTGCAGTGTGTATAGTGTCGTGACTTGAGGCGTACTGTCGCCGGATGTGCCGATTATAAAGTCCTGTCGAAAAATAAAGTCTGACAGGTGACCTTGTACCTTATTGAAGAAAGTGATTATTACCACGTAATAGCGCTAAAGAAACATAACCTACAAAATGTCAGACAGCGCACAGGACGTTCTGAAGGATGCGGCGGCCGGCGCCGCTGCTGCTGCAGCCGCTGGGGGATCACTATTCAGCACGTTTGATATTATTGTTCTCGTTATCTTACTGGGAGGCACTATTTGGTGGCTGTATAACTCAAAAAAGGAGAACAAGAAAGATGAAATACTGCTCAGTAAATATTCAATCCAGTAAGTGTATTTTGTACAAGTTTGTGTTTAGTCGGAATGGGAACATACTTTCCTATTGCACCTAATAAGTAGGTACTAACTCTTAATGATTCTGAAATCCACTTTATCTAGTTATCTTCCAAAATAAAACGTGTACAAAGTAAAACATAAATCGTGCGATGATTTTACAACAACGGCAATTAAAATTTTATTGGAGATTACGCTTATAACCTTGCTTATTACTTCCATTATCATTGTCTTTTAGAAACATTGTATTGTTAAATTACGTTTGATTGAAGCGTGACTTTACATGTTTTCAGTGCTACTATATTTTTTTAAACCAATGCCCGTCCAGGATGTAATACACCATTAAATTGTACGGTTAAAGATTAATTTAAGATTCTGCATAAAGATTTTTTATACAGCTGCAATGGGTAAAAAAATGTAGAGAGAAACAAACAAAACCACAGCGTGCGACCGTGCGTTGAGAATATTGTGGTGTAGTGTTGAGTTGTACTGTAGAGTGCAGCCATCAGCGCCGAGCGGCCACAGGCCACAGGTTTACTGACGTCATTAGAAAATACACGACTCAGTTGTTTTTTTTTCTCAACAGGATACATATATATATATACAGGATATGACAATAGGTACAAGTTTGCTGAGTAATCTCTCATGCAAAATTAAACTTTAACGTTTGCACGATCTTTTAAATCTATACAAATAAATAAAACTGAGTAGGTTCACAATAAGCAAATAAATGAAATACCTACCTAGTATTTTCAATAATTTCATGCGTACGAAGTTCGCTGGCACACTAAATAATATAAAAACAAAAGTAGGTAGGCACCTAATAACATTAAAAAAAAAATGAGGCAAGAATTTTATTCAGATCATCATACCCACCTTCATCATTTAGGTCGGATAAAAAAAGTTTAATTTTAAGTCCCACGAAAAAAGGATTCGAATTGTAAGTTGTTTGTTACCGATTGTGCTATAGAGATACCTATCAGACACGTGAATGTCAAAGGAAAAATGCATTGACTAAATATTTTGATACCATGGTACCTATTGCATAATTGGGATCAGGCTTCCGAGCACGATCACCGATAAAACTCATGGCAACAGTAGTCATTGGCCTTGACAGTTTCGAAATTACTTATGTAACCTTACAGTTATCATTTTTGAACACAGCGATAATGATTATTTATTGTACACTGTGTAAGGAAGGACTATCTGACAGAACCATCACTATTAGAGAATTAAAATTCCAAGTCTATTTGGCGATCAAGCGGTCAGGGTCAACGTCAATTAAATCAGTGGATAATGTTCGAACAATGCGATCGCGTTGACTGACTTTTAAGTACCTCATTCGTCAAACGGTTTTGTATTGAATAAACTTTACTAATATACATATTAGGTTTACGAAGTGTGTGAATAAACTTCACTTTTAATACATTTTGCTTGTGAAATGGTCAGACAGATATGTGAGGTTTTTTTTATTTAGTCTCGGCAAATAGCCTTCATGCATTTTTAATTCACTCTCGGCTCCATTCCATAATCGTCTCAATGACAAACTTTACTCACTTGTATTACCTACATACACGTAATGTAGGTGCAATTGCTTAATTTATTAAAAGTTAAGTCTTGACTTGAACTGAATTTGATCCGGCTCGAAGGAACAAAATACATATGTAGGGGTATATTTTTCTAAATTTATAATGTTCAGTCTCATTGCCGAATACAAAATAGAGTTCGTTACGGCAAATGGCCTGATGGCCACGATTCCGGCGGGCTTTAATCAAAAGTCAGTACTCCTCGATACGGCTCGCATTGTGAGAGGTTCTTGTAGGTATTTTGTGCGCTAACCAAACCTACATTATAGAACGAAAGTTGATCAAAATTAAAACGAACAGAATCTTTAATACACCCACAATTCATTAAGAACGATCGTCCGGACGAGACGTGAACTGTCTGTGTAGCTAGGTCACAAGTCACAACACAATGTCAAGGTGTATTATGGAGCTATGCTCTTAAGTTTCTTTAAAGCATATGATTAGAAAAAGAACTTGAGTGACCAAGCTTGAAGAATCGAGATCTTGTTACAGTGGCCGACCTGGGGCCCAATCCTGCTATTTTTATAAATTCGTCACTCCAACACGATTCCATTCCCATCCCATCTGCTAAATTCACAATGGTCGATCAATGGTCTCGTAAATAAAATTGTGTTTTAATGACATTGTATTGCCATTATTATAAAACCCTTACTACAAATGGTTTTCTAAATCTGCTATCAAATGCGAACATTTATTCATGCCAGATTTCATTTATAAAAGATTTTATTAATGTACGAGATTACCATTCTATGGCATTTCTTTCAATGGACTGTCAGTTGCTGGCCATTGAAAAGTCATAATGACGCCATTACATTAGTAGATTACCAAACTTGTCAAAACTTGACAGAACTTGATCATTATGAAATCAATGATCGACTATTCTGACACTATTGTAATAGCAGAATTGAGGCCCTGGGCCCCGATTCTCGTATTGTAATAGTGCCAGACAAGTTTAGTGATCTACTAACATCATGGCGTCATTATGACTATCCAATGAACAATCACGGACATTAAATTGAAAGAAATAGCTTATAATAGTAGTCTCGTACATAATGACAAATGAATGACTGACTTACGCGATAATCTGCCAACATTTTGACAGTTCCTTTGAGAATTAGAGCGGAAATTTGCTCAATTAACACTATTTTATATTGCAATCTATATAGGCTTCTTTAATAAAGATAATTTAAAACACTTTTAAGAAAATAAATCTAAACACCGGCCACTAGAAATAAAAATAAATAAATATAAAGTATAAATGTCACATTTGACTTTGACAGCTAAACAGATACAATGAGTTGGATAGTTGCAAATTTATCCACTTTCCACATTACTTTTTATGTTTTTTGGTTTTTTGCTATTTACGAACTTCTTACTACTTCAGATTGCTTTCATCACAAATAAATAATATGATAAATAAATAAATATATATACTTATATGAAATCTGGCATGAATAACAGTTTAAAGATAATAGTATATTTTCAAAAATCATTTCTATTAACAGGTTTTTTTTAATAATGGCAATACAACAATGTCATTCAAACACAATTACGAGACCATTGATCGAACCGCTATGATAAATTTTGCAGAATATGAACTTTAAGCAAAATGGCAGTGGAGATCCCATTGTCATTCATCAACAATTATGAGATCAATGAAAGACTATCGTGACACTATTGCAATAGCAGAATCGGGGCCTTGGTAATTAGTGGCAATGTCACAGTCACAGGGCGACGGCCCATGGAGCAGATAAGTCCGTATGTAAATTAGTAGTCCGATATGTTGGACTAAAGATTCTTAAAAATATACCTGCCATGGAATTTAAGTGCCAATAAAAAAAGAAACCTGACATTCCGTATTTTTAGAGACCGTTAAAACACACATACTTAACAGACTAAATTTTAGACACAAGTAGGTACTAGAAAGAAAGAAAGAAAAAGCATTTATTAGCCCGCACAGGACAAAACACATAAAAATTATCAATATTAAAGGCAGGCTCGGCAGGTTCTAGGTAGTGCTTATAAATAAATGAACCGCTGCGGAAACAACTTTGTCTTATACGACCAAAAAATCCTAAGTATTAAAAAATAAAGTTACTAAGTTATCGTATCCTTACAACTACAAGTACGATCCGCTGAATGCATGAAAATAGTAAGTTTTTTTACGTATCAAAGAGTTCCTGTACCTACTTATAATAGAATTTATTCTAATGTGAAAAGGGGTCACCAACTTTCATGAAAAAGTCATTGAATAGTCTTGCATGAACGTTGGAGGGCTGTATTGATGATTTTGATCATTATAATTCTGTCTGTAATTACATACCTACGTCATAAACCTGCGAATCATATTTTAATCAACATACAATACAACCTAGCACCGGCCTGCAAGTTGCAAAAAACGTAAGAAAATCTGTATTCCGGAGGCTACCCTGGAGGCCCTGGAGCATCCACTTTAAATTACAATACCGACTGTGGATCTGGATACGTGTCAGCTTGTGATTTCTGTATTCCTCACATCACATCCGAGCATTTGAGGCTATTGAATGGTGTAATAATCAATGTGTTCGACTCCTGGCTAAGAATATTGATTCATCAAAAATTCAATGATGCAGTTTTAGTTTTTATCTTACTTGGGCCCTAGACGCCGTTGAGTGTTATTTTAGTCATTCCTCATAGTTTCGGATTTGGCCATCAACAATTCCAAACCAACTTGAAATATTCACCCTGTACAGAGGTACCCAAGGTACACCGAGGAATTCATTCATGATGAATAAAAAAATAATTGTACCTACCTAATATTAAAATTTCAAAGTTAAAGGGTAAACCAATCATCATTAATGATATCATGTCATTAAACACAATCTTATTGGATATCATTATTGATTGTAGGCAAGTACCTACGATTTGAATCGCGTGTTTAAACGTATTTCAAGTAGGTAGGTAAACTTTAGTTCTAAGACCTTCATTTTTCGCTTTCTTATCGTATATATATTGGAGAACTTCAGACGACTGTGGAACTATCCATTGTGTGGTCATTTAATTGAATTTCTACGACTAGAAGAAGACTAAAAATGTCAAGCGAAATACCTAGGTAGGCATTGACCGGAGAACCGGGTATAAACTACAGAAACGCAATTTAACGGCTTTCATCGTCATCATACAGAAGCGCATAATAGACTGACAGAAGCAGTTTTGCCCTTCCAGGTTTTTGAGTTTGCCAACCAACCAATGTGTAAACAATACTCACTTAACTTTTTGCAAATTCGGTCACACACAGACACGGAATTTAATGGATTTCATGGTCACCAGAAACGCATAGACTTACAGAAGCGCATTAATGGACTTCCAGAAGCAGTTTCAGCCTTCGATGTTTCTTAGTTTCGCAATCAACCAATTACAAAACTTTTTTTTGGAAAATGCAATATTGCAAGATTAAATGAGTTCAAATATCATTGCCCACTTCTAAATTCTGACGGTTATTATTAGTATAACTTGGACATTCGTTGTCAGTGAATGTAAAATTATATACGAATGGTAATTTAAAACCCAAGTCGTTTGACGATTACGGAAGTTCAATGCTTCCCCTCTCAGAAGGTAAGAACCGAAGAACCCGGAAATAAATTAGATGTTAACTTTGCCTCACTCTATTCTTGATACTCGTATTTATAATATCAGCCTGGCTGGCCTTGGCGACCTTGGGTTTATACAGAATAATATTATGTATATTTATATACTTAACTGACTTTAAATAAAGCGACTTAGCTGAATATTAACTACTTAGGAACTGTTTCCTGTAAATAAAGATTCTTCTCTTTCCTACTGAGTTGTGGGGGACATAAAATATAGGCTTGTATAAGCTCCATGTGAAATACTGGTAGGTACCTATTCAGCTGCATCCTGTAAGACAGGAAGCCGACCCCGACATGATGTATTTGGAGAAAGGTTAGGATGTATTATCATGGTCTTCACTAAAATGATTGAATAAAGTATTTTTTTCGGTCTCTTAAAAGACTTAAGATAATTGTTTTAAATTGGTTTTATAATTTGCCATTTTAATTTGATGATAGGTAGGTATTGCTATAATGACGGACGAGGCACTCGTCAAAGTAATCTTCAAATCACACGCACACAGCATGACATCACCGAGTCCGAACCTGAATACAATATACATATAATTATTGGTTCGTTATCGCTATCCGACACCTGTGAAACCAAAAGTGTTAGGTTATCTGGCAGATAAGTTCCTAATAGGCTAACCGACACTTTATCCGCAACCGGTGAAACTGGCCCTAAGCCTTTCTAAAAACGAGTTAGTAATTTTAGATTTTTATTACCAATTAGCTTCGTTAAGTAGCAGTGTGCTTCAGTTGAACTTTCCTAACTTCAAGCTAATGAAGTACCTGATGAGTAATGACTACTCATCAGGTACTAACATTATGGTACGAATGCTGCGCTGCTACTAACTAGTCTTCCGGCACGTGTCATGAAGTAGGTACCTACCTAGTTAGAATACACACACGGAATAAAACCAATGCATCATTAGTCTCTTGCCCATAACCACAGAATAGAAAACGCCATAACCATAGTCATTTGGGGTGGACACAGCATGTCTTGTTCCATACTTCTACGGAATAAAACCAATTAGGTACTTACGGACGAAAATAAACTATTTTGAGAATCATCAGCAGCTTGGTGGGTAAAGTTCTACTCACAGATTTTTTTGTACTTCAGAACGAATGTTTTATACTAAGTTCTAAACAAAAAACAAAATAGGTACTCGTAACAGCACTTGAGACCACGCAACCGTTCGTATACGTAGGTATCTACCATCTATACCTACTCCATAAATACCTAGACATAAGATTATGAAATTATCAAATATATGAAATCACACATTATTTACAATGTGACGCCAGATAAAAATGCTTGGCACGTAGGCACACATTATGATAATGTTAATGATACTTAAATAATAAATACCTACGTACTAAGCATTTACGAATTACCTACCGTGTTTACGTAAAGGTTGAATGAATTACTTACTTTTAATTTGGTTAGCATACAATAGAATCTGTAATAATAAGCAATTGGGACCTGTATACACACATAATACTTATAATGATATTCGCTAATCTCACAAAACTGGTCACGTAGCTACGTCGTCGCTAGCGTGACAATGCAAAAACGTTAAAAATAAACTATATAGGTTATTATTTCGATATTCTACACAACTTTTGTAGGTAGGCGGTAGCAAATTAGTTGCACAGTTTTTCTTTTAAAAAAGTGTTCTCTGTGGGTCTACTGGGGTCTACTCTTGCTGCAGAATGTCCGATTCGCAAAATGCCAGGGCCCCGATTCTGCTATTACAATAGTGTCACAATGCACTATCATTGATTTCATAATTTTTGATGAATGAAAATGGGAAATCCACAATTCATCATAGTGGTTCGATCAATGGTCTCGCAATTGTGTTAGATTACAATGACATTGTTGTATTGCCGTTATTAAAAAACCTGTTAATAGAAATGATTTTCGAAAAAACACTATTAAATTTAAACAGTTATTCATGCAAGAATTTCATTCAATTGTATTTTTACATAGGTATTATTTTATTTGTGATAAAAGCAATCTGAAGTAGTAAGAAGTTCGTAAATAGCAAAAAACATTAAGTTATAACTACAAACTTTACCTTACTTTACTTTTTGTAACTATAAATATAAACTTTACAACTCCATTTAAATATCTGTTTAGCTGTCAAAGTCAAATGTGACATTACTATTTACTGACGTTTTGTTTGTTTTTATTTCTAGCGGCCGGTGTGTTTTAAAAAATCTTTATTAAAGAAGCCTACATTTATTGCAATTCAAAATGGTGCTAATTGAGCAAATTTCCGCTCGAATTCTCAAAGGAATTGTGAAAATGTTGGCAGATTACCGCGTAAGTCAGTCATTCATCATCATTCCATGTGCTATGGAACGCGCTAACCCTTGGCATTAAAAAAGCTGAAAGCAAAATGGCTTTCAAACGAACAGTTCGGAAATACTATTTGAAGTCAGGCTGAATTACTCACAAGCTAGTCGTAGTAATTATTATGAGGTTTCGCGTATTTTGAACTATTTGTATGTATTTTAATATGTATTAGTTTATTTCACCTTATCTGTAATATATGTGTATTATTATGTATACTTACTATTTGCTTATGTACTTCTTTCGATTTGTTAACAAAATGGCATTGTTCTCATTGATGTTTGTTAATCAGGGCCCAGGGGCCGTATTTAATTTAAGATTCACTTCGAGTGATTCAAAAAATCACTCGAAGTGAATCTTAAATTCGTGCACGAAAGCAAAACTTATACGAAATGAATTTCGATTGCTCCAAATTTTACGTATTTTTGAAGTAATAGAAATGAGTGTTGCCCTAAAACTCGAATCTTATAACATTTTTCATTTCACGCAGAAAAATAAAAACCGGAAAGCCATAACTCGTTGATTTAAAAAACCAACGAAGAGAGAAGGTGGAACGGAACGTTAATTAAAAAGTTACAATGTCATTGTCTGACGTCTATCATTGGGATGTCGATATTTTTTTCTTTAGTTTCCCTTTTTTTCCCGGTTGTTATTTGTGGTGGATTTGTTTTTGAATTGTTAAAGAAAGTACGTAGAAAATGGGAAACGACAAAAAAAAGAATCAGTCAACAAATCTTCACTTGTCAGTGTCATTCTCACTCTCATTTCTACTGGTACAATATCGGAAACGAGTGGGTCGGAGCACTCGTTGCAAAATTCACGGGTATGAATATTCAAAAATAGCGATTTTAGGGATTCGCATACGAATTCTGCGATTTCGTACACGGAACTTGCTTCGTACTTTGGAATTCTATTGATTCAAAAATACGGCCCCAGGGCCTCGATTCTGCTATTACGATAGTGTCAGAATAGGCGATTATTGAAGTCACAATGATCAAGTTCTGTCAAGTTTTGACAAGTTTGTAATCTACTAATCGTCATTATGACTTCTCAATGAACAACCACTGAGACTCCATTGAAAGAAATGTCATAGAATATTAATCTTGTAAGTACATGAAATCTGGCATGAATAAATTTTCGCATTTAGTAGTAAATATCGAAAATCTTTTGTACTAATGGTTTTATAATAATGGCAATACGAAAATGCCATTAAAACACAATTTTATTACGAGACCATCGACCGACCATTGTGAATTTAGCAGATTACGAACTTTAAGCAAAATGACAATGGGATGAGAATGGAATCGTGTTGGAGTGACGAATTTATTAATATAGCAGAATTAGGCCCCAGGTCGAAAACACTAATTACTTTTAAGAGCTTCTTAGCGTGTTGATGAAAGAAGAGTACCTACCTGTAATGATAATAAGGATTGTCCATTTTTTTTTAAATAGTGAATGGTAAAGTCAAGTCTTATTCGCGGAATGTCCGATTGATTTCACCGAAGTTTGGCGAAATCAGTCAGGAATGACTTATTTAAAGTAAGTAGGTATTCTGTAAGTGTCGCCATATAGAGTAGGTAGGTATGAAGTTATGAACAAAAAAAAAACATCATTCAAAGATTTAGGGCCAGTTTCACCGGTTCCGGATAAAGTGTCGGTTAGTTATCTGATAGTTACTACCACTTAAAGGCTGGTTATAACTAATACTTTATCTACCAGATATCGCTATCCGACACCTGTGAAACCAAAAGTGTTAGTTTATCTGGCAGATAAGTTCCTAATAGGCTAACCGACACTTTATCCGCAACCGGTGAAACTGGCCCTCAATAGTTTTGTAATCTGAATAGATATAGATTGTCTAAAAGGCTTCAAAGGAACAATCTGAATAAAATAAATTAATTTAATTAATTTTCTACAGTCACATTCTAAATTATAATGCTTGATATATCTTATCAGGACCCTGGTGTTTCTTAACAATTCCATTGTGTTAAAGACTTCAGACTTTGTACCTACCTACTTAGCTATGGTTAGCTAATTACAAAGTTTCAAAGAAGTTGGTACTTACCGGTTAAATTGTGTGGAATCGAGACATAGTTTTGTAAAGGATTTAAAAGCCTGTCACAGACGTAGCTATACTATATCGAGATGTATATTATAGTATAGCAAGGTAGGTACCACACACGGGAGCTATACTATAATATACTTAATATATTTTGCCCTCACTTGGTCTGCCATCGTCCTTGCAAGCGGCTGATACTCCAAGGTAGCCCGCGAAATTCAATTTTTCTTACGTTTTTTTGCAATTTACAGGGCAGTGCTAAGTTGTACAATCAAAATATCGGTCGCGACTATAAGGCCTCTGCCTCGAATCTTGCGGGCAGCGGGTAAGGTGGCGACGGCGGCGCGGGCATAGCAGACCCGTTCTCGAACCTAAAATGAAATGCGAGTTTTATCGAAATTATGAAGAACGGAGACAATATCCCGACAAATTCTACGACTACATCAGAATTAGTGAATCAGAATTCAGTTCGTTTTTAATTTCTTCCCGTAACTGGTTAATTACTCTTCTGTTTTTACGGTTCATATCGTTGCTGTTCCATATCGGTGTCCTCTCAAAAATTCCTCAAAATAATTTCCTCTAACACGTCCGAGGACATTTCGACACGTCACAAAAGTAAATTGCACAACCACAGAAATATTAAAAACAGGAGAAGTGGCAAGGGGGCGTGTCGGTGACCACGTGGAGCTGGCCGCGTCGCTCAGCTATTGAAAAAATGGCCGTAACCGCGAGTTAGAGTGTCGTCAACCGCGTTCGTAAAAAAAACGATTATGCCCTCTTGTTCGGTGGTTTCGTGCAAAAATAGAAGCCAAGACAAAAACTTTAGAAGACAGGGCATCAGTTACCACAAGTTAGAACAAGTATTTTACAATATTTGGCTTAAAAATCACGAAAAACCATAATCCCTAAAATATATCTGACTTGTACTACTTGATTTATGTTTTCTTGTATTACTCCGACTGTATTATGTTTGCATTAAATACATTGCTTTTTTACAACCACCTTAGTCTGTCACTGAGTGACTGAACGAGCAATGTACATCTGACATAACGAAACATCATTAAGCCGTCATGTCGCATTGTGCGTCCGCTGCTCCGGTCCGCCGTATTTGAGCGCGAGCTAGTGATGTGCTCGTGGAGGTTTGACAAAGTCTGTCGACAAGAAAGTGGACTGCGAATTGTTATATTACTATTTCAGATTTTTTTTCAATTTGTTAACTCTTGTAATCCGGTTGGAAGGCCGATGTGGTTCTATGCTTAATTTTCTTTTTCTCTTTGACAATTCAAAAGAGCCTGTAACTGGCCTAATTGAAAGAAATGCTTTGATTTTGATTTTGAACTACGTGTAACTGTGTCATTTGATTTTTAATTGATTTTAAAGTAATTTTATTCATTGAATAATGTTTGTAGGTTTCATATTATTTTTATTTACTTTATTTCCCAATTCTTTATAAAAATAATCGATATATTTATCGATAACTCTTCGATTTAGTCAAGCACTGTGTCGTATCCGCCCCCGTGTCCCGACAACACACAATGATAATTGTTTTAGTGTGAGTAAATTATACGGAAAAAGTACGCTGTAGTTTAACAGATAAGGTTTGTATTTAAATGACAGAGTTATCGATGGCGCGTGTGTGCACTTGTTCGTAGTATTGTTTTGACAGAGCTCTGTGTGCAATATTAGCTTCATGGAGGGGCAACTGTGGCTTCATCGGTTTTCTATACATTTTGAACTCCACGCCATAATTATCTCCTTCTTTATTATATCTATGTGCACAACACTACAACGCAGACGCACGGGCGGTCACCGCTTGACTAAAGTACACCGTTCGCTGCCCGTGCCGCCTGTGGTGCCGCTGTTTTCGAGAGACCCGGTCCATTTGATTTTATATACTCTATGGATTTTACGCAAAAGATCCTGCCGCCCCCGCGCCGCCCCGCTGCCCGCAAGATTCGAGGCAGAGGCCTAACCCGTTTGTAGTTACAGACTTATAATCATCAAAATCATCATTGATACAACCTTCTAAGTTCAAACGGCTTTGACCGTGAAAAATTCGTTCATCAACTCTTATAAACTTGGATGGTTGTAATAATCTATATAATAATTTTGTGACGGGCTTTAACGTTGAATTAAATGATGTTGCTGTCACCGTAAAATTGTCAAACACGTTATACAAGGTTATTTTTTGTTTACACTAAACCCGAAAAGGGGTCATTGTACTCATCATTTTGAACAACTTTTTCTATGGGACGAACCGTGAAATCGCGAAAAAAAATCAGCTGTTCCCTACATTTATGTTCGCATAACTCGTCAAAATGTAATGTGTGTAATTTTTTTTTCGCGATTTCACGGTTCGTCCCATAGAAAAAGTTGTTCAAAATGATGAGTACAATGACCCCTTTTCGGGTTTAGTATAAACAAAAAATAATGTTGTATTACAATATAACGTGTTTGACAATTTTACGGTGACATTGCCATAATATGGCCATAGCCATACCTGTATAACTTATTTTGATTTTTACAGAATACTTAAGTGCTACCTATATAATTGTAAACTATAGCTAGGTAAGTAGGTACCTACTATACAAAACGCAATAAATAAAAATAAAGTAATGATTGGTTTAGGTTGAACCAGTTGAACGTTGAAAACCCACTTAAACCCGTTTTAATATTACGCGTTACTTTTAAAACTGCAGAAATTGTACGATTAAATATAAGAAGAATATTAACATTTCAAGGTAGCTAAAATAATCGTTAAATTAAATCTAAGCAATATCCGGAAATATAACCAATGTCAAACACGATTAAAATTATTATGATTTTACGTGCAATCTAAATAACACTTGTGCGTCTCCATAATTATCATTTGTCAGCTACAATACAATGTTAGTAGGTAAGTAGTACGGGTACTAGGTAAGTAGGTAGGTACATCTGCAAGTGCTAATAAATAAGTTCAATATTGATTAAATGTATTTCGCAAATTAGCATAGCTGTACGAAAGAGACTTCGTCAACCAGCAATGATTTATCTGAAAACTGTCGCTACAATGACTTTGCTATCTTTGCTAGACTTAGGCCCGTATTACAGAACATCGCTCAATACTCAAGCATTACTTAAAACTAGATTCAAGCCATTTGATTGGTTGAAACTAGTTTTAAGCAACGCTTGAGATTTGAGCGATGTTCTGTAATACGGGCCTTAGAATTTTAGAACGCTAAATATAGGTAGGTAGCTGACTATTTTAATCTTGGAAACCAATTGTTTAGGGTAAACAAAATAGTGGTAAATGATTTGACGCTTGAATAGGTACTTATGAATCCTATGATTTCAATAATAATTTTATGAACCTCCAAATACATTACTCAGCGGGTATCAGGTAGGTAATACCTATACCTGGATAGTAAATACGTGCTACTACTCACATCTAGATCTCAAACATACCAACGAAAATTTATTACTTATCTCTAAAATTGCGATAGAAGATTATTATGATAGTATAAGGAAGTCGATTGTGCCACCTGATACTGCAACATAATACTTTACAGTTGTCAAGTAAGCAACTAAGGCTAGGCTAGGCAGGTGAGTTGTAACAACTACACGTGATTTAAAATGATAACTAGGTAGGTACCTAGCTACCTACGTCACATGTCATTAGAGGACGGTTTCTTAAAACAGAACGAAAAAAACTTGAATATAATTTTGAGTTGAGTGGCAGCTGGTGAAGTGACTATGCCGCCCGCACCGTCTACGGGCTTTGTTACTCGTGTTTTTTACGACTGCCCAAAAAATGCAGAAGAGCTAAGTTTTTATAGCTAGTAGGTAGTTACATAATAATTTAAGTTTGTTTTGAAGTACTCATCTACTATTATAGACTCAAGAGACGCACAAGGCGGCAATTACGCGCGTTGTGATGTAAATAATGTACTTATACTGAATAAACATATAAAGCTCTCTGTCTCTGTCTCTGGTGTAAGGTCGTGTAGATGTGTACGACTGTACGCATTCAACGAGTGCTCACATAGGTTCTTACGTTCTTACTTAATTGATGCCTACCACAAGGTGCCCTTGCCCGTGTCACGTCTTGTTAGAATCGTTGCTGTTTTACTAGTAATAGTAAAATACCAAATTCTAAAATTAATGTAGACTACATTTGGGTGGTGATTTTGTGAACTCAGCGGTTCAGTTTAATTCCGTCATACTTGAGGGGAAACATCTTCTTCGAGAAGGGCGACAATGCCCGGTTGAAGAATTACAAAAACAAGTTGTTTTCATCACGAATCGTCTCGCGCGCAGGTTGACGGTTTCCAGCCTCCCGAACAAGCTCGTTTCCGAAAAGGCTTTAGCACCGTGGACCACGTTCACACGGTGCGGCAGGTTATACAGAAGACCGAAGAGTATAACCTGACTCTCTGTTTAGCGTTTGTGGACTACGAGAAAGCCTTCGATTCGATCGAGACCTGCCCCCGTATTCACAAACGCTCGGAATTTATTTCGATTCGGCAAATCGTATGTCTATCCCTTTTAGGCATAACGAAAACGAGCGAGATAGACATACGACTTACCGAATCGAAGCCTTGTGAATATGGGGTCTGGGCAGTTTCTCCAACGGTGCCAAATCGACTATCGGTACATCGAGGTGTAGAAGTGTTTGTACAAAAGCGCCACCATGTCAGTCCGACTTCATCGGCTGAAACCATCGAGGATCTCAGTAGAGCTTGCGGAAGAGTGGGTCTTAAAATGAACATGGACAAGACCAAGGGCATGTTGTATGTCCGTGTCACATCCACTCCTATCAGGAGCGGAGACTCTATACTCGAAGTTGTAGACGATTATGTGTACCTGGACTGGACCAAACAATCCCTTTAGGTTAGTCTAAGTTCGAGAAAGAGATCAATCGGCTGGACAGCGTTCGGGAAGTTGCGTAGTATCTTCTCGTCCAACTTACCGCAGTGTCTCAAGACGAAAGTCTATGACCAGTGTACTGTGTGTTGCCCTTGCCACTGTTGCCAGTGATTAACTGATAACATACGGAACCGAAACGTGGTCGCTCACAATGGGCCTCATCAGAAGGCTTAAAGTCACCTAAAGGACAATGGAGGGGGATGTGCTCGGAGTTTCCTGGCGTGATCGAATCAGAAATCAAGACAACCTTATGAGAACCAAGATTACTCACGTAGCTATATATTCTTCGGGTATTGCCAAAGTTATGTGGTAATGGGCAGCTGTTTTTAAAATGTCAGTGGGCAGAGCACATTGTTCGCAGAACGGATGGCCGATGGGACTGAAAAGTTCGGCGACCGCGAACCGGAAGACGTTGCGTTGGAAGGCCTCCCACTAGGTAGACAGATGACCTGGTGAAGGCGAGAATCCGCTGGATGCGAGTCGCACGGGACCGGTCAATGTGGCGACACTTGGGGGGAGGCCTATGCCCAGCAGTGGACGTCTTTCGGCTGAAATGATGATGATGAACTCAGCGATCCTTGTGCCGAAAGAGCTTCTATCAATTCAGTAGCAGACCAATATGCAGCTAGATCAAGGTCTTGATTCAGAAAACGATACTCCAGAACACAAGCTCGTCTATTGTTAGGAGGTCCACTCTCTGCTACTATTCATATTATATTTTTAAGATTTCATTTTTTAGAAGCACTATTCAGCCTCGTTCTAGCCTCTCGCTCGAAATAGGTAACTGAACTATGTTTCAAGACATATTATGGCTGTTAGTATGTCATATAACATTTCGAGATCAAACTCCGCTATTTAGGTTCTTATCTGTTTGTATCCTTATCATTCATTTTATTACGTACTACACCAAGAACCAACGCGAACGTTAGCGTTACATCAGTTGATAATAATAATTATTTTTGTTTTTTTTTTGTAAGTTCTTTATTTGCTTCCGTGTTTAATTCAACCAATGGCAGTCATTTCCTGATGAATGACGCAGTTCAATTTGGTTAGATTTGATAAAAAGTTAATTATGCATTAAAACAGTTTTTGGGACGATTACCTTTTTATTGGTTTTCCAGCCTTTTATCTGTCCAATTCGCATGATTGTCTGGTTATCTTAGTTTATCAGTGCATGACCCTGAAAACTTGTTCCTTTAACTGTAGGTATGTTAGTCGTATTCGCTTTCAGTTTCACGCTAAGAATGACTTTCATATTATCTAACCTGGGTAAATCCAGTTCTTAAACTTTCTGCAAAAGTTTAAGGAATCTCCGAACAAATCCCCAATTCTTAAGAAAATACACAAGTAGAGCTAAGATAATTATGTTAGGTACACACAAACTCAATGGTGTTTCTTCCTCAGGTCCACGCAATTTTTGTCCTATCCTAACCAAGCGCAACACTTTGAGGCGTCACTCATAACGACGCATGATGTTTCGCTTATATGGAGGGCTTAGGCAATTTCTTGACGTAAGAAATATGCTTTTTTTTCGTGCCACATCTCGAACCAACCAGAAATTGCTTTAAAGTTTTAAATCCAGTTTTACGCCATGCCTTTCCCAAGAAGTTACATATAAATAATGAGTAATTACTGATACAACCAACGTTATCTTATGAGTACTTAGTATATTTAATATTAATTACCGAAAAATAAAAATTTATCAGGTTGCTTACACAAGTACCTACTCGTTATATCCATATCATTAAGAATTTAATGATACACGTGCAGTTACGTCACAGACGACTGACTAGCTGGGTAGAGTAGGTAGGCACCTTCTATGTATTCATTAATTTACCTTTTTCCTGTAAAAAATACATGCAATATCAATACACTGTGTAGGATCTAGGATCCCAAACGTATAAAAGTTAAAAGAGTTTGGTTTACAAACTTAATCCTCCAAATAAGTTCTCGAACTGAATGGAGAACCACCGATTTCCACATACATACATATTCCTTCGACATACATAGATAATAATTATGTTTTTTTTGTCCGTAGGGCTGCGGGGTCCATCCAAGTTACAGAAAATTCTTTTATTAACAAATTAAAGTCATCTGGAAGAAGTTTAGTTGTATTCTATGGATCCCAAACGGGTACTGGCGAGGAGTTCGCTGGTCGACTGGCCAAAGAAGGCATACGATACAAGATGAAGGGCATGGTCGCTGATCCCGAAGAATGCGATATGGTAAAACATTTTGTTATGGTAAAACCTGCTGTTCTTATTTAGCTGATGGGTAAAACATTTAACAACAATACCCAACAGGGGTATTATTTTCTCAAACATTTTAGCAACAATAGTTGCTAAAATGTTTGAGAAAATAATAATGAAGTAAATTTTTTATGTACTTTTTAGGAAGAACTTATAAAACTCCAAGAGATACCTAATTCTTTAGCTGTGTTCTGTATGGCAACATATGGTGAAGGAGATCCCACAGATAATTCTATGGAGTTTTATGAATGGTTAAAGAATGGTGAACCTGATTTAACTGGATTGAACTATGCTGTAAGTAAATATAGTTTTTGCTTGAACTGTGAATAATTATTAATAATTATATATAAATAAGCGCTTCCAAACAGCCACCCAGTTTCTGGCCCCTTATTCACAACCATTCGACTCGCTTCCGAACCGAATCGAACGTCTTAGATGTCGAAGATGTCATCCAAACGCTATTCACAAATCCGCAATCGCATAATTTTGACAGTTCAATTCGACAAGAAGACTCGAATCTTTCCGACAGGTGTTTGCTGTCGGGAGTCATATCGAACAAAATTTAAACGAAGAAATAAACCATATTTCCAGATTATTTCAGTAAAATAAAAAATACCAAACTTTTTAAACACTGCCTGAAGTAAGTAAATTAAGTTTAATTATAGTCCGGTGTTTTTTGTGAGTTATTAGTTGTTTTATTGACCGTATTTTATTGATGGATCCGCATTTACATAAATTCAATGTGTTTACAAAAATGTGTAATTCGTTCTAGATTTTAGTAAACAAGCAAGAATTGTATACCACTGATATTAAACACTTTTTCAGTCATTTTTCCTTTTAAGAAAAAATAAAATTTTATTTAAAAAAAAAACACCGTTTCCGCTTTGCCAGTTTGACAGACGGCTGTTTACAAAGCTGGTATTATTCGAAATAAAGTTTATTTGAAAATTTATATTATTTTATTTCAATAAAATCATTTTGTTTCGTTTGCTGTCTATTAAGTAACTACCTGTATATTTACTTATATAAACAGAACGAAATATTCAAATAACCCAATTTTATTTACTACTTTTCATTTTCTACCACGATCATCTATTTACTACCATTTTATAGCGATCCCCATAAACACAATCTCAATCGGATAGAAAAAAACGCATCCGTTCGGATCTGTGAATAGCGTTTTGACTGTTCTTCGGTTCGGAAATGAGATAGTCGAATACGATTCCTTACCGACACGGAAACGTATCGAATGGTTGTGAATAAGGGGCCTGATCTGAATATTCAATAAAATCTATGTAGGTAGGTACTTGAGCGTTTTCTTCAATGAAATGTTGCACTCAACATTCTAAATGTAAAGGCTCCCACGCACAGGCGCGTTTTTGCGTTTCTGAGTTATTGCGATATTTGTTTTTAGTACCTACTTAGATTATTTATTGGGACGGCTACGAACTTACACACTGCCGCGATAATAACGCTGCAATATAAATAGGGACACATTGTCGCAATATCGCAGGACGCAGAAACGCAAAATCGCGCCTGTGTGAAGGTGCCTTTAAGTTGAGTATAGTTTGACAAGATCTAATTTACAATTTATTACCGGGGCTAGATGTCATTCTAGTGTCAAAAGAATCATGACGTGTAATATCATTCACGCCAGGTGACTGGTATAATAACAAATCTAGTTTATACTGCTCTCTACAAGTTGTACTAAGATAGGCTAGAGCAGCTCAAGGTCAGAGTGGTACCAAAGACTCAGTCGTTGATTTACATCGTAAAGCATTAACTTATTTGCGCGAGCCAAAAGACTTGTATCCGAACTGTAAACTTCTATTCTATCTATGTTCCGATTAATGTTCCCGAACTGTCATCGTGATAAAAAATGTCAAAGTCAAAGTCCGACTGTTTTGTTCATGTTTGCAATTTCAAAATATTCAAGGGTTTTGAATAAATATATTTTTGAAATAGGTAGCAGAACAGGACTCAGTGTTTTTACAATCGTGTGTTTTTGTGATGGAGACGTTTGCGTAAATTTAGATTTTCCACTATAACCTAATTTTCAGTGTCTCGCTCGGTCTAGTTAGTAGTCGCGGACCTATTTTTTTTACAAAATGGGATTATGCAGCTATCTCGGTACAATTATTTTCAAGCTTAGTAATAAATACTTAATTTAAATATATTTCACTTATTATAAGATGTGCCATACTCATGTGATGAATTGAGTTAAGAAATCGCAAAAGAGTAAGTGATGTGATAAAAAACAAACAATATATTATTATACTCTCATTTGTAAGCGCTGTAAGATACAGAAAGTATTTTCATGGAGTTCCTTGATTCATGATATAAACTTCAAAACTTAAATAACACTGAAATGATGAATGCTTTAATAAATTTACCTCGCCTTTTCGGATATAGAAGACTGATAGGTTCAACAATGCGGAAATTGCGTTGTGTGGTATGATATGTTGAGATAACTGATGCAATACATTGTATACTCTACGTAATTTATTATGTCATGATTTAAATGTATTAATAAATTTTCAGGTGTTTGGCCTTGGCAACAAAACATACGAACATTACAATGCCGTTGCTATTTATCTAGACAAGCGTCTTGAAGAACTTGGCGCTACTCGTGTGTATGAACTTGGTCTTGGGGATGATGATGCAAAGTATGTTTTTTTTTTAATCCGATATTTATTTATTCTTTATCACTGCAAAAAATGGTGATTATATAAGCAGGAAATGTTTTGTGCTCAACAGTATTCAAAAGGCCAAACGTCCACCACTAATTATATAGGGTGACTGGTAATTAGTGAATGATACTTAAACATGTAATTGTACTCACAATAGCAAACAACTTTTACTTTGGGACCAAACCAGAAATCACGAAAAAAATAAATCAACTCAGTACATTTTAACCATATGCAATCATAAATGTGTGACACTGTAATAGGGATTTTGTAAAACAGTACCAGCATGATAAATCCCCCGATAAGAGTAGTCATATTATTTTCTCCATGTTTGCAAAAGATATTCCATAATAATTGGTAAATATCTGCTTGGTTACATAGTCTCTCTACTGAGGGATATTTGGACCATTTTTACCTCTTGTCTTTTATAATGGATTATGTTGCACTTGAATGCATTTCACTAGACCAGTTAATTTTATTGTTATAAAAAAGTAATAAGTGAAGTATTTGAATCAAAGATAATTATAATTAATTTCAGCATTGAAGATGACTTCATTACTTGGAAAGATAAATTTTGGCCATCAGTGTGCGAGAAATTCAATATTGAAAGCACCGGGGAGGAAGAATTGATACGTCAATTCAGACTTGTGACACATGGTCCTGAAGACATACAGCCAAATAATGTGTTCACTGGTGAAATTGCAAGACTGCATTCTTTGCAAGTTCAAAGACCGTAAGTATTAGTAGGACGGGTTGATGACAGCTTAGTGCTATTACCTTCTTAAGCAGTATACACAATTTAGTTACCTTTTTACAGGCCTTATGATGCTAAGAATCCATTCTTAGCCCAAATTACAGTCAATAGAGAATTGCACAAAGGAGGAGATAGGTCCTGTATTCATGTGGAACTGGATATTTCTGACTCTAAAATGAGATATGAAGCAGGTGAGTCCTTAATATCAGCAACTGATTGCTGGAACCATTGGTAAGGAGTACTACAGAAATAAAAATCACCCTATTTGAGCATTTTAGTTCTGGGCTAAAATAGTACAATTTCACATTGAGAGGGGGAAAAAGCCAAAAACTAAATTAAACTACTTATTTACTTTTGAATTTAAAGTACAAACACACCAGATGGTAATACTACTTTTCTTACTTTATCAGTATTTTGTACACTTTACCAACAATATTTAATATTCACAGGTGACCATGTAGCTGTATACCCAATAAATGATTCTAATCTTGTGAATCGTCTGGGCCAGTTAACCGGAGCTGATCTGGATGAAATATTCTCACTCATCAATACTGATCAAGAAAGCAGCAAGAAACATCCATTCCCTTGCCCAACTTCCTACCGCACTGCTCTGACACATTATGTAGAGATCACAGCACTACCTCGTACTCACATATTACGAGAACTTGTTGAATATTGCACAGATGAAGAAGTAAGCAGATTAATCAAAAACCTTTCTTATGGTATTTTAAAACTCACAAATAAAAAAAATATACTAAATATTTGATGTATCTATTTCAGGATAAAAAGAAATTAATGCTTATGGCAACTAATTCACCTGAGGGCAAGGTTTTGTATCAGTCGTTTATTGTAGAGGCTTGTAGAAATATTGTTCATATTTTGGAAGACGTACCATCTTGTAAACCTCCACTAGATCATTTGTGTGAACTGTTACCACGACTGCAACCAAGATATTATTCAATTTCATCCAGTCCTAAGGTAACTTAACTACCTACTATGAATTTGCCATAACTTTGTTCTTAGATGTGTAATGATTTCTTAAATACCTTTATTATTTCAGATGTATCCTGAGACAGTTCATATCACTGCAGTAGTTGTTCAATACAAAACTCCTACAGGTCGCGTTAATAAAGGCGTGACCACCACATGGCTAGCAGATAACAAACCTGAGCCTGGCAAACCCCTTCCTCGTGTACCCGTGTATATTAGAAAGTCTCAATTTAGGTAAATAAAACCTTAAGTCATTGGTTAATCAATCACGTTAAGAATCGTTTAAAATTTGAGTTAATACAATTTTGGTGTTATACTTTTTAGATTACCTCTGCAGACCCAAACACCGATAGTAATGGTCGGCCCAGGTACGGGTTTGGCTCCATTCCGCGGTTTCTTACAAGAACGTGCATACGCGCGTGCTAATGGCAAGGAAGTTGGAGACAGTATTCTGTACTTCGGTTGCAGACACCGTGATCAGGACTACATTTACCAGGAGGTGTGTATAATGCTTTTGCTTGTAAATTATGCATTTACCTAATATGTTTTTTTTTAATGCACACTAACGTGCACATCTTGCTACATTGTTATCACATCATATAAAATCTCAACAAAAAAAAAAATGAGTGATTCCAATCTTTCGACGCGTTCGGCGCGGATATGTGTGCGAGGCCTCCTTGACTTCGATTCGTTCGGCGCAGATAGGTGTGCGTCCACCTATAACCAAGATTATGTAACAAAATTTTGATTTAAGGCGATTACATGAGCTAAACGCGGGTTTTATAATTACCAAAAGTATATTCACACCTATAAACAAGACCAGAAAAATATATGATATTCTTCAGGATATATGCTAGCATGATACTGTTTTGAAAACATAATACAAATAATTTGGCTCGATAAAAAGAAATCACGAACTTATCTCTAAAAATATATTTCAAACAATAAAAAACATACTAATATGCATGCGATCATTCTGATTTTTTGGCAAATAATTCTACAAGCAATATATTAGCATGATACTGTTTCAGTTTTTTAATCCAATCAATAGTTATTTTGTAAATCGATCGAAACCACTCATTTCGCGCTATTTGGCCTGCAGTGGCTGACGTAACAACCACTTTGTAGTGCAAGCTGATTAGAACTTTATTCTAACAGCATTTCAAACGAAGTTTGAACCACCACAAACAGAGTTGCTAATTTAGCTCGTCTAAGCGCCTTAAAAGAGTGTCCATTTAGTTTCTTGCCCGTTCTTCTCCATGGAGATCTACACTAGACAATGGGCAACTACAGTACTTTCACAGTTTTTATGTCTTGTGACTGGGACTCCAGCTACATTTAATTTTCATCTTTGTTTCGACAATTGAATTGAAGTGCCTGTGTGAAATAAATGCTTTCGATTTTGATTTTGAAAAATACACATAATTAATAAACGCTGTCATCTCGAGGTGAATTGGGCTTTGTGTTTCTTATAGATTAAAAAAAAACTATTTTCTTTTAATTATTTCAGGAACTCGAGAAATATCAGCAAGATGGTGACGTTAAATTGAAGATTGCGTTCTCACGTGACCAAAAAGAAAAAGTATATGTTACGCATTTGATAGAAAAGGACATGGACCTCCTATGGGACATCATTGGCAATCGTAATGGACATTTCTACATCTGCGGGTAATTATTTAAAGCATCACTATCTTTTATAAATCAATATTTTATGAAATTTAGAACTATTATTTTCAAAAGGAAGGCGTTGCGTGTGGTGTGAGACTCCGTCTGGATGTCACACAGTTGTTTAAATGGGAGACTTTAGCACGCTTGTGTGGCGCAATAAGAGGCGCGGGTGGCGACTGGCGAGTGTGATGGGTTTCGCAACGCAAGGATGTTTTGACAGCGGGCGTCCGCTGGGCCACTCCGTGCAGAAAAGAAGACGTATCGTGAAACGGGGCTATTTAGGACGAACCAGAATTTCGGACAAAAATATCGATAACTGTCGGTTGGCGTATCGTAGAAGTTATTTTACAAAGTCAAGCAATATTTTCATTGGCTTCTACTGAGAAGTTCCTGATAGAAAAACTCAATGATATTTGCTACTAAATAGCGCCGTTTTACTGTAACTATAATGGTTGAATTTTCATGGGACTTTTTATCGAGTCCCTGGAGGAGTGGAGAAGAAAGTTAAAAAAAAAATCGCCGCTTGAGCCTTTTTTTTTAAATTTCCTCTTGCTAGGTCGACCCGTTCCTGAGAAAATCGGTGGTGTCAAACGGACAAGAGGGTGATCTTTTAAGGGTTCCTTTTTATACCTTTTGCGGTACGGAACCATAAAAAGTGTATATTTCAATAAGATTTCGCCTTCCACGTGGCTTCACTGGTAGACGCGGCGTGCAAGACCGATTCCACGAGGCTTCTTCCAGCATCAGCGCATCTTGATCTAACTAACCCTTTTTTTTAGGATGGGAAATCATCACCATGACTTCTCCCACTCTGGGCGGAGCGGGAGGGAGTGACTTTTACTGACTAAAACCCATCCATGTTCCTTCCTCGCCCTTTATGTTCCGGGGCCGCGGTATCTCTTTCGAATAGGCCCGCAACCCTGGCAGGACTTCGGTCCTCCTTATGTGTAATTTTTGTGTAATTGCACTCGTCTAAAACATAATAATTATTTGTTTCAACTATCTGTCTCGGTGTCAAAATTATTAGATACGTGTCTATAAAAGGTATTTTTTTGCTCATTTCAGTGATGCTAAGAATATGGCGGTTGATGTAAGGAATATTGTATTAAAAGCCATCCAGGAAAAGGGCGGGCGCACCGAATCTGAAGCTGTGCAATTTATCAAGAAGCTTGAGTCTATGAAGAAATATTCCGCAGATGTATGGAGTTAAAGCATTCACTTGTTTATTAGTAGGCGAATTTGTGAAACTGTTGACAATTTTTCAGTTTTGTGTAATGGTGATTATTTTATTATTATTTTGTAAACGTTCTCTGATAGACACAAATGGTTAAGTTAATTGCTGTTATTACTAATTAATTTTACAGCCAGAGAAAAATAGGAAACATTTATTAGATAGTTGCCAGATCTTGAAATGGTCTGTGCAAATTATAATATTTAAGGAAATACATATTTTTTTAGTCAAGTGCTTAGGTAACTCTTCCTGGAAGTTGTAGATTTAATATTTATAGACTATTTCCACAAAAAAACTATTATATGATATTTTATTTAACACGACTAAACAAACTGTGGCGGAAAACATTGGAACATCAAAAGTTAGTATTTGTGGCACTTTCTTTTAGTTAAACAAAATCAACAAAATGACGTATTTTTATAATAATATACTGACGATTGAAAAGTTAGCCCCAGTTGAAGAAAACAACAAATAGTACAAATGTGCATGTCAAGTTTGAATGGGACATTCACATCACAATAATAATAATTTTGTGTACCTATGAGATAAAAATACAACATTGACTGAAAACATACAGTAACTTTTAAAGAACAAATTAATGCAACAACTCTTTCGGACATTTTGTATGTCAATTATGTGAATTTAAACTATAATATGAATGAATATCAGGGTCAGTTTATATCAAATAAGCAAATACTGTTACTGGAAATTGCGTTTATTACAGCAACAAAAGCTTTGTTTCCCCAAATGTAAAGCAAAGGTGGACCAATATTATAGGCACACCTTGGCCTTTGCTTGTTTAACTATTCCAAGACCAGATTTCGAGTCCTAATGCTATGGTCGAATAAAGCAAGAATTACAATCATAAGGAACGAGAGTTGGGAAATTCGACTTTTTATCCGTTTTAATTACAACTAGTATTCTCATATGAATTTACTGTCGTCTAAGGATCCTCATAAACTAGGACGACTTAGTAGTGTTGTTTTAGTTAAGAATTCAGAAACATTCTATTCGATTTTTAATGTAAGTCTATGTATGTTATTTTATCAGCTGTTGTGTAATTTTCAGATATATGAATATTATTGTTGAAGTTTTTATATATTGTGGAATGGGCAATTAGACATAAGAGAATAAATAAATTTTTATATTACATCTTGTAATAAATGCAGTTTTATAATTGTTATTTTTTTTACCACTAACTACTCTTAGGATAAATACCTGAAATTCACTCATGGGATTTCCTGGCAACAAACGAGGCCATAACAGTTGCTTGTGGAGCGATGACTAAAGTCCAGCGCACACTGGGACAGCAGGATATGGAATAGATAGGAATCTGTGTCTACCACTATAAAGGTATACCGGTAAAGATAAAACGCCTTACCTTGCCGTCCGTCTCCGGTGTGCGCTCACATTAATTTGATCAGACACGCATACAACGTGTATCAATCCATAGCAGGCATCCATAAAAACAAGTTTAGTACGAAACAAAACGTTCTAGTTTCACGTTTCCGAGATATGCGCTCCAATGCAAACAACGTGTAACAATCGATAGCTGCCATCATCAGCATCCTCAAATCAAAGTTGTGCTGAAGATGTTCGATGAATTTCATAAACTTCGATAGCTCATATCTCGAAAACCCCGGGCCCTCTCGCTCGGGTTCCTTTGAGTAAAAGACTCCAAGGAAAAATTCCTTCATTTTTAAAAAGAAACAAATCTGCATTCGAAAAATTCCTTCATTTTTAAAAAGAAACAAATCTGCATTCACAGATTTTCGAAAATTGGCTTACCATACTCTGGAATCGAACAGACTAAAGTTCGAAAAAATAAAGTTTGTACTTTTTTAGGGTTCTGTAGACAAATGGCAAAAAACGGAACCCTTATGGATTCGTCATGTCTGTCTGTATGTTACAGCCACTTTTTTCCGAAACTTTAAGGACTATTATGTTGAAACTTGGTAAGTAGACGTAATCTGTGAACCGCATTAAGATTTCCACACAAAAATAGAAAAAAACAATACATTTTGGGGGTTCCCTACACCAAAAAAATGAGTTTCAGTTCGAAGTACCACTTAGAACTGAGACTCATTTTTTTTTGTTTTCATCAAACTCATACGTGTGGGGTAAGTATACGTATATGGATAGGTCTTCAAAAATTATATTTGTTGTAGTCTATGGTTAAAAATATAATGTTATTGTCTATGGAATGACGAAGCACTTTTTCGCTTTCCATATTCAACCTGAATCATGTCGTGTACAGTCATACGGTGCTAATTAAATATTATCTTTGAGTCTAAGGCAGTTTACTTTGATATTAAAGCAATCCCGACCGAACCCCAAACATGGTGTCAGAATTGGTGTCATATTAAATTAAAAGGAAAACGAAAAAGCCAATAAAAGTCGAGAAAACTGTAAGTAAAAAAGTCAAGTCATCCAAGTCACCAACATGGCGGACAAAGCGTTCTTTGTGCAATTGAAACCGTTTATCATACAAAATGGCGATAACGTGGCAGAAAAATGGAAAAAATGGAAACTTAGATTTGAAATTTTTATGGATGCTAATGATTTATCAAAAGTAACGGATTCGAAAAGGACAGCAATTTTCCTAAATGCTATTGGTGAAATACAAATCGAAATACAACAAAGTTAGATGACATCCTAAAGAAATTCGACGAAAAATTCAGTCCTCTTTTAAACATAACAGTAGAAAGGTATAATTTTTTCACAAGAGTCCAAAAAACCGAAGAATCTTTGGATGAATATTTGACCATATTGAACAACCAGGCTACCACATGTGAATTTGGTAATTTGAAAGAAGAATTGATCAAGGACATGCTCGTAATAGGCATGATTAGCACACACATAAAAGAAAGACTCTTACAGGAAGAAAATCTTACAGTTGAAAAGGTGATGAAAATAGCAAAAAGTCTAGAATTGTCTCAAGAAAGATCAAATAAATTAAACAACCAAGAAATTAAAAAGGAGAATATTCAAGGGATCAAAGAGCAAAAACAAAATTATAAAAATAGAAGTCGAACACCCTACCGAAGTAATTCGAGACATCATAAAAATAGTCATGGGAGAAACAATAGTCATGGAAGAAATCAGTCAAGCAACAGGAATAAATCATCAGACAGGAATTGTACCAGATGTGGACAAATTCACAGATATAAATGCCCAGCACAGGAAAAAACCTGTAATAATTGTAAAAAACAAGGACACTTTGCTAAATTTTGTTTTTTCAGGAAATCAGACCATAAAGTTAGTAATATTTCTTATGAACAGCCAATGTCAAAAGATTTTTCTAATAATTTTGTCATAAATTCAGTTCAAAATTGTGAATCTACAAAAAATTGGCAAATAAATGTTTATTGTAATAATGTCAAACTTATATGTCAAATTGATACAGGTGCAGATACAAATGTCATAAGCAAGAAAATGTTAGATAAAATTATGTCCAGTTCTCACTCAAATATTAATATTTCAAGAACAAATAATAAACTTTTTTCCTTTTCAGGACAATTAGTGCCAAATTTAGGTACATGTATTCTTAACTGTAAATTTGAAAACGGAATAACCACAAAACTCTATTTTGTTATTGTTGAATGTGAATGTAAAACAATATTGGGTTGGAATTCATGTGAAAAATTAGGTATTGTGAAAAGAATATATGGAATCCAGCAAAGGTCAGTACAAGAAATTATTTCCAAGTTTGCTAAAACATTCGAGGGTCTAGGTTGTCTACCATATAAAGCTCATCTAGACATTGATAGTAGTGTTCCACCTAAAGTCTGCCCAGTCAGAAGAATACCTTATTCATTAGAGAAACGTCTTAAAGAAGAATTAGAATATATGGAAGAACTACAGGTCATAGAAAAAGTCGATAAGCCAACTAAATGGGTAAACTCAATTGTCTTAGTCGAAAAACCAAATGGTAAACTGAGAATATGTCTTGATCCTAGAAACTTAAACACGGCTATTAAACGTCCTCATTTCCCGTATCCAACATTCAATGATCTTAGATCTAAAGTTGCAGGTGCATCAATTTTTTCAAAATTAGATGCAAGTTCAGGCTATTGGACTATATGTTTAGACGAGGAAAGTAGTGAACTTTGTACGTTCAACACTCCATACGGTCGATACAAATTTCTAAGACTGCCATACGGAATCAACTCTAGTGGTGAAATTTTCCATAGGACAATGAATCAATTATTCGGAGATTTAACAGGTATAATTATATTTGTAGACGATATACTTGTTTATGGGTCTACTATTGAAGAGCACAATGAAAGACTAGAATCGTTATTCAAACGAGCGTCGGAAGTCAATTTGAAGTTCAATAAATCCAAATGTCATTTTGGTTTGTCTGAAATATGCTATGTAGGACACATTTTCAATAAAAAAGGTGTATCACCTGACCAGTCAAAAGAAATGGAGGTGGTGGTTTCAGAAGAAATGAGAACAAGCTTTAAATTCAAATTAACTTAATATAATAAAATAAAACACATACTTTTCTCTTGACAGAATTATCAATCAACTTGAAGGTCTATTGTTGCTAGGTAACCAACACTCTATTTCCAAAAATCCAATATCTCCTCTCAGCAAAGACCAATAAGATTTGAGATCTTGAGAATTCTGACTCTAGTGAGTGGCTTTGTGAATATATCAGCCAGCTGCTCTTCACTGGCTACCTTGTTTACATTTAGCTCACCGCTAATAACCAACTCTCTAACAAAGAAGTGCCGTACCCGAATATGCTTTGTTCGTCGATGGAATTCGGGATTTTCAGCTAGCCTTATTGCAGCTTCGTTATCCACTCTTAAGCATGGAATCTTCTTAAGAACAACAATTTGGTTCAAAAGCCGTGCCAGCCATATTGTTTCCCTGGCTGCTTCACTTGCGGCAAAAATTTCAGCCTCTGTAGTTGAAATTGCAACACTTGCCTGTCTTTGGCTTAGCCATGAGATTGCTCCTCCCGCGTACATGCACAGCACCCCACTAGTGGATCTTCCAGTGCTAACATCTCCTGCATGATCAGCGTCGCTGTAGCATTCCAAAATACCTTCCTTGTAATGCTTCTTGTACATAATACCTAGATCTGGTGTATATTGCAAATATCGCATTATGCGCTTCAGTCGGACACAGTCTACCTCTTCTGGTTTCTCCAGACTTCGTGAGACTACACTTACAGCGTATGCGATGTCAGGTCTAGTGCATACCATCAAGTAAGCTAAGGCTCCAACGATTTGCCTGTAGTTATTCTTCACATAACTCATATCCACTTTCTCGCTTGATTTACCATCTTTCACGATCGGCGTAGAAACTGGTTTACAGGTATCCATTCCGAATCTCCGCAAGATCTTCCGTACATAAGACGTCTGAACTATTTTAATTCCGTCTCCTCTGCTTTCAATCTCTATTCCAAGAAAGTAGGAAGCTGGCTTTGTTGTAATTTTGAACCGACCACTGAGCTCCTTAATAAACTCGTCTATCAACTGCTGACTAGAACCAGCAACGAGGCCGTCATCCACATATAAAGCCACTATGACTTTTCCACATCCTTTCTCCCTTATTAAAAGGCAAGGATCCGCTTCGCTTGTCTTGAAGCCAATCTCTTTGAAAAAGTTTAAAATGCACCGGTTCCAGCATCGAGGTGCTTGCTTTAACCCATACAGAGTCTTCCGTAAAAGACAAACTCGACCGGAACCGTCGTCGTAACCTTCCGGTTGTTTCATAAAAATCTCTTCATTTAGAGAACCATACAAAAAGGCAGTGGAGACATCAAACTGTAGCATCGCCATTCCTTCATTAGCTGCTACACTCAGCACAGAACGAACAGTCCCCATTCTGGTGACTGGGCTAAATGTTTGCTCATAGTCAATCCCCTTTTTCTGATGAAAACCTTTTATGACCAGTCTGGCCTTGTATTTATCTATAGAGCCATCAGCGTTCATCTTTACACGAAATACCCACTTACATGGTATTGCTTTTCTTCCCTTAGGTAGACTTACAAGCTTCCACGTGTCATTTTCCTGTAAAGAGGTCATCTCACTGTCCATAGCTTCTTCCCATAGATCTTTCTCTGGGCTTCTAATCGCATCCTTATGCGACGTTGGCTCGTTATATCCCATTATAGCATTCAGGATAAAGTCTTTGAATCGATCTGGAGGGCGTAACGAAGAGCGGTCACGAAGTACCATCTGTTCCGGGAACACATCTTCGTGATCATCGTAATCTTGATCTTCATCTATGACATCGTCTAGACCATCAATAGAATTATCTTCTTCGATAATATTCCCCCCCGATTCAATAGACTGTTCAGGTAGAATGTTCTGAGCATCGTGGAACTCGTCACCAACCCTTACGTGTCCTTGATCAATGCTTATATCAGGATAGTCTGTTTCTTCGACCCTTTCCCTATTGGGCTCAACAGAAACACTTTGTTCATCATTCGTCAAACTCCTTGTAACAGGCACCACTTCAATTTCATTATACTGATCGCAGACTGTCTCAATATCGCGTTCATTCATTGAAGACTCAAGCATTTTTTCATTAAAAATTACATCTCTAGACCTAACCAGTGCATTTTTCTCTCGGTTCCATAGTCTGTACCCGTCATCATTGTCGTATCCAATCAAAATGCAACGTGTAGCTTTCTTGTGCAATTTTTTTCTCCTCTGCTTTGGTACATGCGCATAGCAGGGCGTTCCGATTATCCTCAAGTGCTTTATTTGAGGCTTCTTGTTTAGCCATAGCTCATAAGGCGATTTGTGTTCCACTAAAGTTGGTCCTGTCCTGTTTAATATATACACAGCAGTGTTTACCATCTCTGCCCACAAATTCTGAGGAATCTCTTCATGCGCGTGCATCATTGCTCTAGCAGATTCGACCAGGGTCCGGTTTTCCCTTTCGCTACATCCATTTTGCTCTGGGGTGTACGGCATAATGAGCCTTTGCTTTATTCCTGTTTGTTCAAGTAGATCTCGTACTCTTTTGTTATCGTATTCACCTCCGTTGTCGCTTAAAAGCTCTATAACATTGTGTCCAGCATTTCTAGCTTCAGCCAACATTAATTTCAGCTTTTCATAAACGTCAGACTTATTTTTCAGGAAATACACATATCTGTACCGTGTATACTCATCCTTAAATAAAACGAAGTATCGATATCCTGAGATACTTGAAGGGAAGGGACCACAGACGTCGGAGTGTATGCGCTCACCAGGTTTCGTAGCCTTTTCGCGAACACCAAATGGTTGCCTGTGCGCTTTCCCAAAGACACAACCTTCGCATAGTTCTCCACTATTTGGCGTCTTTATTCCTAGTTCCTTTTCTATCAATCGTTTGACATGTTTCTTATCTTGATGCCCCATACGTTCATGATATAGTTGCAGCATATCTCCATGTTCAATTAAGTTTACTGAAACAGCAGGGCGTACGACTTTGCAATCTATCTTGTACAAACCGCCACATCTTTGCCTTGTTCCTGTTACAACAATCCTACCATTGATCTTCATGGAACAATTTGTAACCCGAGACTCAAATACGCTCGTTGGGTTTTTGTCCTGTGAACTAAGCACAGAAAAAAGGTTTTTACTAATCTGGGGAACATACCAAACATCTCTCAAAAAGAGGTTCTCAATTCGTCCTTTAACATTGGCTTCTAGATGGACTGTGCCTTTTCCAACAGCCTGAATCACGTTCCCATCCGCCGTCGTTACCGTGTGAGCTTCACCAAAACGTTCAAAGTTTTGAAACAGATCTCCTCGCATAGTGACATGGTGAGTGGCCCCGTTATCCACATACCAATCATCACGATCAATCGTAGAATCTGTTGAATTCACTGTCAGCAACATCATGTTAGAACCCTGAGCTTTGTTTTCCTTCTCTTTTATCCCAGCTCTTGGGCACTCCTTTTTGAGATGACCACGTTCCTTGCAAATGAAGCATTTGTACTTTTTATTTGTTCCTTGGTCTCTATGGTCATATCCCTTGGCAACCTTTTTGTTTACCTTCACATAAAGCGCTGTCTCACTTGATTCAGCATCAGCCATCTTAGCATTAAGCGCTTTTTCATGTGCACACAACTGGCTCGTAATGTTATCTACCGTCCTATCCTTCTTTGACATTAACAGCCAACTCGACTTGAACGAGAAATAGACTTCTGGCAGCGTATCAAGGATTTTACAAATTAAGAGAACCTCAGGTAAGTCTACCTTCTCTTCTTTTAGTAACTCTTCCTTCAAACTGTGCCACAGGTTTTTCAATTTCGATACATGAGTCGACATGTCATCTGACGGATCCCTCTTAAGCTTGAAAAAATCCAAACATATATCATAGAGTCGGCCCTCATTAGGTCCCTCATATAATCTATGTAGTTCGTCCCAAACTTCTTTCGGTGTGGACAATCTAATTACTTTGCCAAGTGTCTCATCTGTCACATTATTAGTTATCAAGAGCAGAGCTGTACTCTCTAACTTCACAAAATCACGTAACTTTTTATTGTATAATTCTATTACAGCGTCATCTTTTCCGTCTACGGGTCTAGAAGGCCTTTGTGTTTTACCGTCCACGATATCCATGAGTCCATCTATACCTCTCAGTAAGGCTACCATCCGGTACTTCCATGATATCCAGTTGTGGGCGTCAAGTTTCACAATTTGAATTTTCGAAAGCTCCATTTCACTTAAACTTCTGGGTCTGGGCCCATAACCAAATGGAGGTGGTGGTTTCAGAAGAAATGAGAACAAGCTTTAAATTCAAATTAACTTAATATAATAAAATAAAACACATACTTTTCTCTTGACAGAATTATCAATCAACTTGAAGGTCTATTGTTGCTAGGTAACCAACACTCTATTTCCAAAAATCCAATAAAAAGTAGAAGCAATTTCGAAAATGCCAAGTCCAAGTTGTTTCATATTATAGTCTATGATCTTAGTTTTTAAAGAAGAAAAAGAAATCTTGTCTGTGGTTAGACTTCATGTCATGTCTGCTTTATGTACAATACACAAGTCCTCGTCTCCCTGAATTTTATTTGTAAGAACCCATTGCATCACGCCCGAAATATAGAACATGGTGTCATCGTGAGGATATCAACAGGGAAATAGAAGAATGGAGACCAATATTTTTCTGGGTAACAGTGTCAAACCCCTAACAAGACAAAATGGTAACATGGCTGAACATTGGAAAAATTGGAAACAAAGATTCGAGATTTACTGCGATGCTAATGACATAAAGAAACAGTCAGAAACGAAGCAAATAGCAATATTTTTGAATCTCATTGGTGAGTATGGATTAGAAGTCTTCAATTCCCTAAATATCGATAGAAAATCTACAACTATAGAAAATGTGCTGAATCACTTTGACAAAAAATTCAATCCGCAAAGCAACATTACAGTGGAAAGGTATAGTTTCTTTACAAGATTACAGCAACAAGAAGAATCTTTGGATAACTACGTCACGATATTGAATAACTTAGCCAAGTCATGTGAATTCAACGACTTAAAAGATTCCTTAGTCAAAGATATGTTTGTTATCGGAATAAACAACTCAAAAATAAGAGAAAAATTATTACAGCAAGAAAAACTAATACTTGAGGATGCTTTAAAAATTGCAAAAAGTATGGAATTATCTCAAGAAAGGTCTACAAAAATAACAAAGTCACAAAGTCATCAATCTTCAGAAAATATGTCATCAGTTCAGCAAGTGTCAAAAATAAACCACAGAGGCAGGTCAAAGTCAAGAAACAATTTCAACAATTTCAATAATTATAGACAGAGAAGTAAGTCAAATAATAGAGATTATAATCAAAACTCTGTGAAAAGACGTGACAATTCAGTATCGAAAAAGCCTTGTAACAGATGCGGACAGGTTCACATTTATAAATGCCCAGCGGAAGGAAGAACGTGCAAAATATGTAAGAAGCAGAACCATTTTGCTAAATATTGTTTTTTCAACAAGGACAGACAGGACAAGGGTCAACAACAAAAATCTAGTGTAAGTTGTATTAATTATGATGACTCTTCTTGTAATGACAATTATTTTATAATTAATAAATTGACTGACAATAATAAATGTAATAATAGAGAGGATGAGTGGAAAATTAATGTAAATTTAAATAATATTTTGACAAAATGCCAAATTGACACAGGTGCCGATACTAATGTTATTTCTAAAGACACACTTAATTCTATAATGACTCAGACTAATAGGAAAATTCATATTCAAAGAACAAATAATAAGATTTTTTCATTTTCAGGAGAAATAGTTCCAAATCTAGGTAGCTGTGTGATACAATGTGAATTTGAGAATGGACTGAAGACTAAAATATATTTTATTGTAGTTGACTGTAAATGCCAAACAATTCTAGGCTGGAAAACGTGTGAAAAACTTGGTATTGTCAAAAGAATTTATAAAATTCAAAATAACCTACAACTTGATTGTGACAGGTCAGTACAATGTGTCGTATCCAAATATTCTCATACATTCGAAGGTATAGGATGTCTTCCAAATGAAGTTCACTTGGATATCGACGAAAATGTGAAACCAAAAGTATGTCCTATTCGTAGAATACCATTTTCTCTTCAAAATCGTTTAAAGTCTGAATTAGGAAATATGGAAAAGATGAAAATAATTGAAAAGGTCACCAAACCTACAAAATGGGTTAATTCTATTGTTTTAGTAGAAAAAACAAACGGTTCATTGCGTGTATGTCTTGATCCGAGAAACCTAAATGTTGCTATTCAAAGACCTCATTATCCTTATCCTACATTTAATGATCTCAGGTCACAAGTTACTAGTAGTAAAATATTTTCAAAATTAGACGCAAGCTCTGGCTACTGGACTATCAAATTGGATAAAGAGAGCAGTGACTTATGTACATTCAACACACCTTTTGGTAGGTATAAATTCCTTAGACTCCCGTATGGTATAGCTTCTAGCGGTGAAATATTTCATAGAGTAATGAATGATCTCTTTGGTGATTTGCCTGGTATTGTAATATTTGTCGATGATATTTTAGTTCATGGACGAAATGAGAACGAACATAATGAACGGCTTGAGTCAGTTTTCAAACGTGCTTCTGAAGTCAATTTAAAATTTAATAAACAAAAATGCGAATTTGGTCTTTCAGAAATTTGTTATGTGGGACACATTTTTAACCAACATGGAGTGTCACCAGATAAGTCAAAAATAGAAGCAATTACTAAAATGCCTTCTCCTCAAAATGTCAAAGAACTTCAAAGATTTTTAGGTATGATTAATTATTTAGGTCAATACATTCCAAATTTAGCTGAAGAAACTAGTATTTTAAGAGATTTACTTAAAAAACAAAACTTATGGTCTTGGACACAAAATCATGAAAATCAGTTTAATAAATTAAAATCAATTATTTGCAAGTCCCCAGTTCTTATTCATTATGATGTCAATAAACCTGTTAGAATGTCAGTAGATGCCTCTAAAAGTGCAGTTGGTGCAGTCATATTTCATGGTAACAATCCTATTGCTTATTCATCTAAATCTTTAAGCAAATGTCAAGAAAACTATGCACAAATTGAAAAAGAACTATATGCAATTGTTTTTGGATGTAAAAAATTCCACCAATATGTTTATGGAAAACCAATTCAGGTAGAGACAGACCACCAACCTCTAGTCACACTTTTTAAAAAACCATTATCTGAAGTACCTTCACGACTTCAAAGAATGATGATTACTTTGCAAGCTTATGATTTGATAGTATCTTATACTAAAGGCTCAAAAATGTACATTTCAGACACTCTTTCTCGAGCACCAGTCGATAATGATAACAATCTTGATGATAATTTAAAAGAATTTGAACAAAACTTGGATATTCATATTAATTTACTAACCTCAAACTTAGCAATTTCTCAAGAAAAATTAGATAAAATTTTAGAATGTTCAAACAATGATATAAAGTTACAAATATTGAAACAATATTTTTTCCAAGGATGGCCTCAGTCAAAAAACCTATGCGATAGTTTAGTACTCCCATATTGGAATGTCAAAGAAGAAATTCATGTCATAAATAATATACTTTTTAAGAATAATTCTGTCATTATTCCTACTTCAATGAGAACTGAAATCTTGAATACTTTACATGAAGGACATTTAGGAATAGAAAAAACCAAAAATTTAGCTCGTGGTATTGTATTTTGGCCTAACATAAATCAGGATATAGAAAACAAAATAAAACTGTGTGAAACTTGTGCTATGTATAGTTTAAATAAATCAAAAGAATCACTCAGGTCACATGAAAAATCAATTTTCCCCTGGCAAAAACTAGCTACTGATCTATTTGAATATAAAAATCAAAAATATTTACTTGTGGTAGACTATTATTCTAACTACATTGAGATAGCTAATTTAAAAAATGATACTAGATCTTCATCTGTAATAAATAATTTAAAATCTATTTTTGCAAGACATGGCATTCCATTACAATTAGTCAGTGATGGTGGACCACCTTATAACTCAAAAGAATTCAAACAATTTCTTCATGAATGGGATGTTGAACACATTGTCAGCAGTCCATACATGGCAAGATCAAATGGATTAGCCGAAGTCTCAGTCAAAACAGTCAAAAATATCTTAAGAAAATGTGAGGAATCAGGTACAGATCCCCACATCGGTCTATTACAACATAGAACTTCTCAAGGTTCAAACATGTACTCCCCTTCGCAATTACTCATGTCAAGACAATTAAGAACAAAATTACCAAGTCAAATTAGTCAATTAAAACCTAAAATTGTTAAATTTGCTGAATATTCCAACATTAAAGACAAAAACTTACAAAAAACTAAAAATTATTATAATAAAAGTTGTAAAAACTATCAAGAATTTCAAGTCAAGGATAACATTTATTTTAAAAAAAATCCGAAAGACATTATTTGGACAAAAGGTCAAATTATCTCTAAAACTAAACTCCCTAGATCTTTTATAATACAAGACAACTTTGGTAAAACATATAGGCGAAATTCTCAACATATTCGACCTGATTATTGTCAACAAAAACAACATAAAGAATCTATTAAGTTTGATGATCTTAATGGTCAAAAAACACAGTCACACTTTCAGTCACAATCGAGTCAGTCTTTTGAAAATGAAAGGGATGATGATGGTTGTCAGGATTACACATACATAATAACTCGTAGAAAAACAAACTCATTCTCAAGTCCTAGTCAAGTTCATAATAATTCTTATTGTAGCAATACAGAATCTAATGTTGAATCAGAAAATTATCAATCTATAGAATCCAATCAGTCTGAATCAAATGTAACAAATCAGTCAGTCATAAAGTCACCTGAATTTGCCAATGTAAATGATGATGTGTCTTGTAGTCAAAGTCTTTGTGATCACTATGAATATCAAGATGAATTAATTTTAACTAGTCCTCCTCAGTCATGCTCAAATGTAATGCCTAATATTATAATATCTCCTGACGAAAGAAACTATGTTTCAGAGAATGTAAATAAGTATAGTTCTAGAGGAAGATTACTCAAAAAGACACAAAAATTTGATTTATAGGATAATTTATTCACAATGTAATACATTAAATTCAATATCACTCAAATAAATTTAAACATTGTATTGAAATAATTTCACATCACGACAACGCTAGTGTATTGCTTATAAATGTATTGATGTAAGGTCAATGTGGACAAATCCGTCTGCGGGGCTATTCCGTATACACGCATTTACTACTAGTTCAAGTATAGTTACGCTTTTACTGATCCGGTCGGTTAAACAGGATCACTTTTTAGTTCGAACTATGATTCATAGATGGAGCAAAGTTGTCTACAAGAGTAAAAAAACACGTTTGAAGTTTAGTCCTGCTCCGAAGTCGATACTCAAGTGTTGAGTACTGACGTTTCTGATATTGGTAAATATTCAATTTTACAAGTTACGACTTTCCGAGTATGTATATCTTGTAGTTTAATAAGTGTTTTACAGGATTTTTTAATTTGTTTTCAATAAAATCCAGTGGATACAGAAATAATTGTTTTTAAAAATATGTAACATCAAAATGGTCAAGTGGGAAAATCCGTCTAATATTAAAGGGGCTAAACCGTCATATACCGGAATTACCCCATTGCAGATATTGTCAACCTTTTTCATCCTACCTACCTATTTTTAGTTTTTGCTAGAGCTATTTTTCTATAGAACTTTTAAATAGATTTGGTGGCTTAAGTATTTAATACTAGATTTGGCTTATGGTCAAATTATTAATATTATTATTTGTTTGTTTTTAGTTTTCTCTTGATTACTAAATAATATATTATGTGGGTTCCTATAACAAGGACAAGTGGCATGCTGCTGTACTGGCAGTCCGAAATTGTATATTAACTGAATATAAGGGACCGCAACTCTACCAAATTCAGACTAAATTAAAGATTTAAGTGTGTTACAGTAACAGCAGCAAGTAAGTACTTAAGGATAAAAATCAAGAAACCTACTAATTTTAGTATATTTCGTTGAGTATGTTTCATTTTAACACTAATATTATGTCATTATGAATAAAAGCATTTTTTTCTGAAACTGTTTTGTAAATGTGTACTTCGATTTTTAATGCAATGTGCAACATGCAGCATTGTTTAAAATTATAATGCTCTTAAACCTAATCGATTCATTAAAAGTAACCCAGTTTATTTAACCTGAAAAAGTAAACTGATGATTGATGATACTAAGTAAAAATATTTAAATTTAGTGTTCCAATTTTTTGGAAAGGTTTAAAATCCCTGGTTTTAAAAAAAGGCCGGATTAGCCCCCAAAAACGATTTTAGGGAATAAAACGTAAATGAAACCTTATATTTATGACGTTACAAAATATTTTTCTTCAGCATGTGCATTTACTTGTTTACAAATTGCATACTTTGATATAACGACGTCATTCAAGGAAAAAATGCTACTGGACGAATTTGCCCCAATCCTCAGGGAAAATCCGTCTAACAACCGTTTTTTGAAAAAACATTTTTAGTTAAATATGGAACGATGTTCTGTTGTTTCGCATGGATGTGTGTAAAAGACAACAAAATTCTCTATCGCTTACAACCATCAAATTTACAATAAGTAGTTATGTGTACCAGTTATAATCAACTAACTTCAACTTTAAAAAAACTATGACGGATTTGCCCACATTGACCTTATATATTTAGTATTTTATAATTTGAATTTATTATTGTATAATTTACTTATCACTTCATCTTAAACGATAAACATAAGTTAATAATAAATGTAATTTGTATTTCAGCATTAATCTTGTAAATTGTAAACAACAGGTTATGCCCAGTTGTCAATGTCACTTGTCAATTTAAAAAAAAAAAAAAAGGGCATGTTTCATATTATAGTCTATGATCTTAGTTTTTAAAGAAGAAAAAGAAATCTTGTCTGTGGTTAGACTTCATGTCATGTCTGCTTTATGTACAATACACAAGTCCTCGTCTCCCTGAATTTTATTTGTAAGAACCCATTGCATCACGCCCGAAATATAGAACACAAGTAATGTCAAAGAACTGCAAAGATTTTTAGGAATGGTCAATTATTTAGGTTCCTATATACCAAATCTCGCAGAAGAAACTTCTTTGCTGAGAGAATTGCTCAAAAAACATAATCAGTGGCAATGGTTAGAACAACATGAAACACAATTCAAAAAATTAAAGTCAATGTTATGTCAATATCCAGTCTTAGTCCATTATGATATGAAAAAACCAATTAGATTGTCAGTCGATTCGTCACAAAATGCAGTAGGTGCAGTTATTTTACATGACAAAAATCCGATTGCTTATGCTTCAAAGTCATTAAACAAAAGTCAAATTAATTATGCACAGATTGAAAAAGAACTATATGCTATAGTATTTGGGTGTAAAAAATTCCACCAATACATATATGGAAAACCTATTCAAGTTGAAACAGATCACCAACCTTTAGTCACATTATTCAAAAAACCCTTGTCAGAAGTACCAACAAGATTACAACGTATGATGATCACTTTACAAGCTTATAATCTTATTGTGTCTTATACAAAAGGATCAGAGATGTATGTTTCTGATACATTATCTCGTGCTCCAGTCAAAGATGATAAATTTAACCAAGAATTAGTCAGTTTGGAAGATTTAGATTCAAATATTAATATTCACATAAATTTGTTAACCTCTAATTTAGCCATTTCTCCAGAAAAACTTGAGAAAATTACAAGACACACTAAACAAGATTTAGTTTCTCAAAAAATAATAGAATATTATAAAAATGGATGGCCTAAATGTAAGGAACATTGTCATAGTTTAACATTGCCTTACTGGAACATAAAAGAGGAAATTCATGTAATTAATGATATAATTTTCAAAAACAATTCTGTTATCATACCTCAGACAATGCGTACAGAAATATTAAATATATTACATGAGGGTCACCAAGGGATTGAAAAAAACAAAAAACTTAGCAAGAAATGTAGTTTATTGGCCAAATATTAATCAAAATATTGAAAGTAAAGTTAGACAATGCGAAACATGTTCAATTTATTCTGCAAATAAATCAAAACAACCAATGTTAACTCATGAAAAACCTTTATTTCCATGGCAAAAACTAGCTACCGACTTATTTGAATATAAAGATAAGAAATACTTATTGGTAGTAGATTACTATTCTAACTACATTGAAATAGCAAATTTAAATAAAGACAGTCGAACATCTAATGTTGTCGCACACCTAAAATCTATTTTTGCACGTCATGGCATTCCAATGCAACTAGTTTCAGATGGAGGACCGCCATACAACTCCAATGATTTTAGAAAATTTTTGCATGAATGTGACGTTGAACACATTATCTCAAGTCCAAATTTTCCAAGATCCAACGGCTTAGCAGAAGTCTCAGTAAAAATAATAAAAAATATACTAAGGAAAAGTGATGATTCTGGATCTGATCCTCACTTAGGTCTTTTGCAATATAGAAATACACCGAGAGGAAATTTAAGCTCTCCAGCACAGCTTTTAATGTCTAGAACGTTAAGATCTCAGCTACCTAACAAAATTAGTCACTTACGACCTAAGATTGTAAAGCATTCGGAACATAACAAAAAGAAACAAGAAAAAAGTCAAAAAACCAAGTTTTATTATGACAAAAACTGTAAAAATTATCTGGATTTTCAAATAAATGACAATATTTATTTTAAGAAAAATCCTAAGGATATTATATGGACAAAAGGTACTATTATGTCTAAAACCAAATATCCAAGATCATTTATTGTCAAAGATTATAATAATAATACTTACCGTAGGAATAGTCAGCATATTCGTTTTAGGTTCAAGTCAGAAAGTCAAACGTCAAGTCAGAAAAATGTCTCTCAAAATAATAACAAAAAAGTCAACTTTAAGGATAGTCCTAGTCCTAGTCAATTAAATAATGAACTAAACAAGTCAAAATTTTCAGAAAAGGAGGATGATAGTTATACATTTATCTTCACTTATCATGAGTCAAGTCCTGAGTCAAGTTTACAAAATCAGGAACTGAACAATGAGTCAGATTCATTCTTATCTATAGAGTCAAATCATTCTTGTCAGTCAGAAAACCAGTCAGAAAACATAGTAAAGTCACCTATATTTGTTGATATCGATGAAACATTAGTTTCACCTGAAAGTCTACATGACTATAACGAATTTGATAATGAAAGTCCAATGTCTTCTCAACGTAGAAACTTAGAGAACTTACTTCAAAGTCCAAATGAATTAAATATACCAAGTAGTGTAGAACAATCTCCATTACCATGTAATGATGAGGCTGTAAATGCTGAAAAACAATATAGCTCTAGGGGAAGATTGTTAAAGAAAACACAAAGACTTGATTTATAAGATTTAATACATAGAAAATAATACAAGTTCACAATAATATTATCACAATTTAATTCAAATGCAAATTGTATTTTTATTGTATTATTGGCAAGCACTCACTTACTCTTACTATGATATTATTGTATAATTATATTAGTAATGTTTATAATGAAATGTATTTTAAAAATCTTAATTCTTCAATGTAAATTGTTATGGTTGTGTTTAACTTGGATTAAGTCATCTGTCAAATAATTGTAATGTCAATGTCAGTCTGACAGCTCTCTTTTAAAAAGGGGCATGTTGTAGTCTATGGTTAAAAATATAATGTTATTGTCTATGGAATGACGAAGCACTTTTTCGCTTTCCATATTCAACCTGAATCATGTCGTGTACAGTCATACGGTGCTAATTAAATATTATCTTTGAGTCTAAGGCAGTTTACTTTGATATTAAAGCAATCCCGACCGAACCCCAAACAATATTGAGGTTTTTAATATCATTTTTTTCTTAACTGATTAGTTTGCGCGAGAGCGCGTAAAGAGAATGATCAAACTAAAACAAATTATGATGTAGGTACATTACCATATAAACTTCCACCGAAAATTAGTTTGAACGAGATCTAGTAAGTAGTTTCTTTATAAGTACGTCATATATCGTAAACCGCCATTTACCTTTCATTCAATCAAATCAAATATAAAGATAAACAACGAACTACAAGAACTTTTATATTATATAACTTGCTGCTACGTAACCCTTCATGGGCGAGTCCGACTCGCACTTGGCCGCTTTTTTTTACATTAGTCGATACGGCCCATTCACGACCTTACCGCGGTGAGCGGCGGCGGCGTGCGGGGCGGCGAGCGGTAAGAACAAATGTATGAAAATGTTTGAAGCACGCCACGAGTCGCCGCTCATAGCGAAACCGCGCGCGGTTTTGTCGGAGCGAATCACTGCAGCGGCGCGCGGTGCGGCGAGCGGCGAGATCAACAGTACAGGCGAATGAGTGCGACGCCACGAAACAGAGCGGCGCGGATAGCGGTGTAGGTGTGACGGACTCGGCGGCGAACTCATAAACAAAAAATTTTAGACGATTTTGTGGCGGTAATGGATACCGAGGCGTTTATTATTGAAATTTTAATAATAATTATAATGAAATGTTTCCACACTCATTCTTGTGTACTCATAAAACTTGTCCGGATATTTTCTGTAATCTTCGTATAGGTCACGAAATTCGCCATTTAAATATCGATCTTTATTCAGTTCGTGCTGTTGGAAGGTCGTGATGCTGTCCATGTTTGTCTATGACATCTATTTTGAATTTGTAAATAGAATTCTTCTAACTGATTGATGATACGGTGTCATGTAAAATTACTCTGATTTTCTCAAGTAAAATTAAACACAATGTTTATAATATTCACGTTTTAATTAGTTTCATACCGCCAATTCCTCCCTATCAGTGGTAGCAGAGCGTGGTTGGTGGCAAATGGAATAAAACCGTGAGTAAATGAGAAAATAAAATTTTAAAAATGAGCTCAAGTCTAAGAAGCATAGAACCGCTGACAAAAATCGAACTACGATACCTGGTGCTTACAAGCACAGGCGATTCTCATAAGATACGATCTATGGGAGTACGCTAGTGGTGAAAAAACGTTAGCGGCAACTGCGACTGCCGAAGAAAAGAGTGCATTCCTAAAGGAAGACTTAAAGGCAAGGTCAGAGCTACTTCTACTTATATCTCCACCTGAACTTAAACAAATTAAAGGATGTAACACATCCAAGGAGGTATGGGATAAACTAAAATCTGTACATCAAAGTTCAGGACCGGCGAGAAAGGCCACGCTGTTAAAGCAATTAGTATTGAAGAAAATGACTTCACAGGAAGATGTAAGAGACCATCTCAGTAATTTTATGGACGTAGTGGGTAAATTAGAAGATATGGATGTCAAAATTCATCCAGAATTATTAAGCATTATGATGTTATACAGTTTACCTACAAATTTTGATAGCTTCAGAACGGCAATTGAGTCGAGAGATGTACTACCAAGTCCTGACATTTTAAAAGTTAAAATCATAGAAGAATACGAAGCAAGAAGGCAAAGCGAAGCAAGTGAACCACAGACTTCAGAAGTTTTCTATGCCAAGACAAAGAAAAGGGTACCATATTGCAACAATTGTAAGAAGAAAGGCCATTCCACAGAATCTTGTTGGTCAAAAAAGAGACAAAATAACTCTAATAAAACTAAAGGAAAAGAAGAGACGCATAATATCTGTTTAACAACAGAAACGTCAAAAGCTAAAAGCAATTTATGGTGTCTAGATAGTGGCTGTACGTCACATATGACGGGGAACAAAAGTTTACTCTGTAACTTAATCCCTGCATCTGACACTCTAAGACTAGCTTCAGAGATGCATACGACCGAAGTTAAAGGGAAAGGAAACGCAGAACTCTATATAAAAGATTGGAAACATACTATAATTGACACATTATATGTGCCTGATTTGTCAAACAACTTGATGTCAGTAAGTAAAATTACAGATAAAGGCTATAAAGTTTTATTTGAAAAGGAACAAGCCAGTATCATAAAAGAAGGAACAGTCAACTTAAAAGCTAGAAGAAAAAATGGACTATACTTCATTGAATTTGATGAGCCGGAAGAGACAGCAAATTTCACGCCCGGTGCTGAAGGCGAAATTATGAAATGGCACAAGAAATTAGGTCATGTCAATGAAAGAGACCTAAAGGAAATGGTTAAAAATAAAATGATGCGAGGACTCGACTTTAAAGAAAAAACTTTGGGTACCTGTGAGACTTGTATCAAGGGTAAATTTACCACTCTACCATTCCAAAGCCATGAACAAATAATCTCTACCGAAGTGCTGCAGATAATTCACAGTGACGTATGTGGACCTTTTGAGCATAAATCAATGGCTGGATCAAAGTATTTCGTTACATTTATTGACGACTATACAAGATACTGCTGTGTTTATTTTTTAAAAGAAAAGAGCGAAGTTATTGAAAAGTTCAAGGAGTACAAAAACTATGTTGAAGTGTTTCACAAGAAGAAAATTCAAAACCTTCAGTCTGACAATGGAGGTGAATATAGGTCGAAAGCGTTTGACAAATTCCTGAAAGATAACGGCATAAGCCGAAGACTATCTGCACCCTATACACCGCAGCAAAATGGCATGAGTGAAAGAAAAAATCGGTCGCTGATGGATAAAGCAAGATGTCTGATGATAGATTCTAACGTTCCTGCAAATCTATGGGCAGAAGCAGTGAACACTGCAAACTATCTGATAAATAGGAGCCCAGCAAAAGCTCTCAAAGGAAACTCCCCATATGAGAAGTGGGTAGGAAGAATCCCATCGGGAAATCACCTACACGTGTTTGGAAACAGAGCCTTTGTAATGAACAAGAACCGAAAAGGAAAATTCTCTGCCAAAGCGACAGAAGGAGTATTTTTGGGATATGCAAATAAAGCCAAAGGTTTTAGAATCTACATACCGGAAAAGAATGACGTTGTTATCAGCAGAGACGTAAAAGTAATCGAAAAGATGCATTATGGCGATACTCCTGCTGAGAAAACCGAAGACTCTACTCTAGAACCAGAAACAGAATTAATTGAGATTGAAATACCTGAAATTAAAAACAAAATGAATAATAACTTATTTTTTCAGGAACCTACTAATCTTCCTTCTTCCAGCTCCAGTCAAGATCCAGTTGACCCACCACCCTCAAGTGAAAGACCACAAAGAGCAGTGAGGCCACCAGCATGGACCAAAGATTACGAGCTAAGTCGTTGCGTGACTATGTTTACATCAGATAGTAATGATGACTATGACTGTTCATTTCTTACATATCAAGATGCAGTGACGGGCACCGACAGACAAAATTGGGAGAAGGCGATACAGTCAGAAATGGATTCACTACAGAAAAATAACACCTGGGTATTAGTTGACAGGTCAGAAGCCAAAGGACACAAAATTTTGTCGAACAAATGGGTATTTCGGATTAAAGATGACGGTACAAAAAAGGCCAGATTAGTCGTACGTGGCTGCGAGCAGAAAGGAAACCTGGATTTTGAAGACGTATATAGCCCAGTTGTAAGTCAATCTGCCTTAAAAACTTTACTAGCCATTGCCGCATCCAAATCTTACTACTTCATGACATTTGACGTCAAGACAGCATTCTTGTACGGAGAGTTGACAGATGAAGTTTATATGAAACTACCTGTTGGCTATAAAACTGACTGCAATACTACTGATGTAGTTTGCCGGCTGAAAAAGTCGTTGTATGGCTTAAAGCAAGCTCCATTCACATGGAATAAAACTTTTACCCAAGCGATGTTTGATTTGGGTTTCAAGACGATAAAAACCGATCGATGCGTTTTCATAAACGAAGATAAGTCAATAATAATCGGATTATTTGTCGATGATGGTCTTGTCATAGGAAAAGACAAGAAAAAGATTGAAGTTATTTTGAAGAAACTTGAAACCAAATTTGAAATGAAAAAGAATCAAAATCCAAGTACCTATCTGGGTATGGAAATAAGAAATTCCAAAGAAGGAATAATTCTTACTCAGAGATCTTATATAAATGACATACTGGAAAAATATAATATGAAAAATGCCAAACCTTGTGACACGCCCGCAAGTAGCGATTCCAAGTCGATACAGGAAACTGCTCAGGAGAAGGAATATCCCTATAGGGAGGCAGTGGGAAGTTTACTGTATCTGTCTACCAGAACTAGACCAGACATCGCACATGCGGTCAACCAAGTTAGCAGGAAGGTCGAAAATTTCACTAGAGAAGATGTCACAAAACTTAAGAAAATATTCAAATATTTGGTGGGAACCAAAGATAAAGGCATTATGTTCAAACGAAACAAACCGATAGAGAATATCGATGCTTATAGCGACTCGGACTATGCTGGAGATCCATTGACGCGAAGAAGCACTTCTGGCTCCGTGCTTATGATAGCTGATGGACCAATAACATGGGCGTCTAAGAGACAGCCTATAGTGGCATTATCATCGACTGAAGCCGAGTACATAGCCGCAGCAGACTGTTGCAAAGAGGCATTGCATCTGAAATCTCTGTTGAAGGAAATAACCGATGTGGATATAAAAATAAATTTGCACGTTGATAACCAAAGTTCGATTCAACTCGTAAAATCGGGATCCTTCAACAAAAGGTCGAAGCACAAAGATGTGCGATACCATTTCATACATGAACACTTCGTGAACGGACTGATCAATATCAGCTACTGTCCAACAGAGATACAGTTGGCTGACGTAATGACAAAACCACTGTCAAAAGTAAAGTTCGAAAGACACTGTGCAAGATTAATGCATATATAGAGACGTGTCTCAGCAACATGAACGAACATCAGGAGAAGGTGTTGGAAGGTCGTGATGCTGTCCATGTTTGTCTATGACATCTATTTTGAATTTGTAAATAGAATTCTTCTAACTGATTGATGATACGGTGTCATGTAAAATTACTCTGATTTTCTCAAGTAAAATTAAACACAATGTTTATAATATTCACGTTTTAATTAGTTTCATACCGCCAATTCCTCCCTATCACGTGCACTCCTTCTCTCATATTAAGAATATCTTGTTTTAAAAATATACCGCTTTCTAAACACAGAAGGGATAATTTTGATAACGCCATAATTTTGAGCACGTTCCGACTACCTAAATACGTCCACCTCGGCCGCTGCCGCTAGCCGCTACTGAGGGTACGTGGCGTGTAAAACGCACCGCTTGCCGCCGCCGCGCCGCCTGCCGCGCCGCTCGCCGCTAAGACCGAAGTCGTGAATGGGCCGATAGGGGCGAGTGCGTTACCCAGGCAAAATGTTTTGCTTTAGAGAGATGAGACTTAAACAAATAATTAGTGTATCATGAGGAGCAATTTGTTTACTAATAGCAAAATTTGTTTGAATTGTAGTTTTTAAGTTATTTTAGAAAAACAAATTTTGCTGGAGTAACGTTTGAAACGTTACCCAGGCAAAATCGTCTTTCAAAAATTAGTTTCAGCACGGAACCAAATACATGAATAGATAGCTTTTGTTGAGTAGTAAATGTTTATAAATAGCAAAATGTGTGTGTGGTATAGTTCTTTAGTTATTTAAGATTTTGCTGCGGTAACGTTTTGGGATTTCCCAGATCTCGAAAACGGCTCAACGCAGAAGTTTGAAAAAAATACCAATAAAAGACCTCAATTTGTTTAAATTTGTTTAATCATTAGTTTTTGATTTGGTTGACGTAAACCAATGTAATTAAATGGTTTCAAAAATCAGAAGAAACGGGTTTGCAAGTAAACCAATACACTTATAACCAAATAAACAGCTGTAAAAAATACCCGTGGTTCGACGCTTGTTTACATCAGAAATATTAGATTTCATACTTTACACATTAAGAAGATAAAAACAAATTTGATTTATTTTAGACTGGTCGTACTTTAGCGATCAAATACGCAGTTCCCATAACATTAAGAAACATGGCATACTTTAAACAAATTAAAATGATTCCTGAAAATTCCTTCCTGTTAATTGCAGCTTTGAATTACGGCTCTAATGAAAGTTATCTCAAAAACAAGATTATGTCAGCAATTCTCTAATGAGCCGACCAAATTGAAAAGGTCACATAAAAGCGACCGCACCATACATAAGCGCAACCATCTGAAATGAACAGGATAATATACTTAGATGTTTTGTTAGTACAGTTGAATACAAAAGTTTTCTGGTCAGGTTAGTTAAAATAATAAAATGGTTAAGATTCATTATTTTTATTTAAAAAATCAGTCTCATACAAATTATATGTATTGCTTTGCCTTAGCATCAACATTTTTAGAGAAAAATCACAGATAAGTTATAACCTACTTACTTAATTTTAATATTTGGATACATTAATAGTTTGTACAATTTTCCTTAGGAGGTACTAATAACGTAGGTTGATAGGTGGACTCCATTTCACCTCGACTCACAGTATGGCATTTTAATATGAGTTTTGTTACGTGTTACTTAGAGTGAATATTTTAACATTACATGTGACTGCCACAGGTGGATAACCCGTGAACCAATCATTGTCAAAGCGTCGTAACCTTCTTTTAACTTAATGTTGAAATATCCACTCTAAGTAACACGACATAAAGCTCATATTTCAATACCACAGTGTGACTTGAGTTGGAATTGAGTCGGCGTTGTGTGTGTAATGTGCAAAGCACATTTAATGTTTTTTTTTACAAAATATGTATTATCGGCTTGCCTATATTTCTTGCCCTTATGAGGGACGGTTTCGAGCATATTCTATAAAAAATGTATATAATCACAAAACTTTTAAATGAGAAAACAACAATATAATAAAAATCTTCCAACAATTATATAAAAAATAAACAACTTTTACACTTATGTACCTATTTAAAAATATAGGAAACAGTACAGTTTTTATCATTAATAACTACTAATATCACTCATAATCACAGATTCGTACCTAATTCAATAAAATTTGTGTGGTCATTGGGACCGTATAAAATTATGTGTTTTATGCTTCCAGTCTCTAACGTTTTAATTACCTACACTAATGAATATATAATCAAATGTGGCATTATGGAGTTTTTGCATTTCTGTAGTTTACAGTACAGATCATCGTAACATTCATATTGTTGAGTTTTCGTTCTGTAACAGTATGCTCTGTAATGTCCAATCAATGTGGAACTTGATGGTGGGTCAAAATCAATTACTGCTAAAATCATATACTGTTGGCCATTTAACTCTATATTAATGGGTATATCATTCAGGTTAACAGACATGTCATGTAGTTCGAAGAAAAGTAATGGTTTTAATTCATATGTAAAATATACATTTCCTGTCTCGCATACAGGACACAGTGAAACATTATCATTATTAATACACGATGTGGCAGATTCTTCCAAGAAGTCAATACCCTTTTGTGTTATAATATTTATATTTAAAGATATATATTTACAATCAATTTTCTTTGGTTGTAATGCATTTGAGCATGTGTCATTTGAGCAACACCTCTGTCTGGTGGCAGAAAAGTATATGTTGCTCATGAATACCTGTTCTAAAATCATTGTTATATTACATTCACAACTGATAATATTTTGCTGTGACTTTGTTTTATCAAAAAGGTCAATCAATAGTTTGTCACGAAGTTCATATAATCTTTTGCAAGTTTTTCTCGTATTAGATAATACTTTTATGAATGTTGTTAAACCATCGCTAGCACTATTTAACTTTTCTCTGAAAGCAGGCCTGTCTTGATAAGCTACACCGAATGCTTGCGCGAGGGAATCAAAAGCACAAGTGTTTGTTATAAGTACCCTGTTTTGGTGTACATAAGAATATGCGACGTTACCATTCTGTAATATGTATATGGAGGTAGCTTTTTTTGATTTAGGAGTGGGTATGGTAAGTCCCCGCCAGTTTTCAACTTCTATAGGTTTATTTTGAAAAATTGATTGAATATCAAAATCTGACGTATCAGTTAGGTTCTCTTCTTCTTCTTCTTTTTCAACTGACTTCGGTGCAGAATCAGATATAATTAACTCTGCTGAGAATGAATCTCGTTTTTGTTCGTGTTTGTCTCTAATTTTTACTATTTTTCGTGAGAAATACTCATAATTTGTTTTGCGTTTTTCCTTTTTGTTTCTTAGTTTTAAGGCCTGTTCTTCTTTGTTCTTAGTATTCTCGTGTAAAATTTGACTAGTGCTTAATTTTATGGTTCCGTTAATAAAACTATAATGTTGTATAAGAAATTCGTCTAACCGGACGCGTTCAACTTTGGTCTCAAAATATATAGTTTTGATGTCCTTAAAATGATTTTCTACATTTGAGCTGCTGGCATAGTCTTTGGCTCCAGGAAAATAATCAGTCATAATATTGCCCCACAAAGGTATTTTTTTCAAAAGTCTTTTAAGAGTGTTGTTAATTTCCGGCAAAAAAAAAGCATTTTTCATTGGTGTAGATTCAATTAACTGTAAATATAATAGTTCTGTATTCATAATGTCATCATAATATTTTATCAAAGGCATAGGGCCACCGTGTTGCTCACTCTCTTCATCTTCTGTTACAAAATATATTTCTTCGGAACTGTCCTCTCTTTCATTCTTTTCAATTTCGTCTGTGTGTCTTAGATGTTTTTATTTGGTCGCTCAATCGTTTCAATGCTTGTTCACATTTCGATGCCGTATAATCAAGATCGGTACTTATATATTCATGAAGAGAAAGTGTGATTACATCTTTAATAATTAGTTTTACTTCGTCATAGCTTCGTGATTGTAGTATCAATTTGATGCAATTGATATAAAAATATTTGCATGTTTCAGAAGTCTTGTCAAAACAACTTTGTGTATACAGTTTTTTTAAAAAATGAGACTTATCAAGTCTGATGTAACAAGCAGGTATCTTGCCTTTTTTTTCCTCAACTATTGCAAAACATTGTCTTAAATAGTTATTCAAGTCCGTTTTCAAAAAAGTTTTCGTTATGGCCGCTATTAAAGCAGAAGAATCATCACAAATTATTTCATTTGGAAGGACTCTTCTGTTTAACCATGTGCTTAGCCATGTGGCTATTGTTTCTGTTGTGTGTGAGTCAGAGCACATATAACAAATTGGAACACTAGCACCCAAGGTATATGCTACGATGGCATATAAGAAAACATGTTTGGGATTTTTATATTTTAAAAAATCGTTTGCTTCGGGTGGCTTTATTGGTTTAAATAAAGATCCAGTGGCATCAATAGACAGGATTTTATATTTGTCTTCCAAGATGTCATCGTAATATATACTTTGCTCAGTAGTCCAAAAATACAATATAAATGGAACAAGAGACATTTTTTTTATGAAACTGTCATACGATGGGCTACAGGTCATGGCATACAGTGATAAAATAATATTTTTATCAAACTGAAGAGCGCTTCTAGCTTCATGCCGGTATTTCCTCAAATTTAATAATTTAGGCAAAGTTGGCGGTTCTTTTGGATTATCCATGCTCATAACTTCATCGGCCGTTGAATTTCGTACCCTTAAAGCCTTAATGTTTTTAAGTTTTTCTTTGTGCAGATTAACCCGGTGTGAAGTTAATTTATTTTTAATTCGAGGGTCATGCCGAAAGCCTTTTTTCAAATTTGTAAGAATAAGCGTTACTTTATAAGAATTATCAGCTGTTTCGGGGGATATTGTCAAGAACAGACTAGCTTTGCATTGCGTACAACTTCCTGTACATGTGATGTCGTTATTTTTGAGATCAGTAGGCACGTAATTGTTTTTAAACGAGAATGTGCATTCTAAATCGGTTTTAAAAAATATATGATCTTGCATTTCGTTGGTCCACTTATTTTGTGCGAGATGGTGGGATTCAATAGGCGCAATTTTATAGTAGTCATATTTACTCATTTCAAAAGAAACTGTTAAATCAGAAGGAGCTTCTACAACTGCATGCAATTGTGTTCGATTATCTTCACAATCTCCGCGAGAATTAAAAAATAAAACTTTATTTCTCTTCGCAGATATTTGCAGGGCTGCTTTGCTGACTTCGTGATTAAACTGAATACGCAGTTCTTGTTGTATGTGGTCATAAACTTCATTTGAGATTGGGGGAATAGAAACATTAAATATATCTTTATATTTGGAGAACACAACTCTTAGGTCGTCAAGGGGCACTTTTACTTTTCGGCCTGCCATTTTATTGTACCTGCTGGTACTTCACTGGTATGTGTGATTTTCCGAATATAAAATGAACTGACATGAACAACGGTGTGAGTTGAGGCTTGCACATTCTGCTCCCGAAGCCATGAAGTGCAACTACCTGAAAAAAAAGCAAGGCACACATCACATTTACATTAATATTTTCATTACCTATCATTTTAAAAATCTAGTACACTTGTCTCGCCATTTGCGCAGAAAGACATTCGCACGAATGGATACTTGCGCATAAAGACATTTGCGAATGCACACTTCAGTAAAAAGACTGTAGGTGTACAGTACCTTCAGTCTTCTCAAGATATTGCGCGAAAGGACATTTTAGCAGATTAAAAAGGGTGTCGTTTTTAAGGTTGGGATCGCCAATTACCAATATGCGATAAATGCCGTAAAAAATCCAAGATGGCTAAAGATAAACCGCTTAAGCGCTTGCGCAGTGATGAGCTGGGTTTTGTTAGGCGTGGCGCCATTCCTACGCTTTGTTGTACGTATACTGAATTTCGTGTGATCTGATTGCAATTAATGTGTATATAAAGTACCGTGTATGAAACAGCACATATCTAACTAGGTATTGTAACACTCGTGTATAATACCCCTCATTATACAAGTTTCATAAACTATCATTACCGAATACTCACCGGACTTGTCAAACACACTTCAATATAATTGAGAATAATACTAGATTCGTTAAAGCGCTTGAAACTTTATGACAGTATAGCTTAAACGTATAAAAACTGTATCCTTTTTGTTTTGTTTACGTTAAGTCTAAGAGCAATATCACAACGCGATTGCCTAGCATGGCGTAGGTATAGAATAATTAAAAGTTAAAGCCTACCACTGAGACCGCCATGTTGTTATTTTAGCCAATAATCACACACACAGTTTTAAGCAATAAAGAGATGAGTCTGTCGTAAAACAATAATATTTCATATTTTGCGCGATATTCTGGTTCAATATTTCCATGATAGCCATTGAAATGATAAAAAAACTATATACTATATTTTCCTAATTGTAATGAAGAAAATGGCAAAGTTTTTTTTTGTGCCGGGGCTAATTGTGTTTTGGGTCACATTTGACGAGTTTTCTTTATTCTGATTCACACCAAAAAGCGTACATTAATATACGCTGAATGACTATTTTATACTGAAACACAACTGTACTGTAAAATAAAAACATTTAATACTCACATCGTTCAAAGACGTCGTCGTACACACACACATAAACCACAAGCACTTCTCTCCAAAACACTTGGTTCACGACTGATTGTTTCATTGGTTCGGTCGGAGCTAGCGTACCCATAGATAGAGCGTACTCAACTACTCACAGCTAAAGAGTAAGTAAGACAAGGCATATAGCTGTTGCGTTGCATTGCACACAGCGATGCGCGCTGCTCTGACTAGCATCAAGAACGTTAAAACGTTTTTAGCGTGGCTTTGCGTTGTGGTATCAAAATAAAACATTTGGTTTAACAGAAACAACAAATTAAGTACTAAAAATATAGCTACATGTATATATGTTTGTATTGTTTTAAATCACACTATAAATTATACACTATGATATTACACTTTTATTAACTAGTAAAAATTGTGTAATATGGTACTGCACTTAAAAAATATTAAAAAATCGGCTTCACGAATAACGTTTTTCTGCTTAACTGTACAAAACATCGGTTACCAAGCTGCTAATTTGCGAAGATTACCCGTACGTACGGTGCAGTCGCTTTTACGTGACCCTTTCAATTTGGTCGGCTTATTAGAGAATTGCTGACATATTCTTGTTTTTGAGATAACTTTCATTAGAGCCGTAATTCAAGGCTGAAATTAACAGGAAAGAATTTTCATGAATCATTTTAATTTGTTTAAAGTATGCCATGTTTCTTAATGTTATGGGAACTGCGTATTCGATCGCTAAAGTACGACCAGTCTAAAATAAATCAAATTTGTTTTTATCTTCTTAACGTGTAAAGTATGAAATCTAAAATGTCGAATCTGCTGTAAACAAGCGTCGAACCACGGGTATTTTTTACAGCTGTTTATTTGGTTATAAGTGTATTGGTTTACATGTAAACCCGCTTCTTCTGATTTTTGAAACCATTTAATTACATTGGTTTACGTCAACCAAATCAAAAACTAATGATTAAACAAATTTAAACAAATTAAGGTCTTTTATTGGTATTTTTTTCAAACTTCTGCGTTGAGCCGTTTTCGAGATCTGGGAAATCCCAAAACGTTACCGCAGCAAAATTTTAAATAACTAAAGAACTATACCACACACAAATTTTGCTATTTATAAACATTTACTACTCAACAAAAGCTATCTATTCATGTATTTGGTTCCGTGCTGAAACTAATTTTTGAAAGATGATTTTGCCTGGGTAACGTTTCAAACGTTACTCCAGCAAAATTTGTTTTTCTTAAATAACTTAAAAACTACAATTCAAACAAATTTTGCTATTAGTAAACAAATTGCTCCTCATGATACACTAATTATTTGTTTAATGCCCGTTTTCACCGACATCCCCTATACTACCACCTACGTACGGGACCCTTAGCTTAAAGGCTCCCCTAAATTAGCCCCTAAATACATTTTTGTTTCACCACCATTCCATCACTTAGCTAGGGGACTCATAACTAAGTGACGTTTTGTTCTCGATAGTGGTGACTGATTCGTGTTTGAATTTATCAATACTTTGAAACATGACAGTTTTTTTATTAAAGTCTCTAATATAAACACCTAAATGTATACAGTTATTAATTAATCATGGTCTATTAACAATATCAATATGATTGCATTAAAATGTTCATAGATTTTAAATTTTCTTGAACAATTACTCTGTGCGTACATTACCTGTGGTCTATTACTTATTTTGTTTTTGACACGTCTTTTCTTAGTCATTCATAGTCGTGAGATATGAAAATGTTTGTTGTGCGTTCAGCGTCGCGTACCTACCTATCGTTAATTCGATTTATGGACCCCTTCTTATTTCTAAAGAGGTCTGCATCATCTTCACCTTACAAAATATAGTAAATTTAATTTTACTTCATGATTTATTTCGTAATAATCGTAATAATGTTTAAACAGATATTATTTTAACTACTTTAAGGTGTTGTGTTTTCACCTGGTTATTGTTTTTTCATATATGTGCAATCAATGCATCCAATTACATGGGGAACTTTGCAATATTATAAAACCCCATCTTCACTTTAACTTATTCCTCACTGGTTTCAACATCAATTAATAATAGGTAATTGCAACTTAACAAGTGAATGGTAGATAGGTAAATTGATAAAGTATCGTCAACAAAAAACCATGTTACCACGAAAAATTACCACGAGGTGTAATTTATTTTAAGAGCAAGGGGCATGTAAAAACTTGCATGTGTTATGCACTCACCTAACATCAGGAAATTCTAAGGCGAGTTTAATCTTTTCCAAAAAATATAACACTGAAGTTTTACTTAACCTATATCTCCTTTAAAAGTCAGTTTCATCATAATTTGGTCGTTTCCGATATATTTTTGGTCTGCGGCTGTTTTTACGTTTAGAGCGTTGAATATTGTAGAAACAGTTTCTAAATTTATAAAAAGTTCGTTGAAACCAGGATCCGTCTTCGTATTTTGGGAGAATACTTACTTAGGTGCCGGTTTATGGGCCGGAATTTCGACCTCCTAAATTTAAGAGACCTTTTAGCGTTTAAGTGACCCCTAAATGGTGGTGAAGCAGAAACCATCCCCTATCGGTCCCCTATCTATGTTTAGGGGGTCCCATAAACTTAGGGGATGTCGGTGAAAACGGGCATGAGTCTCATCTCTCTAAAGCAAAACATTTTGCCTGGGTAACGCACTCGATAGGGGCAATCATATGGATCAAATCTCTCTTCTAACAGACATGATACATTGAATGAAGGGAAAATCATGAAATCTAAAGACAAGAGTTAGAATTTAACTTTAGTCGGTCCCCGAGTATGGCAAGCGAATTTTCGAAAATCTGTGAATGCAATTTGTTTCTTTTAAAAATGAAGGGATGTTTCCTTTCAGTAAAATTCCGGGTTCGATTGCTGTTCAACCTTTGTCTGAGCCACTCATATCTGCCTGATGAGATGATTAAAACAATTGTTATACCTATAGTTAAAAATAAGACAGCTGATCTATCAGATAGGACTAACTACAGACCTATCTCTCTTGCTACAGTGGTATCGAAGGTATTGACAGCATGTTGAATTCACAGCTGACCAAACACATTGAACTTCATGACAATCAGTTCGGCTTCCGGAGCGGACTTTCCACTGAAAGCGCAGTTCTGTATGTTAAGCATGCTGTCAAATACTATACCAAACGTCATACTACAGTTCACGCATGCTTCCTTGATCTTTCGAGAGCCTTTGACCAGGTTTCCTATGATATACTATGGAAAAAGCTATTAAACACTAGTCTACCACCGGAACTCATCAACATCTGCAAGTACTGGTACGGTAATCAGGTCAATGGCGTGCGATGGTCGGAAGCATGTCGCAATTGTACAGGTTGGAGTGCGGGGTGAGGCAGGGGGGATTGTCCTCTCCAACCCTTTTCAACCTGTACCTATATAAATGATCTGATTGTTGCACTCAGTAGCACCCGGATGGGTTGTCACATAGATGGAATTAGTGTAAATAACATAAGCTATGCTGATGACATGGTGCTACTGAGTGCATCAGTATGTGGCATTAAAAACTGCTTGCCATTTGTGAGGCGTATGCCCAGCAGTATGGTTTGAAATATAATCCACTCAAGTGAGGTCATGGTCTTTGAGGCCAAAGGAAATGGTACAGGTAACGTATTTCCCAACATCACGCTTAATGGTACAGCCTTGCGTAGGGTGTCAAAATTTAAATACCTAGGACACATGCTTACCTCTGACCTCAAGGACAATGAGGACATCGAGAGAGAACGGAGGGCGCTGGCAGTTCGGGCGAACATGATAGCCCGCAGGTTTGCACGTTGTTCGACAGAAGTCAAAATTACACTGTTCAGATCTTATTGTACATCATTCTACACGTGCAGCCTGTGGGCAGACTATTCTCAAAAGTCGTTCAGTGCTCTCCGAGTTCAATTTAATAATGCGTTCAGGGTGCTGATGGGCCTGCCGGGGTTGCGGGCCTGTTCGAAAGAGATACCGCGGCCCCGGAACGTAAAAGGCGAGGAAGGAACATGGATGGTTTTTAGTCAGTAAGAGTCTGACACTCCCTCCCGCTCCGCCCAGAGTGGGGGGGGGGTCATTTGATGATTTCCCATCCTTAAAAAAAGAAAAAAAAAAGGGTGCTGATGGGGCTGCGACGATTCTGTAGTGCATCAGGGATGTTTGCTCAACATCGCGTCGACTGCTTTTACGCTACGATTCGTAAAAGATGCGCTTCCCTGGTGCGTAGAGTACGTGGCAGCGCCAACAGCATCCTTAACATGATCGCAAGTCGTCTGGACTGCAGTTACATCAATCACTGCAGCGCCATATCTCATGGGATGGCGCAGCAGTGATTGTTGTTTTTACGTTCTTGTTGTATTTACTTTCTTTTAATAATTTGTTTGTTTGTTTCTCTGTGTATTACTAACACTATAAGAACATTGTTACTAACAAAATGGACTTGGTCTGAAATAAATTAAAATTATTATTATTATTATATTGAATTTATAAACACAATTTGAATATTCAAAAAATGTTTAATCCGTCATTTTTTTAAATTACCTATTCATTTACCAGTTTGGACTAAGTAGTTCTCGCTCTCATTGTGAGCGCATAACGTGAGCGGAGCGTAACGCAGTTTCTTGAAGTGTCACCCGGCAAACCAATTTATAAGACGTTGTCAAGTCAAAAGTATATATGTAGTATATCAACTATCTAGTGTCCACGACACAAGCTTTGCTTAGTGTGGCACTAGGTGGCGCTGTGTGTTAATGTCCAGCGATATTTAAAAAAAAAAAATTATTTAAAAATTCAAAAGCGCCTGTAACTGGCCTACTTGAAATAAATGCTTTGATTTTGATTTGTGCGTATATCTTAATATATATAAATCTCGTGTCACAATGTTTGTCCTCAATGGACTCCTAAACCACTTAACCGATTATAATAAAATTCGCACACCATGTGCAGTTCGATCCTACTTGAGAGATAGGATAGTTTAAATCTCAAATTATGAGACGCAGACGAAGTTGCGCGAGTCAGCTAGTTAGTATATAGATTACGAAACACATATCTGCATCAAGAGGCGCTCCCTCACTGGAGCATCGCCTGTAATGTAACCACCCAAGATTTGATTTTGTTCTTACAGTAACAAATCAACGAGTATTTCAAATCGCTGTAAATAATTTGGCCAGCTTAACATTCGCCATTTTATTTACAAAATAGCGGCCAGTCATACAAAACATCTTCAAACCTCTTACTTCTTTAAAAGAGGCGCACGTAATGTTCGGTGTTATTTATCTAGACGGCCCACATCTAGAAATGGGCCAAAAAGGGCGGATAGTAAGTAAATCCTGCACATGAGTATGGGATATGATACAGTTGGTGTTGAATGCACCCAGCGAGTACGTCCTCCGGATAGATCCTCCAAGAAAACCCGCACAGTGAACTCCCAGTGCTCTAGCAGGAAATGGAAAATGAAATGCTTTTTAATTTTTAAAACAATGTATTAAATTAACCGCTTTATATTAGCTATATACACAGTGACGTAAACAAAATGCAAACCATCCGTTTGTATAATCAGTAAGTACACAGACTGATTACTATCATCGCTCATCATAATTACTAGGGTAGTAATAGATGGAAGATTTATCTAGACACCGCAATTGGCTTGGTATCCCATTCATAAATCTAATAAGAGCAGACTCGCAGCTGTAAACTGTAGACCTCCTTAAAAATAGAGCTAGACGAAAGCCTATAACGTTCCTGTTGCCAAAATATTTTAATGTTAGTATTTTTAGATTTCACACGAACTAGATTTCAAGAAAATTAGATCACCAGGTAAGTTTTAGTTAAATTGAGGTTAAAATTTGAAACTAAATAAGTACCTATTGAAATTTAACATACTTTCAGTCGAGCTCTATATATCAAAACTACATAATATGCATACTCATACAAGACATAATCACTAAAAACCAACACTATTTATGTATTAAAATACTGGATTCACTACAACAATGAAATATCAAATTGCTTGTATCACACTAAATCTATTATGTACATAGTTAAAACTATATTATACGTCAGGATGATTAGCGTGCTCATTATAAGTCAATGATTTCAAAGAGTTACCACAAAGCTTCATTAGCTCGCCTTCGGTTTAACAAGAATGCCAATGCCGATTCTTTAGTGCCATCTGAAAGTAAAGAAATACAAGTACTGACTGCAAAAAACGCATCTTATTTTTAACAAGTTGTTTAGAAAATGCAGTGTAATACAAGTAATATTTTTAACAACTGAAACTTCTTCAATCAGTTGAGTCATGGCAAAGAAAGCCTTTAATAAGTTCACTGCACAATTCTAGTCATCTTGTCAAAGAACTGAACGAAAAACATGTAAACTCAAATCTATCATACCAGTAGTCGCACTCAATATTGTACTTTTTTTTACATATATTTTACACATAGCAATAACTGTACATAACTATACATTTTCAGTCTTCCGCAAATAGTAAACAATTGGAGTTGGATTCACCATTTTATGAAATATTCATAAAATACTATTTTGTCACAACCAATTTTGTAATTCAATGAAAAAAAGAAAAAAACAATAAATCAATATACTTGTGACAAATAATATTTCATGTAAGTACATTCATTGCAAGTTCAAGTGATACAGCTGCAGAAATTTAAAGGCACATTTTATTTGGCATTTAGCCATCATTGAAACAGTTCACACAAATCATATACCAAGCTTTAATATGAATGCTGCTGTTTATTACTGCACAAGGCAAAGTAAATGGTCTTAGTTATAATGAGCATCCTGAACTTTTCATCAACAACCTCACAATATTTTCATATTTTAAAACATAGGATCATTTACCCTTTAAAAGGTACTTAACAATCCAATAAGAATTTTCCTAAAATAACCTACGTAACAGTAGTAGCATATAATCTACGATTTATATAGTTCTTCTATAAGCTTTATTTTACATTTTTTAGTTGTTTGTAGAGATTTAGTATTATATGAATCATACATATAGGCTGGATGGTATTACAATATGAACATTGTATGTGTCAAGTATCTATTATTAAAAACATATACATAACTAAGAACTGAAATAAGTAGTAGAAACTAGAAAGGAAACATTTATTTAATTTATAAGCTACGTGTCACAAGTCATATAAATAAAATGTGAGGCTAAAAGTAAAAACTCACAATAAGAGACCTAGCTTCTTTCTCTCCAGTAGCCAGCAAAGATTATCCGAGTCTCAAATGTAAAAATTATGTACATTGTGTCAAACAAAATGCAATACCATAAAACTAATCAGCGTCATTACAGTATTTAACACGTAAGTAGTGAAGCCGGCTGGCGCGGCGTGCACTGCCGGCCCTTGAGCGCCGCGCTCATGAGTCAGGAGGAATGTCCCATTCCGCCAGGCCGCGGTCCACTAACTCTCTATTCAGGAATATTACTTGCTGAAATATAAAATTATTGAACTAAAGCCAAGTTTTTTGCAAATGGAAGAATTTAACGAAATATTATGTCATGTACACTTATTTTATTGCAGGGAAAATACATTTTGAACGTATTAGCTCACCTGTGGGTGTAGTGTGAGGTAGAGATGTACGAGTGGGAGGCCAGCCTCATCGTAGCCGGCTACTTGGGCGTGTAAAAGCTGTCCGGCCGTCAATCCGGCCATAATACGGAGAGCTTCGCCGCTCCACTCTGGTTCTAGTAACATTATAAAAAAAAACTTTATTAGCCATCCACATTTTTAATCATTTACTATCATTCCGTTAATTATTTTTTCTTAGATACTAATTACATATTTTTAACAAAAAAACTGGTTGTCTGTAAAGTCGGTTTACTGACGATAGTTGAACGTGACAACGTCTTAAGAAAATACTGATGGAATGGTAGCATTTTTTGACACCACATTCACTTTTCACTGCACTTGATACTCGATCAAAACATGTAAATGTACTATAGTATAGCAGCTGTCCACGCAGACGCATCGCTCACTCAAGTAGGAGAGAGACGGATGTCAAACGCTGCCGAACGCAAAGGCCGATTGTGCTTCTTTGTCACTCGTTCCGCGCTCTCGCTTGCACTTCAAGCCTTACATGGAACGCCTCAGAGCGATCAGCGAGGTAACGCCGCATGAGTCATGTTTTTGACGTGGCAACGTCTTATAATTCGATAGAGCCGGCTGCACGCACGAAAAAACATGACTCATGCGGAATGTGGTGTCAAAAAATGCTACCATTCCATCAGTATTTTCTTAAGACGTTGTCACGTTCAACTATCGTCAGTAAACCGACTTTACAGACAACCAGTTTTTTCGTGCGTGCAGCCGGCTCTATCGAATTATAAGACGTTGTCACGTCAAAAAAAAAAAACATATACATATAAGGATTTTAAAATATACAAATACAAAAAAAAGTAGTCCACCGGCATCGGGAACTGGGTCGGAGTTACCAGTGATTAGCGGCTTTTGAGAGGGACCTCCTAACAATACGCGCCGAGTCCAGAAGTACTGCTTTCAGAATCAAACCCTTGATCCAGCTGCCAAGCGAGAGCCTCCAGAGCCTCCTCAGATGTTGGTCGAGACTATTGGCTGCTAAGTCATTGGCCGACACGACTATCAGCACAATGACTGATGTACTAACATATCGACAACCTCGGGAGCCAGATCGAGATACTTGAATTAGGTACCTACTTATCTTTCTCTGCTTTCACGAGGTTCTCGTCATGCGGGACCGTAATATCAACAATCATTGCGCGACGCTCTATTAGCAACAATTGTCATTATTATTCAGAAGTTTTCCAGTGTATATTGTATTGTATAACGGGCTGTTATCCGCAACTTCACATCTTAGCGCGTATTGGCTATAATCGACCACGAGGGCCCAGTGCGGTTTGGTAGATGTCACATGTCTTCGAATAATATCGTCGGTGCGCTTGCCAAAACTGTTATGTGCATTTTTTTGATTTTTCTATTCTTTGCTACATTTTCTTGAAATCGAATTGCGCATCAATTACAAAAACAAATATGTGTTAATTCCGTCTAGAAATCGTTTTGACAGAATCTATTATGTGCACTTAATTTTCATTTCTGGCAATGATAAATTGGATATGTGTTCAATAAATTGGTTATGTGTTCACATCAAACGTTTTCAAATCACGTTTTTATCCATTGTTGCACATGTCAGAATTGGATTGCGAGTATTTGCGAGTGATGAAAAGTACATGTTATCATGTTTACTTGTATCTCAGTTCATACGTAATATTTCATGCCACCATACTGCATTTTTAAATTATTGATAAGTCAAAAACGAAAACAGATAAACAGTTTTTTGTCTCTCCTGAAAACTTGACTAAATACACATAGAAGTTTTGGCAAGCGCAGCGACGATATATAATACATATATTTATTTAGTACTAGCGGACGTCATGCGGTTTCACCCGCGTAGTTCCCGTTCCCGTGGGACTACGCGGATAAAATATAGCCTATGTTACTCAGGGTGAATTTAGCTTTCCAATGGTGAAAGAATTTTTGAAATCGGCACAGTAGTTTTTGAGTTCATTCATTACAATCAAACAAACAAAGTTTTCCTCTTTATAATATTAGTGTAGATCACAGAAATATTAAAAACAGGAGAAGTGGCAAGGGGGCGTGTCGGTGACCACGTGGAGCTGGCCTCGTCGCTCAGCTATTGAAAAAATGGCCGTAACCGCGAGTTAGTGTGTCGTCAACCGCGTTCGTAAAAAAAAACGATTATGCCGTCTTGTTCGGTGGTTTCGTGCAAAAATAGAAGCCAAGACAAAAACTTTAGAAGACAGGGCATCAGTTAGAACAAGTATTTTACAATATTTGTCTTAAAAATCACGAAAAACCATAATCCCTAAAATATATCTGACTTGTACTACTTGATTTATGTTTTCTTGTATTACTCCGACTGTATTATGTTTGCATTAAATACATTGCTCTTTTACAACCACCTTAGTCTGTCACTGAGTGACTGAACGAGCAATGTACACCTGACATAACGAAACATCATTAAGCCGTCTTGTCGCATGGTGCGTCCGCTGCTCCGGTCCGCCGTATTTGAGCGCGAGCTAGTGATGTGCTCGTGGAGGTTTGGCAAAGTCTGTCGACAAGAAAGTGGACTGCGAATTGTTATATTACTATTTCACATTTTTTGACGTGACAACGTTGCGGCTGGGAGTCACTTATGAAAAAGTGTAACGCCCGGTAACGTTACGATGAGTCACCGAACGAGAGAGAGGCCCGCCGAATGCCTTGCGTCTCTCTCCCACTCAACTATGACGTTGTCACGTAAAATCTTCGCCCGTAAAACCGACTTTACAGGCAACCATTTTTTTTTCAATTTGTTAACTCTTGTTATCAGGTTGGAAGGCCGATGTGGTTCTATGCTTAATTTTCTTTTTCTCTTTGACAATTCAAAAGAGCCTGTAACTGGCCTAATTGAAATAAATGCTTTGATTTTGAACTACGTGTAACTGTGTCATTTGATTTTTAATTGATTTTAAAGTATTTTTATTCATTGAATAATGTTTGTAGGTTTCATATTATTTTTATTTACTTTATTTCCAAATCCTTTATAAAAATAATCGATATATTTATCGATAACTCTTCGATTTAGTCAAGCACTGTGTCGTATTCGCCCCCGTGTCCCGACAACACACAATGATAATTGTTTTAGTGTGAGTAAATTATACGGAAAAAGTACGCTGTAGTTTAACAAATAAGGTTTGTATTTAAATGACAGAGTTATCGATGGCGCGTGTGTGCACTTGTTCGTAGTATTGTTTTGACAGAGCTGTGTGCAATATTAGCGTTATGGAGGGGCAACTGTGGGTTCATCGGTTTTCTATACATTTGGAACTCCACGCCATATCTCCTTCTTTATTATATCTATGGTGTAGATAATAACATTGTTACATCAGAACTATGAGAATGTTCGAGAAAGCACGTGATTATAGTGTGTTTGCGTTGATACTTCTAGATAATCCCATTATTGAAGTGAAACTTCTAATGCGACTTCCGACAAGGTTGCGTTAAACGTTTAACGCTACCATGGAGCGACCCCACCCGACGGTGATGGACGACACCCGCATTCTCTAGTCAACCCGAGATCATGGCGCTTGCAACAGCGTCGAAATATCGGGAGCTCAAAATAACAAATAATCACTGAAGATATCCCGTAAGTGACAATATAAGTTTAGTAGTGTATTTGTGATTGAGTTTTAATTGTTTCGTGATTAATAAAGTTATTTGGATGATTAATCGGTAGTAATTGATTTATTTCATACTCAGCTAGTAACAATATTCTTGTATAATCCAGTGTATAATTTGTTTATATTTTTTTTACCTTCTCAAGTTCTAAGCAATTACTCACATGCTATTTACATAAATTACATTTCTCTATTTTATTTACATGAATTATAATATATATATTTTCCAAATGGATAAAATCAACTAATATTCAAACTTTAGGTTCAGTAAAGTTTTGTTATTTTTTTTTAAATATTTATTTAGCATGTTTTAGAGTCAGCTTTTTGTTGTAAGGTGTTTAGAACAGTTGGCAGATTTTAGTTTTTATTTTGTCGAAATTGTTTACCATAAATTGTGTCATTTATTGTAGATACTGCCTTGCTAGTGTAACCATATGCCTTTTTTATTTTGCCTGGTAATTCCCAAACCTTTTGGGACATTAGATTAAATTAAATGCAAATAACTCACCATTATTTGCTGGTTTAACAAAGGCAAGACTGGCTTCTGTTGCCTGGAAAGGTAGTGTCATAAAGTCTGAGCGGATCTGTTTTAGTTGGTCGTTGTCCACCGTCAGATAGCCGCCGAAGTCGACCAGTTTAACGACAGATGCGTCGCTCTCCTCTGATGTTGATATCACTTGAGCGCGATACCAATTGTTTTCAGTTGGTGCTGCGCAGATTGAACCCTCTAAAAATTTACAAATAGTTAATCAGTATGGACTTGTTGGACAAATAATTGTATGGACTGGAATGCTAGGCTGTGAAGATGGATAAAAAACATTGCATGTTGTAAAGAATTTTTGCAAGTGTTGTGCACTCCTATAATATTGACAACTTCACTGTAGGTAATTCACACAAACACAGTAGTGTTTATTGTATTTGTGAATAAGTTTGTGGAAAAATAAAAAAATAGAATGTTGAAATGGATGAGTAAAAAAGAATGGACAAAGTAAGGATAAATAATATGATGAGCAGGGGTGATACACAATATGTGATTAAAAAAGGAATGTTTTGAACTTACAATAGTTGATTTCTGTGAAATAATTATTATCAGTTACCTTTGACAGGACGTGGCAGCGATGGAACGTCTGGGTTCTGGTAAGTTGCTGCCATGAGACGGTGCAGTGCGTGCAGAGACGGGAAAGTCGGGTGAAGTGGTTGTTGTAGGAAGAAGTGTCCTGCACTCACCAGACACGTCATTATTGTGTCATTGTTTACAGATTCCACAAGCTGAAAGTGAAATTAGTATTACTGTTATAAACATAATATAGTTTTTCTTTAATTGTGTACCTCTCTGTAGCTGTATATTATTTATTATCTCAGCAACAAAGATATTGTTGACTACATTTATCTGTTACTTTTTTTGAGTATTATAGCAGATAAGACATAGGTAATGGATAACCATTACCATTAAGGCATTACCTTGATCTGATTTATTATTTACATTTAAAGAAACAATACCTTACTTCTAGTAAAACTTACTTGTAGAAACTCCGGTACAAGAGGCACCAGTCTTTGATATAGTTCTGCACTAATTTCTTGTAAGGAAAAGTTGGGGAATTTTTTTTCTGGAAACTTTTCCTTAATCAATTCTAAAGCTGCTTCTATTTCAGTCTGTGTACCTAAAACGAAAGGTCAGTGTTAATAAGTTCCATCAAAAACCAGGTCTAAATGCATATTTGATTAGTAATTTATTACCTTCAACTGCACAAATTTTTTGTTTAACAGAATCAGGATGTCTTCTAACATACACACTTGCACCAGTTTTATTTTTTATGTGGGTTACAAAAGACCCATGTTTTCCTATAAGGAGCCCTACCAGGCTCTGTGGTATAACAAATTGATGTATTCTAAGTGCAGTTTCTGATGGGACCATGTCATTGTTTATATTGACTGGTGGAGGACTGGCAGCTTCAGAGCATCCTTTACCACTGTCACTAGAACCCTGAAATAAAAACTGCTTGGTTATTCTTTTTTATGCCTTATTTCTGAAACTTATGGTAGATAGTAATATGTATAGTTCTTTACACTTATAAACAGATTACCATAAGTGCTTTATTCCAAATTAAAGCCTATCAAATTAAATGAGTCATCTTCCACCACCACAACATGTATAGGTAATGATACAATTAGATCTTACCTCACTGTGGTTATCAGAAAAGTGGCACATTGATGGACTAGCTAGCAAAGGGTCCATAGGACTATGATTAGCAGAATCTCTCTCAGAAATGTGTCTATTTTGTGCTGTGGAAAATCTGTTCTCAATTTCATTACTGTCACTAGATTCATCAACTATATTATCATTATTAATATTTGCATCTTCAGTGTCACCCACAGTGCTATCTTCAGTTGCATTAACCTCAGATTCAACTGCTTCCAATTTTGTATGGTCTCCCAGTGCAAAATTCTCTCCTGATTTTCCAGGCATTTGAATGTTAATGTTCTGTGAATGTTCAATATTTGTATGACCTGCCATAATTATTATTGGGGAATGGTCAACAATTTTTTTTTGACAATTGACTACAGATGGAAGTGTAGAGCACATGTTTGCTGACTTCTGTTTTTTAAATGATGGTTCTTTAGAGCGTAGGCTCATAGAGTTTATCTTGTCAAAACCAGCTGACATTTGCTTTTCCTTTTCAATTGATTTTTTCCTAATAATCTTTTCTATTTCTATATCAACTTCTTCATCAGTCAGTTCTAATGGGGAAGACTTTTGGGAATTGCTTCCGTTAGGTTTGATGTCAATGGGAGCAGATTTAATAACAGAACGGTCTGCTTTGCCTATGGGAGATGTCCGTTGAGCTTCAGCCTGAGCATTCAAAGCCTCTGCAAGCTCCTCTTTCAAGCTTTTAATCCTTTCTCTTCCACCTGGGTCAGATTTTGCATATTCCCTTTTTTTTCGGAACCAAAATATCCCCAATAAAACTGCAATGGAAGGGACTGACCACATAAGTAATTGACGACAAGGGGCCATTGTGATAAGCCACTTTTATAAACAATCTAAAACAAAGAAAGTTGTTACAGTACAGATACAACCAAGTAAATGTAAAAAAACAATTTTACACCAGATTTACACACATAACTAAATCATGATACATATTTTTTGACAATTATTGTAGACAGCTAATATTTACAATTTGTTCTAGGTGATTAAGACTACAGACAATAGACACAACATGTAAAATACTTTTTTTATTGCTTAGTGTAAATAAAGGTTTTTTTGTTTCTTGCAATAACTTCACCTAGTTTGGTTAAAAAACAACCTTGGTAGGAACATTCATTAAATGGATTACATTGGATACTAATTAAGCAAATAAATTGATATATGGTAACTAAATTGTATACCTAACATTTAGGTTTAAGTAGGTCAATGACCTTGATTGTGTCAAAATATACATAATTATAATAATGGAGGATGATGTTAGCAGTAAAAATTAATTATTAGGGCAGTGAAATTGGAATTAAACATGTTTACCAAGCACATTATCACTAGGAAATATTTTAATCACAGCTGACATACTTTTTGTTTACTTTGTTAGCCTTCTGTGTTTATACCTATTAAATTATAATTAGAAGTTTAGAACTTTATTTCGTTTCGAACGATTTCGCAAGTTATGTATGACCTAGAGCCTATAGGAGTGGACACATGTTTACATATGAAAAAAAAACAACGAGACATATGATTTTGTGAGGATAAAATAATATTAGATAGATAAATAAATAAATATCGCTGGACATTAACACAGCGCCGCGGATGATCATGTACATCATGTCCTTATACTTTTTGAACTCTTGTTACACTTTCTATTGTAAAATAACTTTTAGTTAATTTTAGCATTGTTACTTTTAACTGCTGATGCTTGTTCTATGGATATTTTTTTTAATATGTGAATAAATAGGTTATTGCCCGCGTGTTTATTTATTATCTGCTGACGAGGATTCTGAAACTTTCAATAGTGTTTACCCTCACTCGAATTTTTTAAAGAAAATAGAAAGGTTATAAAATTCACAATTTACAATTAAGTATGTAAATAAAAGAAAGACCGGGTTCGGAGATAATGAAATTAGAGCAAAGCATGGGTATTTTATTTTCATCCGCTCACGATAATTTCGTTACTGTGATACAAACAACTTTCAGGGCAATGCTATTATTACCTACACAACCATGCGACACTGATCTTTTTCGGAGCACAAGATTAAAAATGTTGTCCGGTGAGGGTCACGAGCAATGTGTAGGAACCTTCACAAGCAACACGTAAGCAAATGTGGAACCATAAATGAAAGGTTACGCAATTTATAATCGTGTCAACATCTGAAAAATAGTAAGACGCTAATTGATATTTGTGCGTTTTAGTTCCAACAATGATCAGTTACGAATTTGTCTAATAAACCTCAAATTATGAACTTGCTTATGTTCAGTCTCCGTGATCCAAATGTGGAATCATGCCGCCGGCTACAATAACTAAAAGTTACTTACTTAAAATTCCAAGGAAGAACGACCACACTTTTTAATTAATAAAATGAAAACAACTCGAAAATATAAGTTAACCGATATTACTACCAAATTTCACTAAATTTTATCCGACAATCCACGTGCTCACAATGTTTTCGAAGCACAACAAAATTCAATATGGCTGCTCACTGAAGTAGTGCAGTGTAGATTGGCAACATAAAAAAAAACTATGGTTCGTTTTGCTCTATATTGAGCTTGAGCTCTATGGAAAACGGCCCTGTCACAGATTAAATATGTCACCGTAAAATTGTCAAACACGTTATTACGTGTTTCTCTCTAGCGATATTGTCATGGTACAATAATATAATTTGACCATGGATATTGTAAACTCTCGAATTATTGTCAACTGAACATACGGAAGTATCTCTGCCCCCATAATCGGGACTTGGGGCACCCCGCCGTTAGGTTAGTTAGGTTCCTTTTAAACCCTGCTCTCGGAAATAGGGGCCCCGCGATATAGTTAACCGAGTGAATAAAAAAGGACGTTTCCACTAACGAAAAATATTTGTGGTGAAAGATCTCAAGTACATATGGTACAACTAGATAGAATACTTACTTGCTCCAAAAGTTCGCCACCGAAAGAAAGAATCAAAGTTGAGAAGTTTGTTCTTTTCTAATGATACCCGTGACGACCGTGACGACGTCAGTTATCACACTAGTTTTTGGAGCGTTTTCGTAAAATTGTCGCTAAAGAGTGAAAGATGAGACGATGTGATCTTATGTGGAAGCTAGATTTAGAGAAAATGTGTTTTATGTATCCAGACCCCGTATTCACAAACGTTCGACTCGTTTCCGATTCGACAACTCGTATATCTGTCTTCTTCTGGCATTACGAAAAAGACCGAGATAGACATACGACTTCCCGAATGCGAATCGAAGCGTTGTGAATACGGGGGCAGATCTTCTCGATAAGGGGATGCTTCAAGGTAGCCCGCGAAATTCAAATTTTCTTACGTTTTTTGCAATTTGCAGGGCAGTGCTCAGTTGTATGTTGATAAACAATTCGGTCGCGACTGTAAGACTTATTAAGTTACAGAAATATAATCATCAAAATCATCAATACAACCCTCCAAGTTCGTAAGAGTTGATGAACGAATTTTTCACGATCAAAGTACTTCTTCGACTATTATGAACTTGGAGGGTTGTATGTTTTGATGATTATATTTCTGTACTAAAAAGTGAAGTAAATTTGAATTTCACGGGCCACCTTGAGGAGCCGAATGATATATTCTGGCAAAGCACATCGAAGACTTGGAGAAGGCCAATGACAGTTTGTCGTGGAAAGAGCTGTGGTTGACTCTGTCCATATATGGTGTGGTGTGGACAGATGCTTGGTATGAGCAAAAAAATCTTTAAAAAGGTGTATAACTCTGAACTAAGGAATGAGGTTATACGAGACCGTTGCGATATCTATAGAAGAAGAGGAAAAAGGAGCAAGTAGGTATGTATGGATCGTAGCAAATACCGTTCCTTGGTTTCTGCCTACTCCCATGGGGAGACGCGTGACTTTATGTACATAAAATAGAATAGAATACTCTTTATTTTTCTCTTTTTTTTTTCATGTGCATGTATCCCGCATAACAAAAACGATAGGGGCACACTACAAGAGTCAATGACGTTGTCAGATTCTTGCCAGCTCATATCCAGACTTTCTGTGGGTAGGCAATATAAAAAAACTTGACGTGATAAAAATAATTGACCGATTTGATTTGTTTTAGTGATTAGAAGGTATTATAGCCGAAAAACAAACCAAAGGTTCGATCTTTGGGTATAAGATCAATAATATATAAAACTTATATAATACGTCATTGTATAAGACAAAATAAATATGTAGTTGTAATTAGTTAGTACATTAAAGCCAGGTTCGCATCGCCATATTATCGTGTTTTATAACGCAAAACATAATTCAGCTCCAAGGTAGTCCGCGAAATTCAAATCTTACGTTTTTTGCAATTTGCAGGGCAGTGCTAAGTTGATAAATATATCGGTCGCGGCTTTAAGACGTATTATGTTACAGAATTATAATCATCAAAATCATCAATATACAACCTTCAAAGTTCATAAAATTCGAAGAAGGACTTGGACCGTGAAAAATTCGTTCATCGACTCTTATGAACTTTGCGTCTTACAGTCGCGACCGACATGTTTATTAACATAACTAGCTGACCCGCGCAACTTCGTCTGCGTCACATAAGAGAAAGAGACGGTTACAGAGAGTGGGTCGTAAGCACCTGTAATACAATTTTCAAAGAGCACATCACACACATCCTTCCGCATAATGAAAATGCGCGCCCGGTACATGATCATTATTTTGCTGCGGAGTTATTTAAAACGGTGTATCTTAGGAGATATGCATTGAAATCAATTTACGTGCAATACAAAACGCCTCCATCAATTCTGTTAATATTGTTGATTGCAAAATTTGAAGTAGATTGGACCAAGGAATCACATTTTCCCATACAAATTTTGCCCTCCTCTTTTCCTAAGACTATTTTCATGTAGCTCATTTTCAAGTAACGGTACTGCAGCGGTGCAGTTAAGGTTTATCATTATCATCATTCTCTTACCTTTTATCCCAATTTATTTGGGGTCGGCGCAGCATGTCTTCTTCTTCCATACCTACTCCTCTATTTTTCGTCATCTCATCAGACACTTCTTTTCTTACCATATCCTTCTTAACATAGTCCACCCATCGTTTCTTTGGTCTTCCTCTACTCAAATACTCATCCACATTCATATTCAAAACTTTTTTCACGGTATTTTCCTCATTCTTCCGCATCACATGCCCATACCCCGACATCCGATTACCACACAACTTTTCAGTCACCGGCGCCACTTTCAGACTTCCTCTAATATACTCATTCCTTACTTTATCCATTCGCGTAACACCACACATCCCCCTTAGCATTCTCATCTCCGCAACATGCAGATGGGTTTAATTCATCCCTTTTGTGGCACAACATTCTGATCCATACAACACAGCAGGTCTAACCATTGTTTTATAAATCTTCCCCTTAAGTTTTAGGGGAATGCGAGAGTCGCAGATCGTTCCCGTGACCTGCCGCCATTTCATCCATCCCGTGTTAATTCTGTGCTTTACACTACGATCTATTTCGCCATCGCTTTGCATGAGTGAACCAAGATACCGAAAGTCGGAGCAGACAGGAAGAGACGCGCCATCTAGCGCTATGGCTCCAGAGCTGGAGAGACCGCCAAAATCGCAGATTATTGGCATCAAAAAAATTGTTTTATGTAAAATGGCAATTTTCTTGCTAACTGCACTTTATTTTTTAATTAAATCTGTGAATGGGGATCAAAATTTAGCAAAAAAAATTGTGGATTGTTTTTAAGACCATTTTCGTGCAGCTGTAGCTCCCCTTACTGCCCCGTTTACCGTTTCCACCCTGTATTACCAATTACTTATACCGAGAAAACCCATTTTCTTGAGTTCCGCTATTTTGGGCGTATTCACTTCAAATATCAAATTTCAAAAAAATTGAGAAATTATATTTAGGTAAGTACCTACATTAGATTTGAAGAATTTACAGCAACTTTTAAAGGTTTACACTTCATTGCATTTTGTTCTATAGGTGTATGAAGTTGATTAATTTTAAACACAAAACCCTCTTTTTTACGTCTCTGAATAAAATTTTATAAAAACGCTGAAACAGGTATTTCTTTATTTTTAATAATAAGTATTTACTCTGACTTTCATGATTCTAGAACAATCTAAAGATTTTTTTTCATACTTTCAAACTTTACCCCCCCTTTTTCCAACATATTCCATAATTTCTATAGCCTAAGTGTTATTCTGAGTATATTTAAATATGAGGCCATGAGAACCATAGTGGCCCAACTCATTTTATTAAAATATTGAGTTTATGATCAATTTGAACTGAAAAAAATCATAAACTCAATATTGGTATAAAATGAGTTAGGCCACTATGGTTCTCATGGCCTCATATATTAGTGAAGTTTTCATCAAAATCCGTCCAGCAGTTTTTACGTGATGCGCGGTCAAACAAACAAACAAACACGAATTTTAAAAATGGTTTTAATATGTTCAGTTACTTATTTTAAGTCACCCTGATCGTTTTTTTTTTTAAATCTTCAATGTACAGATTTTTTGGTCTCAACGATTTTATTATATGTATATGTCACCGTAAAATTGTCAAATACGTTATATTGTAATCAGTGGCGGCGCAAGACCTAAATTTAGTGTGGGCAAGGTACATTTAGCGAGGCCCTCGGATGGTGCAAAACGAAAGGAAAATAAAAATCACTTCAAATTGATCAGTTTTCAACCGACTTCCAAAAAGAGGAGGTTATCAATTCGTCAGCATTTTTTTTTTTTTTTTTTTTTGTGTTTGTTACCTCAGAACTTTCGACTGGGTGAACCAATTTAGATGATTCTTTTTTTGTTTGAAAGCTGGTGCTTGTCGATTGGTCCCATTTTAATTTGTTGAAGATCTGATCCTGATCTTCCGAGATATACAAAGGAACTCTTCAAAAATAAACGGCAAATCTGCAGTAATTGCTGCAATCGCTTGTAGGTTAATTGTTCATACTACATCATGACGTAACATCACGCCTGTATGCTCTGAGGGTGTACCTAGATGTGTACAATACTCCCAGATTTCGACAATGTTTGTTGCCTCTGAACTTTCCACTGGGTAAACCGATTTTGATGATTCTTTTTTTTATTTGAAAGCTGGTGCTTTCCGTGTGGTTCCATTTCAATTTAGTTAAGATCTGACGCTGATCTTCGGAGATATAAATGGAACTCTTCAAAAATACACGGCAAAGCTGCAGTAATTGCTGCAATGACTTGGTTGTTTATTGTTTATGTAACATAGTGACGTAACATAACGCCTGTATGCTCTGAGGGAGTACGCAGAAGTGTACAATACACACAGATTTCGACAGTTAGTTATGTTAAGTTCCATTTAATGGGATCCTGGAGAAATAGAGGGAATTCCTTAAATTTTATAGGCGCACCAGAAGCGATTTGGGTAGTTTTAGGAAGAGTACATTCTTGGAGTGATCCCATTTCAATTTGGTAAAGATCTGATGAAGAACTTCGGAAGATAGGCGACGGGAACTCCTCAATAAATGATAGCAAATATACTGGGATCGCTGAAATCTCATATCTGTCTATTGTTTACACCAGTTCATAAAAGAAAATCACGCCGGTACGCTGTGAAGGGGTAAGTACATGTGAACCACTAAAAAATGAAAAAAAAAACTTTTTTACAAAAAATAAAACCGACTTCAGAGAAAACAAAAAAGTGAAAAATAACTTTAGCTTCAGAAGTCGGTGACAAAAAAACTAAATCAATCAAACAAAGGTCACCGACTTCTGAAGCTAAAGTTATTTTTCACTTTTTTGTTTTCTCTGAAGTCGGTTTTATTTTTTGTAAAAAAGTTTTTATGTAATAAAGAAACAAATCTTAGTTTTTACTAATACTTCTTTGTAACTTTAAAAATAAAAGAAAAAGAACTTTTCGAAAAAACAGAAATTATCTACTTTTGGTTTTACTGAACTCCATAGTGATCTCCAATGACTAAACTTCGAAAATTCAAAACAGGCCAAGTGCGTGTCGCGCCACGCGCAGTGTAGGGTTCCGTAGTAGCCCGTTATCACATGATAATTTATTGTTACTGTTTTTAGTTTTTTATTTTAGATTTTGTTTTTCAATGCACTCTTCACCCGTTGTAAACAAGCAACTACTTCATCTTAGTCACTTTAGACTTCAAGGATTTATTCTAAGAAAGGAACAATTAATATTTGTACTTTGAAGTTTAAGGTGAAAGCGTCAGGGTGGCCCGAAAAATTCAAATGTTCTTACGTTCTTTGCAATTTGCAGAGCAGTGCTGAGTTGTATGTTGATGAAAATATCGTTTGCGACTTTATGACATAATTATGTAGTTACAGAATTATAATCATCAAAATCATTAATACAATCCTCCAAGTTCACAAAGGTCAAGAAACTACTTTAACTTTGAAAAATTGGATTTGATTTATGATTTTGATGATTATAATTATGTAACTACGACTCTTTTCTAAATCAGGTATCACCCTCGAATATCTAATAATTAAACACGTGATAGCCTTTTAAAAATATGTAACACTATTTAAGTAACATGAAGTGCGACTGCGTCTGCATGCGATAGCTGCTTGAGTGAATGAGTGAGCCCGCGAAAAAAATGGAAATGCAAATACTAACAGTAAAGTCCCAGATAAAAATATTTTGAATGGTCTGGAGCGAGACGGAATGGGAAGCCGTAACCTCTTTCTGCGAAGCAGTCGTGCTAGCGAAGGAAGTGGTGAAACGCGAAAGGGAGAGAACCTCTCGTCCCAGCCGCCGCCCCCTCGGGAGACGCACCGGACGTGTACCGTAGGCGCGGGCCTGTGGACGGTGAGCAATGAGCTAGCTCGACGTCCGTTCGTCTTATGATGGCAGACCGTGTCTACGGCGCGCGAGTGTCACGCCCGCTTCAAACAGATGTCAGCAATGGAAGGGGTCCGCAAGGGCCGATGCCTGCCGGGGCTGCGGCACTGTTCCAAAGAGATACCGAGGCCCTGGTACACAAAGGGCTAAGAAGGAACATGGATGGGTTTTAGTCAGTAAAAATCTGACACTCCATGAGTCATTTGATGATTTCCCATCCGAAAAAAGAAAAATATTATATAAATCTTAGACGAGTCGCGTCTAAGGTCATCATTATCATCGTTGTCAAACATCGATGTATGGGGAAATTAGGTACGAACCACCGAACTATCCTAAATGCATGGATTTGGAATGTAGATACTATAACTCCATACGAACCTTGTGGCGTGTACTTTTGGATTTTCGTACTTTCAATATTTTTTTTCGGCTGTGAGGCGCGAGGCCCTTTGCACCGCGAGGCCGTGGGCGGTGGCCCACGCCGCCCACGCCTTACGCCGCCTCTGATTGTAATATCTCTAGCGATATTGTAATGTCTCGAATTATTGTCAAATGAACATACTGCTTACAACAAAACGCATTATTTTTCGTGAAACGCATGCGATGGTAGTCAACTTACGCGGTGTGGAGGGAAGGAGGGGTCCCCCTTGCCCAGTGGCACAACTCTCATGAAAAGATAATGCACCATTCCTGAGAAATACCGATTAATATAACATAACCTTAAAACACTTTATATTCCCCCAAAAAAGCGTAGTCGACGGAGCCCCTTTTCCGAGTGCAGGGTTTAAAGGAACCTAACTAACCTAACGGGGGGGTGCCCCAAGTCCCGATTATGGGGGCAGAGATACTTCCGTATGTTCAGTTGACCATAATTCGAGACATTACAATATCGCGAGAAAAAACACGTTATATTGTAATATAACGTTTTTGACAATTTTACGGTGACATATAGATACTTGGCACTGCCCTGCATATTGTAAACAACGTAAGAAAAATTGAATGCACCACTCTGTCGCTTAATCAATATTTTAATCAACATACCTACATCCTGACGAAAATTTGAATTTCGCGGGCTACTACTATATTTCTATTCTATTTTAAAATAATAATGTATCTTCAAGTGACCAGAATTAGATCCCCCATTTTATAATCATTGGATGATTCCAGCTCAAGCTAATTCCGTCTCAATCTTAGGGTAACATCAAGATGCGGGCCTGTGGAAAGTTAGCTATGGGCTAGCTAGCCGTCCGTCCGTCTAATTACGACAGGCCGTATCGACGGCGCGTTCGTGTTCCACGCGCGTCTCAAAGAGATGTCAGCATAAGAGGAAGGGCCCGCAAGGACCGAAGCCTGCCGGGGTTGCGGGCCTATTCGAAAGAGATACCGCGGCCCCGGAACATAAAGGGCGAAGAAGGAACATGGATGGGTTTTAGTCAGTAAAAGTCTGACACCGCTCCGCCCAGAGTGGGAGAAGTCATGGTGATGATTTCCCATCCTAAAAAAAAAGGGTTAGTTAGATCAAGATGCGCTGATGCTGGAAGAAGCCTCGTGGAATCGGTCTTGCACGCCGCGTCTACCGGTGAAGCCACCTGGAAGGCGAAATATTATTTAAATATAAACTTTTTATGGTTCCGTACCTCAAAAGGTATAAAAAGGAACCCACCCTTAAAAGATCACCCTCTAGTCCGTTTGACACCACCGATTTTCTCAGGAACGGGTCGACCTAGCAAGAGGAGCTCGTGGCTAAATAATATCAGCCGCTCGGGTGGATCTTTAGGTTAAGCCAAGCTTGCCTAGGTTGCTCTGTGGATGGGTGACCAGGACCACCCTTAGATACCGAGTTTCCTCCGTGCGTCGGAAAGTACGTTAAGCTGTTGGCCCTGCCTGTCATTTGTCCATCTTTGACAGTCATTACAAGTAGTCAGTGGCCCTAAAAGTCTGACACCAGTCTTACCAAGTGGTATCGTATTTCCCAGTATTCCACTGACTTGTGGAGGTCAGATAGGCAGTTGCTCCATGTAAAATACTGGTATTCAGCTGCATCTGCTTAGACTGGAAGCCGACGCCAATATAATTGGGAATTGGCTAGGCAGATGATGGGTGGACCTAGCAAGTTAAAATTCAAACTAGATACTGGGTTCTATAGGTATATAAAAATGAGTAAGTACAAGGTCCTGAGTCTTGAAGTGTAGTAGCAAGGTCCTTAGTCAACACGATGAAATATTCTCATTTAACATCTTTTGCAGGGCGGCTAATTATTTTTCGAAATTTTCCATTGTGCTGTAAGATCTTGCTTTTAACCAACGGTACTTCCGGTTGACCTTGGATAAATTGTCAATGAATTTGTCCTAGGTCAACCAGAAGTACCCTATAGGTTTTGGGTCAGTGTGCGAGTACAAATCGCACTTGGCCGGTTTTTTTGCTTTGTTTCACTATCTTCAAAAGTGCGCGTGCTGTGTGAGTTGCCCTTACAATGACAACAACCTTATTTCAGAACAATTTCTCCTAAAGGAAAACCGAGTTTTATTACAATAAATAAAACACTAATCACTATATGCTGAGCTAGAACATACTCCCTTGAAACATACCCTTTTTTTTCACTAGTCCTAGGACATCTAATTTGTCAACTAACAGATTCAGACTGTGCCTACCTCAAAAATTATCCCATCAGGCTCCGCTGCGATCCGGTAAAAAATATTGTATGTTCAAATCCAAATCGTGATCTACCTGTACCAATGTTAAGCCTTGAAAAAGTAAGACTGATACTTTCACATTTCTGTAAATGTGAAAGTATCAGTCTTACTTTTTCAAGGCTTGGGTAATTGGGACTTAACTGTTTAAGTCCCAATTACCACCAATACCTACTTCTTCTGTTTGAATGTCAAAATATTGCTAAAACATTTCTTAGTCTAGACTGCATTGCATTCTGATTAAAGTAGCTGCTAACTAACGGAGAGTCAGACAGCCGAGCAACTAATTCAATTGGACTTTGTTGTTGCATCTGCCACTGATCTGTAATAATAATAATAGGGCTGGTTTGATGTCATAGAAAGACTAACTTGTTTAAAACATCTCAAATTGTTAAAAGGACCAAACAATATAATAATGCATTCATTTTATTTTATGTTTTTTAATTAAATAAACCTAGGTTCTAAACATGGATACTATAGTAAAATTTATCTTTTAATGATAATAAGAGTTTAATTAATAACATACCTTAATGTTACACACTTGACCATTGTTGGCATTGAGCATGTGTTAAACATACCACAGAACGTCCAAACCCAAAGCATAATATCCAATGGGATCAATAAAATATTAATTTCACTATTACGTATTAAAAGGAAAAAAGAACTTATTCAATACAATAATTTAAACAGTCTAGTACATATTAAAAGAAATAACAGATGAGAGAGAGGACAGTCAAGTTCCAATAATAACATTGGTATTGACCACACGCACAATAGATGCATACTGTGCCAAAAATTCAATACATCACAAACAAATGTCTAAAGTCAGCGTGAACATTATTAATTAAAATCATTTGCTACAAAATTGATTAGTGTGTCAATATTAGAAAACCAGGAGAGTGGAAAAATAATAGAAGTTAAAGTCATGTTGATAAATTATTTTAATAGGTAGGTATATGTACATTCCTTATTTTTATAACATTTCTCAACTCTGACAAATGGGATTAATTCAAGGAATGTTGCGCAATAATTTGACTATAATTTCATGTAACTATAGATATTAACAACTGAATAATTGTATGAAGTGATAACTTTATGCTAATGTGTTACAAACACTTACATGTTACGGAGAAATACTGTTTGTCTATAGATTATAGACATAATTTCACAATGTATGTATGAAATAATTTTGAGAACTAAATATATAAAATCACAAAGTCATGTTTATTCATAACAGCAAAACAATTTACATAGACTTACTGTAGACATAATTAGTGCTATTTTTTATATAGCATCTACTGCATCTGCTTCATCTTCTGAACTAACTTCATCTCCAAATTCAATGTCCTCATCCAGACCATCCACCGAATAGACCACAGTCTCATTGATTCGTACTGTCTCTGGGAATTCTCCATACGTCTTCAGATTCCTTGCCTCGTCGGGAGTGTATTTCAGGATAACATCAGCTTTCGCGTCTTGGTAATCTCGCAACCCTATTAGTATGATGTCACCTTGGTTTATCCAAACTTTTTTCCGTAGTTTACCTCGGATATGACATAGACGTTTTATGCCATCAAAGCACATGGCCTCCAAGCGGCCATTACCGAGCATCTTTGTGACTTGGGCGTACTCCTGTCCGTCTTCTTTGAAGACCAGCTCACGTTTTTCTGTTTCGTTCTCATTCTTTCCTCTCCTCCTGTTTTTACCTCCTTTTCCTTTATTCTTCGGCATATTTTATATAATTTTTAGTACAAACATATACAGTAAGACTACGAAAATCTCATAAATTTGCTCTACAGACAGGCAGGTTCGTTTGACAGATAGTTTTTTTTTAACCTGGTTCGTCGTGCTTCGTTGCAACTTGCAATGCACAGATAATAAATGTTACGATTAAATTCTCGATACCCACTTTTTTGTAATTATAACAATGTAAATTAGATAGTTTTCAAGATTTCAGCATATATATAAGTATAAGAAACTAAATCTTTGTACGTGGTTTGGATACAGCAGACTGGGCCGCAGAAATCTTTCTACTTGTCATCAGTATCCGCGGTTACTGCAAGCACTTTTTTATTGTCGTTGCAACAATCTTCAGTATCATGGTACCTATTCATGGTTGACAAAATCCAAGCTGACGTTTTGAACGACGGCAATGAGGGATTTTGTTTTCAACTCTTCACTAGTTGCTAAATAGATGGCGTTGGTCTGACTACGTTTACTGCAAGGAACAGAACGTCACATAATTTCACTTGGACTTAATGGTTATTTTCGGAAGCTTATGCAAACGAAAGAGTCAGTCAACGAGCGTGTGTGACGTGTGTTTTATCAAGCGTTTTTTTAGACTTGTGCACCTAGTAACGTAGTCGGATCAACGCCATCTATCGAGTTCATGGAAACCATTTTTTTTAAATTTTCAATAAGAAAACCTCTGATGTGGCATGGCTCTGGGTAGGATTGATCGTCTAAAGTCCCCTTCACAAAACACAACTATAATCGGTCAAGGGAGCGCTGTTGGTCTGTGGTTAAGAAAAAAACGAGTTGGTGGCGGAAGTTCTGATCTTGGTTCCGATTAAAGCCACGCGCCAAAAGAGCCTTGCCGGTCTGGCAACACAAGAAAACAGTTAAAATCATTGTAAAAGGATTCTTAGGCCTAATAGACCAGGGCCGATGCCTTCAGAAATGGTAAAAAACGAAAAAAAAATAGTAAAAGTATATGTAAAATAGTAGGATGAAAGACGATGAAACCTATTAGAAAAGGAGGGGAATATGATGAAAATGAAAGGAAAAATAAATTACGGTCGATCTGAGTTCGGGAAGTGGGGGAGGGGGGGCTTTTAAGGGGAAAAAATGGCTTATCTCGATT